>OU015524.1:82345544-83629294 GCA_907165065.1 Caprimulgus europaeus | reverse complement strand
GCTTTATTATAGTCTTTAAGAGCTTATTTAAAGTCTGAATACATTAAGAAAGTTGACAGCAATGATTGAAGTACAAAATGTTTCCCTCGTATTAATGACTAGCCTAAATCCCTATACCTTGGGCAATGAACATTGTCTAGCAGATCATTAATCCCCTCAAGATACCCTGTCCTGAGGTCATTAAGAACTGAAAACTGGAAAAATAAAATAAAATATGCATATGGATTTTTTCTTTTCGAGCTATAGAACGAAATCAGTATGTATAGAACAGCTCTGAAAAATTATTGCCTTAGTACTATACAATCAGAGTGACAGAATTATCTCTCTAACTTCTGCTCTTGTTATAATAATTAATATATACTCATGGATATGACTTTAATAATGATAAAAATATCAAAAGTACTATTCAATTATAAAACACATACTGAAGCTAAGTAGACTTGTAGGTTTGACATAAGAATTGAAAATAGATCATGAGAACACATTTCCAAGCTTTTGATAAGTCAAACATGTAATTCATATTAATTAAGCAGAATGCAAGGAAAGAGAGGACATATTACTGCAAAATAATTTTGCCCTCTGGTCTTATCTACCACTGCTTTAAGTACTTATTTTATTAGAATTACAATGCAAGTTATTGGGTTTTGAAACTTCTACTTGCCAGTCTTTACAGGAGCTTCAGCTAAAGACTTGGTAATTTATTTCCCATATTGAAGTATGCTGAATCTGTTTACTTCTCTCCATCAGCTGTTAGGAGGACCTAAGACATATTAATCTATATTGCAGTCATCCTATTAGGTAAGATGATACCAACCTCAGTCCTAGGTGTAAACTAACATTCTTGAAACTGTTTCTCTGAAGCAATAGATTGAAAGAATCTCTTACTCATTCAGATGACTATAAGGGAAAACTAGGGTGAGTAGTTTCATAAAAAAGTGTGATGTTTCAGACAGATGGCATGAAAATAGAAGAAAGGAGGCCTCGAAAGTACTTCCCTTCTATGACCTTTGGATCTGGGTTTAAATTGTGGGTTTATTAGTTTGTATATAAGAAAAGCTTTGATGAAAGCAATCTTAATTTAAAACAGAAAACTGGAAATTATGTTCACACTGCTGGTATTCTTTGTTTCAGAAAAGAAGAAAGAAAATAAGCTGGTTAAAGGCAGTATCTGTTTCAACAGTTTTCAAATCATATTTTGCTTGATTTAAAATGACTTTCTGCCTTTTTATGGTTATTATAATGCAACAGAAAATAAAATCACAGTTAGGATAAAAAGGTTTTTGAAATGTTTTATTTTTAAAAAATTCTATCACTGTGATAAAACAAATGTGTAGTAGTCTTATGATGTAATCTTCAAAAACATTAACCATAGTTATTCATATTGGCATGAGTTCATTGTTTTATGTGTGTTTGTAGAGATGCACAAGATTTAAGTGTTTTCTCATCTTTCTGGACTTTTCAGAAATATTTTGGTTGAAGTGGCAGAAGGTCAAAATATATAAAAATATTTTGCATGTCAGGTTTTTATCACTAATTTTATATAACTTTAACAAAACTGAATTGTAGTTCTAAATCAAATTTTAACTGATTTAAATAAATATTTTATTTTGAATGTGTTAAAAAGTATCTTTCAAAAGTATCTTTTCTGTACAGATATGCCAATACTGGCTGATCCATTGCCATAATTTTAATTTCTTCATTAGCATTCAGTTGGCGTTTTTTGTATACTCCATTGGATTAAAAAAAAAAAAAAAAAAGTAGGAGTCTGGAATAACGTGATAAATATAGTAAATAGAAGCTCCTGTGGCAAGGTTGGAGTTCTGCTTCTTTATTGGACAAACCTCCCAACACCCAAAGCATTGAATGAGGTAAAACATGTGTAATTAGATCAAAGAAACTCAATGGATTATGTGTGTCAGGATGACAGAGAAGTATCATATGCACCTCACTACTTGGCCATTTAAATCTATAATAGAACTCATTTTCAAAATAATTTTTTACTGGCTTTTTTTCCCCTCATAGTGTCTGGATGATACTCTTTCCTCCCAATGATTTTTTTTTTTTTTTTTTCTGTGTAGCAGAGCAATGCTATTTCAAAGCTGATAGACTTGAAGAGATACAGTGTACTTGAGATTGTGGATCTTATTTTCTGAGAAGTGAATGAAAAATTGCAAGAGAACAAGTGTGTGGGGAAAATGAACTACTAGGGAATCTTCTTAGTGATTTGTTTGATACTTGGTCATCTACATGCTCCAAATCATCCCTGGACAGTTACGGTGATAAAGCTCACTGTTTATCTATGCATTTATATATGTGTGTGTGTGTGTGTGAACATATAGACCATAAATGCACGGCTGTACATGTTTCTGAAAGTTGCTACTGAGAATTAATTGGAGTGATATTTTACTGCAGTTTCTGTGTTACTTCACATCAGATCAAGGAAATTTCTTTTCCAAATTCTCCAACTTCTTTTTTTTTTTTTTTTTTTTTTTTTCCCCTCTTTCTCAAGAACTCTGAACAGCATTCTTAGTGTTTATTTACTTTCCCTATTTTGAAGATACCTTGAAAAATTAATTACTGTTACCTCAAGTAACTATTGGTATCCAAATATTGTCAGCAATACATATTAAAAATTGTAGAAAATCTGACATGTCCTGTGGCAGACAGAACTATTTATTTACAACAAAGTCAACGCATTTCAGAAATGATCAATGTTGGGTCTCATGTTCATGAAGTAATAGCTGACGGACCCTTTATTGATGGATAGGCTTAAAACAGGAATCTACTGAGACATCAGAGCACAGAAAGATGCACAGGTCCAATGAAGTGATATCCAAACACAGCAGAGGAACACAGCTAACTAGAGAAGAAAGCAAAGTCTATGGCACTGTCACAAAGAAAAATATTAAAACCACTCTAAATCAACAGCCTGAACAACACAGGAAAGGTGAGATTATGAATTCATTATTTTAGCTTTGTTTTAAAACCTTCCAATGGTTCATCAGAATCATGTAATCCCAGACAGACTAGCTCAGGATGGAAGGGGCCTTCAGAGGTCATCTAGTCCAGCTCCCTGCTCAAAGCAGGGCTAATCAGAGCAGGTTGCCAAATACCGCCAAAAACAGAGATTCCATTGCCTCTCTGGGCAAACTGCTAAAGGATTATATTGCTCTCATGGTTAAAAAATAAAACAAAAATATCCTAATATCTGACTAAATTTTCCATGTTCCAAGAAATAACGATTTTTATGCCACTTGAATTGTGTTGCTTTTATTCTACACTATTTGTTGGTTTTATGCAGTTGTAATGTTAAAAAATCCTGCATTGTTCTGTGATTTGTGGCTTCACTGCAGTATGTCCCTCTCATACCAACGGAGATACATCATTGCAAATGGCAAGTTCTTTGATACCTACACCACTCAGATATCTAGACACTTATCTAGCAACATGTTGTGACCTTGTAACAGCATCTGAATATTTTGTGAGTGTCACCAAAGTGGCTTTCTCAAATTCAGAAGGTTTTCTCACTCCCTTTCTAGTCAGCTCTTTAGATTATTTGCATTAGATAATGGGTTATAATTTCATTTTTAATTAAATAAATATTATTTTAACCAATTAAATGCTTCTGCTCCAAAGAAAAACAATGATTTAATTAAACCTTGGGTAATTATTAAGCAAACTTACCAATGTGTACATTTAGGTTACAGCAAGACTTCTTCCAGTTTCTGCAAGTTTATTATTCATTTTGGGAAAGATTTTTCCTTCAGCAAGTCACTCCAGGTGCAGCCCTCAGAAACCATTTGATCCATGGAAACACAGGATTTGATGCTGCATCTTTCCACCTCTGTGGTAAAAGCTATTTCTCAGCCTGTAATACTCTGCAAATCAACAGCAAAAAATTTGGACTTATTCCCTGCCTACCTCTTGTCTTTCTGTGCCTATTCAAGGTTCAGTGTAGCTTAATTAAACTCAAGGTGCTAAGTCGCCTGCACAAAAAAATAAAGGAGATTTTTCAAATATTATTTCACTTTGCATAAACATAAAAGAAATATGTTCAGAGTTCAGATCATTACTATTTCTAGGAAGTACACCACATACATTAACTGTTAAAACTGTTAAAAGTCTCTAACATTTTTGCTATAGATAATATTTACAGTGTTTTAGAGAAAGACTTTGGAACATAAAAGTGTTAACATTTTCCTTAAGGATATTATGATGCAGAACATTTCCACCCTCTTCATTTCAGGTGCAAAAACCAAAGCAAAACCCAGAGCCTTCTGCCCCTTCCAATCCAAACTTAATAAATGAAGAACTAGAAATTGTAATTTTAGACACATACACACATATATCTTTATAAATGTAAATATCACTACTTACATATGCACACTATTTATATATGCACAGGTATGCATGTGTGTTTGCATGCATGCATGAATAAATTAATTAATTATATGGTTGTTTTTTGTTTTTTTTTTTATTTTATGCCTGTGTGTGCGTATGTAAGCATACGTGTATTCAGAGTGAGAATATGAGAGTGAGCATACACATTCCCTGACATTTCTATTCAGAATTAATTTTCAATTTTCTTGCTCCTGAATTAAAATAACTACATATGCTATAACTCCAAATGTGAGTCACTGTAATGACAATTAATGCTTAGTGAAAAGAGTCCATAAAACAATTGCATTTCATAGAACATATTGGAAAAAAAATACAAAGATAACAAGGAACAATGTTCCTCCCACATATTTTGGAATATTCCTTTTTAAAAAAATTCTTTGTAAACAACAATCTAATGAAAGCCAGTCCTGAAAAAAAACAAGTTATACTTTGTTGCGGCCTTGAACTTTGACTCAATCAACTGAGATCTGTAGTCATCTGGTGAACATATGGGTATTGTTCATCCTTTAGATAAATGAGGTCCAAATCCACAGATACTTTTTTTGTGATGTTTTAGGACTGCCAGACAGACAATACTACCACTTGATTCCCCCCATTGGACTTAGTCAGGTGGTGGGGGATATATTACCACTGAGATTGTCACTGGGATTTATGCAATGGATTTTTTTGGTCTCAGAGCTAGGTGTCGGATAAACATAGACAGCAGTACAGTGCAGAAGACTTTAACCTTAAGCCCTCAACAGTTCCAGAACCTGTTTTTTGTTGAGATTGTCAGAAAAGTTGTGCTGTCGTTATGTCTTCTGAGTCTACATTAAAGTTTATTCTGTAAAGGATAGGAAATATGAAGCAGCGTGACCCATTAAAATAGTAAAAAATTGGTGCATTACTAGCTTTTTTTTATATTTTTAGTGAGTGCAGTTTAGGCATGACTGAAACTGACTGTGTCACTCATTACCTTTCATCCATATTTTTTGAATAGAGTGGATAAGTTCCTTATTTGCTACTCTACATAACCTACTCTGAATTAAGAGATAGAGACAATATTTTCCGGGCAAAGAAACGGATGAAACAATATAGTAGATCTTCCTCAGTTCTCAAAAGAACATGCACCACAGAAATATAGAAAGTATAATTTAAATGTTTCTCATTAAGTACAAACTTGGAAGTGTTATCGGCTGCACATCAGTAATTCAGATGAAGTCTGAGTGCAAATAACAGGCTAATGGAAAACAGGATGGAGTTGTAGCAGGAAGGGCAATGATGAAAGGACAAGTAAGCTCATCCATGCTACAGCAGTACCCTTGCTCAGTACTGAAAACAATGGGAACTATTGTGAGATAAATCCTTGTTATATTTGTCCACACAACTGATCTTCCAGTATGGGGACAGATGACATTTCATAGCCACCTCTGCTCTCTGTTCCTTCAGGACAACTTTCAGAGGTGTCTCAATGTCCCTAGGTGAATCACACAGATTTCAGGGGGAATATGTGTGCTTAAGTCTGGGCTCTGCAATCCAGTCCAGAATCTAGAGATTGAAACACTCTCTTGCTGGCTTGGACTTGATGAAATAACCTAGTAAATCTTGTATGAAGACCTCACATACTGCAGTCATGTTGTGGTGGCCAAACTGTAAGTGGTGAAAATATTTGTGGGATCTGCTTTATAATGGGATTTTAAAGACCAGCAAAGTATTGCTGCTAATGATTGGTAGCCATTTCAACAGTTTTGGGGAAAAAAAAGAAAGGTGTCTTTATCTGTTCCTTTGGTTACTTAACTTTGCAATCTCTTCCCAGGAGTTCTGTGTTAAGTAACATAGGAAAACATAGGAATGAATGACTTGGCTTCAAATTGATGATGAGGATCAGGGTCCTGTCTTAACCACAGAGCTGATAAAGCTGTTAACACTGCCTTACAAAGCCATGTTCTAGGTAGGGCTCAGAAGTATGTGCTGCTTTTTGTTGACAGAAGAATTAGAAAAACTACCACGCATGAATTGGCCATGGTTTTCAATAGAGCAGCGTACATATCACATAATAAATAAATAGATGTAAACTAAAGCAAAGTTAATTTCAGTTGTCTCTGTCTTGAAAAGTTGTTTTCCCATCTACAGCACAATAGTATTATTACTAATTTTTAGGGAACTATGGGTGCATACAGTGAGCAGAAGAAAATACAAATCATTTGTAGTAATGTGGAATGCAAGAAGTGTTGTTTCTTCAGTTGTTAATTTGTGTAATGTGTGGTTAGGCAGTTGCTTAGATCAGACTTTGCAAAAAAGCAAACAAAACAACAAAAACACATCCATGGAAGAAACAGCCTGTCACTGCAAGCACAGTACAACGTCTTATTGCTACTATGCTACGCTAAATACATGACTTTGAATGGCTCTACAGTGTCTTTTAACTCACTGGCTGAGATGACTGATGCTATACGTTCATCAGCACTTTTCTGTCTTTGCATTTTAATGACATATTCCCTGAAATACTGGAACTGATGAGTGTCTGGTTTAGATGTCAGTGGGGAAAAAGCTTTTTGCTTTCAGGCAAAACCTTCATTTTTAAAATACAAGGGGAAGAAAGAGTGGAGATTCTTTCATTTGTTATCTTAAGTGCTCCTGAAACTGTGCAAAGACTGAAGAACTGATAACACCCAATTAATCCCTTCTAGCATAACAATACCCAGACTAGCAAGAGAAGTTAGTAGATTCATATCCCAAATAAATGACTTGGAACACAGAAAGGCTTGTGGTAGGGGCAGTGAAGAGGTGCCTGGAGTCTCTTGTGTAGTTGGGCTTGGGATAATTGAAAGGGAAAAATAAGACACTGTTTAGACATCCTGATGAGGAATGATTGATGACATGAAATCTTAGACACTTGAGAAACAGGCATCCTTTAATCCCAAATATGCATGCAATGCCAGCATGCTGCTGGTCTACTACATTGATTTCCACTGGTGTGAAACCATGCTTGGAAGCAAAATTACCATTGTTTAGTGAGAAATATAATCTCAGTGAGACTTCTGATTGGCTTGACAATTAAAGAGCTTGTAAGAAGAATCTCAGTTGGTGGGTGTATTATAAACAAAATCCTTGAATCTTCTCAAACTTAGCTCTCATTAGTCTTTCTTGCAACAACACTAAAACATATTGAAATCTGTATTTGTTGAAAAATTTCAGAGGGTAAAAGACTGAATGAATTTTGAGTGGCTAACATAATTTGTGACACAAGACTTCTGTAAAACTGTCTATGAAAAAAGAAAAAAAAAATAATATTTGTGTATAAATTTGGAAAGACTGCTTTTATTCTGCATCAGGATGAAACTAGAACCTTGTTCTAACACTCCCAGCCCTGTCCAAACTCTGAATTACCCATGTTATAAAAACACTGCATCAGAAAATTTGTATAGGATAGAATAGGATAGGATGAGAGGAGATTTTAAAAACTGGCATTTGATGATGAAAAAAGAGTTTTGAAGCATTTTTCAGCCAGTGCTGGTACTCAATATTTCATAAAAATAATCACTAAAATTAAAGTTATAAAAATAATTACTTACCTGAAACTCAACATTTCTGTTAGAAAATATTTTAGCAATAAAACAAACAAACAACCACCACCAACAACAAAACCCAAGTAAAAAAAAACCTTCTCTGTATTTCTTTGTCTTCCAGAAAGGAAGATACTTTAAAATACAGAATATTTGCTGAAGTTCGTGTGGAATTCAGTTCTATATCATTTAACTAAAAAGACCTTTCTCACACATATTTTGACATTTTCAGCATATTTAACTCTCCTTCTGACCCTTCTGATAACAAGGATATTCTCAGACCTTCTCTGAAGAAAAAAAAAAAAAGCATAAAATCAATGGAAAATGACAGAATGCAATGAAAGCAATTTTGCAGGATCAAAATTTAAATGAGCAGCAAGGTTGTTGGATGCTTATCAAAACCAAGACAACTAATACTTTAAAGTGTGTCTGTTATTCCTGCATGCACTAAAAATGATAGAGTGAGCCAAAGTCAGTAAAATCCTGTGTCACTACAGAAGAATTTGCACCTGTAACAGTTTAGAAGTTGGTTTGGTTTTGTGGGGATCTGTATTGTATCGTTTTGTTGGTTTTTTTTCCATCTCAATGACTATAATGTGTAAGAGTTTCTGTGATTCAAGCTGACTTCAGTAGTACTATACCAGTCTACAATAGCTTTTGCTTTAACCAGAAGAGTATGCACTTTGTTTGTTTACACACCTGACAATAACCACCTTTAAGCATAGACACCGGTGTAAGTGAGGAATCACTTAATTCAATGGACATTTGCATGCATGCTTGTCATAATTACATAGAATCACAGAATTGTAGGAGTTGAAAGGGACCTCTGGAGACCATCCAGTCCAACCCCTCTGCCAAAGCAGGCACATCTACAGCAGGTTGCACAGGAGTGCATCCAGGTGGGTTTTGAATATCTCCCCAAAATAAATAATTATTCCGTCTCCCAAGATTAGGTTTAAAGGGTAACATAGCACGTAATAAACAAACTCCAGATATTGTCAATGGTGTACCACTTCTGTCATCTGTATGTTTGCATCTACTGTTTTACTTAAAGCATCAGACAAGCAAATAAAACACTAAAGACTTTATGATTCAAGGAAATATCACTCCTGTCTAACAAAAAGAACCCCCATAATCACTTTCCCCAAACTATCATCAGCCTTTACATGCTGTTTCTTTAACTCCAGCTTTGTAACACTCACTTAGTTCCCTTACACCCTTCCTTACTGGAGTGGGTGATTGGCAAAATAGGAGTTAATGGGAGAAGACTAACTTAACACTCTTCATAGAATAGTGAAAGGTTTAGTTAAAATCTTAGACAGAGAAAAGTTACTTCCAAAAAGGGACATAGCTTTTTGTCCAACACAGACATTAGATGATTTCAGCCCTAAACTGAAACTGAAAATATACTCATTCAGGGACTATCTACTTGTACAGATACCTAAATCTCACTCTGCTGCTTCAACTGTATTACTGCAGAGACAAGAATTTATCTATTTTCACAGGTTATTTTTGTTTTATTTAATTTTAGCAGCTGTTGGAGAAGAGGCAGTCCAAGCAGGAACAAGTACTAGAAAAAAACAATCCCTGCTCTTCCTATGTCCTCCTGAAGACACTCAGATACTACTGACTACAGATCTGTACTCTTCCCTGTTTCCTCTGCTTAAGAGCGTCCCCTACTTTTAAAAATAAATTAATAATTTAAGTATGAATATGAGTAATATTCAGAAGTATTTAAGAAAAAAAAAAAACAAAAAACAACAAAACTGATAAAGGCTGAGATAGGTTTTTAACAAACATTTTTAGAGTCTCTAATTTTATGAACTAAAAACATTTTCTAAAAAAAAAAGGTGGTGTATCATTGGAGAAAAAAACAACATCCGCCAGTTCTGCATATTGTCAGCATAAATTAGACCTTGCAACCATTCTCAGGAGACAGAAGCTGTTATACCCTTTCCCCTGTGAAGGCTCAGGAAGGCAAAGCAATTTTTTGAAGATCACAAGTGACTCATGTTGAGTGAGGCAGCAGCTTCATCCCTAGCGGTCTGAGTTAGCACCCTGAAATAACATGCGAACAGTGTGGCTCCTTCTTATTGAAGTATTTGAAAAAGTTATCTATTCCAAGTAGGCAATTTTGACAGCATCTGATACTGCTTAAACATATATTAACTATGTTAAATAGAACTAATATAATGCTGAAAAGCTTTAATATAGGCCATCAGAAGACATAAGGAGATAAACTACACACAAGGAGAAAACTCTGGCCATCTGCTTGTCCTGGTAACACACAGAAAATTTGCAATATGCAACAATTCCCTCAACTTGCTGAACAGCAGGTGCCCATCTTTTCCTTCAGCTGTCCAAAAACTGTTCTCTTGCAACTCTCACCCTTTTCCCTGAAGGATCCTTTCATGTTTTTATAATGCAAATTTAGAATAAGGAAGAACAGGTTCTGTTTGAATTATCTCCATTTACCTGGTAATCAATGGATCTAAAATCATATTCTGTCCTGTGAGTATTCTACTTAAATGAACATCACTTTTTTCTCCCCTAGAGTCACATCTTTAACAAATGAAAATGACAGCAATATTTTACAAACAATAAAAAGCACAGGGTGTGAGGATTGTGAATAAGTAATCCTGGAAGAGTATTTAATAAAAAAACCTCCCATCCAGTTACGGGATCAAAGGTCAAGATATGACAGTATTAAGTTCAACAGGCAACTGTATGTCTTATGTGTATATATTTTGAACATCTAGGTTTTTAATTATGTGCCATATGCACTCTGAAAAGGTGTTGCGCCCCACAGTTAAAATTTAATGCTGTAAATCAAGTTTTGCCATGGATTTGGGGACTGCTAAAATAAGGAATTAAAGCTCCAAATCTACAAACTCATCAAAAATAAAATGTAAATATCAAATGTTGTTGTTAATCATGAGTTCTAAAACTGTGATCTCAGCAGCCACTGAGCAGCCACCTATGTGACTTTAGCTACCTCCTCATTCATCCTAGAGGCTTCATAACCATTTATATACTTCTCTACATCCTGCACCTAATTTCTACATAAGTCTCTTGATATTCAGAAACTAGATGGCATCATGCCTTCAGTCATGAAGAACTTGATCAAATAAGTGTGTTCTAGCTGTGGACAAACACCCATCGAATCTTTCACAAATTACAGTTGTGGCTGCACTGATTGTGGGGTTTCCAGAATGCTCCTTTTGCAGCATGCTCGAGGTTAGAGGAATCCCTAGAAAACAAAAGTCTTGAATTTTAAGCTCTCTTTAAACTGACTTTTATGTAAGTGTATTGATTGCTTGACTCTCCAGTGAAAATGGCTGTTCAGCCCTTACATTAAAGTCACTGTGCAGAGAGAGAGAAAACCTTGAGGGCTATGGGTGTAGCATGGTCTTGGTAATAAGGGCACTTGTCTGGAAAACAGGAAGATGCATATTTAAATTCCAAGACACAGAAAAGGGAATGAACCTATTTCTACATCCTAGGCAAATGTTTCATCTCTTACTAAACAAGAAAGGGGAAAAGGTGTCAGCAAAAGGTGCTAACACTCTCTTTTCATTTTTAAAGAAAACGTAGACTGCCTTTGTATTTCAGCTGTTTGACATAGTTCCTGACAGTTGCTGTTGGATAAAACCCTGCAACAGCCTAAGACAGGGTTTTTGGCAACCCAAATGAACTCTTGTAGGAGGCCTGTGTTGGAACTGATCTGTGCTTGAGTAGCTCAGATCTCTAAGTACCAAACAGCCTACAGATGAAAAACTGGGAAGCCAATGAAACCCGTATTCCAGTACAATGCTATTTTAGACACCTATGCACAGTATTTGATCTCATCTCTAGTCTTTCAGTGTTTCAGTTTCCCCATGTACAACAGAGATAATTTCTTTCAGTAGTATGCAACTATTATGAAGATGAATTTTATATAAATAGCTAATGTGATAATGATAGTAGCACCTAAGAAGATAGATTAAAATGATGTGACATGATACCACTTAAAGTGTTGCAAAGTGTTAGAGACACATTTTAGTCCTTATGATTTGTTTCATTCTTAGCAGGTTACACTCATCTGTTCAAATGACTCTGTTTATCTCTGACATGGGCTGCAATTTTAAAATCAGCATCTCTTTTTCAGTTCTCTGGCTTCTAAGCTTCCAAGATTAGAGGCCACTTGTAGAGTGAGGTTTTACATCAGTGTAGTGGATGTTTACCTGTTCTATTTGCAATTATGTTTTTTGTGTTGGGTTTTTGGTTTTTTGTTTGTTTGGTTTGGTTTTTAGATTCTGTTCCTTTTTAGGGATATAGATGGGCAGCAGAGAGGAAAACTCTACTTTGCATTGTTCAGACAGTTCAGTCCTAGGTCAGGAGAAATCCTGTGGAAGAAGGGAAGATGATGTTTTCCCTGACAGAAGCTGACCTTGCTCAGCTGGGAGAAGCTTCTGGAGAGCAGGACATGCATAGCAGAGTGTGAAGGACACAGAGCAAGCAGAGGATCCGCAACAGGAACAGAGACTGCACAGCCCCAGAGAGGATCAGAGAGCAGGCAGGCAGCCAGGCCTCCCAGAGGATAGAACTAAAAAAAGATTTTTCTTAGGACAGGGAAGGGGCAGAGGCTGCTGGAAGCTGAGAAACTGCTAAAAGTTGCTGGACAAACATCAGTACTGGAGGTATATCAAGTGTTAGAGGATAGTATACATGGAAGGGAAGAGGATATTTTTTAAAATTTTCTTTCCATGAGTAGAAGATATAGAATTTCTTGTTTATAATGCTGAAAAAACCCTTAAATTTTAGTTTAAAAGTCCTGGTGATGTCTTGACACTCTCACTTTAAGTAAAAGGCTCATGACATTTCATCACAAAGCTCATGTTCACTGGCAGTCTTATCACAGTCAGACATGTTTCTTATACAAACATTTTTCATTTTTTAATATAACTTTTTCAGTAACTCATTATGATTTTGAAACATTTGTAGCTATTAACTTAAGGGAAGGATTTTGACTTGCTGTGCCTCAATGGTTCAGATAAAACTAGATGAGAAAGTCTGATCAAACTTCAGATGTACTTAAATGATTGGAGTGTGCATACTGGGGAAAACAGTGACAACACCCACACCCCAAGCAAAGCAAAGCAAAACAAAACAAAATAACTGAACAGCTGGATTATCTGCTTAATCCAGGCAATAAGGTCCACTGTCGTTAGTGAAGTAATCAGTGTCATTTCACATGGGAGACAAGCTGTGTAAAGTGGAAGAGAAAGAAAATTCATTCTCATTAAAAATATAAGTAAAATTTTATCTTTTTACCTGAGCAGGAGGCAGTATGAAAGACAATATCCCATGGAAAGCTGTGTCAAGAAAGCAATTGCCAGGAAAGATAAGGCCAGGCAAGTAACAGTCATTTCAGCTTCTGAAAACTGCAACAACTTTGTGACTAAATTTCCTTTGACCCTGCTAGGAAGGAAGCCTGGACAGGTTGCTGTTGCTAAATGACAAGACCACCATCAAAGGGCAACCACATGGGCAAGTACTGCAGCCTCCTTTATGTCATGGCGAAATGGCAAAGGACATGTTTTCTGGCAAAGAGATTGTGAAAATATTTCACCAGATGAAGAAAGGGTGCTGTGTTCCCTTGAACAAAACTCTGAATCTAGAGAGTGGGTGTCAGTAAAGTGTCTTCTTACATGTATGCACAGGAAACCAAAAATCTGACTTGGCCAGCCCTCTGGCAGGAGGCCTGACCCACTTTTGGGCCAGATGATGCAAATACAGTGAATATGAACCCAATATGATCTCCATATAGGCTTCTATCTCTCCCGATTTTGCCCTCCACTGCTCTACCAGTAACAATTATTTTTTTAAAGAATAATAAAATGTTGCAGCCCTTTCATATTATTACTATGTAAGACAGCACTCAGTTTAACTTTTCTCTTTTACTTAGTAGGTATGGGAAGATGTTAAAACAAAACATCTTACCAGTGCCATATTTTTTAAAGTGCTGTTACCAACAAAGATGCTTTTTCCAGCAGAGGGCCTAATAATGTCAAAAGAGTGCAGGAGGTCCCATAAGCAGAAAGTAATGGCAGTTTCATGCAACACATGAAATTATAATGCATCTTATGAGTAAATCAAATCACTTTTTCTTTATAATTTCTGAATTCCATAGGGGCCATGAAACACATATTTAAAAGGTGTGCAGAAGGACCTTATTCATTAAACAGCAGAGAAAAGTAGTTGAAGCTTTATTAAAAAATGACTAATAGGCATTCCAGATAATTGAACTGACAGGCTGTTTTGACAGCTGCAAGCAAAAATGTGCTTGCTCTAAACAGTTGGTGTAAATCTTTTGGATTTCTGGAAAGAGAAATGATGTACTGTTTTGACTTTAATCAGTTTATAAAGTTAAAAAAAGTTCTAACTGTTCACCTGACTAGTTGAAGCTATGCTAATTGGAGGTACTGCCAATCATTTCAACGGTAAGGTTGAATTGAAAGAATTTTCAAGCTATCACACAATGAGAAAGGTGGAAGTTGAGTACTTAAAAAAGTTTTGATTAACAGAAAATATAAATTAAGATGAAAACCTAAATCTCTACTTTATTTCCAGAAAGACACTGAAATACTCAGTCTGTCTGAAGTTAGTAGATTTTGGAAACACCCATCAGCTTTAAAAAGCAGGCCACAAACAACTAAAAAATGTGACAAACAATCTGCACCTTAAGTGGGCCAGCATAAGGTAATAGGCAATTATACTATCTAAATGAAATAAAGAAGGAAGAAAAAGGAAAAAAAAAATAAAATAAATCAGAGAGAGCCTACTTATCAGATTTTTCGAGTATAAGAACTCAAAGTAGCAGGAAGAAAGAAAAAAACATAAGCTAGGTAGGAAAAACAAGATAGAATTGAAGTTGTATTTTTAAATAATTAGTCCATTTTAAAAAATTGAGCAGGCAGGCAAGTGTCACAAAAGAGAAAAAAGATTTTTAAATGGACAAGCAAAATATTTAAAAAGTAAGGTAAATGAAGATTTAAGAGATAATGGAAGGCTAAATGTTTTAAGAATATTATGTAGCTATTGACATACTCCATAATTAGAATTGACATGAGTGCAGGACTTGCTAATAAAGAACTGAGAACAGGACTATGTTACTTTAGATTCAAACTTTAGGCATTCTTTTAACCTATGTATACAAGTATACATTTTATATCTTCAGTTAGAACAGATTGATCCTCTGTATAATACTCACAAAAAGTGGAATAAATAAGATGAACTCACTATAGCTGTGTCACTTCACCTATAGGTACATATAGAATAAGAATACAGCAACCACCAAGAGAAGGAAAAAAAAAACCTAGAAAAACTAATAGCCGATACACTGAGAACAGTCTATATGGAATTTAATGACACAATCTCTAAAACAGAAGGACACAGATACTGAATTTCTTTATCTTTTTTTTTTTTAAATTATTATTTTATGGGAAAAAAAAAAAGGAGCAAACAAACTGAAAGATTTAGCATCCAAATACTACCATGCTGAACTTATCTGATGTTTGATTAATGTGTTGGACTTATATACAATAACTGAACAAGAAATCTACATGCTGTTTTGAAAGGTTTATTTGATTTGATTGTAAGTCTTTTAGTCGTTCCATATGAGAAGGAGTGCTGCTGGAAATGTGTATTTTATAGTTAATCAGTTTTAAACTACACTTTATTCCAAGAGGGAAGAACAATTGAACCACTGACTATTAGTAAAACTGGTTTGCAAATGAAATTTGATTGATATTTTTAGATTTCTTAGGACTATATTTGGCACAACTTTGTATAAAATACATTTCTTCAAAATGCAAGAGAGATCAGGATTGTCAGGAACAATTTAAGCCCCATAAATGTTTCCTCTAAATTGAATCAGAGAAGGCTGAGAAGCCTCTAAACACTGTACAGGGATTCAATGTTTAGATTTTAAATGAAGCAATTTTAAAAATTGGAGCCTTGCCATCATTTAGAACACTGTCAGAGTCAGTGTTCTGGTATAACAGGTTGATTTTCCTCTTCTGTTCCTAGCTCATCTTTACTGGAGGTTTTCACTGTTAAACACAGTAAATGAGGGGGAAGGAATGAGCTGGGAAAACAAAAAGTTAAATGAAACCTTATTAAAGAAAACTATTTTCAGAAATTGTATTTTATATTTAATATGGATATTTTTGCTTACATCCAAGCCTAAAGACTATTTTAATGAAACTCAAGAAAACATCTCAGATATTTTCTTGTTTCATTATATCCAAATACATTGATTTCTTGGTTTCAATGAAGATTTATGCTGCCTATATTGCACAAAGTAAGTGTAAATAAGAGCTATAAATTGCTAAGCAGTTAATAATGCTTATGAATGGACCTATTGTTCTCTAAAAAGCCTGAATTTTAGAGAATTCACCTAACTTAACGCCTATGAGGTGCCATACAGGAAAAATGTTATAAAAATCTAATAACAATAAATATGCATTGGTATTAAATTATATTAGTTTGGGTGAAAGTGTATACATTTAGAACTTATTAATATATATACAGTTAAAAGGAGTTTAAATTAAAAATGCTGTGGGCACATGTGTGTCCAGCTCGCCACATACATATTTACCTCTTAATTGGATTTGATGCATAGTTATTAATTCTTGGAAACAGGCTATCTAGAAGTGCCTGAACTGTAAAGAGTTAGCATATTGCAAGCTTTCAGTTCAGTCTGCAATGAAACTCTCATGAGTGGAAAACACTTTTGTTTAGCAACAAGGCAGCTTTTTCTCTGAGAAAGAATGATTTAAGACAAGGCCTAGAACTAACTCAACAAAACAGCACTGAGAAAATACCAGATCTTAGAGGAAATGTAGATCTTTTAATTCTGTATGGCCAATACCAGGATTCAAAGTAAAAACCTAGATTTCAAAACGTTGGTATGCCAGATTTTAATGGTAGGAGTCATAGCAATTCTGTGTCTCCATAGCTCTTATATTCAGCCAACTGAAAGGTAGACACGGTTGCTATGTGAAGTTAAGAAACAGGAAAAATAATGTGTGAAGAAACCTTAACTGTTGCTAATGGTAGAAATTTCAAATCTGGCAAACAAGAAAATATGGAAAAGGAACCTCAGGTTTCACTAGATCAACTGGGAATTGCCTATGATTGTCAAAGCAATGCAGGTAGGATAAAGTGAACTACAAACCACCTATCTTATGCTGTATGAAGATTCTATACCCAGTGCCAGATTGAGTTCTTTCACAGCCAGTTTTCATGCTGCTACCACTCTCTCTAGTCTATAACATGGTCATATTCTACCATTGCTTTACTTCTTCCTTTAAAGGTCTTGGACACATAAAAATGCATTTCTGAGCATTGCTCATATATGATAAGGAGATGTCTTCATCTATTTGAACATAAAATGTGCTAATACAAAAATGAGCTACTGGTTGTATGCTAACCTTGAGGCTACTATAGCTTATCTTTCAAGGCTAAAGAAATAGAGTGTGAAACCATGCCTTGAATTAAAATCATGCCTATACTCTGACAGTTAAGTATGTTCTTATTATTATTTTTCTTTTTTTTCTTATGGTCTGTTTCTACACAATTCATGGGTAATAAGATAACTTTAAAAAGGAACCAAACAGAATAACAGCTTTCATGTGTGGTGATTCCTCAAATCATAACATAATTCGCTAATTTGACTGCAATAGTAAGAGTAAACACTTATTTAAACATAAAGGTAATTGCTTTCAGTTTCAGTACATTATCTTTTTCAAAAAATGCCAGTTTCAATTGGTATGTATTAATTCAAAGGAATGCATCAGTTAAAATTGATATGCAGTGGTTTTGAATGGTAATTTGTTAGTTGCTGTAAGTATAAATTGAACTTAGAAGAATGTATCATCTCATTTTGAAAATAACAGTTTGATCAGGAAATTCAAAGAAATTAAAATTAAATGGATTTGAAGGTGAGAAATAAGAGAGGAATTTTTAATAGAACACAGGAAAATGTGACACATCCTAAAAGAGGTTGGAAAAAAAATGTATTCCTACAGGTTATTACTTCTTTTGCCATGCTCTTCTCAAAATCAGACAAAGTCCTAGTCAAAGCAATACAAACTGTCAATCTTCCTTGTCTTTGGCTCTCTAGTTTAGCTAAACCTGAAAATCATGAAATATAACAAAATTATCCCTCAGCTTCAAATTCAGCTATTCCTTAAGCTTGAAAAAGAGTGGGAGGGATGTGTAGGAGAAGATACAAATGACAGTGTCATTATGAGTTGGGAACAGGACATTTCCTACAATGACCAAAAGGAATTTGAAAGAAACTTGCTCAGTTCATTAGGGCTCACTAAAATTCTTGCCACAAGTTTTTTTTTTTTTTTTGGTTGTTTGTTGGTTTTGGGTTTTTTTCTTTCATATTTGTACAGGCCAAAACCTTGCCTGAATTGCTACACAGGATTGTTCACAGACCTTTGCTTATGTTTCTTTGCTGCATTCTCAGTTTGAGAATTATGTTTCAAGGACTCTTTAAGAGAGAATTGTCTCATTTTCACTTCATACTTGCAGTGGATCATCCTTTGTTTGTTAAATATTTTACTGTCTTGTCTTATACCTTTCCAAAAATATGCAAATCAACTCTTATTCAAATTTTGGGGCAAACTAAACTAGACAGGTGTTATAAATATACAACCAAAAATAAAACAATATAGTACAATGTGTAAGCACTAAATAATTAACATCATTAATCTTTTCCCTGAGCCACAAGTTCTCATAAACTACAGGTATATTGCAGAGAAGCAATAACATAGCTATGAAGTGCCCTGAGCCATCCTTCCCAGAATTGGCAGTGTTAGGTTGTAAACATCGTTGCTCATCTCATGTTTTTAATGTGCATGTTAAGCAGGGAATTATTGTTGAGGATCCATACTTGCTTTGTGGAAGGAGAAGAAAGAACTTTGCTAAGCTGGCCTCTAGGGAAATATTTTTTATCAGTGTAATTTTGGGTATTTTCAAGTAGTCACATAAATAATTATGGGCATTGGGAAAGAGGAGGTGTGTGGGACACACCAAAAAATCCCTGATAACACATTTATAAGCATATCTTTTTTCCAGATATTTTTTTTTTTTTTTTTATTATACATGCTTCAAATTTGGGCTCTGAGAGTAAAAACGGAAACATTTTAAGTGCTTTACTTTTTCTCACTTTAAGAGTTTCCCTTTTGCCTAAATAGTCTTTTTATAGATGGTTCAGAAGAGAGAAGTAGATGAGAAAATTTGCCCAACTCCTGTAGCTCTGGAATTGTGCTCCTTTGAGTTTCTACTGAGATGGAAAGGCACTGTTCTTTATTTTCCCTTGTTATTCTGTGGTTTCAGTGTGTGTATCATTCTTTATGGTCCCAGCCCAGAGTTATAGCTAGTTCTGAAACAGTGCAATTAAAGAGTGCATGCTGATATCTCCAGAAAACAGACGCCATATTTTTTGTTAGTTTTTGCATATGTTACTCCCTCATTGAAAATGCTATAAAACAGTGATGCAATTTAAGCGTATGTCCTGGTTTTGGCTGGAACAGATCTAATTCTGTTGTTAGTAGCTAGAATAGAGCTGTGTTTTGGATTGAGTATGCAATTTGTTATGAGAAGAATGTTGATAATATACTGATGTTTTTATTTGTTACTAAGAAATCAAGGACTCTTCAGCTTCCCACACTTTGCTAATGTGCAGGTGCAGAAGAAGCTGGTGGGAGAATATAGCAAGAGCAACAAACCTGAATTGGCCAACGGAATATTCCATATCATATGACATAATGCTCAGTATATAGATGAGGGTTGGCTAGGAAGCTCTCTCTTCTGGGATTGAGGTTTGAGGATTTTCTCTCCTCTGGGACTGCTATCCAGGAATGGGCTGGGCATCAGTCAACAGATGGCAAGCAATCACATTGTGCATCACTCGTTTGTATATTCTATTATTATTATTATTACTCCTATTATTTTATTCTTAATTTTATTTCAATTATTAAATTGTGTTAATCTCAACACACAAGTCTCCTTACCTTTACTTCTGCAATTGTCTTTCCCATTCCCCAGGCTGTAGGAGGGTGAGCAAGTGGCTGTGTGGTGTTTGGCTACCGGCTGGGTTAAAAGCATGACACTATAAAATATAATCTGTTTTTAAAAATGACTACATAATTCTATGCGCTTGTCCATGTCTATAAAACACATATGCATGCATACATAATATTTTTCCACATACTTTTTGTTCAGAAATAACCAGAGTCAGTGTCCCGATGCTAGAGGAATAAAATAAAATAATGTGGTGCAAGCATGTGAGATTTGATTCACTTCAAGTTTTGCTGGCTGCTTCCAGAGACAGACTTAGCAGTAAAGCTGTTATGGATAACACAAGTTCAACTGCATGGAGGTCCAGAGACTAGAAAGGCCAAAATGAAAATGACAAGGGAGAAAACAACACTGAGGCTTGGCTGAAGCAACTGTCTGACATTATCCTTTTCAACAAGACTCATTGCATCTATGCTACTCTGTAAAGAGGACTCTAGCACTGGAAAGTGTAGTTTACAAAGACTGTAATGAATTTTCTGGTGTATTAAATGCCCCAGGAGCTTTCCCAAAAGTCAGCATTATTTGACTAAAGAAAATGTTTGATTTGAGGATATACACAATAGTTCATAACACACAGACTTTACTTCATGAACATTCAGGTTAATGTATAGACTATAAGCAAGGTCAGCTTCAGTTGTGTTCCCCATTCTTCTGTAAAGAGATTAACCATTTATTTCCCATTCCTCAGTTTTCTCACCTGTGGAGAGAGAAACTCTACTACCTGTGCTAGATGAACCATTCCAGATGAAAGTACTATATAATAACCAGGACTGACTCATCTTACAAAAAGTGTCAACAGAAATTTTAAATGGTTTGATTGTATATTCAAAATGAGTATTTGGGAAAAAATATTCTTCAAAAATTGCAAATAAATTTTTTAAGCAACCTTATAACCAGCTCCAAAACCTGCAAATAGATTTTATAAGCAATCTTATAACCAGTGCAGACTCAAATTTTGTCAGTTTTGTTAGTTGTTTATTTGTTTTGTTTGAGTTTTTTTGTTTTGTTTTTGTGGTTCTGGAGGAGCAGTATTTGTTTTTTTTTACATCTACATTCTTCTAAAGAATTTTTGGGTGAACACAGAATTAAGTTGTAATGTTTTTATTATTTTGAGTAGAGTCCTTTTCCCTTTCCAGATGACATTTAACAACAGAGTTACTGAGAGAAATATTTTGGTGAAATATTATCTCCTTAGATCTCAGGGGTAGGGGCTGGAGGGGGCAACAAAGCATTCACCTCAGCTGACAAATACTCAATGGGCTGTATTTCATATATGTACCCACAAATCTTGAAATCATTTAAAAGGACAAACACACCTGAAAAAATTTTATCCTGTATATAGATATAACCTCCAGGAGAGAGACACCCCTTGGGAACCCACTTCTGAAAGGTATATTTTTGTGTGCATTCATGGTTTAGCTGTTTTGGGAACCTTGACTTTGTGGTATGGAAAGATTCACATTGTCTAACAGAAGGGGTGTCTGTGTTTCTTTCCCATGAGATATAAAATGATCTAATGGCAGAGAATTTTTCTTTGCTCCAAATTCTTCTAGATCTTGAATCCTAAATTTAAGGGCAACCTCTTTCTGTGGACTTGACTGGCTGTGTCACAGTCTGTTGGGTTTATGTTGTGTCAGATTACAGAGGCTGATATGTCCCTTAGTCTTGCAGAATCATAGAAAAAAATTGCTTCTGACTTATTCAAGGGAACAAGTTTATATCATAAAATTAAAATAAATAAGAACATGATTGGAAACTAATGCAGTTGCTTAAGACTTAAACAATTTTGTCTTTTTTCCCTTAGCTGCAGTTACTCTAATATCTCTAAATGATGCTGTGAGGAAGATACTCTCACTGCCATCTACATTTGGATTATTTAATAAACAGGAAAGTAAAAGCAAAACAAAAAAAACCCCACAAACAAAACAAACAAACAAACCAACAAACAAAAAACAACCCCCAAACCCGACATGATAGCAGCATACATAGTGTCTTCTCTTTTCCTTAAAACATGATTGAGTAGAATGGGAAGTCGTGGGTGTGGGTGTTGATTAACACAGTAGTTGTTCACAGAATATAGAAACTACATTAGAAACTGGAGATATTTCTCCTCTTTCTCTCCTCTTTCAGTCAGTCAACAAAGGATCTTTATTATCTCAGACACTTCATGGGGAAATATGCATTTCTTTTTAAATAAGATGCTGGGCGGCCAGTTGGCATAGAGTTTTTGGATAATGTTTGTAAATGTTATAAACCTGCAAGTATTTTTCCTGCTGCTCAAAGATTACAGGTAACTTTAGAGAAAGGCTTAATTTAGAGTTCTGAAAGGTTTCAAGAAAAGTCAGGGAGGATATATAGTTTCAAAGGGGTTGTTTCTGTTCATGGCTAGTTTTCCTTCCGTATCCTTTTTGTCTTTTTAAGGTGCACTTTTTCATCTTGCACCTCATGCACTTGTACTTTTCTCAGCTGAAACAAAGATATTTTCTCACTCTTAGACTGTGGCTTCAGGTAGTAGTATACCAGTTCTTCCTATTGGCTCTTAACAGGGTCTGTTTCTGGGAGCTTTTAGAATTTAGTGACTTCCCAAATCAACTGATAATAAATAATTGATTCTTTCATTGTGAAAATCTGTTGTATTCTGGAGATTCGTATGGATTTATATTTAATTCTTTATACCTTTTCTCAAGAACCATTTTATTCAGTCATCTATTTTAAAATAATAATAAAAAAAGGACTGTTCTTTATATTATAGGGCTGGTGCATATAATTAATATATACATTAATTCAAATGGTAGAAGGAAAAAGAAGAATATAAAAGGTGTGACTAGATCTAGGTATTTTAACCTAATGTAATTTGATATATTTTCATAGACTTCACTGGAATGAGTATAATATCAGGTTAGCAGTAAACTTCAGTGCATTCATTCAGTTGGCTAGACATGAATTTCTGTGGATGAAGCTTAAAAAGACATCTTTTTATTTTTTTATTGAATATTTCTTCCTACATGGTAATTAGGATAATGGATCATGCTCCCACTACAATCTATGATTCAGTGAGACAACTGTGCTTGTCTATGGTAATGCATATCACAACCCTGAGGCAAAGCACACAAGAGCTGGGGAAAGCATTTTCAGGGAGAGCTGTCTAACAAAATGCATTTCTACCTAAGGCAACTAATATCCTCTGAAGCCTATGAGTCTGTTTTAGCAACTCTTAACTCAATGGGAATTCCAATTAGGGTGTCCTTACTAAAGAAGTCTCTGGTAGAGACAACTTTGGAGACCACCTACATCCCAAATTAGTAGCTCTGAAGGTACATGAAATTCTTTTTATGAACTAGTATTTATATATACTTGGGTTTGTTGTTTTGTTTTCTTTTGGGTTTTTTTTGATCCCTCTGTGCTTGTACTATTTTCCTCTGTTTCTTCCAATGACATTTCTTGTTGTGTCAGTCTGTGGTAATGATGACCACTGAGCTAATTTTCAGAGGATCAAATTAACACTAACCTTTGGCTCACCCATCTGTTCCTCACTTTATTGCTTTGAATGTCTCCTTTCTGGCTCACTGTTAAACTGGAATAAAAGTTAAATTCCTCCAAGCCCAGCAGGGCTTTGCTGGGCCATTTCTGAGTGCAGAAGGTTGCCTAGTACGGTAATCTGAATAATTTGCTATTGTCATTGAGGTTTTCTTGACACTGAGCATCGTGCTGGATGTCGATGGCAAATGGAACATCTGTGGATGACAGTGGGCTTTCCTCTCAAAATAACAAAGGAGCATGCCTCGGCTTCCATCTTCTGACAGGGGTTTGGAGCTCCTTTTGGGTTCTTCTCTCCAGGGCATGAGTAGCTCCTAGTTTGGAAAGGTCCTGCTTTTATATACGAAGCACTAACATATGAAGCTGAGTATAATATGGATAGTTCTGAAACCTTCTGTTTTTGTGTAATGACATGACAAATATTTCAGCAGAGCTTGTATTACAAGAATGCACAAGCATACCAAATATCAGAGTATTTTCAATGCAGCCATTCATAATTCCATATATAGTTATTGGTAAAGCCTTTAATGTTGCTGGAGCTGTAGAAACAGAGAAAGCTACTAAATCTACTGTATATTAGGAATTTGATGCTCTTTGTTTTAACACTTCTTCACTTTTTTGGCCAGTAAAAACAAAGAATTATTAATTTTTTGTTCTGATTTACTCCTGATTTTGTCTGTTGCACTATTTTAATAGAAAGTGTTCCTTTCTTATCTTTTCTTACTCCAAAAACAAATATACAAATGAAAAACAAGACAAAAACCGAACTTGAGAATATAAGAACATAATAACACCATGCCAGATTTTTTGCTGCTGGAAAATTTTGTCCTCCAGATTGCCTTGCTTTCAGTGCACCAACATAAAATATATATTTTATGTAATTTAAAACATATGTTTTGAAGTGTGTTCTGCAGCAACTGAAGAAAAATGTGAACAACCAAGCCATTAAAATTGCAGTACATTTTGAATACCTTAAATGCAGATACTAAGAATTAATTTGCATTCCAATGATCTTATTTTTCTAAATTAAGCTCAGGTGTCAGGCTAAAACACTGTGTCTGGATAACAGCTAAATGAAGGATCTTTACTCTCCAGTCCAGCAAGCTACAGTGAGAAACAAGTAAGAGGGAAGGGAGGCAATAAAATACAGCCTCTTAACATCAGCAGTAATGAAGAAATTGTTTGCCATCATGCAAAGCTGTGCTTAGTGAGCCAAAAACCTTCTCCAAGGTTTTTCATAGATGTCAGTTGTATACCTACATGGATTTAAAACAAGTAGCCTAGTGAAATATAGAAGTATCATACACTTATTTCTTAATTGTTTTCCATTTAGCAGAATATTTTAGTGACTAAATTAGGTATGTATCTGTGTGCATGTGTTTTCTTACTAGAATATACAGTGCTTGACATAAAAAAAAATAAATATATATATATACACAAATTATTTAGTATATATTTTGGTAAGCTACAGCTAATGACATGAAGAAAAAAAAAAAAAAAAAAAAAAAGAAGAAAAAGAGGTAAACCCATATTTCTCTGTAAAGAACAGATGTACTTTAGCTGACTATTTGCAAGTATAATAGGAAGCTGTGAGGTTGGGACTTGAAAAACAGTTATGTTACTTACAGGAGAAATACCAAAATTGAAAGAGAGTTGGAAGCTGTAGTAGATGAGACACTGGAAAAATCCAGGAACCTCCTGCCAAAATCAGATACAGCAGTGTCATATCCAAAAGGATTTACTTGCCTTTTGTCTACATAGCTACCTACATATGCATGTATTATTAATCTCTTTGAATTAAGTCTGTATTACCAGTACATTGACAAGACAGGGTATTTATTATTTTTTTTTTTCCCCTGCTGTAAAGACATTAACTAATTTAAAATCTTGTTCCCATCTGAGATTACATATGTATTCTGAAAAAACTGGACAGCTGACAAACTCTCTATGCTTAGGGGGAATCACTGAAAAAATCCTTTCAGATCTATGTTGTTCTACTGATTGTGCATGGTGGCATTGATATATTTCCAGAAAGACTCACGTGATTCATGTTGTTTCAGTATGTGGATGGTTCTAAAAATTCTCTCTTCCCTTTTATGTAGTAGCTATTTTGAAAGTTGTTCTAATTCTTCTTTCCAAAAACAATATTTAACTCTCTCTCTTTTCCCACTTATTTTCCCCAAATCCCTTAATAATATGAAACAAAATCAAAACAATCACCCAAAATACAGATCATAGCTTTCACAGTTCAAATAAAATGGGGATAGAACTGGACTCTTTGGAATTAAAGTTACAGTAATAAAACATATCATTGGAGCTATCCCACTAAACTGAGCAGGGAGAATTCTGGCCTTACTGAAAACATCCCAATGGGTATTTTCAATGTATATTTGCAAGATATCTGTTAGTGCAAAATCTCTTCACAGAATTTGTTCCTACAGAACTGAGAAAAAACCTGGCTCTTTTGAATAGTCTGTTTTCTAGTTTTGTCCTTGTTCATTGTATCTGTTTTGTGAATTGTCTGTTTTTTACTATGTGACTTGATTACCTATCACCTCTGGAACCACAGATTGATTCTAGAAGTGAAATGAATCAGCATTTTATTAAATAAAATTATATAATGAGAGACACATGAGGTACATGAGTGTATGTTATCTAACTTTTAGAGTGCAAATTTATTTTTCAGTGTAAAAATCAGCTGAGAATTTATGCAGGGAAGACACTCGGCTTATTTATTCCCTGGGAGATAGTGATATCAGGATCTGTGATGCTGTGAATATTTAGTGTAGCTCAAATTAGAATGTCCACTAAAATAACAATCAGGTGTCCCAAATAAATCAAGCAGTGCAGAAAAGCTCCAGAGAAGGTTTAGATTATATTAGAACACATTTCAGTGCTATCACCTCCATGTTCTGGCCAAAATAATACAAAGTGGAGTAATGTTTGTGAACAAATTTAGTGAAAACATTCCTTTCTTCTACATTGCACAAGCTTCCTTGGCATCTATCCTTTCTCTGCCTCCCTCACATCCCAAAACTCAGGTCTTTCAGATAATTTCAGCTCCACTTCCTCATTTTGAAGGTTTTTGTGTGTGTCACCCTTTTCTCCTACCATTACTATTTATTTTCTTTCTCTGAAACAGTAGCAACATTTAAAGGCTCCATTTCTATCTTAGCAACAGGACATTGCCATACTATATAACATCAATGACTGTCGTTGTCTGATGCATTGTTCTCCAGTGAATTACAGGGATATTTTAAACTAGGAAGCTTTGTTCAAGAATTCTGTTTGTCCTTCATTTCAGCCTTCTTCCAGTTCTATATTCCCATGAAAGCTACCATGCTTTTACTTATGGGTGTTTTTTGAGTATTTTTTTTTTTTTTTTAATTCAGGATCTGATAGAATGCAGTACATTTACACACGAAAGATAGAGAAAGGCTATCTGTGAATGAAGAACTCTGCTTTACTTGACCAGCTGCTTAGTGATAATCAACAATTTTGTTGTTTGCTTTCCTGCTATGCAGAGTTTTGAGACAAAGAACTCAAACATGACAAACAAAGTGCTCTATAAACACTAATGAAGTCTTGGAACATACCGTGAGCCAGGTAATTATTATTAGGCTAATTCTACAAGTGGGTAAACTGCATTACAGGAATTAAATTACTTCTGTGTCAAATAATAATTTAATGGCAGAACTTAGAAGTTGTCTGTTCCAATTCCACTGCTTTTACTAGACTCTGTCCCTTAGGATCATCAGTTTTTAAAGAGCTTGGCTTTTAAAAAATCCCTCACTCAACATGTGCACCATTTTTTGTAAAGAACTGAAATGATTAATATTTATATCAAGGCAGACAAGTCCTTGACCTAAAAGAAGGAAGTTACACAGCAATGTGCTTGCAGGCAGCAGAAGTGACATGACAATGAAACAAGCATGTGTTAATAGGAGAGGATGAGGAGAGAAAAGAAACATTAACTCCCCGATTCTCTCTGGGAAGTCTCCTTTCCCACCTTTTGTACAGGGATGGAACAATGCAGAGGTCTGATCATTCCTCAGAAGGATAACATTCATTTCAGCAGATTTCTTCAGGTATTTTCTCATTACATACCTCTTCTAAAATGACAGAGAAAGTACTATCAACAAACTGCAGGGAAAATATGAGATTTGGATCCTAATATTTGTTATTTGTCTGTACTGAAAGAATATAATAAAAATAGTATGGGAAGTTATGTTAATTGTATAGAAAGTATAGGAACTATCTATGAATAGTAAGTAGAGGAATAGCATAGGAAGAACCTAGGCAGCTGCCAGACAGTCTTCTCAAAGCAGTGCATCAAGGTTGAACCTTAACTGCCCTTTTGGCATGTGAAAAACTCAGTCTCATTAAGCTATTGATCTTCTGAAAAGTTAGACAGCTTTTCAGGCAATGTACTGGAGATTGGTGGGAAACAGTGGGATAAAGCATGCACTGAATTTCATGAGATTATATGGGAAGTGAAAATACAAGAAACATGTAAGACATTATTCTCTCTGATTATAGTACATATTGAACAATCATTTACTTATTTCCCGAAATCAAAAGAAGTCAGATCCAAGCATATGAGTTGCACAGTAATTCAAATTCAGATCCATGCGTTTTATGTGAGGGCCATAATATCCACTGACAGGTTGGGAAACAAACCAGGGAATCTCAGAAGTTAAATGCCTAAGTCTCAGCAATTTGATCCCAAGCTTTTCAACTAAGACCATGACAAGCTGATAGTCTCTAGGGGTATGGCTCACAGGAGAATCTGTGAGGCATACTAATAAGTGGGTTAGATCTGCATGATGTAGCTTTTTATAACTTTTTTACCCAGATGCAGCTTTGCATTGTAATCCATCAAGACAGTTTTGATCTTTTGGAATACAGCAACTAACAAAAAAACAAGGCTAGAAGAAAAGGTACACATAAAAAAAAGTTAAGGATTATAGGGGTTTGGCTATGACGGACAGACACAGAGACTCACTGTCTGAATGGGCATAATACTTTTTTTTTTTAAAGACAAGATTTCCCAATACCCTACAAAGTTTCACACAGAGAGACGCACACAGATAATCCAAACAATGACTATAAAGACTAAAGGAACAAAGAGACAAAGACTTGGCAATTTGAAAGGGAAGATTCAGTGATGAAATACCCATGAAAGAGAGAGACCCCAGTCAAACCTCTCTGTTTCAGACTTCGAAAGGACCTTGTGAAGGTTGACTCTAACCTGTGTGTGTATCACTTCAATATGGTAGCTGTGAGCACTACAGAAAAAGAATCAATACAGATGTGTAGATGTACTCAAGGAGCCTGCTCTCTTGACTGCTTTTTAACTGCTGAACAGAAGAATTTACACCAGGATTTGATTTTCGATAGTTGACTCTAAATTTTTGTTACTTCTGCTTAAAAATAAAACCCCAGGTAATTCAAAGGGTAGGGGGCCATTTATGAATAGGAAACCTTAAAGTTTGAAATAATGATAAAATGAAATATTTCAAGGTTCTTGAGATGCAGCTTCTCCACTCTTTTAGCAACTAGATTTCTCATAACCTTGACCTTAACTGTCAAGGTACATAATGTATGATTATGTATTTAAATCCCTATTTGACCTCCTAAGTGAACACCAGTTTAAGAAAAGACATTGTTAAGGGGATTGAAAACATACACTGAAACAATTTTCCACTAAAAAATGCAGTCTTACTTGCATTAGAGTGTTTGATCAAATAAGGAAATTTTGTACTAAAATTGAATGTGAAAATATTAGAACTTATAATTTAGGATTAATATTTCATATTAATACATGTAAGCATTTTAATTTTGTTGTTATATTTTTAAAACGTTTAGACTTTATTTCTTCATGTATTATAATTTTTGTAGTTTACTGCTGTGCATTTTTCATATGTATATTATTTTATCAGATTTAAGGTACAGGAAAATTTATAATTTAAAATAGTCCCACTTTCAATAGCAACACACCAATTAAAACATAATGATTCAATCTTGGTATTTCAGAAAATGCTATGTATCTTTCTATGCTTTTTCTTTATTGTCCACCAGTGCCTTTCTTTTTTTCTCTGCTCTCATGATACATTTATTTTTAGCTTTATTTTGAAAACTATATTTGAAGTGGCTCAACTCTTAAAGGTTCTTTGCAGCAAACTCTGCTCCCTTCTGTTGTTGCTTCACCTCCAAGTAGCTTCACTATTGATGAAGCTTGGCAGCTTACAAGTAGGTCTTTGTCCTGCCTGCTTACTCTTATGCCTTTTGTTTGGCCCTATCCTCATATCCTCCATCCCTGTTCCTAAAAATGATTATTAGCATTTTCGTGATGCATCCCTGCTTCTCTTACAGAACTATTCCTTTTTTATCTCTGGGATAAGTTAATTACATCAGATTTCTCCTAGCCTCCTTTTTTTTTTTTTTTTTTTTTTTTTTCCCACTCAAGTTAGTAAGGTTGCTTATTGTTACTCTTATTGGAGGATATTCACTCACCACTAGTCTGATACAAATTTTATCTCACCCATTTTTAGGAGTAGTGTTTACTGAGTGACAGAGGCTGCCCTTCAGAAGGGCCTCTTCACTGTTGTCAATAGCCATTTTATGAAACTATTACGCAGAAATGGATAAAAGAGCTAGTCCATTTACTCAATATGCTTATTTTCATGCCAAATAAATATTGTTAGGTAAACAATCAAAGATGTAATAGTTTCATGCACAATTCCCAAAGACTTATGGATTCTTTTATGGTTCTCTGTGACACTGAGTGAAGCTTTATGCTATACTTCACTCATTGCAACCACTTTCAAGACACTTCTTATATTCTGGTTTTACCTGGCAAGCCAGCTTCTGCATATATCCAGATCTATAATAAGTTCCAACACATATAAGCTTGTTGGGTAATTTCTTGATGCATTTTCATTGTGTTGTTTGTTACTTGGAAGTCCAGGAACAGCATAGTAAAAGATTTGTAGCTTAGTTCAGCTTTCCTTTGGCAATCATCTTTATTAGATGCAGAAAGTGAACTGAAATCTTTATTAGTCTGGATATTTTGCAGACAAACTTTGGAAATTACATGCCTTTCTAATTTATTCACAGAAAAATTCTAAATTAAGTGGAATTTGTGTGAATTGATGTTTTGAAGGAAATTATATAATTTATTTGAAAACATCATTATGTTTCCTATTTGAAGGCAATTTTTTACTTATTATCTGTTTATCACACTGAAAGCAATACTGAGATAAACAGGACATAAGGAAGTTATAGATCTAAGGACATAAGGAAGAATTTTTTACAATGAGGGTGGTGAAACAGGTTACCCAGTGAGGCAACAGTCATCCCATCCCTTCAAACATTTAAGGTCAGGCTGGACGGGCTTCTGAGCAAACTGATCGAGTTGAAAATGTCCCTGATAACTGCAGCGAGGTTGGACTACATGACCTTTAAAGGTCCCTTCCAACCAAAACCATTCTATGATTCTATGAAAAACATGGGATGAAATCCCATTAATCATACTCTTAGTATGACATAAGTATACTAGATTTCATGACTTGGACTTCTGTGTCAGGTTTCCAAAAATTTAGCTAGAGAAATTAAATGTCTAACGTTTTTAAAGGCTACAGATAGTTTAAAAATTTTCTTCTGCTTACATTTTAAGTCTCTGAAAGTATGACTATATAAAGGGCTAAGTAAAGAATCCAAATTCTGTCTGTTTTGGCATATGTTGAGTTATTCTTTAGACAGGTACTGAACTAATGTCCTTTCTGTTGTAAAATATTAAGCAAAAATATGTAATACTATTTGACACACAAGAGTGCAAATTTAAATGAAAACAGAACTTACATATTCCTTTTGCATTCTATATGGCAATCAAGCTGATATGTTATGAAGAACAGCAAAGCAATTTTCAATCATGTATGGTATATCGTGTAGGCAAAATTCTTTTATGTAAATCCCTTTCACTTGGGTGTTTAAATTTCAATAAAAATGTAATGATAAAAAGTGTGGCTTTTATTTCTCTTTCTTTCTCTAATTCATTGTGAGTTTTGGAGAACAAATGTTTTATTGAGCATGACACCTAAAAGGGGCATTGTTTTAAAAAGGTGTTAAAACAAGAGTCACATATGTTTTGGATAATGAAAGTATTACAGGAGGCTTCCCCACACAACCTTTCTTTCCTGTAAGCTGAGGCTCATGGAGTTGTTTTTGTAGGTTAGCTCGAGTTTATCTGAATTCTTTGGATCACCAGATGAGGGTGGCACACCTCATGGCTAAAAACAGCATGGTCCATTTCAGCATTTCCTATTGTTATTTTGGCTTTCATTGCTGTTTTCATACCAGAAGTTTCCTGTGGTAAGATCATGCTTAACTTTCTTGGTGTGAAACTGTGCCTAAAGTTAAACAGTAACCTGTCTCTCCCAGCCCAATAAAAAATCAATCAATCAATCAATCAATCAATAAAATCACTGGTTTCAGGGCTTACCTAATAAGAGTTGTTTTCCAGAGTCAGAATTTAGCTTGCACTTTGTAGTGAACAACCTAAGAAAATGGATACTAAGCTGATCTCCCTTCCATATGTAGATGAATGCATGGCCTCTGAAACACCCAGTCTTTTTGCCTGCCTCATTTTTTGCTTTTGAAGTGAAGAAAAAAATCAACATGCACCTCTGAGAACTGGAGTATTTCTTAGCAGGGAGATTCACTTTCATGTGTGATGCTGGTTAGATCCCAGCCATTGGATAATATGATACATACTATCCTATTGTACAAGTTTTGAATAATAAACGTTACAGAAATCCACATGGAATACCAGCTACTTTGGCATAAATTCTGAATTCAGGAACATAACTGAAGTTCAGAGGAGAATATAAACACCAATCATATGAAATACATTTAGCTGTATCTTCAACCCTATCACTATAGTTGCTCACGAATACAAGGAGATAAATTGGTTTGCACCAGCTGGGAGTAAATGTTGCTTTTTTGTTTTGTCTAAAATATAATTGTTTCAGGAATTTTTGCAACAAGTTTGCACCTATATTTGTACCACAGAGCTAAAGAAAGTATAGGCTGGAATGAATAGAGCTGGGCAGGAATTGAATTATTGAAGATTTAAATTCTTTCCTGTCCTTAACTAAAAGCAACAGTAGAAAAAAGGAGAAAAAATATTAAAGCAAACTGAACTCAAACAAGATTAAGTTTTTTTGGTTTTTTTTTTCAGGTGATGTTTGGATTTCAACATTAAAAGAAATTATTTTGAAAAAAAAAAAATCCAACAAACACCTTTCTAAGCAGCAACATAGAATATTTAATTCAGTCATTTTCCAATCAATTTGAGGCAACAAAATGAAATTCAATTTTTCCTTCCTGAATTATTTTATTGTTGACAAATCAATTTTTTCAATTAATATTTGTTTATTTTGTAGAGATTCCCAAGCACTGGCAGTAGGAGTGACTAGTGGCTATATGCAAGGAAGGGAAATAAATAATTTTCAGTTCATTTAATGTTTCAAAAACTAGGTATGTGTGTTTGTCTGTTTTTTTTGTCTCCTAACCCTCCTTCCTCTAAGAGAGAGTGTAATGCAGCTTAGTTTTAAAGCAATTTTTCCATACATGCTGCTATTTATTTCCTGGAATAAGATATTGTCACACATTAATGTTGTTAGTGGCATCACTATATTGGATAACATTGATGCCAGTAGTCTGTCTTGCCTCTTTCTAGAAGCTTATATCACTTCCTTGCCTTGGTCAAGAAAAAAGCCTAACAACAAACAGAATTCAGTGACTGTTTTGAATTCTGAACTATAAAGATACCTGTTCTGTTGTGTTATTTAAAAGCTTGCCATGGATTACACAGTCACTTTCACATTTATTACTGTCCTGGTTTAAGCCTAGGTGGCAACTAAACACCACACAGCTACTCACTCACTCCTCTGCCTCCTTGTGAGATAGGGAGGACAAAAAAAAAAAGAAAAAAAAAAAAAAAAAAAAAAAAAAAAAAAAAAAGAAAAAAAAAGAAAAAAAGGAAAAAAAAGAAAAAAAAGGAAAAAAAAGAAAAAAAGGAAAAAAAAGAAAAAAAAAGAAAAAAGAAAAAAGAAAGAAAAGGAAAAAAAGAGAAAAAAGTAAAACTCATGGGTTGAGATAAGAACAGTTTAATAAATGAAATAAAATAAGATAAAATTAAATACTACTACTACTAATGATACTAATAATAATTGTACAAAAATGAAGATAACAAAAAGAGAGATAAATAAAACCCAAGAAAAGTGATGCACAATGCAAATACTCACCACCTGCTAATCAATGCCCAACCAGTTCCTCAGCAGTGATGGAGGATGCCCCCAGTTTATATACTGAGTATGACATCATATTGTATGGAATATGCCTTTGGCTAGTTTAGGTCAGCTGTCCTGGCTATATTCCCTCCCAGCTTCTTGTGCACCTCCCTTCTGGAAGAGCAAGGGAAGTTGAAAAGTCCTTGACTTAGGATAAGTATTACTTAGTAACAACTAATAGCTCAGTACATTATCAACATTATTCTCATACTAAATCCAAACCAGAACACTGTACCTGCTACTAATAAGAATATTACCTAACTCTATCCCAGCCAAAACCAGGACAATTATATAGTTTTTTTTCATTTGTCAACATATTATCTTCTGCCAAATTATCTTGATAATTCTTCCAGCATGTTATCTCATAAGGATCAATTCCCTCTACTTTCTCCCATAGCCTGGAAACTCTAGTTGTAACAAATTGACTAGTTCTTTTTGTTGTTAAATAGTCCTACCAATAATTAAGTCTCGTCCACAGTTATTTATCAACTCCAAAAAACATTTCTTCTGCTCCCTAAAGTGTTAAGCACATATTGATAACACCAAGTGTAGACTTCAGGCACAACCTCCCAGGTGGATTGAGAGATGGAAGGTGGAAGGGAATGTAGACAGTAGACTTCCTGCTAATAAGAAAATGAAGACTTGCATAAATGAGTCCTTTTCTTTTTAATGTACAAATTCAACTTTGATTCATCTCCATAATATCCCTATGTTTTTAAAGAATAACAAGCATACTATGAAGTCAGAATCAGTCAATGTTGCATAGAGCACACAGTCTCTGACACTTCCTTCATGGGACTGAACAGAGAGAGTATCACATTGTCATGTCACCCAAAAATGGTATAACTTCTAAGATCCCAGTTTTACAAATATTCACCCATCTGTTTATGCTCTGAGAACAACACCAGTGGTTTCACTGGAGTTCCCTGCTGAGTCTTAGGGTTAACATGTGTGCAAGCTTATGTGGGACTGCAGACTAACAAGGCAACAATCTTCCTGTCAGTGTAGGACTGCATTATCTGATGTGAATGAGCTCAGGACTTGGCATGGCATTTGTGGTGGGAATATTATAAAGCACAGCACATACATTGCACAAAACATAGAGAAAGCATGTCTAGATTGTTATTTTAGCTTTGCAAGATTAGTCTGTTTATATGAAGTTTCAAAAACACTGACAAACCCCTTCATGTTTAAAATACTTCATTTTGTCTGGTATTAACATGGAAAGGTGACAAGATATATGTGTTCTTCTACACACTTGGCTTATATTTGTAAATAAGTATTTTTTAGTAATATGACATTGTGGGAACATGCTGTGATACAGAACCATATGTCCTGGAACTCTGCAAAATCCTCAGTTTTTTGTTGAAGTTAAAACATATGTAAAACAAGCTTTAGTGAGCTGTGTGTACGTGTGTTCTGAAGGCAGACAACTGAAAATCCATGCTGAAACTGATCACCCATGTCTTAGGTGCAGAATATTAATATTAATCAAAACATAAAAATAATTTAATTTCTTCCTTACCTGCCTGTCTTCTGTTTTTTTCTCTTTTTGCTTTTTTTCCCCCCTGAAGTTTGAAATGTTAGTATCTAAAATTCTCAGCAAGTACAGTAAAAAATATTAAGTAATGGAATAAATCTCTGTAATGTTGGCTGGATTGCATCTAGATAATACTTTGGGGTTTCTTCTTCCCTAATAATTAGTGTTAATGAGAGTGATGCAGAAGTATTGAGAGAAAAATATTATTCTAGTGATAGAGAGCTCCTTTAAGACTTTAATGCAAATATCAGTGACTTCAACTGTATGTAGGAAAAGCACTAATAGAACACTAAAGACAACTACTTATAGATAGGAGAAACACATTGTTAATATTGATAGGTGACAGAAATGATGGAAAATAAATGGTTCCCTTTTGTGCATATTGAAGATAGGAATTTTTTTTTAAAAATTACTTTTAAAATTTGTATTGATGTCAGTTGCTCATAATGAGGTGGTGCAGAACTAGAACTTGGTGCTTTATTTTTTTTTTTCCCATTGTTTCAGAGTAACATTGATTTCCATTAAATCTTAGTTATAATTACTGAATGACAACAAATAGCTTCATGGTTTACAATCTCAATATAGTTTGCATGACAAACATGTTCAAGTGTATATCCACACAGCAAATATTGGCTACTTTCATATCAACAACTTTTCAAATATAAATAAAACAAATTATTTTCTGTAGTATCTCTGATGTTGATTGCATAAGAGAAAGTGTTTCTACCAGAGTTATACACAAAATTTAAATACAAACAAATAAGGTGAAGCACTAGTAGTACTTGGTTTCCTATGGATCTATCTCTAAATGCCTTTTTTATTATTATTCTACCATCTTTTTCTTTTCTTCTTTTCTTTTCTTTTCTTTTCTTTTCTTTTCTTTTCTTTTCTTTTCTTTTCTTTTCTTTTCTTTTCTTTTCTTTTCTTTTCTTTTCTTTTCTTTTCTTTTCTTTTCTTTTCTTTTCTTTTCTTTTCTTTTCTTTTCTTTTCTTTTCTTTTCTTTTCTTTTCTTTTCTTTTCTTTTCTTTTCTTTTCTTTTCTTTTCTTTTCTTTTCTTTCTTTTCTTTTCTCTCTTCTCTTCTCTTCTCTTCTCTTCTCTTCTCTTCTCTTCTCTTCTCTTCTCTTCTCTTTCTCTTCTCTTCTCTTCTCTTCTCTTCTCTTCTCTTCTCTTCTCTTCTCTTCTCTTCTCTTTCTCTTCTCTTCTCTTCTCTTCTCTTCTCTTCTCTTCTCTTCTCTTCTCTTCTCTTTCTTCTCTTCTCTTTCTCTTCTCTTCTCTTCTCTTCTCTTCTCTTCTCTTCTCTTCTCTTCTCTTCTCTTCTCTTCTCTTCTCTTCTCTTCTCTTCTCTTCTCTTCTCTTCTCTTCTCTTCTCTTCTCTTCTCTTCTCTTCTCTTCTCTTCTCTTCTCTTCTCTTCTCTTCTCTTCTCTTCTCTTTGTCTTTATACCAAACCAGTAAACTACAGTCAGTTCCATTCCATTTTTTTCCAGGAACTGACAGTGCAATATGTCATCCTTAGTGTTGTTAGGTCAAAGACAACTGGATAGTTTGCATGCATTTTCTGCTGGACTATCCAGCAGGCCAATCATATCAAATAACTGCTGATCTTAAACTACAGTCTTTTCCTTGATGAGAGCACTTAATTGGACTTCTTCTCCTTACTCAGGTACTGCTATCATTACAATATATATATTCAGCTTATACATTAAATAGAGGAGTCAGATGTCTCTCTCCTAAATTTGTCATAAATAAATTAAATGTCTAAGGAAAAAAATAATACAAAACAAAACAAAACAGACAGATAAGAATTACAATCCAGGTGGTATCGATTTTATGAAATTATATTTCTATGACAGTCTTAGAGATAGCCAGAGTACTGGTGAATTTTGGTTGGTTGTTTGGTTGGTTTTGTTTGTTTTTTCTAGTTAAAGAATTGTAGTCCCCAACCTGGGATTTTGAGTGGAAAATCTGAAGAACCACTGCCGTGAACTATATTACATTTAGATACCTCAGTCTGCTACGTATTTTTCTTTGGGAACTTCAGGGATGTATGGGTTATTTTCTCAAAAGAGATGGGTCTCCCTGCAACCAGCTGAGAAAGGCAATTGCTGGTTGCCTTTTTCAAAACACTCAGCATCACTATTGTGCGTTATTTCCAGGTATATTTATTAATTAAAAAAAAAAAAAATCCCCCCCCCAAAAATCCCCTTCCCCCCAAAAAACCCAACCCTCAAACAAACAAACAAACAAAAATATAAAAACCCAGGAAAAAAAATAAATTCTGTAAGCTCAGTTGAAACAGAATACAACACTGAACATTGAACAACATTTAGCAAACATTTCATATTGCACACTCAGGAAAATAAACCCCCATATGCAGCTAAAGATGTTTGAAAAGGACTGTAATGTGTTCAAATTTTTCAATAAAGACGTGTTACAACTTATGGAATGTAAGACAGAGGTGATCCTGCCCCTCTACTCAGCACTGGTGAGGCCACCTCTTGAGTACTGTGTTCAATTCTGAGCTCCTCAGTATAACAGAGACATGGACATACCGGAGAGAGTCCAGTGAAGGGCCACAAGGATGGTTGAAGGACCAGAGAGACCACCTCTCCTATGAGGAAGATGAGCTGGGAGATGGGAAGATGAGGCTGAGAGAGCTGGGACTTTTCAGTCTGGAGAAGACAAGGCTCAGAGGGATCTTTTGTATATATAGAAATACCTGAGGGGGAAGGGTGTAAAGAGGATGGAGCCAGGCTCTTTTCAGTGTTGCCCAGTGACAGTATCAGAGGCAATGGGCGCAAACTGGAATAGAGGAGATTCCTCTTGAACATCAGGAAACACTCTGTTATGGTGACTGAGTTCTGGCATGAGTTACCCAGAGAAAGCAACTGAATCTCCCACCTTGAAGATATTAAAAAGCTGTGTAGAAATGGTCCTGGGCAATTTGGTCTAGATGGCCCTGTCTGAGCATGAGGTTGGACTAGTTGACCTCCAGAGGTCCCTTCCAACCTCATCCTCTCTATGATTCTGTGAAACAACAATTTAGCCTTCCTCTGAACTATATATGTGTTTGTTCTTCTTTTTAGTTAATGCGGTACACTGCACACACTTAGGGACTGGGCTTTACTATTATATGCAACTTCACGTAAAGGACTAACTTCTCAGTTAGCTCTGAGAAATATTTGTGAGAAGTAACAATTATTCTTTTTGCCCTTTGGCTCTGGAGGAGAACCAGTTTGCAACAGTTTTAGATCAGCTTCCAGGTTTTCTCAATTACATGTACTTAGTAACTTCTCTGTGCTTTTGGCCTCTCTAAATTCCATGTTTTAGCCACTCCCTGAACACTGGAAATTGCAGCAATGGCCTGTTAAAGAGTTTGCAATAACGGTTAGTTCTTATGTGTAGCTGTACACTTTTTTTAATGTTGTATATATTCTACATAAAAGATTTTTTTTTTTCTTATTTCTGTTTGACACAATAAGACAGCATTTAGCTTCATGAGATAACTCTTCTGGTATTTTTCGAGAACATCCCAGTTTAACTGGTCTTTTTAGTTATTCTTTAATTAAACTGTGTTACATTCACATATTTAATAACAAGAAGTATTCCAGATGCTTTAAGTGAGATGTCTGTGAGGTGTTAAACCAAGCCATCTAGCATAATGGTGAATTTAACATCGTTTGGAATTTTTTTTTTTTTTTTTAAGATGCAAGATTTCCTTTAAAGAAGTTCTTCATTCTGTTTCTTTTGGAGCTGTTAAACAGCCTCTGCAAGCAGTAATTTAAACATGATGGTTTACTTTTTGCTTGTGTGAATTTTTTGGGCTCTTGTGTTCATCTCCACTCTTCATGCCAGCACTAACACAAAAAAGATTCACAGGATGTGCAGATCTGTGCTGGGATAACAACACTGATCAGATCTCACGCCTCAGTATTTCAGCCACACAAATTCAACAATACTTTCCCTAAAACACAGCTAGATGAATATGATATATTTCTGTTTTGATTATCTACCCCTTCCAAGACACCCGAGGGCTTTTATTTCTGAAATAATAGATATGAGACAATGACAGGGGCAGATCCAGGATGTGATAGAAAACACTTTTTCTAAGTGGTTTGGTGGTAACTGTTACTCACAGCTCAGAGCCTGTCAGACTGCAAGATATGAGGTTAGGAAGGGAAGTGCCCTTCCTGTCAGATTGCTATTAGAATGGAGATAGTGAATTCTTAAGTTCAGTATAATTTTTTCCTGGTGAGAATATTTAGTTATATCAACCCCCCACCCCGCCAGCCCCAGGCAATTTCCAACTGAAGGAAGATTTCTCCAGAACTGGCAATCAGCTTGATGTCTTCTCTGATATGCCTAAAAACATAGGCTAGTTGCCTGACAGTGCTCTAGATTAGGTGTGTTAGATTAGATTTTGAGGTAAATAAAGGGATACTTTATCAAAATTTACATGGGAGACACTAATTTACATTGTGCCAGATGTTTCAGATAAAGGATAAGTGTTTTCTTTGTTCCTTCTCTCCTTCCCTTTCTTCATTACTTAACAATAACCCTAAGAAAGCTTTAGGGTAGCAAGAAAAATTCTATTTAAGATCTCCGCAGACATTGCTTCCTCATTCAAAGAAAGCAAAACTTTAAAAATCAGAAACTTTAGATATTTGGGCTTCCCTGACAATATTTTCTCTTTGAAAAATCCCCCAAAATTTGCCATGAGGAAGAATTCTAGATAAATCAATAGTAACTTTACATCCTGAGATGAAAAAATAAACCCTCCACACAGTAAATTTAATAAGAAGCAAAATTTCAACTGCAACTTCTAGACTATTTGTGAAAGTAAAAAATTAATGTCTCAAGAAGAAGAGGCAAAGTTTTAAAATAAGACCTGATGCCAGAAACACTGAATTCTCAGTGGCTGGGAAGGAAAAGGAGAAAAAGGTACAATTGACAGAATTTATTTCAATAACAAAATTCTATGCATCTTCCGACAGGACATAGAAAAAGTTGTGGCCATAGGTATACACTCAAATATGAGGTAAGCTAAGTCTCTGGGAATAAACTTAGTCCTTCCAGTGGGCACTTGCTACCACTTTTATCTTATTTTCTTTGATCATTATCTTGCTGAAATGTGTTTAAGAAAAGATAAAGAGTTTACTTTCTACAGAAAGCAAAGAGAAAACAATAGAAAGACGTAGAGAAGGTTCCTGTAAAAAAAACATTTGTAGTTGTAGGTAAGCATCTTACTTTTCCATTCACTTCTTCAACCACTATGTAAGGATGCATAGATACAAATTAGTTTGGGTTTTCCATAAGAAGTCATCTTACTAATATATTTGAGCAGGAATGAAGATAAGTAGTTCTGACAGAAACAGAGTCAAAAAGCCAACAAAAAATTCCACATGTGAATTGGTCTTTTCAGCTGCACAAGCAGTTTGCTGCAAACCAAAACAAAATTCCAAACAAACAACTCCACTTCTACCAATAATCAAGTGAGTCTGAAATAATGAAAAGCTTGCACAGACAACACGAGAGCAGGTGTGATATCTTATTCCATAAGTGGCTAAAATGTAGGAATAGCATAACTGGCCCGTAGGAATACATCTCTATCCAAATGTAAATTCTATGGAAATTATAAATTAAAGTCAGTGGGGTTACAGTGGCTACAACTGAGGGAAGAAATTCGATATTTAATCAGCATTTCTATTTTTTAGGACAATGATAAATCATTGTACTACAGTAGTAGTTCTACCGCAGCATGTTATTTAATAGCATTTTAAAATTCTGTGCATGTATTTTCATTGGCTAAGCTTAACATACTGAAATAATGTTTGTTTGTTATGAAAGTTGATTTAATATAGTGCATTTCCTTTAACACTACATTTTCAATAAACTTCAATTCAATGCTGAGAATACTGAATGGATTGAAGGAATTAGCATATCTATTTGATATAGTATTATGGATAAGGAAAAACCCAGGATATTTGATTTTCAATAAAACTTCTCGTAAAATTAGAATTTGTATAAACTGATCCCTGGCTTTTTGAAAATAAGAGAAACCAATTTAAAAATACGAAATTGGAGTTTAAACTGGGGGAGGGGGAGCAAAATAGCAAGAAAATACTGGTCATTATAGTATATGTTATCAACAGACTTCCATAAATATAATCACAATATCTAAAATTAAATATATAATATACAGTAGAATTAAAAAGAAATTATGAATCTCACTGAAAAATAGGGGAGGTGAATTACCTCTATGACGTGTTTTCTTTTTCCCACAGAAGAGGCCTACAGTAATTAACTCAAACGTAGAAATCAAAATATTAGATACCTATAATGAGGTAATTTATAATCCTCCTGACTTGGGATGGTTTAACTCCAGATTTTGAATTTCTGAATTTATCAGTGTTAACGGTTGGATTATTCAAGATCAGGAGACGATGACATCCTGCATAACATGAGTTATAAGTTTTCCTTGGATTAGTACTTCTTTGACAAATATGTGTTTAATATTTCTATGTAGCAGCTTATATAAATCAAAGACAAAATATATGCAAGACATTATAAGACATATATGTGCAAATAGCATGCTGGTATGACTAAAGTCTCAGTTCTGACACCTCTCCAGAGAGACTCTGATGGTATAAAATGTGTTTTATCATGGTCTATCTGTCTGCATGGCAGTACCAGAATATCTAGCCCATGAAAAAATAGAATGGGGTAACTGATAGGTAGTTTTTTGGTTTACTCAGCATCTTCATCTTGATCAGTAAAGATGAATGACCATAACAACTGCAAAAGAGATACTGATGGTAAAGGAGTTTGCAACCAAGGTTACCGATCCTGCTGGAGTGACAATAACTAGAAAAAATTACCAGATTTATTTGTCTGAGATTAATTTAAAATACTTGAAAACTTTTATTTGTTTGTTTGCTTATCATAGGTGCTTAAGTGCTGCCTTGGATCAGGACCTGAAGGTTTAGCACCTAGGGTGAGCTCATAGGGTCAATAACTAACTTTCAGATTAAATGCAATGTGATCTTGAATATTTGTTCTCTGAACATAACACTGCTTGTGAATGGAAATGTTGTTTTATACGTGGTTATACAAGCTGGGGAGTTGATTGTACCATTCAAGAGCTGTAATCCTGACCTGATTATTGGCACTGTGATTGGCCTTGGATACATCCCAGCTCTGTGCCTCAGTTTTCCTGCCTGTAAGATTTGGAGAACAATAACCTACTCTGAAACCTAATTAGCTGTTTGTATAGCAGCAAGAAAATGTGAAGTGCTACAATGTTATTAGTATGACTGTCTAAGAACTATTTTAAAAAGCAGCTTAGTGAAATCAAAAGTGCTTTTGTACCATGTATTTATGTGCACTTGTTCCTCTACATGACCTGAAAGGGATTAACGGCTATTCCTAGGTTAATTGGCCTCCATGGCATCTTTTCTCTTGAGTCTTGAAGAGAAATTCTGCCTGCAAATCCAAATCCCTAGATACATTCTTAGCAACTAGTATGGTAAGTGAATCAACTGGTTTTTTGTTAGTTATTTGAGCACTCTGATGGGTTTTAGTAATCTAGAATGGCCCAAATCAAATGACAGCTGCATTTACATGTTTTCTCTGCAGATGTCACTTTAATAACGAACATCAGTGTTACATATATCTCCTACAAGTTAATGCTGGAATTCTTCAGCTGAAGTTTTGCAAACATTTCAGATACCATCTGAGTTTAAGTATGTCTGTGGAAGACTAAAAATAATAATGAAAAAGGTCTTACAAATTAGAATGTCATTCTTTAGACTTGTAGGAGGTAGGCAATACTTCCCTGGTTTTGTCTGTTAGACAGACAAGATAAGTTGTTATCACTTACTTAAACTTCAGTTCACTTTACAGCACTATCCAAAATGATCCAATATGAATTGATTGTATTATTTGAGCAATTATAACATCTTTATAAATGCTTTCAACAACAACAACATTGCAATAGAGAAAAATATTTGTTTCAAGTGAAGTTAGACTCCTAACTGCCTTTAAATATCTGAACTCTGGTCTCATTTTCTAGCTATTCAGGCAAAATTATCATTTCAGTATACCAGATTATTAAGAGTTGCCAAACATCAGATGGAATGCGTTTATGCACAGGGGCCTGAAATCACATTGTTTCTAAACCTGTGAAGCTGCTATTCAGAAATAAACCTGTAAAACTTGTGATGAAGGAAATGTGAGGCATAGATTGGCATTGAATAAATCTATAGCACTTCAAAGGTTGAAATTTTGGAGAAGGCAGCAGTACACATGCAGACTACTAAGACAAGATGTAGTAGTTGCTCACAAGATATGGTAATATGTACGATACTACACTATTTTAAATAAAGTATTTACGAATGGAAACAACCATAACCTTGATAATAGTAAATGCTTCTAGACTGCCAAAAGATAGTGTATAACTAACTACTCACAGTTCAACATACAAACTGTTTATGTGTCTACTGAATTTATCAAGTAATCTCTGTAGAAATGGAGATAAGTAGTTTTACCATCTCATTGGTTGGCACACCAGAAGGCTGTGCTGCCATTCAACAACACCTAGACGAGCTGGAGTGTTGGGCAGAAAGGAACCTGATGAGGTTCAACAAGAGCAAGTGCAGAGTCCTTCACATGGGGAGGAACAACCACATGCATCAGTACAGGTTGGGGTCTGACTTGCTGGAAAGGAGCTCTGTAGAAAAGGACCTGGGTGTGCTGGTGAACAGCAGGTTGTCCATGAGCCAGCAGTGTGTCCTTGTGACCAGGAAGTCCAACAGTATCCTGGGGTGCATTAAAAAGAGCATGGCCAGAAGGTTGAGGGAGGTTCTCCTCCCCCTCTACTCTGCTCTGTTGAGGCCACATCTGCAACGCTGTGTCCAATTCTGGGCTCCTCAGCTCAGGAAAGACAGGGATCTTCTAGATAACATCCAGTGGAGGGCCACAAGGATGGTTAGGGGCCTGGAGCTTCTCCCATATGAGGAAAGGCTGAGAGAGCTGGGACTCTTCAGCCTGGAGAAGAGAAGAATGGGAGGGGATCTTATCAATGTCTATAAATACTTGAAGTGTAGGGGCCAAATGGATGGGGCTGGTCTCTTTTCAGTAGTACCCAGTGACAGGACAAGGAGCAATGGAAAAAATTGGAACACAAAAAGTTCCATACAAACCTAAGGAAAAACTTCTTTACTGTGAGGGTGACAGAGCATTAGAACAGGCTGCCCAGAGAGGTTGTGGAGTCTCCATCTCTGGAGATATTCAAAACCGTCTTCGATGCTTTCCTGTGCAACCTGTTGTAGGGAACCTGCTTTGGCAGGGGACATTGAACTAGATGATCTCCTAAGGTACCTTCCAGCCCCTACAATTCTGTGTTTCTGTGATTCTCTGATTTTGGATTAGTGCTGTACCCAAACAGTAAAGATTCTGTCAAGCATTTTAACCTCTGCAGCTGTTTTAGATTTTGGTTCATAGTTAGCTCTTTGTTTATGTTATCCTTACCACTAGGAACATCGTTATATACCATTCAGGACAGAGGAAACAGCGACTTCTGAAAATGGACACAGTTACATGTATTCTTTTCAAAGATTAAATAAATTTTAAAAATACCCATATTTGAGAAATTCTGGGAATCCTTTACTTGTGAATATAACAAACCAACATATAAGTTACCTGTGCAGAGTAAATATCCAGGTTGGATGAGGTTTTTAGCAACCTGATTTAGTGGAAGGTGTCCCTGCTCATTGCAGGGGGATTAGAACTAGATTATCTTTAAGGTCCCTTCCAATCCTAACCATTCTGTGATTCTACAATTCAATAGCACTCTGGTGGCAGTGATGCTGTCAGTGTTAGAGCTGGGGGACAGGGCATGACACATGGGTGTTTAAGATATTAATTCGTCTTTTACTGTAGTTAAACACATTCAGTTTCCTTTTTCCTAACACTGATTATAGCAAGTTTCAGGAAAAACCAGTACAGAAAATAGATGGAGTTCACGGGTTAGACGTAAAGATCCAGTAGTGTTATTATTGGAAGACATAGTTGTGAGGAGCTGCACTATAGACTTGTCTCAAAGATTGCTCGCAAGGACGGTCACAAGACCACTGGGCTCTGGAAACCCTGACTTGGGAAGATGTCATGCCAGCGGGAGTTGTTCTGCCTGGACATGTCCCTGCCCCCAGTGCTGGGGGGCACAAAGAGACGTGCCATTGCTATGGAAACCACAGCCTCAAAGGGGTATTTAAGGAGGACCTGCATGGGCAAGGGCAGGAGGGGGAAAGAGAGAAGAAGAGAGACAGAGAGGACGACCACCTCACTGCCTGACCGCACCATGCCACGCTGCACCACCACTGAAACAAGCAACTGAGACCTCCTTACCCCCCCTTCACCATCGCCTCACCGCTGGACCTGTGGTGGTGACTATTCTTGCTGCCCTATCCCAACTCCTTGCTTGATTTCCACCTTTCGTTCCATTCTGTCCTATCGCTACCCTCCTTATTACTTTTTCTTTTTGTAATAAATGGTGTTCTGGGAGTACGGCGTTTACCCTCGTTTGTGTCTTAATCTTGCTCTTGGGATCATATCGAAACCTTCCCCGACATCGGATCGGGACATTTGAATGATCCCGACATTGGATTGAGACAAGAATACAAGCAGAACTATCTTGTAGCAAGAAGCAGAGAGAACATTTGCAATGAGAAAGACAGCATCATATATGTATAGGTGAAAATATATGTGTTAAAATAGACAAGTACACACACACATGTAAAAAGGCATCTGATAGATATAATACAGTATATAATAACAAAGAAGGTTTCTGTTTCTTCCATATGCAGGGTTAGCTAAAGGAAAAAAAATGGATTTGGATTTTAAAATGCTTTTAGAGGACAGCAGGGGTAGAAAAAAGTCACGTCTATTTTAAATTAATTTGTATTTTTGTGATTCTTCAATACATGTGCATTTTGCTTTTTTACACCTCCAACTTTGTAGTATAAACAGGGACTTCCTGCTCATCTTTCATTAAGCTATATATGCACTGAGCTACTAGTTGTCTAATGAGCTGTATAAGATAATATTATAAGATTTACAATATATAAGACATCTGATGTGAGAGGATATTACTCTACCAGGTATAAACATACATTTGGAGACTTTTATTCTTCAGTTTCTAAGGGGGAGAAGGAAGACTGTCTAAATAATATCAGTAGCAACACCACCTGGAAAACCAGAGAGCAAAGTAATGAACTCATATAGTGAACCATTAAGTACAGAAAATCCCCCAACCAATACTTCTAGTTTGGTTGATCATAAATTAATTTATCATGTTGCTTGTCATGTGAGTCATCACAACATCCCAATACGATGCACTGGAAATAGCTCACTGCAGTATAATATATCAAACATGTAAAAGCACAGGAGAAAACTCATACATCTCACCCTAATGAAATACAGATTTTGTCTATCCATTTTGTTAATTAGCCAAGTATCTCAGATCTAATTATGAATCTGTCTTTAATATGGTTGCTTCACCCTGCACATCATGGGCATACCATGATAATTATGCTACATACAACTAAATAGAAGTTATGTCCTCTGGTGTTGGACTTCAAAATCTTTAACTCTGTGGTTGGGATATTTTAATTTCTGGATGAATTTCATAAAAATTTACTTAAATCAATCCTTCACTCTCAACCTTAATTTAGCTTTTGAAACTATGTTATGAATGCTTAATGATAGAGTATATTTTATCTGATGTATCTTTAAAACATCTTCTAAACACATATTTAACCAGAAGTTTGGCAAGCCAGTATTTTGTGTCATCTGAATTGCCCCGCTCAACAAAGAGGAAGAAACAGCCTTCATTAACAATTGCTTCAATTAAAGAAACAGGAGAGAACTGTTTCACTTCTTCAGTACTTGGAAACAATGGTCTAGAGGTCAGTTCTGGGGTACATTTGCAGTCTAGTAACACTGTCTGTAGGTGGTGCATTGCTCTGATGAATACAGAGACGAGAAGTGTTCAGCATCAGCTGGAGTAGATGCAGTCATCCTTTGGTTAGTTGTGAGTTTTGTCACTGACCAGTCCTACTGTGGACTGAAAGAGCTTGGATAGTTGCTTATACACCTTTAACTTTGGTAGTGTTGTATCTATACATAGGGAGAGGAAAGGTGTTGAATATCAGCCCTCTGTCTGTCCTGTTTCTTTCTGGAGGGGAAACTTGGCATACAGGCAGGGAGGAAACTGTGTTGCAGCAGGATAGAAAACTGTATACCAAAGCGAGGGTCATTTTGGGTACATAGCAAATATGATTTCCTGTGCTGCTTCCATTTGCTCCTAATCCAGGATTGAACAGCACTCTAGAAAGAGGGGCAGGGAGGAGATAATCTTCTCTTTGGGAACTGGAAAGAGAAGCTCTCTTTTTTATCACCCAGTGTGTGAAACACAAGAGGCTATGTTATATTTTTTAAATTCCATACCAATGAGGCAGACCTGGCACAACATCTGGTAGGGAAGATTGGAGAGGGGAGACACACAGAGAGGAAGTGTAGTATGAAGATTTCTCTGAAAACTCACTGTAGGGAAATAACAAGCTGATTCAAAGTTTAAACGCCTCAAGAACTTTTGAATGAAAAATACTTCAAAAAGGTAAGATAATATAATGGTACTATTATGTCTGAGAACTTGAAAGTAGAGGCAACAGTAGAATTCAAATCTCATCTTCAGAGCAGTAGTAGCATGTAGCACTCCCATTGTCTCACACTCTGAAGAATGAGATACTCATTTCTCCTTTTAGTAGAAGCAGCAAAATGTGTTTGTAAAACTGTCTCTTGATTCCTTAAGCTTTCTTTCCTTTTTATATTTCAGTTATAAACAAAGACAGTGTGTCCTAATTTAAAAGGATTTTTTTTTTTTTTCTGACAGAACAGTAAGATTATCAGCTATTAAATGGAGAACAAAGAAATAGTAATGTAGTATGGTTAAAGACAAGAGAGGCAGCTATCACAAATATATTTCTATTCAGTGCTTGAAAATATGCCCAACTTTTCTCACACTCATCCTTAAATAACAATTTTGGTATAATTGTTCTACTACTATATGTAGATCATTGGTGTCTAGAAAATCATAATCTGTGTATTTGTACATCTATGACAACACCTATCAGATGAAAATAATAAGAAGCAGTCACTATTACCCACAGGATTTGACTGCTATTTCCAAGGAAGGAGCTGCAAATTTAGTTTCCTGCATTGGTCCCTGATCAATTAATTCTGTTTCCGTTCAAGTGAATGTATTTTCACAGAATCACAGAATCGCAGAATACTAGGGATTGGAAGGGACCTCGAAAGATCATCTAGTCCAATCCCCCTGCCAGAGCAGGAACACCTAGATGAGTTCACACAGGAAGGCATCCATGGGGGTTCTGAATGTCTCCAGAGAAGGAGACTCCACAACCTCCCTGGGCAGCCTGTTCCAGTGGCCTGTTACTCTCACAGTAAAGAAGTAAGTGGCCATGTCTCCTTCTAAGAATTGTCTTTCAAAGCTAATGAATGCATGGATAGAAGAAATTGAAGTAAAAAAAAAAAAAGAGAGGATGGCATGCATGTGCCTCTAGATACTGTACTTTCACTGAAAATAATCTTTGCATTCGAGTGGTCAACTGTTAATACATGTTTTGTATGAGATTAGTGTAGTTCATGCCTGCCCTGAACTAGACAACAGGTACCTTATCTGTTAATTTCTAAGTTGACTTTTGGTAGAATGGTTAATTACCTTCAAGTTCTTTGTCCTTGTATCTTCTTTCTTCAGGACTGAACTTTACTGTAGAGAGTAAATCTGTCTTGGACTGGAGGCAGAGCTAAGCCATGTTAGTGAGATTTAGAAGCCAAGACAGAATCTATTGTTGGACGATGGAGTGGGAAGTGAGTTCCTGAGCTGAGAAGTATACTCCTTGATCACTCTAAGCAAACTTATACTGTTATTCTTCATTACATATTTTTAAAATTCTGATTTACAAGTAAGATATTTTTGCCTCTCCTCTTTATACCACCTATCCATCTGGACGACTGCATTTTAATTTCACTGCCTAGTATTTAGAAAGTCTTTCCTAATACATGAACAGTTTATACTGCGACCAAAGCAAAAGTCTACTGCACCTATAAATGCAGATTTACACTAAGAAGGAATTAATAAATACTAGGTTGTTTTAAACTTAGACATAAGTGCAGTAAACAATAATAATAGCTGTAAAAGCATTTTTGCACCCAGTGGACTTGTAAAAATTGTAATGCTTCAGAGAATGGGCTTCAAGCCTTAAGCTAACTGTGCCTTAGCAAATTCTGCAAAGCCCCAGGTGTGATCTGTAAGGCTTATTATCATCTCGCTATGAGGACTTTTGATGTGAAATGCAGGTTTGTACCTGGTATCTCTTGCTAGGTTGTACAGCTTTGAAAGCATGGGGTATCAAAGTGTTTGAAATATGTACATATTTTGAAAGCAGAAGCCCCAGAACTATTAAACAACCCAATGATGGTCAATTTCTGATGGCTGAAAACATGCAACCTTTAATAAAAGAAGCCACTGAGCAGGGAAGAAAGAGCCAGGCTGCAGGGCAGGACAAGCACGGCAGTGGGAAGGCAACCTCCCCGAGCATTCCACAGCACCTGTGCCAGTGCCAGAGGCCCAGGGCTCAGAGGTGTCAAGAAACTGAAATGTTGTACAAAGGAGAAAGATCCTAAACATCTTGCCCAGCACAGTATCCCAGACGGAAGAGCTCTGAAAGCTGCTCTTTATGCTGGGATGATGGGGACTGCCGAGGATACAGCACCAGTGCTGCAGCACGGTGTTCTCACAGTGGATGTAGCATATGGCTGCTGACTGCTTTGAACGTGTAGTGATAACAACTAAAAATGAGTAGGAACTAACCATTATCATGAAGGGTGTTAATGGATATCAATCCAGTTAAGGTTTTCTTTGTAATTTAAACTGGTCAGGCTTATTGATCTTTTAAACATCACAGTGATCTTCAGATGTCTGATACATCCTTATACATATATTCAGTTGCTGCAATACCAATTTTATTAAAATTATTATTTTCAGTAGTTTTAGCCCTACATACTCTACTTATAAAACAGATGTCTGCAAGATTTTATTTCTTATCTGACCTCAGTCTTCATATTCCAGAGATACACAAGCCAAGTCTCATTTCCATTTTTGTTAGGGCTGCAGGCAGATATCAAGGCATCTGAATGAGCCTTGGTCTGAGGTTACACTAACTTAACAGGACATGAGAAACTATGACATGAGAAATTGCCGGACATGACAGATAAACAATGTGAGAAGCTGCCAAAAGTTAAAGATGGCACTGTGAGGGCTGTCAGGGACACCTGGGTCTCAGAGGTGGTTAAGGGGGAGTTAAGTGAGGAAAGGGCTGAACATCACAGATAACTGGAGGGGAGCATTGCAGACCTTTGAGGGAAAATAACCTTGTAAGATTATCAGCACCTTGGCAGCCTAATGCTGAGATTACTTAGGTAGCAAAATAAGAAATACCAAATTTGGATATGGATGTAACAAGACTGAGATCAAAGGGGAAAAATTAATTATTAGTAACTATTTGGGAAATGGCTGGGGTCCAGAAAGGGTAGTGAAGAGAAGGGTAAAAAAATAGGAAAAGGGGTAATAAGAAACACAGATGGTGTGTTTGGGGATGTCCAGGGATAACTCCTGTGCTCCACTGAAGCTGGAAAAGGACAATAAAACAAAGTTGTTCCAACCATAACACAAGTGTTAATCCTGCTTCCGAGATCAGGAGAACTGGGATAAATGGCATGGGTGCTTTTGCTTGCTAGCAAGGAAAAATCCAGGACAGATGGATTGAACAACCTCTCACACTGTCAATGCCTCCTAAGCACTTTTTGACACCTTTTGTCTTTACTATGATAGATGCCTAATACCACAAATTCGCTAGGTATTCTTCACAGGAATTCATGTTTCCTGGACATGGCAATGTGACTTACACATAGCACTCTAGACACATTTTATAGTGAAAATTTATTCTTTTCTGTTGTATCTAGTTGAATTTATTTTAAGTAAAGACACAAGATGTTTGACTTTTCAGCCAGTATCTCTGCAAACTCTAGAAATTCAAGGGTAAATTAAAATATAACATATGGTGATCTTCTGACAGCCATTAACATTTAGGATCCTGTTTCTGCCATAACACAAACGCTGTTTCAGATATGGAATTATTCAAGAGTCTAGTGGTTCTAAAATTCCTCATGTAAAAAAATCAAGCTACTGTAAAGTCATATAGGCTTTTTTCACAACAATTGCTAAAGTAAGAGTAAAGCACAGAGAGAAGAGGAAATGGTTAAATTCTCCTCTGTCTGTGTTTCAGTTAAAGATAATAAAGAAGATTTAAGAGAATAAAACTCATCTGAAGGACAATGTGTGTGTGAGGGTACATTTCCCTTAAGAAGGTCTTTGTTTATGATCTGGTCAGGTATATCAATCTTTCAACAAAAATAAGTTGCTTTACTTTGTCCCAGAGCAGTAATTCTACTGAAAGAGGCAAAAAGTGAACACACAGTTACAGCTAGTGAACTGTATGATAGACTTCTTATTCCAATTTCCAGAATGTTTTGTGGAAAAGCTCATGGTGAACCCTAAGTAGTTGTTTATTCATACAATGTCGCAAGCAAAAAGCATACACGCTACCTTCTCAGAGCACTCACTATGTCACTTAATTTATTGTGAAAACAGCAGACGGAAAATTTGCAACTCAGATACAAAATTTAGAATTTGTTTAATGCAAAACTTGAACTTTTGACTGTATTGTTTGTTTGTTATTAATACAGTATAAACCCCCACAGCCTCGACATTTGCTGAATAGGTCAGATTCTCTCTGGTTAATTTGTCATACTTCAACAAAACATGCTGAACTTTTTCAGTGTTAGCATGCAAAGATAAGTTGCTTTTGTAATTATACAACAGCTTGCTCCAGATTCAGTGTAAAGACAAAGCAGAATCCTTTGGCAAATGTAAATGGTGGGGAAATGTGTTTTCAGCCAAATAATTAATATTTGTATCCTCTTAAGTTAAGAGAGCTTGATAGGAGATGAAGTATTAAATGTTTTCAAAGGTCAGTGAAGATCAAGGTATGGAAACAGTGAAAGAAGATTTGTATTACTTGACTGATAAACAAATATTTTTTCCCGTGCACCTAAAGCAGATGTGTATTCTGTATGTTATGCTTTGACCCTTCCAAAGCCTAAGAATCAGATAATGCACTGGAGTCTTTGCAGAAGGCCTTAGATATACATATTATCTCTTCCCAAATACCTTTGTCTTTTCAAAGTCTTTACTTAGGAAAGTGTATCAGTTGTTCTGTGCTGCAAGCAGCATACCTGTACACCCGCTCAACAGTTCACCCCGCATATACAGATTAAACCTCTGTTGCCTTTTAAAATCAACAAAGCAAAAGATTTCCAACTTCTCAGTGTCCTTTTTGTTTTCCCAACTCAGAAACAACACAAAGTCTCAGGGGAAATAGAGTAAATCACAGAGAAAGCAACTAGTAACTCTTGTTTTGCAGTATGCACCTCTGCAGATTTCACAAGTACTTGGAAAAACAGCTGCAAACTTAATATTTTTTCTTAAATGTCTGACATCTCTGATTGCTTTTCCATTGAGAAAAAAAGCAGGATTATTTGGCTTCCAGTATTACCCGCTGATCCTACCTCTTCTTGCTTGGAAAGCTTGCTCTTTCTTTTCCATGTAACCTTCTGTCCCGCGGTGCAGTCTGATGCTGGCTTCCTATTGTAGAAATAGGAACAGAGTTCAGGATGGTAAGCATTGTTCTGGTTTCTAGAAGGCTTTATCTTCTCCATTATGTGGCATAATAAAAATGTCTGAAAATGTCTAATTCTGTGGTAGCTGTAATGTTTCCTTAAATTAATACAGATTCTGAGGTGCTGATTGTTTGTTAGTTAAGAGGCTTTGGCCTCATTAGAATATAATGGGTTTTCAAGGTTAGTACTGTATCATGTAGGTAGTAAAAATAAATAATTTCCTTGTCAGTAGGGAGTCAATGAATATTTTGGGACTCCATTTGCAGATTATTTGTCTAGCAGGAATACGCTCTACATATACTCTCCTATTGATGTGCCTGTAAAACTCCCGTTAATTATAATGGGGATTTATAAATGGACATCAAAAGCCAGTCCATGAGCTCTCTGAAGCCCTGATCTTGTGAAAGCTTATAAATGTCTTTAATTTTGCATGCTGTTAGTAGTACTGTTGAAATCGATGTGACTTACCATTAGCTACCTGCTGTTTGTAGGATTGGGGACTGGTGGTGATTTTATACAGATTTTATTTAACTGACTCCACTAAGTTTACTTGTTGTGATTTGCATTAAAATGACAATCAGAAAACTAAGGGAAGGGGAAATGTAATCCTAATTCCAAATACATTTGAGATCATTGCAGAACTTTACACTGAAAACGACCACCATTGAACAACACAGCAGTGTCAAAGGGACAGTTGGGCCAGGTATAACACAAATTTAAGTTATGCAAAAGAAAAATGGTATACAAAAAATAATATGGCTCTGCAAAAAGGTCACAAAAACATTAATAGAAAACATGTCTTGGCTATTTCTTTTCACAAGTGTAATTTGAAATTATCTTTTTTATTGAAATGTAGTCTTTCTAAAATTTAATAAACCTTATTCTGTGAAATGCATTATGTGTTGCAAATTTTTACACAACAATTTCAGCATAACTTACTTAATCAGAAGAGTCAGTAAAAAGATCAGAACTGTCCACATAAAGAATATGACCACTGCTTGGTACAGAGCTGCTGTGATAGTTTAAGCAGAAGCTATTAAATAAATACCTGTAGCAGAGAACATTGCGGGTAACAGTAGGGAAACTGTGTTATTAAAGAGCCCCAACCAATCTACCCATATGAAAAATATAAAGTTCTAGTCGATTAAAAAAAAAAAAAAAAAGGAAAAGGAAAAAATAATTAAAGAAGATATGTGGGATTGAGTGGCAGTATTCCTCTACTTCTCACATCTTAAATCAGAGGCTTAAAAAAATTAAACATCTTCTCGTATCATAAAATGAATACAAGAGAAATCTAAGTGGGCTTCAATTTTTCACACAGTGGAGGCAAGGCGTCCTTTTGTCCTTGCTCGGTTAGTGCATCCCTGTGCTATTTGTCATTGTCAGACCTGTGCATTTGAGTACCTGCACTCTGAAGTCCCAGTATGGGCCGTGCTCCTGTGCTAAATGGATGCGCTGTAGGATATTGAGTACTGTGAGTTTGACAAGGCTGTCCTTTTGACAAGGTGAAAGAGGTCATTATATTCACCTCTGGGATGCAGCCAATATAAATCTTGTTCTTAAGGAGACACGGTGTATTTAGAGGTCAAGACACAGGTCCAACAGCCTCCTGGATACTGTCTAAGCAATGCAGATTTTAAAAATGGTTGCAAAGTATTCAGGGTCACCCAAATATCATAGGAAACAATCAATACTGTTTATTGTTCTCTGTGGTATAATATTTGTATGTAGGACAAACTTATGAGCTGTATCTTGGGGTTTCCTGTGACAAACAGGAGTTTCTGTTTGAGGAGAAATTAATGAATACCAGCCCATCTACCAGGGAGATTAAAACATATGCAAATAAGCAAACCTCCACAAACCATTGCATTTCTTAATCTTCTCCATCTATCCCACCCCTTTTTACTGTTAAGTGTGTTACTGCAGCCCTAAAGCTGTAGAAATCCTAGCACATTTGCCACTAGAGACTAGGCTGAATCCTAATGAGTGGAAAGCAGTGATTAAATGACAGAACAGTCCTTTCGATTCCAGTAACTCCAGTGGTCAGACATTGTGATAGCAAGGAATTTGAATGTCATTGAGCTAAAGGAGCTTTCAGACTCATTATCATTCTTTACATATTCATCCACAAGGTGAGCCCTGAGCTTCATGGCATATGCGCTCTCTCAAGGCTTAACATAATAAGGAGAATCCCACTAAAGAGTCCCATATGTGGCCAAGGAAGCTGGACCACCGACAACTGAAGTTCTACTGCAAGGAAGTAATTTTGGTGCCCAAAAGACAAGCTGACTCAAACACAACAAAACATGTATTCTCACTGCAGAAGCTTTAAATTGCAAAAACCTCAGAAATATAGACAATTAAGGTCTTATACAAGCATAAGACCTCTGATATATTTACAAACAAATACTAAATTGTAAGGGGCTTCTTTGCCTGCCTGTTATTTACTACTTAGCATTTTTGTGCATAAGAAAAAAATAATCTGTAACACCTAGAAAAGTGCATAAATTGTCATCATGCCTCTCCTGTAAGCCCTCAGGAAAACTGATTGCCTTTGAGATGGGCTACAAGTTTATATTTCATATCTTCAATATGTATTTATTATCAGAGATATCTATTTCCTTGTCTTTGTGGTTATTTTGTCAAATTATGCCATTAAGACTAAATAATTAACACATAGAAGTTGTCAATCCTGAAATAAACATAGATGTGCCAGTAAAAAGATCTGTGTAAGACATAATGCAGTCTGCACCACAAAATAGGATGCAGGCTCTAATGAGGCAAAAGCCTTTGAGTTTGGCTCTGCTAAAAGCAAATGTTGAACTAGATGACTTCCAGAGATTCCTTCTAACCTAAATTATTCTTTCATACTCCCTTCTGAAGAAATTGGCCACAAAGGTTTTGCTCTACCAGCTTCTCACATATTTCTCTCTTGTTTTGAAGGCACAGCTGAAGTGTAAGCCTGCTGTTGGCACTCTGCATAACAATGAATTGATGGTTATGTTGTGTAGAATGCTGACCAACTGCATACTTGCTGGATGTAGAAAGGTATGTCCTTGCCTTTTGATCAGTCCCTAAAAATTTTATTTTCCAGATCCTTTCCTTTTTATTTGCCTCATATTTCATGTGAGCATCTGTCTTAACCTAAATCTCTAACATTTTAATATGCATGGGCATTGACAACTAATTCTAAGCATCCTGCACATTTAAAATGCCCTCTATCTTTCTACCTGTTTTGCAATTGCCTTCCTGGGTGGCTCTATGCAGTCTGCTGTCAGACCATCTTTCCTCATATTGTTTAGTATTCAATTCACTGCTCATTGGCTTAATCCTCTTCACTCTCTTCTATTAAAAAGGGGATTAAACATTTCTAAAAATAAAAATCAATGTTTAAAAGTTGGAAGAGGTGATGCAAGCAACCATGAGTGACTAGCAGTTTAAAGAGTTCAAACATTCTCTAATTAAACAGCAGTGTCAAGGAACGCTAAATGATCCTATATTCAAGCTCTTCAGGGGCTGGTAAGTACTCACTGATACAGCCAGGCAAACTGCACATTGGCACTGGAAGAACAGTTATGTCCCTACACTCTGCCAGAAATCAGGCTGGAAAGTTAGGAACAGACAGTTTTTAATAAGTGACTTAATGGAAGATGGACAGAGTATCAAGTTGAAAGTTCAAGCTCATTCTCCTTCCTTTAACTTGTCAGAATAAGCCATGGAACATATTGCTCCAAGCTTATTCACTGCTGATCCCAGTGGAAACAGAGGTGCTCAGCAGAAAATTCTGCAAAACTTTAAACTTTATCTCCCCACAACAAATTAACTACTTTCAAACAATAATCCTTATTTCTGCCTCTGACTTTGTTTGAAACATATTTGCTACTAATCCCCGGAGAAAGTAAAGGCTTAGGGTATTTACTTAGGCTTTAAAGGAATCTTCTGGAGATGTTGGTAGGCATCTCCTCTTCCTAGCAGGTATTGGAGATTAATGCTATTACACAACTGGAATTGCATTTACACTGCACTCACAAATTCTTGAGTTACACATGTTCTCCTGATACAGAAACCCTTGTCACAGAGCAGGAAACCTCAGGCAAGAAAAGTGATGACCGAAGATATGGGGTTTTTTTCCAGTTCCAGCTGTCTATACTTCAGCTACACACATGCTTTTTTTCTGCAATTTACTAGTCCCTCATTGGTGTTGCAGTGCAAAAAGATTTTTATAACCTCAAGGAAATACTATGTGGTTTTACTTGATGTGTGGTTTTACTTGATGTATGTTTTTACATACATAGAAAAATAGGTAACAAACCCAGGGTAATTAAACCAAAAATGATTAACATGAAAAAAAACAACCCATTTCTCAGTATTAGAGAGAGAACACATTTCCGTTCTTTTGCCTGAGGAATAAAAAATTTAAGATGTACATTTTCAGAGAGGGGAATACTCTGTAATACATAAATATAATACAGAATAAGGATTACTAAACGTTATGTGAAAGTATACAATGAGAAGATGATGGCTTAGATTTTTATGCTAGTGAAGTATAAAAGTCAGTGGAAGATCTATCCTGAATTCATTTTAAGACCCTTAGTTGAAGCTTGAAGAAAGAAATAAGGCATCCATAGGAGGCGATTTTAAACTAAATTTCTGAAGATACATGGATTAAAGCTGAGTGACTTCAGAGAAACATCAGATAGAGACAGAGCTATAAAGGCCTAATTATGAACAATAAAGTTCTAAAAAAAAAAAAGGAATGTGGAAAAGAGAGTGTGCAGATAAGGCCGGTAAAAATGTTACAGGAGATCATCCTAATGACTGTGATGTCACTACAAAAGCCACCATCTGTTTGACAGAGTTTCTAGTGAAGTTTTGTAGACAAATAGACAGGATCTGGAAGATATTTTTTTGTAGTTAACTAGCTTGAGTTATGCAAGCTGAAATTTCTGTTCCAGAAAAAAACAAAACACTTGTGATAAGACTTTGCTGGACTATAATTTGCTACTGACTTTTAGGCAACTTAGAATATTTGTAGTCACATCTGTTTTGTCATTAAAATTGACAGATTAAAGTAGTATGTTCAAATTATTGCAAAAATCAGAAAAGATATGGACGTAGAAATTGAGATTCATGAAGGAGATGCAAAATTTCTTTTAGAGGAAATACTGAAAAGGTTTTGATTGCTGCACTCATAGATTTGATGAAAAACTTTGTCCAAAATTTAAATGCTTTGATTAACTTTTTATGTCTCATCTTTTTTTTTGCTAGGTTATCTGGAAAAGTCTATTATATTTAATTTGAATATAAAATAGAATGACAAATAAATAAACTGTTTTAAAATATAAATTGTCTAAGCAAATAAAAAAGATAAAAGCCTATTAGTATTTGCCTTTCGATGTTAAAAATAGATTATTTTTCTGGACATATGACAGTTTTGATCTGATAATGATCTGGAATAAACTGGGAGCGTTCCACTGAAGTGAATGCAATTGTGTGGATTAACTTTTTATGCCTCTTTTTCGTTACTTCAATATATACAATTTCTAAGTTCCTTAAAATGCATTTAAATGACATTGGGGAAAATATAATGATCCGTTTCCAAATCATCCTGTAGATTTGTACCTCTATACACAGTTACATGTAGATCTTTTGTAAATGTATATATTTAGACCCAAATTAGCATTTGATGTGTATGCATAAGTCCTGTGCAATGGTTCTAAAAGTTGAGGCTGTTTTTACCAAAGCTGGAGTAAAACAGCATATCTTAAGTCTGTTATTCTAATACACTGCTAAAACATGTTGAATAATTATAAATTTCTCCTGAGAAGTGTAACACTGTAATTGCTATGTAAATGAGGAGAGGAGAGGAGAGGAGAGGAGAGGAGAGGAGAGGAGAGGAGAGGAGAGGAGAGGAGAGGAGAGGAGAGGAGAGGAGAGGAGAGGAGATGACTACAAATTAAAAAAAAATATATATATTTTAAAAAAATCCTGATTTAAAAGTGTCAAGAAAGACCATATTGTCAGGTGCACTTCTAAAATTATAGTGTGGCCTATGTAAACATTATATTAAAAATAGCTGTAAAACACTCGACCAACCAATATTTTTCAGAAAAAAAACCCCCACACTTCTGGTGTTGTGGAACCAAAAATATAAAATTAGATTCATTAAACAAATTTCTATATTTAAGAACAAAATTTATGTGTAGGAGAAGAGAAAGTGATGAAGCTACCTGGATTAAGCTGAGTACAGCAAGGAGTGCAAGACTCACGGTAAAGATCAGAAAGCAGAAATACATACACATGATGTTCACTACCCTTAATGGAAGCAGGTGCTCTTAGAAACATCAAGGTTTTCTTATGATGGGGTGACAGCAAGTGTTATTTACCAAGGACAATGGGGGAATTCTGAATGCTACTTCTACTTCAGGTAGCAACAAAGAAGTTAATACTAGTAACTCTATGAGATTAATTGTAGAAAAGCACAACAAGCTTTACTATTTTACTTGAATTAATGAACTGGTATGACTGGCTAAATTCACAAAGTAATCAGAGAAAAAGTATGCAAAAGAATGGTGAATAATTATTTATTTTCCTTTCAAATATTTATTCTAACTATCCCTATTGGAAAATGCCTATTTCTTTGTTGGGAAAAAAAAAAAAAATAGATATGAAGCATTCTGAAAATTCAGTCATACAAGTTTCGTTAATCTTACATAGTTTTAGTGAAAATTAAAGTGTCTGTGTTGCATCTGAGAGCATTGTGGTTAGGCTATCACACTAACCTATGTATTCTCCATCTCACAAGTCTAACAGTCTGATTGTTAAGACTGTGATAGAAGTTATTATGAGAATTTCCATTCTGCATTTGAGAAACTGTTGTCAGAATCATTACCTTAATGCTTCTACAAATCAGAATACTGGTTGATGAAAATTGTTTTGTCAGAAAATGCTTTAGTAACTTGGTTAATGCCATTGCCTTAGTTAACTCTAGTGCAGTTTTGAAATCCCTAATTTTGGGAGGAAAATCTATACTCTCTCTCTAATTTTTCCCCATCACCCTAGTAGAAACAAATTAATCTGTTAAATTAGGTCCTTTCTCATGATAATTTCAAAAAGAAGAGAATATCTAGTGTCCTATTTGATGCCCATAGTTAAGCTAAATCATGAGAACATCAATCAGAAAATGAAGTAACAGCCGTTCAGCTGACAGATCAGGTAGGAGGGAATGTTTAGTCACAGTGATTAATAGGTCTTTTCAGGAAGCACTTAGATACCATGGTGATGGGTGTTATAGCAAATCCTTAGATAGTCCTTGATGACTTCATATGGTCTAATTCCTTTTTGACAGTAAAGGGAGGGTAAAAATTAGACTTCTAAATTGCCTGTTTGGTATTCACACAGAAATAGACTGAACAAACTACCCTGACTACAGGGGTCTAGGTTGAGACTGTCATTTTCAAGGACACTTGAAAGGACGTCTCCTAATTTCCTCAGATGATTTTCAAACACTAGCTGAAGGTCGCATCTTGTGAGCTGTTATGCACAACTGCCCATAGGTCAGTCTCTCCAAAGTTTTGTGCAGATTATTGTGTAAGCATTAAGCTTTTATGAATTGGGGCTTTAAAACAATTATAATTAAAATGCCTTGATTAGAAGCCTTGGGCAGACACTAAGAGGGAAATATGGGCATTTTTTGGCTCCAAAAGATGCCTATGCCCACAGGAAATCTCATGTCTGTCTGCTGACTGACAGAATTTCCGTGCTCCCTGGTACCTAGTTTGCCTATGCCTCAACTTCAGCAAATCAATCTCATTATTCTTATTGAAAGAATAATCGAAGACTGTGGGAAAGCAGTCATTACCCTGAAGGAACAGTTACAGCTGCTGTTCCTCCTGTCCCCCAGCAACAGGGAATGCTGCTCATTTTCAGCATTGCTTAATATGCTCCGTGCTCCAGAGCTCTCCTTCCCCTTCTCTCTTTCCTATGGAAAGTACAGCAAATTCCAGCTCATTTTCTCTAAGGCAGAATATCTGTGTTTCCTATAAAGCATTCCTAATCCTTAAACTTTTCTGAATTACCACACTGGCTTAAACAATAGCTACCATTTCCACTTTGAAATTGTTCTGTTGTAGCATTTTAGTATGAATTTGCCTATAAAGAAGCCTTATTGAGAAGAGAACTAATTCTTTTGCTAGGTTATCTGGAAAAGCCTATTATATTTAATTTGAATATAAATTAGAACGACAAATAAACTGTTTTAAAATATACATTTTCTAAGCAAATAAAAAAGATAAAAGCCTATTAGTATTTGTCTTTCAATGTTAAAAATAGATTATTTTTCTGGACATATGACAGTTTTGATCTGATAATGATCTGGAATAAACTGGGAGCGTTCCACTGAAGTGAATGCAATTGTGTTGATTATCACCAGCAGTGGATCTAGCTTCTACATTTCAATTGCTACATAGTAATTGCTATAGTAATTCTTGTTTGGAGAACCAACACAATTCACTAATTTTATCAGAAAGAAAAGGCAGTTTGTAGACTTCTTATGTTTATAAAAGCTTTGTGTGAACTGGAGTGCAAATTGTAAGTAACTTATAGGGTACACTACAATCTTCCTGCTTCCTGACATCCCCATTTCCAAAGCTAGCTAAATGCTGGCATACAGATGATTTTAGAGTTTGTTCTGAAGCATCAGTATCCATAGTGAAGCATCAACATGGAACGGATCAAATAAGAACTTCAAGAGTTCCTGAACACCAGAGGCATTACTCATGGTTCACATCCAGTGATGACTTGCCTTCTTTTCCAGCTGGAAATAAGCAGCTGCTTATTCCACAAACAGGATTGCATGCACTCATAGGCTTAGTGGGATTATATCTTTTGAATGCATTTGTTCATTCACTCATTTGTTAAATACCTTCTCTTCAACCTTCTATCTTTCAGTCCATTCTATTTTTCTTTGTGTTTGGCAGGAGTAGCTTTTCAAACTAGTGAACTGGTTTATTCCAGGGTACATAAAACATTGACTTTTTCTTAGGGCTCCTCACCTTAAGAGCAGTGGAGCTGCTTCTCAGCATTGAAAAGCATAGCTGTATGAGAAAAAGTCTTTTCTCAGAAGGGCTGAACCTTTCAGTTTCTATCAAATTATATATTCCTTTAGCAAGAAAAACTTAATGTTCCAGTCTTACCATGATTCTGTGCCCCTGGTTAGAAAATATCTCTGAAGGTCATCTGTTCCATCTCTCCATCCCCAGGCTCAAACAATTAAACCTTTAGCATGCCTGACAGGGGTCTGTCTAGCCTGTTCTCAAAGTCCACAGCTAATGCAGACTTTTACCACTTTCATTATCAGTCTATTTCAGTGATTTGCTATTCTTAAAACCAGAAAGTTTTCCTAATGTCACACAAGGCTCGTATGCTGCAGTTTCAGCTCATGGCTTCTTGACCTGTCCTCCACACAGATAGAAAGCAGATTGTCCTTTTTCACTTTGCAGGAACATTTTACATATTTCAAAGATGGCATCATGTTTCTTTTCTGTCTCCCTGTCTAGACTAAACAATCAGTTCTTTCAAGCCTTCTTCACAGGTCATGTGTGTAGCATCCTACATTAGTCTTGATAATTTATGCCAGGGGTTTCTCTACCCACATCTTGTAATCTGACGCCCATAAAAGACCCAACTGATGGTTCACTAACACTGGTAACAGGAAAGTATTGTTATGTGTCTTTCAGGTTTGGTATATGTAGTTCACTGTGCTGATCTATACTTTTTGACTACAAAATAATATTGATCAAGATATATATCAAAATATCATGATCAGCTAATGGTCCTCAGATCCATTTTTTCCATTATGCAGTTAGTTGGACAAATAAACGTTCTCATCAAAAAACAGAATATTGCATTTATGTTTATTGATTTTTTTTATCTTCCCAAATATTTCTTCTATTTGACAATATTGTTTCGATTTTGGAATCTGTCCTGCAATTTATGTTTACAACTTCCAAAATGATACGCTATATCAGTTTAATAAATCTGATTTCTACTTCCATCATCTAAATTGCTACATACTGAATAGTACTGGATCTTGGTAGAACCACATCCTTCAATTTTAACTCTTAACTCTCTCCGCTTTCTGTGTACAGTTTCCCATCACAATCTATAGAAGGCTTATCCAAGTGGCACCATTTGGACCAAATTCAGCTATGAAGTCTTTATTTCTGAGAAATCACTTGGGTCCTAGATACATATAAACACAGGATCATAACATTGTTGAGGTTGGAAGGGACCTTAGGAGGTCATCTAGTCCAAGCTTTTGCTCAAAGCAGAGTGGACAGTGAATTTAGACCTGGTTGTTGGTTTCCACTGTCCATTTGAGCCTGGAAAACTTTCAAACACAGTGATCTCATAGCCTCCCTGGACATCCTAATTCAGTGCTTAATTACCCTCACAGAGCAGATTATTTTCCTTATATTCCCTTGAACTTGCTCAGTTTCAATTTATGACCAGAGTCTCTTTTTCTCCCTCTGTCCATGCTGTTAAGTAACCTGGCTTTGTCTTCTTGGTAGCCTCTTCTTTCTTATTAGAAAACTGCTGTTTTCTCTTCTTCAGGCTGAACAAACCCCATTCCTTCAGCCTTTCCTTACAGGTTAAGTGTTCTAGCCCCCAGTCATCTCAGTGAACCTTCTGCTGGACTCTGGACTCTGCTACACTCATTCAGCTTTATAAATACTTCTTGTACCAAGGTCCTTAAAAATGATTGCAGTATTCCTGATGGAGTGTGTTAATTACTGAGTAAAGGGCAATAATCACTTCCCTTGATCTACTGCCTCTGCTCTTGTTGATACAGCTCAGTATGCAATGAGGTTTTCTGCCAGGGCACAGAGATGATTCATATTTAGCCTACTGCCCACCATGTCCTTTTCAGCAGAGCTGCCTTCTGGCACTCAATCTCCAGCCTATACCAGTGCAGGGGATTAGTCTGCCTCAAGCACAGGACTTTGCAATTGTCATTGCTGGATTTCATAAGGATCTTGTTAGCCCATTTCTCTAGCCTTTCTAGATGCCTTCCAGTTGCAGCTCTGCCCTCAATTGTACCCCCCATCTCAGAGTAACCCACAAACTTGATGAATAAAAACTTCATATAGTCCTCCAGGTCATTGATAAAGATATTAAATACAATACATCCCTAGATTAGCCTGTGAGGAATGCTACTCGTAACCTTTCTCCAAGTAGATTTGAACTGCTACCTTTTCAGTGTGATGATCCATTCAATTTTTCACTTACCTAGTAGTCCATCCATCCAGACCACAGCACCCCAACAAAGACATTGTGGGACATAGGGTTTAAAGTCTTGCTAAAGTCAAACTAGACAGTGTCCACCACATCTACAGATCTAGTAAACTCACCATAGAAGTCAATCAGGTTGATCATTGCCTTTGGTGAATATATGTTGGCTATTCCCAGTCACCAGAAATAACTTCTAAGGGAACTCGCTCCCTGGGGAACTCCTGGGGACCAGAGTGAGGCTGACGGACCTGTACATCCCTTCTTGCTTTTTTGAAAATGAGTATAATGTTTGCCTTTCTCCAATTCTAATATATTATTTCTGAAAACAGAAGACCAAAGCAGTCTCAAAAAATCAACACATTATTCAAGATATGGGATCTAGGGGGAAGCTGAATTTATAGAGTGGCATAGCAATTTCCTGGTTTACTCTCTATTCCTTTCCTAACCTTCTATTTACTTTTTTGACTGTCAGTGAGTTAAAGTATTCATATAATTATCTGAGTAATCCCAAGGAGACATTCTGCTGCATTAACAGGCTGCTCTGAGTCCATCTATAAAAATCTGATTGTTTTTTTACTGTGCTTTGCTTTACATTTATCTTCACTGACTTTTGTTTGTCATTGGTGTCTCAGGTATTCAATTGTGTGAGTCTTCTTCAGTCCTCTCAGCTGGTTTTCATTGTTCCAAGATAATTTTGTTTCATTGCAGACTTTGACAACTTACTGTTAATCTTTTTTTTTTTTTTTTTTCTGCATCTTTTGATAAGTTTTCATAGTCCAAGCAAAGATTTCACTAAGATTCTATTCATAAATAACCTACACAGCAGAATCTGTTTTGGTTTATTTGGGGTTTTTTTCCTCCCTTTTTTTCTTACCTTTTAAATAGATATTCATTTGTGTGGGGACCTTCCTTGGTCTGCACCTTACAGAACAGAATTGATTAAAATATATTAAAACACTAATTATGAGTGTTTTAACACATGAAACACATGAAAAACACACAGCAAATTTATTTGAACACTATAATTAACTTACTTGGAATTGGCCAGGATTATAGGGTTTATAGAAACCTTTCTATGAGAAATGCTTTTGGATTTTGATAGATATAAATGTTCAGATTGTTGGATTTAAGTTTTATTTAGACAAAGATAAGTTTGTATTTCTGAATGGTTATTTGATGGTATCTTTTCCTGCAGATATTCAAAGTTAATGCAACACTACTGTTGTCCAACACACTAAAATCAGAATCCTGAATATGATACTGGAAAAGTTCTGATTTAGAGGTAGAAAAAATTACCTACTGAATCAATAACATCATCCTTTTAATGTAAGTACATGGTGAAGTAAATAGAAATTTTATTACTGACTTCAATTGAATTTTACCTCTAAATAGCTCTTAAAAGCTTCTTTGCCACATAAAAAAAGCTATTATTGAGCTTGTTTAGCATCGTAGATATTATAAGATTTAGCTGCAAGGTGATATGGCTTCAAATTTAAATTCAATCACTGGATTTAGAAAAAACAGGGTTGCATTGTCAAATATGAATTGGCAAAAATAGGTGAACAAAATTGTGATACAGAACATAATGATGTGTTACATTCTCTTTGTCATTCATTGTTGCAAGCATACCTTAATTTCGAGATATTTATTACTATCATTTAGTAACAAATCATAGAGAATCTATAGTGATAATAAATTTTCTGTCATTTTCTTAATATTGGTGTCTCTTAACTATGGATATTGGTACAATTTCATTTCCAGTGCTACCTCTGAGAATTTTAATAGAAGCATCTTCTGTAACTTACAGATACACAAAGAAACACATTGATTTGGTTTTGTAATGAAAATTTGGAGTTGGTGAGTGAGGTTGAATCACTTAAACTGATCATAAATCATTTGTCATCAGTCTGAATCTCAGTGAATGGAGTTGTGGCTGATGACAATCAGTCTTGGATGGTTGTTTTGAGTGTGCCTAGTATGCTTGTGAACATGATAGCTATTGATTTTTTTATGAAGGATATATTGCATACATCAACATCTGAAGGTTCTTTCTCTATATCTGAAAACTTTGGTAAGCATTTTAACCAAGACTTTCACATCTCATTCTAAAACACAAAACTAATGTTAAGATATTACTGTTTTCTGTAAGTTTTACCTATTTAGCATAAGCTTATAATAAGATATTGTGGTGGGTTGACCCTGGCCAGATGCTGGATGCCCACCAAAACCCACTCTATCACCCCCCTCCTCAGCAAGATGGGGAGGGGAGAAAATAAGATGGAACACAAAAAAAACAAACTCGTGGATAGAGACAAAAGCAGTTTAATAGAAGCAAAGCAAAGCTGCGCGCACAGAAGCAAAAAACCAAAATATTTACTCTCTACTTCCCATCAGCAGGCGATGTTTGGCCACTTCCCGGGAAGCAGGGCTTCATACGCGTTGCGGTTCCCGGAGGACAAAAAGGAAGTAACTAATGCCCCCCCTTCCCCCTCTGTTCTCCTTGCTTTATTTCTGAGCATACGTCATATGGTACGGAATATCCCTTTGGTCCATTTGGGTCAGCTGTCCTGGCTGACCCAAGACCTCCCAAGACCTCCCAAGACCTTCCCCACTCCCAGTCTACTGGGGGAATTTTGGAGAGACAGCCTTGGTGCTATGCTAGCACTGCTCACCAGTAACCAAAACACTGGTGTGTTATCTACACCCCTTGAGCCACCAAATACAAAACACAGCACTCTGAGGGCTCCCACGGGGAAAATCAACTCAACCCCAGCCAGACCCAATACAGATATTTTCCATGGCCTTGTAGAAATCTACTCTGGATCATTTAGTATAAAGATTTCCAGGGTATTTTAGGGGCTCTTATTTGTTTTGGGGTTTTTTTGTTTGTTTGATTGTTTGTTTGTTTTAAAAATTACCATTATAAATTTATCAATTAAGGGGTTTTCATTATAATTTTCTACTATTTACTCCAGTGTTTTGCGAGACTTTTATCAATGCTGAATATAATTTAGAAGATATGTCAATTTTTTTTTATGTTTGTTCAAATGAGTTTTTAGGCTGCTTCTAAAATGTTCTTACAATTAATGAGTTATACTCTTACTCTTTCTTTTCCTTTTTTATGCAAGGAAAAAAGGAAATATGCATATATTCCTTATATTTGTTTATAGTACTACTTTTAAGACTTGAATTTAGCTGTGAATATCCTTATCGATTCTTTCCTCTTTGGAAGAATGACCTTGGAATCCAGTTCATTGCAAGTAGAGAAGAGCAGGCTAATGTATTACTGTATTTGGTTTGTGTGGCCAGATTTTGGCAATGGGGTCGGGGGGCCGTAGGAGTGTCTTCTGCAAGAAGCTGCCAGAAGCTTCCCCCATGTCCGACATAGCCAATGCCAGACGACTCCAAGACTGATCTGCTGCTGGTCAAGGCTGAGCCTGTCAGTAACAATGGTAACACCTCTCTGACTGATAATATAATTAAGAAAAAAAGGGGAAGAGAGAAAAAAGTTGCACACTTTGAAGCTGGAGAGATTGGAGTGAGGAGCTGTGAGAGAAACAACCCTTGCAGACACCAAGGTCAGTGAAGAAACAGGGGGAGGAGGTGCTCCAGGCACCACAGCAGAGATTTCCCTGCAACTTATGGTAAAGACCATGGTGAGACAGGCTGTCCCCATGCGGCCCATGGAGGTCCATGGTGGAGCAGATCTCCACCTGTAGCCCATGGAGGACCCAACACTACAGCAGGTGGATGCCTGAAGGAGGCTGTGACCCTATGGTGAACCTGCGCTGGAGCAGGGTCCTGTCAGGACCTGTGGGCCTTGTGGAGAGAGGAGCCCACACCGGAGCAGGTTTGCTGGCAGGACTTGTGACCCCATGGGGGACCTGTGCTGGAGCAGTCCCTTCCTGAGTCTGTTTCTATGCACCCCATGGAAAGGACCCATGCTGGAGCAGCTCATGAAGAACTGTTGTTCATGGGAAGGACTCACGTTGGAGAAGTTCGTGGAGGACTTTTTTCTTGTTAAATCAGAAAGAATTTGATTTAGCTTATCTTCTGGTTATGCTGTTAGAAACAGTTAAAATAACAGTAAAGAAAAAGTTAAAATAACACGGGAGATTTCATCGTCCTATAACAAAGAATGTAATAAACACAGCTTTTTTGTGGATAATGTCTAAACAACTTTTTTTTTTTTAATTTTTTGAATATTCTTGCCTTGATTAAGAAACTTAATTCTTCACTGAAGTTTACAGACATAATTCTCAACTGTTGAATGAACCTCTCTTTCTGTATTATGTAATATTAGATAGGCCTTTAAAGGCTCTATAAAGATTGCTTGGTTTGTCTATAATGCAACACACTAGGTATGAAGGTCTGGTGGTTTTAAGTACTTTAAGCTATCGTATACTAGCACTGCCAGAAATGATGCTTACCACTCACACCTTCCCTCACTCCACCACTGTGCAATGAACCAAACTGGAGAACTGATGGAGCTGAAAAATACCTGTTTCCTTCAGCTGTGTGGGTTTTCATCAGGATCATTCTCCTAGTTCTTTTTGCCACTACAAAGTTATGGTGGCACAAGGGAGAATGTGACATGGAGCCTGGGCTGGGTAACTTTTAATGCTACTGGCAGCAGTAGCTGCTTTAAAAAAATCAAACTACAACCTTTTCACCCACTGGTTTTCATTCCTCTTTTGACACAATTCTTGCTTTACTTTGCAGGATTAGCCAGCTAATATCGTGCAGTAAAGTTTCCATGGCTTTCCATTGTAGATTACTCTCAAAGTTGTGCATTTGCTTTAAGTTAAAAATATTTGGATGAAAAGATAGTGGGTGAGGTATTTTGCTGAAATCTGAGTAAAATCAAGGACATGTTTCCAGCCCTGACATAGGTGCAGGTAGGGGAAGAGGAAAAGAGTGATGGCAGGGCAAAGAGGTTTTGCAGCTGTGTAATCACAGCTGCATCACAGGATGGAGACAACACTTCTATGGAGAGAGAATGGTGAACTTTTGTGCCCTTAACACACCTGCATCTCAGTATAATTAGCATAATGCTCTTGCTTTTAAAGGAGAATTACTGATTTTAAAATGTCTAAAAGGTAGATGGTATAAATCATGCTGCGGAGGTGACACTACTTCCCATGAGTTTAGACTAGACCACTAACTTATTGTTGATTATGTTGCAAAGACACTGATGGAGTGTTTGGTAAACTCTATTTCACCGAGATCTTGGCACAGGGCAATGCTTGCATGGGGAATCAGATCTCTTGAACAGGACAATCACTGGCTGTCCAGACAGTAACAGATATCTTCATTGCAAGGGTCCTTGGAGCAGTGTCTTCAGCTGGATCTGCTGAGACTTCTTGACTTGCTGTTCTGCTCAGTTCTTGTAGTCCACCTGGCATTGGTACTGCGTGACACCTCCATCACATGCAAGTTCCATTGCAATGGATTATTTCAAGCTACGTGCAAAACACCTCTTAATTCTCTTAACTGCCTAGAAAAGACTGCCCCATTGGATATATCTATGTAGAATTTGATCTATTTTGCAGCAGAAACCTCCTGAGAGTCTCTGAGATAGGAAGCTTCTCCACCCAGGATGTTAATCAACATATTTAAACATAGAAATTGGTCTAGGAACTGCAGGGTTTCCTGGGGGAAATCTTCAGGGCAGTCTGAAATATTCACCAGGAGAGCTTCTGCACCAATTAGTCAAATCCTTAATTGAGAGGGTGGCTAGGAGTTCGGTCAATCATTGTCTCAAGTCAGTCTATTGTCTAAATTACTCCATTATCTTCTCTACACAGATGTCTACACAGGGAGTTTCTGGATCACCCAAGGAGTTAATGACTTGAGAGCATCAGGGTGTGAGCACAGGCACAGACCTGTTATTAGCTACACCACAATTATAACTATAGGACAAACTTGAATTTCATACTTATTTTTATATTTAAGTTCTATACCTCTTGCTGCAATCAAAAGCTAGGCAAGATGAAACTAAACACCTCAGTAACTAGCACTGCCTGATGAGAAATACTCTAATTTCTGATATTATTTTACTGATATTATTTTAAACAAGACCTTTCCTGTGGTACTTTTTATGCCTTAAATGGATTCAAGTTGTCTTTATAGCAAGTGCAAAGTGATTAAAAATAAAAAAAATAACCACTAACAAATTTAAAACGTGACCTATTTTCCTTGCGTAGGTAGGACCTGACTGAACAATGAAGAAAAGACTTACACACATGATTTTTCTACTGCTTAAGAAAGGTAAACATTGCCTACAATCTACCAAGCTGAATCATAGCAAAAGCTCACCAGAATGAGCTTTACATAGCTGATGATTCTTACACACCTAATATTAATGCGCTCTATTGCTCCTACCTTACAGTAATGTCTAAATTAACCAAGTGTTCACTCAGTGAGACAAAACTGGCAAACTTTTAAAATGCCAGTCTATGGAACTAATTGTGGTCCTTTCTCTATTCACATTTAGCATGCATAGGTCATATCATAGATCACAGTAAATAAAAGCCAAAGAATTTTTTTAAAATTGTAGGAAAGTCACTTTAAGTTTATTTGGAACAAAAAAAAAAAACCCACAACAAAAAAAAGATATGATTTGATAGACATTTTTAAAGTTTGTTTATTTGTTTTTGTTTTATTTTGTTTTTCAAATTTAACAATCTTACTTAAAATCAGGAAGCTTGAAAATAACAGTAATATTAAAAGGCTAAGAGCTTGGCATACTCTTAATCTATGCATTCAGACAAGCAATTAGCCTTTGTTTTTTTGCTTTTGGCACAATTTGTGCCCTGGCACAGGCTGAGGCAGTATCACTACACACAGCTTGTGTTGAAGGTAACTTTAGCACCATTTATACCTCCATTCCCCTGTCAGAACAGCTGAGCCCATCCAGGGTCACAGCTCCAGAGTACAACTGAAACAGACCACCAGCTGATTACAGCTAAGTGTATCGAGGGGAGACAGGGAAGGAATAGAGCAAGACAGATATACCTTTTGAAGGTAATATCCCTTGCACATAATTTCAGGACATTTCATCTTGTGATCTCAGTCAATGGGATGTTGTTAATCACAATCTGTAACTGAGTATTATTAATTTATGAAGCATCAACATCAATGTTAAGAGAAGGAGAAATAAGAAAAAAGAAAACAAGACAAGTCTCTCCACTGTCAAATCACTGCCTAACAGCTGTTGAAATGCTTTACCTACATCTTAGCAGTTACTACGAATATGAATATGTGATGTGGTACTTGAGTGGTCCTAAATCACTTTAGCAGCTGCTTTTAACAGGTGTTTCTGAAAGAAAAGCATCTTAACTGAGGTGTTGTTAATACAGGCTTCTTAATCTCAAGGCCTTATTCCTCCCTGCAGAATATCACCAATTTCCACTGACTTTAATAGAGGCAGTTTGTGTCCTGCAGGGAAGAAAAAGAGCCTGGGAGCATTAACTAAAACAGCTTCAACACTGAAAACTGCAACTGAGGTCATCTCAATTCAGCTACTTTACACTGTGCTGGCCTTAAATGGACCAATTTGAGACCTATGACCTTAACAGCAGGATTTCTCGATTGACATACTGTTAACTGATACAAAGTCTACTTGAGATAGCCTTAGGAGCTCTATACGAGTGCATGACCGTACTACGGTAAATGTGAAATTCTTTTGGCTTTAGGAGAATCAGATACTCATATTAAACTTTTCTAACCAAGAGAGTTAATTTAAGCTAGGCTTCAACTTTTGAAGTTTTTGAGAAGAGTGAAGAACTAATAACAAACTCTGATATCAAATTATGAACTTTTCCTGTGACATAAATATAATTATGTAAAATCAATGGCTGTATTTATCCCATTAAATAGAATAGAAGCAGAAACTGACCCTTGGGTCCAATGTTGAAAAAAACCAGCTAGTATGTGTCCCAAAAATTTGGAGCTAGCACCATCTTAATAGAAGATTAGACTTGGAAGTATTTTTGAAAATCCAAATCAAACACAGGGATTCATTCAACAATTAAGAACACAGATGACCAGAGCCTATATTCAAGTTTCCTCATATTATGTTCCCTTATTAACTAGAAGAGTTAGTCAGAACTGTAGGATTTTTGCATGCTTAAGAATTGTGTTTCTAAGTATTAAATGATCAGGAGGGAAAAAAAAAAAAACCAAAAACCCAAAACACAGTTCCTGGAAATAAAATCAGATAACACAAAAGGATACTTTAGACAGTAGACTTTGCTCCTATCTTAGCTAATTAAGGGAACAACACTTTTCTTCTTCAACATCTCACTCCTCATCTATCTGCTTCACTTATCTAAATCATTAATCTAAGTATGGGCTGATTCCTGGTGGAACTAGTTTCTTCTGTGACAAAGAGGGTGGGAGATTGAATGGCTCATGTCCCTCTGGGAACACAAGGGCTTTTCCAAAAGCTACCTTGAAACTACACTTACTGGATAGCATCAAAACCATTATGTAGAGATTTCAGTCAGATAAAGAGAGCTTGACTTCAGTCCTTTGTAGTTGGCCCAAATATTACATGTCCAGGTGTCAGTGATGGTATGATGGTTGTAGATATCTATCATGGCTTCTCAGCCCTAGTCTACGGGCTGGGTACCTCTTGGCTCTTTGTGGTCACCAAAAGACAGACAAGAGGTTTTCAGCTCATTTCTGGAGTAGACTGTGCTACCTGATAATAGAGTCTCAGGGCTGGAGAAGTCAGTACAGGGAGGGAATGTCACAGGTCACAGGAAGGAACTATGACTTCCTTGGATCTCTGCTTCCTAGGAGCATTTCCAAAGACTTTTTTTTCCTCTCACTGACAACTGAGTCTAAGAACTTAATCTAGACATAGTAATTCACTATTATATTTTTTAAAGAGTTATAAAAGAGAAAGGGACAAATGATAAACAAAGGAAATAAAACATGCATAAAATATATTTTAAAGTACTCATGTAAAATACATTTTCCCAATATGTGTGCATGAAATGCCAAGCAGATTCAGACAGTTCAGGAATCTGTGAACATGTAATGCTGACATTTATCTGCACATCAGGCATTTTTCATTTAAACGCATGAAAAGTTGAAAACATTTGAACTTTATTGCATTGTTACAGATCCTAAAAAAATGTAATACTTGGCAATATCCAATCAGAACATCAGTCTGCATGGGTCCTGCAGCAGAAGGAATCTAATGTTATACACATAGGTTTAAAGCAGAAGCGAAACAGAAAAGATATGAAGTTCTGACTTCTCTTGCCACGCAAAAGCCTTAGAATTTTTTTTTTTCACTTGATCGACATTTTGTGTTAGGTTTTGCATCAAAGTTTACATTTTCTTTCTCAAGACCGTGTTTTGTGGTTTTCATACAGATTGCTGATTTTGGATTGCTGAGTGTGACTACTTAAAACAGAGGGGTTAGATGTACACCTTCAAAGTGCCCTTCACTCTCAAACCTCACTTTGCAGAAGTGGCATCTTTGGTGTTACAGATGTGAAGGTTGTGCTATTGCTGCTACTTTATATTCTGTCTGAAGGGTATATATTATATATATATTTTTTTTTTTTTTTCTGCTCAAGTTGCTTCTTCTGTGTTGTATTAGTTAATTTCTGTTTCTAGTTTAAAATGATACTTGCTTTATGAAAATTTCCTTCCTATAAAGATTCACATACCTCCACCACACATGAATGTTCATTTATTTTCATAGAACAGTTAACTGTTCTTAAGAAAAATGCTGAATCATGCATGTGGATATTACACCAAAATTTACCTAAATTTTGAGAAATTAGTAATCAACCGCTGTTTCTCATTTTGTCTTTCAGGTCACATTATATTATAATATATATAATATATTATATTATATTTCTCATTTCGTCTCTCAGGTCTCTTCTCCCAAATAATAAGTGATAAGACAAGAGGGAATGCCCTTAAGTTGCACTAAGGGGGATTTAGATTGGATATTAGGAAAAAATATTTACTGAAAGGGTTGTCAAGTATTGGAACAGGCTGCCCAGAGAAGTGATGGAGTCACCATCCCTGGAGGTATTTAAAGGACGTGTAGATGTGACACTGTAGATGTAGACACCGTCCCACATGGCATTCTTACCTCCAAATTGTAAACATGTGGGTTTGATGGGTGGACCACTCGTTGCATAAGAAACTGGCTGGATGGTCGCACTCAAAGAGTTGTGGTCAACAGCTCAAAGTCTGAGTGGAAACTGGTGACGAGTGGTGTTCCTCAAGGTTCGGTATTGGAACCGTTGCTCTTTAACATCTTTGTCAGTGACATGGACAGGGGGATTGAGTGAATCCTCGGCAAGTTTGCCGATGACACCAAGCTGAGTGGTGTGGTTGACACACTGGAGGGACAGGATGCCAGCCAGAGGGATCTTGACAGGCTTGAGAGATTGGCCTGTGCCAACCTCATGAAGTTCAACAAGGCCAAATGCAAGGTCCTGCCTCTGGGTCGGGGCAACCCGAAGCACAAGTACAGGCTGGGCAATGAGTGGCTTGAGACCAGCTCTGAAGAGAAGGACTTGGGAGTGGTGATGGATGAGAAGTTCAACATGAGCCGGCAATGTGTGCTTGCAGCCCAGAAGGCCAACCGTATCCTGTGGCCAGCAGGTCGAGGGACATGATTCTCTCCCTCTACTGTGTTCTCTTAAGGCCCCACCTGGAGTATTGCGTCCAGTTCTGGAGCCCCCAACACAAGAGAGACATCAACCAGTTGGAACGAGTCCAGAGAAGAGCCACGAGAATGATCCGAGGGCTGGAGCACCTCTCCTATGAGGACAGGCTGAGAGAGTTGGGGCTGTTCAGCCTTGAGAAGATCTCCGGGGAGATCTTATAGCAGCTTTCCAGTACCTGAAGGGGGCCTACAGGAAAGCTAGGGAAGGACTTTTCACATGGGCTGTTAATGATGCGACAAGGGGAAATGGCTTTAAGCTGAAAGAAGGTAGGTTTAGATTAGATATTAGAAAGAAATTCTTCACTGTGAGGGTGATGAGACACTGGAACAGGTTGCCCAGGAAAGTTGTGGATGCCCCTTCCCTGGAAGTGTTCAAGGCCAGGTTGGATGAGGCTTTGAGCAACCTGGTCTACTGGAAAGGTGTCCCTGCTCATGGCAGGGGGGTTAGAGCTAGATGATCTTTAAGGTCCTTTCCAGCCCAAGCCATTTGATGATTCTATGATTCTATGTGGTGCTTAGGGACATTGTTTAGTGGTGAACTTGGCAATGCTAGGTTTACAATTGCACTAGATAATCATAATATGTCTTTTCCAACCAAACTAATCTACGATTATTTTCCACCTTAAATTCTTACAATGTTTATGGTAATGATGAACATTCTGTAGGGCTGCTCATGCATCTGCTAATTTATCTTTAGGTACCCACTCATATGGGAACACAATGGAAAACTATTCTCTTGCTTGATGGCATATTTGTTTTGCAAAATTCTGCCATAATAACCATATCAGTTGTGGTAGACAGGGTGTGGTTTGAGACTAATTGAGCTGTAGCAGTAAAAACCTATCACATAGACTGTAGTGACAGAACTTTATTTTTGACAGTTTTCTGTGAGAAAGGTACACTTTGCCAGACACAATAAAGATACACGACCATAGTAAGAGAGCTGACATGATGTAAGAGTGTGACTGTACTTAGGAAGCACAGCTATGGTAAACATAGCCAGTGTAGTAACAGAAGTGAATACCTGTTTTTTTGTGGATTTTTTTAAAGTTTTTTTTTTTAACAAGAACTTCAAGGCAACTTCTCAATGACACAAAAATCCATGGCAAACCTTTTAATGTTTCTGCATCTGATCATTTCCCTGCAATATCTGGTGAATAAAAAACTTCATAAAAACTCAAGGATTCAGTACGTTTTGCCTTTTGAACTATTTGTCTATTTGGTCCAGTTACTTTAGTAGGTTATTTGTGAGGAGTTTGTTTCTGGTAAGAAAAAGAGAAAAGTAAAAGTTGGCTTACAAACTAAGTGCTTTAGTATGAAAAAGCTATTAAAGCAAATAATTTGTTTGGTTTACCTATGCTGTGTATGTTCTTTCTGAAGTTTATTCTAAATAAGATGACATACAGCCCTACAACTTGATGCCATTTCCAAGAGTGAATTTTTCACTAGCATTTAGGATCTCATAGGGACCTTAATCAGACACTTTTTTTTTTTAAATTTGTATCTACATTTCAAAATCCAACACCAAGCAGATGGGTTTTCAGTTTATTTTGAAAAACATAGCTAATACATTTTAACTGTTGAGGCTCCCATTTTAACAAGCCTTTGTCAAACTCCTGTTCTGTCATTGTGACAGCTGAAAATGGCAGTGGAGGGAAGTCTCATGGCAGATAACTCCAACAAGGAGCTCTCCCTCTGGATACTGTGCAAAGTGAGGTTTGGGACTCATGTTACTCAAATATTTCCCTCCATAAAAAGATATAAAGAGTTTCTTACCCAACAAGGATGAGATTTTGGTGATGGGTCAACTGTACAACTTAAGGAGAAAAATGCTAAATTTGAGAAGAGTTGAACACAAGTGAAAACTTGTTTCTCTAACAGACTTTTTAGAAAGGTAAAAAAAACCCCAAAACCAAAACAACCTGAAACTGATGGAGAAATAGAACTAAAACTACTTCAGTGCGGGAAATAAACTCAATATTAACTGCATTTTTTGAGACAAGTTACATAAAAAAACCCCAAATACTGGACCTGAATAAAAAAGTAAATTAAAACAATATTCTGCTAGTCATGTTAATAATATATTTTTTTAATTATTTTATTTAGATTAAAAAAAAAATACCTAGTACTTTTGTAGAAAATTACTTATTCACTGTCAGATTTTTAATTTTTTATTTTACATCAGATGTCTTTACACTTTTATTAGTTTTCATATTTTCCACTGGAACTGATGATAATACACTCCTGATGAGATATAATGGTTCAGACTCCTAAGCCCAATCTCTTTTCCTATCCTGTTGCCTTTTTTTTTTTTTTCCATTTTAAATAACTTATTTATGCACATATTTTGTCATTGTGTTACACTGTTCTTCAGGTTCTGAGATAAAATTTCAAGATCAACTGTTATTATGAATCTAGGTTTTCTGATGTGTTTATTTTCTTTTTATTAAACTGATGAGTGTTTTTACACTCTGTTTTTGTCTTGAGGCTATTGAAAAAGTAAAAATGATATCAGGCAACTAACTTACAGTAAATATATTCTCCAGTATTAGTAGATGCCTAAGCACTTACCAATCACAGTTTTCATCTAGCTACTTTAATCTACACTGCTTTTAGTTTTTCTTTAATTTACTCTAACCTACCTACAGTTAAGCATATTATCCTTTACAATCCTGTTTATCACAAAGGACTTGTTGCTGTCTTCTTTTTTTAAAAAAAAAAAAGAAATAAAGCAAAAGAAAAAAAAGAAAAAAAAAAGAATAGTTACAATTATGGATTTACTGCCTTTGGATTTTTTAAGCTAACAATGTACCTTGCAAAATTACAGTAAATACAGAAGTGCAAATCAGCTCTCAAGTTTTTCTGTATGACTGATGGGATGGACAATTTCTGTAACTTTTTAGGCAGTATGTTATACAACTGAGATGAAGATGGCTTTAAGGTAAAACTTTTGTGTCTCACCTAATGCTTCCTGAAAGACAACTGGATTCCTCATAAGCAGAGAGAAAGAACTTTAATGTTTCCTTTTTTTGCAGAACAACACTCTACACCATTTAAATTGACACAATTTGAAAATGAGCCTCTCTCAGATTTTAGCTGTTGTTGATCCTTTCGGTCAGAAAAGTTACCATAGCTAGTGGCATAAAGAATGTCATTGCATGACATTTAGGGGTGTAAAGCACTTTACGTGTTTTCCCCTGTACAAATCAGTGGCAGTATAGAGTAACCCAGAAGAGAAGGTCTTGTGGGAAGACCCACTGGACTGCTGCCAGAAGGCTTTATTGACATGCCTCCACTAACAACCTGAAAGAGGACAATTCTAAATGTTCTTTTGTCAAGAACATTAGCAGGAATAAATAGTAATTTTATAAACTGTAGCTCAGGAAAAAAACCCCACCAGTCAGGACTAGGGTAAAACCAGGAGCAAAATATGCAAGAGTTAAAGGATCTGTCGCCTTTCCCCTTCCTCTTACTAACTGTAAAATTTGTTGCAAGCATTGTTTAGATGTTGGACATTACATAGCTAATTGACCCCGTTCCGTGGATGGATGAGATATTTTTGCCTCTGTTCATGTAGCATTCTGGAGCTTATGGTCTGTTTGTGTTTGCTTATCCAATCATAGTGAGCAAATAATGTGTAGAACCACAATTTCTTCTTCTTCAAAAATGAACACTAAAAGAATTTTGTCTGATAATAAAGCAGATGCATACAGCACCTTAATATCCATTAAAGATCTCCAGTTATCAATACTAAATATGAATCTCAGAAATAATTTAACAATGTAAATATATTGTCATATAATATATCGCTAATGTAAATATATATTGCCATAATAAGTCTGACACATTAGAATTTTAAAAATACCAGACTTCTACTTTGCTTCCTTAATATGTAAGTATTATACAGCCTTTTGCTATTTTACTTCATGCTATTAATTTAGCTCGATTTGGCCTCAATTAGTTTACAGGTATCCACTGAAAGAGAATTGACAGTTGTATAACATAAGCTCATCTTTCACACCTAAAAACTATTTCACTGTGTTTATGCTCTCTTTCCTTTCTTAAGCTCCTTTTCATCAGTAACTGAAACATTTGAATTCAGAATCCATATATTGGCCTACAATCACAGAATCACAGAATGGTTGAGGTTGGAAGGGGCCTCTGAAGGTCAGCTAGTCCAATCACCTTACTCAAGCAGAGACTCCTAGAGCACATGAACCAGGATTTTGTCCAGATGGCTTTTGAATATCTCCAGGGAGGGAGATACCACAACCTCTCTGGGCAACCTGTACCAGTGGTCAGTCACCTTCATGGGAAAGAAGTTCTTTCGTATGTTCAGGTGGAACTTTCTATACTGCAGTTTATGCCCCTTGCCTCTCATCCTATTATTGGGTGCCAATGAGAAGAGTCTGGCCCTGACCTCTAGACACTCTCCCTTTAGATATTTATACACATTAATCAGATCCCTCTGAGTTGTCTTCTCCAGGTTGAACAGGCCCAGTTCCCTCAGCCTTTCTTCATCAAATGATGCTCCAGTCCTTTAATCATCTTAGTTGCCCTTCACTGGATATGCTTCAGGAGTTTCACATCCCTCCTGTACTGAGGAGCCCAGAACTGGACACAACACTTCAGGTGGGACCTCACCAGCACTGAGTAGAGCGGGAGGAGAACCTCTCTCGACCTGCTGGCAATACTTCCTCATACAAACCAGGATACCATTAGACTTCCTGGCCACAAGAGCACACCGCTTGCTCATATTTAACTTGTTGTCCACCAGGACTCCCAGGTCCTTCTCTGCAGGGTTGATTTCCAGGAGGTTAACCCCCAACCTGTACTGGTGCATGGGGTTATTCCTTCCCGTATGCAGGACCCTGCACTTTCCCTTGTTGAACCTCATGAAGTTCCTCTCTACTCATCTCTCCAGCCTGTCGAGGTCCCTCTGAATGACAGCGCAGCCATCTAGCATATCTGACGCTCTGGCCAGTTTACTATCATCTGCAAATTCACTGAGGAGACACTCTGTTCCTTCATCTAAGTCATTGATGAATGGGTCGAACAACACTGGACTCAGTATGGATGCCTGGGGGACACCACTAGATACAGGCCTTCAACTTGATTCCACACCACCAATGACCACCCTCTGAGCTCTGCCATTCATCCAGTTCTCAATCCAGCCCTATGTCCAGTCATAAAGTCCACGTTTGTCAATAAGGATGTCATGGGAAACAGTACTAAAAACCTTGCTCAAGTCCAAGTATACAACACCAACAGCCCTCTCCTCATCTCTCCAGCCAGCTATCCTGTCATAGAAGGCCATCCATCAGGTTAGTTAAGCATGATTTCCCTTTGGTGAATCCATGCTGACTACCACTGATGACCTTCTTGTCTTTCACATGTTTAGAGATGACCTCCAGGGTGAGCTGTTCCATTACCTTTCCAGGGATTGAGGTAAAGCTAACTGGCCTGTAGTTCCCTGGGTCCTCCTTCTTACCCTTCTTGAAGACACAGTGTCTGGGACCTTTCAGATTCTTGAGAAAGATCTGGACATGAGAAGATTAAATAAATAACTCTCCTAAGTTACTAAGAAGAAAGAATGTAAAAATTCAGTATTAACAGGACTCAAAATTTACACTGTGACAGAAAATGTCACTGAAATCTGCCTTAGCAGGAAAATTCCCCTCTTTATTTCTGACATGGTTATAATCCTGTGTAGTACTGCTGAAATAAAAAATAATGTTATCCTTTAGCTTTATAATTTAAATGGGATTAAAGAATTTAAATAAAATTTAATGTTTATTGAATCAAGTCTAATAATAGTTCCATAAAATTGCATTCATTTCATGCACAAAAATCAGATAATTCCACCCATTTTAGTTTTAAAAGTCAAGTATGTCAATGCAGTGTCTCAACAGATGAAGTAAACAGTGTGAGGGCATCTTGAAACACAAGGCATATTCAAAATGTGTGGTGAAGGTGGCAGTGATCACACACAAATATACCATATCACTATTTTTACATGTAAAGAGGCAATGTTTCGATAGTATTTTTAATGATCATATGAGTAGTTGCCAGGGTTGTTGAAATATTCACTTGAAAGGGACTTGAGTGTTTGAGCCACAGTTTGCCTCTGGAAATTAACAGCAACTTAATTTCAACTCATCAAGGTTTCCTTTCCTTCCTGCCCACGGTAAGAATCACTTTGTGAGTGAGTAGGCTGTTTAACAACCGAAACTTTAATTTGAGACAAACAGGTACAGTGTAAAACTAGCAAGTTGTTTTGTTTATTTTGTTACTGGAACAGAAAATAAATGAACAGGTTACCATACTGGCTAGTTTAACCACAATCAACAATTTGAAATTCATCATTAATTAACTTGTAAATATGTGTAAGTTCTTACAAGTCCTTATAAACAATACTACCACAACAGTCCATATCTCCAGAGAACAGGTCATCCTACCTCATGTAAGAAAGAAAAATAGAATGTACATTTACTGTTCATTATGCTACATCTTGAGGCTTATGACTGAATTAATGTTTAAAATCTGCTTGTGTTGTATGGGAGAAGAAATATTTCAGAAAGGCAATCTGAGCAGCAAGAACCATAGACTGCCTAGTGTGGGATGCTGATGAAGGGAATACTTGAAATGCTTTTTTCTACAGAACCGAAATATAAGTCTAGGCTGATGCAAGATGTGTGTTAGGAAGCATTGATATCCTCAAATGTCCTTTAAAAAATGAGGGGATGTTGATAGAATCTCACATTTTGTCAGCTGTGTATTTAAAATACTTATTCAGAAAGGGGAATCTTTAGTTCAAACTCCTTTTTGTCTGACTAAAGAGAATGCTCTGTCCATAGACCTGGAGGTACTATCAAGAAAAGTACTCGGCTTCTCCTGACACTGTATACTTTCAGGATGCCTTGGGCCAACAAATGACTAACAAATTGTTAAGATTCTTATATCTGAAAAGTCCAGTTTTATTTTGTTTTCCTGGGATCATTCCTGTATTTTATCCAATGACTCTTGAGTAAAAAGTTAAAACAATTCTTATAGCAAATTTTGTTCTAAAGGAAACAGAAAAAAAACAGATTTATCAACAAAATATGTGCTTCAGAAACTATTTCCAAACATTTTTCCAGCATTTTGCAAAGCAAGTTTCTTGTTGCAATCTACTGCTTTTTCCTTGAACATTGATAACAAAGTTGACATACTGAGACGTCATATTTCTACACACCATTTGTATGTCACAAATCAGAACAATAAAACAAGTGAATATTTATTTATTGCACAACTATGCACTTGACAATTTCTAATATTGCCTACACAGATCAGACTCTAAACTAACTGACCTGAATTGTAATCTTAGATGAGGTCGACCATTGGTGAAATGTAATGTGAACATTTTGGTCTTCTTATGAACATGTTCAGTTTTACCTTTTCAATCACTGTCCATTCACACATTTTCAGCAGAATTATAGAATGTCCTCCACAACTATTTTTGCAGTATTTAGTATAGCTTTTCTTGGTTTCTCAAGCTTGTTAGCTATTTCAGGCACTGACAAACCAGTATGTGAATGACTTGCAGGACCTGTTAAAAGCTTAAAAAGTTGATCTGTAAAGACCAGATTATTTTCAGGGTGATTCATAGGAAGACATGATCCATCGTTAACTAACAAACCATGTAACACAAGGACTTGTTCCATTATTTTGGTAGCTCCATTAATGTGTGATGCTCATCATGAAAGAAATGCAGAGCATGTATTAATACTTCCTGTGGACAGATGCAAGTAAGTAAACATACTCATTGTTACATTATCTTTCTGAAGTGAATAACAGTAAAAAATATTGCCCATGAGTGGGATCTGTTGCCCTCTAAATATACCTAATTCTTTCTAATGGCTACTGAGGAAACTAAAGACTCATTTGGTGTGAAGGTGCCTAATGTATGGAAAACAAATTCCACCTTTGTGGGAAAATTAAGCATTGAAAAATCCAGCCTCGACAAAGTAGGAGCCTTGGTAAAGGTTGGGATTACAATAAGAGGTAGAATAAAGGAATAGAACTTGAAAAAAGTAAGACTAAATGGAAGATCACTAGGGACTACAAAAAGTAACTTGATTTAGATTATTTTTTGTAGAGTCATAATATTATCCTAACTAGGCAAAATGGTGATGAATACAGAAGCTGAAAGGATTGAATTTTAAGGAGAAAATATAGGAGATGGATTCACAGACTGCTGGTACTCCTAAGATCATCCTTTCACTGAGATAGGCCAAATAAAGGGACCTCTATTGTACAAGGACAAATAAGAACACTAATAAACTTCCTGTTACATAATAGTAAATCTTCAACTAAGCTGTTTCTTTCCATGCTGGTAAGCAATTTTACATAAAGAAAAGATCTTCTCTAAAATGTAGTCCCTAGTGAATTTCGTACAAGCTAATTATAGATTTGTGAAAAATAGGAAACAGAAGTGCTGACATAATCTTAAATAATGTCATGCTAGACCAAAATATCTAAGTTGGATAACTTAATGCATCTTTTGAAACTTTGCTTATCTGTGTGTGCAATATTGGCTTTGAAGCAGACATAGCTGTTTTCAGCTCAGCAACGTAGCGATAAATTTGATACTACATATAATGATACAAATGTGATTAGTATGTCACACTAAGATCAGCATGCTATGCATTGTATATCCACATAGTATGAGTAGTTCCTGCACCATGAAGATTAGCACTTAAGTAATGGAGTAAATGCAAATGTTATCTATTTTGTACAGTGCAGGACTGCAGTAGGGAGATTATTGACAATGTCCAAGAAAGTTTGTTGGGAATTTGAGAAGTGAACTAAGATCTTCTTGGAGTCTGGCTACTTTCTTGAACTTCTGCTACACTGGGGTTTTTTTAGACTATCACACTAATGTGACTTATTCCCTTGTTTTTTGTCTAAATAACTTCAAATATATATATATATATATATATATATATATATATATATATATATATATTTTCAGACTAAGGTAGGTCCTGAGTCTTTAAACTCTATGCAAGATTAGCAGTGATTACTTGCATATAGAAAAGAACTGAAGTTAAATTTATGAATGGAGTATTTGATAAATTTAATTTTGCATAAGCCACTGGGAACGATGAACTACAAAACAGAACAAATGTCTCCTTACTCATCTGTTATGATCACTTCTTAATCAGTTGGAAATAACAAAAACACCTTCTAGGGCATCTTGACAGGGAAATTAAATTCTGCCTGTGCAGCTGGCAATAGTTTGAGTTTGTCAAGGGAGGAGAACTGCAGTTTGCGCATAGCTAAATGTAGGCGGTAAAATATGAAGGCAAGGTCTAAGCATACCACTTAGGTATTGTATTACTTGGATCACTGTCTTACTTGGACACTTGGATAAGATGTTCATTACACTGGTGTGTTGGGTTTTTTTTGTTGTTGTTGTGGGTTTTTTTTGGTTGTTTGTTTTTGTTGTTGTTGTGGTTTTTTTGGTTTTTTTTGTTTTTTTTTTTTTTTTCCCTAAATGTATTGCCTCTGATGTGACTTCTTTGGAGGAGCAGAGTTGGCTAACATGCTAAGTTTGGATTTCCTTTTCTGGAAAATTTCTGCTGCTTGGGAGGAGAGCCAGCAACCAGGCTGACATGATTGTCATCCACTGCTGTAACATACAGTAACAGTTATAACAGAAAGCTGTGTTTCTCAAGAGGAAAAATGAAGATCATTCATAATGAGACATCTTTGCAAAGGGCAGAAGGGCACTTGCACAAATACTCTGTGGTTTAAGAACAGCAAAGGGTTTCTCTCCCTTTTGTGAACCGAGGATAGCAGTTCTTTCATGTAATGGAAGAAAAAGCACTTAGATGAAGATGTCAATCACTGAAGTAAGGAAGTTTTATCCCTACAATCTTAGGGGACTCAGAAGGGAATTTTTCCATTATTGTTTTCTACATGCAACGATAAGATCTAGGAGACTTGTATCTATAAAAGTTGCACAGGCTGAACTTCCTATTGTACCTTTATTTCCATACCTCGTAGTAGATGCATATAGCCTTAAGCTTAATGATAATGTATGCAAAGTTAAATATTTATGAAAAAAGTTTCACTTTTAAAATATCATCTGCACTTTTATCATGCTTGTTTATGCTAGATAAGAGGAAATGTGTTTTCAGTCAAATGGAAAAGCAGCAATGTTCTATTTCCTGTAAAGAGAGTAGATTCTTTCCCTTAAATACAATATGCAGGAAGTTTCCAAGGGCTCCAAGATCACTTAAACAATCACCTTTCTGACAAAGCTGCCAACCCTCTTTTGGCTTCAAAAGAAGCAGCTCCACTGTTTTCTAGAGTGCCTAGTCTCTGCTAGATAGATTCCATGGCGACATATTCCAATAATGTAACCAATACCTGATTGCATTAAAAAAAAAAAAAACCAAAAACAAAAAACACACCCCCCAAAAAAATCCCCTACATATTTCAAGATCAGCATTGAAGTTTTAGATTCTAAATTTTTTATTTCAAATTAAGAGAAAAAAAAACAGAAACAAAAACCCTAGAAACTAGGTCCCTAAATACACACACAACACCTGTAGAACTATTTTGCTTTAGAAAAGGACAAGGTAATTTTTAGGAATTATTACATGGCATATGTTGTACTTATCCTAATATTACAAAAGCTTGCAAGCTTGTAGTTGAAGAGTTAATTGACTGAGCACTGGTAGCAATATTTTCAATTAAGTTAATTATAAATCTAATCATATATATACATGTTTGCAGGGACAGCAATTATATTAAATATTCTTTTTCACAAATACCTTTATGATGTCCTCATCAAAATTCCACTTCTTCTGTTTCTTATATCTAAACAAAAATTGAAAGAGAATTTGAATCTATCATAGTTTTCATTTTGTGAACAATAGAGCAGAAGGAGCAAAGAAAATGTGAAATAGAAAAACATACTCACTCTTTATAAAAAAAAATCATAACAGCAAATCAAAACTGAGTGACAAATGGAGTCTGTTTTCACTACAACAGTTTTATATGGGGCCTTAGATTAAATTCTAATTATAAATAATAGTCACTTCCAAATAATAGTTATGACTCACTTTACATAAACACCTGCGGAAAACTCGTTTGAAACAGACCTTTGGCATTTGTTCTCTTATAGAGTGGTGTATTTTTTTCTATTTAGTTAAGTCTAAAAAAAGGATAAAATGGAAATACTTCCAAAAAGTACATTAGGAGAAAAAAAAGAACATAAACTGAAAGCACAAAAGCAAAATTCATTTATACCCTGTTTCAGTTATTACTCAAGAAAGTATGCCTCAGGATAAATCATATTGTCTCTCACTGTTCATGTGATCTACATACAGCTAATATTTTTAGCAGAGAAATATTGAAATGTGAGACTTATACAAGACATTACTGCATACTTACCCAGATAACAATAATAATTATTAGTTCTCAATAGGATAGATAGTCTTGAGATAATAACCATAGTTGGACTCTATTAAGTAAAAGTAGGATATCTGTTTACAGAAAAGGACCCAGAGGGGAAATATAGAAGTACAGAAATGTGTTTGATTTATACGGTTCTGTGACTTAGAATACCAGCCTGGGATATTCATTATAATTTTACAGTCAAAATAATAACAAATGTTCTCTTACAACAACTGACCAATTACAAGTAATAACTCATTCATCTCAAGCAAGAGTTTATTTGACTTCCAGTGTCAGTTTAACAATTACCATGCAAATACAATAAATTATCGTTTTTTATCTTTTTTTTTTTTTTTTTTTTTTGCTACGTCATTTGGATCACTAATGAGGTATTTAACTTAGATATGTAATCTTTCCCATAGGAAAATTTCTAAATGTATTCATCTGGATTTTTTGGGGTTTTGGTCTGTGACAAGGATGACAGTGATATCTTGTCTTAAATTCTGTGAAGTTGTGATCATGTGCTCCCATACAGATGCAGACATTGTTGCATTCCTTGTAGTAATAAAAGCTTCTATTTAAAATCCTCTAATGAGCCATTTAGGAAAGGATATGAGTAATATTTGAAATTCAGTGCATATGACCTTGACAGATAGCCAGGATAGAGCACTAGAGAGGAACATACAATGAAACCAAAATGGAAAAAAAAAAAGTATCCTTTTAAACATATCCTATTGAGAGGGAGTTTTTCTCTTCATCAGTCATTCACCATCGAAATGGGTTGAGGTAAAATGAGAGTTTCCACATCCTCACATATGGACCAGTGCATCCACCAAACCCCCATTTTATTTAATACAGCATCTTAAGAGGATCAAGATGGATCCACTGGAAAGACTTCAGTATATATTCACCCCAAAGTCCAAGAAGTTAAAGAAATGAACATCTGAAAAGGGTATATGTGTTTAATTACTCTCTTGAGAGAAAATCTGTTTTTTTTTTCCAGCTAAACATCCTATAAAAGGTCACTAAAATGCTTCTGGCACCAGGTTATAATGGCCAGAGGTCCCTTCTCTAACTCTCCACAATTGTTTCACATGGATCCTAAATTACTTAACACTTTCTTGAATGGGCTCCACTGTAACTCAATGAAATGTGTTAAGGGGAACGGAGGAGCAGTACTGGAGTAAATTTTGTTTCAGCTACCACCCATTTTTTTATTGCTTCCGTGTCTGAAGTCTCTGGCTATTTCATCTTTGAGGAACTAGGAATGTGCCCAAATGATCAGTTAGAAGTTTTTCAAAATTGCCTTGTGTACATGCATTAGGAGATCTTGGTAGACTACAGCGGGGAGGTGTTGCTACGGAAACACCATCTTAACACACTCCATTTACTTATGGTTATAAAGAGACACAATGGTCTCTGAATAACTACTACTAATCCAGAGGACACTTTTCCTGGTTTTTGCTAGGATAGGGTTAATTTTCTTCTTAGCAGCTAGAAAGCACTGTGATTTGATTTCAGTGAGGATTGTTATGAGGAGAAATGTTGATAACTATGAGGGTGCTGTGCTTGGGCAGTTTCCAGGAACAGAGGACTGGAAGGTGGAAATAGAGAAGAAAAGTGTAGTAGTTAGTAAAATCCAGAATTGACAGCCGGGTATGCCAATAAGATATTCCATATCATATTACATCATGTTTAGTGTATTAATCGGGGCTGACTGGAAAGAGGGAGATTCTCTTGGGAATAACTCAGGCTCACTTTTTCAGGATTGTAATTTCAGTTTTGGGGTTCCTTTTCATTCCTCCAGGGTCATTATCAGTGGGTGGTGAGCAATTGTACTCTGTATCACTCATATATATATGAGTGATATATGATAATAACTACATATATACATATATATATGTAGTTATTATCATTATTACTCTTATTATTATTATCATTAATTTAATTATATTTTACTCTAATTATTAAATTGTTCTTATCTCAACCTACAAGTCTCCTCACCTTTACCCCTCCAATTCTTTCCCCGATTCCCTGGTTGGGGTGGAAGGGAACGGGGAAGGCTGTGAGTGGCTGTGTATTGTTTGGCTGCCTGCTAAGTTAAACTATCATAACATTCAAAAACTACTAGATTTTTGCTCTCAAAATTCTTACCTACAGTGCCAAGACAAACCCAAGTCCTTTCCCACCCTGACCTTTCCATTCAAACCTTGTCAGAAGAAACCTTGTTTGAATATCTACTTGCACTTGTCATTTTCTTTTGTTTTGTGCAGGCAGCAGAACTCTGCCTTGATCTGCACAACAGTCAGAAAAAACTGTGCTACCAACTTGCAAAGTAAGTTGGGCGCATCAAGTTGCAGTAATGCTTGGAAGAAACAAACCTATATTCTCCTGTAGTTTTTCTGATGTGATTCACACTGCCTGAAAACTGAAGTCCCATTCATTGATCTAATTCACCTACTTTCCAAAAATTTTCTCTGTAACCTAGTAGATGATGAAATGTTTTCTTTCAGCCATTCCCTATGCATCTTTAAACATCCTCCACATTTAATCAATATGGATAGAAATACATGCAGAGTACAATTAATCTCCTTTCTTGAGTGTTGTTGTGATCCATTTTGAGATTACAGTCTCTGAACAACATTCAAAAGCAGGACTAAAATTAAATCTAATCCATCTCATAGTGATTGCTGCAGTCTAACTTTAAATCATTCATTCAAGAGGTAGAAGATTGACTTCTAGACTATCTTCATCCTGGAGAGAGGTTTAAACCCAAGATAACATAATGGCTGTTTCGTCCTATTAAAACTATTTCTTGCTCTGTAAAAATAAAAACAAAGGGACATGTGATTGAAGCAGAATGATTAAGGAACTTATCTAGAATAATTTATCACAGGCAAGGGCAATGAAGAAAAGAGGAGGTTTAAGCAGGATCTTCCTCTGCAGATGTTAGATATCTGCTTTCCTTTGTTGATTAATATAAGAGTTGGGTTTTTTTGTTTAGTTTTTTTACATTACTTGGATCGATGACCTTCTTCTTTCTAGATACGAGCATCTACAATGTCATTTGTGTAATATCTGGGCTAGATATCTAATGTAACTGGTAAGAATTCTAAATTCCATATTAATTTTTCTCTTGATAAAATTCCCAATCTCATAACTAAAAGAAATATATTTCTTTTTTGATTTGTAAATGCTTAAAAAATTACCCTCCCTGTCAGAATTTTCCATTTAATTGGTGCAGACAAAACTTGTCAGAAACAGAAAAAGAACTTGAAATTGTTCATGTCTAGTAAAAAACCCTATCTATTCAGATATTTCAATTTAATGATTTCTTCTGTTTCCCTTATCTTACAGAAGTGTGCAGTACTTAAAAAAGACCAGAGAAAATGCTGTCAAGTCTATGGTCAGTAAGAGTTACTCTGACAAAATATTTTTTTTCCATTAAGCTGCATTAATATCAGGTAAGTTTTTAATCAGAGAAAAACACATAACATTTTTATTTTGTTTTCTCATTTCAATTGGGAAAACAGTAAGGTTCCTTTGACTTTATTTGTACTTAATCCTAACTTTTCACGTGGCTACCGTTATAGAAAAATCAAATTTGTTTTTAAGATTTTACAATAATTGCTTTTTAACTGTTGTTGAAACATCTTCTTTTCTGGAAGTAAAATGTATTTATTTAGAAATGTAATAACTTATGTGTTAATAGTACTAGAACACTGTTCTCACAAAAAATAAATACTATACAAAAGAGGAAGAAAAAACTTTTCTGGTTAAGTGAGTTAAGATCCTTAAATCCATCTGGTTTTCTGTTCTTTATAAGCATTGAGAATGGATTGCAAAAAACCCAAAATATTCCATGAAGATAGTTCCATTTATTTATGAACAGGGGCCACCTCACCTGATACAATTAGGCTGAAAATTATTCACAAGTTGAATGTCAGGTTCTTTAACATCATGTCATCTCACCTTATTTAAATGAGACACAAACAAGTGTGGTGTTAAAAAAATGCTGATAGTTTTTATATGAACCCTGCATAGGCTGACTTATACAGTATTAATAACAGCTGAAGGAATTATTTTTCTTTGAAACTTAGATGGGGATAAGAGATATCTCATCATAATATACTATCAAGAAGAGATTTCTGGTTTAATGTAACAAAAATCATCTCCCATTGTATTTTATTCTCTACTTTTGCCATTATTTTCCCCATTTTAGAGATGCTTTGATAGTAAAAATACCTTGACTGCACAATCCTCACTTCTCACTCCTGCTGAACCATTGCTTTCTTATTCACCCTAAACAGTGGTTAATGCCATATTTGAAAGTAATAACTGTTTTAAAAGTTCTCCCAATAAAATTGTTAGTTTTCAAAGACTCTACATTTGCTTGAGGTGAACTAGTGTTTTATTAACAGATTAGCCATTCCCAGAGTAAGTATGAATTTCTGTCTTTTCTTTGTCCTTTCTTTTAATGTTTGTTAAAATGTAAAGAGATATTGTAAAAAGCATGGCTTCTTCACCTCAAAAGGCAAATTAAAAACAAAACAAAACAAAAGAACCCAAAACAACAACCAGAAAAACCCACAAAAACTCCAACCATCTAACAAAACAGTTTCTTTACAATTTGGCTTTGCCACTGCTTAGATCTGAAACATTAAGCATGTCTACAAATTCATCACTTAATAGTAAGTCATCTCATAGGATGAGAATCCTGAATTTAAAACAATTTTTTTTTTCATCTCTAGCATGCCATGGTCACAGTGACTTGAGACAATTCTTACATTAAGTGACACCCTGACTGTGTAATGGTAGCTGATTCTATATTATCTCTAAATTTATAATCCTGATAAATAACCCTGACAGGTTTTGAGCTTAATCGGAGATAGAAAGGAGGATTTTAAAAACTATATTGTTGAATTTTAGATCACTAAAATTTTTTTGTTGCATACTAAATGAAAAAAGTGTAATTTATTATGTCTGTGATCATTACACGATTTTGAAGGTTAATTGGTAATAAGGTTTGAAATGTCCAAGCTGTTACAATCATAACTACTATATCATTTTTAGAATAAAGATCACATAATTATTGAACTATAACAGACCTCCCAGTTTTTATTAAATAAGTCTCAGGAGGTCTGTTAATCTCTTCTGGGCCATCTGTCCTATTTGAATCAGAGAAGATAAAGACTTTTGGGATCAGGGAGAAAGTAGGGCAATGCATTCTGGGACATATCCAACTTAGGTGGAAATATCCAGGAGGGGCTGTTAAATAGGGATCATTGAACAGGGCACATGAATGGTTATAAGTCTGTTTAGGAGACTTCTAAAACTGTAATTCTTCATAGGGAATTTTACCAAAGCTTTCTGAAATTAGTAAGAGAAAGAAAAATGACAGTGGCTAAAGTTTGGATTCTCCAGACTTTTTCAAAAATTACTTCCCTCATCTTTGTGCTATTTGTCTCCTGCTCATTGTGGCTTTTGGCTTAAAAAGGGAAAAAAAAAATATGTTTTTTTCTGAGTATATTCTGAAAAACGACAGTATAATTTGAGACTGTTGGTTTCAATAGTTGAGACTTTATCAGAGAAAGATTTTTTATTTTTTTTTTTAACTACAAGGTGTAATCATGACCTAAAACTTCTAAAAAACGACTAGAGAAAGCAGCAATATTTAATGCTAATTATATTTACAAAAGTCTAGCAATTGCAGGCAGCTTGTAACACCATGGTAGAATGAGCTGTTAAAACTGCAGCCCCCTCTAGGACCAGGTGCCAGAAAGGCTCCAGAGAGCTTGGCTTCTCACCAATGTTTCCCCTTGGTGCCATGCCATATCCATGCTCTCCTCAGGGGTAATCACCACACTCCTTCTGTCTCCTCTACCAGAATGGCTTGCTGTTGGTTTATCAGCTCACACCTAGGAAGCAGAACACAGAGACTTCTCTTTAATTGGGACTATTCATTTTGAAACAGCTCGAGAAATTTTAATGGGCTCCTAGATGTCAGTGGGGAACCATACTTTTTATCAGGTTCAGCTATTCAGTAAGAAGCAACCTTTTCAGAGCCTGTCAGTGACAGTGAGCTTAGACTGCTGTATGTGCATTTGCTTCCCTTTGAATGCTCCATCTCTCTGCAAGTAATACTGTCCAACAAGGGAAAAACACTTTTTATTATTTCAACTGTAAACATCAAAAGTTGTCTCTCATCTTTTTCCTCTTCAACTTAGTATAAATAATGAACTAGTCAAAGAGCAAGAACTGCCTTAAACCCAATACAAAAGAATCTGAATCGCCAAAGGAGTGAAAAATCTGAGCTTCAGATGTGGCTCCCTGATAATAATATTGTTATGTTAAGCCACTGGGTTGACTAGACTGAAACCACATGCCGAACCTTGCTTTTAAGCACATCATATTAAAGACTGAATTTCAGACTTCAGCTATCCTTACCTGTGAAACCTCTTTCTGCAACAAAGTTAAAATATTATTTTGAATTTAATTTATTAAAAGCTATACTGTTTTTAGCATGTGTGTTGGAATACTGTGCAATGCCTTAAACAATACTTAAGTATATTTGATTCAAAATAATTCACACAGGCATTCATCCTCAAAGCTTCAAAAAAATTGCTCCAGTACTAGGTTTACTGATGGCAGAGCTCTCTCTTAATATAATTTTCCCAAACCAGTATGCTTCATATCAGCTGAATAGTACAAATATACAAGCAGACAAAAAGAATAATATTTTGATGTATAAAGACACAGTGTTTTAGACTAATATAGGTATATTTAGGTTTTGCTTTTGCAACTGAATACTGTCTAACTAGTGAGAAAGCACAGTGGGAAGATTCCCACTCATGAGAGGACACTTTGATTGGAAGAAAATAATTCCAAACACTGAAAAGTCCTGGACATTTCATTAACTTGCCATGTATGAGCTAAATCAATATAACAGACCCATTGTGTTCTCTCATGCCATGGCAAATACAAAGGAAATTTATGAAAATAAACAACTTTTTTTTTTTTAACTGCATGTTTTATTCCTCATGTGCAACAGGTTATGTATCCGTATGAAGTCAGATAAAACACCTGTCTAACGTGGTAAGTCAATTATATGTGTTAGTCTGTATATCCTGATCATGGACTTGTGCTGATATGCACATAAGAATTATTCACGTTATCCTCTTTTAAGTAGCTTTACAAAGGTTCACTTGCCTTTCCTTAATTTATTCCTGTAATTTTTATTCGTTTTTGCATTATTTTTTAATCATGACCATGACCTTGCTTTTCATATGACCCCACCATCTGGGAAGTTGATATGATTACCACCACAACAGAGACCAGTCATATCTCTGGCCCCAATAATGCCATTAAAAGGAGAAGGGAAAATAGAAGGAAGGTGCTTTATTTATTGTAATAATTCAATGTCAGCTAGGAGCTGAGGGCCCCTCATGCCAGAAACATCCCACCAGGGTGATGATTCACTTCTACCAGACCACAGCCCTCTACCTACATTCATTCCCTAGACTACCTGTAGTCCAGAAGTTGCTCGGGTCCTACGCAATTTTCTTTAGATGTCAGTCAAGGAGAAGGAGCCAACATCTGGTGATTCTGTTTCTGTGCATCCTTGTCCTAATAAATTTGGTATATAGCTTAGAGACGAAAGGAAGCTATAGAATATTTTAAGGTCAAAAGAGATTGCATGACAGTACTGAGGGCTAAGCTTTCAGATCTTGTCCTGAAAAAAAATCAGTACACCCTTCATCATGTAAGGCTCATTTAAAGATGATCTGTCAGAAACTGAGGATTAAAATGAATTTTCCACAGGTGTCAGCCTGCTTTGAATGCATCCACATTCCTCAGGGCACTTGTGGCACTCTCATCAGCAGTTATCTGTTCTCTTGCTGATGAACCAGATTCCTAAACATGAATGTTACAGGATAATATTTTTGTATTTTAAAATTTCATGATCTTGGCATATCCTTGGCATCTTCAGAAATAACTGGACAAGAATGTTTTTTGTCAAGGACTATTGCACAGAATGCTATTCTATTTGAAGGCTGTAATGACTTCTGGAGCACTGCAGATAGTAGTAGTAGCAGCAGTAGCAGTAGCAGTAGCAGTAGTAGTAGTAGTAATAGTAGTAGCAGTCAGTGGTAGACAAGGGGTAGGTAATCCCAAAGACATGAGATTAACTCAGTGAGTGTGTCCACATTGATGTAGTGGGTGATAGACCAAGTCTCATGTAGCCGGCTTCCAGATGATGCCAACTTGAGCTGAGATTAGAATTCTGGAAGAGATGTGCCTCTTACACCATGTCTTGGTCATCTTTTTATGGAGAGCATGAACATGCCCTTGCCCAGAGGAAACCTGGCTAACCTCTGCTGGTTGTGTCATATCTGAAGGGCTTCATGACTCCCACACAATGAGAGAACAGACTCATGTCTTTCAGGGTGTCTCTAGCCATTACAGGGCACATATACTGGGTTTAACAAGGCTCCCAAACCTCTATGAGCTTTCTACAGCCACCTGTAGGGTCAGTGTGATGCCAGTAAGTCTGCTGCACTGTGTGTGCTGAGAGGGGCTGGCCATGACCATCAACAAGGCACTGAAGGAATAGGATGTGGTGTGTGAAAAAATTTGAAAGTAGGAGGAAATGCAGCCTAAATGCCTAAAAACACTCTTGCAAGTGCTTTTAGATTGCAGTGTAGTTGTGACTAAAAAGTCAGGTTTTAATGGCACTTAGGTACATACTCCTTTCATAGAATTCAGAATTAGGCACCCAAATACTTTTTAAAATATTCACTTTAATGCTTTCATGGATTCTGGCAATATTATAGCTATTTAAGAGCCTTATAGCTATTTATTACATTAGATAATATTTCAAAGATTAGGTAGAAAAGAACTTGTGTTTCTGCTTTCCTTTATTTTGAAAGTCTGCCTTAGCCTGAAAGAATGGGCTATGTTCATTCCGATGGAAAACAACCTGCAGTCCTTGTTTAAAGGAATAAAGTAATGCAACTGAAATAAGTCTTAATTTCCCAGGCTTGTGTGTAAAAAACATACATAGAACACAACTGTTTTCCATTTGTTTGCAAAATACTCATTTGTTCTACTGCATAAAGAGGTCTAGAGAGCATTATAAAGCTCCAGGCTTTCCCAGAACTTCTGCTTGGCATTTTCCTACCTGCAACTGCCCTGCAACTCTGACAGTTATATAATTATTTCAGTGGACCTCCATCTGTCACTAACCCTTGTGATACCTGCTCAGTGCTCTTAACTTCTTGAATGATTAAAATCATTCTATGGGAGTTAAAGCTGCAGTGAAAGAGCTGTGAGTAGTGTGTCCTTCAAAGTTTTTTCAATTGGATGCGTAACAGATAAAATAACTAGCCAATAGGTGCAGAAAAATTGTCCCAAGTCAGGATAATGCAAATTTCAGTTTTGCTACAAAAGGAAAGCTTGCCTGTGTGCTTTACTAATTCTTATGAAGTTTTTTTGTCAGGGATGAAAATGTGAGTATTTTAGAAATTATTTTCGTTCTCTTTTTTCCAGCTTCTCTCTCTCCCTTAATACTGTTGCTGCAAGCCCTGCTTTAAGATAACAAAAAGTGTAAAATGTCTACATTTCCCTCTATGTACAATCTTCTTAAACAATGAAAGTTCTAATTTCACCATTTCTGCTGTCTGCGATGAATTTTTTTTCACACAGCTCTAGATGGCAGTGCTGATAAACGGCTAGTACATTCAGCAGGGACAGATTTTACTTGGTGAACTGCTACAATTGTTTTGGAGTCCTAACCTTTCTTCCACTTACCCTGTTTCCCACTCTACCACCTGCAGTCCTATAAACAGAAAAGACTTGCATGATGGAAGCCATCTGTACAGTAACTCATCTCATCAGAGTGCTGAAGAGTTGTTCTGCTCAAGTGTTATCAATGTCTTCCAACTCACTGTGTATTTTTCTTATTGCTAAAAACAATCCCAAGCATTCTTTTTGGCAGATTAGTAAGGAATTCAAGTAGCAGATGTTCAAATCATTTTTTATTTTTTGTATATTGAATCTACATAAGGATACTAAGACAAAGATCTGTTTCTAGGTCTTTGTGCTAAGTGCAGCAGTTCAATCATCTCTGCTCTGTAGACAGTAACTATGATATAAAGAAAAGACTGTAAATATATTATCTGAAAATCTATGTACATTTTTTTATTATGCTTAGCCTTCCTGGGAAGTGTTAAGAACAACTTACACTGATTTTTATTCCTATGTTTTCTTCACTAAGAATAAATATCATGTTGTGATATTTATTCTTTGTGAAGAAAACAAAGGAGATATGTCTGTGGAAAATACTTGAACAATGGTTTACAGGTTACTGCTGAACAAACTTCATTCAATCAAATGTACTACCTAATGTACTACAAAAAGAAACTTCTACCTGGCCTTCCTCAGTATAAAGTCAGCATACAAAGATGTCCTCTGAAGATATAACTGAAGTTGTCTTCTGGGATAAAATCTGCTGGATTAGTTGAACTACAAATCTTTTTGATAACGTACTTGTCCCCTTTCTTGCATATGTTGAGGTTTACTTATAGACTTCTCATTATATTTTTTTTTTCCAGAGCAAGTAATTTTACTTACATACACATTAGTATAGTCCTATTAGTAGCATAAATAGCACCAGGGAAGCTTTTTCAAGCATTTTAGTGGGATTTTCTACACTGGTAAATCTCAGAACCTACTCAAGCACAATTTTGGCACATGTTGACTAGGACTCCCCCAGCAACTCCCAGTCACAGTTTAGGAGTAAGAATCTTCCAGGAACCATCACCAACAGATAATTTGCATTTAGATAACTTGTTTTGGAGGCAATTAAACTATACAAGCATGCACAATTTTTTTTCTATGCCAGCTAGAATCAGCACTCCAACACACTCTTGGTCAGGTTTAATTTGCTGGTACAGAAATAACCTAAATTTTCAATGGTTTCCTTCTGCAAAGAAGTACATCATTGCTTTCAGACCATAAGCTTATGAACAGACGTCGGTACTGCAGTTACAGAATCCAGACAAAAAAGGATTAAAGGAAGGCACTAGAACACATCCTTTTGTACCATCTCGTTCTAAGAAAGTCTTACTGAAACATCAAGAATATTTTTTATTTTACCAGGAAGGTATCATATTTCGCACACCAATGTTGTGACACTTTGCAGAAAAACATCAGAATTTGGTCAGAGAAGGTTTTTAAATTGGAAGTTCTGGATGTCTACCACATGGTGGTAAATGACACATCTAATACTTGTGAATCTGGATTTACTGTCAAGAAAACGGCCACAAAACCAATGTTTCACAAAACTCTAGAAATCATTTTATTCTTTGTAATCTTTAAGATCTTTAGATTAAAAGAATTTCACAGCATAACTGAAAATCATTATATTAGTTTTCAATTGCCCTGTACAGTTAACCTATAGTCCAGACACAATACCAAGGCATAGAAGAATGTAATTTGGCAAACACACTTCAAATCCTACTGAATCCATATGCTTCAGACTCTTCTCAGCTGAATGCTATTTAGCTAAGCTGCTGATCAGGTTTCTTGAAGGGAATTATTCCGTTGTATGTCACTAATCACATATAATCTTGTCTGATAACCATGTATAATGATGGCTACAAATGATAGAAGTGCACATACTGTTTTAAATTTAATCTATTCAAGCAAAAAGTATAGATACCTGCCTTGAGAACAGGAGAAAATACCTTATTACAACATGAACATAAACAGTGCAAAGAAACTAGTACGTAATACAAGATTGTAACATGTCGCTAGCTATACTCAAATCCACTGGAAGTATTATCAGTAGATAAAAGTCACAATTTCTTGTGTCATGTATTCAACTTATAAAACTGATCTCACATATTTTCTACTTTTATCATTATTGACTAGAAATCTAATACTTTTTTTTTTTTAGTAAACATTCAAAACTATTCCTAAGTAAAAAAAAAAAAAAAAAACATTTTCTATCTGAAGAAAAGAACAATATTGCCTTCTCTCTTTCAGGTTATTCCTGCAGTCAGTTCCTGCTGTTAGTCACTTTGTGATGTTTTGTTAAACTTGAAACTTTGTAGTTGTTTAACACTTTTGATGAAGATTCTGATGGGAAGTCTTCTGAGAGTTAATAAGGACTGAAAGGAAACTATTTCAGTTTTGAAAATATGATGCCTAAAATGCTGTTTAAAAAAAATAAAATGTTACACATATCATCCACTTTCTGTAACATTTTACACTCATGGTCTAAAGATAATTCAACTGCTTAAGGATTTTTTCTTTCTGTAATAGTCTAACTAGATGAGAAAAAATGGTGAAAGGAAAGGGTATAAGAGAAGTTTGGAAAAGCATTGTCCTCTTCCACTTAAATTTTGACTTTTATTATAAAGGTTAAAAACCCATAGAAGGGTGCAGCAATTATTCACACATACACAGATGGATGCCTTGAGAAGATTTTTAATTTCAATCACTATATAAATTATTTTTCTTGGTATCTGGTCATTGGGAACTGAAATAAGTAGCTATTTTGGTCAACCACAGTAAGATCATTCTCAAACTAGATTTTGTTAGTAAGTCATGCAATTTCTTTAAGACATATAAAACTAGCTAAAAAGTGCTATACCATGCGGTTGCTTGTCTGAAATAGGCATACCAGAAGGCCACATTAAATATCTTAAATTATGACAATTTTATCAATTCCTTTGGCAGTTTTTTATAGTTTCTTAATCTTATTTTATCAGCTAAAGGTTTTCTTAAATCAAGCAAAAACCTCCTGGTTAGAGAAAATGCTCAATCCTTCTTATTCTGCCCTTGTTGGCTAATGAGAATAATTGGTCCCCATCCTCTTATAACATTCCTTTATGTATTTGTAGGTAGTTATCATGACTCCCCAGTGGTCATTATGTTTGGTTATTGAACATCTGCTCAAGAGTTTATTGATGCAGCAGATAGTACCATATCTACTGGGAGTAATAGCACATTGCACTGTGTAGCCATTCTGGGAGCCCTACCTGCAGGAAGGTCACTTGGTAGCAAATCAGAAACACCTACAAAATGCAAAAGAAGGTACACATTTCTTCACATTTTGGTGAATTAAACCTTTGCAAAGAAAGAAGAATGATTTGTTAAAAGGTATAAAATTGTGATACTTATTTAAAAAATAGTAAAAAAAAAAGAAGCACGGATTTTCTGTATCTATATTGAATCATGATGTTTTCATGGTGTCTCACAGAGTAAGGTAAAGCTTTATATTTATTCCCAGATATTTTGTTCTGAATTCCCATGAGGATTTGACATTTCTATATTACCTTCCATGCTTGAGAAGAGAATATTACAAGCCTGACAGGGGTTGACAAGCAAAACATTCGTTAGTGAAGCATGATATTAATTATAAGTTTGTGTCCTTTGTATCGATTCCTGCTTTGTCTCAGGAAAATTTTCAGGTAAGGACATTCTTTTAAAGTCTACAGGAAAGAAAAGATAAAGTTTTGAGTAAGAGTATAAAAAACCAGAAGATAACTTCAAGCTAAGAGAACATCCTGATCTACAAATCATTTCTCTTTTATTTAATAATTAATGCCAGCTTCACCAGCACTCTTAAATTTATCACAGATAAGAAATAGTTAAGTTAACACCACTAAAATCTATATGTGATATCTCAGTCAGTGAGAATTTTTACATTGGAACATAGGGAATGAAACCAAACGGACATAGGCTTTTGGGTTTCCTGATATTTCAGTGAAAGACACATTCATATGGATGCAAATACTGTTGCTCTTTAAGAGTTTTGTATAATCTGTTATAATAATCACTATATCTACCAACAGAGTAATGACTTTTCAGTGGCACTTTCCCTCTGCACTTACGTTTTTTTGCATCTTTTTTTCTCAGTCCCCAACGATGTTGTGTGAACACAATAATGATTAGACAATTCCTTTAAGAGGCTACAACAGAAAGAAAGAAGAAAGAAAGAAAGAAAGAAAGAAAGAAAGAAAGAAAGAAAGAAAGAAAGAAAGAAAGAAAGAAAGAAAGAAAGAAAGAAAGAAAGAAAGAGAAGAAAGAAAGAAAGAAAGAAAGAAAGAAAGAAAGAAAGAAAGAAAGAAAGAAAGAAAGAAAGAAAGAAAGAAAGAAAGAAAGAAAGAAAGAAAGAAAGAAAGAAAGAAAGAAAGAAAGAAGGAAGGAAAGAAAGAAAGAAAGAAAGAAAGAAAGAAAGAAGGAAAGAAAAAGAAAGAAAGAGAAAGAAAGACAAAGGGTCCTGGTTTTTTGCTGGGACAGAGCTAGTTTTCTTCATAGTAGCTAGAATAACACTTTGGCATGGTTCAGTATGGAATTTGTTATGAGAAAAACACTGATATACTAATGTTTTCAACTGTTGCTGCAAAAAGAAGGACTTTCCAACTTCCTTGTGTTTTGTTAATCTGCAGGTGCAAGGTCTGGGGTAAAGAAAAATATAAAAATTAGTAACCCAAATAGGCATTTGGATACGCCAATTGGATATTTGATAACATATAATGTCATATTCAGTATATTAATGAGATTCTCTTTGGCTCTCTCTCTTGCTCAGGCTCTCGCTCTTTTGGGATTGCGTTTTTGGTTTCAGGATTGTTCCTCCCCTGGGATCATTACCTGAGAACAGGCCAGGCTTGGTTGCTGGGTGGTGAGCAATTGCACTATACATTACTCATTTGTATATTTTATTATTACAATTACCACCATTATTATTGTGATTATTATTTCAATTATTAAATTATTTTTATCTCATCCTACAAGTCTCCCTACCTTTACCCCTCGAATCCTCTCCTCTATTCCCTGGGTGGGGGCAGAGCAAGCTGCTTGATGTTTGATTGCCATCCAAATGAAAACACCACAGAAAAAGGAAAGAGAGAAAGAGAGAAAGAGAGAGAAAGAGAGAGAAAGAAAGAGAGAAAGAGAGAGAGAAAGAGAGAAAGAGAGAAAGAAAGAAAATATTTTAATATCTAAATGAGTATCTGCTATTGTCAGCCAGCAAGATATTTGTAAATGGACGTATCTGTTTTACCTTTGCATGCAACCCAACTTTTGTTGCTATGTGCAGTAATAAAGATGTGACATTGAATGCTGAATATTGCTGTACTACGTTTATGTACTGATAGAGCAGAGCGGTGGTGCCTTACTCTATGTAAAAGCTACTGGCAGATTAGCAGCCAGAATGCCGAGAGCCTTCCAACTTGAAAGCACGGAGTGGGCCAACTGGCACAGTAATTATGAAAGGGCCATTCATACTATGAATATTGCTAAGCTGCCCACTGTGAATGAAAGAGAGACAAGTAAAGTGTTATTGAAGCAAAGCCTAGAAAAAGAGCATCAAAAAGATGGGAATAATGATGGGCCACTGTCAGAATGAGATCGTGAAAATCTGAAGCCCTGTAACAAGACTGGCAGCTGGATATATACTGCTGCGGGTCACAGCAGCAGGAAAAGCCATCAGAATACTACACATAGTTGGCAAGGTTGTTAGAATCCAGTTGGGATAGATTAGGAGCCCTGCAGAGAAAGGATTAGCAGCTATGAGCATAGTTTAGACAGCAGGAATGTTGACTGAAAATCTGCAGTCCACTAACATCTACCTTTGTGCTTTCTTCCTCCCTGCAGTCAGGGAAGAAAGACCATCATGAAATGAAATGTTTTAAAGTTTCACTTGGATATATAAGTCTAGTTCTACTCTGTTCTCTTCTCAGGTCTGAAGACTGAGAGTATTGTCTCTCTAGTGGATAAGAAGAGAAAGGTCCAGGTATTTTCCACCAAATCTAATTTCATTTCTACACTGAAGACAAATAATGGAGTGATCAAGACCATTAAAGTTCCTATGGAAATACTACAATAAGGAAACTCTTTGCATGTAGAGTTGAATGCTTTACATGCTGATTTTGCCTAGTTTCTCATAGATATGCTAGAAATCCAGCATGTAAGTCTAGAGATCTTTTGGAGTGTGATGAGAATTCACAATGAATTGCATCAAAGTCCCATGCCAATGTTTTGGCATGAACTTTATAACACTTGAAACTTAGCTCTCTTTGATGGTGTAAGATGCAGGAATTTCAATTTTTTTGCAGTTTGGTTAACCTCCTGCTGAGGTTTCAGATTTGGGGACCACACAGATCCTCTGAACTACTGCCTCACCAAGGGGTCTGGTTTCTTTCACAGTGAAGATGGAGGTCGCAGCATAATCTTTCTCCCTTTCTGTTTTTGTCTTTATTGTCTCTGTATGGAAATGGAGAGAATACCCTAATAGGGGGTAACTAATAGGGGGTAATACCCCTAATACAGGAAGAAAATACCCCTAATGAAAGACCTATCCTCCAGTGCTGTGGGACAGAAAGAAGAATGTCAGAAAACAGGACCTATTATCTTGTATGTGCTGATCTTGTTTAAATTATCAGGCAAAGCACTCTCTTCAGCGTATGGATCAAATAAAAATCAAACTGGTATAAATCAACTTTATTTATTTAATTAATTATTTTACTGACAGGCCTCACTCAGATAAACTATCACAGCTAGTTACACAATATATAGTATCAAGATAATAATAGTAATAATGTTTATACTGATTTTATTTCATGAGGCACATGGACTGCATTGTCTGGCTTTGACAGAGGTCTCAGCTCATATAGTAACAGGTCAGCTTAGCAGTGAATAAATAAAAACTCATGTGTGCTCAGACAAGTATTCGTTTTACCATCTACCTTTGCATTTGCTCTGAATAGTGATTGAGAACTTTTATAGCCATATAAAGACGTTGCTGGTATGGACTTTTAGTTTGGATCTTTTCATTAGAGTTGAGTTATGCTGGTGGACTTTTGCATCTGGCAAACCTAAAATTGTCTAGGTATATTTTCCCTCATTTTGTTACTTGCAAATAAATATTAAGTAATTCTAAATAGTTCAGGTGAGCTCCTGCAAATAACTCTGTCTATGTATTCTGATTTCCAAATCTTTCTGTGGTTGAGTCTCACCCTTCCATAAAATTACTGAATACTCTGGTGTGAGTAAGGGTCGTGCTGAAATACTAGAGAAAATCGCAAAATATTCTGCAACATCCAGGTTTTTTTACTTCAGTACTTGAGACTTCTTTAGACATGATTCTTTCCAGGTCCTTTGGTGACCTTACCTTTTTATTTGTTTATAGATGCCTTTTCTTGGTATGGTTGTTCTATTAGTGACATAGTTCAGCCACATTAAAACAGAACTTGTTCACATCTTCCTGCTTTACTATCAACAACGTCATAATTTCCCTTAGAATCTAAAAGGCAACTTCAAATGGATAACCTGAAGTCCTTATGCTCATGCTACACCAGCTTTAGGGATTATTAGACTTTTAAAAAATCTTTTCCAAGTAGTACCCCTGAAGCTCACTGGTTGCAGTCTGGATAATTTTTATACCCTTTCCTCTAGCAATGAAATTTCCTTGTTCACATATATTCAGAATGATGCTGCAAATTTATTTTCTTACTCCTTTATATATATAACTCTATAATCTCTTTTCTTTCTGCACCATCCTCTGTAATAACCTGGTTATGAAACAGATGAAAGCTTTGTTTTTAAGAAAGTTCTGGCTCTACCTTTCATCTGTTATTTGTTATTAAGAAATTGGAATCAACCTTAAGTCCACAATATTGTGCCCAGCCCCAACTGTTATATTTTTAAAGACAACACAATGACACTTTTTTTCCTGCTTTTTAATCTGTTTTTGGAAGGGATCCTCTTAAAACTCCTGCTAAACCACATAATTTCCACTTTTTATCTTTCTAAAAATTTTTGCTTGATCAGATAAAAACAAGAGACTGAACAGAGGTTTTACAATAGTTGTGGTGGTCAGTGTTGTCCCATTATTTTGTTGTAAGCCCCCTCTGCTTGATTCTATTGTCTTTTGTCTTATGGTTAAATCATAAATCATTTTTTCCAGACTTTCTTTTTGTTCCATGAGCATGCAGCACCTGACACAATAGGGCATGGGAAATTATTAGGGCTCCTAAGTGCTAAGTATAACTATGATAATTCTAATCAATAAGTATTTGTAAGAATGTCGTGCTATCCCCCTTCATTTATCAAGCTGGACCATCGTTTGATGAGGTTATACTCTGATTTAGCAGCATTACCATATTTCACTTTCTTACACCAAAGAAAAATGAGCTATAAATGGGAACTGTATGATGAACTCAGTTTAGATTTAATTAGAAATTAAAGTTAAAAGCCAAGAGGCAGGCAGGAGTAAGCTGCCAGGGAAGGTTGAGGCTGCTATAAACCTGATAAGGATGAAAGTGCGGGGTTTTAAAATGAGATTGCTGGTCGGTGGCTGTGGGTTTCTGTAGTGACAAACTGTACTTACAGATTCCAGGAGCCCTGATGAAAAGCTGTTCTCATTCCCTAATGCTTTATGGGAACTTTGCAGACTCTTGGAATATTTTTCAAGCAGAAAGCCATCATCATGACAACACTGGAGAAAGAAGGGCAAAAAAAAAAAAATCTTTCTGGTAGGGAAATAAAGACATCTTAAGCTCGACTTCAAAAGCTCTCTACAGCAAACAGTAGCTGTGGAGATACCGTTTCATCTTTGCCTCTGGGATATTATTAAGCCTTTCTAGTAGCTCTAACTGCAGGAGAAGGGATTACAGAAGTTGCTGCTGTGTAGCTGCCTGACATACAAATATCTGGAAAAGTACAGATCACGTTTTTGTACAAGGGCCACTTATTAGACAGCACAGAAAGCTTAACCTATAATGAATAGCACAACACACTGCTAGCTGCACACAAACAATGAACATGCAAGACCCTCACGATTCATGCTGGCCTTTTAAGTGCTTTGGGAGAATATTCAGGCTCTCGGCTTCCCTTTTGTCATGGCTGTGTATACAGAGATTGGTGCCAACTGAGGCTGTGCTGCTTCAGTACAGAGAACCATGCCATGCCATTCACCCTGCTTCAGCTAAGGCTGTGTCAGCATTTCCATGACAAATCCTTACTTTCAAGGGTTTACAGCTTAATCATAGCAAAATCCGCAACTGGCTGAAATGGCACACGCTGTTCCAGTGTTAAAGGCTTTGTGTGTGAGCACCAGAAACACAGTGAAATAAATTATTTCAGGTGCTTCTATTTACTTCAAGCTGCTGATTTGGCCTGATCATGGTTTTGTATTTTAAAATGGATAGTGTAGAGTCAAGGTCCTTATTATGAGTTGATTGCTACTTTTGAAAAGGAGAAAAAAACCAAAACCAACCACATGTTTTTAAAGTGCTTTTCAACAGATCACTAAGGACTTTGCAAGATTAGCTTAGTGAATCAGGGACTGGAAAATTAGTAGCAAAGTGGTTGAAGTTCTTTTAGAAACAGTTGGTCACAAAAAAAGTCCAGAGTTTCACTCTGTTAATCCTGTGAGACTGTATTAGACTGAACATAGATCAGGCTATGCTTTCCAGGCCTCCACATAGATAAGTCTCATGCAATTAATAGCACATGAAGTCCTTAGCATCTGCTACACCCTGTCAAGTCCTGAATACTTGCACTGAAAGACAGATTTTGTTTTATCAAAGATTAGCATGAAAAAAGAAAGCAACTTCCTCTAAACACTGATAAGTAACGGTGTGATGTTATAAAGCTGGAGAGCTGTCTTGATCAGAGGACACTCACTGCAATAACTAGTCTTTAGGGCAAGCAGTTGCAAGCAGTTCCTGGTTAAAGGTGATGAAGAGCTGGGTGCTTCAGCATGACGAGCGTAAAATCAAGTGTTTGTAGCTTTGAATATAAGCTCAATACTTTTTCATATCTGTAAGTCAAGTGCTGATGTTGTCATTTTTATTCTCAAGGAGCTGTCCTCTGACACTTGCAATACTCATGAACAAAACTATTGCTACGAACTTGAGAGGAAGTGACCAAACTTTTCCTTCGTCCCAGAAGCAGTCCTTCTGTTAAGGGTTTATAAGGGCATCTAATCTCAGCTATTTAACTCTGTGATTAATGTAAGGACATTATTCTGCCTAAATTTAAATCTTCCGTTAAAGTTAATTTTTGCAGGATTCACACAATTCACACAATAGCTTTTTCACTTTTCATTTGCAAAAATTGTGTGAGTCCAAACACACTCAGAGTCTATGCATAATACTTTAATATCTCGTGTAAAGATAGACATTCAGAGAAAGATTTATAATTATAATTAATGTTATTTTTTCTTATTTTAAATGTGGTATATAATAACGAATGCAAGGAATCCACATCTTCTAGGTGACCATGAAAATCTACTTCATACTTTTATTTTTTACCATATGTGAACAATACTTAATTATTGATTTTAGAAAAGATAATAGATGAAAGTATCATTAATATATAGGGATTTGAAAAGCAAATCAGATTACATGGGGAATATTACCACATATTTAATTGAACAGAGCACAAGTAACCTGGAAATTAAATTCCTGAATGAACTGGTGGCTAGAAATGAAATAGCTTCTATAAATAGCTATTTGCAAAACAGGTCCAAACTTCCACTTTGAAGAATTTATTGTTAGTCTTATTATGCTCCCTCAAATGGAGCTTTAAATAACAGAGCACCTTGATGAATAATATATATAAAATATAAATGAATAAATACTCTTACATGAAGTAAAGAAGCATAAAAAATATTCTGGAATTCATTAAGGTGGATCTTTCATGTGATAATGAAATAAACGTGAAATCAAACAATGTAGAAAGAGGAGAGTATTGCTCCTAGGAAAAAGTGGTCCATGCTTGTCTTAACTTGCTTGTGCTGTGTAAAAATTAAATGATTTATATGCTGTCATCAGACAAACTGGAATTTGAGATATTGCCATTTTATGACGTTGCTGGTTTTCTATGCATCTATCACCGAGTTCCTTGTTTCTTGTTTGGTAGACACAGCAGTGCATATTCCTAGGTTTTAGTACCATCAGGGTGCTGCAAACTAAAAAGCTCTTCAGTGGTTATAAAAGTGAGAAAATTGCTAACAAACTGTGCTTATTAGTTAAAACTATTTCAAACTGGAGCATTGTTGAGAAGCAGAAAGGGAATGGCACAAGTGGTACATAGTACTGTGGCAGAGCATTGCTTCTCCATCAGCTCTTGGAAGGCAATGTTGCCTCACTCAGGTAAGATGTCCATAGAGGGGTTGTCAAAGGGAGAAACTGCATAATTTGCTAGTTTTGGGAATCTGGTACAAGGGGACTTTCTGCAGCCAGGACCTGCTTGTAGATTGTTTCACATTTTAGAGAACCAACAATGGTCATACAACTGATGGTCCAGAGATGTGGTAAACTCAAATCTGAAAATCACCTTGTGAAACTTGCTTTCAAAGTTCCAAGTTTTCCCTCCTCCTCTGTCCTCCCTCCTTCTCTCTCTGTGTTCATCCATATATTAATACTGCAGCTATGGGATCAAAAGCTTCTACTTGTACTTTCCAGGTGGGAATGCCTTCAAAGTAGATACATTTTAATTACTAGCTTCATATCAGAGATAACTAAGTAAATGTGAACAGGGTTGTTACACGGGATGTCAATGTAGAAGCCTAACGGTTCCCTCTGACCTTACAATCCATGAATCTGAAAATAATTGTAGTAGTAGCCTGAAGACCTTATAAAATTTCTAAGAAAGGTAGGGTACCGTAAATATAAAATACTTGTAAAGACAAGGAAAATTCCTGTAGGCATATAGCCAAGATAGCACATTGTAAAAAATTAATTTTCATGCTTGTGCTTTCAACAAGGAATATGTCACTATGTAGAAATTATATGAGAAGGATAACTATTTCCTTTACAACAATATGTGCTGAAAAAGAAAACTTGTATAAATACTTTAGCTACAAATATAGTCTTTATTTCTCCCCTTTGAAAAAGCTAAATACATTTTAAATTACCTGGTGTAAATGGTGTATCATGATGTGGTGAAAAAGCCTGTATTTTTAAATCAATATCATATCAATCATATAATAGGGTTAAAATATTGCTTAAATGAGTTTAAGTTGCTGAATTTAATAAATTTTAGAGAAAATGTAGAATTTATATAAAACTCATACTTTAGGTTGAGACTAAAAATATTTTATTTTTTATATGATGAGAATAGTTTTAATTTTTCTTTTTCAAGCTGTGTGAGTAAATGGACAAATAAAATGCAAAATAATAATATTTATCTTAAAAGTTTGAAATCCTGCATACATGTATTATTTTACAAAATCTCATTTCTTTTAGATTTTATTTTATTTAGGATTAATTAGTTAGTAGGATTAAACAAAATCTGTAATAAAACTGACGGTAGTATACTATATTTAAGTAATTGTCAAAACTAAAAATATAGTTAAACATTCTAAATACATAAATTTGCAATACAGTATGTATTAACTATGTTAACCGTTTTCTGCAAAATAATTTTAAATGTGAAAGATTTATCTGATTTTCCTTCTTAAAAATAGTAGTTTTCCTTTTAAAGGTAATAGAAGCTTTAACTACTTTATCTGGTCAAATGCCTCATGTCCTAGAAATGGGAATGGTACTTGGAATTCCTAAGGTTGGTTTTTGTTTGGTTTTTTTTTAACGTAGTTTAATTTGTAAAGGCTTGAAACAAAATGTTTTTGTTTACTGTCCAATTAGGAAAGCCAATCTCTACAAGTTCTATTTCAAGTAATTATACAAAATTTTCAAATTAATTAATTATTTATATTTCTTAATTTGTACATATCAGCTATTTTAATTATCTTTTATGAGGAAATTTTTATATGGCTTTAATACTCTCTTCAAAATTTTAAAGACTGAAAAGGTTAAAATATGCAAATCAACAATAAATAACACATAAAACAATACAACAATAATTATGGCATTGATTTATTCAGTATAAAATATTTTATAATTCATAATTTGCAACCAAAGAGAAAACTCGATTATGGTAACTGGCATGTTCTTTGTATTTGATATATGGTTGAAATACATAAAGATGATGCCTCTTTAGTATTCTGCACTTCAGTCTTAGAAAGCTGGCTTGTCTGCATACTTTTAAAAATTCTTAGTGCTTAATACTCTTAAAAGGGAAAATCAGAATGACAAAGCCTCACTGAAAAGATCTGCGAAAAGCTGGTTGTCTGTAGAATGGAAAGAGTGGGAATAATGTCAGAAAAACTCCTAGTGCACTGATGAATTGTTCAAAATCAATTTTAATTTTAGGAGCAAATACGGTGGGAAATAAAATTAAAGATTAAATTAAACGATAGATCATTCCACTGAATGATCTATGCAGCTAAGAAAGTAAAGGGAAACAAATTTTATGAAAGTCACTTTCACAAATTGTAATATATAACCTTCAGTTTACACATGTACCATAATACAAAGATTTATTTTTTTATATATACTTTGTATTTAAAGTTATGGCTCTGTGTCAGTGGTGTACTGAAGTGATAACAGCCAGTGAGCCAAGAGACCTGGAAATATTACGGCAAGTCAGAGGATCAGATATCTTCCGGGCATTGATGGAAACATGACTGCCAGCAACTATTTCCTCCACAGCTTTTAAAAAGGTGCAGCTTGTAGTTCTTCCAGCACAGCTCTGCAGCAATGAGTGGTCTTTTAAGGAAGGCAAGTGGTACTATCTTATGTGAATCAGAGCCCTTGAATAGGAGGTAGGAGCTGTGGAAAGGAGAGGAGCAAACCTTTAAGCGGCCTCCAGTGCTATATTCTGCCCTTAGGTATCTTTTGTAGCTTCTGTCAGAAGCTAAAAACTTGCTAGATGTTGTCGACTTTTCTGAATGCAACAGTAGTGAGGGTGAAACCTGTGTAACAATGGAAACACTTTAAACACGTTTACTTTGGGAGGAAAGTAAGAATTGTAGTAGTATAAAATATTAAGGTACATGAATTAGTGCTAGACATAAATCTCCATTTTTAAAGACAAGAAGAAAAGCTCACAATCTATACATGTATTGAAAAAGCAGTACAGGTCTAATTTGGGTTAATGAGAGAAAGAGCATGGAAGAGAGGGAGGAGTTTATCCTGTAGAACTGAGAAAATGGCTCTGGAACAATTAGTCCGAAGATCCTCACATCTCTAAGCTGCACACAGCTCAAAGATCATGCCAAAGATGAAACCAGAGGAAGAACTGTCCCAGACCTGGGCACAAGCTGATCTGCAGTGCTGCTAACAGCTTCCGCATCTACCAAGGAAGTTAGCTAGCAGGCATGGTGCATGCAGACTCTGGTTTCCAACAGGGACAATGAAGCATCTGTGAAATAACTTGTTGTCAAATGTAATCTAGTATCATGAATTATGTTTTATTTTTCATAACAGTTCCATCCTTCCATCCAGTCTGCTACTCAAGGTGGGTTTATATGAATCCGACAACTGTTCCTGATTTATCTGGAAGTAGTGGATCCAAGTAAAATGATGCGCACAAGTCTTGTCTCAGAAGCTCTTCATTTCAAGAAAAGGTTAGGGGACCTAAGACACGTAGGAGCTATAGCTGCTGTTGGGACAAATAGTGTGGCACTTAGAGTCATAGTCTTAGGAGAAGTCCTGTCTGACAAGCATAGGTCACTGCAACACCTGCAAAGGAAATGTCACAATTCTGGGCAAGCCTTGAAGCCTGTCCTCATTCACTCTGACAGATCGCATCGGCTCTATCAACAAACTGTCAGTTTCAAAAGGCAGAGAGAAACATACGTTTTCCCAGAGGGTCATGTCTTTTCTTGTATAGCACTGGAGAGTATGAGCCTGTTCCTTGGCTGCAATAATGACTCCTGGGTATCTTGGGCATCTGTCTTTGTAACAGAGTTGTTACACAAGAACAGCTTTTGTCCCACAGAAACCCCATGAATATTTGTCCGCAATTAAGATTTACCTGATCTTGTATAGGAGTATCATTTAAAGGAATTCTGATGGTACAGAGACTGAATGCTGGTTTATCATATGACTCTAATTTTTTAAACTCCAATAAGGCAGTGATGCAGGAGACAAGCGTGAATTAGTAAACAGAGTATTAGCTGCATGGTAGTAGTGCAGTATCTGAGCAATCAAAATAGTACATAAAGATTTTTAATATTATTTTTGCATATATGGAATTCATGCACAAATACATTATATTTGATGATAAACTGAAAACTATCTCATCCCTGAACTATCAGTCACTTGTGATACTCACTGTGACTTGATTTGGAAAAGGTAGTGAGAAGGCTTCCTTCCGGTAGGCTTCCTGCAAAGAAGATTTTTAAGAGTATGAACTCACCTTGGTACAACATATGTACAACATTGCAAGTGTTAAAATGGGAAAACATTTTTTTAAAATTGGGTTTTAAATTTTTAAAAGGCTTTTAAAAGCCTTCCTTTATATAAGGTTTATGTAAGGGTCATGGAGATATTTTTTAATATATAAATATATAAAATAAACGCACTTGTTAACATTTCTATTTTATTTATTTATTTATTTTTTTCTGAGAAGGGAATGTCATTGGTGTTTCTCAGAAGATTGCTGTGGATTGCAGTTGAATTTCTGAAGACTGGTATGAAAAGTGCTAAAATTCCATTAAAATAATGAGATTTTCACCCCATGAAAATTCTCAGTAATATTTTCCCATCTTCATTAAAAAAACCCAAAACAATTGATGAGTTAGTCATTCTGTAAGAAAGGGTATAATTTTGAACAGAGAGATTTCTAAAGATGCATTTGTACAATATGTAATTACATTTCAAACACTTTTTATCTCCACATCAGAAATAAGCACTGTCTCTGTTTATATATATTTTCTATTTGTCTTTTTTTTGTTTGCAAATTTACTTCCATCCAGAGTTCCAAATCATTCATTTCTTCTTTTTGTGTTTCTTCCCCTTTCCCTTTACTGCTGACAAGCATACTGCTTTTCAATCCCTCTGAGTCATTTTGAAACCTGTGAGAGACTGCTGCAAGCAATATCTTTCCTGATCATAACAATTTGATGTAGACTCATTGCCTGTGCAGATCTAAAGAGAAAAGTAAATTGGAATTTTTTTCATCTGGGGAGAAAGCAGCAGTGCCAAATACCTGAAGTCATTGAAGACCTGATTTCAAAGATGATCTTAGGATTTAGGAGCCATGAAACCTGTCTTATTTAGGACACTACTGCAATTGGCTACCAGATGTGGTTGCACCCCTTTCTAGCTGGTAGAAAAGCAGCAGAGCATAAGTAAAGGCTAAAGCTGCAGAGTTAACTTCAAAATGGTAACAACAGTGCTAAATATCTTTGAAAGAAAAGGTATGTCCTAAGTTCAGATATGTTTTAAGGTAATATGAAGACTTTAACTTTTTTTTTTTAACTCATTTTTGTAGTAAGCCTATACTCTTCATTAATTCATATAGTGTTCTCTATTTAATCCCGTCTTATAAAATTTATCAATTTTAAGTAGTGCAATAAAGGTAATCATTTTCTCATTAAATAAATAGATACCTCAAATATATTAATTTGTTCATTATTATCTGTATTTTGATAGTACCTACAGGTCCTACCACCCTCCCAAATTATTGTGCCCTCTCTGTTATACAATATGCATAGAGTACATTCAGATATAACAAATAGAGAATTCTTGTCCTACAGAACACATTGTAAAAAATGACAAAATAAACAGTAAAACTGTGGTATTGTGTTGTGTGTTAAAAAACATTCAGAATGAATGTCAACTGCCTTATGACATTTGTCATGTTTTCAACTTCCTCTTAAGCCTGAGAAAATACAGTTAAAAATGTGGTAAGAATTTTGTGATACAGATAGAAAGCCCATAGCTCAAGCCCAAACATCAACACTCGGGAAACCTGCCCAATCTTGATTTACCCACTTAGCAATTGGAAAAACTGGGGCAAAAGATATCAGGTACAGATCACAACCAAGCATGAGTAAACTATGTCAAACCACTGCAAAAAAAAAAAGAAAAAAAATCTGACCTGCAGACTGGGTGGAGGTTTAACAGTTGCATCGGGAAGGTGCATGCAAGAATTTTATTTTTATACTCAGTACTGGAAAGTCACACCTGAGATCAAAATATGCAGCTGTTTATGGCTGATAAGAAGGGTAGAAAATTTTACTTAAGAGAAAAACAAACAAAGAAACAAAAAGAAGACATAGATACAGAGAACAGAAGCTAAAGGAATCTTGTTAACACTCTTCAAATATATCCAATGAAAATGTAGAAAAGGAGTACACTGCTCACCATGTCTGATGTGGCTAAGGTAGGAAACACAGGGTCAGCATTAAGGGAAAAATTACAAATGGTAAGTCTAGCTCTCCATCAATGAAAGCTGTAGGGAAGACGGTTAGGCAAATGGTTTTAAGAAATGAATTGGTTTCAGTTAATTCTGATTTGGACAGTATCAGATGACCTCTCAGCATGTGTGAGGAACTTCTTGACCTCTTGGCTTTTTTGCCAGCTTTGATTTGCATGCTTCTATACAGGATGGTCAGGGAGTTTGTGAAAAGCATCTAAAAATTCCATGAGATATTACAGTAGCTTGGCCAGTTAAAAAAAAAAAAAAAAAGGAATTTACCCTATATCAAACCTAGCTATTATGTTTAAAAATTCTAAATATTTTAGCTTCATATATTGTCTCCATGTATTATTATTCTAGAGTGTTCCTAATTTTTATGCTGATGTATTTTAAATAGCACATATTATTATGAACTTCATTTTACAATCCATAATTTTTTTTTGTTATTTCTTGTCTCCAGAATATTTTAATATATGTTTTTTTAAATTTTATGGAAAAGCAATATTTTCTCAATACTAAGATATATAAAAGATAATATCCAACTACAACTTTTTTCCCAACAGTATATATGCAAGCAGTGGATAACTTTGGATTATCTACAAACACTCCAAAAACCTAAGTGCTGTAATTTTCTGCCTACACATCTATAAAGAACGGCAGTTTTGGAAGACTTGTATAACAAGAGGTGCACCCTGGTTTTGATGTGCTTTTGCACGACCCGATAGAATTAGACTTAAAGGACTCTTTAATATATGGCACCAAGAGATGTAAGTTAATCCCCAAAATTATTTACTACTCTGTATAAAAGAAAAATGTAACTATCTCAATAAATCTAACATTAACCACTTTCTCTGTAAATAAACTTCCTTCCCAGAAAGACTAATAAATGTTGTTTTGCATGCACAGGATCATTACAAATACAGCCTGTTCATTTCCTTCTGTTGTGCCTTTTATTTATTCAAATTTCAGGCACCAATATGTATTCTATGATTATGGATTTTTAACTGCACTGAAAAGGGGAAAAAAAAAAGGCAAAAAAGGGAAAGAAAGACAATTCAATTTTACATTAGGGTTTTTTCACATAAGAAATGACAAAGGATTTTGTGATAGTGTGAAGCTTCATCACTGTGAATGGCTTATTCACTATTTTAACTTCTTTTATTTTTTTGTGAATCACATGCAAACATTGCAATTATCACAAATTTGTTTATTGGTTGAAATTGTTGAACAAATGCTACATAAGGATATATTCAAACCAAAAATCTGATCATGAGCTGCTATGGATACTGCTTCAAATAAACAGTATGCGTAATTTCAAATAACAGCTGTTTGATAGGCTACAAAGAGCACGTGACATTAATTCATCCCCTGTCTGAATTAATCCCTCTTTTACTTAGCACTTTCCAGGTTTCACAATTATCACTTTCAATCTGCTGCAGTGACTGTAAAGTCTTTGGCAGCCACTCTACTCAACAAACTTGTTCAATGTTTAGTACTCTTAGAAAACAAATAAAAAGGTTTATGAGTACAGATCAAATAAATATATGTAAAATACAGGACAAATGTGAGCATACATCTGGAGTAACACTGAGCTGTAGTAGTAAGTCCAGTAACATCACCACTGAGGTGGATTTCTTGCGTCTCTTCTCCACTTGTGACAGTGATGAATGTCCTCAAGCAAGTTGCTTCCTCTCTCTGCTGCTGTATCTCTCAGTGATCCACACCTCCTTTGTAAAGTACTTTTAAAATCTCTACTAAATCAAGACTAGGTGCTATTACGAGTACTATGACAATATAAGCAAAAGTGACTGACTTTGTCAGTCATTTGTACCTGCCCAGGTATAGAATTGAAGCTACTAAAATCTATTGTACCAATAGCAGACGTGTAGACGGTACTGTCCTGTATTTTGTACGAAGATGTTAAATCCTTTGGATTTTTAATATCTGATTAGGTAGACACAATACATGAAAAGGAAAAAACAAACAAACAAACAAAAAAAATCCACAAACCTCAGGGTTTCTGGAGGATAGCACAATAAAACCGCAGATCTTTCTAACACAAAGCCATATATTTTGATGAAAAAAAATCAAAACGTTTTGATTCTTACAAAACTCAGAGAAACTGTGCTTTCTTAGAAGTTATAGCAACAAAGATGGAGACAGAAGATTTTGGGTTAGCATCAATCACACATTAAAGGAGTCCAAATTAAACATGTAACAGATCAAACTTTCATTGCTTCTTTAAAAGGAAAGTGTATCTTTAAACCAGCATTCAGTTTATTTCCTTCTTTCAGAACACTCAGGCATAGAAATCAGGTTCAAACTACAGATCTTTGAACTATTCTCTTCTACCCAATGCCTTTGAATACTGCAAAAAAGCATTTAAAGGAAAAGAAAAACATAATTATGTTATCAACATACACACAAAGAAGGCACAAGAGGCAATGGTGTGTATTAAAGTAAAGCTGATGGATAGACATCATAGAAACTGTGACATTTATGAATATTTCAATTTTTTCCAATTATTTTAAAATACTTTTAAATAATAGTGCTCAAGTCTCCAAGAATCATTCTTGGCATATTCAACTATTTGCATTACTCATAGGAGATGCAGGCTGAGGTGACTAGATTTGAGTACTTGCTGGTTCAGGGGACACAGGGACAATTCCACTTGCTCCATCCGAGGTAATGCTTAATAGAATTTTTTGACCTGGTGCTCTCCGCTGGCCCTGTCTGTGGCATAACTGCAAATTCCTACTAGTCTGCACTTTGGAAATCTGCAAAATTTATTTATTTTTTTTTTTTCCTGTATGATTAATGTAACACAGGACATACTGAATGGACTATAAGCCAGTCTATCCAGTTTAACTCCTGCCGAAATCAGTGGCAAGACCTACACCAAATTCAGGTGTTAATCCCTTGCTCTCCCATTTACTGGCATGGCTTTTGTACTGGGTGAACTGTTCTAAATTAATGCCTTTTATTTGCAATGAATTTTACTGACATAAATTATACTTGTTGAAAATAAAGTATTTCAATCACAGAATTTTGTACAATAAGTTTCACTTGAAAACTGGTCTTTGAAAAGTTTGCTCACCTTTAAATAATCAGCTTCTGATGCATTTTGAAGTAATAACCTTTCAAACAATGGTGAAGGGGTTTCCCACTTCTTGTGTCTTAGCCTGGCAAACAGAATAAATCAAATATTTTGATCCACCCTGCAATGTGTTTTTGCTCATTAAGGCCCATATCTGGCTACATTTTGTTCTGGGTGACAATGAAAACCATTTGTGACCTGACTGTTCATCTGTTGACTGATTGATTTGATAGTCTGTTTTTGTTTATTTTTAACAGGTTAAATCCTATAAGATTAGTAAATGGAAGATTATTTCTCGTGATGATACTTTCTAATTTTACAAATACTGATAGGCAGTGGGTTTTTTCTGAAGGATAGTTTCTCTTGAATTAAATTTCAGCTTTTCATTTTTATTTTATCATTTAGTGTTCAAATGATAACTTTTCTTTATATATGAAAATCTGGAAATTATACTTGTTCTTTGGAAATTAAGATCTTTTTCCTATTCCTTCATAATTATGCAATAAGGTTTTCCCTGAAGAATTCCCTACCAGGAATCTATGCTTCACTTTCTTTTATTGTCTACAAATGCCCACTAACAACTCTATTAATACAAATTGGGGAGGGTGGGCTGTGGGGGGAGTAGAATCTTTCCTGAAACGGCTTCTTTATAATGAATACTGATAATAAAAAAGATTTCAATTAAAGATTAGGAGAAAAGAAAAAAGCCTCAATAGCTATAATACATACAGAATTTTCCTTAGAAAGAATAGTAACAAGTAGTAATGATTAGAGATACTCCAAATTTTGCAGTGGTTAAGTCTGCTGCTAAGAATTCAGCACATAAGTTAGTTCTTACAGATCCAGTCGGAGCACAAAGTAACAACTCAAAGCACTCTGCTGTGCATGTCTCTGGGCTTATGTGATCTGGTATAATTTTAAAAGATTTTCTCATATGACCTCTCTCTTTACAATACAACACTTTTGGGGGTCACAAAGCTGTAAAACACTAAACTAAGTTAAGAATAATGGACTTTTTCCAGTTACCTGTAACTTATCACACTTGTCCATATATACTTTGTACTTGGACTTGAAGATACTAAGACATCAACAGAGTCAAAACCTGAAGCACACTTCAAATGTTAGGCATTTTGTGTTTTAGTATCATAGAATCATTAGTAGTTCTCTCTTTTCCCGTTGGCTCTTTGGAAGTTTTGGAATAAACCATGCATGAGCAGCAGAGATGTCTACTGCAGCACTTTGCTGAGCCTCACTCAATGTCTCAGGAAGAATTTTACCTGACACTGACACATTAAGTCAGAGAGAATCACTTCAATGCTGTGCTTCAGCTGTACAAGCAGAATATAGGGGAGAAATATTTTCAGCTTCCATAAAACTAAATAAATCTATTGGAAAAATATTACTTTTCTGAAAATAATGATGATTTTTTTTAAAAGATGGAAATAGTAGCACCAAATTTATTTATTTGGAGATATTAAAATTCTGAGCAGAATACTAAATATCAGTGTCTGAACTTCTAAAATTTATAAATCCACTAAGATAACCCACATAGTCCTTAATGCTTTTCTCCATAGTGCCTTGATTAAGGTTGCAATTTTTGGCAACCTTAATGCATTTTATTTGTAGGTGTTAGTAATTAATTAAGCTACAATCAGACCAATGTGCTGTTTCATGAAATAATAACCTTTCAGCTGTAGATATTCTGTGGCAAGAGAAGGAAGATAAGAAGGAGTGAAAGAGTGTAGTATTACATTGATTTTGTTGTGTGTCTTTTGATTTTTAAAAATAGTTGAAAACAGAAGTAAATATTTGTTGAGAAAGGGACACGGCAGAATGAGAAAAGGAACAGAGGTAAGGGAAGATTAGACTGAGTGCTTAATGCATTTAGGTTAAAAAACAATAACAATATTGTAAAAGGGACATGATAATTCACTCTGAACAACAAAAAAAAAGCCCTTCATTTCAAGGATATCCTTTTAAATTTTATCTAGGTCAGTGTGCACCAGGGACCAAGTATTAATTCTGGCACAAAGCTAGGAAAGACAAGGAAGTCAGCTCACAGACAAATTTTGTCCTAACTGTTGCTAACAACTACTGACTAGCTCGCAATTCTGTGCAGACTGAATTAGACATTTAAAACTCCCAAAGTGTATGTATATATCCACAGTATAAATCTGTGCCTTACACCAAATGGCATCCTTGGAAGAAGATTAGCCAAGAATGGAATATTTGTTATTGTTATCAATAATAGTAATTATTTCCAGCAGAGTTTGTGGTCTGTGGTTCATATTAATACTAATATTAAAACTGCTTATTTTCTCTCTTCTAGTCTTCTGCAATTCAATTTGCAGCCTGCATTTGGCTCTGTTGCTGAGAAAAAGGCTGTTCATACTTCTGATTCCTCCTCTAAATCATGCTCTCCTCCACTGCCTCCCAATCTTCTTCTACCTGCTCTTTCTTCTTTCCTCTACCATCCTTCCCACTGACCTCTTACTTGCCTTTGTTTTCTTCTTCAAACTAAAATTATGCTTTAAGCCTCTACCTTCATGAAGCCAAAACGCACCAGATAACCAGAGATGTGCTCTTGTTTTGTTCTATTTTCTGCTTGTTACCCTCTTCAAAACTCCTGAATTCTTTTTTACCACTACAGCTTGTTCAAAGAGTATGTTATGTTTCTTTTTCATTTTTTAAAACTTCAGGGTATTATGAGAAATTCATTAAAAATTTAAATACTTCTCAATTCAGTTTTCCCAGGGTGGGGAGGGGGGGGGGGGAAATGTGAAAAATGTTCTTCTATTTTAATGAAAGAGTTTTAAAATATATTTAGTTTAAATTACTTCATTTATTTACCTGAAAAATCTTGTATCAGTGGTAGAAGGGTAAATTAGAGGAACACTTAGGCTCCAAGTGACCTTTAGGCTCATTAGACCTTTAGTGGTAGTAGGTTACCAACTGACTTAAATGGACAAAGACTATACATCAGACAGTTGGTAAAGAAAAATTTGTAAGAAAAGTTAAAGGAAACCGCACCAAACCAAACCCAAAACCAATTCCAGCAGAAACTTCTGTGCAGCATAAGGATATCCAGGACTTCCAATTTAACTCAATTAACTTCAGCAACAATTATATTTTGCGTGGCAAATCTTCTTCTCTTTGCTTACTTCAGTGCTTTTTCAGCTATTCATTTGATTGTAACCACCAACAGAAAGTGTACTTGGGAGTGGCAGTGGTCTCATTTTAGAGAAATAGGAAACAGGTTGTAAAAACATTAATAAAACTTGGGAGAAAAATAGTCTATGATGTCAACACAACCTTCAAATCTATGGACTGTATTTATTAAAAAAAAATAAATATACACTTATGTCACGCTCTTGTCATTAACTTTTAATGTGCAAAGAGTGGGTGCACATTCAATATTTAATTAAAACACAAAATTATGACTTCCATCTGCACATGCAGACCTGAAAAGGGGCTTAAGGTGCACAAAAAATTTACATCTGGTATTCAAATACTGGTGGGGGTGGGTACTTTGACCATATCAGGTATCACATCATTCCTCTAGTGTAGAATAAATATGATACTTTATTTATTAATGTTTGAAGACATTTGCAATATTTGAAGTTTCTCAGGCACTTCTATAGAGTTTAAATCATGTGAGGGAGCACAGCTTCCCAGATTTAGGGGCTCTCTTCAGTTATTTACTTTTATTATTTTTATTTTATTTTGTGGTTCCTTTGGAAACATACACAGAATATGCTTTTTTTTCAGCACTGTTTTTTTATCTAATCTTTTGTTCTTCGTTTGGTGCCAAGGAGCATAGACCATGTTAATCCATACAGCAATCTGTAAGATCCTTAACCATATGTTATTTTTACAGCAGGTCACCTGTGGAAATGCTTTTTGTCAACCAAATCCTCCTCCTCTTGGCTTGTCACTCTACTTGTTCACACTGGGTCTAATCCTGGTACTGTCACTCTGCAGCCACTGAAGCCACCATCTGCTCTTTGCCCTACTCCAGCCTTTGATCAAACAGTAAGCAAATCCTTCAGGATAGGAAAACATTTCCTGGGCACGGTCCACACAACAACATATTTGGTCATTGCATGGAGCCCTGTGCAGCATTGCAGTCACTGGGAAGTAATGAGCCTTCCCAGGAGCTTCACTTGGAGTTAAGGAGATTTCTGAATGCAAAAATCAATAATTCTCACCCACCTCAGAAGTGGTAAAGGCATTTGCACATTATTTTGAAATAAGATTATCAAGTGGACATCATGTGCTTTGGAGTGGCAAAGACTAACCCCATGCAGGAAAATGGAAAGGATAGTTTTATAACATGCCGACTTTCCTGCATTCCTACCTGGGACACCTTTGCTGACAGGGAGTTCAGGTGTCCCAGAAAGACATTAATTCGGAATTATTTTCTTGACCATACATGGACAGACCTGAAACTCAAATTATAAGGCTGCGCATCTGCAAGAGGAAATCCAAAATGCCAAAAAGAATCCTGATTTTTGTGACAGAGAAAGGGAACTGGAGCCACTGCAACAAGACAAGCCAGTAGACCTTAGCACAGCTTGCTTTTGTTGGGGAGGGGGCTGCTGAGCAGAAATAGGACCCAATATATTACTTAACTTTCTTATGGACATGGAGTGGTGGCACTTAATGTTACAGTTCTTGCTAAACCCTGCAGAACTACATCTGACATTGCTTGGGGTAGGATAGAGGCTAATACAGTTGCTAAGTAAGCATCACTACTGGGCCTTAAAATGTCTGTAGATTGTAGCAGAATTGCTGAACTAACAAGCTGCTGAGCCAGCATAACAAATAGAACATAACAAAAATAATGCAATAACATCATGGTTAAGACAGCTGTAAATGAAAGAAAAGGGAAGGGCTGTCTCTGTCAGTTTCAAAGAACTGGCTCCCCAGTCCCTTGTATTTGGACTGGAATGGATTCAACAAAACAGCAGAAGGACAGTCTTTCAGCTGAGAACATAAGTGACCAGTGGGTCACAGCACTGTATGGAGATAAAAGACAACTCAGAAATTATTAAGGTTGGGTCACAAAAAAGAATCAGCATTGCAGGTGCCAGGGGCTGAGAACTGTCTCTTGTGAAGGTGAGCATTTTCTCCAAATTACCTTGACATACTGAGCAGGATGTGCCTGTCAGTGTGGCTTTTAAGTGCTGATGGGGGCATCTGGCAGACATTCATATGTTCAGAGAACTCTAGGGATCTGGCCAGAAGGGTGTCTCAGAACCCTATGCTGCTAATGACTGTGTGCTGCAGAGTTTATCATAAATATCCACTGCCATTTATAAAATTTCATTAATTGTCTTATAAGATTGCTACAAATATAGATAGATGATAGATATAGATAGATGATAGATAGATAGATAGATAGATAGATAGATAGATAGATAGATAGATAGATAGATAGATGATAGATACATTAATTCATACATACACACATGCATACGTACATATATAGATTTGCTGCCATGTTCAGCTTATCATTATCTCATTGTTCAGTTGCTATAATTGCCTGTAGTCAGTAGCTGGTTTTGGTTGTTCCACAGTCAGATATTGCTGACTTGCAGTTTTATCTGTTGTTGCTGTGCTTGCACTTAGACAGTGCAATTTCTATAAGCTAACAGTCAATATAAGGTATTAAAATCACCTGATGCATCTTCTGAACTGCTAGTCTTCTTACTTGCAGGAAAACATCATTGCACATTCTTGTGGTTGTGCTCTTACCCACTAACCATAGCTCCTTTGTACTAGCTATCTAATTTTTACAGTTACTTCTTCATCAAATTAAAAGAGGGTAGGGTACTGATACGTAATCACTCAGATTGCTAAACTGATATGTCTGGTCCAGGAAAACTAGTAAAACTACTAAACTATCATGACAGCTACCAGAAATGCCTGGATATGTTCTAGAGGATGGCATGTATTGGAAACTGTTTCCAATAGGGAGTTTGGAAGTCATCATCATGTTTTGACAGGAAGGGAGATTAATTGTATGGACACAACCTGCACTATGTCTATTGGCTTCAGAAACAAAGCACAAAATATATAAACTCATCTTATATAACATTCACGTACAGCCTTGTGTATGTTTCCTACTCATGTCCATGAAAATTTTGAGAAGAGTTCTACAGTTTCTAGTAGGGCTGCTTCTTTTTCCATTAGAACAGCTGTTCTTCTGCAAAATGGAATTTTTTGAAAAGTTCCACTGAACAAAGCAGGGTCGATATTAATTTAATATTTTATAAATATATGCTAAAATCCTACGGAACTTAACAGAGAATGATAGCATCTCATAAGGCTATGGATCATCTTATAGAATAAATTAATTCTGTATCAGACTCAGCATGTCCCAAGAGTCAGAAACAGAATATTTTGTCTTTTTTGCTTTATTATTAAATTATGTTACATTTTAATCTATGAGATTTAATATTATCCTTTACAGAGAACACATGCTCAGTTTTTTCACACCCTTTTTCTTAAGATTTTTTAATTTCTTTCTTATTCTGCTTTTTAATAAAAAGCAGAAAAAATATGCAAGATATGACTCATTGAGCTCTATTTTCAAGTTCAAGCAGATTGTTTACTCTTGAGTTAAAGAAAAAACTTCATATCAGCGTATTTAATTTTGAGTTTATATGAATTTAAGTCATTAAGATTAAGTCTAGACTCAAAATGGCTTTTTTCCCTCTGTCATCTGGTTTTAATTGGATTATAATTTTACGTCTTCATAGAATGAATCTCACATGTTACTAAGCTTTTAACAAAAAAAACCAAAAAAAAACAAACCCTCAACTATATAGAAAAAGACATCATTTTCCCTTATCACTTCCTAGTTCCTTTTCTCAAAGACTTAAAGAATTATTTAGCACTTTAAGGACTATTTCTCTCCCTCCATTTCTCTATTCAATTTCCAAAAAGAAGGGAGGACGTTCCCCCTATCTCTTTTACAAAGTTAATTGTTCCCTTCTGGGATATGCTGCTGAAATGAGAAAAGTGAAAATAAAGTCTGCAAGGTAAAGCTCCCAAGGCTCCCATGGATGCTCACTTCAATCAGCAAAGGCCTGGAAATGCAATGTGAATCAGATATGTTAATTGTGGAAAATCAGTGCTTAAATCCAAATATGCCAGAGAGAAAATACAGAAAGCTGCTGCTTTTCCCCTGTCCCAAGAAGCAGCTTCACAGCCATGTTGACAGCAGCTGTTCCTGCTGTGTCTGAATCCTGCGCTCTCCCCTTAAAGAGTGCCATACTAATGTCTGTGCTTAGTCTGTCCTCAGATATCTGCATTCACACAAGCAGCTATTCCTCATGTCTTTATTTCCATCACAACAACACTCAACACATAACCAAGGCACTCTGATTTTATGGTGCCTATTGTAATGCAATATGCTAAACAGGGAAAAGCGCAATACTTTAACTGAAAGCATTAATAATTCCTGGCAGATAAACAGGACATACATCACAATATCTCTAAATAACAGTAAAAAAATTATAGATCTAAATTATAAATAATAATAATAATGAATAAAGAATTGTTTAAGATTTCTTTTACTTTGCCTTTCTTGTCTAAAATCAAGTGGTAAAATCAGGCTACATTTTCAACACGAAATCCACAAACATAAGCACTTGGTATGTCATTGCTACTTAAGGAAAACTAAGATTTTACATAATAACAAAAAAAAAAAAAAAAAAAAAAGAGCAACTCCTAGAGGTGAGGTTTCAAGAAAAAAAAAAAAAAAAAATTGTATGATTCATGACAAAATCATAAAAACAGACCTCGTGGAAACATTACTGTCAAGATGCCGCTCCTTGTTTATCCAAAGTTAAGATGGAGTTTTCACCATACTCTCACACAAATAAAAAACAGGCTATGCTCTAAAATAGTACATTTTTGAATTCTTAATTTTTCCTCAAAAGTGAATTGCCTAAATAAATAGGCAAATAAATGCAGTTAAAATGTGACTGCAGAATTTAATCTTTCTCTCTTTTTTAATTCCTTTCAATTTATTTAACAATTTCTTCTGAAATGACCTCTACTTTCCATTGTCTTTCTAAAGGCTCAGTGAAAAACTGTCACTACCAACTGCTGCTGCACCTGATGTTTTATTTCCACAGCTTCCTCCAAACTTGTGCATGAACCTCAAGAGCTGAGCTCATTCATGAGGCAACCCTTTGCTTCCAACTTTATGCATAATAGCCAGTGGTGTCATTTATTTGGCATAAGATTTATTCTTTAACCACTGAACATGGTTAAATTTACAATGACTTTAACAGGAGGTCGATGTGTATATTTACAGGAGACTGGAGGCCTAACTGAATTCCTTTCTGGTATATCCAAAGTCACTATAGGTGTTATTTATTCTACTTCTGTTCTTAGTGCCTTTGCCAAAAAGCAAAAGTCAGTCCAACACAGTTGTTATCTAAAAATAAACACCAATGAGATCTTCTTCCTGTGGGCTGTAAGGTCATTCTGTAACTCAGCATGGTTCATTGATCTCTTCTACCCCCTGTGCCTTTCCAGATTTATTGGAAATCTGTTCAAAGGAGAATATATCTTACTGTACACTGCTCTAGGAACTGCTGCTAAATGCTGAGTAAAAGATTCTCTTTTACTGTCTTTATTCCTTGTCCTTACAGACAAGGAAAATCTTCCTAAGTCTTTTAGTCATCAGCCAAAAACAGATGAGCTGGGAATACAGATTGAATACTTTTTGCTGCTCTTCCTTTGGACAAGTTCACTAGTTCAGGAAACACCTTGGGACCAATTCACGTCAGTGTGTGTCTGTATTGCTTCTTTCATTAGCGTGAAGAGCCCCAAAGTAATTTAAGTCAATGATCTGATTATTAATAAAAAGCAGCACCGGACGCAGGTCAGACGTGCCCGCTTTGTATCTATCTTCTTTTTAATATACCACAGTATGAGACAGTACTGTGAAGAAAGAAATCACATTGCAACTAACAAGAGAGAGATCTGTCTACCTATTTACTTCCTGTCGACCTAATCGTAACATGGCATAGGCCAGTTTAAGCACTCATGTAAACATATGTAACTTATTAGAAAAAGTGGAGTTTCATCAACATTAGCTCAGGTTATGTTCCCTCTTCGCAGTAAATTCTTATATAAATGGAAAAACATGAACACATGTGCTGAGAGCTTTACTGGAAGCTCAGCAGCTGGAATGTAATCACTGAGTTTTGATTATTTTTTTGTTCTTCTCCTTTTTTCTTTCTTTAAAATGAAGGTTTCTACCTAGACTCATGTATGTGCACTCAAGCCAGCAGTATTTGTTGGATTAGTACAGCAGCTCACAAGCAGTAGGATCCTCAAGTCCGCAGAACTCCACCGAAACAAAGGGCTTGCCTTTGGTCTGCCCCTGGAAAGCAGTATGCAAAAAGGGAGAAAAGCTCAGTACTTAGAGAAAAGGTAAGATTAAGCACTTGAATTCTTTTCATTCCTGCTATAGAGGCACATCTGACAAAACAGATTTGCATCAGGCTTTTTGTAAAGTGTTATCTTTTGCTTTCCCCTACTGCTGGGCCAGGCAGCTGCGTGCCCCTTCCCCATCTGGACCTTGTTCCTCTCTTCTGTCTCTTCTCTATTGCTCTTGAAGGCATTCACCTGCTTTTGGTCTCATGTTTTTGCTGCCAAGTATATAACGGTGGGCTAGAAAGGCTATGCTCTTTGGTCTTAGTAATTTAAGACTCTCTTCCTCACTCAGTAAATTTGATAAGATTGTCTCTTTAAACCATTATTTGAAGTATATAATATTATAAGTCATTCTTTGCCTCATTTTCCTCCTTCATCCCAAAGGTGAAGTGGTGTTAAAGAGGCTATAGAGTTCAGAAACTAAATATTTCCCTTTGACTAGACATTCAAACACTTCTGTATCTATCAGCCCCCCTCATACTCTTCAAAGACACCCCTGACTTCTTGACTTCTCTAGCCTTCACCCAATCAATTCCTTTGCTCTCTCCCATCAACCAAACATGCAGTGCATACTGTGAACCTTAACTAAATAAATGCAATTGTCTTTGTAAAGTTTTTAAGTCCACAAGTGAATGATTTTATTTCAGACCAGCAGAACGGCATGCAAGAAACTCCACTGTCATACTTGTAAACTGCAACTATGCAGAAGTTCTCTTGATTTTTCTTAAAAACTTTTAAGGTAATTTGCCTGATATCACTACTGCATATTTCCTTTTTTAGTTAGGGTTCTACTTATTTAGCAAAATTAGTTAATTAGTCAGGTAGGTGGTGAGTTGCTCAAGCACTAACTTTCTTCCACCCATGGAAGCTGAATATAGAGTAATTTTCAATGAGGCATGGTCTAAACTTCGATAGATACACACAGGTGGCAATCCTATTTCTGCATACAAGATACAAGCAGAGTGGTAGACTTGCTTGCCTGGTGCATTACCTCTGCATGAGGAGCAAGTGAAAGATCCTTTTTACAACTTCTTTGCTTTCTAAAAGTAGGTAAAAATTATCATATACCCAGCTCAAAATATTCTAAATTCCAACATACATCCAGCCTCCCTTCTCAGCATACAGTAATTCTAGTTCAAGTTTGTAGCCCAGGCCATCAGCTAAGCAATGATCTTAAAATTCAGTTTGACTAACTAGCCCAAATTAATAAGATTTACACAAACTCTATGAACATCTGTGTCTTCCAATGTTGTAGTTTCTGTTTTGCAATGCTGGACAGAAGTTGTCAATTTATTTTTCTAAATAGGAGTTCTTTTACAGTTTAGTAACGTTCTTAGGAAATTTAATATATCTTCACATATTTTGCAGATGAATATTTAACATTACCTGAAAGAGTCTAAAATCTGTATGTTTTCTGACACTGTCCTAGAGAAATATGTCAAGATTGATTACAGGTAGTGAAGCCAGACTGGGAAAATAAACATGAAGACAAAGAAAAACATTAAGAAAGCATCAGGATAGTGCAACACTGAATTCTATAGCACTCAGATACCTTTTCAGCCAGCAACTGGGGACAGGTAAGAACCTTGCAAGGTGCTCCTAATAATCAGCATGCTGAGCTGGGGGTTGTAATATTAGAACACTGAAAAGACAACTAGTCTAAACTAGCAGAGAAAAGAAAGACCCCTGAAGTTGTGTTTAAATTTCACAGATAAATTTAACTACGGGTTTTTTGTTGTTGGTGGTAGGGTTTCTGTTTTTGTTTTTTTTTTCCCCCCGCGAGATCTGTCAAGGTTTAGTGCCTTAACACAAGAGCTAGAACATGGAACTTACTACCACCACCTACAAAATAAGCATTTTAACTCTGAGGCTGGTGAGCCTTTTCTCTCTCTTTCGCACTCTCTCTCTTCCTTGTTAGGGCAAACCATAGGAAAAGTGGCTTTGAGTTATTTCAGGCAGAGAGGGTGACTGAAACCCAGGACCTCTGGATCTGAAATTAATGCTTTAACCACTAATGTATGAAAGGAGAACATTGAAACACATAATGTCTTACAAAAAATGGCAAGCGTGACTGAATTTTGTGTAAGTGTGCTCACAGCAAGCCTATTACATTGAGGTCTTACAAGATTCCTGGTAACGTTTCTTTTAATTTACAGATCCAAGCCAGCCTAAAGCAGTACAAAGTTGTCCAGACTTCTTAAAACTGTGGCACTCTTGGACAGACACATAACAAGACTTAAGGTATTGGAGGAAGTCTTTTGCTGAAAACTGAGTAATTTTCACAATTCAAGTGCTTCCAAAATAAGAAGTCCTCTGAGTTGGGATTTTAAGGATGGCAAAACTGACTTACAGTGCCCAAATTCCATCTGGCTTCTACTTGAGGAACTACAGCCCTTTCTGGAGTTACACATCAACTCACAACTGTAGGAAAAAAATAACCCTAAATTATTGTTTTTCCCATAGGTGCATTAAACTCCTCTTATACGTGCAAATAGAATCTGGACCCAGATTTCTCCATATGTTTTCCTGAGATATCCTTCCATTTCAAAATGAAATGTGGAAGAAAAAGACACCTACAAAACATGCTGAGAATCTGTAACAGTTTTGCAGTTAATGCTTTTATCCAGACATGACTGAACTTCATGCCCTCCCCAAGCTCTTCTGATCTGCTTTGCCAAACACAGGGTAAGAAAACATGTCACTGCTATAAATTGATCTTGAACTTTCCTATCTGACATACAGGCCTTACAAAAAACACTTAGCGCCATAACTAGAGCTGTAACATAATCAGGTAGGAAAGAACATTGAGTTAGCCAGTTAAAATCTGATCATTTTCTTTCTAGCATGAACCTCAAGTAATTTCACTAAAGGTGCAAGTTCTGATTTACATTAGTGGAGAAGAAAGTAAAATTAGGCCAAGAGCATTTCTAAATTTATGGCCTTAGTAGATTGACTCAGGCTCTCTTTGGGGTTAAGTGAAAAAATAACATATAATATCCTTCAAACTAATGCAACTGGGGCAGCTTTAAACACTGCAATTTGCTTCTGAGTACAGAAAATACAAGTTTATTGTGCATTGGGGATCTTTTATTTTATCAAGATTGCTGAAAATATAAAGGGAACTAAATATACCCACACTAAAATTACCTTCAGAAGCACATTTAAACAAGACTTACACAATGTAGTTAGAGGTGAAGAGCAAGTACAAAAAATGTCTGCTCTGATTTACTGTAAATCTCTCCCTGGGTGATTTTGATGACTCAAGACCTGAGAAGCTTAGGAAAATATATATGACAGAGTCAGCTGCTGTTAACTCTATAAATGCAAACAATAAATATTGTACTCCCCACTATGAAAGAAAATTATAGTTCCCTGAACACTGAAAGAGTAACACCGCTACGACTGAAAAAATGCTATATGTCATAAGCACTTAGAATTAACGTTCAAAAGAAGAAAAAAAAAAAATGCCTGAAGTCTCTTTTTTAATAAGCTTTGTATTCATGAACAACACAATTAGCAGGCATGTCTCAGTTCAAATACTACTGTAAATATTATTTATTTTCCTGTAAAGGGACTGAAACATTTTAACAGCAAAAAATTAAACCATAAAATTTGTTACTCTAAAAAAGCAGGAAGTCTTCAGCTACTGTAATCAACTCAGTGAAACTGAATAGCTCTGTACATATTTGGGAAAAAAAGGGGAAAAAAATCCTCCTTCTCCATTCTGTCCACATTTCACATTTAAGCCAGTCCAGCTCCAGACCCAGATGTAGAGCTCAGAGCTCATTTATGTGATAAACATAAACACTGGACAAAGAACTTTGCCAAAGCTTAACAGTGATTGAAACTGCCTGATCCAAATCCCTTTGATAAAAATTTTCAGCAAATAATTTTAACATTTATGCTATTTTAAAGCTATTTGGGTTCTTTGTTCATTTTGATTTGGGCTGCTTTTTCTTATTCTGAGTAATCTGAAACCTACAGTAGTATCAAACAGTCCTTTTCTATGAACAAAGTGAGTATCTTTTAAATACCACACACAAAACTTTTACTTAGATAAAAATACAGTTTCAAATGTGTTGCTGTGTTCTTCTCAGTATCTGACAATGAATACTAAGAGCTTTAAAAAAAAAAAAAAAAAGAGTCGTTTTCACACAGACAGTGCATTAGTCTGAGATTCAGAAGACCTTTGCTTTGCTGTCTTGCCTTGCCTATGTACTGGTTGTCTGGTGATGATGTTGGGAATGTTATTTGGGTTACATGCTCAGTAGTAAATTAAATCTGCCCAGGATCGTTTTCTGCTAAGGAAGCCAACCAGAATAGCCCATATCTTGACTATTTGACTCTTTCAGCTGCCAAAACACACAAGCTCTCCAGAGTAATGGACCTTGGTGGTCAGTCTGTGCTGATTCCTGAATTATGACTGAGATATGCATGGAACCTGTCTATCTTTCTCTGTAGATGACTGAGTTTTAGTATCTAGTTGGGGGCCTATTTAGTATTGTGGTGGTTTGGGTGGATTCACCCTTTTTGCTTGCAGCTTGCAGCCAAACACAGCCTGCTCTATCACCCTTCCCCCTCCCTTGCCCAGGGAGTAGAGGAGAGAATTGGAAAGAAGGGCAAGGAGATTCACGGGTTGAGATAAAAACTATTTACTAATTAAAATGAAATGATAATGATAACAACAGTGATAACAGAATTATACAAATGAGTGATACACAGTGCTCACCGCCCGCTGACTGATGCCCGGCCTGTGCCAGCTAACGATCCTGGAGGAGAGACAGTCCCAAAACCGGAAGAGTGAGCCTGAGCGATCCCCCAGAGAGGTACCCCCGGAAGAGAAGTGCCCTGTCTTCCGGTCAGCCCTGGTTAGTATACTGGCATGATGTGATATGATATGGAATATTTCATTGGCACATCCAAATGCCAGTTCTGAGCTTTGCTATTCACTACACTTCTCCCTCCCATTCCTAATGCAGCTGTGAAACAGCCAAACACAGTGGCCTTGAGCTCCAGCAGCAATCCACAACACCAGTACTGTTATCAACGTTCTTCTCTTAATAAGTCTGAACTGAAACACTGTAACTAAAATACTAAAAAGAAAATTAACTCTATCTTGGTAAAACCAGGACAAGTATATCTGTATAGATGTAGCTTTTACTTATTTCTTTAACTGTTTCCCCATCTGTAGATAGAGGAACATGATACTTGCTTTCTCTACACTATGCTTTGTAATCTGTAAAGGAAAGCATTGGCTATTTTCCTTAATAAAGAAAATGAAAATGAACTGTTAGAAGATACAACACATTCTTCCTCCCCTTATAATCACTGTAACTCTTCTGACCTGACATCCAAAGCAACTCCTTTATGTCAATACTTACCTCATAATGAAAATATGCTGTTGGAACAGTAGCATCAACTTTCTGTATCTATTAAATGTGCAGTAAAGATTTTATTAGGGATATAATCCTGAGAAATATAAAGTCAGTGTTGTAAGTTTTCTCATAAATTTAATTACTATTTTTATTATTAAAATTAAAATCCCCACTTATGTAATGTTACCTAATATACTGTCTGTAGAAGACACAATCCAGTAATGTGTTTTGCCCCTTGTTTGCATAGTATCCTGTTTATATTAAGGTAGCTTAACTGGGGTTGTAGAAGGTAGCTATTTTGTAATCAGAGCGATGAAGATGCAGGACTATGTACCACTTTTAAAGCTTTAATATACAATCTCTATTATCTATAAAAGATGGCTACTAATATTGTTTCTTCTTATTATTTGGCTTGTTTTCTAATGAATGGTATTTCAGCACGTGTTTGTGCTCTAGTGAATTGGAAAACAGATTTTTCATAGGGAAATGGAAAATGTTGTTATGCAAAATGATGTCTAATGAGGTATTTTTGGCAAATTTTACAAAGTTGAGAACTAATAAGTGCCTTGAGTCATAATGATAATATAATAAAATAATAAAAGATTATATGGCAGTTGAGATCTGCCTTGTTTTCCATTTGTTAATTTCCTGATGTTCAAATAATTTAATTTGATAAATAAAGTATAAATTTCTTTTTGTATATCTAGCTTTCTTTTCCATTCAAAACCTTTGGTTTGTAATTAAAAATAAATGAATAAAATAAATAGCTTCTGTTTATTTTCTGTGAGTGTTTATAGTGTAAGGTCCTGATTCTACATGCTCTTACATGTGTGAATAATTTTAAGTGGATGAGGAGAATTAAAATGTTTGCAGAAGTATTTACAGGAATAAAGCCTAAATCCAGTTGGTAGTCACTGACTGTGGAAAAAGAGCTCTTTTCTGAAAGAGCACTTGCTTTTGTGGCTTCAGCTTTGTTAGTTGTCTCTTGAGAAACCCTTCTCAAGTCTGTGCATGTCTGCAGTGTTGGTAGATAGGAGTGAAAGTTCAAATCCTTAGAAAAGATGAAAGGTGTGACGTGTGCCAACAAGAGCATTTGTTTCCTTTATTAGTAGAAAAGGCAGGTAACTGTATTAGGTAAAACAGCTTTACTTTCCACACGTACACAGACACGGTAAAGAACAGCAGTTAATAGTTAGATGCCGAGGAACAAAAGTCCATGGCAACAAAAGGAAGAAACCTCTTAAGTATTTAAGAGGAAGGTTTTGGTCTCCTAATTTTCTAGAAATACTCTAAAAATGGACTACTTATGGGGAGACTTGACCCTGAGATGTGTATGTTGCGAGAAGACAGACATTGTCAACCACAGTGGACTTTCATTTAAGTCAACAGCTCCCTGCTCTTTCCCTTTCCTGGCAGCCTAGTCTGCAGGAGACAGGGAAAAAGTGATAGTGATAGCCCTGAGACAGGGAAGACTGGGGGTGAAGTCCCTAGAAGTGCCTCTGTGAGATGCCTACATCTTTAAGAAGGGCAAGAGAGCAGAGGACGGAGAATAATGTGGGAATAGGGAGAGAGTGATAACAAATTGGCTGCCTGCAAAGCTGATAGACATCCATGGGGCCTTTTGTTTGTCTTTTAATTCCCTAGGTATCGGATGCATGTGGTGATGTGCTAATCTTGAGCATCTCTGGGCCTTTTTTTACCAGGCAAGCAGCTGGGATGCAGACATCTGCACTGTGAACTTACTGTGTGAGATGGTTCTCTCACCTCCCTTCCCCCCTCTCCTGACCAGTGCTCTCTCTGATGAAGCCATGTGTGTGTATATTCAGGGATGCCTGCAGAGTTTTTCCTTCCCTGGGAAAGCCAGGACTAATCTGAGGAGTCTGGTTCATAGGCAGTTTTGCAGATATTCCCACAGAAGAAAGTGAACACATGACTAATAATGAATGGCCTGGTTAATAACATCATTTTGGCAAAGCTGTCTGTGAGAAAATTGGTACCAAGAGTTAAGTTACCCTGACCTATGCCAGGAAGTAACAATTCAGGATGAAACAGGACACATTTTCAGTTTAAGGCACTGCCAGGTTATTTCCCCATACCGTTATCTTCTGTTAGCTTCTTCAAAGACATCCAGAGGCCACATGTGGCTCCCAAAAAGTCTGCCCAAAAAGAAAAGACTGACAAGCTCATCTGTCTTTCCTGGGACTTGAATTTCTGTCTTGCTTGAGTTGCAAATACATCTGAATACCAGGTCAGATGTGGGCAGGGCTACCTAGAGTGTAAGGAGCAGCATTGGAATCCTGGGGCAAGGTGGATCACTCTGCACTGGGTCTGGCTGCGATGGAGTTAACTGTCTTCATAGCAGCCTGTATGGTGCAGTGTTTTGGATTTATGACTAAAACTGTGCTGATAACACATTGATGTTTTGGCTGCTTCTGAACAGTATTTGTGCAACATCAAAGCTTTCCCTATTACTCACTCTACCTCCCAGTGTGTGGGCTGAGGCTGGGTAAGAAGTTGAGAGGAAACACAGCTAGAACAGCTGACCTGGATTGGCCAAAGTGATATTTTGTACCACATAGCACCATGCTCAGCAATAAAAGATTTTCTCTTTCCAGGTGGCTGTTGCTTGCAGACTGGCTGGACATTGGTCTGCTTGTAGGGGGTGGTGAGTGATTGCCTTTTATCTCTTACAGTGGGTTTTTTTTTTTTGGTTGTTGTTGGTTTTTTTTTTTTTGGTTGGTTGGTTGGGGTTTTTTTTTCTCCCTTTTTCCTTAATTTATTAAACTGTCCTTCTCATAATCTACAACTTTTTCTCCTTTTCTCCTCTTATTCTCTCCCCATCTTTCTGGGGGAGAGAAGGGGGAGAGAATAAATGTGCTTAGCTAATGGCCAGGATCAGCCCATCACACATCCTGTGACACTTGCTCACAGTCACAGTGTTTCTGGCCTGGAGTGATATATATTTTATTTGCTTGCACAGTACCATACCTCCAATCCTTTATGGCATGCCAAAATTCTGACTCAGAGATGGGAAAAGAGAAAGAAAATTATTCCTGCAGTATCACTGGGAGAATGTGGCTAGGCACAGCCTCAAGAATGTTTTGTTAGTTCATGCAGATAAATATCTATTTGGCTTTTCTCCATGTGGGTGATTATATGTCCTTACACACTGACTGTGAGTACCACTTCTGCCCTCTGCAAGTCAGTGAGGGGTCTGTAGTCTTATGTGATATCTACTCATAAGGCAGAGGGTTGCTTTGTACTACTGCCATGTTTAACTTCCATTTCACTGGAATAATTTGGATCAGTGGCCTTTTTCAGACCCCAGTCCACATGCAATTTTTACTCTTTGGTTCATTCCACTTGTCTGTACTCTTCCACTATCACTGCTCAGCACAGCATTTGCTATGCTACTAAAAGCCTGGAGTCAGCAGCTGTCAGTTTACACTGTTAAGTTTTCCTTTTACTCCTTCTGACTGGTGCTGTGGAAGCAAATATTGTAGCCTCCCTTCCCTTGCTTGCCAGACAGCTGTAGCTCTTCTTTCTCTTTAGAGGATGAATCCATTAGTAATTTTCATCAGTCCTTATCTATCTGATCTTCCTATTACACAAACTAGTATAATATGGCTCAGAGATGACAGTTTGTACAGCACTAGCACACTGTGGGGTTAGTGTCAAGGGAATATGATTGTGTATTATACTAACACAGCTGAATACTGCTTAAACCCTGCAACACTCACCTAAAAAGAGTAGGGTCGAGCTTTTCTGGTGGTTTTGTTTGTCTGTTTGAGTTTGTTTGGTTGGTGTTTTCTTTATTTTTTTTTAATCTGTTAACCTCCAATAAACTGTTTCTACAGAAATTTATTTTCACTCTCTAGGAAAGAATATAATATCAACAACAACAACAACAACAACAACAACAAAAGGTCTATTTCACATAACTATCACAACATTTTATAACCTGCATTTTACTGTACACCACTGGAACAGCTGACTGGTAGCAGTCTAACAGCACTGAACAGAATCAGAAGGCAAACTGCTTACAGTGCAGCTTTGCAACTTGCTATGAAGTATAGCACTGCTGATGGATGGCAAGATTGGGTCCAAAGAAGTGGAGAGGTAATTACATATAACTTACTTCTACTGCAGACCAGCAGATTTCTATGGCATATGCAGCTATGCTTCTGAGCTGAAGTCAGAAACACTTTTGATTCAGAGGATGAGAACATAGTTAAAATGTGCAGAGAAATGCAGTGAAATACCATTATATAAAAGATATAATTATTATTGTAAATGGAAAAGTAGGCAGAGTGATTTTTGTTTTGTTATATTTTTTAATCATGAACACTTTATTCTTTCTAAGGAAACTATATGTCACTCCAAATGTTAAATCAACGTCACATGTGTATGGTTCTTTGCTTTCCCTGTAAGTGCTTTACAAGCAGATGCTATATTTTAATAAAAGGTATTTTGTACTGAATTTCAATATAACAGAAATGGACATTCTGTAGCATGCGTTCAACTGTAATAAAATAGATTCATTATACTATGAGAAAGATTGTGAGTTTGAAAATATGTTTTCTTCAGAATATTTAATAGAAAAGAACATATCATTCCTGTATAGAAATTGATAGAAACAGGATGCAATCACAGTGAGAATGTGGACCCATTAATAGAACCTGAAAAGGAAGGATTTTGATGAATATGTTTGTGATTTTTGCATCTCATATATAAATTCAATCAGCCAGAAACAAAAGCCATTTTTCCCCTTAAAAAATAGAAAAAAAAAAAAGAACAAAAAAGAACACAATTTTATGTGAAGTGTAGAGTAGGTCCTTGCAGTCAAGGACTTCTCTGCTTAGCAATAGCTAATAAAGTAATTGGAGCAATAAATACTCTGCTTGTTTACAACTAAACCTGATACAAACAAACACTAGACAGTAAGATGGGACAAAAGTAAGTAAACTGCAATAGCCACTGAATATAGGGATTGCTTTTTTATCAAAACAACCCATAAGAATGATGAATTCTGTTCCTGATTTGTCTGCAGAAAGTCTGTGGATTCTTAGTCAAATTGTACAGACACATTTCCAAGTGAAATATGTATACTTACTTAGCTGGGTCTGTGATTCTTACCTAAAAGGTGATATAGGATGATACAACTCAAGCCAGTCAAACTTAGACAACCTTGTGTTTTCAAAAGCAGCCTTCAGTGTGTTTATAGAGTGAAGGTGCAAAGCCCATGTTTACTAGATCATTTGTAAATCACTTTATGGACAGCTACCAATTAGTTCTTGAGTAACTGATTTTGCACAATCTTCCATTCTCCAAAGTAAAGTTTACAAGAGATACTATGTCCTGTCCAATCATGGTATAAGATTGAAACCATTGAAGTCACTGACAACCTATTTTATGGATGCCAAATATTTCCATGGATTCAGACAGAAACTAAATGCATTAATAGAAGAAAAATTCATCAGGAGCTATCAAGAAGAAAGACTATACCCTCATCTTAGAGTTCCTTGAACACTGCTAAAACCTGGGTTTGCATTAAGAATAATTAATACATGCATCTACCCTTCCTCTGCTAGGCATTGTTAGTAGAAAGGTAGATGGACTGTAGATTCAGCCTAATATGCCCATTTTGATGATTTAGGGCACTGAATGACTAATGCATGCATTCACAGCCTTCCCATGATTCCAAAATAATCAACTACATGCATTTTTTAATAGGGATGAGAAAGGAATCAGATAAAGACTACAGCATACAACAACTAAGCCAGTGAAGTTCTCAGACTTGTTTCTGTTTTCACACAAAACAGGTTGAGTAAGGACTGTGACTCAAACTGGTACATCTTTCAAAGAAAATGTAATAAGCTAATGATAATATCAGTCTCATCATATAGCACACAGTGAAAGAAATTAACAAAATCTCCCACAAAAAATACAACTATTGTAGCATGCTGATTCCTTTACTATTATGAAAGAAGTTACAAAAATTATTGTTCTTATTGCTTACTCTTTTCTAAAAATAATTTTAACAGACAACTGCAGTAGCATATTTTGCCAAATCTTAATTATTGTAGGTGTGATATAAAACCGAAGATGTATATACAGAGAATTAGACTTCCCATTTTAGACAGACCTGGGGATATAGCTTGCTGTAATTTCAAATGGAAAAATAGATGTGGGGGTTTTAACTTTATAATAAAAATCCTTTGTTTGCATAGTTTTCCCTTTCCACAAGGTAATTTCCCCCCTTCTATTTCAAACCTCAAACTTCTATGACTGACTTAATATTTACACAAATATTCCACACTTAACAACCAACATAGCAAAGACTGAAGAAGTGTCTGTCCACAGTTTTATCCAATACCAAAAGTTATTTCAATGAAAATGGAGTACAAAATTCATTCCCACACTTCACAACTATGTCTTACAGAGATTGTAGCGTTTGAACAAAAGTATTATAAAACACAGAAGGAACCCCTTGAGTTTTGATATTTGAGGAAATTGTCTCTCATATAAGATCAATTCCCATCTGAACCAAAGGACTAAAATTGCCCCTTCCATTTCTCTAAGTTTATAAAAGTTTGTAACACTCAGTTTAATAATACATAGAAACCAAATATATAGAAAATTCACTGCAAGTTGCTGAATCCAGTAGCCTGACAGAAGTGAGGCTATCACAATGCTATGTTCATAGGTCCAGCCAAAGTGATTGAGCATGTATCCTTGTTAGGCATATACGCACACACATAGGTACACTTCCACAATACCCATATACATACTTACATGGCTGGCAACACAGATTAACATAAGCTGAAACACACAAATATAAGTAGCACAGACAGCCTAGTCCTGTTTCCATATCTGTCAGCTCAGTATGAAGGTCTGTTAGTGTGTAATTTACACATACAGCATGGATCCCTTTGGTAGCCAGCTTTAGACACTCAGTCTACCCAGTAGCTGGCCCCTGCATCCTGTTTTCCCAGTTGCCTTATGCACAAAGACACACACACACAAATGAGTGTGACCCTCAGACCTCACAGTCTCCCCAGTTCCTCACTTGGATCTACTCGATCCTCCAGTAGCCAATTCTCAGACCACTCTAGTCTCTACAGCTGCTCCAATACTTGGCTCACAATCCTCTGTCATACTCACCAGCTAGTCCAGCTTGATATTAGCTAGTGATCACATGCCAACATGCACCATTCCAGCCTTTCAGGTTGCTGGCACCGGAGATACCTGACCTACTGCAGTTCCCAGTTCTAACTTCTGGCACTCAAGCCTCCATGTACACACATGCACACTGAAAATAAAGACTCTTACTCAGAAAAAAATAGTCAGAAATGGAGTTTAATGAGAATACGGGACAGACTGAGGTGATCAGGGATCAGGCATGGCCAGACAAGCCTATTGACCAGCAAGCTGACTGGAGGCATCTGGCCTCTTTTATCTTTTTATTTCTCTATTGTCCCTTTCCTGTTCCTCCACAAACCACCCAGATCTCTCCCTTTCCCTGCCTTTTGTTCTTCCTCTAATCATCTGATAATAGTCTTGTAGAACCCTCAAATCCTTCCCCCTGCCTTCCACATTGAGTCTCCTACCTCTATAAGCAGCATCTACTCTCAGTCTGTGAGGTAGTCTGAAGAGCTTTTCCTGTTGACTGATGGTGATGAGTCTCACAGCCTGTAGGACTGATATCCTCCTGGAATGCCCTGGGAGGCTGAGTTGGGGAATTCATTCCTCTGCCTGGGTTTTTGGGGTTCCCCTGCCTGCTGTTGTGCCCCTAGGCTTCTTCATGTGTGTGGGAGGAGACTTTAATCACAAAACCTAACACAATACAAATCCATCTGAAGCTGGTTTTGAAACCAGATCATGACAATATCATACTGCAAGCGTGTCTGGGCAGGGGCACAGCACATTTCTAAGCCCTGTGGGGTTTTTGCTTCTGAGTAATCTCTATTCAGATAGGAAACACAAGTAAAATTTATTAGCTTACTTATCCAAGACATCTCCCTTAAACGTAAACTTTGTAATTCTTGTTCCTAAATTAAGTGGGGACCTTCACTATGTGGAAGTCAGACCCTTTGAGAGTCTCAAGAGACAGATCACCTCTTCCCAATTAAGTTACTTAATCTCCTTTCTACAAGCCTAACTTTTAGATGAAAATGAGGGAAGGGTGGAGGATACAGTCACCTAGGACACTTCACCACTGAGACTCTGCTTCTTCTCACATAAAAGCAGTGGCAGAGAAATTGAAACAATTTATAGTCCCTTAAGACAGCTATCTAAACCAGGACAGACTAATTACAGACTGAAATGGTCAGATTCCCTCCATTGATAAAGGCAATCCAGGGTGATAAACTCAGGTGTAAACACTAGGCATCAACATTCAATCTGATGAATCTCACCTTAACTCATTAGTTAGATGTGTAACATCAGAGAACTGGATACTGTTATAAAAACCTTTAAGTCACCTGCTTCTCCCTTCTCAGCAGGTGTTTTATATATATATATATGTATATAGATATATATATAGATATATATATGTATCTGTGTGTATGTCATTTAACATGAAAACTGATGAAATAGAAACTTTAAGTAAAATGCCTAACTAAGGCAAAATGCATCTTTTTCAACATTTTCTGTATGAAATTCAAGGTCAAATAAACTCAGCAGGAGTTTAGAGCATTTATTAATTAGAATCTATTAAGACCCAATCAGAAGAAAACAAAATAAAGCATCATCATGTTATGGAGAAAGAAACCAGAAATATTATTATTATTATTATTATTATTATTATTATTATTATTATTATTATTATTATTATTATTATTATTATTATTATTATTATTTTATTTTCCCCCAGGAAGAATATTGGTAACCAATAGGCTACTATTTCATTGTTCCTTTCACATGATGAGCCAGGCCTGACCTGATAAAGGCAAAGCTTGGAGAACCCAGGCTAAAAGTGATGCATGACTTACTTAAGGAAGTGTAGAAATTCATATTTGTGCTCATAAATTCCTCTTCAGTATTACTTCAGATGCCTTTATTTGATATGGTCACTTAGCTGCAGCTTACTTAAAGGTAATTTTCTTTTGATGTCAGGTTAGCAGTAGATCTCATACATATCTCATTAATTCCTTTTTCCCCCTGAAAAAAGCAAACAAACAGCTTTTTTTTTTTGCTTTTTTTTTTCTTTTTTTTTCTTTTTTTCTGTCCTTGGTATGCCTTACAAATTTTGTTCAATGCTGCAGTTCTTGTCATAGTTCCTGCAAGATTGTTTTGGCAGCTGCCAAGATGCAGTCAGAGGTGAGCACCATGATAGGAGAGTACTTAAGCACAGGTGACAGGCTGCATGGCAGCAGCTGTGTGACATTTTATCTGGAGATACGGACAATGTGGGCAGTAGCACATTGCATTTGATCCACACAGGGGACAGCTGTGGTAAGTGTGGCAATGCACAAATAAGTGTTTTGAAAGAATATGACAGGCAAAATCTGACTTATATTAAGAAATGGGAAAAAGAAAGGTAATGGAAAGCAAAAGAACAGATTCTATGCCTTGAGATCAATTTCATCCTACATTAAATAAGCTGTATGTATACTGTACACGCACAACATTAAAAAATACTTAAAATATAGATTACACCTGTCAGCTGAGAGATTTAATTTCACACAATCCCAGCCTTTGAAAATGCTTGAGTCTTCCTGCATGGTGTGCATTAAATATGACCTTATTCTAGGAGTGTTCCAGGGATGTAAGTAAAAGTGGCAGTGGTAGGTTCCTGTTTGACAAAACAAAACTAGTTATCAGTAATTTGTTTTGATTTAGGTTTCATTTAAGATTTATTTATTTTCTGTGTAACTCATAATTCTCAGCAGCAAAAAAAATTAAATACTATAGCAAACTACCCCAAGACTCTTCTGGAATATTATAAATCATGTCTTTACTGTGAGAGTGTTGAGACACTGAAACAGGTTGCCCAGAGAAGTTGTGGATGCCCCCTCCCTGGAAGTGTTCAAGGCCAGGCTGGATGAGGTTTTGAGCAAACTGGTCTAGTGGAAGGTGTTTCTGCTCATGGCAGGGGGGTTGGAGCTAGATGATCTTTAAGGTCCCTTCCAACTCAAACCATTCTATGATTCTATGTATTCAAGACTGAATACTAATATCTCTCATTCATGTTGTGCTGAATTTGTTTTAAAAGACCTTGGAAGGAAGAGAGTGAAGGATAGAATGGTTCATTGAGACCCACCACTGTCTATCTATCTTTTTACTTTTGTTGATCTTTTCACAGATCAACTCTGACATTGTTACTGAGTTGTTGCAAACCACAGAGAGCCAGTAGTGGATATATGTTGGTTTTCTGCAGCAACATTGTCCCCCAAAGTTGACAGCATTTTGGACAAAAACATTTCTGCCACTCTGGAACGCATATAGAGAGAGAGCAAAGAGATATATGTGCTAATAGGCTTTTATTTTTCTTCACAGTAACCGGATTCATGTAATTTATTCAAAATACAGCTGTTAACACTGTTCATCACAGAATCATAGAATCATCTAGAGAGGAAAAAGTACTGAGAAAAAAAAAAAATCCTCCTGTATCTGTGTTCTAGAACTTCTTTTATTTAACTGTATACTAGGCTAAATCCTTAATAAATACAAATCAATACAGTTTATATTGAATCAAGTAGAATTATGCTCCTTTAATCTTTTTTAAATTTTGAACTTATGATATAACCAGAAACACTTCTTTTTATTACCAAGGATTAAAGAGAAATCCAACTGTAAGATAAAGTTATGATATTTATCTACGTTACTATCTTTTATGCTGTATTTCTTGTTTAGAGCTTACATAAATTTAATTCTTTTCAGCCTTGGAATTAGTAGGCAGTAAGCTCCAACTCAGACACATGTCCCTTCAGGAGAAGGAGATCTCCAGAGCCCTCCTGCCCTACTGTGCAGCATGGCACCTCCCCTGGGCTGTGTTTTACAGATACAGAGCAGTGATGTACAGCATAGTCCATTATGTAAAAAAAAGTGTTACAAAGAACTTGCTGAAGGAAGAAGCTGCGTACCACACCAGCAAAAGATGAATAGCAATGCTGTGGCTTCCCAGGAAACTACAGCCTGCAAATTCTCACCACCAGGAATGATAGATACATCGTCAGGTCCAAAGTAAAGAAAAAGGAGATAATGAGACAACAGCTTTCTGTAGGACACAGCTTTAGATAATGATTTTTACGTGTCTCCTCTGGCTCTCAAAAGATATTCCATTATAGTAAAATTTACTGGTGTTTTTTTGTTAACTGCCCTGGCAAGAGAGTTAATTATAGGAAATATACCTAAGGCACAAAATGTTAAAGAGGCTGAAGTTTCTTTAACTGCTATAGATGTATAACAGTATTCCTATTCTCAGGAATTTTACACTATTGGTAACATGAAATTTCTCCTAGGCAAGGAAAAGATACTTTTTTTAAAATTGTCTCAAGGTTGCTTTTTTTAAATGTAATTTACTAGCAGCAAAATTTGGGAAGAGAGAAATTGTTTACCTGCAGAATCAATGGAAAAAGGAGAGTACAAGTGAAAATGGAAGGTGAGAAACTGAGAAAGACAAAATTTAAAACTATAGCAGAAAAAAAAAAACCCAACAAACAAACCACAAACTCTGAAACAAGCACAGCTAAGGTAGCGATATCAGTTAAAGAATATAAATAAAGAGCTTTCTAATTAAGAAACAAATGGTAAAAAAAAGATGAAGTCATAAGTAATGTAACACCTAAAACTTCATAGAGCCATAGAATGGTTGGAAGAGACCTTAAAGATCATCTAGTTCCAACCCCCTTGCCAAGAGCAGGGACACCTTCCACTAGACCTGATTACTCAAAATCTCATCCAACCTGGCCTTGAACACTTCCAGGGAGGGGACAGCCACAACTTCTCTGGGCAGCCGGTGCCAGTGTCTCACCACCCTCACAGTAAATAATTATTTTTGTAATATCTAATCTAAATCTACCCTCTTACAGTTTGAAGCCATTACACCTCTTCCTATTATTACGTGCCCTTGAAAAAAGTCCCTCCCCAGCCATCCTGTAGGCCTCTTCAGGCACCAGAAGGCTGCTATGAGGTCTCCCCTGAGCCTTCTCTTCTTCAGGCTGAACAGACCTAACCCTCTTAGCCTGTCCTCATAAGACAGGTGACCCAGCCCTCTAATCACCCTTGTGGTCCTCTTCTGGACTCACTCCAACAGATCCACGTCATTCTTACATTGGGGGCCCCAGAGCTTGACACAGTACTCCAGGTGGGGTCTCATGAGAGTGGAGTAGAGGGGGAGAATCACCTCCCTTGACCTGCTTGCCATACTTCTTTTGATGCAGTCCAGGATACGTTTGGCCTTCTCACATTGAGTCAGCTCACCTTGAGCTTCTTGTCCACCAACACTCCTAAGTCCTTCTCTTCTGAGCTTCTCTACATCCATTCTCTGCCCAGCCTGTATTTGTGTTTGGGACTGCCCTGACCCAGGTGCAGGGCCTTGCACTTATCCTTGTTGAACTTCATGAGGTTTGCACAGACCCATGTCTCAAGCCTGTCAAGGTCCCTCTGGATGGCATCTCTTCCCTTCAGCATGTCAACCAAACCACACAGCTTGGTGTTGTGGGCAAACTGGCCAACAGGTACACTGTCATGTACCCACAGAGGGTGGGTACACTCAATCCCACTGTCCATGTTGCCAACAAAGATATTAAACAGTGCTAGTCCCAGTATCGACTCCTGAGGGATACCACTCATCACCAACCTCCACTTAGAGGTTCCGCAGTGGACCACAACTCTTTGAGTGTGACCATCCAGCCAGTTCCTTGTCCAACAAGTGGTCCATCCATCCAGTCCATGTGTGTCCAAATTAGAGACAAGGTTGTTGTGCGGGGCAGTGTCAAACGCCTTGCGCAAGTCCAGGTAGCTGACATCAGTTGCTCTTCCCTTATCTACCAACACTGTAACCCTGTCGTAGAATGCCTTGGTCAGGCAATTGCAAACTTGTAGAAGACTGTTGAGAGACACCAAAGTAAAAAAGGCAGAACCTGGAGTGCTTTGAGTTACAGGAAATTCAAGTATAATTATACCAGAAAAGAGGATTAATTCTATAATATTTCTTCTGAAGTAGAAATGTTAGGCTTTTCAACAATAATGCAAAAAAGGACCATTTAATAAATATTTATTTTCAGTCTTTTAGTATAATAATACATGAAATATTTTCAATTCCAACAATAACTCAGGAAAATGTTTAATAGCTGATAAAGTTAGATATTTCAAAGGAATAGGATTAATAACTTGAACTAAAGCTATTAGCAGAGTTGAGCAAGGGCTTTTATGCGCAAATAATTTTGGTTTTCAGTAAGTCTTGGATATGGGAGAAGTTCCAAAGAACTGTAAGAAAGCTAGTGTTTTACCTTTTTTTTAAAATCTGTAAGCAGAATGGCCACATAATATAGACTTGAAATACATATACTACAAACACAAAAAAAAAAAAAAAGAAAAAAAAGAAAAAAAAAGAAAGAAAGTGATAATGTAGGACTTGGCCAAATCTATTAGACTCTTTTAATTCTTTTTTAATGCCAATCAGAGTGGGTTTATAGAAAACAGATTGTATGAGCTGGAGGTTTGGTGGTTTTTGAGGTTTTTTTATTATTTCAACTGTGGCTACTAATAATAATAATTTTGCAGTATACTTTGAATTCATAAGGTTTCTGGCTATTTCTAGGAGAAGAGAATAAAAAAAAAAACAAAAAAAAACCCCAAATAACACATGACAAGTTACTTTGATTAGACACTGGCTAACTCAATGTTTAAGTATATGTTTTCCTAATAATGTCCTACAGGCAATCAGTTACTAGCCTACATGCATCTGAATATTTTTATTAATGCTTAACACTGAATAGAAATTTGGAGAATGGAAAAAAAGGAAGAAAAAGTCAGATATCAAAACCAAACAAAAGTAATCAAGCTGTCTTTCTTTCTGACTATAAATTATCATCAGATTATATATATGTCATTCACTTTAGTATCTTGAAAATGAAACAAATTAATAAACTTTTTATCTCAGTGGTATGATGTATCACACAATCTCACATAAACTGTTTTAAGAATAAAAGTTAATTCTTATCCTTAAAACCTCCCAATCCAGACTTAAGCCAATATATAGCTCTGCTGAAACAAATCCAACCTGGTTAGGTTTTCTTTTTATAAAGAGATGAATTGATTTATATTCAGATATTATGCTTAAATTTTATGGCAGTTATACCATTTAGCAAAAAGCATACATTAAAATAACAATGCCCCAAAGCAATATTCCTAGTAGTGAAACAATTTCATACCTAGATTGAATGAAGTTGAAGGGATTCTGAGGGTGAAGACCCTATTACTGAAATGTGGGAGCACAAAGAAAACACAAGACTCTACATCTTTATTTTGGAGAGGTCATCTTTTTGCCCCTACCATTATTTGGCTTCCTGCTTGGATGTCCTAACTATATCTAATGATGGACTAAATGCTAAAAGTCCATGGTTGGTGAAGATGTGTTTATGACTGGTAACCAAGGTAAGAGGGATAAAGAGAAAAAGCATATGCACCTGTTCTAGAGATAACTCATTGAGAGAGGTATATAATACAGCTCAAGCTTACAGTAGAGCTGAGTCTATTATGGCAAAACTAATGTTTCTGCTACTTAGTATATGAAAACTACCAATAACAAGTAGGCATTACAAATATCAAATTCATCTGTCAATTAGGAAAACAGCCTTTTCAGATTTATATTTTAGTCTGGCAAAGTGAAGATGCAAAAATATCTTTACTATGTTACTCTTCAAGCATACTATACCTTATAGAAATTTAACAAACTGATTTAAAACACCAAAAGGTTTGTACTATATTTGCCCCTTCTTTTTTTTAATATATGTTTTCGGAATCAAAATAGAAATTTTATGTGTGTGAGGTAGTTCATGTTTTGCTTTTCCCTCTGTGATGAAGTTCTTTATACCTTTCTCAGGCATTTAGCCTTTCTTTTTTATTCAATATAATATGTGAAACTCTTATTGAAAAAGTATGGAACTACAAATAAAACTTTTTCCTTTTTTTTTTTTTTTAATCTATTTGCCTCATAATTGTGGAGTGGCCTCATTTCTTCTTTCCTCATCCACAAAGTTCCCCATTCCCATTCAAGTGGTCTGTCAATATTTTTGTTTCTTTTTTTTCCCCCTACATTAGAATGAAAAGTCTCTGTTTAAATTTGAAATGGAGTAGAAACATTTTGAAGTCTGTTACAGTAGACTAACTTAGAAACTCATTGCTTGGAGTTTCCTTCCATATAAGAAGCCTATCCTTGTTTCCCTTTCCCCATAACATTTCTGTAAAGTGTTTATCTTCAGACTGTGTGTTGCAGAGAATGTGTTTTCTAAATGCTTACAGAAGGCCTAGTAAACTGCAGCTTCAGTCCTCAACTAATATAAGTAATTATGATCATATGATGAAAAAGTGATATGTGGAAGAGCAGGGATAAAATGCTTCCTCTGTGTTAAATGTAAAACATATAAAGAATTTGAAATAAGTTGTCTTTTTATTATTACTTTTTTAACTAGGAATTCACTTCTGACCTATAGAGTCTGTGTGCCAAGATGAATTTCCCTATTACTCTCAATCAGTACATGAGGCATTTGTTCACTTCAACACAGGACAAAATGACACAAGGAATTAGATAACATTCAAGTTAAAACCCTACTAGAAGACAAGTACTAACAAAGATATATTTTATATGACTCCATAGCAGACTGGATGTTCCATGCTAAATAATAGAAATCTATCTTCATTGAGGCAGGGAAGTTGGTAATTCAAAAGTGATATAAGGAAAGTTGCCAAAAGGCAATTGGTCACCATATTAAAATAAAAATATATTTTACATCTTGAGTAATTTTTTAAATTTTTTAATAATATAAAAATAAGTATTTTTTAAGTTGTCAGACCTCGTCAGTCCTCACTCTATGCTCTCTAGATGGATCTTTTGTCATTTACAGTGTCTCCTGTATTCATTAAGCTTCTACTGCCATTGTTTTTCTTATAATTCTTCAGTTATAGGCCAGTCCTCACCTGATATAGGTCCACGTGGCAGTGCTGAAGTCACTGAAGTACATTTAAATCAGCTAAGGAGCTGTACCTGCTGCTACTAATATGATCCACTCGCTATACTTTTAAGATGTTTGCTGAATTATTTCAACCATGTTATATGTATGTATGACAGCTACCTACATGATGAGACTTTTCCCTAAAATCTTGAAAAAGACTCTGCATAAGAACAATCAAAGGTTCTAAATTCATTTTGCATGTGCAAATGCCAAATCCTGCTAAATTTGCCTTAATCAACAAATGATCACTAACTCGGACATACACTCAAAAGGTGATATATATGAAAAAATGGGACTGAACACTTGGCCTCAACCTGTAATCAAATATCTATCTGTATATTTTAAAAAATGTATTAGATGGAAATAACATTCCAGTGCCTATACTCTCTAGTGCAAAGATGCAGGCTTCCAGTACTTCAATTAAATTGGAGAGTAGCCAAACTCAAACTCTTCTTGCCTGTAGCACTTCTGAGTTCAGACAGAATGGCTAAATTCAGCTATGTGAGGATATACAGAGTTGTTAATTGGCCATGATTTGCCATCATGAGAGATGGTAGAAGTGACTTGTTCATCACTTGGCAGTGTCAGTAAGATCGTAACAGTGACCTATTATATACTAGGAAACTTATGCTTTCTAATACCTGTATAACTAACCACATTTTTATATCTTTTCTCTTTTTTGTTTGGTTTTTTTTTAATTTGTTTTCTTTTGTTTTGTTTGGTTTTGGTTTTTTGGGGTATTTTTTTTTTTTTACTTATCCATATTAATTGAATAGCTGATTGGGAATTTTTTTGGTAGCAATACACTGAAAAACAAAATCAATGAGTTTTATCAGATTTCTGTCAGTTAACAATAAAAATTATTGACTGGCAGACCTGAGTCTTTTTTCCTAAAAATGGAAAAGCATGAATGGATAGAAGTCAAACCTAAATAACAAGGCTGGACATGTTTCAAACAACTATGGTGGTAACTACTGTGTCTTTTTAAAATAATGTAACTCATGTTTCCATGCCTGGATTTTTCTTTTCCTCATTTCACTGCACAGTGTTCTTGATAGGAAGTCATGTGAAGAAGCCACGGTGAGTTAAAAAAGTAGTTTTGCTCCTGTTACATGAAATGAAACAGGGATCTGAATAAAAAATATAATTAACTAAAGCATTTACAGGAAACTGTTAGTTTTGTGATAACTTCTTATTTTATTGCTTAGGTTAAAAAGAACAGACAGCTGTTTAGACATTTAACTCAATTCTTCTCTTGGTGTATTAAAAGCTATCAGTAGATCACAGGGACACAAATTATTGCTTCACTCAGCTGATTGTACGTTGGTTAAGGAAATGGTGAGTATTAGAAGAAGCAATCTTTAGGTACAGGTATGGAAGATTTGGATAAGACTTGTTATATGAGCTAGAGCTGTGCTTTGGGAACCTCTACAGAAAACAATATTTTATAATTATGTATCTAGGTGTAAAACACAGGATTTGTGTTTAATAAAAATTGTGGCCTTAAGTAGACACTGATGATTTCCTTCTCAATATTTTAAACAGTAACTCATTCATGTGAAAAGTGGGTATATCTGAAAATGCCTTGAAATGAAAACTGCAGCTTTCCATAACTGGTTTGAATTGGTGAAACTAATTGCGCAAGAAGGAAACAATGCAGATTAAAGGCTGGTCTGTGTTAAGGTATCTTCAGAGCTTTCTCTAGTAGTATAGAACGTTATGGTTGGGTTTAATTAATTTTTTTTTTTCTTTTTGTTCATTAGGAAATGCATTTTACATTCTGTTTCCTTTGTACGAAGTGTTTGATTAATCTTCTCATAGTTCTCTGTATGTTTCTGTTTCACTGATGGAACCCCCTTCTTTGTTTCATTTATCATCCATAGGTTTGCTGGATATTAATCAAAGATCATATCACTTAGTGGGGAAAGTTCCTTGCCACTGTATCTTCAAAATATCAGTTCAATTAAATTCTGTATCTTTTAAATTTATTACACCTACCATGATATACATATAACTGTCATGGCTTAATCCCATCCAGCATCTAAGCACCACACAGCTGCTCGCTCACTTCCCCCCAGTGGGATCGGGGAGAGAATTGGAAGAGTAAAAATGAGAAAACTTGTGACTTGAGATAAAAGCAGTTTAATAGGGAAAACAAAAGCTGCACATGCTAGCAAAAAACCCCAAGGAATTCATTTGTTGCTCCCCATTGACATCCAGGCGTTCAGCCATCTTCAGGAAAGCAGGACTCCATCCCACATAATGGTTACTTGGGAACACAAACACCTTCACATTGAACATCCCCTTCTTTCTTCTTCCCCCAGCTTTATATGCTAAGCCTGTCATCATATGGTGTGGAATATTCCTTTGGTCACTTTGGGTCAGCTGTCCTGTCTGTGCACCCCCAGCCTATTTACTGGTGGGGTGGTCTGAGAAGCAGAAAAGGCCCTGACTTTGTGTAAACACTGCTCAGCAGTAACAGAAACATCTCTTCATTATCAACACTGGTTTTAGTACAAATAGAATACATAGCCCCATACCGGATACTACGAAGAAAATTAACTTTATCCCAGCCAAAACCAGAACATTCTCCACCCCTTATTCCATACCATTTGCATCATGCTCAGATCCCACATCATCCAATACATCTTCATTAACCATGGCCACCCTTCTCATGCTTTGACAAAATACACAGATATCATTCCCTTAGTCTATGGACCACTACTATAAAATGTCAACAAAATGTCTACTGAGTTCATTTAGTCCATGACTTTGGGTTCCATCTGTTATGGTAGTCACTCAGGAGAGGAGAGGTGGTGCGTTCTGTGGAGTTACGAGGCACCAAAGCCAGCTCAGGTCAGGCCACTGATGCACTTGAACTGCTTCTTGTAAAACTTGTCCTCCACTGGTTCAGGTGGCTCCTGCTATAGCAATTCCTATAACATGCAGCTCAAATAATGTGTTATAACAATTCAAAGGTAATTCCATTACAATCTCCACCTCTGGTGGCTGGTGGGGTGGTGCGAGAAGAAGAAAAGGCCTTGACTTTGTGTAAGCACTGCTCAGCAATAACAAAAACATCGATGTGTTATCAACACTGTTTTCAGCACAAATCCAAACCATAGCCTCATACTAGTTATTAAGAAGAAAATTTACTCTATCCCAGACAAAACCAGCATAGTAACTGTATTTTACCAATGATAGAAAGTAGTAAGGCAAATATAAATATGCACACCTTTAACCCTTCTAATACAGATTTCTCTTAATATAACTAATATAATTGACAGTATCTATACTTTTTATATTCAAACTATCAATTGTAATGGATGCATTCCTACCTACTTGTTAAAAATACATTTTTAATATTTTATATATATATATATATATATATATATATATATATATATATTTTTGTGTATACAGAGACATTTTTTAAAAGAACTCATAAATAATAAAGTATTTGATTTGGAACTTCTTCTGTTTGCCAGTTGCTTTACATAATACATTTTTTTTTTCCAGGATATGTATTTACTCAATACATCAGAGAGACTGAAATGTAAGTAAACAATGCACTGTGTGTTTTGAAAACTAAATTGGTTTTGAGTGGAATAATTTTCCAAGCACTTGTAGCTCTAGCATGACACATGTTCATTATCAGATTCAACAACAGAGAATTTACAAGAAAATATGCAACATATATATGTATACACATACACTCTGTTGAATGAAGGGTTAAATATCAGAAAATCTCTTCACTTGCAATTAAAAGTTAGAAAAACAGAATTAGAAATTAGAAATTAAAGTTTATTTTAGTACAAAAAATATCAGGCTGAGAAAATAAAAGTTAAGACTTTCTGGTTTTGATATCATACATCCTTTTTGGATGAATATTAATCCACTGAATCGGTATGGAATAACTCTTCATTAATGCTGAATTTAATACAATTACTCTCCGACCTTTTGCCCTTAGCTTCTGAAGGCATTGCCTTCTGAAATAATATTGGAACTGATAGACAACCTCAGAAACAGCTTTGAGTAGGCACATTTGTCTTTGCATATGAAATTAATATTCATGTTAATATATACATATAACATTTTTAAGAATATAGAAATATTTACAATATATTAGTCTATAAATCTAGATCAGATTAACATAATCTAGTTTGTCTATCCTAGGGCATTACCTTTGCTTAGATATTAATAGTTTTAAAATAACAAAGGCATCACTATCACAGAAACTACAAGGAAGTAGATGAAAAACTTGATTGTCTATGCAAACACTGATCTCACATTCTGTTTTCTCATTTGAATTGAGCAGTGGAGGTTTGCTTTTGAAATGAAATGCTATTGATATCAGCATGTGCTTATCAGCTCAGGATACAGAATTTGTCTCTGCTCCCATGCTCTTACAATTTGCAAAGAGATTGTTGTTTCAAATATTATTTTTTCTAGTAAAGAGACAGCTCATTAGATGTCATTACTAGTCAGCAGCTGCCACAGAGCAGGGATTTCAAACTTGTGGTAATACATCTCTTCACAAAAGCTTTCTCCAAAAATGGGGAAACTATTTTGTCATTAACCTCAAATGACATTATACATGGCTGCATTTACACCTTTTGCTCTCCTGAAGTGCATTTTAAAATTCAGGAGTTTAAACTTGTTTTATGGTATTTGTTCTCTTTAAAATGATGATTTCTGCTGTTAGAAAACTCTAACCCAATAAATGAAGTGAAAGGCAAGACATTTCATCACCAAATTCTGTCACAAAAATTGGAGGAATTTTTTTGTTTATTTGTTTCATCCTCCTCACAGTCTGTTTGCAAAGAAGGAGGGATTCCAGGGAATTCATTGTTTTGATCAAACCAAAAAGTGAACTTGATCTAGAGAAGGTTGATCAGGCAATTCCCATCAATATCATCAAAAACTGCCAGGCTAGTGTGTTATAGTATGGAAAAAAAGATGTCCAGGGAATGTTGGTAGTATAACTTCAGAGTCAATAGTGTTAATTTAACATTTCTGAACAAGTGAATTCCAAAGGCTTTACTTCTGAAAAGGATTTTACAGCCCTTACCTTAAAATTAGAAATAATAGGATTGTTATTTGCATAGCTAGAAACAATATGCAATGATCTTACAATTTGAACATTTCTTTCATTCTTTCATTTTTAGAAAATATAAAATGAGGAATTGCACACAGTGTTGCAGGTCCAAGTGTTAAAAAACATATCAACTGCTAATCAAGTGCTGTCATATCAAGCATTTTGCATCATTAAGCAGAAACATGAGTTAGAGAGCAGTAACCAACACTTTCCAATTAATCACAGAATCACAGAATCATAAGGGTTGGAAGGGACCTCAAGAGATAATCTAGTCCAACCCCCGTGCTAAAGCAAGTTCTCTACAACAGGTTAATGGGGCCCTTATTAAATTCTGAAGGTCTAAGGGTGCTTACAGCAGACAATAACTTCAATAAGAAAATAAGAAAAATGTCAGCTTCTCATGCAGTTAAGTTAGACATTTTCTGAAAAAGAGGAGATAGAAAAGGTCTGATTTATAACATAGCTTGTGACTCTGGTGACATTTTTGTGCATTTTTGTTTGATCCCTAACTTCACAGTCTTCATTTTTTTTTTTCTTTTTCTTTTTCCAAAGCATTTTGCAGTGCTGGTTTTTTTTTTTGTTGTTTTCCACTTGATATAAAGCATATAGGTGTCCTGAATTAGTGTCTTCCACAGGAGAAAGGTGGTTTGATCTTATTTTGTTGAATATTTTGATTTTTAAAAAAATGTTTTCTCATTATACCATCTGCCACTTGAGGAATATTTACAGCATATAACTAAAGAATTCTATTAAATATCTTATACAAAGCACAAATCCCAATAACTATTAAGTGTGACTGCCAAAACTTAGGATAAAAGAAAACAGTATGGAACATTAAAGCCAAATGGGTTATAAAAGCCACTTTTTTGAGTGTAAATGAGCACATTTGGATATTTTATGGTCAAAAGAGTGTTACCTACTATGACAACTCAGACTTGCCTTTGGGAAGAAAAGAGAAGAAAAGAGAAGAAAAGAGAAGAAAAGAGAAGAAAAGAGAAGAAAAGAGAAGAAAAGAGAAGAAAAGAAAAGAAAAGAGAGGTTTTATCTGAACAGCTCATTTGCTAAATTAATCAAAAATGTGACTTAAATAAAATGCATATCAAAGCAATCATAATCAGGTTTTAAAACTTGGGATGCCCGGATCTTATGTTAACCTAACAATAAAAACATCCAGGATGATACATCCATAAGTAAACTTTTGAACAGAAATACTTATGTTTTATCTCTTTGTCTCTATAATACTTTCCTTAGGACATGTGACAGATCCCACACCATCCATGCGCACCTGGGGCTTTTGGTCTCGTGCCCACAAAGCAGACTTCCAGTCGACTGCCAGTGAGAGGTCTTGAAGCTAGAGCAAATTGCAGCCACCCGAGGAGGTATGCTGACTTTCCAAGCTGTGCCTGGAGAAGCCAGACAATGCAAAATGAAATCTAAAATGCTGACGTCCTGCTGGGGGAGTCATCAGAGTGGAACACTTCATACCCAGCTTTATGTAGCTCATAATGCTTTTGTAGATTTCTGATCATTGCTGTAGACTCTGTAGTCAAAGGAAAGAGCTAGACATCTTCAAAAGCTGATTCAGCTCCCTTGTAGGGGACCCTTAATGCACCAATAAAGCTAGATGAGAAGACTGTCTCTGCAAGCTAGCATGTTTACTGGAGGACAGGGATATATTACAACTGTCTTATTTTCTGTATTTTTAAATAAACTAATCACTCAGTTTAAATGAGTCCTGGTCCTGTGGTAGGTGTTAGGAATGCTGAGTGCATTGGCCAGACAGAGGATTTAGGGAGAGGCACAACTAGTTTCTGAAACCTTGCCAAGCTAAATAGGACAACTTGTAACCATGAATATGACAAGTCCAAGCAATAAGCTGAGCTATGCAGAATGTATTGACCTCTGCCAATATGCAGTTTTGGCACTTTTAGGAACCCTAAAGGTAAAATAATGACATCTGCAGAGTACAAGTGCTTCCACAATGCAATGGCCTTGAGGTCACATCTTAGAACTTAGGCATGTAAGTCCTTTTCTGATGCCTAGATTTATGTGATATGCCAAAGATCACAAAGGCAATCCACAGCAGAGAAAGGATTTGACCCAAGGCCTCGACTCCTGAGCTAATATTTGAAATACTTTACAAATCAGTTTTTCTTTTTGACAGTTCACAATGTGAGAATATAATTTGTTTCTAAGCAAAATATGTTCCAGATGGTTTGCATTTGTAACCACACTTGAGGAAGAATTATGAATGTACTTGTTTGGCTTCCATGTTAGAATTACACGATGAAATACTTGCCATTTATGAGTGTCTAGACCTAATATTTCACACAGTTTTCACTTTCTAGAGTCAGATTCATACCTATTTTTACCACAGCTGCCCTTGATGGAAATTGTGTTGCATAAGTATAGACACAAAAGACTTTTTGCTCATAACAAAAATGTCTGAAACTGAATTTTTCCACAGTCCAGGATTTTGTGACGACTAATATGCTAAGCAAGCTGTTACTGAATTCTTCAAAATGTGGGAATGTCTTCAAATTTGTGGGAATAAACTCAAAACGTTGAACTGAAAATATGAGGGAACACAAACAAAGGGGAAAACAAATTTTTAACAGTTTCTGCAAAGTTTATGGTGTACCCCTAGTAAAAGAGGTCAACTAGCTTAGCAGACCATATTTTTATATTTAACTGCTCCAAGAACATCACATGATTTTTCAGGTCATATTTATGAATCATATAACTAGATTAGAACTCAGCTAGCTTGCAGCGTGCTAGACTGATAAACATTTCCCTTTGAAATTCAAGTCAAATATCCATTCAACAGAAAATTAACATTTTTTTTTTAAAAAAAAAGAAGCTAATTTAAGATGTTTAGGTGATTTCAATTTTAATGTTAACATGTTAATTATAATCAGAAAGTGTGACAATAATAATTACAGTTTCGTGTGCTAATTCTGTCTTGGGTTTGTTTTTTTTTTTTTTTAAAGTATCATTTAACAATTTTACATTATGTAAATAAACGATATCTTTCTATGCCTTCTCACAATTTATGATTTCTGTATATAGATTATATGGTTTTCAAAATGACCAAATATCTCCTAACAGAATTTCTGGTGGGATGAAACCAGGAGTCTTTACTTTGAAGCAGAGTTAAATCCGGAGGCCCATAAAATCTTGGGAGGTAGGGGAATAAGAATGACATTTTCTCTTTAATTAGTCAGAGTAAAATTTTGCTCATTTTTTTATTTCTTTTAGACAAACATTCTCTTACAATGGTCCCAGAAGCTGGCTTGTGAGGAAAAAAAAAGAAAAAAAGAAAAAAAAGAAAAAAAGAAAAAAAAAAAAAAAAGAAAAAAGAAAAAGACATAATAACAATAATCATATGGCACCAGCTGAAAAGACAGACTTTATAATTTTTTAAAGCAAAGAATTAAACCAACCTCTGCCACCGTACCCCTCTCCCCCCAAAAAAACCACCCCAAAACCAAAACACAAAACCCAAACAACAAGAACTAAAAAACCCCAACATCTCAAAGAGAAACTAGGGAGCAGCTTGGGTAAGTTTTTTGAAAAATACTACTTTTGGGGAGAAGCTATATTTTCTGTAGTGTATATTTTCTTTCTCACTAGATCTCAATCTTTCTTGGAAATCTATTTTATAAAAAAGGAACTAAGCCACAATAATATGACCTTATTGTTTAAGGTCAAAAGTGCTGCTAATCAGGAAATCAAATCTTAAATCTTTCTCTAAGACAAGTCATTGACTATGATCTGTAGAATCCAGGTTTAACCTGTGTGATCTATTTGTTTGTGGGGTGAAAAGAGGCGTTAGGAACTAAAATTATATATCAGTTTCAGCTGATATCAGTTTCAGCTTCCCTAAGATTCATTAAATAAAGAAAAAAATTCTTAACAATGTGTTTTTAAGAGTCCAGCTAGTTAACTGCATTCTGTACTGCAAAATAATTTCTTCTCCTAGCTTGGACTGTCAGTTGCAAAATACCTCTCATGAGGGACTGTGTACATGAGAAATGGTATCTGTAAATTGAAGATATTCTTGTACCCTAACAATGAATGTTATTCGTGTCTCAAGTCTTTACATACAAGTCTTAGTCTTAGACTTACAAGTCTACAGTCTCCTAAACACTATTTCTGATGAAAAATACTCTGTCGTATGTTTCATTTATTACCTTTTGCTGAAGTTAAGCCTCTCTGTGTGAGCAAGAAGATGGTGAAGCTGCATTCTAATCTCAATTTGAAACTGGCTAGGCAACAATATGAATAATGTGTTTTCCACTTCCTAACAAAAGTCTTCTAAGCAATTTTCTACTACATTCTATCTTGTTTACCATCTTGTCAGAGTATGCCCACCAGTTTGGGGTCAACTGTATGCATAAGCATCAGTCTATGTTTTCACCTGGGTTTTCTTCTTGGTTTTAAAACTGTAAGGATCAATGGCAAGACATAGGTAGATATCAGATACTCAGCAGAAGAAAAGTTGTTGATTGGGGTTTTATTACAGACCTATTTAAATTGCCAGGTCAGTATGGGGAATGATTAAACCTCTTTATTTTATAATATTTTAATTTACTTCCTGCAAATTTATATCCATCTTCAAAACCTTTGTTTTGCTGCCTTCTAATTGACTTAGTTATTAGTGGAAGCTCAGATTTAGCAAAAAGGGAACAATTGATAATGCATTAGAATTAATAAATATGACAAATATTATGTTGTTGCATAATAAAACTAAAGCCCTGAATAAGCATTTTAAAAAAAAATGTTATCGAGATTAAGTTTATGACTTAAATGGGCAGATCTGTACATTATAGTTTGAGGAAAAAGGAGTTCAAATAAAAAAATTAGGAATCTTGACACAGTCATAAAGAACGCAGGAACCTACAAACCCAGCTGTTACCAGTAAAATGTCTGGCTCTTCATTTTCCAGGCAAACTGATGGTATTTAGATTTAGTTTAAAGTCAGTTTAACGTTATTGCTTTCAGTGCAATTGCAATGATTGTCACCATGGAGAACTTCACATGACTGAAGACATTATTTTCCCATTCTCTGCACTTTTTCCTCTTCTAGTTAGGGGATCTTTAACCTACAAAGTCCTTTGTTGCAAGATAAATATGTGATACTAATCAATGAGATTTGCATCAGTGAGGTTTATTGCATGATTTGTTTATGTAAATAACACAAGAAGTGAACACTACAAGGGCAAACAGTAAGTGATGTTTGATTGGAGCTATTAAGACCTACGTGAAATGCTCTTTAATAAAATAATGCCATGTGACTTTTATTGCTAGATTAATCAAAAAAGGTAATATGTCATTTAAACAGAAAGAGGAACAAATCGCATTTCTATTTACTGTTTATAGATAGGAATTGCTGTTATACTTAAAAACAAATTTGTAAATAATTATCCATTATCATTTGGGAATGGCCAAGTATCTAATGGATGTGTGTTCAAAGAATCATTTCATGACAGGAAATTAATAAAATGCAGAGAAAATAAGTGCATTTTCACATGAAGAATTAATCACTTCTGTGATTTCTTACAGAAATGTGGCTGCCAGCAAAGAGATAATTTATTAATCCATTAACTAATAAACAGAGTCCTAAGAAAACAGAATAATTTTCTTGAAATGTGTCAAACAACTTTTCCTGTCTTCCTCAGCAGGGACAGTGGAGATTTCCTTCTTCAGTGTTGTTATTTTCTTTGAGGTCTTGTCTTCTGCTAGAGCTCTGAACAGATATTTCTTATGCCCTTTTCTACATTCATCATTGTATTCAGTCAGATAAAGTATAGAGAACCAGAATAATTTAAATGTTATCATAAATAAGAATTTGCGTAATGCACAAGGCGTTTGCTTGAAGTTTTGATGCAAGAATGAACTTCTTGTTTGATGCACTAACTATCTAGTTCAGGAGCAGAAACACTCTTTTCCAGTTTAGGTGACCAGTCATGCATCACAAGTAAAAATATTCTGGTATTTGTAATGGCATGCAGAGATATCTACATGTATGTCATTCCAGGAGCTCAAAAAATCACTCATTTCCTGTTCCTTATTGATTCTATAGCTTCTGCACCCATTCATCTAGCAAAGCTCATTCATCCCTTTGCACTAGCTCAGATACAATGATCAATAAGGTTAGTGACTGTGTATATAAGGTAATTCTATCAATTTGTTTCTTTTCCACATGTAAGGGAAGAGTGGCTATACAAAAGCTACTTCCTTCCCTGACTTGCAACATATTTTGATTGCCAAGGAAAAATCTCACACAAACAGAGCCATCCCTCCCTTTGCCTCTAATTTCTTTCCAATCAATAACATCCTGCTAATTGCTGTTTGTAGGACTATTGCTCTTCACAGGATTATAGAATGTTTAGGGTTGGAAGGGACCTTAAAGATCAGCTAGTTCCAACCCCCCTACCATGAGCAGGGACACCTTCCACTAGACCTGGTTGCTCAAAGCCTCATCCAGCCTGACCTTAAACACTTCCAGGGAGGGGGCATCTACAACTTCTCTGGGCAACCTGTTCCAGTATTTCATCACCCTCACAGTAAAGAATGTCTTCTCAGTGTCTAATATAAATCTACCGTCTTCCATTTTAAAGCTGTTAGCCCTTTTTCTATCACTATGTGCCCTTGAAAAAAGTCTTTCCCTAGCCTTCCTGTAGGCCCCCTTCAGGTACTGGAAGGCCACTATGATGTCTCCCCTGAGCCTTTTCTTCTCCAGGCTGAACAGCCTCAATTCTCTCAACCTGTCCTCTCAGCCCTGTAATCATCCTCATGGTTCTCCTCTGGTCTTGGTCCAACAGATCCAAGTCATTCTTATATGAGGGGCTCCAGAACTGGATGCAGTACTCCAGGCAGGGTCTCATGAGAGTGGAGTAAAGGGGAGAGAATCACCTCCCTTGACCTGCTGGCCATGCTTCTCTTGATGCAGTCTAAGATACGATCGGCCTTCTGGGCTGTGATCGCACATTACCAGCTCATGTTGAGCTTCTTGTCCACCAACACCCCCCAGTCATTCTCCTCAGGGCTGCTCTCCATCCATTACCTGCCCAGCTTGTAACTGTGCTTGGGATTGCCCTGACGAAGCTGCAGTACCTTGAACTTGGCCTTGCTGCATTTAATGAGGTTAACACAGGCCCACCTCTCAAGCCTATTAGGATCCCTCTGGATGACATCCTTTCCTTCCAGTCTGCCAACCAAACCACACAGCTTGGTGTCATCAACAAACTTGCTGAGGGTGGTTGCACGCAATCCCACTGTCCATGTCTCTGACAAAGATATTAAACAGCACTGGCCCCAGTACTGACCCCTGAGGGATGCCACTTGTCACTAATCTTTATTTGGACATCGAGCTGTTGATCGCAGCTCTTTGAGTGTGACCATCCAGCCAATTCCTTATCCAGTGAGTGGTCCATCCACCTAGTTCATGCCGCTCCAACTTAAAGACAAGGATGTCATGTGGGACAGTGTCAAATGCCTTGCACAAGTCCAAGTAGCTGACATCAGTTGTTCTTCCCTTATACACCAATGCTATAACTCTTCTACTGCAGAATAGCAGCATCAGAAACAATGATAGCACGTGCCTTTGCTCTTAGAAATTATTTGACCATGATAAACCCTTTGAAGAAACAGAGATGTTTAAAAAGTAATTCTTAACATTGCAATGATTCTTTCCTTAGTTTCAATGATTCAGTCTTACTGCTTTACACTGCTTGATGTTGCAAACCAGCTGTATAAATCAAGTCAGATAGTCACAACCACTTTGCCGTAAGGGAGCACTACAACTGAAAACGCATTCTGAGAAACCTTATCCATTGTTCAGAATGAACAAACATAGTAATATCAGCATTTCCACCTTTGATTGGATCCATGTTTTGTCAAATTACATGGCCTATGGCCAACACTAGACTGTTTACAAGGACAAAATCTTAAAGAGCTTTTTTTCACTACCTTGAATAAGTAGGAACTGCCCATCCTTCTGAGGCTCAGCTTTGATATTAATGTTCCCAACGATACATATCAGGCCCCACTGATCAAGAGTTATCACCTCCCTAGTACAGGCAGCATAGGATAGACAGGATGTTCATTCTGTAACTGCTCTGAAGTGGAACAGCTAAGGCAGGGACTAACGTTTTCTTTTCTGGAAGATGCTACTAGAAAGCAAAATTGTATGTAATGCTATGTGCTAGCTTCAGATACTGAAGGAACACCCATAATGTCCCTAGAACTTTATTGCAGGGGAAGTAACACTCTGAGATGGCTTAACTGTCTAATTTATCTTCACTGGGATTTGTAGTGCACTGCTGCTAGGCACTGGGGCTGGTGTTTGCTATGATCCCAGTGAAAAGATCACTTGGATTCGGGAAAATATTGCTTAAAATACATTTACTGGAGCTAACACTGTAGGGAAAAAGAGGATAGTATGGATAATCTTACATGCCTTCAGATAAATCTAGGGAACAGTTGTGTATCATCACATAGACCTGCAGTCAGGGAATAGTGCATAGTGCAGATCCCATCTGTTTGACGGTCTTTAGAGCTCTTAAAGGATATTCTTAAAAAATGACAATTCTATTAGTCATTTCTAGTGTCAAACAGAAGGATGTTCACATGATCACATACTGTTTCACTTTAAGATAAATAGAAGGACACACAGGTCGTGTAATTGCTGGTGCCTACAGACTCTTTCATTGCTATTACCAGCTAAGTGTGCCTTTCAGCCAAGGGATATGCACAGCACAACACAACCCTGAAAGCCAAGCTATATGTGCATCATAATAAAACATGGTGCAGCAAAGGCCTGTGTCTTCTGATATAAATTGTTATGTAGAACATTAATTCTTCAGTGTATAACAGTCTTCTTGTTAGGAACACTACTGGTTTATCAAAAAAGTTTCAACCATTAGCTGCTGTGCTTGTCATTCTTGAAATAAATGCTTCAAATGCTCAGATGACAAATAATACTCTATGTCTTCATCTCTGTGTCCTTAACCAACTGTTCAGCATACTCCAGCTGTACTCCACCATGAAGATAACATGCTCCACCAATGAGAGTATACATTAATTAACTGAACTGAAAACAGAAACATGGGCAGACTTTACCTGTCTTTTTTGCCTACTGCTGTAAACTTTCTATAGGCAAATAATAGTCCCATCTGCAATAGACACATGAATTAAACTTGTCTCTTCCCCTGTTTCCATTAGTCCCATCCTCTAATAACTGCTCGGTACTCTGCAGCTTAAAGTCTCATACCTCCAAATAGTAATCTATTCTAATTCAAAAATATCTCCATATTATTCCCTTTGGTAGCCAGTTAAGTGGTTTTTTTGTTTTTGTTTTTTTTTTGTTTGTTTGTTTTTTTTTAAAAAAATTTAGACTGGCTTCTGTGGAAGCAATCTCTACAGTTTAATTATATATTGTGATTAAAATTCCCCTTTTATTTTATCAAGTAGCCTGCATTCTTAGTATCATAGTATGTTATGTGAATGACAGCAGTTTTAAATCTAAATTCTCTAGAACACTTACTGTTGCACATATATTTATTTCATGTTTTTATTTGTTTGTGAAGAAAAGAATTGCAGTTCATTCTGTCTTGGTTCTTTCCTTCCCATCTTTAGAACTGTTCAGTATTCTTCTTGTTCTGACAAACTTTCAGTTTATCCCTCTGAAAAGAGGTACCAATACAGTATATTGTAATGCATTACATCTTGGTTATCTATACATGGTGATATGAGATTTGTTGCATAATTCTCCAGTCTCATTGCATATGCAGCCTTGTATCTTGGCTTTTTAGAACCCACTTATGCACTGAAGGACTTTCCACTGGGGTCTCTGGAGAGACACTATGAAAAAACCTCTACCTAAGGTTCATATAGGATCTTAAACTTCACAATTTCTGTTCAGTAAAGACCTGAAGCTGCAGTTTTAAATGATTTAATTTGCATTTCATGGCATCTTATTAAGAATGAAAACATTTCAGGTACATATTGTTAATCTTTTTAAAGATTTTTTTATCATTATATAGGCTTTGTGAAGCCTTACACAATGTGAAATTATTTTTTAATCTTTCTTTATGTTATTTTAATTATATTTGTTATTCTTGTTTCTTCAGAATCTCATATATGCAACACTTGAAGGCCCAGTGTCTAGGACAAAATTAAAGAATCATAGGGGATATTAAAGATCATCTAGTCCATCTCCCCTGCCATGAACAGGGACCTCTCACTAGATCAGGTTGCTCAAAGTCCCATCTAAACTGACCTTGAACACTTCCAGGAATGGGGCATTCACAACTTCCCTGAGCAACCTGTTCCAGTGTCTCACCACTCTCATCACAAAGATTTTCTTCCTTATAATATCTTATACACTTATAATAATATCTACTGGCTTCCTTTTATCTAAACATGCTTCTTTTTTTAGTTTTAGAACTGTTACTCTGTCCTGTCACCGTAGTCCTGCTAAAATGTATCTCTCCATCTTTTTTAGAAGCCCTTTTTATACATTGAAAGACAACAATGAGGTCTCCTCGGAGCCTTCAGTTTTCCAGGCTGAACAACCCCAACTCTCTCAGCCTTCAAAGGACAGATGTTCCAGCCCTGTGATAACTTTTAATGCCCCTCCTCTGTAACCACTTGAACAGGTCCATATCTTTCTTGTACTGGGGACCCCAGAACTGGATGTTTTTCTCCAGGTGAGGTCTCATAATATCAGAGTAGAGGGGCAGAATCACCTCCCTTATCCTATTGGCCACCTTTTTAGGCAGCCCAGGATAGGGTTGGATTTCTGAGCTGCAGACTTGTTCATTTTTCATCTACCTGAGAGTCTTGCTCTCAATACGTTCATCACCCAATCTGTACTGTTACTGGTACAGGCTGTACAAGAACTTTCTCTTTTCTCCAGCTGGATTATTGACATATGCTCAAGTTGTGGTGTAAATAAAAAATGTTTAGAAGCTTAGCTTTGGTCCTTTATATCATAATGGTTTTCCTTAATTTTATCATTATTTGGCACTGTTACAAACCTCTTGTTAAAGGGAAGCTCAATGATTTGCCAACTAATTTTGAAGAAAATGCCAATGCAAGTTCGAAAAACAGTTCAACTTTTGTTCCACTGAATAGCCATATGAAAAGTTACTTCACGAGTGTGAGAAGATGCTCATTCTGAGAATAATATATCTTACAGTTTCAAATTTAAAATAAACATACTTCCAACAAAAAGAAAGCATAATGATTTAATTGGACAGATTATTCTCTCTTTAGTAAATGTTGCCAAAAATAAACTCTAGGAAAATTAAAATAGCAGCTGACTCCAAACTTTATAGGTCCTTGTGAACTGCAAGGTGTGTCTTATTTCTGGCATGTGTTTCAGTTAGAGCAGGGTGAATTATAAGGCATTCCTCTAACTATGAGAGTGACTGAGCATTTTGGGGAAGTAAAATCAACTTATTTTGATATTATTTCTTTCAAAGTGAGAGTGAAAAGAATAACCTCATGTGTAGGGAACTGAGCTTTGCAGTTGGACAGGATTTGAACCTGATTATCTCAGGAAAATGAACAGTGGAGTTAACACATAAGAGTTCTTTAGATGACTAACAAAAATACTAGACCATTTGTGGAATAATTACAACCACTGTAGAGGCAAAAGTTGCCCATGAAAATTGTTTTCCATTTTTAAAATTCTTTTTCCACATGCAGCTCACGTGTAATGCACTCCTGCATGTTTCTTATTTTCAAGTATTACAGAAATGTAAATCAGAGCTAGCTATACTTATTTTTTTCTCAGTCTTTACATTTGATTCTACTAAAATGTCTTCAGCTGAAAAAAAAATCTAAAATATTGGAAATACTGCAATCATATATTTTGATATTCCATGTTGGTTTCATCATTACAAAAGTCTATGGTACAGATAGGCCTAGTTTTCTTAACTAGTGATAATAAGTACTTCTTTCTTTTTTTTTCTTGTTAAATGAAGAAATGCTACTCATGAATTCTAAACTTAGAGAATTCTCAGATGTAGAAGGAATACCAATTCTCAGTTTTTCTCCAATATTTTTTTTTAATAGTAGAAACATATATTTACATTCTATTTGGCTAAAGATTTTTCTGCATTCTGAGAGATAATAAAGTGCATCAGATGTTATCATCCTGAGAGCTATAACTCAAATCATAGACAACTTGATTTAATTAACAGCAATTTCTACAACCACAATAAATCCTGACTGAGGTGGTTTTACCTTTTGAACTAATAAACCTCCTTGTATAACCACCAAAACTATGGCAGAAAACTTTAACAATAATTTTTAATTATTTATGCATTGAACAAGAATTATACTTTTTTTTTTCCTTCTTTCTAAAAATTTTTAAAATATTTAATCAAACAAAACAAAGCCATTTTTTTAAAAAAGTACTTAGACAAGACCTTACATGATCTCACTGCTGTCAGTCTCTAGATTTGACAGAACATATCTGCTTTCTTCACTTATTGTTATTATTATTTTAAATCTCTCTCTTTATGATATGAATGTATATACACACATAAAGTGTGTATTTAGCTACTGAAATTGCTACCTTTTCTGTGTCCCCTAACCAATTTATTGTAATTATTAGTTGTTACTATTTTTCTTCCAGTTTTGGTTTTTGGGGGTTTTTTTGTTTAGTTGTTTTTTTTTTTTTTTTAGATGAGATATTGAACTGAAAAATCAATTATTCATAGAGCCTGAGTCCAGATGGATTAGAGGTACTTCATTTCCCTTGTCTAAAAATTCACATATCAGAAAAGATATCGTATTAATCAGGCATGAACTATCTTTGCTAAATGTGTGTTGTATTTCATCTTATTTTCTGTGTTCTTCCATTTCTTTGATTATATTTTCCTTTAAAAGTTTGACAAGAGCTTTCAGTACCACTGATTCATATGACATTGAGTCTACACTTATTCAGATTGTTATTTTCTTTCCTCATAAAAGCGAACATTTTATTTTTCCTTTTCATTTATATGACACCACCTTCACTGGCTTCCTAATGACAAATTGGCAATTTCACATACAGTATATTCCAGCACATTGTGATAGAGAGTAATAGTTTCTTTGACTGATATATTTTCTGGGGGTTTTGCCACCACTGTTTTATCTTTTGGGGTTTTTTTTGCTGTTGCTTTTTTGTTGTTTTTTTTTTTCCTCTGCAAACTTTCTTTGTGATGTTTCAACTACCTTCTTCCCCTTTGATCACATCCTTAATATTCTGCTATGGAGGAAAAACATGGACATTCATTTAGTTTTGAGATTGTTCATGAATTATTTTTAGTGTCAGTCCTTTCTACATTGCTACGTTAGGCATCACTATACAGAATTCACAGGTTTGTAAGGAAGAGCTTATATAATATGCTAATAATTCTGGCTAAAAAGTTAGGAGTAGGCTAATAAAATGTGTTGATCAAGTAAATATGGGAGATTTGATCAATATTTTAAAAAAATCAAATATCACACATTAAGACCTGTAATGAGAGACATAGCACAGAACAGATTAGAATAGAATCAAATCTTTTCAGTTGGAAGAGACCTGCAATGGTTATCTAGTCCAACTAGCTGACCAAATGCCTCTTAAACACTGTGTGGTAGTTTAATCTGGCCAGCAGCCAAACAGCTGCTTGTCATCCCGCAACTGGATCAAGCTGAGAATCAGAAGGGTAGAAGTGATAAAACACATGGCTTGAGATAAAAACAATATAATAATTGGAATAAGTAAAATAATAATTCTAATAACAGTAATAATAGTAATAAATTGCACAGTGCAATTGCTCACCACCCACCGACTGTTGCTTAACCTGTCTCCAGCTAGCAATGATGGAGCACAGGCAGTCCTGAAAACTGAAACCACAAGCCCAGAAGAGCAAGCTTGGGCAATCCTCAGGAGAAATCCCCTTCTTTCTGGTCAACTCTCATTAACAAACTTAACATGACGTTATATGATATGGAGTATCCCATTGGTATAGAGAAATGTCAATCTGAGTTTACTGCGCTCCCCTCTCCAATCTGCAGAATAGCAAAACAAAAAGTCCTTCGACTTCCAGCAACTACTAAAAATATTAGTACGTTATCAACATTCTGCTGATAGCAAATTCCATACTGAAACCAAAAAAAACCCACTCTTCTAGCAACTAGGAAGTATATTAACCAGGACACACTGGCAGGCATAGGGGAATTTGAGAGAATTGGCAGTGAAAATTTGTAGTGCCAGGCCTACTGTCTAAAGAGAGCAATTTCAGTAGCTGAAGGTTCATCAGAGGGAAACAACTAAGCACGAGGACATGGATTTACAAAAGAACTGAGTATGAAAGAGAAAAACTAGTGTGCAAAGGCTACGGAAAGGCAAATGTGGTTCAAAGTTACACTAAAAGAGACGGGAAAATATAATATTGTTCAAGGAAATTATGACTATCACTTTGAAATAACATGTATGATGCTAGTTATCATGAAAGATTAACTCAGTTTGGAGCAGATAAAAGTAGTCAATTTATTTAGTTATTAAAACAACTAGTTACAATTTTTGACTGTGAAACCAGCATGCGTGTATTGTAGAAGATGGATGGGAGAAGAGGCAAGTAATCCAGAACATGTGATAGCAGAAGGACAAATGGAGTAGGCTGTGCTTGAATACTTTTCAGAAAACTATGATGAAGTTTCTGACTTTCAGAGTGACATTCTGAAGCAATTTGCTGTAAGAAATATGAAGGCATGCATCTGATCAAAGTAGAGTCGCTTATCTGACCAAATGTAGACTAATATCAGTACCTATGTATGAGAAAATCATCCTACACCACTTCTACTAAGGAGATATATATCTTAACATACAATCTAACTCATCCCAAAGTAGATCAACTAGGTCAGATGAAAATGTATTCCAAAAATATTTATTTCTTCCCATTAGCTTTAATGAGAATGTAAAGCAACTAACAACTTGTTTTAGATAGTTAAGTCTACTCCAGGTGACTATACTTGGCTCTTTATTTGCAAAACTCCTATACACCTCAAACTTTGTTATTTATTCAAGATGTATAGTATTTAACAGGAATTCTACGACAAGTTATTCTGTTTATAGTCTTATTCTTATAATAGTGTTATCAGACAATATTCTAAATGGGTAAAAGATAAGGTGACTGGCACATTTCAGAAGTTCTTTTTCTTTCTCCTGTTTGATTAGGTAAAAAAAAATGTTAGTCATACCTTATTTTTTTTAATTATTTATTCCATGTCTAGATTCATGCCATGAATTTAATATTAACACTGATAGAAATATATGGATATTTAAATTAAAAATATAACATTGATTTTCATTTCTGTCTGTGTGTAGAAAATTACTAATTTTATAGAAATAAAATGACTTTCAGAACTGCAGCTCATACATTCAGAACTGAAGTAGAAATAAAATAGAAACGGATTCAGAGTTAGCACTAACTTATTAAAGTTCGGTGTAAAAAATGTTTAGTTCATTCCCCACAAATTTTGCTTGTTACATCCATAAAATAAGTTGTAAGTCTGTGATTTTCTTGGTGCTCAATACTGTGCATAACCACTTCACTAAAAAAAAAAGTTTTATCTTCTAGTTGTTGCTGATACTCTTGGTAACTGGTTCAACCACTATCTCCTACTATTATCTTCCCAGTTGAACTGTATTGATTTGCAGTCCCTTTACATGTGTAGCCAGCCCAGTTTTAGTTGGATAATAGTATTTGTTGTTCTGTATCAACAAAGCTTATTAAAAACATATATGCAGCTAAACTAGAGTTGCCCATACACTATCTGTCTCAAAACAGAAGAGGGACTAAAAGTGTTATTAAAAATGCTTAATTTCATGAGATATTGTGTAGCTTTCATAAAATTATGTCAGCATCCAGAAATAAAGAAATTATTGAAAGATTTGGCTACTTCTATGTCATTTTAATTTAACTTTCAAATTTAAGGCGTAATTTGCATTATAACCCTTTCTGTTTCCCAGAACTCATTCTTATTTATTGAAATACTCGTTTACTCCATTTTAGTGATACACAAGAGTTCTGAAGTGTAAGAGAATTGCTCTTTAGCATTCATAAAGAGATAGATTAAAAGGAGTCAGCATCTTAGTGGCCATTTCCATATGTTTTGTGGTTCCTGTCAACAACAGTGTTACCTTTCCACTAACTTTGAAGCTGCTTTCACTCACCAATATGTTTATATCAGAAATTAAAAGCTGGAGTTAGGGAGATGTAAATTGCTTCAGATAACACATGATCTTAGGTCTTGTTTTATCTTGCCTTTTAATTTTTTTCTGTTTTTTAAAAAAAAAGAAAAATTTCTGTAAAAGAAAGAAAAAGCACGACACTGGCCAAAATTTCATATGAACATCATCCAGAGTATGAAAGGCAGGTAGGTAGGCAGTCATCTGTCTTCTCACTGGAGCTAAACAGGGAGTTGCCAGAAAAACTTCCAAAATCTGGATCTCAATGTTGATTTGGTTATTTACAAAAGAGTTACAGTATATGATAGGCTTGAAAATTCCTAATCATGTATCCTAAGATACATGTCTCTGCTCAATTTTAGCTTAAGAAATGCTAAATGCTGGTTTTTTTAGTAGAAATGTCTTACAAAGTTAAAGGGTCAAATTGTCATGATCTTGCTGCTACAGACAAAAAAACTGGTTAGAGGGACAGAAGGAATCAGGAAATCTTCAGGGATTCAGATTAAGTAATGAAAGGCAAGTCTGGTGCATGCTATGAAACATGATCTCCATCAACCCCAAGACCATCCAAAGAGAGGTGAAATAAGCAGAGAAAATTCTGTGTGACAGGAGCTCAGTCATGCATATTGGTATCAAAAGGAGACAAATTAGTACATAGTAGCAGTTTGTAGTGGTAGAAGTATAGGCCTAAATGAATCAAAGAGCATGAGAAAAGACAGATAAGGCAGGCAGAAGAGAGAGACAAAGGTAAAGGAAAAGGAAAGAGTGTGCAAAAATCACAAAAATTGAGATAAATTTTGGTACATATACTTTCGACTTTATTTGTTGTAAAACAAAAGTGTGTTACGTTAGTTCTCAAAAGTGGAACCTCAAAGAGCATAGAAAAAGCATTAAGAATTAAATACATTTAATTTGAAGACATGAAATTGGAGATGGGGAGTTAAGGGAGCAAAGTCTAATTGAAAGCATTTCGTAAAATATAATAATTCTATGGTTCATGAATATTTTCTGGGATGCATATTCCTTTCATACTCTAGTGCCATCTACATTTTTGCAGTTCTTTGGGATAAGATGCACCAGCATGCTGAATGGTTAAGAGAAAACACACAGGTAATTACAACTTTCCATAATGTATGTTTTTTTCTGGATACTGGAGTAAGTTACCCTATTGTCTTTCTAGTCTACACTGCACCAGGTAGAAGCAGAAATCTTTATTTACTATCTATGCAAAGGGAATGAATTAGTAAGAAATACTAACCAAGAAAAAGGAGAGAGGGGTGTTGTACAACTGTCTAAACACAAAGTGAGTGTAGCTAGATGCTGTAAAATACTTACTTGACAACTGGCTCCTTTTTCAAGTTACATAAATTCTGAGCAACATATTTACTGACACTAGAAAGGTGATTACTACAGTGGGAGAAATTCTGCTTCAGTCTTATATATTTTAATAGCAGATAAGTAGCTCTGCAATGAAAGCCAGAAGCAAGAAAAGAGAAAATAAGTCACTTCTATGGATTTTTTAAGTATTAGCCTCCCTTATTATGAGAGTTTCTGCAGCAGTTGTGACTACTTTTCCTGGTTTGTCTTCATCTGCTACAGAGTAAATTGTTTTCTTTTTATATTTTCTTTTCTGTATAGGAGCAATGATTACTGGCAGTGGTTGGTCCTCTAGCTCAGTTGGTAGAGCATGAGACTATTAACCTGAGAGTCATGGGTTCTAGCCCCACATTGGGCACCAAAAGGACTGTGATAGTTCCACTGGACTAGCCCTTGGCCAGCAGCCAACATAGCCCTTCACCCACTTCCCCCTACCCCCAGGGGCTAGGGGCAAGGACAAAGGGGTTTGTAGGTTTAGATAAGGACAGTTTAATTAAAAAAAACCACACACACACAAAAAAACCCAACCCAAAACCAGAAAAAAACCCAACTTTAAATAATACTAATATTAAAATAGCAAAGATAATAATAACAGTAACAAAATATGCAAACGAGTGATACACAGTGCAATTGTTCACCACCGGCTGACCAAGCCCAGCCCATTCCCAGATAACGATCCTGGAAACCGCAATTCCAGGAGAGCGAGAGCTCAAACTGAAGTCAGAGAGAGACAAAAGAGGAAGAGACCCTCACTGATATACTGAACGTGACCTGATATGATATGGAATATCCCATTGGCATATACAAACGCCAACTTGGTTTATTAATTTAAATATTCCTCAGCCCCTTAAATTTTGCTCTTGTAGACTAACAAAACACAAAGTCCTTCACTTCCAGCAACAAAAATGCAAACACTGGCATGTTATCAGTGCTTCTCTCATAATATATCCCAGCCTGAAAGCAAAACGCAGCACTATTGTAGCTACTAAAAAGAAACCCAGCTCTATTTCAGCTAAAAACCAGGACGCTACCACACTAAGTGAACTCTATAATTTATAATCTGAAGCTACTGTGAACTGTTGTCCAATAGAAGAAAAGAGAAATGAATTGTGGTATACAGGGGAAGGGATTAGAAATAACTCTTAGAAGGCCAACCATGAGGCTAAATACCTTTACAAAGAGGTCAGTGTTTGATACGGCTTTTGCTGCTGGGAAAAGTATAAAAATACTTCATAAAAATACTTTGATCTGGTGGATTTTAGCTTATTTGCTCCCGTTCTTCAGCTCTGAACAAGCATTAAAAAAAATTAAGGAAGGACTCTCTTGTTTCAGTCCAAGATAAAGTAAGAAAATGGTTGAAAATAGAAAATTAAATTATGTCAATAACAGAGGGGAGACCTGAAGATTTGAGTTACTGAAAGCTGCCAAACATATTTATTTGGAAGTAAGAATGTTTCTTCATAAGCTGGTTTGCTTCATAGCGATCAACAGTGCACTTCTTTTTCACTTGCAAGGGCTTGTCTGCCCTCTCTCTTATTTCTGGTCACCACATGACTGTTCTAAACATTCATGCGATACACAAAGTGTTTTCAGGTCTAGATCTCGTCTAAATCCTTTAGAAGTGACCAAAACTTTTTTTTTTTTTTTTTACTTAAGTAAGCTCTGAAGTAAGATTTAAGATTTTAACCTTAAATTAATTTCTGAACAGATGTGTACAAGGTGGTTTAGCCAGGGAAGCTGTACATTTGTGAGCAATGTGATGAGAAGGAATATTAGAGGCATTATAAATGCTTATGTTCTGGAGGTGCTAGAGAAGAGCTCAATTCAAGAACTGATTTAGTCATGTGAAGTACTTGAAAGAGCTAGAACTTCCTAAATAATCATTATAAAACACTAAGTTGTTAAATAATATGGCTATGCATGCATGTTGTTCAGGCTAGATTTGCAAAGGCTGCATAAAAGTCTCTGCTCTAATTGCCTTTGAGACTATAATGAAATTCTCCGAAGACCTACCTTCCACCTGTAAACATCCAAGGCTCTAAATTGCATAAGTCTCCACTGGCAGACTTTGCTACATGCCTACATATTTTTTAACGGGAGCGTGCACAACTGCTTCTGACACTGCTGAGCAGATGAGGCAGCTCTGTACAGCCTTGCCTTTTTCTAACTCAGTTATATTACAATAGCTTTTTTTTTGGTTCTCTAATGAATGAATTTGGCTTAAGGAGGTTATTGTCCAATAAATGACCAAACGCTCTTGGGATTGCAAGTTAATAAACATTGGTATAGTTATAGCTATACAGTATAGCTATGTGGCAGAATCATATAAAGATACATTAAGACCATTAAGCACAAGAAGCCAAACACCTGGGGGATGAATTCAGCAACCATAAAGAGAAAGTAGATGCAGCTAGACCTATAACCATAACCTATCTCATTATATTCATATAATCATTGTCATTTAATTTTATAATTGTTATTATAAAACTGTGTAGAAGACAAAACCTCTTAGTTTCTAGCACACATTATAAAATCTGTTATGTTAATTGCAGACTATAATGACTTCCCTGCCATGATTTTTATTTGGTTTGCCTGTATTACCACAGTTGATTTCTACATAGATTTTAGGTTAAATTCAGCAGTGATTTCTAGTCCACACAAATTTACTGTCTTTACAGGAACTATATAAGATGTGACTCAGTACAAAATTTATAACATTATGTGTAAAAAAATCTAGAAATTTCATAGACATTTATTGAGGCCATTTAAAAAAATACATAAGAGGATTAAAATGGAAATTAATAATTAGTTTCAAATGGTGTTGTAATCAAAATTAAAAGTAACATTTGTACTTTTGAGACAGTCCAAATAATAAAAAGAATAATAAATGTATATTATGTCCCAACCCTAGGTTGTGAAAATATTTTTTCACATTTTCAACACATTAAATTATCTCATAGCTACTATCTTTGACGTGTCAATTCCAGAACACGAGGAATCTGTACATGCATTCAGCCTACAAATTTAGTTATTTTTTTTCAATTCAGCTGATGTTTGCAAAGGTATATCCCCAAGTATAGTACTAAAACAGCTTCTGAACGGAAGCATAAGATAATGACATACTTATCAATTATTTTAATACTTTCAATTCAAAAGACACAATTGCCTTAAATATACATGGCTGAAAGAAAATTTTTGTTAGGATCTGGATATTAATCTATTGCTGCTTTTTGTCTGTTGACTATTTACAGTAAGGCACTTTTAAAAATTGTTAAATAAATTTAAAATATTTAACATATTTTATTTTTATCAAGTCCTTTTCCTTTTATGCTGGTCTTGGGGTTTCTAAGGTCAATGTTTAGGGCTTGATTCAATTGCCTATACAAAGGGGCTTGAGGTTATCTATCTGATGTAGTTTTCTCTGCCAGTCCAGAAAAACATCTCTGTCCATTCTGTGTGGCATCAGTCAGCCCTTTTGTGGATTTCTCAGATGTCCTCAGCCTCTAAAATGGCAGTAGAGTCTCATTTTTTAAGCAAATGTATTGAACGCGGAGTAAAATTTATATTTTGTATTTTTATCGAAGTCTAAGGTAGCAGTTTAGTTCATTTTACTACTTCCTCCTTCTTCCCCCCAGTTTTTATTGATGAGCTTGACATCATATGGTATGTGAAATCCCTTTTGTCAGTTGGAATCAGCTGTCCCAGCTGTGTTCCCTCCCAACTTCTCCCAGCATCCCCAGCCTTCTCACTGGTGAGACAGTATGAAATGCAGAAAAAACAACCTTGGTGCTGTGTAAAAGTATCATTCAGCAATCGCTAAAACATTAGTGTGTTAACAGCATTGTTTTGGTGAAAAGTCCAAAACGTAACACTGTACCAGCTACTATGAAGAAAATAAAATTTATCCAAGCCAAAACCACTGCAGTGACTTTAGAATCCTGTCAAATATACCTTGGATGCCTAATAACTGTCTGCGTACAACTTTGCAAAGTTTGAATGAGCTATACTCTGTGTCTTGCATAGACAGAAAATGAACTTATTTAAGGTAACAGGCAATACTGATGTTTTTTACAATTTTATCTCGTTAGTGCAACAAATTGTTATAATTAAAAATATATTTAATTTTCGACTTCTTTTGTTGTGATGCATCACATAGTATTACAGGGGTGAATGATAATTTTTCTTATGTCAAGGCAAATGGTAAAATTTCACAGATACTTTTAAACTGAAATTCACATTTGATTGCACTGAAATGTGGTTTTATCTGTCTGCATTATGAGAAAGGAAATACCAAGTTTTCCTTTGTCTATCTACAGTATCTGAATCAGCTAGTTAAATATCTAGTTTTAACTAAATACCTAGTTTTATAGAATAATGGTGAAATCAATCCCATCCTTAAATTACATACAGGACAGACAACAAGAGCATGATCCATAACACCTGGGCTAACACACATGCACAATGAACTACAGATATTAGGCTGTGTTTCCAGAATCAATTTTCTCATAATCTGAACCTTAGTTTTCTGGAATCTCACTTGCAGTTTTGGATTCTTAATCAAAGGGGTCTGTAATGACTTCTCCACAAGTAAAAAAAAAATAGACAGAGAAGAGGTAAATGAAACTTCAGGCTATCTGTACCAGTGGACAGGATCTCCTCAAAGCCTTAGAAAACAGACAATATACCACCACTCTGGAAGGATCTTTCTGAAAGCAGAAATGAATGTTTCTGAAAGCAGAAATACAAAATTGTCCTCTGAGATGCAGGGCAATGAAGACAGCTTGCTGCAGAATTTGGTGTATACCACAACTTGTATTTGAAATATAAAACTCATTTTTTTTTTTAATATCTGAACACTAGTTATTAATGGTCAAATAATGGTCAGATTCTGTCTCATACCAGATACAAATGTTGTGGAGTTCTTTCTAGAGTATTATTAAATAAGCTTCTTGTTTGTTGGAGACTCTGGCCAAAATACATTAATACAGGAAATGAATAGGCTATCCATAGATCAGAGAGCAATTAGAGATTTTGGTTTACATGGAAAGATTTTGTGATCACAGTTCTGTATCACAGACATTCAGGCATCAGCAAACAAGGATTGTTTATGTCCTCAGCATGAGAACATCTGAAACTAATAAATAGTTTTATAGGAGCTAGTTCAGGGTTTCATTCCAGTGTTGTAATTTGAAATGATTCACATTTCTTTTACTCTGACTCTTCATTTTATCTTGTTTGAGCCAGATTTAATCACCCTTATTCAGAATGAGCAATAATTTACACTGTGAATCACCCCAGTGATATCACTAATACTGCTCAATGGATAAAGCATTACTTGGATAGAACACATATCATAGACAAAGGAGTCTTGATGTACTCAATATGTACTTGATATCTTTTTATATAGTTGATATAGCTGTTATACATAATATTTCTTTCTATGAAGGATATGGGACAACCAGTTTTCAGTTTTGGACCCAGCTTTGCATTTTTATCTTTGTGTGTGATATATAATTGGTCTTGAAGTAGCAACAAAGCCCTGGAGCAACCCAAAACTCTCCAGGCTAGGGTCATCTTCATTCACTTTTGAAAACAGGTGTCCTTGTGATGTGTACAATTGATCTGCAGAATAAGCTGAAGTGACACTCTCTAGACTGCTGCTGTATCACATATTCAAAAGAAAAGAAACACTTTTTAAAGACCTTGACAGTTGGAAATATCAGAGTGCCATGCCATTACATGGATGAGCATACAGTCTTTAAACACAGCTAGTAGTAATTAAGATATAATGTTTTATAGTTTATATATTTTAATATGTGTTTCTCCTTATTTTATTGTTAGAGATGAACAAGTGGTAATCATTTGAAGATATTGCAACCACTTAAGCCCTGTCTGTCATTCTGTTGGCAGATCTATTCAGGTTTTCTTTTTATTATATCTTGAGTGTGAATAAGAAAACTTAATGAGGACCTTGGGCCTGACCTTTATTTGGGATTGATTTTAAAAATGGAGCAATTATAACTGTGTATTACTTTTCTGAAATCATACTTTGATATTCAATATTCTTATTATTTTATGCAAATATCTTACAATAGCAGCTTGAAAGTTTTGACATGATTAGTGTCAAGGTTGATTTTATAATATGAGATGACTAAAATCAAGCACCAGAATCTTGGTTATAAGCCTTCCTTCTCAAATGTTATTCCTTCATTAACTGTATTTTTGTTTTTCCAAGTAAACCATGGCAGACTACATTTTTCCTTGGACTCAAAGGCATTGGGTCACTATAACAGCAGGGAAGTGTGTTTTCTCTAGTAATTGGGACATTTGAACCTATTCTTCATCTGTATGATGAGACATCAACAAAATTAACTTTATTTTCTTTAATTTGGTGATGAACTGTAAAAGAGAGAGAAAAAGGCCATGAAAGAAAAGGAGAGAGAGAAATTGAAAATATACTGATGTAATTGCATGTTGTTACACATTAATCCTTCTATGAGATGGATACAGTTCTTATAATTCTGGGGCTAAATTCCTCCATAGTAATAAGAGTTTAAATTATCCAGTTGGATACTTTATATTGTTTTTCTGAATAGGTCTAGTCTATTTGTTTTATGCAACATACATTTACATACAGTAGGAAGATTATTTATGTGTAAAAAACTTTTCCTTAAGATTGAGAAGATTTAAGTCCTAAATCGGGTGTTAAATATCAAGGAAAAAGCTTGTAGTGCCAGTGTTTTTGAATGTACCTGCCTCAGAGCTCCTAGACACTTTTGAATGAGCAAGTGCTGACTTGTGCTACATTTCTGCTTCTGCTGCTTTCAGTAAAAGCTCACAGTTTTATTTTTTTTAAATTAAGGTGAAAATTGTGTCCTTAAAATTTTACCAAACATTTCCACTGAACACTTCATGACAGATATTCAATATAGAGATGGAAATGAGGCTGGTAGATTGAAAGTGACTGATATCATTCCCTCATATTGAGGCAAATGGCACAAGCCAGTTTCCATTCATGTGATTATTTTCTCTTACTCCAGAGAAGAGTAACTGCATCCAAGTATTGAAAATTATGCCTAGGGCATATTAGTGCTTCAACTGTGCACAGGAAATGGTACAGTGTTAGACGATCAAGGACAAAACCGCACCAAGGGTTGCTCTGACTATTTGGAAATACACAGAAAGAAGTCCCAGTGGGTAGGAACACTTTCTGTCACTTCACAAGTTACTAGAAGATGTGTAGCTAGGGAGCCAAGGCATGTAGCAACATTGAAAAACACATTAGATCTCTGATGATCTTGTATGACAATTGTGAACATAAAGAGTTCTCCTTTGAACACAGGCTAGCAGGCTGAATCTGCACCACATGCTACTGATCTCCAGAAGTGACAGGTTTCAAAAGATATCTAGAAGAGAAAAAAAAAAAAAAAAAAAAAAAAAAATATATATATATATATAAATATAAATATATATATCTGAAGCTTTGTGTGTGTTTTATTAAATATCTACATTAAAGGAAGACATTATTAACACTATCACTGTTAGTATTTTTATTGGTCTTAGTTTTAGATTTTATGTGATCAACAGTTTTGAAAAGAAAGAGAAAGGAAAAAAGATTTTTTTTAATTTTGATTTAATAAAATAATTTAATTTGGAATTTAATTTAAATGTATTTTTTTATTTATTTCAGAAAAAAATCAGGTTTTTTTAACAATCAGTTCTAGAGATGGGAGTGCTGCTCTGATTCACTGATTCTGCTTGCTTTCACACTAGCCAGAATGATTAGCCTTTCTTGAAGACATGACTACCGCTGAGTGTCTCAGGTTGAGCATATAAATCAGTAGTCATTTTTTAAAGTACTGAGGAGATATCTTATTTAGGGAAATTGATGAAGAAAAAAGATGTGAACTTTCCAAAGATGATCTTGAGATGCTTTCATTTCACGTCAGACGGTGAAATGTAATTTCATAACATATTATCAACATCATAGAAGTTGAAGAGGTCCTTCACGTAGTATAAGTTGATGGAATTTCAAGATTGTTAAATTGTGTACTGATATAGGATGGGTGACTATAAGGTCTAGGAAAAAATCTGCTTAACTTGAAACCAGGAAGGAAATAAAAACTCATATCAGTTTTTTGGTAACAAGGAAAACATCCAGTATCTCACCTGGAGTCATTGCATAGTCCCACAGAGATGAAAAGAAATATTGAAAAGCAAAATTACCTTTCTCATGCCTTGAGTATAAATCAAAATGATTGCCTCTTTTGCATTATGGTTCAAAGTGAGACATGGGTTCTGAAGTTTTCCTTTCTATTTCTATTAAAGAAGGGATAGGTCCCATAAATGTTCTAGTGCCCTTGATACATTATTTAGTTTCATATTTGGGGAAAGACACTGCAATTTTGTTGCATTTGCAAAGGGCTTAGTTGAAAAGCATATGATCCATTCAAATAACAGGAAATACCTTCTCATGGTTTAGTGAATATTGTTTGGGGGGAGGGCGATAAAGACACTTCTTAATGATTACATTAGAAGTAATAGATGTGTTCAGTTCAGCAAACAGTTATAATTAGAAAATGAAGACTGACACTGAAAGTGATTCCTTTCATTTTGACTCATGCAGCTGTGATAACATCTCTAGTAAAAGAAGGGAAACTCCACTCCCACTACTTGGCACTCTTATTAGCTTCTCTGCTATTTGTTCTCTTGGGACACTTCTGATAATTTTATTTTGATTTGGGGAATAGAAAGCATGTCCTCTGATGTTTCTTCTGTAACTGCTGTTTATCCTTTTGACTGTAATGCTCTAGATGACAAGTGGAAGATAGTCTTCCTGTTTCATAAAAAATTCAAAATATAAAATAAGAATGAAAAGTCAAAATCTCTTTCATGCATTCAAAAGAGGAAAAGAAAAGCTCAATTGATTGAATATGTTTCCTTTTGGTAGATTTATAGCCCTTCATTGATATTTTGATTGTTTTAAATTATGCATACTGAGCTTATCTGATACATACTGAGCTTAATATTCAAAATGAAAAGTTATGTTGAAGTAGAAAAAAGAAAAACATTGGCATCATATATATGCATAATATGTTTTTATTTAATATTTGTTGTAATCTATGAAATCCTCAAAAATACCTCTTTGATAAAATAAGTATGAAATAGACTTTTAAAATAACATCCTTCCCCTTTTTAATGCTTGAAGAAAGATTTGGCAGTTTAGTTGTAATATTATCTTCAATTTTTCTATTAAGTTTTAATTATAATGAACTATATTTTTTATTCCTGTATTTTCTCATACATTCTTCAGAAGTCAGAAAGTCAAAGAGGGAGAAATGACAGGAGAAACTATGCAAACTGATCTTACCACAAAACCAAATAGTAGGGTTGCAAGCAGCAGAGCTTTTTCTCTCCTTACATCTCTCCCTCCAGTCTCCATCAGTCTTTTGAAGGAGTCCAATTATCTGATCAGAGACCTACAGCTAAAGAGACAGAATCAGAAGGCACTTCAAAAGTTTCACTGCAAAAAATTACAGTAGCCATGTCTCACCAATCTATACCTGATCTGTGTGTAACCAAGTTGTATTTGATTAAACAAAAATGATAGAAGCGGAACAAAAATGTAACTCCTGGAAGAAAGCAGAAGTAAAACTTTTGAAGTACTATCTTGACTGTAGAATTGTCTTTTTGTTAACTGGAATATTGCCTCAAATGGGAGAACTATAAACTTTGTTCCAGCAATATAGTCAGTAAAGAGGTGGAATGAAGATGCGAGAATTTAGATGTGGCAAGGTAGGTGGAGGAAACAACTAAGTAGTGGAAACTTAGCTAAACATAGTGTTGGGAAGTAATTTTGATAAATTCAGAGTGATATGCCAAAACTAATAGATATTAATAACAGGTAGCTACAAAAGTATAGTGTGTCTATAGAAGTACACATGTATCTTCTAATCAAACATCATTTTTGTAGAGGCAACTACTGGTGACCGTAAAACTGGGTTATATCTTTGACTATCTTGTACTAATAAAGCATTAGCTAGGCAACTTGAAGGCTGTGAAGTCAAATAATGCTTTATAACAGGCATGCTCAAACGCGCAAGATGATATCACAGGCCGTGAAAGTGCAGGCAAAGGGTGATACCAGATGTCCCAGATCTATAAACATTACTCAGAAATGGTCAATTAGTATTTGCTAAAGGAATGTAGCCTTGAGAACAGAGTAGAAATACCTTTACAAATAACAGAGAGTAATTAAAAGTATCCAGCATACGTAAAATTTAGATATAACACGACATTCTGAGATAAGGAATAAAAAAAAAAAAAAGTGAAAATATTAAGCTGACTTTTAGCAGATGTACCAAATAACTTCAAGGACACCCAACAATATGGTAGAACAAGCCTCCACAATGAAAATGAATTTAAACAGAAGTCGGGATGCTTGTGACTTACCACAGTAACACACTGAAAGCATCAAGCATAACCTCAGAAAAGGTGGTAGATAGTAGAATGTTTGTGTGTAGAATGTTTAAGTGTGTCAGTTTTAACTGTAACTTAATTTGGAATGGGCTGTAATTGGATACTTTGGACTATAAGTGTTGGTACAATTCTAAACAGAACAATATTGTCTCTTTAGATTATTAAGACTTCAATTAGACAATTGGTAAATTCCTGTTTTCAAATATCTCCTGCCCACAAGAATGCATGAGGTCTTTCATCTAATTGCTCACTGTTAAAATATGATTGCAATTTGAATGCAAGAATAACTTAGGCAAAAAAAAAAAAAAAGTAGCATCATAAATAAAAGTCTGATTTTTATATCTCATGTAAGGTATCTGTTTCACGCTTTAAAAATTTGAATTTAAGATATTAATAGAGATGAATGTATTAACTTATACTGCAGTACTACAGTTCGACAACTGATTTTGACTTACTGTCCTTGTTTTTTACATCAATAGTTTGTGAGACCTGATTTAAAAAGCCTGCAAGAAATAACTGAAAACAGGATACACAGAAAAAAAGTTGAGTGAAATTTCACATGGTCTTTATAAAGACTGACTGTGCTAACAGATACAAGTGTCTACGTTTGAGAAATTAGTGTATTTATATACCAAGTAAAAGTGATAGGACTAATCTGCTTGTTATTCCATAAAATGAGTGATACGGTCTTCTAACTAAATATTTGAAGTTGGTGAGTGCTACAAAAAAGTTTAGCTAGGAAAGAAACTACCTAAGAAAGATAAAACAACATGAGGACGGTTTTCAGTTCATCACTTGGACATAAGACTATAGGACTGTACAGTACATACATTTGTAAGAGAGCTACATTTGTACCTAGATCTAGAGCTTGACTCAGTTATCTAAATACAGGAGTTTGATAACATCTGAGACCCTCTAATGTACTTGAGAACAACTGTCCATGACATGATGAAAACTGTTAAAGATCTTCAGAACATTTGCAGCCTTCTGAACTAGCAGCTGAGATCGAAAAGGATGCATCAAAGCACCTCAAATACCACTACTGATGTGTAGACAACTGAGTACAGCAGAAATTCTCCTGTGCCTGCAGGAGTTAAGATATCTTGTGCACATGGAAATTAAATTTTGTACATGTTTAAATGAATATGTAGACACCTATATGTGGGCAAATTCCTACTGATAATTTTTTTAGAATGGCTAAATAGCCATTGAGTATAGACTAGATCTAGATTTCATCAACTATTAATTTTAGCACCAATGAATGTTCCAAACTGTTGTACATGAAGTCAGAGTTTGTAATAAAAATTTTGGTGACAATGTGTCACACTGTCAGTCATGAGGAAACTCTTTCATTGTGGTTGGTCTTTGGAGTCATATAATGGAAATAGATGTAAATTTAACAGTGAAATATAAAAATCAGTCATTCAGTCTTTGAGATGGAGTCAGAGACAGCTCTACTATAGTTTTTGTTTGTAACTCAGACTCAATAGCCTGTTAAGATGATCTTGACGTGCAAAAGTACAACTCTTATGTAGCTTGTGTATATGGCTCCTAGGTAGAAGGAGTCTGACTATGACGGCTGTCCCTCAGTTGAAGGATAAATACATAAAACAGATTGTCAAAGCATAAGGCTGATCTTTGCAGCTGGCTAACACAGAGGCTGCTAACAGTGATACCACCACCAGATGGAATGTGAAAACTGTCAGTAAGCTCTCAGTTCAATGAATTACAGATTCACAAACAGTTATGTCATTACAACCTGTGTGCTAATGTTAGTGAGTTCATATATTTTGAGGATACTGGCCATCCCTCTGCATAAGTATTTATTATAACAGTGATTAACTGATTGTTTCCCAACAGTGAAATCTCATAATTTGGGGAAAAAGGAAAAAGAATGTTTGTGGCATGGTGCAATCTGCATTTGGTCCTTTCATATTCAGTATAGGCCTCAAATGACTATATGAACATGTACTAAGTGACCAGAAAGAAAGAGGCATCTCCTTTATGAACAAGGAATTTGCCCATGAGAAAAGACAAAAAAAAAAAAAAAAAAAAAAAAAAAAAAAAAAAAAGAGAGAGATTTCAGTAAGGAAATTATTTTTCTCTATAAATACACTGAGGAAATAAAAAACAGAGAAGAGGATCTACTCAAGCTTAAAAAAAAACCTCACCCCACAATACAATCAGAACAAATACATATTAATTTATTTTGGATAAACTTGGGTTTCATCCAAGACGAATAAAGTTTCTGAGCAGATTTTTGAAGAATGGATCAAAAGAAGTGTTCAGAAATACCCAGTTAGTTTCATGATAGGACTTGCAGAAGAGTCATATACCATCTTTTCCTGCTGCCATTACATTGAAACTCATCAGGCTGGGTCTGCTGCCGTTGTTCTAGAAGAAAAGGAAATCCCGTAAGGATAAATAAGATGCCCAACAGAAAAAGACCTGGACTTGATGCTTTCTTAATGCTTTCTTAATCTAGAGCTTTTCATGAGAGCTGCTCTGAGTTTTGGCTGCTTTTGGAAAATTTAACTACAGATCTTCATCACAAGAGGTAATCAGGATGTTCAAAGATTCACTCATTAGCTGATAAGATACTATGTAAGATCCTCACATTTTTATTCTTTTTTCTAAAGTAGCTAAGGATTCAGTTGCAAGACATGGTTAAATGGCATTATACTGTATTTGATTACAATGACATCTGGAAACATCCATGTATTTGAAAATAAATTATGCCAGCACTGTGCAAGTTTTCTGGGAAACTGGGACCTTAATTCAGACATGCATAGTGCAATGCTCATGCAGCACATTGAAAAGCATAGATGATGAAATAATAATATTCATTAACAGTTCAATTTTCTACCTCAGTCAACAGTGAACATTTACAGATGATGGAAAACAAAATATACAAGGGAGAAATTTAAATTCCTCTCTAATCATTTAGAATGTTTGTTATCAATATTTTATGCTCTTGAAGACATCAATACTATGAACAGTAAGATAGGTCTTTACCTATGTTAGACTTCATGCATAATAAACAAGCTTTCAATAATGTAAACAATGAAACTGAAAACAAGGCACCTTCCCCCAACCAAAAGATTATTATGAAATATTATAAGTATGTAAGATCTTGAATTTTATATCTGAAGATTGTGTGACTTCTCAGTTTCCTGTGTTGTAAACATTGTCTGCAGCAATCTCCATCTACGACTCAGTCCATCCTCAATCTTATTTAGATTTTAACACAACAATTGCTTATTTGGGGCTTGACTGTCTGCCAGCAGAGCACTAAATATAGCTGTTTTATGTTGTTTTGGTTATTAACTGATGAGCAAGATTGTTTACTATGTTAATCAGTGCATCCTTATTCCTGCCTTAAAGGCTATTTGTATTTGTGTTGAATATTTCAGTTAATTAGAAGAAGTCATACTGGATCCATAAATTTTGTATATAAGGTTAATTTTACTGTTGTACTTACTGCTGCTATAACCATATATCAATGGTTTAACTCTCCCATCTGAATTTGTTTAGTCTATGTAAAGATTCTCTAGATGTACAGAGGCACTATGCAATGTCTCTTAGAAGATTCACACCAAATATCAGTAGTTGAACGAAAATAATAAGGTGATCTAAACTGTTTCATGTCCATTGTCCCTTGCCAGCCCTGCAGAATGCAGCAGTGGAGTGCAGTACCCAGGCAATGTTGTTTCGGCTGAAGAAAATGCAGGAAACTTCAAAACACTGAATGCAGTAGAAAAGGATCATTATTAAATAATGAATAAGTTTGCTTAAAAGAAAAAAAAACAAAAAACCCTGAAGGTTTCGAGACAGTTATTTGCTTTTTTCATGATCAAACAATTTGATCTAGACACTAATACTGACAGATGTTGATTTCATATTGCCATCTTTTGTTGAGATAGACTAAGGAAATTAGGCTTCTGTAGCCAAAGAAAGCACTGAAAGAGTTTTCCAGAAGCACTTGAAAAAAACCCCAAACATTGGCAACTGTGTGTTTGGAAATGTGACATTAATGATTCAACATATATAGCAAGAGATTAAAAATGAGTATTGATGTTGCTAAGCACCCAGCCACAGGTGCAGGAATAAGCTAAACCTCATGGAGTTGTTTGAATTATTTTACATTATAGTTGGCAAAACAAAAGGTAGCATGAGGAAAACAGGGTTTCAAAAGATAGATTCAAAAGATACACAGAAATGCGGAGAAAGCATGCAGCATGGAAAAAAACCCTACTAGTTCATAAGATCCTGAAAGTATTATATAATAGCAAGAACCTAGTAAGAAATACATAACCTGAAGCAAAATAAAATGTTTAGAGGAAAGAAAATCCAGCAACTTAGTTCTCATTGAACTGTGATGCAGGATAGTAAGTAACAAATTTAGAATTCTGATTTCTGTTGATATGATTGATAGATTTTGGAAATGTTAGCATCAATATATATTTGACCGTCATAAAGGTTTTAATGAAATACAGAAAGTATCATGAAGTGTCTTTTAAAAAGGACCAAAAAAAGCATGAGAATTTTAATTGGAATACAAGATTTTTTTTTCCCTCCATTAACCACCTTACTTTAAAAGGAGATTATACTCCACCATAAGAACAAAGCTATAATTCATAAATATCTCTTGCTTTTAAATAGGTACATATCAAGAAATACTCACTTAAAACAAAAAAAAAAAAAAAAGTGGAGGAATTATACTAAGCCTATAAAATGTCAAGAACTGAAATGGCAAAGATCTATCAAACAACTTTTATACTAGAAAACAACATTTAAAAATGAATTGTGATATTGAAGTACTAGAAATCAGTGGCAACATGCAGCTAGGTTTAAAAGTTAGGAGTTACCTAATGATTATGTTTCCTTATGCCTAGTGGAATCAGTCTGTAAGTAGCCAGCAGCAAATCAATGATGCTGTTCTCATAGAAAGATTTAAGTCTGTGGTGATACTGCTTTTCTCCAGGTCTTATTTTCTGTAGTATATTCTACATTTCTTAGCTGTGTTTTGATGTGGTACTCTCACTCCCAGAGTTTACCTTCTGCTTCTCCATTCCCTTCTCTAGTCTGCCCTTTGGCTCCCCTATTGTTTTCTTGGCTATAATTTCAGTCCCCTAGTCTTTCTGATCCACTTTCTGAGCCTCTCCACCTTTCTCTATTGTTGGTTCTTTCTTTTTTTTTTTTTTTTTTTTTTTTTTCCTCCAATTTTTAAAGTTCTATAGCTGCCACAAGGCTTTAATACACTCTTACTTTGGTTTTGGGTAAGTACAACTAGGCTAAAGAATTCCTCCACACACTGCTTTTAGAAGCAGCTTAAAATGTTTTATCTTCTCCAGGACTCTCTCATTTCTGTTGGATTTGGTTTAAATGTGTTAGTCCAGATTAACAGTGGAAAAGGACGGAAAAGGTAGAATGATCCCCCTGCTCTTACTCCCATGGAGCCTGTGTTCTGTTGCAGCTACCTGAGGGATTTACTACAAGGAAATAGAATTTAGTAGGTTATTTATCTCACCCTACAGAATCTCCTTTCCCAATGCCATGAATGTAATCTGTTTTAGTCTGCGGCCTGGGCACTAACAGACTTCTACCAGGTGAAGACTCCTCTCAGCTTGACCTTACTAACTCTTCTCTGCCAGAGTGGAAGCTGTGCTTCACTTCTCACTATCCCACCTAGTTTTTTGGTTGGTAGAAACTGTATCTAAACCTCAGTCAAGAAGAGCATTTGTCTCTAAAATGTTTATATAACTTTCTCCACTTCCAGCACCCTTTTTGCATTTTAAAGCTTAATCTTCTACTTCTACTGATTTGGTGAAATCAGTATTAACCACAAGAAAAGCATGTACTTCTAGGTGATTTTTTTCTTTTTTCTTTTTTTTTTTTTTCCCCATAAAGGAAAGAGATGAGACAGCTAGAAGGAAGTCTTTTGAGTGTGTGCTCTTCTTGTGAAATCAGCAATTGTATTATCTGCCTGTAGTAAATTTGTTTGTTTTTCAGGATCATAGTCAGTTATAAAAGAAGGATTAGATCACAGCATCTCCTCAGGGATGAATTTTCAGGCCTGTGTGAGAAGAAGCACAAAAGAGTCTTGTGGGGTGTATTGGGTTTGCGTGGCAAGGTTTTGGTAGCAGCGGGAGGGGGGGACATGGGGTGGCTTCTGTGAGAGAAGCTGCCAGAAGTTTCCCCCATGTCCGACCCGGCACAGCCAATGCCAGCCGGCTACAAGAAGGGACCCGCCGCTGGCCAAGGCCGAGCCCATCAGTAATGCCTCTGTGATAACATAATTAAGGAAAAAAAAGAGGAAGAGAGGGGAAAAAAAAGCTGCACACTTTGCAGCTAGAGAGAGGAGTGAGAAGATGTATGAGAAAACAACTCCACAGACACCAAGGTCAGTGAAGAAGGAGGGAGAGGAGGTGCTCCAGGCGCCGGAGCAGAGATTCCCCCGCAGCCTGTGGTGAAGACCATGGTGAGACAGGCTGTCCCCCTGCAGCCCATGGAGGTCCATGGTGGAGCAGACGACCCCCTGTAGCCCGAGTGGATGCCTGAAGGAGGCTGTGACCCCGCGGGAAGCCCACACAGGAGCAGGTTTGCTGGCAGGACTTGTGACCCCGTGGGGGACCCACGCTGGAGCAGTCCCTTCCTGAAGGACTGAAGAACTGTCAGTCATGGGAAGGACTCACTTTGGAGAAGTTGGTGGAGGACTGTCTCCCATGAGAGGGACCCCACGCTGGCATGGATGGGGGAAGGAGTCCTGCCCCTGAGGAGGAAGGAGTGGCAGAAACAATGTGTGATGAACTGACCCCAACCCCATTCCCTGTTCCCCTGTGCTGCTGGGGTGAGGAGGTGGAAATCGGGAGAGAAGTTAAGCCCGGGAAGAAAGAAGGGTTGAGGGAGGTGTCTTAAGATTTGGTTTTACTTCTCATTCTCCTCTGATTTTGATTGTTAATAAAGTAAACTTGTTTTTTCCCCCAAGTCGAGTCTGTTTTGCCGGTGCCAGTAATTGGTGAGTGATCTCTCTCCATCCTTATCTCCACCCATGAGCTTTTTGTTGTATTTTTCTCCCCCTACCCAGCTGAGAAGGAGGGGACTGATAGAGTGGGCTTTGTTGGGCATCTAGCCTCTACTCAGGGTCAACACACCTCAGTCTTTTTTTGGCACCCAACATGGGGCTCAAACCCATGACCCTGAGATTAAGAGTCTCATGCTCTACCGACTGAGCTAACCAGGTCGGACATGGGGTGGCTTCTGTGAGAGAAGCTGCCAGAAGCTTCCCCATGTCTGACCTGACACATGGGGAGAAAGATCACAGACAGTAATTCACAATTTCATCCTACCTGATTTGAGTCACCTAACTGAAATACTTTGGAGTACAGTCAACCTCGTAAAGTAAAAAGAGAGAGCTACTTGGAGAGACCTAGATACCCTCAGAGGGAAGTTCAGATCTTAGAAAGAAAAGCCTTCTGGAGGTCTGTATCCCTTCCTTTGATCAAGGCAAACAGAAATGCTACAACCCTACATCAGGTGCCTTCCTCGTTGTAAGGTTAAGTGGAATGAACACTGCTCAAAAAGCATTTCATAAAACAACCCGGGCCATGTGAAGCTGGGGATAGGTGCCTAATATGAAGATTCAAAGAGCTACGTGTTTAACTACTGACATTTACGTTTCATAGCTGTCAGAGCCCTGAGGGCACCCACAGACTTGTCTGTCCCTGCCCAACTCCCAATGCTTCCCCCCTACCCTGCCCATGGCCCAGGACCTCTTTTCACCCCCCAAGGCCATCAGCCCCTGCCCCAGCAATGCCACAGCTGCCCACCTGCAGGCCCACGTCCCAGCTTCCCAAAGGAGGCACCCAGTGCCCAGGGCTGGGGCTGCCCCAGTCCTCCCTGGCTGCCCTGCTCCTGGCTGGGGTGGTGGGACAGGCCCTGTCTGCAAGGCCCTGCCCTGATGGACCCCAGGGAGCCCCTGCTGCTCCCCTGGGAGCCCCTGGCCCCCACTGTACCCTGGTAGTGTTTCTTTTTCATATGTCTTTTTCCACTTGTCTTTGCTTCGTTTCCCCTTTATTTGTGTCTCTGCTTTTAGAGAATATTTTTGTCTTCTATCTCTTAAAGCAGGATCCTCAGGGACATTTAGGCACCTAATGAAGCAGATTTGGACTAGCAACATTTTTCACACTGCCTAGGCATTTCAATTCTATTGAAGACTAAGCATAAGACCACCCTTTCCTCCTTGCTTTCATTCACGTTGTCATTTGTATCCCCATTACCCCAACATCAGGAAGGGGATGAGTGGGTTGTAAACCTGAGGCAAGATGGCAGATATCACTGGGAATCTGGAGAATGAGAGGGGAAACAGACTGGAGCAAAGGATAACCAAGTGGAAAGGGGATAACAAATCAAGGTAATACGTAGTGGTCTACTTCATTGCTCTGCAGAGCTCCCATTACTCAGGGGTATCAAGCAAGCAGGCTCTTTCACACCTATGGTGTGCGTGCAATCAGTTGACACGTGCTTTTTCCATGCTCATGAGCCATTCAATCAGAAACTTGGTAAATCCTCATTAAAATAAAAGGACCAGTAGATCACCATTAAAAGCAGTATGCCTACCTCCAAAACCATTAAAGGAAGCAGTTGGGCAAAAAAGAAATAAGTGAGTATCTTACAGATAAGAAAATGCTTAAGCACACTGAGAAAGGCACATATGTAAGCGTGGGATGGGGATCTAGAGTTTTTAGGCACGAGAAAGGAGCATTAGAAATCACTTAAATTTCATCATTTGTTTCTATTAATGAAACATAATTCAAAACTTTTGTACTGTAGAAAAGTGAAATGAATATTCAGTAGATGTATTCTAAAAGATAAGCATGTTGTGGACTAAATCTTCCCAAATCATCTTAGGAACTAGCATGGGACACAATTCAAAAATTTGTCCAAGTTTTCTTGAAATCTGGCTGTTTCCCAGGTTTTTGAGGTGTTTTACAGACAGTGATATATACTGTCAACCTCTCTATATGGCCGTCTGGAGGTGATTGCTGTACTGAGAATAGATAAGGTAATTGGCACCATACTGAGGTAAGATTAGGAAAGGCAGACTTATAGTACCCTATGTGAAGTTGTGAGTAATTCCAAAAGAATTAAAAAAAAAAACAACCAAACAAAAAACAAACAATGTCACATAAACAAAGTTACTCTATCAGTTTGGGTCAGGAGGTGAGAAGGAAGTCAGGTAAAAACCTCCAAGTGAGCAAACATATCACAAAGATGTTGCAAATGTAGTGACATGTGGTCCACACAGTAAAAGAGAGAGATTGTTTTCCAACCACCAAATGACTGCTCCTTCTGAGAAAACAGTAACACAGTTTATAAGCAAGCTTTCTTCTGACAATACTTATGCTTCAGAAGGCTCTTAGGTCACTTTATAGTTTTCTCATTTTTGTTTGTCAGCACTGTTCTATGCAGATCAATTGCCAAAGAACTTGAATTAACTGGTATTTTGACACAGTATCTTGACTGTAGAATTAACCAGTATCTTAACCTTGTACATTCCACAAACTTTCCCGATGAAATGAGAATGCTTGTCATTTACTATGAAGATCAACCACATTTGCAGCATCAGCCATCCTACTCATGACTGGGCTAAACCCTCAAGTCTGTTTCCTGGAAGGAGCTTCTGTACAATCTGCAGTCTTGATGTCTGTGGTCAGTTTCCAATTAGCAAGCACAGGGGAGGACTGGAGCACTGCAGACTGTGGGAAAACTTATATAATGATGAGACGGCTCTCAAAAAACAGGTTTAGATGGTTCTTATATTCATTAATAATGAATGCCTTCCAGGAAAGGTTTGCATTTGAAAGCATGTCACTAGCTTAGGCTCAAAATTAAGATGACTGTTAATTTAAGTCTGTGTCTGTGCTAAAAAAACTGATATCCTGGGAATCCAGTTTTGGTAGCAAGGCATCTCTAACATAATTTTCACAGGAGTTATAAACTATAAAAGTTGTCCATGCACAACAAAGTTCACTGTCTAAAATTGTCAGATAAATTGAGTTGATAGACGATAGGTTATTTAAAGATGGAATTAAAATCTGTTAAGTAGATAGGAATTATGGGCTTCCTGTGTGATAAAATATAAATGAAAAATCCACCAAGAGATTCTGTTTCATCTCCAGCTTTTAGTCATCAGGGAGAGGACAAATACAGGTTTGTTTTTTTTTTTTCTTTCAGCCATTTTAAGTTATAGATATATAGTTTACTTTAATGATGGAATTCTTGCTTGATACTACAACCTTATCACACATTTATATCTCTGCAAAGTATCATGAACACCTTTAAAGTCAGGAGAGAGAAGTAGACATTTTTTTTCTGAGCATAGTTCACCATATCTTTTTTTCATGTATACAAAAGGAAAAAATTCCTGGAAATGTTAACATTTCTCCATTGTCTACATAAAAGTGGTTTGAATTATTAGCTCAGATGTAGAGGTATACCATAGATATACATTTGGGTAGATGAATCTCATTTGAAATAACTGCTGAATGTGATGGAATGATGAGAAAAGATAAGAAAACTAGTTTACCTTGCCATTCCTGAACACATTCCTAAGCAAACATTGTTGATGTTACATGTTGCTTTCCAAATACGAACTATCATAATATCCTTGATACCAAATTCTCAAAAGTTGCCTTGTTCTCTGAAGACGAAATCCTCTAAAGAAAAGCATTGAACATCATCTGGAGAATTAAAAAGGTTTTAATCTTTTAGGAATGCACACGGAAAGGTCACATACAATTAGAGATATTCCACTACCTGAAAATTCTCATGATTCAGTTGATTTTCACTCTGCATTTGCTTTGTAGGGAAGAAGTTGAATCTAGGATAACAATCAGATATATACATAATAAGCAATTTTTAAATTTCTAACATAAAGGGATTTTAAAAAGACATATGACTAATGAAAAATGACCAGGACGAGAAAATGACATGCAGGATAAATAGGTAGCAAAAAATAGTGATTCATTATGGCTTGAATAAAGTATGTTTTGTTGGTGAAATAGGGGGCCTGATTCTTAGAGTATAAGTATTTTATGCCTTCTATGACTTACACCATTCATGCCTTAAAAACCATGGAAATTACTACAAAACTGCGAGACCTGCTTTGCATGTATTTGGTTCAGGATCAAAGTGTTACATATAAAGAAATATTAAAATGCAACCTTCTGTAACATTTATATTTCTTTTGAGAAAGAATTTCAACATTTGTAGTCCTCTGTAGATATTATATAATTTAAATTAATACATTTCTACTGTTAGTCAGATGTGCCAGTGTGTTGTCATGGTGAGTTGTTTTTAACCTAGGAAGAACTTTCTTCTTAGTGACACTGGCAATCTGAGGACACCGAGAATGTGTGAAACAGGAGGAGGAATAGCTGATCAAATACTTGTATGGACACATCTGTCATCCTGAAGCTCTTTTGTCACATTGGAGTTTTTGGACTGATTTATAAAGGGTAATAAAGGGGAAGATGAGGACATTGGCTTTACTTAAAGCATTTTAGTTAAACTAATATGGTTACCAGTTAGTACCAATCAAAAAATAACTCTGTTTACCCTCACATTGCCTCTCTACTCCATCTGTGGAAAGAAGTCAGTGTATCTTAAGGGATATTCAGAAAGTTACGGAATGCTACCAAAATGTCTTGTTTGGCAAGACATGATGTACAGAGACGTGAGGAAGACCACGTCCATCTACATAGCAAGAATCAATTTGTAAATTAGATCTCTCATCTCTTGGGATCTGGACCCTACAAGTCTTTAAGAGAACTCCAAGAAATTGGGACTTACTATTCTTAAACCAAAGCTAATTCATTCTTCTTAAACAGCGGTTATTTCTGCTGATGACCAAAAAGGGTTTTTTGTTGTTGTTGTTTGGGTTTTGTTTGTTTGTTTGTTTGTTTGTTTGTTTTAAAAAAGGAAAAGAGTAGAAGGGCTTACTTTTTGATCAACACTGCTTTTTATGAGACTAATCCCATAGATGTAATAGTGTTTACTAGGTCAAGACTACCATGAGGTAATGCCTTGTCTTTTTTTGCATTAGGAATAGATACCAAACAGTTTAATTTTTTCAAAAGAGAAGGACTTTGTGATTATGTTAGACTCAGAAAACTTTCTGGTAAAAAGCTAAAAGCCCTTTAGCGAGTGACTCAAGTTTTAGAAATCAACTAACTAGCAGTTTTTAGGATTACAGATTTGGATCTGAGCTTCTAAATTCCATTGAAGCTCCACATTAGATGTCTAAATCCTTTTTTCCTTCCCCACCCTTCCCTTCAGTACAATACTTAGTGATCAACAATAAGAAAATAGGTCCTTCTGTCTAAAAATGCCATAATTGCTAAAGCTTTTGGGAAAAAATGATAGTAATAATAAAAAAATCTCTTACAGAATAAGAAATAATTAACATATGTCAAATCTAACAGCTGTCAAGGTGTGTTTAAACAGGAATCTAATGTCTTTTATACTAATCTGGTGAGACAAAACTTATTCCTAACAGAAAGGTTTTCATTGTTTTTTTGTTGTTGTTGGTTTTTGTTGTTGTTGTTGTTTTTTTCTAACTGAGACATCTGAGCTGTTAACATGAAGGCATTCTAGAAAATACCTATTTAATGACAATAGAAAGATGGAATTAGAACACTTTAGTTCTGCTGTCTTAGAAATAATACCAAGGACATCTCTAAAACAAGAATCAACTATACGTCTCACAACCTTCAACTCCTTTCAGAGAAACTGAGAAGAAAAAGGTAGAAGCTTCTTAACATGTTTTCTTCTGAAAGACAAGGATAGATTATTTGAAGTGGTAATTAAAACAAATGATACTCACATCACAGTGTTTACTGCATTTAGTGTTGATAGTACAAACTTTGCAGGCAGCCTAAAACAATGGCTTGAATGTTAACTGAGGAAACTGAGATGAAACACTACATATACTGTTTGGTGGCAGGACGTGTTACAAACTTCACCACTGCAGAAAATTTTTAGGTTAAAAGGATAAAATCATCAGAGGGACTTAAAACCATTAGACTTCTGAAACAAAAAGAGTCCTTAAATTGCTTGTTATGTTTAACACTAGCTGAGGTTGTGGAAAAAAATTAAAGAAAAAGAAAACATCGATAAGAAGCAAACAACAAGGAAAGAATTAAGTTGAACTGTAGAGCAACATAAGCAGAAAATTGGTGATAGGTCATGTTGATCTAGCTGGAGGCCAAAATTATCATAAAAATCCATGTTTAGGCTTTTGGTTTATAAATTTATCTTTAAAATTTGTTATTTTTTTCATTAAAAAACCCCTCATTATCTTTAAAATTGGATATTTTTTAATAGAAGAAAAAATCACTACATTCAATTTCAGTAATAGTGGCATATAACATAGTGCACATATAATTGCAAAGAATAAGATTTGGTAGAGGTAGTGCTCAATAACATAGCTGCAGGCTCCCTAAATTGATAAAAGAATAAAAGGAGAATAATTTCTTAGTCACATCCTTTATCAATCTTTGCATTTGATAATACTAATCCAAACTATACTGAACCTTTATACTGGTTTTTGAAAATTATTTTTTAAAAACACTAGGAAATTAAAGCTATTAAGAAATGACCAATGAATGCTAATTAACAAATCGAGAAACTAGGCCATGCAACAGTTTTGCTCAAGACAGTCAGGAAATTATTAGTAGGGAGGCGGATTTTCTGCATATTATGACACTAATTTAAATACTTAAAAAAAGGCTAAATACATGCTTTAGGTAAATAATAGCAGCAGCTGCAGAGAGTAGAATCTTTGTTATATCTGAATATGTGGAAGACAAATTAACAGAATTTTAAAACTGTAAATTTTAAAAAAACAGTAATAAATCAATAACTGGTAAGAAATTGTAATAAAGAAACAGGAGCTCTAAGGAAAGAATTCTAAAATCATAGATCATGTCTATATGGTTTAGAAATTTTCAGAATTTCGTGAACTCATTAATGACCTTCTGAGGGAATTTGTTGCCAAATTACAACCTTTGGTATCCAAATTTAAAACAGAAATCCACAGTGATTTCAGTGAGCCAGCACCTAAACCACCTGAACATGTAAGTTCCTGCTGACAACAATCCTACTGCTCCTCATGAATGTCAGGTGCTTGACTGCTGGGGTGCATTTACACCCTTAAGCCCTTTCATATTTATATTGATAGTAGCAACTGCTTTCAACCATGCTCACAAAATTGGTCCTTATGTAAGAACATTTCAATGATAACATAATGCTTACAGAATCACTGGGACATTGAAAATTTGGGAATGGGAGTTTTGATTTTATTGGAGAGTCAGCCATAAACCACTCAAGACATTAGTATACAGAGTTAAAAATAAAAAGGCAGGGATTACAGTTAATAAGGTGACTAGCCTAAATACAGTTCCACCAGAGTTGCTTAACAAACAGAAAGGTCAAAATATGGAACTAAGTAGCAAAAGGAGCAATATGGTTAGAGCTAGAAATCTGTCTTGAGATAAAGAGAGAGGAAGAGCTTTGGGCTAAGTTTCAAAAAAGGAAAAAAAAAATTGCAAGATTTCATAGATTAATAAAACACATATGGCCAGATAAAACTTGATACATTTTTGCTTGTGGTAGTTATAAGCTGTTTTCAAGAGTCATTTAGTTTTCCCCTGGTCATTAAACATTTTAATGTGTTTGTGTGCCATATTGGTGTTTGAGCTTCCTATGGATTGAAGCTTTCAGATTGTTATTTCTATAGATAATAATAAATAATATATATTACTGAAACATTAACTAGCAACTTTTTCAAAACAGAGTATCTGCCTGGTCATATCAACAAGGAATTGCAGAGCACATAAGGAAACTTTTAGAAAGGTTTTTGTTGTTTAGGGTTTTCTTTGTATGTCTGTGTGGTTTTGTGTTAGTTTTGGTTTGGTTTTTGGGGTTATTTTGGGGTTGGTTTTTTGTTGTTTTTTTTTTTTTTTTTAGAAAGAGATTATAAAGAAAAGATGGTCTTCTTTAATTCACTATCCCCTAAAAACTAAAAAAAAAACCCAACCAACCAAAGAAACCACACCAAAACTACCTTCTAAGTACTAGCTGTGAACCAGAAGGGACTGATAGAATAGGAATATCAATCTAATGCTAGTGAAACATCTCTGTAATTTGGGAAGGAGAGGAAATATCAGTATGCAGATGTCTGATTACACTCTCATTTGCTTTATGCCAGTCAGGTTATATTTTCTTCCCTTGGGAAGATTATTTTGAATCAATTTTTTTTATTGACCATTACTGATGCTTTTAAAGCCACCTGCTCCTTTTGCTTCAGATTTCTAGAAAGCTACTCTTCCTTATGTTACTTCTGTTTTTTGTAGAGTGAAATGGGGGAAGCATCCTCTAACTTGCAGGACTGATTCTTTGTTTAATTTATTGTAGTGGTTTTGCCATTTGGAAACTGAAGATGGGATCCCTTTCTTAGAAGTTCAAAAACATTTTTAAAAATATAAACATAAGCACATTATTTATATTTTTAAAAGAGCTTATTTTTCTCTGAGGTAAGCAGAACCTGGTTCCAGTGATAACAAATTACAAAGAACTTTTACATTCTGTGATCAACCATTCTCTCACTTCCATTCCAAGCTTTTGCTACTTTTCACTTGCCTAGTTGAAAGTTTATGCACGGTTACAGGACAGAATAACCTTTTTTTAATCAGGGATTTGGTTTCTGGCATTTAATATTTTTCTTAAAAGCCACACATATATATATGCACACACATTTGGAAGTCCTATTTCTGGAATGAGTAAGGGCTGATATATCAAAAGTGGTCTGTGATAGTTGTTTCACTGTGGGACCAGAGGATACCTGTGTCTTCATTGTCCTATTTTCCTCATCCACTCACTGAGCATTTGGAGATGCTAGGGTTTCGTCCTTCCTAGCACAAAATATGTCTTGAAATTGTCTTGAGGAAACAGTAAAAAAATTTAAAAGGGTTTTTTGCCCTATTTATTTGAGTTCTTTCTTTCTAATTTGTAATTTCATTGTCATTTACTCAGATCTTCTTCACATGCATACACTCTTGATCATAGGGGCATTCCTTGGTTTCTCAGAAGTAGAGCTAATAGATCATTGTTCTTAATGGAAGCTAGAAGTGGAAATTATGTAATTATGTATTATGTAATTATGTATATAAGTGTAATTATGTATTCAAAGAATAGTTGAAATTGCAAGGGACCTCTAGAGATCATCTAGTGGCTGCTTAAAGCAGGATAAGTTAAAGCAGATTGCTCAGTAAAATGCCTTATTGGGTTTTGAATATCTCCAAAGATGGAGACTCTGCAACCCATGAGGGTAACCCATTCCAATGACAGCCTTCACAAGAAAAAAGTTTTTTTCTCGCCTTCAGATGACATTTCCTGTATTTTAATTCATGATCTTTGCATCCTGTCCTTTCACTGGGTATCACTGGGGTTAATCTGATCCTGTTTTCTTCAGTTTCCCATCAGGTATTTTTACACACTGATAGAACCACTCTTGAACACTCTCTTCTTCAAACTGAACAGTCCCAATTCTCTCAGCCTCTCCTCATATGAACAATACTAAAGTCTCTTAATCAATTTGTGGTCCTTTGCTGGTCTCACTCAAGTAAATCCATGTCTCTCTTGTACCAAGGAGATCAGCACTGGACATAGCATTCTATACGTTTCGTTTCAGTGTTGAGTAGAGGAAAAGGATCACCCAAAGTGAACTGCTGGCAATGCTCTTCCTAATGTGGCCCAGGATACTCTTTAGGACAAGGGCACATTGCTGATACATGTTCAATTTGTTGTCCGTCTGGACCTCCAGATCCCGTTCTCCTAAGCTGTTTTCTAGGCAGCTAGACCCCAGTCTGTATTTGTGCTCTGGGTTATTCTTCCCCAGGTGCAGGACTTTATATTTCTGTTGACTGAATTTCTCAAAATTCCAGTTGCCATGTTTCTCCAGTATGTCAAGGTCCTTCTGAATGGCAGCACAAACCTCTGGTGTATCAGCCACTCCTCCCAGTTTTATATCATCTGCAAACTTTCAGGATGTGTACTCCAATCACATAACATTGCACATTTAGCTTGGTAGCACTTTCTCACTTGATTGCTGGTCATCATCTCCCTTCCTGGTTGTTCCCAGTTTAAAGCTCTCTACAAACGGTTGGTCATCCTGTTGGCAAAGACTAACACCTTTAATTTGGCTTGTAACCCAGGGCTATTGTCAGTGATACACACCTAAAACATGATATAAAAGTCTTTGTATAGTATATAAGGTAGTACAAAGAGAACCTTTCCTCAGTATTCCTTTTTGCTTAGTAGCCCCTCATCTTTGATCTTCCAAAGCTATCTTACTGTTTGCAAAAAAAAAAAAAAAAAAAAAAAAAAAAAAGTCTTAAGCTGTTGCTGACTGTTCCTATTCCAGTGATATACTCACTCTCCTACTTAGCCACTTTCTATGGAAGTTCCTCCTCCTGTTATAGATGAGTTCCTTCCTGAAATTACAATATGAATCTATCTCTAGTCTTTCACTAGATAGGAGGAAGCAATCACTTACATGTGTTGATTGCATGCATATATAAATAGGCCAGTATACAGATAGAAAAATATACATATAGATAGATAGATACACATATATGGAAATATAACCAACTTATTCTTGGAATGCCAAATTGAGAAAATAAATTTTGAATTTAACTTTGAATATTCTTGGATTCAGTAGTTGTTCTTTGTTAAGGATGTACTGTTACTGTTACTGAGTCTAGATTTTATTAATGAGAAAGCTTTGACTTTATTGCTGATAAACATGATTTTTATTTATTTATTGTTACACAATGCAGCTGTCTGGATTATCCTCAGATCGGAATTTCTTGAATATCTAGCATCAATACCATTGAAAGGTTATTCTTGTTATTCTTTTTATTCAAAGGTAAACTGGAATAGAGAGAAAAACATGCAGGTGATTTGTTCACAGCAACCTGTGAAGCTTAAGCTTATCTGTTGTGTTTTATACCAAGAACAGCATTTTCAGGATGCCTTTTTATTCCCAACATGGAGGTCATACGTGTGAGGATTACCATGACATGCAAGATCTGTCCTTCATAAAATTAGGTAGCACTCTTGCTATTCGCAGAAGAAGGCACATTTTTCCCACAGTGCTATTTGCCATCTGGTAACACTGAAGCCAAGGCTAATGACCTAGTTTGTAATCACTAGTTAAGAGTTTCCTCAATAAATGGAGATTACGAAAGACAGATTTTTTCAGAGACTTACATATTTTAGCCAGCAACCCTATATCCTTGCCTGTGTTTGACTTATCTCACATGAAAATATCAAAGACTATAAATAGACTAGCCTTGCCTCATACACTCTTTGCTATAGAGATATAAAGACAGAGTCTGTTTGACATCAAAGCCATGGTGGAGAATCTCAGCTTGCTCCAAACTTAGGGTTGCAGCAGCTGTGGGTTTTCTTTACAGCCAAACTGTAGAATAAACAGAGTGATTTCCTGTCTCCATTTTAAATGTATCTTAGTTTCAGTATCATCAGCATTCTGAATGCAATTTCTACTGTCTGTTGTAAACATGAATTTCTGCAAATGTTCAGTCACTGTGCCTGGTGAATTAGCGGGTAGATGTCTCTAATTCTGAATAAACAGTTATTGTCACCTGTGTGAAAAAGTACATGTTGGAATCTGATGGTACTGATATGTCTCCGTAAAAGCAGTCACATGTGGGGCTTAACCTCAGAAGTAAAAGAGAAGTAAAAATCATATCATGACAAAGTATGACAGACCTTGAGAAAGAAAATTATTAGTTTATGACAACTAAAACGGTTAGTTTGTATCACTTATAATGAAAAACAAGCTTGAGAAGTTGAGGTTAGAGAATAATGATAAGCTAAAAAGTCAGAGAGTCTGACTTCAATAGTCTGACAACATATTTGACTGTACTTGATTATGCATAATAATTATTTTATCATATTAAAAATGTTAAAAACATGACTTTTTATGTACAGTTTATACACATAAAGTTCTTCTATTTCTGCTTTCTAATACAAGACCAAGAATAGTTTGAATTAAATGTATAATAAACATTCTTATTTGCACAATGTAAATTTTAGCTACTATGTAGATGTTTAGAGTATTGAATACTATAACAATTTTATTATTTTAGTTTTCCATAGAAACAGCAACTATCAGACCAGTTACTGAATCAAAAGCAGAGAGTGATATTTAATGGAAAACAATGAAGATATAGCTTTTCATTGACTGACTAAATCTGTTTCTATACTAAAGATAATATTTTCTGCTTCCTACTCTGAAAATTGAGAGTTTTAACTATAATTCCCCAGCCTGGTGTATGATTAATGAGTTCTAACTTCTGCTGTATTAAATAATGGAATGTAAACTTAATAGCCAAAGAGCACATATATATCTTCAAAAATAATAAACAAATAAAGAGATAAAAGTTGCCTCAGTTGTTCACAGTTCCCTTGACGCTGCTATTTTTAGAAAATTAAGCACAAGCACACATACACAATCAATAGTTGTACATCTTGTAAGACATTCAGCCAGCTCTCACTCTAACGACTCACACAGTTAAGTAAAGGTTGGAATACAGATAGTCTTTGTATCACTAAGTTAAAATAATTCAGTGAGCTAGGAAGAAATAAGATGAAATCCCAAAGAGGAAGGTGAGAAAATAAGTGAAATGAGCATTTTCTCATGGCTCTGTAGTTGAAATAGTAAGAGAAGAATCACATTGCTAACTTGAGATATTTATCTTAAAAGTAAGTGTCTCCAGTTCTTTTGTTGTAACTGAATATTTGTAAATATGCATATGTGTCTGTGCATATATGTATGTATATATATATTAGACAATAGCAGTTTATTGCGATGGGACTGCTTAGAAGACTGATGCATCAAGCAGGGCACTAAACTTTGGAACAAAGCTTTTAAAAATTTATTTATTAACAACACTCATTTTGGTAATGGTAAACTCTTACCATTATTGATGACTATTATCACAGATATAAAACTCCCAGTCTTTATTTTTATGTCCCAAATTAGTTGTGGGAATACAATACCACTGTGTTGATTCTAGGTGATCAGCACAGATGAGAACTGCCCTTGATGATCTTTAGAACTGAAGCAGGCTGTCCTCTCTTTTTTGATTTTCCTTGCTTACACTTGTTGTTTTTGTGATATTGTCTCTCTCTCAGAAGGGAAGGTCTCATTTTCTCCTGCTAGTGCTTGTCTGTTTTTTTTCTTTTGCCTGTCTCCTGTGCATTTGGCAGGAGGTCCCATCTGTTTGTGTTCTCTTAGTTGTATCTTGTTCTTTGACAGCTTGGATGTCTTCTAAGTTCAACTACATCTGTTCTTTGGCTCCTTAGTGGTCACATTTCCCACATGCTTATGTAAAATACTTGCACCTTGTTCCATCTAGTTGTTCCATCCCAGAGCTACAAAGTGCTTATCTAGTGCTTTTAGTTACATATTTTAATACACTTATATAAGGGTTTAAGGCAAGATAATATTATTTTTATTGTGATCAATACAAGCTGATATTATTTATGTTGTGATTGATACATACAACTTTTTGGTGTGCAGGCCTCTGCTTTGTCTACACCTTTTACAGAGTCTGAGGGAGGACTGTTTCTGGGCCCTGATCCAGAAGCCAATTCAGAGTATGTATACAAGGCTGAGGCTCCTTATGCAGCCTAGACCAGATCAACACCTCACAGAAAGGGATGGTTCCATTTCTTCCATTGACCGTGCCTGATTGACTCATGATCTCATAGTGATTGAGCTGGTTAATGGTAGAAAAATAATGCAACAATAATTGTTTAATTAAATTGATTTATTTTGTGACCAGACAAGAACTGGAGCCAGTATACTGGAAGAAGGTGTTGTTTAAATGGATTGGTGACAAGAGGAAGAAGTAAATGAGGAAGCAGATGAAGTATAGGAAAACCACAGCAGGCAGCTGGGAAGAAAATATCAAAAGAGAAGTGGGGAGTAAAGTTTGTCTCATTCTGCAGATGTGAATTGTTGAGTTTGCTGAGTCATACTTAGTGCTCTCAGCAAGGTTTCTGTACTGAATCAACCTCTTCTACTTCCTTCTTATTGATCTCCTTCTTAGCTGCTGTCACCGATGAAATGCACTGGAACTTGAAAAGCACCCCTATCCAAAATTCTGGGTTTGGATTTAATAGTAAGTAGTAGGTAACTAAAAAAGCAATACATAGTAAGTTACACAGTAAAACCTATTTGTAGCCACTGGAATGTGACTTTCTGTATCCGATCCTTTATTTGTCCTCACCTCAATCTTTGTGTTTCATGTCTAGACAGAACTCTATTTTGATAGGAGTCTAGAAAACCTTAAACCAAACTCTTATATATACTTCATATTCAAAGGAAAAAACATAGCTTTCCCTGGGTGAATGACATTCATTTATTGCTCATTACAAATAGCAATAGACTTGAATAGTGAGTGAAATATACTACAGTGTCTGAAGTAAAACAAAAGGAACTTAGCAGCAGCCTGGAAGAAGTAGAACTGTGAATGGAATAGATAAGGACATTCTTCACACTAATCTCCTGAGTTGTCTGTTTTTCCACTTTTTCTCCTTGTTCAGATCTTTTTTTCCTCAGTGACACAGACTGGTTGCCATTGGCCATGATGTCAAGGATGAAGAAGAGCCCAAGCAACCCCCAGTGCTCATGGTAGCCTTTGGAGTCATTCTGGATCTACAGCCCAAAGGGAGAACTCTCACGATTGTGTGTTTGTTTGTCCCTTTCATCCACTTTTATGAAAAATTATGAGAAAGAAATAGTGACACCATCACATGAAAGCATCAGATTGTATGATTTTGATCATAAGCATAGTTTGGAGTTGTTTTGTGCTTACAAAACAAACAAAAACAGATATTTTGAAAAACTAAAAAAAAAAAAGGTGATAAATAATTTTCAGAGGGAGAAAGCCAAGTACACAAAGGTTAACTAAGTAGCTGAAAGTCACTTTCAGTGATGGAATTTGAAATAAGAACTTGTAGACACAGGTCAGTGAGCAGTAGTGGTGGAACCTGCTTCTATTTTAGTATGGTAATCAAGATTATACTATTCCCTTAAGAGTTCCATTTCAATTTGTCCTGCTTGGATAAAAAGCAATTTAAAACGAGAAATAACAAATGTCTTATTCTATATAAATAAAAAATGGAATAGAAGAAAGGTCAGAGAAATTATTCAAGCAAAGAAATAAATTTTTCACTAAAATGGTGGTGAGATTTTAATCAAGAAAATGTTGTTATTTTCATATTCATTCCATAGGAAAAAGTTGCTTGAAATATGAAAGGAGAAAACTGCCACTTTAAGTTTCCACATAAATTTAAAAAAAAAAAGAAAAAGAAAAAATCACTAATCTTCTGATCTTAAAATAGATGCATCGTTTAATAAACAGTTATCTTGTCATTTAAATAGCAATCTCCTGAGTATAGTTTAGCTACAAAGAGCTCTCATAAAATATGCCAAACACTAAACTTCGTTTTATATATTCTAAGGAACAATTACATAAGCTAAAAGTGTACTTACTTACATCAAGTGTGCATAGAGTTCCAATTTATGATTTTACAATAAAAAAATACCATAGGAGAAAATAAAATGTGAAAAAACTGGGCAAGATGGAGTGAATAGAGGAATCAGCACCACTCACTCTCGAACACTGAATTAATTATGTCATTCAGAAAAGTGGAGAGTTTATACAGTAGATGGTAGGGACTGGGATGGTTAGCGAGGAACAAAAATAGAGAATAGTGGGATGTAAAGGGGAAGTTTACAGGGTGCACTGGAATGGTAAATTTTTAGACTTTCAAGAATATGCACAAAAAGGTACACTTGCCAGAGTGTTTAGAACATCACAGGTGTGTAAAAACTGAGAGGTTCTCAGCTGTACTAAGGCTCCAGGAAAATATAACAGGGCAAAAGAGATATTCATTTTACAATTTTTCCCCTAGAATAAACCTGTAAATATAGTAGAAAAATTAAAGTATCTCAAAATCTTTTTCAGACATGATAAAGGTAAAATAGTAGGCATATTTGAAATTAAAAAAAAAAACCACAAAAACAAACACACAACAAAACAACAGGTATTTTGTTTTGCTTTGTTATCACATTAGTTCCAGATAATTTCACAAGATAAATTAATGAGATTTACCATTCCCTAATAGCTACCCATCATCCAGTGAATATTTGAGGTTGTTCTTTGTCATGATGATTCACAGAACAGCAAATAGAAGATAAATTATTCATACCTGAGATACATCTGGGAGCTACAAGTGTTCAGTAATTTAGGAGAATAGAATGCCAAAACAGAGTGTGGTTGTTCATTTTTGGACACAAAGACTAAGTATTTGTTCAAGGTTGTATGATTTAAGAAATATTTCTCACAATGTTGATCATAAATTAAGCAAGAAAGCTAGAAAGAAAGTGAACAACCCAGCAAGCAGTCTATTAGGGTCTAGCTTGTGCTTGAGATGCTCATATTAAGACTGAAATTAATTAATTACATTTGTGGATGGGGGGGGAGGGGGGGGGGGAATGTACCAGGTGCTAACATTACTTAAATACACTAAAGTCAGTATTTAGTATGACTCATTATATAATGCATAAGATCACACTCAGTCTTTCAAATAAGCTGGTACTATCCTTTTTGCATAGAAGAATCAGCCTATTTTCAGTATTCCAGAGATTTTAGTGCATTTTGCATTTTGTAGAACCAGGCAGAGGACATGAGGGGACAGGAAAGAAATATTTTTGGTGACAGACTCTTACATCACATTCTGCAAATTTGACTTTTCAATTACTATATTCAACTTTCTAGAAGGATAGAAATTCTTTCACCTTTAAACTATCATTTATCATTAATTCTAACACTAATGTATTTGTTACAGTAACAGCATATTAAGGTGGCCTATTCTGTGTTTATTTTACAACATTAAATTTACATCTATACTTGTTTAACCTGAAAAACAAGTGTATTGATATCTTGAAGGAGGAGATAAGGTGTCATTTTTTTTATTCTACTATGGATAGAGGAGGAAGAAAATAGTTTATGTGAGAGTCTTCTCAAATGCCTTGATCTTTACTGCAATGGAACATAACCCATTTGAAATCTTCCCATGACCTCATCTTTCAGGGGCATAAATCAGTTTCTCCAGGTTTCTAAATTACTCCAAGATAATATTGAGATTTACCTCTGTGCAGGGCCAAGGGGTCACAGAAAAATTAGATAATGTCCTCTTCAGCTATTTTGTCACACAGAGTGTCATATCAATCAGTAATGGTGACATGTAGCAAGAAAAGTCAATGATAATATTACAATAATGAAGTTGAAAAAAAAGTCTTATGTGATTAATTGTTCTTCATGCTTCTTAGTATCATTCAAATAATTCAGTTTAAAAACTTTCCTTTTAGCACATGGAAACCACTGAGAAAAATGCCAGTTGAGTCATTCAAGACATTAAGACTCATCAAATACTAGATTCTACCTTTTCTATCAAGTTTAATGCATATTATACTATGACAATCTATAGAAACTATGAAACTCATCAGAAGCAAAAAAATCCAATGCACAGAAGATATTAAATAAAAGGCATTTAATTTAACTACCGTTCAGTGTAACAGGTGTCACATGCATAGCCAAGTAATAAAAGCAATACTGTTATTGAAACAGATTCTATTGCAAGAGTTAGAAAGTGACAGATAGTGTGAAAATCTCATGGAGACCTTATTTAGATGGATAATGCCTGTGATGCTGCACTTGCACTTAAGTAAATGAAGAAAAATCTAACCAATAAATACAGCATCAGAATCAAGACCAGTAATACTTTTCAGAAGTGATTGACTCATTCATTTGGAATATTGTATATTGGAATACTTCCACTTTGTCTCCTGCTTTTTCATCACATTTTCTTTCCTCGTGTACACTGGACAAACTTCTCTACCCACCTTCTTACCATTCATTATTCATTGTTTTAACAAACAGATTTTAAGGTAACTGGCAAACTTCTACATCTATATATATCCTATATGATAGCCCACTTCTATCTGCCCTTCATTCCACATACACATTGAAATGAAAGCAAGAATCTTTCTTTCAGCTGCTTCTCAAGGAGAACTTTCATCTTCAAATTGGCCTGGAGAATCTGAAAAGGCAAGGGTATTGTAGTGTAGCCCTTCAAGTCAGAACTCAGTGATTTTAGTTCAGAAGTTAGTGACTTAGCCCAGCTAAAAAATTCTTGAAGGCAAGAAAATCAGAGTGAGAAAAGGATGGATGAAATTACTACCTTAAATCAATGCGCTGTGTGTCCTCTCTTTCTGACAGTGTTTGTGAGTCTTTTCCCATTTCCTCACTATTCACTCATGTTAACTTTTGGTGGTGAGATATAATTCTAAAGTCTTTAAAACCCCTTTAAGTATGCTAAATTCTCCTAATTTCTTGAGGCTTAATTAAAGGATAAATATGTATGTGTGTGTCTCTGTGCATATACGTGCATATGTGTATAAAAACACAATAAATTAGGTGTATGCTATTGCCAGATAATCATAAGTATTTGAGTTCCACAGCCATGCTCCCCCTGCCTAAGAAAGGCAGGAACATTAAAAAAAGGAGAAGATATTACAACTACATATCATCTTCCCAGATGAGAAGAAACTAGACTGAGTACAACAGCAAAATAATTCATTAGCTACTTCTTTGATATGCTTTGTTTTGCCAGTCATCCCCATCTCACTGTGAGTCTCTTTTATGTTTCTTAAATATTCATACAGTCTAAACATTAAATGGCAACATATATTTGGTCACCAAAAAATCTTCATCAACATCCAACTAAAGATGGATCTGTTTCTAATACAGAATAATTCTGAAACCTGGAGATGTCACTGAAACTGAGAACAGTGAGTTTTAACTTGGATATACAAAATGGTTTTTACCTCATTTGTGATACAGACTGGAATACATCCTGTAGTCAAGGACAGAAACATTATTGAAAAGTTTTCAATATGTACCCAAAATGTATTAAAAAAATGTATACCCTGAAGAACAAACATCTTTGACAAACTAATTTCTTTTGGAATATTATATGTTTCTAAATGATCTGTACCCAAAATACTTCATTATTTATTAATTTAGTAATCTATTCATTATATACTATATTTATTGCATATAATTAAATAATATATTGAAATATTGTATGTAAAATCCAAGCTAAAATATCATACAGATATGTTTAAAATTATGCATCAGCACATTCATGGTATAAAAGTTGTTACTTCACTTCCATTTTGGAAATAGGTTCATATCTGCATCTTAGGGAAAAATCTGATATTACTCAGTCTTTTTTATATACTTTTTGGTTAAGTTTTCAGTGGAAGAGACAGAGAAAATTTGTGGCATATGGTCACTTCAGGGATCCATGTTTCTGTTGCAAAGGCCTCAGAAAAGGCTGCAATCGCCTTCACTTTCCCACCCCAAAACACATTCATTATGTGACAGCCGACATTTGGTGAGCATCTTGGAGATGGACACAAGAACACATTCAGCTGACTTCATAGCCCTTCAAACCACGAGCTAAAGAGCTCTGCATTGGAACTGAGCTGTAATATAGTCTCTGGAGTGACGCTATTAAAGACACCAACTTGGTTTTGAGTTTTTCAAACAATGCATGAATTCTTAGGAAGATAACAACTTAGCAAATTTTTGTATGAGCCCATTTTCCCTATTTATCCTTAGAATATTGTTTTTAGAAAGCCTTTATGATCCATTTTCATTTTTGACCCATTGTCACAGTTCAGGCTATTTTGCTATCTATGGATAAACCTTCAGTCTGGGGTTGTTCATGCTTATGATATAGTGTATTTGTTTTCCAAGTGGGAGTTGGGACACAGATTATTTTGTTTATAAAATCAGGTCGTTTATATGTTATCATCCTGAAAATATCCCTTAAGGAAACTTACATTGAATACATGTCAAATTATATTGTATTCTGACATTCCCTTATACTACCAGAGCAGGCAGATTACCATGGGTGACAAGCAAGTACTAGAATACCCTTTTTATTTTTGATGTTTACAATAGATTACAATAGCCAACCAAAATTCAATTAAAGTTATTAATTTTGACTCAAAATTATTTTTGTCTATTTCTTTCTAGTTCTTCACCAAAAACTAGAGTATAAGGGAAACTATATAACTCTATAAGCTATAGGATAACACAATTATTTAACTAGGACGGTTCAAAAGGAAAAAATGGAAATACAATTTCAGATAAAAATCAATGTAGATAAACATGATGTGATTCATATACGTTCATGTCTTTACACACAGAAACACAGCATAAAAGTATGCACAAGAGAAGCAAAAAGTTAAAAAAACAATTGACCCTGAATTGACTGTTCTCAATCAGAAGCAGTGTTTTGGGTTATGACAAATAGTTCTGAGAAAACATAAGCTCAAATTTCAGCAGCAAGCAAAACAACTCACCAGATATTGAGATTATAGAGGAAAATAATTTTTTCATTTAATAAATGTATGATTCAGCCACATCTTGAACATTGTTTTCAGTTCTGTGCCTCTCATCTCAAAAAGGGTGTATAGAGTTTAAAAATAAAAATAAAAATAAAAAAATCAGAAACAGCAACACGGAGGTTGGACAGTGTGGAGTGGCATCCATATGAAGAAGAACACAAGTAGTGCAGGACTCTTGAGTGTGGAAAACTGGTAACTAAAGAAAGATATAATAGAACTCTGCAAATTTATGAATGGTGTCAAGACTGTACACAAGTACTAACTGTTCACTGCATCTTATGTCACAGGTACTAGAAAGCTCAGACTACCAAGTTAGTCAGATCTCAATTCAAAACAAGAGGGAGGAGGTAATTCTTCAGATGCTAAAGCAGATTTGTGCAATTCCTTGACAACAATGGGGAAATTTACACAGACTCAGGAGGAGAAAGAAGATGAGTTCATGTAAAAGAAATACAGAATCAGGTATTTCCTGTTAAGAAAACAGTTGGGGATTGAGAGAGTTTTAGGTAAGAGAATGTATCTTCCCAGGTCTTACTCTTATATAGAAAAAATTAACTGTTGATACAGACAAGGTATTGGGTCAGATCCATCAGTCTGAGCCTGTATGTTCTAGCTTTTCCCTGAAAAAGGACAACTGAGCTGGAGACAAAAGAAAAAGATGGGTTTTTTTATTATTTGTAGCACCAATAACAGCATATTTTGGTACAGCCACAAAAATGCATGAAGACTTTCAGGCTTTCAGGAAAGAAAATATCAGAGTGTATGAATCCTAAAAGTAGTTCCAAGTGTGTCCAGTTCCAGCTGGAGACTACCAAGAAGACTGGAGAAATGTTGACTCTGTGTGAGACTTAACTGATGTGTGAAATGAATAGTCCACTTTTAGTCCTTCGGAGGTTGGAATGGCACTATTACTGACTCACTGGGTTGACCAGGAGTAGAAAGAACCAACTTCTAAATATTAAAGGATTATAAACTATATGCCTATCTTGGTTATAACAACTAGTTTATACTCTCATCTTGTGCTCCTTCCCTTCAGAATTGAGCTAAACTCACTAGCAAACTGCATAGGTATTCAAAGATGTATAGTAGTGTACGAGCTTTAGTCACTATCCATTTGAGATTTGAAACCAAAAGAAGCAGCTACACTTCCTTTAAAAAGTTGTCTGACACAACACATCATTTTGTATTCGAAATATACCCTTTATTTAATTCAATTTTGTTAAATTCTTCTTTTTTTCATTTCAGACATTTAAAGCTTCAGATGAGTCTTTACAACAAGGATCCTAAGTTTTAATGTAATTTCAATATTTATTATTTCAGTTATTTATGCTTCAGTGGAATGAAAAAATCATGAAGCAAAAATAAACAGTGCATTAATTACATTTTCAAATTATACTAAATTAAGAGGTTTTGCAAAAAAGTGAGAAATAAGAAATACAAAATGATCTAAAAAACTAAAAAGTGAAATGTGGTCTAGAAATAACTAAATGAGCTTCCGCTTGCAAACCAGCATGCAAGTACCTCTGCAGGTTAATAATCCAAAACACAGATATTCACAGATATGAAGTACTTGGAATACTGTAATACCAAGTGGGACTTTGGGCTCTAAATGGGCAATATATCAGAAACAATGGAGCTTTTACCTGCTTATACACAAATGTAATGTGATGGAGGAAAAGCTATAAAATCATGTAATTTTATATTCTATAGTATACAAACCAATCAAATCAGAAGGGGGGAAAATTAAAAGGCAAAAAGCTGGAAACTATAAAGGTATTCTTTAGATCAGCAAAAGATGATGACATATTGTCTCCTTCAAAAACACACACATATTGGAAAAGTAACAGCTTCTCAGCAAGATCAAGACGCTTGAGAATCATGATATGAGAGAATATAATAATAATAATAATAATAATAATAATAATAATAATAATAATAATAATAATAATAATAATAATAATAATAATAATAATAATAATAATAATAATATATACTCAGATACAAATATCTGAAATAATAGCAAAGAGATTACTGAAAAAGGACAATAAATACCTTGGTTTTTTTCTTTTTTTAAATTTGCCCTAGCTTGCAAGTGTCTTTTTTAGATCTAAATATAAGACATATTTGTTTTCAGTGGAGTAGCTGTCATCTGTGTAATTGTACATAAATTAGAGAAGTTACCCACATGTTGATTTTACTTCCTTGGATTTTATCACATTTTATCTGAACAGTAAATCTGCAAAATGGATTAGCCTTCAATTTTAATGTAATATTGTAAAATAGCATAAGACAGCTTGGCAAGATAAGGTAATACAAAAGTTTAAATAGCTATTGTCAGGATAACTCTGTGGTGAGTGACCAACAGCTACGTGCTAGTATTTAATTTGCTATGAAATTTTTCTTCTAAGGAGTGGTTTATATCTTCAGCAAGTATAAACAATGGTGAATAAAATGGGAGAATCTTCATATTTTTCAGATGTTTTAGATATCTACTGCATTTGTAATACATTTTTTCTCATCTTTCATCACAGATAGCTATGAATGTTCGCTTTTTTGCATTAGCAGTTGATGTTTGCTTAGGCTAAAATAAAGCAGGACTGAAGTACCAAGACAGAATAAAAAGTCTGAAACACCACAGACTTCTCCAATACTGTTTGAAGTATCACCAAACTAAGTGGAAGCTGGATAGTATGACAATTTCACATAATTTCCATTGACTTTTTTTATTCAAAGTTAATTTTTGGATTGTTAAAATAAATAACAAGACTTTCTTTACTCATACGAAACTTGCCTTACTTCTTTAGGAGCATTCAGAATAAGTTAAGTGGGTACAATCTGATTTTAGGCTTTTATAAAATGTCCCCTGTACTTTTAACAGTAAAAATCATGCTTATATTTTACGGTTACCACTTGAACTGTGATTTCTTCTATTAAAAATACTCAGAATCAATGTGCATTTGCTAATAATATTTTGTTTCACTTTCTAGTCATGTACTTCTGTATCAGTTACAGGTCTTAATGTGCCTAACTGCTTACATGTGCATGTAGTAAACATCAGCTGGTCCTACAAAATTAATTTTTCCTTTATATACACCTTTGTTTAACTATTATATAAGTGGAAGCTTGTTAATGAAATTTAAATAAATTTAATTTTAATCAACAGTAATTTCCTTACAACCTTATGGTTTCTGTACAATCCCATGAAAATAATGCTAGTTTTAATGTTATCAAAGACCTTAAGAAGATGCTGTTATAAAGGACTTTTAGATTGTCAAAAAGAGTTTAGTAAGGAGTTTAGGTTCCTTGAATGTCATCTCTACATAACCTTGAACATGACAAACGAGGATCTGAAGAGCATTAATAATGTATGGGAAATGCAATCTATTTTCTGACTCCACAGTCATAATTAGGTTCTGATAGAGACGTCTGTACCAATTTACTGAGAAACTTTTATTTCCAAAAGAACCTCGCTTTTCATACTGTTTATCAGTGATAGTGAGAAAACATCAAGGCCAAGTTTAGAAGTCAAATGATTTGGAAGTTGGTGTAAGTTAGTTGTCTTTATACTAGTTATCATCACCATTAGACAGGTGAGCCTAATCTGCTCCTAAATACAGCAAGTTATACTACAATTTATGCTGAAAGAAACAACTTCTGCAACACATATGAGACCCTATGAAATTGGGTCTATATAACCCAAAGAATTAGAAACAGCAAAAAGGAAGCAATAGCTTCTGTGGTAATATTTTGCACTTAGTTGGTAAACTAAAATCCACTAGCTATAAAAATGTTTTATTAGGATGATGGTGTGATAATCTCCAGAGCTGTGCCCTTTCATTTTATGTTAAAAATATTTAATTCAAACTTATGAAAAACATTTTCTAGAAGGAATAACCACATATTGAGATTTTTTTCCCTACATTTCCTATGTAATTATGAAATACCTTATGTATTATGATTAAGAGAAATACTATATTACGGCACTGAATCCTAAGTGGGATAGCATTTACAAATGAAAAGGGACAAAACCTGAAAGTTTAAATGTATCATCTGCAGTTGTGACTAATTATTATAACTCTTAATAAAATTCTTTAATATTTTATTTAAAAAAATATTCCTATAGATCATTAATATTCACACACCATAATTGTAGATGGACCATAAAAGCAGATAATAATAATTTTTGTTTTCCTGATTTGCTGCTGACTCTATTTCACAAATGAGAAAGCAAGCCACTAACCAAAGAGGTGTACTGAGCTGTGCTCCGGCAGTGATGACTCAGGTAGGAGAAACTGTGACACACTAGAATTCTTTGCACTTGATATTTGTCTTTGATCTGAGCAGAAATAGGTGTTAAACATAATTTTCATTGGAAATATTCCACCATAACATTAAAATATTATGCTAGTACCCATTTATGCTAGTGGCAACGATAATGCATCGTGGGATGCTGAACAGAATAGGGTAAACTCTTTCAAATAGATTAAAAAATGTAATTTTAGTTAATTACTGGTTCCAAAAACAAAAATGAGGAGGTTGTGGCCAGTAGATAGTGGTTTCTCTCTGCTGTGACTTCCTTATCACACAATTAAAAAAAAAAAAATCAGTTTTAGACTGGTGCAATACTGCTATTGCCATATTTTCTCCAAAACAAATGTCTTACAGAGGTCATATAGTGTGTTTCAGTTCCACTAACAGATATTTTTTTTTCTCTATCTGTCTATTCATCCAGAAAATTTCTGTTGTCACAATAAATTATCAGTTACTAAAAGGCAGTGATATTGGTTATTTTAGCATGAGCATATAGATATTGCAGTGTGTTCATAGTATCTGAGAAAAGTTACTGTTAGTAAATGTCGTAAATTAAAAATGCAGGATTTAGAGGTAATGATAAAAAGAAGGCCTGTGAACAATTTATTATTGATAGGAGGTACCTAGTTAAGAACAAATCCTTAAAAAATTTGTATTGATTGCTGCTGTTGAGGTGCTGTCAGTTAGGGGCTCCCATGCTCTGTGTCTGCACATACAGAGCTAGAGAAAAAAAGAGAAACAGCAGAGAGAACACCAAGGCCAAGGTTGGAGGAACAGGAGCAGGAGCAGGAGTAGGTGCTCCATGGAGGAGAAATATTCCCTGCAGCCCTTAGAAGGAGCCACATGAGAGCAAATATACACTGCAGCTTACAGAGAGCTCACACTGAAGTAGAGGAAAAGTGTAATGAGGAAGTGATGTCAAAGAGAAACCACTGTCTGCTGGCCACAACTTCTCCATTTCTGTTTCATGTTACCTGAATCAATAATTAAATATTTATTTTAATTGACAATATATTAATTTTCATCAAATTTTACCCACAGCAGTAACTAGTAAACAAACTGGTTTTATCTTGATCCATTAACTGTTCTTCTTATTTATTCCCTGCTGTCCTACCAAAGAGGGAGAGGGAGTCAATGAACAGCTGAGTGCAAGTTTGGATACTAGCCAAGAAAACCCCCCTGGAGATGTAAGCAAAATGTAAATTTTGCTCCAGTTCAGCTCATGTGTGTATTTCTGCAAAAACTGGTTTACCCACTGTCCTTTGGAATTTGACCCCCATGACCAAATCGCGGTGTCAGTATTTGCTTTTTGCATTATTAGTCTTCTCATTTCAATGGATCTGGGAAGTAAAATTCTGTCTATTATTAATACTAGGTTGTATCACAGCTTTGCTGTAATTTAACTATGCAGTTAATGATGTAATTTCTTCTCCAGTGATTGTCAGTATTATTAACTCCAAGGCTTAAAAATCATTAGTCATCTATTTTCTCTTTCCTCAATCAGTCATAGTATTAGATTACATTATGTAATCTAATGTAACTTTATAAAAAAGACATTTTGGCCTTCTGGCTGTTTCTTTTTGGTTTTGGTTTTGTTTTTTTTTTCTTTATGTTATGGCATCTGAAATATTGGGGTGCACAATTCAAGGCTTTTGTCCTTGTCTGAAAAACAAAATTTTACTCATTGCAAGAAAAACTGAGATCTTGGGCAGCTGCTAATGGTGTTTGTTGAAGCTTTAAGTATTTCATGATCAAGTACTAAATTCACTGCTTATGTATTTATCTCCACAGTTATTTGCTACTTTTTAAACGTCCAAATATATGTTTGCATATACGCTCAGTGGCATGAATATGTAAATACTGACGCATGCATGCAGACAGTAGATATTTGTGTGTATACAGATGAAATCAGAGCCTCAACAGACAGAATGTGTATTCCCTTTACAGCTGAAAACCCTCTTTGCAGAAGTTAGTGAATTATAATGGAAACATCTGTGCCATTGAAAAAAGTACTTCACTCCCTTCTATGCAAGGTAACACTTTTATCTCCTCCGGATACAAGTTCAGACCATTCTACAGCAAATATAAATTAATAGCATACACAGGAATGTGAAAATGACAATGATTTTATTCAGTGTAAAGACTGAAAGTTTATGAAGCAATGCTGTGTAGGCAATAATTGCTAAACTCATGCAGTCAGTATCTTGGACTATCCAATGTATACAATAATAGCAAGAACACAGTCTGTAGCAGTCCTGAACAAAGAAGTTTCAGGTAATAACCACAATAGTAGACCTCTGAGCTTTCATGTTATCAGATTCTTTAAGCAAAAAAGTTGAAGGCTGCTCCAATCCTTCAGCAAGAATTTTTATTTTGATGTAATTTAGTCCACATTTCACAGCAAAAGCAAAATGCATTTGCAATGCCACCTTGGATGAGTCTATTTTTGATGGTATGGTTGCACCAGAGAACTCTTCCATTTCTTTGCTTTGCCACATATTATAGTCATGGGCTGTTTCTCAGCTGTGAGGATAAAAAACCTGAATACCCATGGACACTTGCACTTTTCTATGTTGGCAGATGACATCCAGGTGACATACCTTAGGCTCTTTCAAATGGTCAGAGGCTCAAGTTTAGCCAATTGAAATGACCCAAATGATGGTATTGACAAAGGACTTGACTCAGCTTCCTGCACATGAATGCCCTGTGCTCTGGGTTTAGTGCGTGGCCTTCACATGCTCCAGGTGGAACGTGTCTCATATGATTCCTTTGTCATATTTGCTAGCTTTGGAGGATGTCTGTACTAAATGTCCAAATGACAGCTCAAACAGCATCAAACACTTATGCACCAGCCCCTGGGGTGAGATCCAGTTTGCTATTAGGACATCTATCTATGTTTAGATGTCTAGACCCAAGTTGGTTGTTTAGACTTCATAGTCAATGCTTCAGTGAAACATAGAGAGTGAATCTGCTGACAAATTATAATATTCAGTTGTATACATACAGAGGGTCTTGTGGTGCTGGGACGGAGGGAGCAAATGAACGAATGCATGACAAAGTAGGTGGGTAATACAAAGCTTGAAATGTTGATCTGTTTAACAAAAAGCTTTCATGGGAAGTGGAAGAGGGAGCATTATTTGATAAATGAAGTGCATTATTTTGTTTTATCTTGATAAAAAACAGTATAGAATTATTATAAATTCTGTAAGTGGAATGATACATTTTATAGTTGCAGATTCTATAGTCCTGAATATTTCTAAGAAAACTGCAAGTCTTTTAAAGGAAGCAATTTAAACAAAAAGGATCAGAAGTAAAGGTTTCAACATTTTCAAAGAAAAATGCAGCTCATAATGAAATAATGGATATCTTTCTATTCCTGGACTTGCATATTATAAAATATTTGATGAAAAAACTCTTCCACTGAGATTCTCTGATGTGAGACAGTATTAGGAATTGGAAAAAGAACTCTGTTGAAATGCTACAGACAAAAGAAGTAGTAAAAGTATTGTGAGAGGCAAGTCAGGGAGTCTTCTAAAATTATATTAAGGAGCTAAAGAGAAAAAAAAAAAAAAAAAAAAGAAACGGGAAACAGAGACGGAGATAATATCTCCAACTGGAAACTTTGATCTGACACCAGGAGTAGAAGCTGGACAAGCATGCTTTAAAAGATGGTTCATTATAATATTGAATTCAGAAAATAAAGAGGAAAATGGCAGTAGAGCTTGGGAATAACTCCTGGAATTGAAATTCTGACATCTCCCTTCTCTAGATATTGTCTGTGGACAATTAGGAGCTTTGGACTGGGCTTCACTGCATTTAACAGACTTCACAGGAAACACCTAAACTGAAAATAAGGGCTTTGTTTGTCTCCCAAACAGCAAACAAGTCTGAGATCAGAGTGCCTCTGAAAGCTGGAGTCAGGAACAAGAATAACTTCTTGATTTTCACATCCGTATCACCCCAGCTCACTGCTGAGGTGAATCTAACCCTCTCCTAAGGGGTTTGCTAGTATAGGGAGATGAGAAGCATTGACTGGGTGAAGACTGGAGTACAGATGGGAAAGGAAAGAGAAGACATAACTGCAGCAGTTGCAGGGAGAAGGTGACTTCTTTGGCTGGTTTCTCATGTCATGCAGGCTTATTATAGATGTTGCTTCTGACATTCCGATCAATTTAATTATGAAAACATTTGTCACTACCAGCTGAGGAGGAATAAATCGCAGTCAGTGGTCACAATCAGTGATTGTGTTGTCTGGACCCTGTCGAGCCACAATCAGTGACCACAAAGTTGATCACATTAGTCACCTCCTTTATTCCTTTATTAAAGAGATTATTTAAATCTCATTGAAATTAATGAAAAGATTCTAGTGATTTGGAAGGAAATAAGAGTGTGGCACAATATTGTAGTGTGAAAAGAACAATACCAACAACAGCAATGCCTAATAAATAATCTAGCATGTTCTTTTATAAACTGCTGTGGGTCTTTAAGTAACTAGCAAAGAAGATCTTGTGGAACATGTTTACCATTACATGAGGTAACTGATCTATTCCATAACTGCTGTTCTGTGTTTTGCTGCTTGTAATCATAAAGAGTTATTCCTGTGTGAACCTATCATTAATCTCCAGCTAGGCTGTCAAAAGTATGATGGATGTGAAAAAAAAAAAAAAAAAAAAAAAAAAATATCAGGGTTTTTTCCTTTCCTTTTTTTTTTTTTTTTAAACACTATTTACTCAAGCAACAAAGTGAACCAGCCCACATCTTACACAAATCAGTAAATTTAGAATTATTAACAAATCAGCTAAAGTGAAAACTTCATTCTGAACTATATTTGAGGCATTTACTCTCCAACTACTCTGTTATAATAAATCTGTTTTCCTGTCAAACAGGTAGAAACTGGATTTCTTCACTGCACTAAAAATTATAACTGTGATAAGAATATATCTAGCAACAGAAGCAGTAGGTGCTGTAGAGAGACTCCAGTTACTCCTTGGTGACTTACTTTATGTTATAAGTATAAAATATTTTGTGTTTTTTTCTTACGTGGGCTTATATGTCACTGTCAAGCTTTGACTTGATTGACAGCTTGCAAAGGAACTATGAAGTGTTTTTTTTTTTTTTTTTTTCTATGTATCTGCTTGATTTTTCACAAGCAATAGATGTAAACCGAGCATCTTGGAGGTTAATATTCAGAGCTCTGTGTGGGTAGTGTGCACTAAAATTAATTAGCAGCAACAGGATTTATACCTATACTTCTTACGGGCTCATTTGAATACTTGTGGGGGGTTTGGGAGGGTTTTTTTAATGTTTTTTTTTTCTTCTTAGCACTTGAAATTCAACTTTTAAACTTCAAGAATAAAAGTATATCTGCTAGATATACTAAATATAGCTTCCATTTCACCACTTCACATTAACAAATGTTACCTAAGTGAATGCCTGTAAAGTAAGAAGTTCCTAAAACTATTACATTACTGGTATAACACTGAGGTGTCTGGACCCTGTCAAACCACAGTGTTAGTAATAGTATGGTTGCCTATTTAATGCACAAGTAGGGTTAGGGGCTTGAGGGAGATAGAGTCCGAGAAGCCAGCAAACTGGACAGTTATCCACATGCTTTAGTGAACTGAATGGCAATATGAGACAAAAGAGCAAGCTTCAGCTCCTTCCCCTTTCCTTGACACATCATACATCCAGAAAGGTAGTTTGGAAGTGCATCTGTTTTATTATTCAAATATACCTACCCCTTCAGCTATACGCACATCAGACCAGAGGATATGAATGTGCATGTCCATTGGAGTCATGCAACATGCAGGTACATTTTTCATATGACAGAAGCTGTTGTATTCTAGTTGCTCAACAAATGCACTACTGGTTGTATGATCAGGATTCTGTGCAATGGGCTCCTTGGCCCGTTTAATTGGAAAAGATTTCCAATACTTCTCAGGCAAAGTAAATGATACAGGCATTTCCTCTTCCAATTGGGTTTTAACCTGAGGTAGTGCTGACATTAATACACAGAACATGTCAGCTTTGCAACTGGGAAAAGTTAGTGCACCTATGGAGCAGCTATGGAGCTCCAGAAGTAGTAGTGACACTGTGCTGGAGTGGGTCATCATCTCCTTTGCTAGAAAAAAACCTAAGTAAAACAAGGAGTAGAGGTTGTGGAAATTGAAGCCTAAGCTTATTCTCTAACTTCTGAGCCATTCTTCCTTTATGGTAATGATACTATTGTAGGAGCATATTCTCTGTTCACATGCAGAAATAAGCACGTATCCAGTCTGAAGCATGTGGAAACAACAGAAAGACTTTTAGGGGGTTCATTGAGTTCTAGTTCCATTTTAATGCACATTTCAATGGATAGAGTAATTTAGAGTTGTGTTTCAAGCAGCACAAATCACACTATAGTATTAGAAACCATTTCAACTCATGATGAGGCAGTTAATAAGCCCTGAAGGATGTAAGATGCACTCAGAAGAATCATAGCAATGATACTTAGCTGAGTCATCAGAGAAGACTTCTTCCTTCATCTATTCTGGCATCTGTTAAAATGAAGGTATTTCAATCTATTCCATTAATGAGCTGTGGAATTTACCTGCTGAAACTATGCCCACGGAGTCACAAACCTTTTCATGACTGCTTATTCTATTTCATTACAGTGTCCCAAAAGACTTTGCTGTATATTTAAAACAGAAAATATCTACCTGAATTTTTTTTTTTGCAGCCTCTAGCAGTATCATAAATTTGTCTTTGTGACTCTCATATTTGTCATGGGTTTATTTTTATGTTTTTATTTTTTTTGTAATCCTATATTTCCATGGATTTTTTTTTTTTACTTTAACTTCTTTATTTTTATAAAGAAGATTACTTTTATAAGCTATTTCCTACTCAACTTTCTGAGCAATCAGTGTGCATGGTATATTACACTGAAAATATCATATTTATTCCAACAACATTTACTACACACTTCATACAGTTAAATGCACAATAAAGTATTTTCCCTTCATTTTAGGAAAATGGTTTCTCCACCTACAACAACAAATCTAATATTTTATTCCCTCAATAAACACAGAAGGACAAAAAGCAAAACAAATAAAAACTCTTTTTTCCTTTAAAAGTTTAGTTTGTTTGGGTTTTTTTTAATATGCACACAGAATAAACAGTTGTGATATTTCTAAAAGACAGGCAGAGAATAAAAGATTATGCTTTTGTGGTTTGGTTTTTTGTTTGTTTTGGTTTTTTTTTTTTCTAAGAAATTGAAATTTAAAGTAAGAGGACATAGCTAAGAATTTTGACACTGAGCATTTCTGGTTTGCTTGGTTGTTTTTCTCACAGTGGAGGACAATAAAATATTATCCTAATATTCTTTTGAGATGAAAAATTCAGCTCTCAACCCTTCTTTAACTGACCTCTAAATCAGGTCAGAATTTAACAGAAAGGGGCCTGTTGAGGGTCAGGAGCAACTGAATTACAATATAACAAATAATATACTTAATAATAAAGCAATCTCATGTTTTTCAACTCAACAGTTTTTGTCACTGTAGAACCAATCATGAATCTGCATTCACTTATGCTGCCATTGGCAGTAATTCAATATATGATACTACAGCCATTTTTTCCTTACTGCTAGATATTTGGAGAGGGAGAGAGGTAGAGTTTGTAGGTAAGTCCACGCTCATCTTGGTTTTCACTCATCTGCACACTTTTAAATGCTATGAAGAAAAGAATTTATAACACAAATCCGGTGAGCTTTTCAAGGGAATCTAGGCCAAATGTTGTAATTGGAGATTTTGAATGAATTTGTCCATTAGCAAAAAAGTTAAAATCTGAAGACTATATACTATGTAAATTAAGCTTAAAAATATTTTCAGAAATGCCTTTGTCATGCAATCACAGAGATTAAGGCAAGTCTGTAAAAACAGGATCACATGAAAATGTTTTGGCACACTTATATACCCTGTAAATACATCATATATGCATGGAGCTTCTTTCAAATTATCATGAAAATTGAACACTTGACTGTAAATCACAGCAATATAAATTCTAGCTTACTGTAGGTGGTTTTCATTAGACATGCACAAATATTTGCCTATTATAAGACACATATAAAATAAGAAAAAATCTTGTATATATTATTGCTTTTTCAAGATACCTCAGGAATAAATCAGCAAAATAAAATATAAATTAGTTCTAAATGCAAAAAATAATACTTATTTAAGCATACTTCTTTAGTAAAATATAAAAGTAAGAAAATGTCATCTGAATGATAGTTTAAAACAATCTGGAAGTATGATAGTTCATCTCATGAAACACAAGCTGAAGGGCTCTAACCAAACTGAGAGAACTGAGAAGATGCAGATTTGAGAAGGAGCTGTCTGGGTGGTCTGATGTGATTTGGTTGCAAGAGATCTATTATCCTAAAAGGGATACTAGGTATCCAAGCAGAGAAGAATGTATAAACATTAAATGTGAGTAGAGTGCTGCAGACAGAGAGTCCTTAGGGAAACAAGAAACAAAAGAAACTTAAACATTGATACTAATTGTGTTGTATCATGGAAAGACTGAGACCAATAGCTTCTGCACAGTCTGAATAACATCTATTATACTATCTGCAATGAAATCTTAGTTCTATGGTCAGAAGGGACTGTCATCATGATGTAATCTGTCCTCCTAACCATAAAATTCAGCTCAATAATTGCTGCAGTAAGCGTATTCCCTCTGGTTGAACTACAGTGTAATTTTTATTATATTTAAATTTTGAATGCATAAACTAGTCATCAATTTGGTGGGGAAAAAAAAAAAAAAGAAAAAAAAATGATCAAAACAATTAATTTGAATTTGGGCTTCACATCTCTCCTGTCAGAAATTATCTGAATTTAATACTATGATGGTTGATTTGGCATTCCTCATGAATGGGTAGGAGATGGAGGGAAGAAGAAAGGAAGGAACTTTTAGAAGTGGATCTGCCCTGGGGAGAAAGTTTCTGTTTTCTGCTCTAAGAACAGCATTCTTTTTTTGGTGCTCATTGTTATTCCACTGCTTGTGTTGAATGCCAGATCAAATGCTCCTATGACAACACTAAACTGAATGAATGAAAGGAAAGGAGGGAAAGAAAAGATAATTTCTTCAAACAATAATAAAAGTGTGCTTGTCTACACCAATTACAGTAGCTGGTAAGCCATGCCTAATTTTATGAAAGATGTTCTCATGTAGAATTAAGAGATTCAGAAAGCACTTACTGCCTTGACAAACTTGACAACCTCCGGCAGTCTCTGTTGAAAACAAACATCTTGCAACTTGAACTTTTCTATTGTTGGCCACCTGCTTTTGTCTGGTGAGTTAAAGGGCTCTCTAGAAATCACTTGTTTCATTTAAAAAGGATGAAAACAATAAAATGCAACCATATCTATTCCATAAATTCTTTGGAATTCAACAATGTCAAGGGAAATAAAACTTTTGACAAAAATAATTCTGGGAAAGTAAGCAAGAATTTTGATCAAGGTGCCCTTGCAACATACTTTCAATTTTACTTACTGTGATTTTGCTGTTTTCTAACTAATCTGGTCATCCTAGCCTTTCATTGCACACAAAACCTGTAATTTTTTTCTGTTGTGAAAAATAGAGCTCACCCTTCCCCCAAAAAGCATGAAAATATTTAATGCAATATTTAGTGTCATTTTAAGTTTAAAAAAAAAAAAATCAACAAAACAAACAAACAAACAAAGCAAAACAAACAAAGAATCAAACAACCCCCAAAAAAACCAAACCAAACCAAACCAAAACAAACAAACAGTATAGTGGAAAGGAATTCTTTCAGTCATTTGATAAATTTAGGGAGCTATTGTGAAATTCTGCATTCACATAAACAGGCAATTCAAGCAATTTCATGTTTCTCTATTTTAAAAGGTAAATAATGTTTTCAGCAAAATAAATGCAGCTCTAAAGCATAGGTAAATCACAAGGAACAAAATGTATGATGTCAAGATTCTAAAAGTGAAGTTAATTTTTATATGCTGAATCCATAGGACTTTTTATTTTAACTACATTGACTATACTTTTATGGTGTCTTTATAGCTTCCGTCAATTGGCATGCCATTTTGATGAATTTATTTGTTTAAATTTGTTTAACAGATATTGGTACAGTACTCATGGATCTACAGAGTTTATGTCATGGAAGTAACCCACTTGCCCAGTGGAAGTGAACTGTATTATTTCTGCCCCTGAAAAGTTATTTTTCTTATATTATTTATGCAGCAGTAACTTTTGATTACTATTTGAGCATATACATTTTCACATGCAAGATCCTGGTCCTTCACTGATTTTCTTGTGAGGGCAAAGGGATTGCAGTTTATGACCTGAACAGCAATGAGGAGGATTACCCTTTTCCTCTTTGTTCAATTTAACATTTTTGACTTGGTGAAAAAATAGTGCATGTATGATTTTCAAGGTTCCCTCACTGTGTGATGGTGGTATGTAGTCAGATTACAACACTGCAGCTTGAGTGAATGAAAACCAGGCACCACTCTATTATCTGATGACAGCTACTGTAAAACTTAAAGTAATTTCATTTTTTGTTTAAAATGTAAGGGTCTGTTGTAGCTGACCACCTCTCTCTTTATCTATCTTCATCTTTTGTGTTACATTAGGTATTTTGCTTCCCTTCTAAAAATTCTGACTGACATTTCCTGTGTTCTTTCAGTATCTTTTTTAATTATTTTTTTTTTTTTTCCTTTACAGCATTTCTAATTCACTTTCCCTATTCCTTCTCACTGTGTCAGAGTTTTTGTCCTTCTCTGGCTTGAGGGAAAAAAAAAAAAAAAAAAAAAAAAAAAAAAGAACCTGTCTTCCTGTATTACATACTAAAGTTTTCCCCAGTATATTTTGCTTCTCTCTTATGTATCCTTACTTAGCACTTTTCTGATTTAGCCAAAATTGAATCTTACCATTTCTTCATGATTTACAGTAGATCTGATTAAAAAGTGTAATAGAAAATTATAATCATCTTGCTGGGAAAAACTGAGACAATTTCTCTCTGATTTTTATTGAGTCTATTTTAGCATTAAAACTGGAAAAAACTTAAAGTATATGAGGAAGCCTAAATGCTTTTGTTATACTCCTTTTTTAAATCTCTTTGTTGATTTTATTACATTTTTATTATTTATTCAATTTTCTTTGTTGATATTATCCTAGACTATAAGAATCACAGGCATTAGCCATCAAAGGCACAGATTAGGTCATCTTGATCTATTTTTATCCCAGCACTGTTGTTTTTGGGTTTTTTTTGTCTGTACTCTACCTAGCCTATTTGTCCAGTTTACTTTTACATGAGCCTTTTCCAATTCTTCTTAAGACTTACAGAATTATTTCTGCTAATATTCATCCAGTATTTTGCTATATGCAGTTTCATCCAAGATCTTCTACCTAATATGCCCTCAGATTATGCTAAAAATGCTTTTCTGTTCTTCAGACTAATTCATGACCACTGAAATGCATAGGGAAGTCGCTGTAAAGCCAATGAGATATGTGTGTTAAAGGATGAATCTGGCTCTTAATATTTACAGTAATGGTAATTCCCCTACTCTCTTTATCATTCTTAAATCAATAGTGACTATATGGGAAATTTCAAATAAAATCAGATGTGTCTTGGTGTTTCTAATTCAGATATTATAATAAGCACTTTCTCAACACCTGTTTCCCAAGAGAATATCCATAGCTTAGAGGAAATACCCAAAACTCAATGCAAAATGCATGGAGAGAAGTAAGCACTCCAGAAAGGCATATAAAAGAATCTGCATTCTGTTGCTTAGAGCTAATAAATAGGGAACATTGAATGCAAAGGTGTAACTAGGATTTCTGCTATCACTGAATCTATGACTTCTCAGCTTCTGGTAACTGTTTCTAGCTACTCAACACATAGCATCTCAAATACTGTTTTTGAGCAAACAAGACTTACTCTTCTAAAGTACAGCCCATAAATAAAAATAAGCAATTAAAAACAAAACAAAAAGAAACAAACAAAAAAACTCCAAACTGATCCTCTTATAAAACTGCTCATGCTGAGGAGACAGGAACACCAGGCTCATAACAATAGCTCCTACATCTAAGGAGAAAACACTGAGCACTGCTTGCAAACTTTCCTCCATTAGAAGTACTCCAGAGTATGTACAGTGTTTAATTTTTGTGCACCAACAGAAAACAAAGCAAAAATCAGAATATTTTCCTCCTAGAAACAGTTGGTCTTTTGTTTTTGTTTTTGGGGTTTTTTTTTAATTAAAACTGATATTTTCAAATCCTATTATTCCAGAAGGTGAATGTAAGGAAACAAACAGTTTTTAATAGTCTTTTTTTTAAAAAAAAAAAAAAAACAAAAAACAAAAAACAACGAATGTTGGCAGTGTGTTTTTCATCCAAGTACTTAAAAGGATTTGACAACATTAAATAAAAACTGAATATCCATGAGGATAAGATAGTCTGCTGTTTCAGAATGGAAAAGAAAGATTTTGGAAGGTTAAATATTTCAGTAAAGTTTACAATAAAAACCCCCCAGAATTAATGCTGAGAGAAGAACTCACTAGTTCTCTGTCTTTTTGGTACATTCTCTTACTGTTCTCTTTTTATCTTGAATATTCAGCATATTCTAATAGTTTCATGTAAGTAAAATTTGCAATTGTATAAATAAACCTCCTTTTTTGTTGCAAAGCAAGTAGTTTTACAATCCTGACAACAACTTATATAATTTTTATTTATTGTTTTCAGAATCAGTCCATAAAAGACATATGTGTGTAATAGACTTTTCTGTTATTGAGTTTCAATTCCTCTTTCAGGTTCAATATTGGATTCTGCTCCTGAGAAATCCATGAAAGCCACCTGCATTGTGACTGGAGGTTCACCTTTGGGGGTGATTGTATCTCCATGTCTATGATACATCCTGAACTATTCTACTGAGTTGTCCATGTCTCTGTATTTTTCATTTTTGTAGCATTGTTTTAACAATCATGCATCCCCTGTATTAGTTCTTAGCTTTGCAGTGAGTGATCACTTTGGAAATGAGTTGTCCATGTCTCCTCTTCATTCCTACCTGATAAATATTTGGAAATAGTTCACTTGGATCCAGTATTTTGTCAACATTTCAGTTAATCTTCCTTTTTAGACACACTATGATCATAAAACTATTACACAAATCTCTGTTCCTCTCCCAGGATGTTTCCTAGATTTCATTTTCATGTGAGAGGGAATGAATTCACACTCACAGTATTGTCAAATGCCCCTACCCCTTATCTACCTTTTTTTAAATTTATTTATTCTAAGTCCACAACTTTTTTTTTTTTCCCCTGCTATTCAAGAAGACGTTTCATGGTGTTTTTGATACCCCTGGCTAGTTTATATCAATTTAGAAGGCTTTAAAAGGAGACGTTAGCAAACAGAAACAAAATTATATCATCCAATCTCTGTGTTTTGTGTCCTATATATTTTCCCAAACGTGAAAACTTGACTTGAGTCTCTGATTTTACCAAAAGATTTGCAACTAAATAACAGCAATTTTTCAATATAGGTCAACTAAGAGGTCCAAATTAATATCATCAAACATATACTGTAACATCCACATGTTATTGTCACCAAGAGAAAAACATCCATGGAAAAACTTAGTTCTGGTGCAGCTGGGTAAATTTATGACTGTTTGTACTAAGATTTATTTTGGTACTGTCTCTTTTACAGGGGATTTTAATGTTATCCATTTAAACTGTTCTAAAGACAAGCACTTGGTATATTAAAGACTAACAATCTGCATAGGTTAGGTCTCATTCCCAAGAACAACATTCAGAAGAGGTGTTCCTGCAAGCATCTCTTTGGTTTGGGGTGAGTTCTACCACAGCTGTCTTAAGACATTTAAAATTTGACATCTAACTAAATCCTGTCATGAACACTTACAGGTGACTGTTCATCATAAAATAAATTAATGGAAGGAATCATGACCCATAGGAGTATTTCACTCTCTCAGGTTCTGAGAGTTATCTGGATCACTAATTCAAACTAAGTTTCTTCTTTTCATTTACCCTTATCTTTTTTATTTATCTCCTATCTTTATTCTACTTGATGGAATTTCCTGTTTTCTTACTATATTAATTCCTCTAAAGAAAAGTCCCTTTTATAGAAGCACATATTTCAATTTTTCTTATAACTGCTTAACAGAAATATTGAGGTAAAATTGGACAGTTTTTGGAAGGATTAAGGGTAATCTTGTTATTGTATGTCAAACCTCTTGAGAATTTCTTTGTCCCTTCTCAGCTGTTTAAGAAAGATAGAGATGAGTATCTCAAGCACAAAAATTTAGTCCTACCAAAAGGAGTTTCAGGGGTGTAACATAAGTATTATTCATACTGAGATTATTCTTTAGATGAGTACTATGGTAAAGAGAGTGTTCACAGTACCTCTGTTCTTTTTATTTTCTTTTTTCAGTGATGAGTACTAAATAATCTGAAAAGCCTTTAAAATCAGTGCTATTATTGCTTTAAAAATAATCTTTTTTTCCTTTATCAGTGTATTGTATTTGTAAGATTATGGAATAGGCAGTAGAGAAAAATTTCAGTTTTAGGTGGTTAATGAAGAAATAAGTGCACAAGTCCATCTATTTGAAATTCCTTCCATCCTTTGTGTAGCACATAAAGTACATTCTAAAATTTTTGGTTCTCTCTTTCTTTTCTCTGGAAAGGAGAATACAATTTTGGATTAATCATAAATTAAATCAGACTTCCAGGGGAGAAGTGATCAAACCAGCAACCATGTTGAGTAACAAGGCAGGCTGCTGGCCAATGGAGCCATTTAATTAGGGGCATGGAAAGGAGGGACTGCACTCAGAGACTGGCATGCCCTGTCTAGGAGTAGGTGACGTGCCCACTGGGAATGGCTAACAAGCAACAAGAACGCCTGACAAGGCAGGGTTGACTGTGTCCTGGCTCCTGAAAGTAGAGATATTCTTTGCAAAACAGACCAGTGGAAAAGCACCAGATGAGACTCTTCATCACAGCTTATTCCTCCTCCTTCATCCAGTCCTACTTCATGAGAATTTACACTTCTTTAAGTAATGAGCACACTGAAGTATTCACAGAACTACTGTCATTGTCTCCTTAAAATCAGATCAAGAGATATTGCTGCCTCCTTCTTCTTTTAGTTCTCTTCTGTCTCAAAGTTATTAATGAGTGTGAAGACCTGCTCAATAAGTATAAAAAATTCTTCTGTTTAAGGAAATACATTAAATTTCTGACAGAGGGATCAAACTGGAAATATGGAAGGAGGCAGAAGTGCTCCAGAAAGAGGCAAAACACCAAATAGTCTGACTTGACCTGAAACATTATTCAAGAAACATGGAGGCTGTTTACAGCAAGTACCCAAAGACACTTAGCTCTCCTATGCCAACCAATTAGGATTTCTCAGTCATACATTGTGAAACTCCATGCAGAAATCAGGTGAATTAACTTCTACTTAGGGCTATTTATCACAACTACAGTAATATATACAGTTGTTTCCTTCCCACTAGTTAAGGGATCTTTCTGAAGGTGCTGTATTACATAAATTCATATGACTTCATCTCTTGTCAGTATTGCCTAACTTACTCCACATCTTTATCATCCTGTGTCATCTGAGAGTAATGCATCCTTGTTCTTGCAACAGGAGCACCCAGAACAGGTTGAGAGAGCTGATAGATGTACTGTAAGTAGATCCTGAGGCCTGAGTCACTGAAACAGGCAGGGAGTGATCTTTCGTATCTTCATGTTTGCAGCCTAGAGTATTTTACTTCTTTCTGGAGACAAAAAAAAAAAAAAAAAAAAAAAAAAAAGAATTCCTTTTTTTTCTCCTTTCTTAAATGTTTGAATACTGTCATGCTCATTATAATGAGAGGAAGTAGTACAAAGTTCATTCAAAATGAAAAATATCTTTAGACAGTAGGATTTCTGTGTGCATGGTTTTGCTACAGACAGAGGAGAAGACTAAATCCTTCTAAATCTCTGGCTCTGTGAGCCTTAAAAAAGCCATAATGATAACATGAGATTTTGCTGAAAGAAGCTGTATACAAAATGCATGGCAAATTGATATTTGCTAGAATCCTTACTTAGTCACAGAAATACCTTGTTGCCATCCAATTGAATTAAATGACAGTTTCTTTGCGTGTGTAGTCAGAAAACTAACTGTATTTTATAATGTAATTCCCATTTTAATGCTTTCATCTACATTTTCTTTATTTATTGGGATCCTAGCTAGTATGAACAATTAAAATTCAATACTTGATCTGCATTTGAACAACATCATGCAGACTTTGAGAGATGCATATTGTTATGGCATGTTCTTTCACATAAAATCCTAAGCTATTTTTTTTTAAAAAAAGGAAAAAGGAAAAAAAGGAAAAAAAGAAAAAGGGCAGTTCTGAAATTTCCTTTAGATAATCACTACCTTTTCTTAAAAAAATAAAAAAAAATTAAAAATGAAGCCTAGTCAAGGTGTTTGGGAACAGAATATAACAGAAAAGCAATGCTATTGTTGCATCACCTTCTTTTCACTTTTCTTTAGGCTTAAATTACTCCAGAGCAGGTACTAGTGTTATTTTAGTCACTGTAGGTGGTAAGACTAAAACACTAGTTGGAACACTACTGATGTCTTAGACAGAATACACAATAAATGATGTGTGTGTGTTGTATAGTCCCTTAAGACAGATAACATATCCATGTAGCTAAGCAGCTACATTGCCTCTCCCTTGCTGAAGAGGTATTCAGATGCTTAGTCAGAATAATTTAGCAGTTCCTCTGAGAAACCTGAGCTGTTCAAAGAAATGTTATCAAGGGTGAGGATCTTATCTGATGTTTTTCCACCTCTTCATAGATTTTTTTTTTTTCTTCAAGCCAGGCTCATATTCCACCTGATGTGCTGAAGTTCCTTGCTGCAAATTCAATTTGCCTTCAAATATTTGGCACGGCTTCAAGGAAAATGATCAAATGATCAAGTTCACCTTGATCCCTTAATTTTGAAACTGCTTGGCTTGCTCTTTTTCCCACAGTGCTGGGTCGAGATTTTCCTACCAGGGTGAGTTTCAGTTCATATTTTCTATTTTCACCAGCTGAGTTGCAGATTTGTAGTATGTCTGTCAATTTTGATTTTTTTTTCCTATGTCAGGTGCTTGCCCTTGAATGTTTGCCAGTATAAGAAAAAGGGAAAGTATCTAATCAACTAAAGGAAGAAGAGAACTCCAAGTGTACAATGAAAAGATGAGTTCAAAAGTAAATGGACTCCTTTTTTTTTTTTTTTTTTTTTCTTTCCAGTTTCAAGGCTCAAACTTAATCTATAAACCATTTGAATCTACAACTATGAGAAATGGCATCTTCAGGAGAAGTCCTTCTGTCACTGATATCTTACCTAGTAGGAATCTAAGGAAAGCAGAATGGCCTGATGGTTTCCTTTTCCTTTCTGTCACTATGTGAAAGAGCATATGGGGCTTGGAGTGCTAATTAGGGATATAGAACTGTATAAAGTAATTGTACCCTCAGCACTGTTCTCCACTCTGTGCATTATCTCAACCAAACATAGACACTGAATGGAAAGCTCTACATCTTTTGAGTCTCCTCAGTTTGTCTCGGTAGACAACTTGTATCTAAAGCAGACCAAGCATAAAAGAAGATTGAAACTGCTATTGACAACGAGTATATGCTGATCATCCTCAGTTAGTGATTTTGTAACTCATATTATCATATTATAATATTATAAATCATCAGCTCAATATGACCATACTTCTGTGTAAAATTATTTTCTTTCCATTACAGATGGTCTTTCTCTTTAGTGTATTATGGTTCTGAATTCCTTTGCAGACGATGCTTGTTTTCTTAATTGAATATTGCATTGATTTTGTGTGGCAAGGTTTTTGTAGCGATTGGTACATAGGGGTGGCTTTCGTGAGAAGCTGCCAGAAGCTTCCCCCAGGTCTGACACAGCCAATGCCAGCCGGCTGCAAGATGGACCTGCTGCTGGCTGAGGCTGAGCCCACCAGTGATAACATAATTAAGAAAAAAAAAAAAAAAAAAAAGGAAGAAAGGAACACTTTGCACACTTTGCAGCAAGAGAGAGGAGTGAGAAGATGTGAGAGAAACAACTCCACAGACACCAAGGTCAGTGAAGAAAGAGGGGGAGGAGATGTTCCAGGCACTGGAGCAGAGATTCCCCTGCAAATTGTGGTGAAGACCAGGGTGAGGCAGGCTGTCCCTCTGCAGTCCGTGGAGGTCCACAGTGGAGCAGATCTCCACCTGCAGGCTGTGGAGGACCCCATGCCAGAGCAGGTGGATGCCTGAAGGAGGCTGTGACCCCATAGGAAGTCCACACTGGAGCAAGTTCCTACAGGACCTGTGGCCCCGTGGGGGACACATGCTGGAGCAGGTTTGCTGGGAGGACTTGTGACCCCATGGGGGTCTCGCGTTGGAGCAGTCCCTTCCTGAAAGACTGCACCCCATGGAATGGACCCATGCTAAAGCAGTTCATGAAGAACTGACAGTCATGGGAAGGGCTCACTTCAGAGAAGCTCATGGAGGACTGTCTCCCATGAGAGGGACCCCATGCTGGTGTGGGGGAAGGAGTCCTCCCCCTGAGGAGGAAGCAGCAGCAGAAACAGCGTGTGAGGAACTGACCCCAACCTCCATTCCCTGTCCCCCTGTGCCACTGCGGGGAGGAGGTGGAAAATCGGGAAAGAGATTAAGCCCAGGGAAGAAGGAAGGGGTAGGGAGAGGTGTTTTAAGATTGGTTTTATTTCTCATTATCTTCTTGTCTGATTGGTAATAAATTAAAATTTGTTTGTTTTGTTTTGTTTTTTTTTCCCTATATCCAGTCTGTTTTGCCCATGCCAGTAACTGGTGAGTGATCTCTCTCTGTCCTTATCTCAACCCATGTATCTTTCATTATATTTTTCTCCCCCTGCCCAGCTGAGGAGGGGGGGTGATAGAGTGGGCTTTGGTGGGCATCTGGCACCCAGCCAGGGTCAACCCACCACAAATATAGAAAAATAATAGTGTAGTGAAAATAATTTGGTATTTTATCATACTAAATTTAGACAATATGAATATTGTCCAACAACTTTTTTTATATCTTAACAACTATCTATTTTCTTTACTCAGAAAATTTTAACAAAACTTTGTCTTAGGAGGAAGAAGGTCAAATACCTTTGCAATAAAGGGAATAAAAAGAAACATAGTTTCCACAGGTGGACAAGTGTGGACAAGACAAAAGACTTTTCTGCCCACTCTTTGATTCCTCTGCATGGATGAAACATTGACTCACTTTAAGTTAAAAAGAAGCATTCATTCAATATATTAAAAAACTTCAAACAATTATCTTCATTTTCTGATAAAATTGAGTCCTCTCTAAGTGTATTTAGTGCAATGATTTTGTGCAATATTTGTTAGCTGACACATCAGAATGCAAGTTTCTCTTCACAAATGAGTTAGTGTGTATTGATAGGGGGGATTTTTCTTTTGTTTCTGATTTGTTTTGCTTCTATTTTGTTTTGGTTTAGATTTACTAGAATGGGAATTTACTTTTGATCTTACATAATTTTTACTATAGATATATATGGCTACAACATAGCTTACAAGGGGGACTATTTAATCCAGTCTAAACACAATATAATTCATAAAAAATTGACTTAATATTTTAAAATATTGACTGCATTGTTTTTTCTTTCTTTCTTTTATCTTTTCTTTCATTTTCCTCTCAAGAATATTGTGATTTTAAAACTGGAATTAAATCCCATGCTAAACTTGAATTAAAAATCATCCCATGCAATTTTTCTCATAATCCTTTAAAAATAACATTATGTTTTGTTTTATTTTCCCTTATTTGTAACTGAGGATTTCTTGCTGATGGGCTGCACTGCCAGATGAGATATTTCCAAAAGCACTTTGCTGACAGATAATTGGCCATTTGACCACTGGTCCACATAGGTGTGGAGTTGAGTATAACTTTCAACTTCTTTTTTTTTTTTTTTTTTTTATTCCTCTGCTTGCAATTTCATGGCATTCTGCAATGTCAAGAAAGAGCACAATAATAGAGGTGATCTGTGAACATAATGAAAAGTCTCACAGGAATCACTCTGCGCATACACTGTCAGTAGAGGAGTGAGCTTTGCTGTGATTTTATTCCAAGCTTGCAGAGCTCTGATTCCTAGTATATGTCTCTTTTTTATGGCCCCTAGTTCAAGTCATGTCAATGGTTTTGCCTAAAACTCTTTTCCGCCTTTAAGTTTTCCTTAAAACTCTCACTGTGCATCTACAGTTAACTATCACACTTTAATTCTAAATTGGAAGGCAAAAGCTAGGAAGGTTATTCTACAGGTATATGGACATTATTTACTAAAATATTGTTCAGTTTTTAAAAAATATATATTTTTTTAAAAGAAAGTTGTATCATTCCTATTGAGTGTTCCCACCTAATTTTGTAATCAATATTTTATTATCACAAGAAATAAGCAGGAAACTACAATATCATGTACATTTTCATTGCATTGCTTTTTATTAGTTCATGATCTTGTTTTATTTCATGACACAGCAGTCCCAAGTAATTCATTATATATTTTCTGGATTATGATATTGCAAGGTTGCATAATATGACTTATCGGGATTTTACATAGTCTGATTTTGGCAAAGAATTATATATATTTTTTCTTATACTACTAAAAATTTTTTTAGGGATGTTAGGTACTCCTGATGTTAACAGCTTTTCTAGATCAAAATATCCCCTCTTTGTGCTGCAATGAAACACATATATTTTCAACATGAACAGAAGATAAGCATCTAGTGTACCAGAGAGGGAAAAAGTTGTTTGCAATAGATGAGATAAATTACTCAAAAGTAGCATAGTTCACCAGTCCTGTTTGTTTAGATTGTGTTCACTTTGGAGCAAGGGTTGTTTAGTATTAATGAATATCAAGACCCTTAATTCATGTTCTTTTTTCCTGTAAAACATAAAATTACAATATTATTTGCATCAGATTCATGCAGGTTTTGAGGATTTTATTCTTCTTTATTCCCCACGGCCCAGCTCTCCAGTGTGTCCAGGTCTCATTGAATGGCAGCACAGCCTTCTGGTGTGTCAGCCACTCCTCCCAACTTCGCATCATCAGCAAACTTGCTGAGGACAGACTCCATCCCTACATCCAGGTCATTGATGAAGACGTTAAACAAGACCGGACCCAGTACCAATCCCTGGAGAACACTGCTAATTACAGGTCTCCAACTAGATTATGCACCACTGATCACAACCTTCTGAGCTCTGCCAGTCAGCCAGTTCTCAACCCACCTCACCTTCCACTCATCTATCCCATACCTTCTAAACTTTGCTACAAGGATGTTTTGGGGACAATATCAAAAGCCTTGCTGAAATCAAAGTAGACAACATCCACTGCTTTCCCCTCATCTACCCAGCTGGTGATGACATCATAGAAAGCTGCCAGATTGGTCAAGCATGATTTACCCTTAATGAAATCATATTGACTACTTCTGATAACCTTTTCTTCTAGCTTCTTAGAGATGATATCAACAATGAGTTGTTCCATCACCTTCCCAGGGATGGAGTTGAGGCTGACTGCCTTGTAGTTGCCCAGATCCTCCTTCTCGACCTTTTTGAAGATTGGAGTGACATTGGTTATCCTTCAGTCTTCAGGCACCTGTCCTGTTCTCCAAGCCCTTTCAAAGATGATAGAGAGTGTTTTAGCAATCAAGTCCACCAGTTCCTTCAGCACTCGTGGGTGCATCTCATCAGGGCCCATGGTTTGTGTATATTGATTTTGTTTAGACAATCTCTGATCAGTTCTTCCTCAACTAAGGGACACTCTTCCTTTCTCCAGATTCCCTCTCTTCCTTCTAGCATCTGAGTTTCCTGAGAGGCACTTTTAGCTTTAAAGACTGAAGCAAAGAAGACATCTAAACAGTTATTTTATTTAACCCTGGTAGGTGGCTCAACCCCACACATTCACTTGATTACACCCCACAAGCAGAATGAGGGACAGAATCAGATGGTCAAAAGTGCAAAAGCTCATGTGCTGAAGTAAAGACAGTTTAATAGGCAAATCAAAAGCTGCACTTGAAAACAAAGCTCCATAAGGACTTCATTCACTGCTTCCCATCAACAAGCAGATGTTTAGTCATCCCCAGGAAAGCAGGGCTCCATCATGTGTAATGGTTACTTGGGAAGAAAAGTGCTGGCTGCAATGTCCAGTTGATCAACTGGACATATATTTCAGCCATAGAATCAAACTTCCTTTTTGCTGCAATTAGTGTATCAGCATCAATGATGAAGAATGATAGGCTTCAGGGGGAGGAGGGAGGGAAAAACCTCTTTCATACTTATGGACCCAATTTAAATACTACTTTTCTACTTGCATTGCTAACAGCAGAAAACATTGAACATTGGTAAATCATAGCCCCTGTTTCTGAATCAGACACCCTGTCTTTAGTTTTTGTAAAAGTCCATATACTTCACAACACAATTAATGAGGACAGAGCTCTTGTAATGGTCGATACTCTAGCCAGGCCCATGGTAAGTCATCAGAATTAAATCACAGGGCAAGAATGATGCAGAAAGGACAAGGGAAGGCAGTTGGGCATGGCATTAATGAGAAAGAATAATGCTGCTCAGACACAAGAATGGTTCTGTGAATGTGCTCACAAAAGTCCTCAGCGTGTTCAACATGTACTATTTGTTTCAGAGGCCTACCCAAAGTTAAATTAATTATGCAGTTGATGAAAACATCATGTAACTAGCTGAGTTTCAGATTCCTCAAACATAGTAGTTCAAAACCATTGCTTTTATTAATGACTAGAGCTACACAGACTCTTTAAGAACTTCACCCTGCTTTTCCAGGCAAATATTTTTGGGCTTTAGTTTCTGTTTTTGTTTTTCTCTATCCTATATATGTGAAAACTGTGCACATTACCATTAAGATGAAAGAAGTTCTGTTTACACAAAATCTGTATGAGGGAGGCTGTAAATGTTTCCACCCATGACTTAGTAATCTACATGAGGAGAAAAATTATGATACTATTGTAATAGGTTTACCCAACTACAAAGCCTTTCCCTAATGATTAGGATGCAATTAAAGGAGTATGTTGAATTTTCATATAAATTTAAATGAATTTACTGATTTTATTTCATATTCTCCAGCTTAAGACTCTAAGGACTGTGATTTAACAAAAAAAAAAATATTCTCAAAAATATTCTCAATGAGTTTCATAGCTCCATGTTCCATTACAAGAAGGATGAAATAGAAAATACTTGTCTCTGCAATTGGTAAAGACCCTCTGACAATCTACTGAGAACTCCTTTCTATTCTGATCTTTTTGATGACTTCCAAGTTTTCATGTGATAACCCACTTGCTTAAACATACTTACTCTCAAGGTCCCCTTTAAAAAACATAATTTTCTGTCTTTTCAGGAAGCAATAACAAAAACTATTATTGCCATTTATTGTTACATTCTGAGTTTTACAACAGGAAGTCAGGTATTCTCTGTAACTTTCTCAGTTGGCCCAACTGACCAAAGTTTTACTGCTCAAGCTAACACCAAAGTAAATAGTTAGATTTCTATACTGAAGAAACACATTTATAAGGTTACTATGATTTTCTTTTCTTTTTTTCTTTTCTTTTTTCCAACCTGAAAAAATCTTTTCCTCAAAATATCTAATTGAAAAAAAAAATTGCTTATGTCTAGGTAAAAAAATAATTTTAAAAGTAAATTACTTCTTTAACAACAACAAAAAAAATCTCACACTATAGCAAATGAAATAGCCTTTTGCACACACGAAAACACTCATGTACCAATTTAATTTATCAATATAAAACCAAAATAAAAAATAAAATAGCAAGATACAGGCATTTTAGAACAGTTTTAGGGAAAAGTAATTATCTTTTCAGAAAGTTCTTCCTTAGAAGCTTACTGCAAACAAACAATCCAAAACACAGATTAAAAACAAGTACATTGAAACATGACCTCCTACCAGAGTTCATGAAGAAAATTTATACAAAAGTCTCTTTATAAATACCCACATTCCATTTGCATTTTCTAATGGTTACATTCAAGTCAGTTCTCCTTCTAGTGCCTTGTTTAATTCGATTATGTGGGGGTTTATTTGCCTGACAGACATAATAGTCAATTAATGCTAATACATGCTAAATCCTGTAGCATCTTCTACTCTGATATCCAACCGAAAGTACCTTTGATAGTGTCAACAGTTCACATTATAAATTTAGACAAAATAATTATCTGAAGAATTATAGGTTTTTATGCATATCATCAGCCATTCATACGGCCGGATCTGCTATGGTCCATTGTGTTTGTAATCCATGGATTACATTCTGAGTACGCATTGACTCAAGCAACAGTAACAGCTCCATTACAGCCTAGCATCCCAACCAACCATGAATTTCAAACCATTCCCCTCTGCATTTCTGTGAGCTTCTATTGTCTGTTCCTTTTTATAAATATTTGTAAATTAAAATGCAAACAAAGTACAGAAGACTCAAAATGTTCATAAATGATAAAGTTTTAGACAAGATTTCAAATAACAAAAAGAAAGAACATAAAATGTGAATTCTTGCTCTAATTATGACATATGGTACTGAAAAGCCTTAGTATTCCAATATATTGTTTTCCATCCTAAAGCTTTTTGGGTGTGATAGATTCCTCACCTATGAACTAGTATATGCTGAAATAAATAGACATAGGGTGGGAGTATATTCATGCTGATAACAGGAGCAGAAAAGATGACTTATAGCTATGAGCCACTTCTAAATTCCAAACATTTGCCCACAGCAGGTGTGTAATAACATTTACTTCTAAATTTAATGTTGTGTTAGTGCTACAGGATAGGACAGCTTTTAATATAGTAACATTCCCTTGCTTGAAAATTTTGTGAACAAACCTCATCCTTCCATTTTGAAGATCATTGGGGAAAAAAAAAAAAAATCCTTTATAATAAAGGCATCATTTTAAGAGGTTTTAGCTGCAAGTACTACCAGGAATCTATAAGGATAAAAGAAACTACTATTCCCTTTTTAGGTCTCCAGTGTGCAATACACATCAGATTTTAAATGAAAGAAAATACAATTTTCTTCAATCATTTTTATAAATACAATTTATATTTTCAGGAAAGATATAACCCTTCTAGTCTTAGACAGGTCAAGGGTAATACAGATGGTATAACATGCGTAAGAATGAAAAATCCTTATAAAACTATACACATCATGTTTTCATTTTTTTATAATTTAATTACAATTTTATTATAATGTTGTGATCAGATGACATCCTAATTCTGTTTATCTCTCTGCTTACTAAAGATAAACAACTTTGGCTGGTTTTTTGAATCTGTAAATTTAAAAATACAGCTTTCAGTGTTAATGTCTGAGGTTTTGCATACTTTACAATACACAAACACATTTCTAGTCTCCTTTTAGTTTTAGGGTCTAGATTTAATTAAAAATTGGGAAAATCCTAGACTCAGCCCTGATTATGCTAGAAAGCTCTTATCTGTATATTTTTCTAGCATTCAGGGATGGTTCTGTATGTGCATATATATAAAATGCTATATTTTTACATTATTAGATATATTTAAAAGACAAGCTCAGAATACGTAATTACGTGTTAACCAATCTCAAGAAACCATGACCAAGCCGAAAGACAGCAGTCTCTGCTATTGACTCACTTTGTACTCTGCTCTTTAAGCAACCATTGTGCCTTGGAAGCAGATTAAGATTTCTACTGGGAAAAAAAAAAGTATTTCTGACAAACATGACAAAAATGATAAAATCGTTAAAATCAAACCAAGGAAAGAAAACAATAAATAAATAGTCCACTGCTGAGTTTTCATAGTTGAATAATAAAACATATTAAAACATAACTTAAATTGTGTTTTATTTAATTAACTGACCTTATGTCTCCAAGAGGTTTGGTCAAGTTAATGTACAAATGAAGCCTGTATACCTTTACCCAGCTATATTCAAATTGATAAAAGTCTTTATAACAGATTCAGCATAATGCAAGAGTTCACTGCAAGAACTTTTCAGCTGTTGAAAACACAAGGAATTCCTCTTTCTTAAGTGGGTCAGTACCTGTTTAAAAAACAAAACAAAACAAAACAAACAAAAACCACCTCCAGATTTTAAATTATTTGTTTTTATGATAATCCAAATATCATAATACAAAGACACAGAAAAGATTCTAGAAATACTTAAACAGCAGAAAGAAGACTAGGGAAAATGTAAGCCTGCTTACAGGGCAGGGGAATGGGGGACAAATGAGACAGAAAAGACTGAGGTTCTCAATGGCTTGTTTGCCTCAGTCTTTCCCAGTCAAACTGTCCTTCAGGTATCTCAGGCTCCTGAGATCAGATTGAAAATCTGGATTTAGGAAGACCTACCTTTGATGGAAGATGACAAAGTTAGGGAGCCCTTCAACAAACTGGTTATATGTAACTCCATGGAGGTCTGATAGGTTACACTCACAACTGCTGAGAGAGATGATTGATTACGGTGAGGTTACTTGATTAACTCTGAACAACTATGGTGAATGGGAGTGCCTCAAAAGACTGGAAGAAAACAAATGTCACTGCTATCTTCAAGAAGGGCAAGAGAGAACTACAGGCTTCACCTTAGTCTCTGGGAAACTGATGAAGAAAATACTCCAGGAAAACATTTCCAAACACATCAAGGACAAAAACCTCATTAGGAGTAGTCAACATGGATTTTCAATAGGGAAATCAAACTTAACCAACCAACTTAACCAACCTTAGAGCCTTCTGCAATGATGTGGCAATCTTGGTAAGGGGAGAGCAGCAGATGTTGAGTATCTTGACTTCCATGAGGCTTTTGACACTGTCTGCCATAATATCCTCATAGGCAAGCTGACAAAGTACAAGTTAAATAAGTGCACAGTGAGTTGGAAAGAAAAGTGTCTGAATAATTGTGCCCAGAGTGTAGTCATCAGGGGCACAAAGTCCACCTGGAAGCCAATCACTAGTACTATACCCATGCACTGATACTAGGGCCAATATTTTTTAACATCTTCATTCATCATCTGGATGTTAGGACAGCATGCACTCTCAGCAAGTTCACAGGTGTTGCAAAATTAGGAGGAATGGCTGATATATCAGAGATGTGTGACAATTCAGAGGAACTTTGACAGGCTGGGGAACTGGGCTGAGATGAATCTTATGAAATTCAACAGATGGAAATGCAGACTCCTGCACTTGGGGAAGAGTAACCCTAGGCACCAGCAAATGCTGTGGGCCAACTAGCTGTAAAGCAGCTTGGCAGAGAAGGCCCTGGGGTTCCTGATGGACAACAATCTGACCATGATCCAGTAATGCACTATGACAGCAAAGGCAGCCAACAGCATTAGGAAGAGTGTTGCCATCTGGTCTAGCAGGGTGATCCTTCTCTTCTTAGCCCTGGTGAGGTGACATCTGGAGTGCTATGTCTAGTTCTGGATACTCTAGTACAAGAAAGATATGGACTGACTAGAGTGAGTCCAGTGAAGGGCCACAAAGAAGGTTAAAAGGCTGCAGCACCTGACATATAAGGACAAGCTGAGAGCTGGGACTGTTCAGTCTGGAGAGAGAAGGCTCAGGAGGATCTTATCAATGTATACAAATGCCTAATGGGAATGAATGAAGAAGACAGTGCCCAGAGACAGGAAAAAGAGGCAAGGAGCACAAATGGAAACTTATTAAATTCCTAAACACAAAATAACACTTTTTTTTTCCTCTGAGAGTATTTGCACACTGGCACAGATCACCCAGGGAGGTTGTGTAGTCTTTATCTGTGGAGATATTCAGTATGTAACTAGACACAGACCTGAGCAACCTGCTGTAGCTGACTTTACTTTGAGCAGGGGAGATTGGATTAGATCATATGTATAGGTCCCTATCAACCCAAAAGATTTTGTAATTCCATTTTTAAAAAAGTCTGTGCGTGGCATGTGTTCATGGAATGACATGCTGTTATAATCTCGACCCGTGGATCAACAGCAGCCCTGAGGAGAAGGACTTGGGGGTGCTGGTGGACAAAAAGCTCGACATGAGCTGGCAATGTGCACTCACAGCCCAGAAGGCTAACCATATCCTGGGCAGCATCAAGAGAAGCATAGCCAGTAGGTCAGGGGAGGTGATTCTGCCCCCCTACTCAGCTCTCATGAGACCCCACCTGGACTACTGAGTCCAGTTCTGGGGCCTCCAACATAAGAAAGACATGGACCAGTTAGAACGAGTCCAGTGGAGGGTCACAAAGATGATGAGGGAGCTGGAGCACCTCCCCTATGAGGACAGTCTGAGAGAATTGAGGCTGTTCAGTCTGTTAAAGAGCAGGCTTCGGGGAAACCTTATAGAGGCCTTCTAGTACCTGAATGGGGCCTACAAAAAAGTTGGGAAGAGTCTTTTTTCAAGGGCAGGTAGTGATAGGATGAGGGGTAATGGCATAGTACCAGAGGAGTGATTGAAGAGAGTGAGGCAATCGGTGCTATGGACCATATATCTCAGGGTTAGGGGAGTGGTCTAATTCTTATCTGATTCTATGGCCTAAACTCATGTTAATGACTGAAGAATACTACATGATCTCTTGGAGTGCTTCATCGATCCATTTCAGTTGATTGAAGAAGAATTTATTTATTGTTGTCTAAAACCACTGCATAACACGTAGCAATGATCAGTAACCAAAAATGACTAATTTTCTTCACACTGTTTTTCTGATCAGATATAAAATACTAGTGCCAATTCAGGCAGTAGAGAGCTATTAGTTATTATCCTATGACTAATAATTTAGATGTTGGCTGCAGTACTGTGGAACAGATACTGAGTTAGGACTATTTCTTTGTTAAAGTATAATTGAGGCTCTGACTCTGTTGCTCACCAGATGAAGGAGCTGTAAATGCAACAAGTATGAGATTCAGTATAGGTAGAGCTAGTGTGTGTAGGACAGCATGAATGAACAGGTCTGAACAGTTCACGTTTTGCTTTAGTAGAGTATTTCATAAGTGTCTGAGGTAATTCCCCTGCTTATAGTGGGTTTATCTTTGCTATTTAATAATTCAGATTATTCTATGTCTTAATCATGCTATAAAACTGAAGAGCTGAGGGGGACAGAACCTTCTCATATCTACTTTCTATCAGCAGAATTTGGGATGAGATTGCATAATAACACTAAGACCTTGAGGGCTGATATATCAGTAGGTTTTGTTGAGGCTAGGAAATAAAATTGGTGACATAATACTTTTGCTCTAAAGAGTTTACAGCCTAAAGTCTCTTTCTTGCAAGCAGCTTTACATATGAATAAGCATCAGATGCAGAATGTAGCCTGCAGGATCAAAGATTAATAGCCAAAAAGGAAAGGAAGAAAACTAAGAAGCCTGGAGAAAATGTTCCTCATTTTCATTCGTTATACATTATTTTAAAATTCAGTTTCATTAAACCATTTTATTTTCAGTGGTCTTATGGAAATATTGGAATTTGGAAATTGAAATTATGGAAATATCAATGAAGTGTATTTGTAAGAAAGTGCGATGTTACAACCATTTTCACATGAGGATTGTCAAATGCTTTTAAGAACCTTAAAAAGTAAGGAGGCTGTTAGACAAAGTAAAGAGCAAAATTGTTAAAAACACATACCTATACATTGGTTAAAAAATGTTTTTGTCTTTCTTAGATCATTGTGTTAGCTTCTATTAAATCCGAAGTGGTCTATTCCTTTTTTGTTAGGTGTAATAGATTTACACAGATAAAAAATTCCCTAGCCATTTCTTCAGTGACTACAAGAGGTGATTGAAGAAGGAATCATTATATTTGTATTGGGAAGTAATTAATTCTCCATGTTTTCATCCCAGCAAGGGTTCTGATCTCCTGTGATGATGTAAGATGGCTCTGTATTCTGGGTTCCTAAGGGGAATATACAAACCAGAAGCTACCAAACACATTCCAGAACTTTGTATCAGACTTTAGCTAGGGGAGAAACTCATGTTGGGCTTAATCCAGCACATCAAACTAGTGTAGACATAGGATGTTGGAACAAAAATGACTTTGGAAGAAATCAGTGCCAAATATAAGCTTTTGTTTTGACGTTTAAATTTAAGATGTGCTAAACATCTTGAAAACAATTATTGGTGATTAGTTCAATCTGCTGGTTCCTGAAAGATGCAGATGGTACAACACTAATGACAGTAATTACAGTTCAGATACTTTAAAGCCACTTGCAAATGTACGCACTTTAAAAACTTTAATGAATAAGCAAGATTAAAAGTGCCTGTGCAAAAATAAAACCCCTTTGTCCTATATCCTGTTTAATAGAGAACGTAGCTGAATATCCTTAGAAATGAAACACATTAAATAAGAAGTAATGTGTCTGAGATATGCATAGAACATGCACGTATAAAAAGAATGGATTCCTCAGTACAGTTTTGTGTTTGTGTAGAGCTTGTAATTACTATAAACACAACATTGCTGCAAGGGACCTAACACTTTTTATTGTGATTTATAACAATGTAAAAATGTTCTCATCTGCTATTCTGGGTGCTTTTATTTGAAGTAACAATTCAAACATCAGTCGTATGAATGTGAAGTGAATAAGGCTTCTGCAAAACCATCACATTAAAGAGGAATGAATTACATCTCTTTTTCAGAAAGATTTAATTCTCAAAGAGTTTTCATTCAAAACATGAAAAAAAAAAAAGGCCTAAGTATTTAGGTTGAAACATATTAGTAGTCAGATTCAATTACAGAACAAGATGATGCAATCTTAATAGAGATGCAAAGTCAAAGTCAGCACTAATTAGTTATACATAGGTTTAAGATCACAGATGTACAAACAGAATTGCTGATTCAGTGCCCATTGTAGTTACTGTAAAAGATAAAAAGAAGGATTTAACAGGCTATATATTTGTTGTAGCACAATATGACAATGAGACATTAAGACAAGTAGGACAGGAAAATATTTTATAAATTTCTGTCTATTAATATACAGACATTTCTTGAGGTAAGTACCAACAAAACCCAGAACCAAGTTAGAAAGAGAAAAATATTTGTTAAGAACACTCTCAAATGAAACATAAACTATTAACTTTAAGAGTTTGCATTAATGAATAGGAATGTATTATAATGCATTTTACATATTATCATGTGTTTAAGGTTAGCAAGCAGAAAAGAATAATTTCATTTAAACATTTTAAATATCAATATTTCAAAGGCATTTTCATAAGGTTATGTGTATTTTCTGCTTAATGTCTTAATTAAATCAGTATCAAAATATTCTATCAAAGCCATTAAATTATTTATAAATTACTTTAAATAGTAAACTGCGGTTTTGTCATCTATATGATTTTTTCATGGATATCTATCCTCTATGAGTGCTAATGGAAGTTTTAGGATGTCTACAACTGTATAAATAGAAGTTCAGTAAGTGTGGAGGAAGCTGTTTCACCTTGAACCTTCTGTTAGTAACTTCCCAGCTGGATGCCTCATGGGTGGTTTGCCTTACTGGTAATTTAGTCTCAATTGAGAAGGCCTATTTTTGCCTGCTGCACTTCAGGTTATACTTTATCTCTGACTTCAGGTTGACTCTATAGCTACTACTTTTCTCCACAACATTTGGTTCTAAATTGTTGAACATATACAACTTGGCCTTTACATCATTTTGCAACAAAACATAAATGTTCCCAGCACTGATATTAAATATGGCTTTCTATGTCTGCAAATGTGAAAATACTTGCATGATTTCAATTTGTCCATGTATGCAAGCTATCTAACCCCTTCTGTTCACATCCAATTAATGCACGTTCTGCTTTTCTCTCGAAAAAAACCCCTAACATTTTCCCCACAGAAAACTCACCCCAAAATCACAAACAAACAACAACAACAAAAAAAAAATTGATGAAGTGCATATTGATAAAAATTATTTAATTACAAATATCAGATAGGACCTATCCCAACGTGTATATAAATGAAACACATTGGTACATAATGAGAGATTATAGAATATTACTACTCATAGGTTGGTTTTTTGGTTGGATTTTTCGGTTGGTTTTCTTTTTTCTGTGTGTTTCAAACTGTAACAATGTTTTTGCAAAATAGTATGTTAAGTAGACAAATCAAAGAGCCAAGAATGGAGGCTTTCATATAGCTTGTGTGAGCTAGAGAGAAACGATGGATCTGTGACCTAGTCTTAAGGCTACACTAATCCTACGTTGACTGTGAAGGCTATCAGAGGAGCTGCTTTTTTTGTGAACATTTCCAGAACCTAGTACACTTTGATCACGCAGCCATCAATCCCTACCAACCTTTTAACCTTAAACTTCGGGTGCTACTTCTGTGTCTAGACAGCAACATGTAGCCAGCTTTAAAAGAACAGCTGAATGAGAACAAAATATTTTAAAAAATTGAATGCTATTTGATTCTCAAATCAAATCTGAGATTAATCACAGAGATTACATTCTGTGGGCCTGAAATATGTTCACACACACAAACATACATATACACATTTCTATACAAGGAGAATACATACAAAGTTTCAGAAATAAAGTCTATATTTTTCTCATCCTATGCAAACTAACAATAATTTTAATCAGTTAATATTGGTTGAGGTAATGTATACTGTTCTTTAAAAATGTAAGAAATAAAATATTGGAGAAATAAGCTCTTACTGCTACTAACTTTCACTTAAGTCTGGTGACTTATATGAACCCAGTCAGGATACATACATAACATACAAATGTAACCTAATCACCAGGTGACACTGGAAAAAAACATAGGACATACACACCTTTATTGTTTCACTTTAGATCACACAGGTGGAGAGCAAGAAGTACAGATATCCTGTCTCACATATGGCTCCAGTATACCTATGCAGTGGAAATTTGTAAGTCAGCTGCAGGAGGGAGAAATAATAAGGAAAATAAATTGATTCTCCAGTGTAGAACTGTGTTTTTCAAGTTCAGGTGTTGAGATGCATGAAGAAGATTTAGCAGTAGTGGCCAACAATGTTGGTGTTTTATATACATGTTAGAATAGTAGAATAATGACAAATTCATGATGAATGTGAGCAAAACTAGCCACTGAAGACAGTGGTTACACTGCTTGAGTAATTTCAGTAGAACAGAGGTGGAGGAGAGAGGAAGAAAATAAGAAAAAAGAGCTCTAAGGAGGCATCCTTAAGGAATTTAGTTCAGTATAAACTGGAAAACAAAAGCAGAAAAATATGCAGCTCAGACAAAAGCTAGAAGAAGTGGTAAAGCAAACAAAAATGTTAAATGTATAGCAGATGTAGTATGATATTCCCATCCAGCAACCCAAATATTCTTGTGATTTTTGCTTCCTGAGAAACAAAACCCCTAAATTTCTGCTTCTAGGCCAACTTATTTGTTCTTTAATGTAAATACCATTTCAAGATAATATCTACTTGTGAAAATCCTCAGATGATGGCAGAATCTATCAGATCTCAGGAAAAAATAGAACTTACCTCTTCCTTGTCACTGCTGCTAGACTGTTATTCTTCCAGTTATTTTCAGAATTCAGGGTCTGTTATTATATAACCAAGTTTAAAAAAGTGAATTTCAATACTTCATATTATTTTCCTCTTTAATATATAAAAAAAAAAAAAAATCTGTCCCAAAATATAGGAAAAAAGGTTCTGTCCAAAACCATATGATTTTTAAAATGGCAAACTTTATTTTGCAAATATTTACAGAACACTGTGCAGCACAGGAATGAAGCAAACCAAGCTTAAATCCGTAAGAAATCAGGACCTACTCATACTGTAGTACTTCTTTCCATAGGGCAGAATAATGTACTTTTTTCCTCAAATATTTCTTTTTACTTATGATTTTATCATTTTACTTTGATACAATACTGAACCTCAATCTATTACTGGACCATTACTAAATTGATTTAAAAGAAAGTGAACACTGCAGCTAAGATTTTCTCAAAATAAATAACTTAAATATTTTTACTAAAGCTCCAGTAAAAGAAAGACATTTCTGCATTATTTAATACTTTTCTTCTTTTCTTTTTCTTCTATTGCTGTTTTTTTTCTTTCTCTACTATAGACTGCTAACTCTTTTGGGGTACTTTTTTTTGTTTGTTTGTTTGGGGGGTTGGGTTTTGTTGTGGGATTTTGTTGGGTTTTTGTGTTGTTTTTTCTTTGTTTTGTGTTTTTTTTCAAATAAGTTTTAAAATATTAAATTTTAAGTACTCTATTGGAATCACAATATGTTTGGAAATAAAACAAGGTATTCTCTATTTTATTCTCTACTTTTACATTGTAATTGATTCACTTATTTGGATATAGAGCTAGATATCAATGTTTTAAACATTAAGTTGGATGTTTGTTTTTTTTCTCACACCAAGACATTGCTTTGACTTTAATATATACTTCTCAGTTCTGCAGGCTTCCTTATTATTCTAGTCACACTTACCCTCTCCAATTTTCTTTCTCCTGTCTAATCAGCACAATAGAGTTCAACCTCTAGCCTGCTTAACAAACACCTATATAAACCATATAAAAAGTACACGTAGAACAGTATCTTAACAAAATACTCCTGCTCTGAATGCTGGCAGTCACTTCAGAGGCTCAACTGGTTTGAACACTCAAATGCAGAATAAATTTCCCACTGGCTTGATGCAATTGTCAGAGTGGTTTTGGTTCATTCTTCAGTATGGACCTAAGAGAATGCATTCGGGTTTTCAGCAGAGTCCCATAATGGTATCTAAAGACTAGAAATTATGAGAAGTTTGTTTGCCAGTGTTTGTGACAATGGTGAAAAGGTTTACTGCAGCTCTAATTAAAAAAAGCCTTGAGAGGATTTGTTTTGTTTTTTAAGACTGGTGTGACATTTGTTAGGTATCTACTTCATAGTGCATTTTGTTGTTGGTGGTGGGTTTTTTTTTTAGCTTTTCATCTGTATCTTTCTCTACAAATACACAGGTTATGTCTTTAATGAGGATAGATATACACAGGTTGCTAAAGATAGACAGAAATTAATTGAATTACTTTTTTAATCACCCCAAAACCATGGGGTTTTGGTTAGCTCATTCATTATAACTTCAGGTATCTCTTCCTTCAATATTACATCTGCATGAAATTTTAAGATGTTGGAAAATAATCAAAGCAAGGACTAAAAAATTCAATCACTTCCACTGCAGTTGCTTTTCTTGAGAAATTATCCAATAGATTATATGTCTCACTGCCAAGAATTTCATGGTACTGAAAAAAAAATTTCCTATTCAAATTTTCTACTCATATATGGCCCCTTTGCACTGCATTGTAAGACACTTATAAACTTAGAGCAACAACTATGGCTACAGTTCAAATACTTTATGCATTTATATTGCCAGTGTAGGTATTTATCCTGAAAAAAAAAATCTGTGCATGTCCACAGCTTTTTCTTTAGACATAAACTAGGAATTAGTCAGATAGATTACACAGCACAAGATTTCCTTGTATGAGTTTGGTGTATGGTACCAAGCAAGGAGTCCTGTGTGAATTTAGGTAACCTTTTCCACTCTCTGCACTTCTTTTGTTTAATCAGTGTTTAGGGAGTGGATCATCACTTTTGTGCACCTATGTAAAATTTCCAGGACTATTTCTGACATTTCTAAAGGCTTCCATAAAGCAATTAATAATTTAGAATGAAGGTTAAAAGTGATAACATACATAGTTTTATCATTTGTTTAACTAATTTAGCTATGTAAGAGGAATTGTTTAGGCTGAATAAAAACCTGAAACCATGTGTTCTCTTTTCCTAAGTGAGTACTCAGATTGACTTACTAGTACTCAGTGTTTTGAATACTCTTTATGTGCTTTTCTGTTCTTATCTTTAAATGAAAAATTTCAACATCTTTTTCCTACTTTTGCTAATTATAGCTTTAATTATTAAGTGTTTTTGTATCTTTTGATGGAAGATACACCATAAATGAATATAAAGAATGCTTTCAGATATTAATTATGAATACTGTGTTTTTGTGGTTTGGGTTTTGGGTGGGTTTTTTAGTTTTTTGAGTTTGGGGTTTTTTTGCACCTAGATGAAAGTGTGATAAAGTTTTCTTAAAGTTGACCCAACGAGACACTAAAATGGGAGAGAGAAAAATAATACATTTATTTAGGATAATATTTTCTTATAAACATTGCCCTGTGTTTCACATTATGGCGTAGAGTCATAGAATGTTGGGAGCTGTAAGGGAACCACAAGGAATATCGAGTCCAACTCCTGTTCCTAGCATGGGATAATCCCAAGATTCAGACCATGTGTCTGAGGGCATTGTACAAATGCTTCTTGAATATTGTTAGACTTGATGCCATGACTGCCTCCCTAGTAGAATCTTTCTCCTTCACATTGTGGAAAGCACTCTACAAAACAAAGATGTTAAATTCCCTAGAAAATTACATGACTTCTTCACTGAAACTGCACCTTTTACTCTGTCCTTAGTATTACACCCATACCTGTAAGGTTGAACTGGCCAGGAACATAATTTATATCACAAGTTATAAAACTTTCTGCTGAATTCAACAGTAAAAATCGGTTGTACAAGCATTTTCTCCTTAAGGTAGTAGACGGCATCTATATTTGTAATGGAAGCTAGTTCATGGGGACATTTTCTGTGTGGCTGGATGGGCACCGCATATTTCCTGAAGCTCTGCCATTCTGTGCCCATTCATTGATGGGCTACTGGGAATGGCAGCTCTCCCAGCCTGTTGCTGGTCTCCAGAATACCTCTGCTTTTTTCCATGCATTTCAGCAGCTGATGTACTGAGGAATGGGTCCTGCCAATTCCTACTAGTTAGCATATCTTCCAGGCAGGTATCCTGTGAAAAGATCTCTCTGATTTCTGCAACAAGACACCTTTTGTCATTTTGTAGTTATTTTTTTAATGTATGCTAAATAATGCAGAAATTTTGGATAAATCTCTCCATGTCCAGCTTAGCTGCATGGATTAATTCTCAACAACTTTTGAATATCATATTTAAATGTCATCAGGAAAAAAACAATCTAATGATATGTAATTTACAGATAGATTTTAAAGTTTTAGGTTTGCGATTGAACTTTTAACTTTCTTTTAATATCAAAACTACATACCCCACTTCTAATGTGCCTCTGTACCTGATTTTTTTTCTTGATTTACATTATTACATAGTCAAATTCTTTTATATGAGGTACTGTAATAAGTGTTAATCCCTTTAAATCCTCTGTGTCACCCACCCACACACTTAGGGGCCTAATTTGCTCTGGTTTCATGCATCGTTTGTTCTTTAAATTTGCTGAAGTTCCACGAAAATGCTTTATGGAGCAAAGTCTGCAAAACATAGAGGAGTCTTACTCATTATATTACATTCATTCTATACAATTATTTTATCTTTAATTAAATATTATTAAAAAAGCAAGCTTTCTTTACCTTCCAAAGAAAAGGGATGCTTTTTAATCTTAATTGATTAAATAATTATGTCCTACTTAGAAAGCAGTCTAATATTTTAAAATAAGTAAATACAACATCATTTTTGCTACATGTAAATTGTAACCCAAAATACATTATTATTTTTCCCAGTCCAAATTAAGATTATTTTTTTTTTTAATAGTTTGAGAAATATTTGCAATTAATATTTTTAATGTAGATGTCACTGGGTAAAACCCGAGCCTTAGTTCTGCCTACATAGCATTTATTAATTAAACTGTATCTAATACACTGGCTCTGGAAGGCTGTGGAAAGAGAAGAGACACGAATCTCTAACCAAGATGAATTAGAATTTTCAGCTGTGAAACTTATAATAATGCAAGACTTATGGACACTCATAAAAGGGTGCCAGAATTTTTCCTTATTGACTTATGTAGCTATTTGTAACAAAATCTTTCATTGTAGAACATCATTGCATCTGACCATGACACTTCAACACAGCTCCTATGATAGTCTGTGTTGACTAATGTAACATGATACATTATAATATAACCTTTATTTAATAGATATGCAAGTATACTATTTTTAAAAATAAATAACTGTGCCAAAAATGCCAAACGTATTAAACAACATTTCCTATTTTAGAGCCTTCAATCTGTGAAAATAGTTATTTTGCAGAGGAAAGGGGGTCAGAGACTGGTGAGGGAAGTACCAAAATACTGAAATACCTACACACTGTCCTCAGTGTTCTGCTTATACTTTGCACAGTTACATTCCTCACTTTTCTTCTATCTTTACCCCATATTGGAACCAGGTGTCTATCTTCAGAAAAAATACAGAAGTTTGAACCACTATTTTCACAGAATCACAGGGGTTGGAAGGAACCTTAGGAGATCATCTAATCCAACCCCCCTGATAAAGCAGCTTCCCTACAACAGGTTACACAGGAAAGCACCCAGGTGGATTTTGAACATCTCCAGAGATGGAGACTCCACAACCTCTCTGAGCAGCCTATTCCAGTGCTCCAACACCCTTACAGTAAAGATGTTTTTCCTTACGTTTTGTATGGAACTTTCAGTGTTCTTGTTTTTGCCCATTTCCCCTTGTCCTGTCACCAGGTACTACTGGGAAGAGCCTGGCCCCATCCATTTGGCCTCAGCACTTCAGATATTTATAGACATCAATAAGATCTCCTCTCAGTCTCTGAAGAGTCCCAGCTCACTCAGCCTTTCTTCATATGGGAGAAGCTCCAGGACCCTAGTTATCTTTGTGACCCTCCACTGGACTGTCTCCAGAAGATCTCTGTCTTTCTTGAACTGAGGAGATCAGAACTGGACTCAGTATTCCAGATGTGGCCTCACCATAGCAGAGTAGAGGGGGGAAGAGAACCCCCCGTGACCTGCTGGCGATGTTCTTTTCAATACACCCCAGGATACTGTTGGCCTTCTTGGCCACCAGGGCACACTGCTGGCTCATGACCAACCTGCTGTCCGCCAGCACACCCAGGTCCCTCTCTACAGTGCTTCTCTCCAGCACGTCAGCTCCTAATCTGTACTGATGCATGCAGTTATTCTTCCTCAGGTGAAGGACTCTACACTTGCTCTTCTTCAGCCTCATCAGGTTCCTTTCCTTTACTGAATTTTTTAATACAAAAGCAAAAAAAAAGTTATTAATATAAAGAAAAGGGCTTTTCATTATTAACACCTAATTGAAATTATTCTCTAGAGCATTATATTAAAGACAATTTAGGTCAGGTCCGCAACTATCAGTGTGGATCTTATTTTCAGCATTCATATTCTGTTCTCAGCTTTCCATTATTTGAATAAACTAGCCCTTTTTATTTTTACAGTTTAATTTAATGATAGCATGTCCATTACTTGTTATCATGGGCTATTTGTCATATTTTCATAGGTACTAACAGACTTTTTAAGTGGAGGCTATGCTAAGCATTCAGACTGTTTCAGAGGTTATATCGTAATTTTCTTTTTCCTTGATGGCTGTACTTTATTTTATGGCCTGAAAACATGTTTTAATTCTGTTTTACTTTCTAGGGTGGGATAGTAAAACTAGAGGTGGAGCTGTAGGCAAAGTTTTATAAGTTTTATATGCTTATAAAATTAAACAGAAGCTTTGGCTTTATGTTGGTTATAATGAGAGAGTAGAGAAAAAAATAATTTCATTTGAGTCACGGTGGGGAATTCTGCCTTAAATTAAAGAATTTTTTTTTAGTGGCAGAATTGATTTTTTTTTTTTAGGTAGGAAAGCAAAATGTATATAATAAAGTGAAAGGAGGAGCTGAAGGTCAAGGAGTGAACTGTTTGATGCAACACATATCAAGCTGAAAGTCAGCCCCATGATCTATGTCACATGCTAGGACATATAATACTTATGAATTTTCTTGGTCTAGGACATAAAGGATTACCTGTAAACAGGAGCTCCTGATTAGGATCCTGACTCTCTCTAGCATGGTTCTACTAGGTTAAAAAAGCTGGAACAGTGTGAAAGAAGCATAATATTTTGGGTTTTCCTGGGATTGCCTTCCTTAGGACTGTCAAGGACTCTTGTCTCTTGACAAGATTTCTTGTACTTCCTATCACAGGGAAGTTTTCTCCCATTACTTTTAACTCATTGATAGTGATAACACTTCCTCAGCTGGCAAGTGAGAAGTCCTTTCAGACAGTGCAACACAAGCAAGAAAATTTCAAGAGAACTATGCAGTATTTTTATAACAGAGGGTCAGTAAAATAATTATTTTCAGTACTGTTGCTTCATGTTAAAGGACTACACCCTCATGCTTGTGACAAAGGAGGACTAAAATCTTTAAAACAAGCAGACGGTAAGCAATAGTTTTAACAATTCAAACTTACTTATTCATTAATTTATTTATGAAAGAAAATATGGGAAAATATAAGAATAACGTAGCTGAATGACATTTATATAAATAACAATTCAATGAAAACTTAATCAAAAATTGAATGAAAAAGAAGTCACCTTAAGACTTTGCCCTATCTTTCAAAAATTCTCTTGATCACTAGCTACAAAAATCTACTATTAGAGGAGCCTCTGGAGCACACATGAGTTTGGGGATTTTTTAAAAAATAACAGATCAGACATTCATTAAAATGATGATCAAGACCAACTTGCTGTTTATTACAAGCCATAGAACTTATATAGAAATTAGAGAGTCCCTTGATACCATGCTAAATATATAACTTTCAAGTTGAGAAGGGCAAATTTATCTCTCCCAGATTTGGCAATCTAAATTCAAGGTTTAGCTTTAACCTAAGATTCTCTTCTCCTCCCCATTTTCTCAAATGTATATATTATAATGACATAAATTACACTTCCAAAATTAATATTTCTCCCCCATATGCTAAAGACAGAGACTATATTACTTACTCAGACTAGCAGTATAGTTAGATGTTCTAGTGACATGAAATTCTTCATATTTTCAGATCAATTATTCTGCTGGTTCTGCTGCTATATGCACATTACAGTCATTAAAAATGTTTTTCTTCTCACTTTTTTTGAGCTGCATTTTCAAGTTCCTTGTTATTACTACACTTTTTTGACTAGATTTTGGAGCCATCAACTGTGAAAACAAAAAGCCAGAAAAGCTATGCTTCATCTCCATAACATGTGTTTGATCAAACAAAATGTACTGAACTTCATTAATCTCTCATTATAATGCACTTCCCCCCTGCCCGCCTTTCCAAATCATCGATGTCTGTGTCTATCTTTTTAAATTTATCTTAAGCATTTTAAAATATGGGCACTAGAAAAAAAGCATACCATTCCATTAACAGCCTTCCTCTGTCATCCTGTAAAATTGGTTTGGAGCAATAAAAAGCATGAAACACTCCATCGTACTCTCCCTTGTCCCCTTTTGCCTGTCTGCCATGTGACTTGTCTCTTGGACGGACTGAAGACTGCTTGTGAGCAACCAGGCAGTAATAACTTGGCAGAAGACCAGTCCTCATGATTACAGGAGCATGTGCTCCTGGGGACATACCCTGGGCACACCAGCGCCTGGATCTACCCTGGGCTTGTTCTCAGCAGGCAATGTAGACATGTGCAGTTATGCTATAACCTGTTCTGGTCCTAAAGATGTTTTTCTGCTATACAGAGAAACCCCTGCATTTCGTGTCCCACCCCTCTCACCCTCCCTCCTCCCCATTATGGTCATTTTAATTTCGTCACTCATTTTGATAATTTCTCTTTGATAAAGTGCATATTGATGCCCCAGACACTATGGTTATATCTTGTCCTCATTAGACTGAAATTATTTTAGGTCTGGAGATAAGTCATTCATTTCCTGCAACCAGCTGTACTATTGATCACCCACAATTTTTATCAATATACGAAAATCAATGTGTCCTGAGCCATTACCCAAACAAGTTCTCTTTTAGTCATTAACTTGAGATTCACATCTCATTTGTATTGGTCCTGCAGGCCCTATTGTTTCTGCATGTGTCTCTATAATCTGAAGTACCATTAGAGAAGGTGTAGACAAGGCTATGAGACGACCATATTTATAAACAGCAAATCGTATTTGTATATCAGCAAATCTTAAGTGAAGATTCCTCATAAGACAGAAAATGAGATTTCTTTACATGTTAATAACATTTTTCTCCAATATAGTGAAAACTTTCCCAGAATCACAGCATCACTAAGGTAGGAAGGGATGTCTGGAGACTGCCTAATCTAACTTCTGCTCAGGTTGCTCTACACTGTATTCAGATAGGTTTCTAGTATCTCCAAAGACTGAGATACCACTACTCCTTTGATGTAGCATTTAGCATAAGTTAGGCCTAGTGGACAATAAGGATAGCACATCAGCATTAGTCTCCACACTGTCTTTTGGTCCCAAAGTGCAACAGCTGGGCAAGCTGTTCCAGTGTTCAAGCACCCTCACAGAAAAAACAAAACAAAACAAAACAAAACACCACAAAACAAACAAACAAAACAAAAAAAAAAAAACACAATCAACTTTTTCCCAATGCTTAAATTATTTGTTGTGTTGTTTTTTTTTCTTTTTAAATTATCATTCAATTTGTGCCCATTACTTCTTGTACTGTCACTGGGCACCTTTGACAAGAGTCTGGCTCTGTATTTTTACTCCCCACTGCCAGGAGGGAATCTGATAAGATGTCTCACTATTTTGTCAAATTCTGTGATCATCTAAATCTTATTTTTTATTTAAAATCTATAATACACAACAATACCATCTTCTAAATCCCTCACATTTTTGAAAACAATCAGATCAGTTTACAGTTCTGGAGAGTAAAAGATCTTCTGAAGTTAACCACAGCTTCTATCATGACCTTATCAAAGACTTTTTAAAGGTCAAATAAATTAAGGCGTTTAATTAAGCAGTCACTCTATCTTTCTACCACACATTTATACATTCATGATAGATTATAATAACTAAACATTTGCTCCTTATAACATCCTGACCTTCACTGTATTGTTCTTCATTAACCAAATAAGAAAAAAAGCACTAGATAAGATTCCCTTTTCTTTTTCCCCACCCACATTATCTCTCTGCATTAAAAAGACCTAGAATTTAACAGAAACATCCAGTACCACATCACAATTGACGTCATCCAGCTCCTTCTGCTGACACCTACACCATTACCTAGATGCTGCTGGACCCAAAGTCTCTGTGAACTAAAGCTGAAGCCTCACACTGTTTGTACAGAATGGCTCAATCATCATGTGAAAAGATGTCTCCTGCTTTCTTTAAGTTTTTCACATTCTCAAAGTACTTCTTTTGAGGAAGGACTTTCAGGGAAAGGAGAAGGAAATTTTGATTTCCTCCAAGGTGACTGACCTCCCTTGCACTTCTTAGATCTTGCTAACCTCAGCCTTGCTTTTCCCATCAGTTCTGACCTCCTCCTTAATTTGTTCATTTTAAGGGGCACAATTTTGCTACTGCTTTATCCCTTTGGTTTGTAAAATCTGCCATATGCAATTACCATAGACAAAAGCCATTCCCTAAATGTTGACCACAAAATGTGGCTTTGTGGAACTTGGGAGAAGGAGGAGGAGGGGATTCCTTGTCATTGCCACCAGTGGCCCAAATACCGAGTACATATATTGTACTTGAAAGGCTTGATAGTTCCCCCAGCCAGATGTGACAGAATGCTTGGAGGGATTACAAGGTTAAACCCTATCATTAGAACTAGGAAATAAGAGCTACAATCCTAGAATCTCCCTACCTTCCTTGCTAGGGAGTGGAACCTTCTCCAAAACTTCTGAAAAAGTCACTGTGGAGCCCATTGTTTCATCCTCCAGAAAATCCAATTGGTGAGGTTGGCCAAGTTGTAGCTCTGGAGAAGGTACTGCTTCTGCTATTGCTTATATTGTGAGGTCCCTATCTGGTAATCCACCTGGCATACCACAGGCCAATTTCCAGCATGAAAATTGAGAGAAAATATTATCAGAATACGTAAGGGTTCATCAAAATATCTCATTCATGTATGACAGGGAAAATGAGAGTAGATTTGAAGGAGCTTTTCTGTCTCTCAGTAATTAAACTGGTTATCTTCTGACAACTGTTTCTGTTTTCTCTACTTTGCTTTTGATATTCTGTTGTGAAGATACATGGCTTCTACATATAAAAGGTAAATAAATACCTGAAGAAGATTCTCAGCATAATTAAAATATGTAGTCTTAAATACCTTCCATCCAGTTTCAATACAACAGCTTAACTGGTTACTTTATCTGTTCATGAAAGATTTCAAGAGAGGGTAAGCTGATATTCTGATATAAGAAAATGACCAAAAAATGACCATTCCCAAGTATAATTTAAAATCATAGTTTATTGAAATAATTAAGACAAAATAATGCTTGATCATAACTACACTGACTATAAATAAATTGTGAAATAAGCTTCTAGAATGTTCAGGTTTTATTTAGGGTTTTGTTGTTGTTCTTTTTTTTCCATGCAAGTGGCGTGAAAAATATTTTGGCATCATATGTAAGCGATAAATCATGGGGTTTCCATGGTAGCCAGGTATGCTGAGTGCCACAACAGCTGTCTCTGAACTTCAAATGCATTTTAAACTTTATTTAGCCATCCTCTTTAAAATACTGTCTACCTGATCCATATCCCCTCAATGGTTTAAGAACATTATGGTATTTCTCTCCTACTGGCAGAATGAATATGAAAGAGACAGAAAGTCTGGCAAGTAGAGCCATGATTTCCAGTGACTTCAACTACTGGAATATCTGCTAAAGGTGAATATTTATGACAGTTAGATACTGTCAGTGCTGTTGCTCTACCTGTGCTGTTGAATATGTTTGTAAATGACCAGAAAAAGGTGGGAAGAAGTAAACAACAAACTGACAAAATTTTTTAATGGCAGGAAGATTTTCAAGATAATCTCATGCAGTATTGCAAAAATGCTTTAAAAACTAAGTGACTGGAAAGTAAAATGTCAAAATAAATTGAGCACTGATAGGTGTAAAGTGATGCATTTTCCCACAGTTGGAAAGGAAAAAAAATAATAATAATGCATTCAAAATTATGATTAACATTTGCCCCAAGACCTTAGGAAATGTTCAATGAAAACATCACCTTAGCGCTCAGTAGTGGTCAAAAAGGCAAATCAAAGGTTAGGGACTCTAATGAAAGAGAGAATATGAAAGATCACAGGAATATTTTACCACATAAATCCATGATCCATCTATATAATGAGTATTATGCATAGTTCTCATGACTGCATATCAGAATAAATAACTCTGCAAAGAATTCAGTGAAGCGCATGGAGATATATAAAAAAAGTAGAGAACAACTTCCGTAAGAGGAACAATTAATTAAGTTAGGAGTCTTCATTCTGCAGAAGAGGCAGATGAGAAATATTGTAATACAGATTCACAAATGTGTGAAGCATGGAGAGGTTGAGAGATTTATTGTTCATTTATTGTGTGTCTTGTGTCACAAGAATGAGGGAACATCAACTAAAGATGTAGGACCCAGGTTTAAAACAAGACCCAAAAGGACGTTCTCCATGCTGTTGTAGCAGAGCTGTTGAACTCCTTGTCAAAAGATGTTGTAGGCTTCATCACATTCAAGGGGAGTTCTTTGTGTGAAATAAATCCACTAAGGGTTGCTAAATATGGAAAATAATATATATATATATATATCTGTTTTTGGAAGTCCTATTACTCAAACAATAGGCTGGGATAGTATAAATGAGAAGTATCTTACATGCTTGTCTTGGTCTTGAAGTTCTCCCTGGTTCTGCTGATGCTCACCATTAACTGTTTTTGTATTCTTACATTCTTAATCATGAGTGGTGTAACCCATGACTGAAACAGCTTTGAATACCAAGAGCTTATAAGCTCTTGTAAATCGGACTCAGAACTACACTGAGAAGCAACACAAGCTTCTGAGAATAAATGTCATGGAACACTATTGTAAAGTTAGACCTGAAGTTATTTTAAGAAAAACAGTCTCTTATAATAATTGCTAAAACTGTTTCATTGTCAGGTCCTGTTAGAGCTCTTTTGACCCTAAATGAAGATTTGGCCCAACTTTTGTTTCTTATTGGAATCCATTCTGATCAACTAAATTTGAATTAATCAGAAATTATTTCTGAATGCAGTTTGATAAACTAGGACAATATGTTAATCTTCTGACAGCCCCTTTTTATTCATTTTTTAATTTTACATTTTGCAACCAGGATTGACCAAAACCAGAAGAACAATATTTTTATGTGTTAGAATAAGACTTTAATAATTCAACATCTACTTTTAAAGAAACTAAGTGTACTATAATATCCGATATAGTAGAATTGAATTAAATGTTCTTTACATGTTTCAGAAGGGTAATGTGTTAGTCCTAGCAATCCAATGATATATACTCAGCTGAAATAAAGATTAACGTATTGGACATCTTAAAGAAGGTTCTGTTTCTAACTGTGCTCCACCACCCAAGATGCAGCTGATAAAGTTCCCTAATTAATGAGTAATGAGACAGCATTATAAAGAGTTGTTCTTTGTTTAGTCTCAGTAATCACCTTTTCTTTTGTTTTCTCTTTGTTTTCATTAGTGTTTTTAGCAGAACAATCAACTTTTCACCACTGATAGATATATTTTGTCTAAAGTCCAGTCTTTGTCATTTTCCATGTTGCTTGTATGGAAGGGCATCACAAGAAAACGTTAAAAGGCTTTCCAGTTAGTTCAGAGGAAGTACTGACATTACTTAGTCATACTTTGCCATTTGCAAGAGATGAATATACTATTCTTGAAACAACTTTTAATGTGTAAGGTAAAATTGAGTTTGTTAGAATTAACATATGTTCTTAGATGTTCTTATAACTGCACCAGGCACTGAGAAAGATGTATGACTACAAAAAGTTTTACATCATATATTTAAGCTAAGCTAAAGTTCCAAATGTAACAGTGAGTGTTCAGGGATATGTAACATCCTCTGGAAATGTTGGCATTTAATGTGACATGCCTTAGGCGACTCCATTAGTACAGGTTTTTCATTAAAATGGTGTATATAAGCAACATTGTTGTTTGATGGACACACATTTATATGCTATCACACATTTATGTTAGAAAAGGGAAAGCTAAAGTACTGCAGCTGGCACTGAGACAGAAGGTTATATTTAGTTCCCATGAGAACAGATTGTGGCCACAGTTAACGATGAGCATTTGGGAAATGTCTGTCTTCTGCTAAACGATGTTTAATTGTATTAAACATTTAGGTTACACCTCAAGGGAAAACATGTGAGCAAAAATAGTATATGTTGCCTGAAACTATATAATAAGTTTATCAAGAAATCCCTTTGGAGGAAAATACCTTTTTATACAAACCAAAATATTAATAATAAAAACATGCTTGAAAATCAAGAATACAGATATAATTAATATTAACAGCATTAGTAACACTTACTGTAACTGTTATTATTTTTAACTTATTAATAATTTTAGAAATTTGAAAACTATTTTCCCTCTGATTAAAAACTGGAAGATTTTTAAATCAAGAAAAATGTTTTAAGTATCCGTTGATATTTGCACAGATAAAAAGACTTAAAATATTCTTTATTCTACAAAATTTTACTTCTCTTTTTCATTATGAGACTGCAGTAGAACATTGTAGCATTACTTTTTAGAGTGGGGCGGGGGGGAATCTATCAAGGCTAGGAAATGAAAACAGCTCATTTAGAGTCTATGCAATGCCTATGACATTTCTCCATTACTGGATATTGGCCTCTGTGTTCCACATGGAGCTTTACTGAGGTATATTAAATGGATAATTTATGAAGTTGAAAGATATTTTTCTGCTGACTGCTGTCTCCTCCTGCTCCTGTACTACAGCACATTGATCCTTCCATCTCCAGCTTAGCCTTGCCACTTCAGAATGACCCCACATCCTGTCCTCTTTTTTGTGTGGGGGAACGGCACATGTGCTGAAATGGGACCCTTTCACACCACAAATATGGAGGGGGATTTGCTTCTTAATGCTAATCATAGTTACTAAAATAGTGCATAAGGCTATGCTCTCTATGTTAATTTTGCAAAGACATTCATAGGACACCTGTTTTGGATTAGACTGTTAGATTGATTTTGCAACACTGTAGTTGCAAAAAATGCTTACAGACCATATATGGACATTTGCAAAGGTTAAACACAGACAATGTTTGGCAGAAATATCATTCCAAAAACTCTGTCCAAGGGAGATCTGTACACTGAGACCTATGGATTAGAAGTCATTATTTTCCCTGGTCATTGGCAGGTTTGTCAAAGGAGCAGATCATCTGATTAACGGCTGCACAAAAAGTTCAGAAAGATTTTTGGTTTATAAACTTGCATTAACCTCCTAGGTGCTTTGCCCATGGTAAAGAGGAGCTAAGCTGTGATGTTTTCTTCCTTTCTGTCTAGCAATTGCTCTCTCTTTCTCTCTCTGTGTGCATAACAGGCCTACTTCCAGCTGAAATGTAAAACATACCCAAATACTAGTATTTTATGATTGTGTTGCTGTAAAGTCACACATCAGTTAGTAATTCTTAATTTGCCTGTGGCCATTCCCAATTTCACCAGCTTTCATCATTGTTGTATTTTATGAAATCTTTTTCATAGTCATAGCCATTCAAAAGTTTAAAGAGCTATTATAGCTGGAGAAACCCACATACAGTGAATAGGTCTGGCAGTCAGAGGAGAGCAAAAACATTTTCATGAGATATGATCTAGCTTTTCAATTTACACTAAGTAAAATAATATAAAAATGATTCATTTTAATTTTTTCCATGTGTCACTGATGAACAAAATATAGTAAGTTTTCCCGTATGAATTTATAAAAACAGAGGCTCCAATGCTTCATATTATGTGTCTTTCTGAAAATATATAGTAGGTTAGTAGGATTGATTCAAACGTGTCTCAGAGAAATTGACAATAATCTTAAATAAAATTTAAGTTAGCAAAAACATTAATTTTGCAAATCATAAACAATCTACCTAACATGCTATCACAAATTCAGGCTAATTTTTACTTATTTGTAACATAAAGTATAAAATATTCCATATAATAACTTTTTAACATAATACTCTCTCATCATTTCTATATCTCTATCAGGAAACTATATTTCTTATTTGATTGTGTCACAGTTTTTGTAGATTTTTGAAAGCAGCGTTTCAATTACGATAGTGTAAATTGTAGCAGATAACAGATTATCATATGCCACTGAACTAGTGGCATGAAAGAAATAATCTGTAGAGCAGATGGTCTGTAACAGCATAAACATTACTAATGTTAATGGATCATCAGGCTATTTTATTATATTTTGTTCTATTTAAAATCAAGGACAATAAAGTAAGTAGGAGGTCAAGCAATTACCCACCATAAACTGTTTCCAGCTACTTATCTAATTCTAGAGTTGGTCAATAGTCCCTCAAATATTTTCTCTTCTGCAGGTTTCTAGACTTGTACCAATTGACACTATTTTTGAGCATTTTCCTTGTAAAACATGGAGTAAACAGGGAAAGCCAAAATGAAATCCAAAGAGTTTCTGGCACTCCCCCTTTATTGCAATAAAATTGCTATGGTTTTGTTGCTTGTTTAAATGCTACTGTAACTATTCTTTGCATTTACAGTATTTTACTCTTGCTTTACAGAGGACATGGTTGGAAATAAGTGACATTTCTAGGGAAAAAAAAATAAACATGGAGGAGATATTTCTAAAGCTATTGATACCTTTATTTAATCTGATTTACTTATTACAATGTCAAGTGCAATGGGAAAAAAAAAAAAAAAACCTAATGAGAAACAAAATAGTTCAATAAAAGAAAAAGTTAAGTAATGAAAATATTTAGCTTTAAAAGTGTCATTGTAGGGTCCCAATCGTTCACTTTGTTTCTCTGGGTGAAATCCAGTGGGTTACCTCTACTAAATGATAGACTGCCTATCTAAATTTCTTTCTTGTGCATCCTCACCAAGAATGATTTTATTCTGGCTAAATTGTAGCTGTGGTGGCATCTTGGTAATTTCAGTGAGTTATGGTAATACAGGAGGGTATGTGGCTATGTAATTAGAAATTAACACCTCTTTTGACAATGCACAAACAAGATGATGTTCCCTTTTCAAACCTGCCTTGATCTTGTGAGGTACAAATAAGAGAAGGGGAAAAAAAATCTATTTAAGTTACTAGACATTGATTTAAGCAAACAGCTATGCACAAGCATATCTGACAAATATAAATACATATTTTATTCCTCATTAATTTCATGGTATATTTATACCCAGGCATAAATCTCAGTGTGTACTGTGTTATGCCTGCAGAAATAACACATCATCAGCAGCATCACCAGTACACCTTTACTAAAACTTCCTGTCTACTTACATAGGAATTATCAGAGGAGAAAAGGGTGCAAGCAGATAGGAAGTGTGAATGGGACAGATTTTACTCCATTCTCACTGATTATTGGCCATATTCATTAAGGGCTGTTATTTTTTGTTGACATATAGCAATAGGTGGGCTTTTCCCCTGAGAACACACACACACACACAAAAAAAAGTAGGAATTTAAACTTTCACTGTTTTGGATAGTAAAACTCAGATCTTGACATTCAGATTATACTACTTCTAACACACAGTGTCTTTAGAATTATATTTTCTTATTTCATGGCTTTTCATATCCCTTATAGCTAGATATTCCCTTGGTTTTGTTTTTTTTTTTTCTGATTAGAAAGGTTGTAAAACATGATCAAGTAATGAAGGAAATCATAGCACAGACTAAATATATTGTAAGGAAGATGGCTACTTTTTCACAACACTAAGGTAGTCAAAGTTACAGTGAAAAAGGAAGAATATTGACATAAAATTAAATCATTAAATATTTTATTACACTTGCAGATAATTAAATATATAATGTTTTTAAAATATTTTTTCCTCATCTTTTATTTAATTAGTGTATTGTATGTTTCTACAGATTTTTTTCAGCTTGGAATGAGATCTCATCTGTTTGCCTTTACATTTGGCAGTAAACTTCAAACTTCACTGCTGTGAATCAACCCAGACATTGCCTTTGGGTTCACAATTAGACATTTTTCCTGGGAAGAGAAAACAAACAAACAAACGAACAAAAATGTATTCAAATGCATCTATAAAGAGGGTAGTTATCATTACTATTGTTGTTTCTTCTTTCTTTGAAAATATGTTTAGGACTTAAATCACAAAGTTTAGTAACTTTTGGTAGCTACAAGGCATGCAGTGTTGTCTTTTAGAAAGTGAATAAGAGTACATTCCTTGTTAGATTTTAGCATTTCTGAATATTTAGATGCTTCTCTGGCATTTCAAAATTCACATTTTGATTGAATAATGAAATTCTATGTACAGTTTTATTTTGGTTTCAAAATTCATACTTATTAACTATATGTTTAATTGCAGGTGGATTTTGTTAGTCTGAGAAAGGATGGATAGATTCCAAGTTTGGGAACATTTTCACTGCAATAGCAGTTAGAGATAGCAAAGCAAATGCATCCCTTGAAGTATGAAGCAGGAGACAAATAAGTAACAGCAGCAGCAGTATTGTCTGCAACAATGTTTTCCATGAATGCACTTTGCTCGTCTGTATCTGCTTTGACCATAGAAGATTCATTCTTTATAATAAATGACGCTAGTGATTTTCTGCACAAAGATGGGTATTTCTCCATTAAGATAACTTTTGATGCATTATACTTTGTCTCCTATAATCCATCTTTATTAAAAAAAAGAATAAAAAAACATTCACCCTGCAAAATCATAAGGTTTCATGCAACAAATTGATAATTCATAAGTGTTTACAAATATTTCTACTTGAGTAAATAATTTTTTTTCCAAATGCAGTCCTTAATAGCTAATTAGGTTTTCTAATAGCACTGGTTACTATCATGAGGATTATGTATGAAATCAGTTTCATCAGCAAAATTAAAGGATAAAGCACTTAATAATTTTTTTTGCAATGTTTTATGCTTCACTGATTAATTTTTCTTTTACTTTTAAAAATACAGAAACAGACACTGTCTTTAAAGGCAGCATATTAACCCTTTCCACATCATAAATAAAGCATGAAGATGTCTAGCCTGGATTATTTCAGTTGCAATTAAGAAAATTCAAATTTGCAAGAAACCTGAGACTTACCTTGTAAGCTTGTTAAATAATCATAGTAATAAGAAGTTTTTAGCATAACTCTTAAGCAATAACCCTTAAAATACTCTAAAACTGAGAACTAAGTCAGAACAGTTGTTCAACACCTTAAGGGAAATGGGGTCCATTAGATTTTTGTTCTGTCATTTTCCAAATATTTTTAAAAACTCTGTGCTACCTGGTATTTTTGGTTGTTTGCAATATCTATGTGTTACAGCAACAAGAATGAGAAACAGTAAACCCTAACAGCTCTGATTCATAGCAAAGCCTGAATCTATCTTATATAGAGGATCCATTTATCCAAACTATGTGATAGGTAAGGAATGTATTTGTCAATAAAGAGGTATGTTAATTCTCCTGCAGTACTTCAAAGTTCTGGTGCTTTATTCTTGGAGCCAAACAGGAAGTTTATGCTTACCATACAGAAAAGTGATGTCAGCAATGTTCTTTTAAATAAACATTAAGATATTAGTCTCTGAGATTTGGTGACTTCATTTCTTAGTGAAAACAAACAGTAACAACAAAACAGCAGGATTGCTATGTTGCCAGACTGGATGCACTCAAATCTAAGAATAAGGTTCATGTGTCAAGCTTTTTTTGTACTCACATTTGACTTTTATTCTGGAGTTTGTTAAAGTTTGTTTGGCTTTTTTGTTTTGGTTTTGTTTTTTTATGTTGAATGTAATTATGTATCAAACTGTCATTTTTCTATATTTCACTGTTGGAGAAATATCTATACACTTTACATTTTTCTTAACCCTTGTACTTGTCAATTATCTAACTGTCAGTATTTTGGTCAGGGTACCTGTTTGCTAAAATAATGGTAGAGAATAAACACAAGTGTCTTGCTTGTAGATGAAGTTCTGGTTCTTTCAGATCCTACATATGCATTGTAATTTTCATAAAGACGTCTACTGCTATTCTAAAAATAACAGGTCTTAGAACCATCGTTTTTGAAATTTAAGAATTGAGTTTTGGAAAATGTTTCCAAGATTAAGAGTGGGGAAAAAAAAAAAATCCTATCTAAAAATATAAGCAGAAACCAGCCTTGAAGTTGAAAAGAACCTGAGATTAAGAAATTCTGAAAAAAAATATTTTTAAACTTTCATAATTTTTATGAACATATCATGAAGTTAGGGGTCTGATGCTTAATTGAATTTCATCCTCTGTAATGTGAAGAACAGATGTTCAGGAAACTTTTTTCATCTTCACTTCATCCTCCAGCAATTTTTCTTTCTTTGCACAATTATCTCACATATTTATTTCCTGTATGAGGCATAACTACACCACAGTGCAACTTACCACCCACAGTTAAGGAGAAGTATTCTGCCACATGAAAATAAAGAAATGTATCCTATATCAGCTGCTTTCCTTTGAATGAAAGAAGAAATATGTTTCCAACCTTCCAGCTTGACAAGTTATGTATAAACCACAGAGAACATCCCTATTTATTTATTTTTTCTTCATCAACCACTAGAATGATTATATTTATACATACAAATTATATAATGAAAAGCAGAAAAAAAAGTGTATAGAAAAGATGGAAGTAATTACTTCAGTGCTTTTTGTAATTGTCTCCAGACAGAACATCTGCATCTCATGCCACTTAGACAAAATATAATGCTTTAGATGTGGAGATATGCTTATTATTTGCCTTCTCTAGAACACTTGACAAAACATGTGTATACACCAAGTTCTTTTTCATTATGTTTTCCCCCACATTTACATGAAATATATCCTAAAGTATTTTGAATTTTAATATTTTGGGTCAGTCCTATAGTCAGCCTCATCCTAAATTCTGTAAGCAAATATGACCAGGAGTACACGATAAGGAGAAAAGCATAATAAGCAAGAGCTGTGTAGAACTATCCTTTGCTGAAGAAAACTCTTCTGTCTGGTGATTGCAACTAGTAAAATTTTACAGCCAGTATTCACAATTGGTATCTACTAAAGCTTTCTGCAGAAGATTCAGGCTTTTCAGTTCTCCTGAAAGTCCCAGTGAGCAATAGCTGTTTTGTGTGTCCCTGTTACCTTCACATAGAAAGCAGGGAATGATGGTGTACCAGTAGTCCTCATCTAAACATTGAGTCAGAGGTGGCTCATATCATGACCCAGACTAGGAAAGGTTTCCAGAGTCTACTGTACAGAAATATTTTATAATACTTTAGTTGTTGTTGAGAAGAGTCTCTGTACATCTCTCAATACTTTTAGATTTAGATACAAAGGGAAAAAAGCACATCGGCTGAGATATTGGGAAAGAACTAAGCACATCCAAAGACTGATTCATTTCACTTATTGTAGGCACTTGTCTTACTGTGAAGTGAATCAGCCTCCTCAGAGGCCCATCTATCTCTATTGATTCCACAGGAATGCTTGAGTGACTGACATAGGCGTAAATAACTAACTTTCAGTTACTTGTGCCATGCTGGGTGAATTACATTATTGGTGCAATCATATGCATTTGGAAACAGTCTGGTATGGTCTTATTATAATTGCTTTATTTTTCTCCAGAAGAGATCAAAATTTAAGGTGAAAATTGCTAAATATGTTAACATTTTATAACTTACATTCAGAAATACTGAACATTTACTTGCCTAAAGTTTACTATGAATATACTTGGTGTTTTGTCATAAACATTATACAAGGAGTGTACATGCTATACTGACACACAAACAGAAAAAGATGGGTAATCAATTTTGTAAAATCTACCTGACAAAACAGCATGGTGATGCTGTGGTACCAGAAACAGCAGAAACACAAATGAGTATGGTGTCATACAGTTGCGTCATGCAACCTTATCAGATTTAGTTAAACAATGATATATCTGCATAGCTATGGATCTGAGCCTGAACCTGCAAGTTGGAGGGATGACTCTGCTGGGCACTGGGCTCCTATCCAGGCAGGTATGCTGCTTCTTCCTGCAATCCCCCTGTACTCTGGACTCAGTTATAGCCCTGGGAGAAGCCTTCTCAGTTTCTCTACACTTGCAGGGTAAATATAATTATAGGTTACCTTACTGATGGCTCGTCTGAAATCAGCATTAGGGTTGTTTTTAATACTTTTATCATCACCAGGAATATTTTGCAATAAATATCCCCTTCTTTATTTTTATAACTAGGTTTAAAGAGATTTCTAAATGAAACTGCATTATTCATGTAAATTAAAAAATATTTTGTTTTAAAACACAAAAGGACAAGTTTCAATGTCTTCTTTTTCAATTACTGCAAAAATTTATTGTAACATAAATACACCAAATTTTAATAATTTTAAGTCATTTTTTCAAAAGTCAACTCTGAAAACATCAGTCAGAACCAACTATACATCAAAAATATTTCTTTTTTTTTTTTTTTGAGAATATAACTTAAAAGTGATTCTTACCTTACTATCATACATAGTAATTCAGTTGAAATTTCCCTTTTTCTTTCATTAGGTAAAAATATTGTTCCATCTAAAATTGGAATTTGAAGACCAGATTATAAAATATTCACTCATACTCAGTAATTATTTAATCCGTAGATGGCATTGCTGCAGTCAGTAGGATTTCTTAGAGAAAAAAAGATGACCCAGGTTGATTCTACAGTTTTTACTATTACATAAACTACACTATTGTGGTTTCTGGAAAACTGTACAAATAATTTGTTTTTGTGTAGTGTTCTGGAGTGAATTTTGCCTGCAGCTTACAATTCTCCAGTTTAGGGTTTCCAGATACAATCCAAGTCTCTTCTTACAAATGCATTTGGTCACTTGAACTTGTCAGTGTGAATTTTATATACATTTATCTATACATACCTATTGAATATCTATTGAAAAGTCTTTAGACTGTTGCATTCATATCACCTGCTTTTGCTGTTTTCCCAATGCATCTCCAATTTCATTGCAGTTCCTAACTCAGTTTATTTTGCAGGTCACAGAATCATGGAATAATCCAGGCTGGAACAGATCTTGGAAATTATCTAATCTAACCCCCTGCTCAAAATAGGTCTGATCAGATCAGGTTGCTCAGGGCTGTGTCTAGTCAAGTCTGTGGGCTGCAAAGAAAGAGAAATAAAAATTCCTGCATCCTTCACTGCACTGCTACAGATTATCTTAATGATACTTCCTGAAACAGGAATGTAAAGCTTTATCCTCTATAAAGTGAAAATAAGCTTGGGAGAAGTTATACAGAGCTTTCAGGACAGCTGCTGAAACATGGTACATTGTACCTTGTTCATTTTTCATTAATGTCAAAACTAGCCAGATACATTAACTTCAGAAAGTGTTTAACCCTCTAGTGACTCATTTCAGCATCATCACAGTAATTCAAAGTCTCCAAAAGATGAGCAATAGAGAAAAGTTCAAACCAGGAACACAGGAAATTATTGAGGCTTCATTCTTGAACACATATGCTATCAAAGTGGCACAAAACCTTTTAAATGTAGCCTCATTACTCCTAAAACAGATACCATTCCATGTTTTACCTACTGCCTCTGTTTTAGAAAGTGAAGTTTTGATCATATTTTCAAGGACAACATGAAAACCGTGGTGTCCATATGTCTTGGTATCTTAACATGACTAATTTTCTTCAGGCTTGAATAAAGGAATTAAGTCTGTTTTTTTTCTGAATTTCCAGACAAATGACCACTGTGCATGTACAGTTTACCTGCACATGTGCTATACCACTCACTTGAACATACCCTGTAGATGTAATGTGTTCCAGATGCATTAGACTTATTATGCATATACGGCATGGTGCATGCTCCCATATTTCATTTGGAGATTGTGTGCCTGGAAATGTGGGAATGTTATACTTAATACAAAATTCTGCTTAAATACCTTTAAAGCAAAATTCCTAGAGTCTTCTTGCCATTAATTTTCAAGTTTAAATATGATTATTTCTATATTTATTTTTGATTGACCTGTTTGGTTCTGGGGAGTTTTGTTTGTTTGTTTTTAAATTATTCTTTTATTTTGTGTAAGCATCAGAAAACTGCTATTTCATGTCATTGAGTTTTGGCCCACCACAATTCACATAGAAGTTGAAGTCCTGAATATTACCATTGCTAAACTTTGTGATCTCAGCATCCAAGAGTTTAAAGAGATGATCTGTCATTACACATCCTTTCAAAGCACTCCTTTATTGAGCAACATTCAAGTAACACATTATGGTCAGTATGTGTTTCACCATGGTCCGCCTTAATGGAGCTGGGCTTCAGAAGGTGTTTGTCCTCATTTATTTTCAAGTATCAGTGTCTTGGTACTTCCAACAGTATGGTAGCATCCTCTTCATTTTAATCATTATTTTATTTTATTGTTTGCTGTAGGCTTCTAGGCTTTCCAGAAGTGTAACAGATAGCACATGAAGTCTTCCAGGCAACTAGAGAAACTTCACAAACTGAACTGTGAACAGCCCAAGGGGCTTATCTGCATCAGATCACTCCTAATTCGCAAAAGATTCTTCTAAGGGAAGCCCAGCACATGCTGTTTGGGAAACAAGGATAACAAGGAGCAGACCCATCTCAAGTTGCCATGGGAATACTGTTTGATATATGCCTGGACAGTGCAGAAGTATTCATGAGTCATCTCTCTAAGCCACATAATGAAAAATAGGGAGAAATAGGATTAATATGCATGTTTTCTGCAGAAAATTACTCACTAACTATACACAGATAATTTTAGAATATCTGACCGAAATTACCCCTGGTTTACTGCAAAAAGAGCGCAATAGATTTCTTTTAAGACATTTTTGAATAATCCATGTTTCAAAATGAGACAGTACCAAAGAAGAAAAATTACCTCCCAAGTATTCTGCCAAGGTCACCTTTATTTCTTTTTTTATTCTTTTTGTAGGAAATATTCAACATGGGAAATAGTCAGCATGGATTTACAGAGGGAAAATCATGCTTTACCAACCTGAGCACCTTTAACAATGAGATGACTGGCCTGGCTGTCAGGAATAGTTGTGGCCTGTGTTAACTTTTGTAAAGTTTTCAACACTGTTCTAGCCTCATATACAAGCTGACTACATACAGACTAGATAAGTGGAGAGTGAGATGGATCTAAAACTGAGTAAACTACTGATTTCACAGGGTCGTGATCAGTGCCATGAAGTCCAGGTGCAGTTAAGTTATTAGCAGTGTGCCTCAGGGGGTGATACAAGGCAGAAAACAGCTATTAAAATAATGAAAACTGGTGAATATAGTGTTATTATTCATAGAGTATTGTCTATGAATCCAATACTCCAGTGCCAATTCAGGCACTTTTCATACATGAAGGTTTGATTAAAGAATCAAGAAATATATTATTCAATATTATTACTCTTCAAATTGATTAAAGTAGTTCCAAATGAAGACAGACATCAAACTTTAAGATCCCATATAATTTGGGGAAAGCATGATCTGAAAAAATAAGACTTGAAATATACTCTTCAGGACTGGCATCTTGAATCACAGTATTTTGTCATTTCTTCCTCTTCCTAACCCACTCACCCTTAGAGGTCAGTCAAGGTTATGGTTTAAATGTTATTGGAATGGGTGAAAGGAAATATTGTGGGACTTATTGATAGAAGGATTATATGAGACTAAATTAAGTCGACAAAAATGAAAATATAATTTAGTCCATATTCCTTGTTTATGTATTTGGCACATTTTAACATTCCTTGAGGGATATAGAACAGATATGAGTTAAAAAAGGGAAGCCAAGAATAATGTTAATTATATTAAAGGAACAGGAAAAAAAAATGTAGTCACAGATGCATGTAGCATCATCCATCCTTCTGTTCTCCTCTAAAGAAGCATCACATGCCCACTCATGATAACTTATTACTCAGACATGACGCCTCTATCTCCTAGATAAACCTCTGGACTAATGTATATTTAACCTCTCTTCCCTGGAGAACAGAGATTTTTGCCTCTTCTGTGACTTTCACACTAGGTTAATTGGGTTTTTGTTTTTGGTTTTGCTTTGGTCTTTTTGCTTGTTGTTTTTTTTGGGGGTTTTTTGGTGTTTTTTCATTTGTTTGTTTGTTTTGTGGTTTTTTTGTTGTTGTTTTGGTTTGGTTTTTTCCTGGGGTGGATAGGGGGTGTGTGTGGAATAGGAAGGACATCTTAGCTTTATTATAGAGTCTTCTGTAATTATGCTCAGTAATATTACAATTAATGCTTTACAATTGTGAGTGTGAAGATCTCTGAGTGTTTCTCTGTTGTGGTGGGGTTTTTTAATTTTTTGTTGTTGTTTTGATTCTTTTTGTTTTGTTTTTTTTTTTAATCTCTATCTCTTACACACTATAGTCTATATGAGTATTCCCTTTAAAATAAAAAATACACAACACAAGCTGAACTTGCCAAAAAAACTCACAAATACTTTGCAGCTGGGTGATATAGACAGCAATGCTATGTGAGTCCAACCCTGTACCTCACTCTGCTAAAGGTAGTAGGATGTTCGCTCAGTAACAATGATATCAGAGAGCAGAACCTTCTCTGAGACAGAACTATAATGCAGATCTTTTCTGAAGTTGACTTGAAAGAACCCCTAGTTACTTAGATGCCATTGGCAACTTGGACACTGCAGCAAATAAATGCCTGATAGTTGTTTTTTTTGTTTCAATTTCATGTTGTTATAGTTACTGTTGCTATTTTATTAATGAAAGTTTTCACGGAAAGAGTAGAAACAGGGCACAAGAGTAAGAGTTTCATTAATTAGTTAGTTTTGATGTGACCATCAGAGTTCAAACAGCATTTTGCCCCAGCAGATCACAAAAAAATGGCTGTGTCCGACGTTTAAAGATTAAAAGATACAGGTTATAGTGAATGACATTTTCAAAGTAAACGAACAAGATTTATCTGTGATCCTCAAATATTATGTTTACATTTTGGTGATGTTTATGTCCAGCTAAGAGTGAGATAAAAGAAATCAACTGAGAGGATGACAGATATGAATAATCAGAAAAGCAGATTATAGAAAATAAATTAAAAAAAAAAAAAAAAGAAAACAGTCAAACTGTGCTCTGACAGTAATTCAGCATGATGTATTCTTTTAGCAGTCTGTAAAGTCCTTGCTAGTGTTCTCCATTCATTCTTTTCATACTGTCAGTAAAAGTATGAAAGAAGGATGTTATATCCCAGCTATTAGAAGACCAAGATTCAGAAAACTGTGGAATTGACTTAGAAATAATGAAATTTAAAAAAATCAAGATGTAGACATTCTGAACCTTTTGGTTTTTTACCTTCTAATTTCTTTATAGGAAATTTGTCACCTCTAAAATCTCATGCTGTGATCAGAGAAACAAAAAAAAAATATTTTCCTTTTTTGAAAGCTATGATTAAGACATTCACTTCACTCAGGGAACAGAGCAAAAAAGATCTGGTTTAGCAAGACCTGCATGCAAAGATGGGAATGAAAAAAGCTGTTACACATGTTCTTCCATTATAGACAAACACAAATTTCAGGCCTAAAGAATACATGCTTAAATATTTGGAAGTTTTACAATGTCTTAATATTGTCTCTAAATTAGTCATCACTATAAAAAAATGGTTAAATGACTCTCTTACTTATTGTGCTTCTGAGATTAACATTTTAATCTATAAAACAGAGACAAGAAGGCACTGGAAGAAATCTTGTAAAATATGGTACATAAAACAACTATCTGCCTTCAGTTGCAATTACATAAGCTTATCTTATGCTTTACTAGAAATTAGGACACATTAATAAAAGTAAATATATTCAGACATCTCATGGTACATTTCATGGTATAGTTTTAATGTATTTTCCAAAGATTATTGATTTTTAGGCTTAATGAGTTCATATATTGATCTATTTCACATTGCCTTTTCTTTAAAATTATTTTTTAAGTCACTTGAGACATTTGATAATTGAGAACTTCATATTGTAGCACAACTTATACAATACTTTTTCCCACTGCCTTGAAAGATGGAAGTTTAGCAAAGGAGGCTTACATCTACCTTTGCAGTTTAGTTATGTAAATGCCTTTCCTGGCCTTGGTAAACTGCAGAGATATTAGCCAGTTTTCAAATTTTACTCTTCTGAAGTTAAAAAATAATTTTCTCTTTCTGTTCTAGCCTTACCACTTTTCATAATTTTATCTCAAATCATAAGATACCCACTATTTTGTATAACACTGTAGCTGCCAGAGGTGCAGATAGTTATATATTAAAGTAATATTTTATTTCAGGTGTCAAGTTAGTCTTTGTCATTCCTGGATAAGGAGAAGAGTTAAAAAACTATAACACATATCCATTTTGAAGAAGAAACAGAAACCAAATACTAGAACACTTCTATTTATCTTCAAATATGAGTTCACACCAATCTCAATACAGCAGAAAATCATAGCTCATGACTTTTACAGGTTACACTGACAGTCCTGCAGTTTATTACTGCTTGTAGTCTATTTTGTTCATTTCACATCCAGTTCCTATTCCATTTCAGTCCACCAATAATTTACACCAACCTACTTTAATCTGCTATTGGGACTAAGGAGCACTACCTGCCACAGTGACTTCCCAGGGTGTCTGGAGCTTTAAATTATTGTTATTTTTTAAAAAATAAGTCATATTACTAAGTAGAGTAAAGAAAAGAGATCAGCTGCTCTGTCATGTGCTAAGTCTATACAGATCTTACAATGAGACATCACATGTAACTGATTACATCAAAATGAAACCTTGTCTGTTGCCAAACAGTTGTTGTCCTAGAGCAAATTGTTATACAGACCACAAACCTAATACACCTGTAACTGATAAGTAGTTTTTGCTTCAAAGTGGCATTTTTTGTACATGTAAATATTTTATTTTTCTGGCATCAGAAGTATTTGCAGAATCCCTAACTGAAACAGAAGAATGTGAACATTTATTTAATGTGTTGGCACTCTGGGCACTGAAGCAGAGTATAATGTGTTAAAGTAATCAACACACTAGACCTGAATAATGTAACTGATTCCACATTCTAAACAAATGTATACAGTTTTATGCTGCATGAATCAATTTTATCCATTCTTTTTCCAACTTTTAAATCTATTCTTAATTTTAAATGGTCTTTTTTGCGTTCCTAATTTGTAACTTTTCCATATAATTTCTTCTCCCTCTCTGTCCATCTGTTATATTACTTGCCCTTTACAATTTTTATATATTTGTTTGCTAATCACACAATAATCTCACACACCTCTTATTTTTAAATTGCTTAGGAAGAAGTCATTGAAAATAATCAATATCTGAAATTTGAATGTCATTGATTGAATACATGAGGCATGTAGTATGTTTTGTTACATAACTGAATCAGCATGACTTTTCTGGTTTTGGTTCAAATAATTGTGTTTACAAATGTCTATGAATATACTTCAGTTAAATGAACTCTCTGAGTGAACAATCTGCTAGTAAAGCCTGTATGATAACATTCAGAAAAAAGAAACCCAGAAAGCTGTAACTGAAGAAACAAACAAACAAACATACAATCTTGAGCAGTCATTCATGGCTATTTTTTTTTTTATCATTTGCTCTAGTTTCAGCTAACAGAAAGAGATAATCATATACAGCAGAATTTTTGCTGAAATTGTAGGAACTGCTAAGTATGGCAATTCATTAGGAATACAAGTTCCCCTTTTGTCACTTGTCAAATCGGCTTTCAAGCATTATAACAATAAATATTATTTTCATATAGTATATGCAATAATCACCAATATAAAGCTTTGTTCCAATCTGTGCAAATAGATTCTGAAAGATGTATTATCACATCCTGAGGCAATTCTATATTTAGCATAATAAATGTTATAAGAATCCAAGGTCATTAAGAAGAGCCATTTAAATAACATTAATCCTTGGTTTAAAAGTCATCACAGATATTTAGAATCTAACTTATCCCCAGTCAGCTTTCAAGTCCTGGTATATTAAATTCTGACCTAAGCTGTGGGAAAGAAGTGCAGCTAGCATACATACAGGAACAAGAATATCTGGAAATATCAGTGAAGCAGGGCAAGTCTTCTGCTCTTCATTGGCACAAAGAAGCTGCTGGAAAGTTTACAGATGCACAAATGTGAGAAACCATGGTCTGTAGAAAATTAAGTTAGACAGCTGGCATTGACCAAGTGCCTGATCCCAGTCACTACAGTGCCAGGTCACTGAGGTAAATGAGAATTACTCATAGTGGTCTTTTCCTCATTAAATAAATTCTTAATGAGTAAGTTTCTTTTGCCAGCAGCCGTCACTACAATGAGCAGAACTCTTTGAAATAAATTGTGATATACAGGATCTGATCACTTCCAGAACCACACAAACATGGGTATGGGAACAGCTGATGTGTTTTTTACAGGATGTGTAACATCAGTCTTAATATTTTCTTACTTCACAGCCATTATATCATGAGGTTCCTTGTCAGAAAAAAATAATAACAACCAACCAAACAAAAAACCAGTCCAATTCAATCATTCTTCATAAAAAGTATATGAAAGTGACTAAAAGTATGTAGGCAACACCTTCAACTGGAGAAGTCAACATTTGTTTAGGGCATCATGTTTCATGAAAGCTGTGGCCCTGGTGGAAGAAATCCAGAGAGGAATAACAAGATCAATAATCTAAAAATCATGATTATGAGAAAAGATAGGAAGAACTGTTAGTGTTTAGTCTGAAGAAGTGTATGCAGAAGGAGAATGTAACAACAGTTTTCAAAAAAGAAACATATTACTGCAAACAAGAAAAAGAAGAATGGAAAAATCAGTTCTCCACAGCTCAGTTGGGAGTAAGGCTATAAATAATGGGATTAAATTGCAGCTAAAGTGATTTTGTTTAGACATTACAAAAAATTATGAAATATTAACAAAAACAAGTAATCTCTTGAAGTGATTGCCTGGAAAGGTTCTGGATTAGTCATTATTAGAGGTTTTCCAAACAGGTTTGGCAAACAGCAGTAAGGAATAACAAGTGTAGAGGCAGAGGTCAACTCTGCCAGGGAACAATTTACTCAAGAGAGTAATCTCTCCTTATAGCAGAAGTATTTGGGGTCATCTGTGAAAGAAATAGTCTCTCTCTTTCTCTCCCTCTCTTAAAAACAGTTGCTTGCTTTGCTTCAGGTATAAAATGATTTTAACCAGGCAGAAAGTAAGTTTCTGCCTGCGTGAACAAATTGAGACCAATGAAATGCAATTGTTCATTATGATTTAAGTGCAAGTGCTGCTTATCAAAACTTGCACCAGTACATTTTTGTAAAGTACTAAGATGGATATTGAATGAAAAGGTAGAACCAAATAGAACATCTGATTGAGGGTGGAGCCAGCAGTTTCATTAATCTCCTTAAATGATTGCCCGGATATTTCCTAGTGGATCCAGTGCTACATGGACCTCTTTTCCTTCAGTTTTGTGCTGCTAAAGCCTGGCAGTCTGCCTCACAGTTGCCCTGTGGAAGTGAGAACTAAAATACAGTGATGGTCACTTTCCCATCACCAGTCCTTCCATGCCACTTTCAAGGTGATTTTCTTGATAAATGATGCCCATGTGTTATACTGACAGGCTGGAATAATAATGATTTTTTAGTTTGTGTTGCATTAGCAGGATACTCACTCATGGCCCAGGATCCTATTATGCCAGACACTGTACGAACTGCAGTAGAGAAATGGTTTATAATCACAATAACTTTTTTTTTTTTTTTACCTGATTCACTGAATACCTTTGTTTTGGTAAGGATTAAAAATCCATCACAGCTAGAATGATGTGTAGAGGAATTTGCTGGTGGTTGAAAGCTCATTTTCTTTACTGTTTCTTTGGCTCAGGATATGTATAGAGATAGAATTGTACTCTGTATTCCACTGGAAATATTTTCCAGAATTCAATGGGAAACTGTACTGTGATGCAGATATTTGAAGGATGCCTGCTTTGATGTCTGTTCATAGGGAGTAAAGACTGCACGGATGGTTTTTAGGTGTCATAATTTTAGAGGTCTAAAACTTTGTTGTTTAAGTCCACAATAAAAAATTTAAATTTATGTTCCTTTCAAATCCATTGGACATAAACAGGAGAATTCATTCCATCCTAACCAAACTGCCTAAAATGTCTAGAACAGACTAGGTCAGTTTGTGGACATTACCACATATTTCTTTGGCCGTTGGGAATTTCAGGATAACTATCTTGTATTTAAGCAACAAAATCTAAACAAAATCTTAAGATGCCCTAAATTATTTAGTTCCCTCCCTCTAAGATGACTCTTCGAACCACTTCCCCACCTACTCTTCACCGTACTAACTTTCTTGAATCCGAAAGGACATTTTCTACAAGGTAAAATGAACAATATTGCACAAGTTGAAAAAAAACAACTACGTCTGTATGATTTTTTTTTTTTAATCAGAGGAATGTTTTTACCATCCACGGCTGTAACAAAGGTATTTGTGAGATGCTCACATGACCAACACATGGGGTGGCCTGGATAGCTCCAACTGTTGGGGCAGGAACATGACAGTGCATGGGGTGGGTGTGTGTCATGCACAGGACTGGCAGAAGGAGTAGTGTGTCCCTCTTCATTCTGTGGAGAGGGAGTTTGTGACCCATGGGCCAGGGACAGAGGGGGCTACCTGGGAGCTGGGGGGTGCTGGGTGTGTGTGCTCATGGAAGCTGGGGCATACGTATCTGTGTATTAATGCTCTGTAATTGTCTGGTGTCATGATTTATCTGTTATATTACCAATATTGATCCTGAATTTATAGTTGACTCTGTGTTAATTACGTGTCATTAACAAATTAATAAAGTGCTTCGATTCTGATTCTAAACTATGTGAACTGATCAGCTTTTTCCTGGGAAAGCATGCTTAGCAAGCAGTTACAATTAGTAGCAGATTACTTGTACGCAGTTCAAATAATAAAGGCAAACACTGTTAATACTGAGCAGGAATGGTGAGAACTTTAAAATGTTTCAAATTTTATACTGGAGTAACTAGAAGACTCACAAAGTAGACTGAAAGACCTGGGATTACCAAAGGATTTTACTTCCATATTTTTCTCATCGGTATTCATAAGACTATTAGATTTAATAATTTTTAATTAATATATATCATTAATCCTCAACATTGATATCAAGACACAGAAATAGAACTGTACTTTTGTCTTATCCACTGTATACTGATTAATTTTCTGTTGTATTTCTGGCATTTTTTCATTTCCAGTTTTTAAGATAATTTCTTTCAGCATATGACTTCTATTTGGTCCTTTTATTCATATTACTCATCTAGACTCAGGAATCTGGGGGTGGGGGGAGGGGAAACAGACAACATTTTTTTGCTTTATTGAATGAAAACCAGACCTGTTCAAAGATCTGACTGGTAGTTGAAGAGGAAATATACTTTACCACACTTTTCCTTTTCTTTACCAAAGAAAAATACAATACTTAATTTGTTATAATCGTAATTACTTTGATTCAAACAAAAAAGAAAACAAGTAGAACAACTGATGCTCTGCCAAATTCTGTCTTCCACAGAATTGTAAGTAAAAGATTAAAACCAGAATTAAGTCCCTTTGATGTTTCAATTTCTAGCTGTGATAATATCAACTATCTATATATAGTTAATTTTTATGTGCAAATGTACCTGTATATGTACATTTATACATATATATACACACCCATAGGTGTATACACACCCAAAGGTATATACGCACAGACATCCTGGAAATGAAGGCAGGGGCAAAAGACTGATAATTTCAGGTGAATTACGTTTAATAAATAAACAAATAAATAATCCTCAAAATTTGTGGAAACAAAAATGGAAAATTGCCATATGTGCAACACTCCCCTTGCCTCATATTTTTCCTAGAGCAGCTGGAGGTGTTAGTTAAGGGGTACTGTTGATCATGAGCACTGAACCTTTAGGAAACCCAAAATGAAGTCATACTCTAGAGACCTACTGTACACTAATGCATTCTTTGTTCAGTTTGGCATCATAATGTGTCTAAATGATTAGATTATGCAGCACTGCAGTAAAAGAAGATTAAAACAAAACAAAGAAGCTGCCTGACCCCCTTCTAAGTTAAGCAGGATCCAGTATTGCTAGTGCCATGTGTTCTACATTCATGAATCAGGACTCTGAATTATGAGAGTGTGTGGTGGGTTGACCCTGGCTAGAGGCCGGATGCCCACCAAAGCCCACTCTATCACTCCCCCTCCTCAAATGGGCAGGGGGAGAAAATTATAACGAAAAGCTCGTGGGTGGAGATAAGGACAGAGAGAGATCACTCACCAGTTACTGGCACGGGCAAAACAGACTCGACTTGGGGGAAAAAACAAATTTACTTTATTACAAATCAAAATTAGAGGAGAATGAGAAGTAAAACCAAATCTTAAAACACCTCCCCCATCCCTCCCTTCTTCCCGGGCTTAATCTCTTTCCCGATTTTCCACCTCCTCCCCCCAGCGGCACAGGGGGACAGGGAATGGGGTTAGGGTCAGTTCATCACACGGTGTTTCTGCCGCTGCTTCCTCCTCAGGGGGAGGTCTCCTTCCCCCGCACCAGCATGGGGTCCCTCTCATGGGAGACAGTCCTCCACCAACTGCTCCAACGTGAGTCCTTCCCATGACTGACAGCTCCTCACGAACTGCTCCAGTCTGGGTCCATTCCATGGGGTGCAGTCCTTAAGGAAGGGACTGCTCCAGCGCGGGTCTCCCACGGGGTCACAAGTCCTGCCAGCAAACCTGCTCCTGCGTGGGCTCCTCTCTCCACGGGCTACAGGTCCTGACAGGAAGCTGCTCCAGCGCGGGTCACAGCCTCCTTCGGCATCCACCTGCTCCGGCGTGGGGTCCTCCACGGGCTACAGGTGGTCATCTGCACCACCATGGACCTCCAGGGGCTGCAGGGGGACAGCCTGCTTCACCATGGTCTTCACCACATGTTGGGGGGGGAATCTCTGCTCCGGCGCCAGAGCCCATCCTCCCCCTCCTTCTTCACTGACCTTGGTGTCTGCGAAGTTGTTTTCTCTTACATCTTCTCACTCCTCTCTCCCGCTGCAAAGTGTGCAGCTTTTTTTTCTCCCTTCCTTTTTTTTCTTAATTATGTTATCACAGAGGCGTTACTGATTGGCTCGGCCTTGGCCAGCGGCGGGTCCCTTCTTGTAGCCGGCTGGCATTGGCTGTGTTGGGTCGGACATGGGGGAAGCTTCTGGCAGCTTCTCTCACAGAAGCCACCCCATGTCCCCTCCCCCACTGCTACCAAAAGCCTTGCCACGCAAACCCAATACAGAGTGGCTTAAAGATCACACCCTTCAATTATGCAATAAGGCCTGAGGTTTTTTATTTATCTCCTTGCTTTCAATCCAATAACTTTAACATTTATATACCTAATATTGTCATTTAATTACTTACTGTTATTTACAAACTTCCCTGCTGTCCCGATCCGATGTCGGGATCATTCAAATATCCCGATCCGATGTCGGGGAAAGGTTTCGATATGTTCCCAAGAGCGAGATTAAGACACAAACGAGGTCAAATGCCGCATTCCCGAAACACCATTTATTACCAAAAATAATAAGGAGGGTAGTGATAGGACAGAATGGAAAGAAAGATGGAAATGAAGCAAGAAGTCGGGATAGGGCAGCAAGAATAGTCACCACCACGGGTCCAGCGGCGAGGCGATGGTGAAGAGGCGGGTGAGGAGGTCTCGGTTGTTTGTTCCACGTGGTGCAGCGCGGCGTGGTGCGGTCAGGCAGTCAGGTGGTCGTCCTCTCTGTCCCTCTTCTTCTCTCTCTTTCTTCCCGCTTGCTGTTGCCCATGCAGGTCTTCCTTAAGTACCCCTTCGAGGGCTGTGGTTACCATAGCAATGACACGTCTCTTTGTGCCTCCCCCCAGCACTAGGGCAGGGATATGTCCGGGCGGAAGACCTCCTGCGGGCAGGGCATTTCACAAGTCCTTTCCCTCTCAGTGGTCTCGTGAAAACAATCTTGCCAGCGATCTTGCAGACAATCTTTGAGACAAGATAATGGTGCCGCTCCTCACACCTGCTGGAACATTCTTTCAGATTTTTCTGTCCAAAATGTAACTTAAAAATAAAATTAACATGAAAATTGAAGTTCTTAGAACAATTTTGAAACGGGATTTAAAAAGGACATCTGATTTTTGTGGTAAAAGGAGTCATGTTTTTTATGTTCCAGAAACTCACAAACACACCAAAGAAAAAAAAAAAAAGTGTCTAACTGCTTCTCTGATCCTAGGCCTGGGGTAATACAGCCTACCAGGCTATCATTAGGATTTACTAATTTAAAACCATGCTAATGAGGCCACTCAATTTTTGATCAACATGAAATCAATGTTCTTTATAACAATGTTTCCTACTTATAAAATATTTTTGTGAGTGCATCTCTATAGAACACAAACGATAGAGTACATGACAAATATGTCACATGTGACAGGTCGTGCTTATATCTGTATAGAGTAGAGACCACTTGTATACATGCCCTCATGCAACTGGGTATAAATTATAAACACTTAATGAGCTGAAGGTTGCTAATCTATAAACAAATCTAATATATCATGCCATACCTACCAAGCTTAGGACTTCTTCTGGGACCTAATATGTTTACCATCATACAGAACAACAATCTAACTTTCTAAAACACTTTCTCTATTACTATGAGACCATACAGAAATAGACTTTCTAGTTGAAACAGGTGGATTGAGTGCCCCCTCAACAAATTTGCAGATGACAGGAAGCTGAGTGGTGCAGTTGATACGCCTGAGAGACAGGATGCTATTCAGAGAGACGTGGACAAGCTAGAGAAGTGAACACATGTGAACCTCATGAGGTTCAACAAGGACAAATGCACAGTCATCCACCTGGCGGGGGGCAACCCACAGTGTTGATACAGGCTGGGAGATTAAGGCATGATCAGGTAGTGAGATGGATTGTTAACTGGCTGGTGGGAAGAAGCCAGAGAGTGGTGGTCAATGGGGCAGAGTCTAGTTGGAGGCCTGTGTCTAGTGGAGTCCCTCAGGGGTCGGTACTGGGTCCAGTACTATTCAATATATCCATCAATGACCTGGATGAGGGAATTGAATGCACTGTCAGCAAGTTTGCTGACGATACAAAGCTGGAAGGAGTGGCTGACACATCAGAGGGCTTTGCTGCCATCCAGAGAGACCTGGACATGCTGGAGAGCTGGGCAGGGAAAAACTTGATGAAATATAATAAGGGCAAGTGTAGGGTGTTGCACCTGGGCAGGAACAACCCCAGGTTCCAGTATAGGTTGGGAAATGATCTCCTAGAGAGCAGTGTAGGAGAAAGGGATCTGGGAGTCCTGGTGTACAGCAGGATGACCATGAGCCAGTACTGTGCCCTGGTGGCCAGGAAGGCCAATGGCATCCTGGGGTGCATTAGAAGGGGTGTGGTTAGTAGGTCAAGAGAGGTTCTTCTTCCCCTCTACTCTGCCCTGGTGAGGCCACATCTGGAATATTGTATCCAGTTCTGGGCCCCACAGTTCAAGAAGGACAGGGAGCTGCTTGAGAGAGTCCAGCGAAGAACCACCAAAAAGATTAAGGGAGTGGAGCATCTCCCTTATGAGGAAAGGCTGAGGGAGTTGGGCCTCTTTAGCTTGGAGAAGAGGAGGCTGAGGAGCGACCTTATTAATGTTTATAAATATTTGAAGGGTGAGTGTGAGGAGGATGGGGCCAGGCTCTTCACAGTGATGACCAATGATAGGACAAGGGGCAATGGATGTAAGCTGGAACACAGGAGGTTCCGCTTAAATTTGAGAAAGAACTTCTTTACAGTGAGGGTGACAGAGCACTGGAACAGGCTGCCCAGGGAGGTTGTGGAGTCTCCTTCTCTGGAGACATTCAAGACCCGCCTGGATGCCTTCCTGTGTGAACTCATCTAGGTGTTCCTGCTCCGGCAGGGAGATTAGACTAGATGATCTTCCGAGGTCCCTTCCAATCCCTAATATTCTGTGATTCTGTGATTCTGTGATTAAGAGCATCCCTGTGGAGAAGGACTTGAGAATACTGGTGAATGAAAAACTGGACGTGAGCTAACAACATGCACTCACAGCCCAGAAAGCCAGCTGTATCCTAGGCTGCATCAAAAGAAGCATGGCCAGCAGGTCAAGGGAGTTGATTCTTCCCCTTTACTCTGCTCTAGTGAGACCCTATCTGGAATAGTGCACCCATCTCTGAAGTCCTCAGCACAAGAAAGACACGGACCTGTTGGAGTAGGTCCAGAGGAGGGCGACAAAAATGATGAGGGATGGAACACCTCTCCTATGAAGAAAGGCTTAGAGAGTTGGGGTTCAGCCTGGAGAATAGAAGGCTTTAGGGACCTGATTGCAGTTTTCAATACTAAAAGGGATTTATAAGAAAGATGAGGGTGGTGAAACACTGAGCCAGGTTTCCCACAGAGATCGTAGAAGTCCTACCCCTAGAAATATTCAAGGTCAGGCTGAATGGGGCTCTGAGCAACCTGATAGAGTTGAAGATAGCCCTGCTTACTGCAGGGAGGTTGGACTAGATGACCTTTAAAGGTTCCTTCCAACCCAAACCATTTTATGAGTCTATGATTCTAAAACATTCGTACTGCATTATTAAAGTTTCAGCTGTTATTGTTAGCACTGCAATATATATTGTCTGAAACAGCCTTTCCTGCACTGCACTGCTATTGCAACTCCGTTTTGACCTTCAATACTTTAATTGATTTATTTTCAAAGTTTCTTATGATTATAAAAAGACAAATTATAGCACCTGTTCAAAGTTTATCAATAAGCCCTAACAGTATGTCTTCATGATTGCTGCTGTAACCTATAAAAAAGTATATTGTAATACCACTGACAAACCTAACATTCAGACACTGTACAAATACAGAGGGAAATGACAGCCCCTGCTTTGTGAGCACCATTCAGATTTCTGCAATTTCAACAAAACTTCCAGGAGTTCACCTAGTGTAGTATTACTATACCCAAGACAGACTACAACAACAGGCCTATAAGGAAAGGGAATATTTTTTTCCTAGAGCAAATATAATAATCAGGAAAAAGGGAAGACAATTTTTTTGATACATTCACACTATTTTTCAGAAATCATGTTTCCACCTTAGTAAGAGGGAGAGATCATAGAATCATAAAATGGTTTGGGTTGGAAGGGACCTTAAAGATCATCTAGTTCCAACCCCCCTGCCCACCTTCCACTAGACCAGGTTGCTCAAAGCCTCATCCAGCCTGGCCTTGAACACTTCCAGGAAGAAATTGAAAAATATGTCCTATATAGGTGGGATCTAAGTCCTCATCCAAAGTTCTCTTGCAAAATCTATAAAATTAGTTTGTTAAACTTTGGAATAGATACTGATACTACTGCACTGGTGTACTAAACCCTCTTAGTCTTTCAGCTAACCATTACCAAAACATTTTATTTCCCCTAATGTTTCTTAGGGGATAGATATCAAAATATTTTGGCTATTCAGTGACTGAAATATTTAAAAAGAACATATTAGTCTTACTGGGTAAGAATATAGAAATAATACAATATATAAAAACATATAAATTAAGATTATACCACTTTAATATCCTTTGACAGTGAGTTCTATAGATAATAATATGCTATTCAAATCAATGCTTTCTTTTTTTTTTTTTTTTTCTGGACACATGAAATAACAGCTTTCATGAAGACTAAACTACAAACAAATAGAGGGTATTCAAGCATACTTAGAGAAAAGATTTAATCACTACTTCAATAAAAATAATAAAAAAATACAATTAAGTTAATATAATGATCTTGAAGAAATAATTTATAATTGTAAGTGACAAAATTTCTGTTTCATAATTAATGAGTTGATTGTTTATTGTAACTGTTCTTTTTTTTCAATATAGATTATATTTTAAAATTATTTTTTAAGAAAAGAAATGTTTATTTGATCCTCCCTCCAAAATAGGGTGTTCTACAATATTCTTTTCTCTGAATGCCTCACTTAATCAGCAGATCTCCCAGTTCCATTAAATACTTTAGAGAACTCAAACCAAACTTTACACTAGAGGTGACCTTATCAACATATCCCTGCTTTCACTTATTTAGTTATAATCAAAACCTGTTCTGACACATGAAAGATGTTCTCATTATGCAAAAAAAACCTGGACTGGCATAATAATTTGAAAGACATCCAACAGCTTTACCTTATCACCAACACTGAAATACCTCTTCTCCCTACCTTACTGCTTGATTCTGTATTCTGAGGCTCAGTGCAAATATCCACAATGGATTTATTCTTTCTACTTTTCTCAAACAGTTCCTACATCACCCTATTGACAAATCTGTAGCAGATCAGTCAACTGATACTTGCAGCATATATTATTAAGCAAAACCACAAAAATAAAGATGCAGAGACTCACAGTTTTTAAAAATATAGAGGATTTTTTAAATTCAGACTTTTCATTTTACAGCTCAAGTTAAATTTCAGATCCTGAGGGTCCATAGCCATTTTCTTGGTAGGTCAGCTGAAGTTTTCTGAGTGAGATTTTGCCTAGTTTCAAATAAGAATTTGTTTAGTTCAGTATTTCCAATTTAAAGATGTCCAGACATTTTCAAGGGCATGATTATAATACATTATTCTCACCTTTCTAAATAAGCCTTCCTTTCCAGAAGGCATGTTAACAGACCCTTGCAATATCTTTAGTTATGCTTCAGTTCTCTAAACAATACAAAAATAGCTAGGGTCAAATATTCAAAGGCATTTTGAGATCTAATTCCTACTGAGTATCCAAGCCGAAGTGTATATTGCCAGTAGCTCAATGATGTTGCAGCATATCTGTGTTGGCTGATTACAAGGACAATCTTTTTAAGTGGTTGAATTTGACTTTTCTCTTGGTTTGGGATCATCCATTGCAAGTTTGCACCCAGAATGTATTTGTTGTTTCATATTATCTGAGTATTAGTGTTTAATATTTTAACATAAAATTCAGCATGAAGGAAAGGGGAAAAAAAATCTCAATGAATTTACAGTGGCAATAAATACCAGAAGGTAGTAATAAGGAAAACCAGTAATAATATATCTCTCTGGGAGGTTTGCCTGAAGTTGAAGTACATGAAGAGCTTGTTACAGCAAGACATATAGCATTAGCAGAAACAAATACATTTCTTCTGTCACTTTCCATTCATTATTATGGCCTGTTTAGCCTGGAGAAGACTGAGAGGGGATCTTATCAATGCTTATAAATACCTAACAGATGGAGGTCAAGAGGATGGTGCCAGACTCTTTTCAGTGGTGCTCATTGACAGGACAAGGGGCAATGGACACAAACTGGAACACAGGAAGTTCCATCTGAAGATGAGGAAAACTTCTTTACTGTGAGGGTGACAGAGCACTGGAACAGGCTGCCCAGAGAGGTTGTGGAGTCTCCTTCTCTGGAGATATTGAAAATTCACCTGGATGCAGTCCTGTGAAACCTGCTCTGGGTGAACCTGCTTTGGCAGGGCAGTTGGACTAGATGATCTCCAGAGGTTCTTTCCAACCCCTACCATTCTGTGATTCTGTAATTATCTTTCAGGTCTCCTGAAAGAGCTTTTTTGTATGCCACGTTTTTTTCGGTGAGCTGGGAAGATGAAACTTCACAGAAATTATGATTAGAAAGAACAAAGATGTCTTCTAAAATTCTGAAATTTCGTAAAATCTGGGGTTTTATAATCTGTGAAGTAACACTAAGATAAATAGGTTTTCTTTTATGCTGGCATAATTAATAAACAAGTTGCTATGAAGCACAATATTTTTGTTAGTAAGAGGGAAAAAGAAATAATCAGCAATATACTGCTTCTCATAGCACATGAGAATTTTTAACATCTTAGAGCACAATATTATATATGAAACTGTTCAACATTATAGTGGAAATGCAGAATCTGTGTTACTACAAACGCTGAATTTTAAATGCACAGCTTTCCTCCATTTTAGCTCTGAAATGACTGTTTCTGTTGTTGTATTTTTTCTTTCTGTATTCTACCCTTCACAAATCCCTGAAACTAATAAGAAATTTAGGAATTTTTGACATGTTGGTATCAGTTCCTTGATTTGCAATGAAGACATATAAACAGTCATGAAACGAAAACTATTAAGCTTTTGATAAACTTAATCATAGATAATCTCATACTCCCTGGTGTTTTGTGTAGTTTTTTTCCAGAGGTGGGTTGTAACTTCAGGTAGATTGTCTTAATTTCACAATGATCCTGTAAGACCCTGTACAAATGAGTTTGCTTGTTCTCTGTAAGACAAACATAACATTGACACACACATATGCACACACACACACACACACAAAAAGGAAAGTATTCACACTCTAATGAGCTAATGAGGTTTTTTGAGTAAATTAGATTTGTAAGCTCAAAAGAATGAACAAGAAACAGGACTCCCTCTAATCTTTTTTCATCTATTTCTAGAAAATTATCAAGCACCCTCTTGCTGCATTTTTTTTTCTTCTGTTTTCTATTAATATAGCTATTTCAAGTATTTTTTTATATGCCTATACCTACAACTGCAATTTATGCTCAAAAATGTGTAAAGATTCTTCAGCTTGGCAATGATATGGAAAGTGTATTTTATCCAACATTAGAAGTTATTCTGGAGTGATACAGAACAGCTGTGTTTATGGGACACATAGCTCAGTGCAGTAAGTCTGCAGGGAGTCAATTTTAAAGTTGCAGCAGGGTATTTTTATGGTAATACGGCAGATTATTAAAACAAACAAAAAAACAAATAAAAACCCTAAAAAAAATATTCTTGAGCTCTATATGAAATAAATGTATAATCTGTTGCTTGTACCACAACTAGAAGCAGAGAAACTAGGATAATATGGAGATTAGACCTCATTACTGAGACATTTGTCATGACAAATGCTGCTATGGAGTTTACAGTTGTAGGGTACACGTTCGAATATGCAACAGAACTGAAGAAATAAAACTAACTCTATAACTTCACAAATGTGGGTGATATCTAGAGGATTAATTTTGTATGTGACCTAAAAATCTAAAACTATATAAGGCTATTTGCTTGCAAGATTTTTTGGTACTTATGATCTTCGTCTTAGGTTGAACTATGTGAGTTAAAGTTGCTGAGAGGCTGGCCAGGAAAAAAAAAAAAAAAAAAAAAAGCTTTTTTTTTTTTTTAAAGTGTATTATTTTTCAATATGATATGTAAAGATTCTGAATTAAAAATTAATAGAAATAAAAGCAGGAATTAAGATGTCTCAGGATACTGAGCAACTTACTGGCCAGAGCATTTACAAGTAATGGGAGTGATCCATCAGTTTGAATTTTACAGGTCGTATGTTGGATATTGAAATATTTCTACAACCCTCTCCAGTTTTGTTTTTTTAAAATGAATTTTTAGATAATAGAAAGAGATTCCGTCTTCTTGATAGCAGCTCCAATTGCATCAAAAGATTGGAATATATTGACCATGGACAAAACTGCTGATCAGTAAATTATTTTAGAACTGCCACGTATTGAATTAAGGAATCTAACTGTACATGCTGTCATATAAATACACTCACTAATTTGCCACATGTTTGTCATTCGAAGCAATGGCAATAAGTTTCACTGGAAGTCCTAAGGAGTGCACAATATAATAGGTATACATAACATAAGGCAAGAGGCAGCTCCTGGCAAGGCATGCATTTGCATTTCTCAGGACTTCACAGAGTCGAATATATCTTGTTATGACTTTATTTGAATAACTAAAAATATTTTGTAAATCGTCACCATAAAACTATAACATGTAACTATAACACATATATAACTATAACATAAATATAATAACTTCTCATGCCTCTCATATACTGTTATCAATAATTACTATCCTAAACACATTGCAAACAATAACAATTTACAATTTATTTTTAAGGAACTCCAGGAATTTGTGATGTGAAATGGAAACAAAGACCTAATCACAGGACCCTTGTATCTATCATTCTAATGTTTGACTCAACACTTTGCTCAAAAGCTAAAAAAATGTTTAAGGTCTATGAACACAGAAAAGTAAACTCAGAAAAAGAAATGGACCAGCTTCTTTTGACACATAGAAACATTCCACACATCAGCTCTGTCAGCCTCCATTTGTTTTACTTTTTGGATTAAATCTTTGTTCTTAATGTGTCCTTTTAAAATATGGCCTTAAAGGGCCTATATGGATGGAAAAGGCTTAAAAAAAATAAATCTGCGGGCAACACATACTACATTATTTCAACCAGAAATCTGTTCATAAATGCATTTATTTACTTGGTCAGAAACACTAAAAGAACAAAAACAACAGGGAAAAACACACAAACAAACAAACAAAACAAAAAGCCAAACCCAAGCCTTTTCAGTGATAAAACTTTTATTGACAAAAGCTTTTCAGTTCCACGTGATACCATCTGCTTTCCCTCCTCTGTCTGGTTTGGGTCATACAGTTGAACATGGGTCCTTGTCTTCTCCAGAAACCTAACCACTAGGCTATGCTGTTGCTCTGCAAATACATAGTTAGATATTCAAATGCAAAAAAGTGAGATTGACAACTACCTGGTAACTAAGGCTCTCAGCTATGTTTCAAATGATCCAGGCTCGATATACTGTTCCAATGAGCATTTAGTAGGTTATTACATTATGTTGACCAATTCCAGCAGAATAAGCTATTACTATAAGAAAATGCTCAACACTGATTGTCAGAGCAAATAGCTTTGATACCTAGACCAACATGTCCATTTGATGGATGTTCACTGAGACTAAAACACAGTCTAAAAAAGATCTTGATTATCATTCAGGAATCAAGTGCTGTCTGACATGTACCAAAAAAAAAAAAAAAAAAAAAAAAAAAGCAGCCCATTTTGTATTTATAATCTAAAAGTGTTTTTGAAGATAGATATAAGCATAATTCTTAATTCCATATAAAAAGTGTTGAACATTCTGGGTTAGTACAACAAACCTTAATAGATGTACAATTTTAAAATAGATCTCCCATATATTTACAGGAAAGAATAATACTGACTTTTCTCACTTTCATTTATAAATAAATTATATGTAAGTGACACATTGGAAGGAATATGCCATTGGTATTGAAGTAATTGCAAGACAAAAAACTTTTTACATACTTTTGACAAAGGTTGGGATGATCTTTTTTTATGGAAGTCTTCCATGTATAATAAATCCAATTCTTCTAGACAATTACACTCTGAATATGTGATTGTTCTTATTTTTTTAATACTACAGTTCCAGCATTTTTCATTTTTTTGGGGGGGGGCCAAATAACTCACCTCTTTGTAGGAAGGAACCCACAAACCCTACTATAATCATAGCAAGAGATCTAACCCATAAACCACATAATTTGTAAGACATATTACCTAATTTAAACTAAAATTTAGGAAAATGGTTAAGAAAATGATAAAACTTTCAACCCTTTAGTTGTTTGAATACTATGCTGAATAGAAGCACTGTGTAACTTGGTATATGAATGTAGATTTTTTTTCTTGGAGGTGCATGTGACTTTTCATGAGATGCATGGTCTCCAGAAGGCTTCTCTGACATGCAATTGCAGTGCTGGCAAGACCAACAGGTTTTTGAGTCATCTGTCTGTTAAGTGGAGGAAAACAACGACAACAACATCAACAAACTCTCTAAGGAATGAGATAACTGAAGAAATACATTGGAGGTGAAAGCAAGGTTCTTTCTGTCAGACTGGTGGTAAATGCAAGGTATTCTTCATCATGCTATGCATGCTTGAAAGGAAAAATGTCAATTGATAAAGCTAGCAGACAGTTAAAGAAGCTGTTTTGACCTAGTCAGGAGCTGAAAGACAGGGCTTAGTTCAGAACAGAACCATGGGAATATCAGGCTTGACAACTGCAATTGAAGAAAATGCCTGTGTTTTTTTCTTCATACTGTGTTGAGGTGAATAAACTTCATGTAGCAAAGACATGCCTGTCTCATAAAATTAATGAAATGATTGAGTCCTAACAGACTTAGAGCTCCTATACTCCATCCCAACTAGATCCAGTACACCAAATTTTATTAATTACCTAGCAGACCATAGTACAATATATTTAATATGCTGTTTTCAGTAACTTGCAACTTTTAAAAAGAGTTTAGTTGCTTGCACTGAACAGGGACTAAGTCCATGGCCATGAGAGTCAGGCAGCATAGAATTCAACTCCTAAATTCAGCAGCAGAATTTGGCAATCTTCTAGGTGGTATCCGGAACTATATCAGATGTCCTTGGTGTAACCTTAGGGTAAATCTTTGGTTAACCATCAAAGATTATCAGACATGCCACAAGATGTGCAGTAGAGCAATGGATTTCTGGATAGGAAAAATTCCTAGAGCTTGTTACCCTGACACCCCAGCACCTCTGATGACTCTCTATCTGTAAATCTACCATAAACAATGGAGATCTAGTCAATGAAGTCAATGCAAAAGAGAGAGTAATGCAGTTCATCCTAAGGTTCATCATGCTGCAAACAGATATTTAGGTGTGTTTGAGCATCCTTAAAACACTCTGCTAGTCCCTGAAGAAGTTAGTCCTAAACTGAATTTCTCTTAGCACTGACTGAATCCCAGCTTATCTCACTAGGCAAAAAGGCTGATGTGAGAAGCAATGGAAGGAGAGAGAGGCTGAACCATAATGTAAGGTGAAGAAACAGGGATACCACCAGGAAGGATGGAACTAAGCAGGTAGCCTGAGAGTGAATAAAACAGATTAAAAGAGAAAGAAGTAAAGCCAAAAGGGATTAAGACTTTTGAGTAAAGAACTGTAGCTGGTTAAATGGAAAAGGTTAGGAAAGGACTTAGAGTTCAAAGTAAAAATGATAATGGCTGAATAAGACAGCTGAGGCTGGTTGTATGTGGAAAAAATTAAAGTTGTGTCAAGGATATTGAAAGTATAACATGTACAGCTATAAACCCAAAAAGGTAGAGTCTGGAAATACATAGAGGGATGACTTTATCTGAAACAGGAGAACCACTCCATAGTGTGGAGAAGAAATGACACAGTGACCCTGACAGGCTGGTAGAGGGGGAGAAGTGTTCAGTCTTCCAGAAAAACAGCAAGATAATATATTTTCACAGAAGTACATGATCAGGAGCAGTCTGGAAGGTGTCCTAAATTAATATTTTTAACATTTCCCTATTTTCAGCAAAGATCTATGAAACAGCTATAGTAAAGTATCGCAGACTCTTGCAGTGCTGGCATCTAGATACAGGACTTTTTCCACCTGCTGCTATTACTTACTCCATTACACAGAGTGTCAGAGGTCTGTGACATCTGTCCAAAGCTTCCAGCCAAGCTGTCAGATAATATTGCGTGACAAGATTTCTACTTTTCCAGTTTGTCTTTTTTTTTTCTAAATGAAAATTGTACACAAAACTCATCCTCCTCTGCCATACCCTTAAAACACTAGGAATCTCCAAAACCAAGTCAGAATATCTGCACTCTGACTTTACATTGTCTTTACATAATTATAAGCAATTAATTTAAGCTGAACTTCACACAGGTGGCTACTGGTAATCTAGTCCTCATCTCATCATATGGATGAATTTATAAGCACCTGGAAGCTGTAGAATATCTTGAAATACTCCACATATTCTGAAAAATAAATTCTGAACACCTCATCTAATTTACTACATTATTGGACACACTATTCCTCTCCTTCCTCTCTTTGTCTCAATTAATGAAGCATAAAAAGTCCTCCTCACTAAAATGTATCGTAAAAATACATCCAGGCATTAAGGAACTTTGCATGTTCACAGGCAAAGTGAGGAAGTTTCATGCTTTGCCATAGCTCAGGAGATGCTTCTGGTACCCAGGAGCATGGGATGGGGACTGTTGCATCATCAGCAGTGACATCTTGTGAGCATACCAACTGCAAGGCTTCTCTGAAGTAACCAGAGAGCGGTTCCAGCAGGGCCTGCCCAACCCACATGCAGATGACACGGCCACTCTTACTGAGTGACCCTACAGAGCTGATTGGCAAAACATGGATCAGGGAGGAAGTGGGAGAAAAGCCATAGCATCACCTTGCACATGTTGGAGAGATGTTTGTGCTGCTGCTACTACAGGAGCTGAGAGACAGGAACCAACCGGGTGGGTCTGACATTGGTGTGTGGGTCTGCATTCCTTCGTGTCTGTGATAATATGGATACTGCAGTGAGGACTATCTCAGGAGAAGAGTTGAGCAATTCTGCCTCTGGAACAGGTTTTGTAGTAAATATGCAGTGAATCAAGTTTGAGCCTGTATATTCAGTATCAAGAAAACAAACAAAAAAAAATGAACAATTTTCATTAAGTGAGCAATATCCACATATCCATCTGTGCCTTGAATGAAGGTTCCTGTGTAAAAATAGCATCTGATCATGTAATTAAAAACGGTACTGAATGCATAATAATAGACAAGAAGCTAAGATTTATACACACAACAAAAACTCTCATGATTCAGATGCGTATATCTGTTACAAGCTTTGTCCTGTTCATAAATTTAATCCAAGATTTTAGACTCCCAATTAGATTTATCTGACCACATAGATCTATCTGAATCTGTCACCGAGAAATCTAAATGCAAACAAGCTGCTTCGACACTTCATAATTAGTGGAGAGAGAGACATTTGATACTATCCACAATCTGATTTAGATACATATTCTAGTGAAAGTACACTAAAAATACTTAATTTCATAGCTTTGACTATAAAACAGTCTCAACAACTTCTTCAAATGTAAACAACGTAAACTTCTAAGATTAGCTAACATGAATCTCATGCTAAATGTTTATTTCATGCTACAAATTCTTACCAATAAAAACATACATTGTAAAATAGATTGCAGGTAATATTATAGCAAGAAAGAAAAATACACTATAACAATTCTGTCTAGGTTAAATATATAAAACATTTACCTACTCCACTGAAAAATGCTTGGAATAAAGTAAATAAAATGAAAATGTGTAATTACATCTTGAAATGTATACTATGTTTTCATAAATCATCATAATAATAAAAAGCTATAGGAAAGAGAAAGTAACAATTAAAATAATTAGTCATTGGTTGAAAAGCAATACACAGAGAAAAAGTACATTTCTTACATGCAATTATCTAGTTAGACAGAACAATTTGTTATTTTTTCCCCAAATACATATTCCAAATGCTCAATATTTTCTTCTGTAATCTGAAATCAGACATCAGTCAGATGTGAATACAAAGCAGAAAGGATTTGTAGCTCTAAAAATCATGCCTGCTCAAAATCTGATTCTAAAATTTATTGCAAGCATGGAATTTGACATTTTAGCAATTGTATCACATTACTGCATGTGCCAGTAAGAATTCCTGGCATGTGGTGTTATATAGGCAAACTAGATGTGAAGTGACAACGTGAGCAAGTTGTGTCCGATTTCTTCAAATGTAGTAATAATTTTCAGTCCTAAACATGATGATTGAGAGAAAAATCCAAGGATTTTCCCTTTTGATTTAAATTGTTGATGAAGACATAATGCATGGCTTGGCTACTTTTAATATCTTTGCCATTATTCAAAATGTCTGTATTATGCATAAATATGCATAATAGACTTCACTCTGTATATCATTTAATTTATAAACAATTGGGCAAGGTTTTGGGAAGGACATTCTGGCCCAATTAAATCTAAAAAGTTTTTCCTTCTTTCTCTCATCTAGTTTAAAGTGGAAATGTATTAATAAAATAAAGAAGCATTTAGAGCCCTTAGTAGTGACAGTGGTTGAAGAGGAGTGCAACTCTACTGGAAAACTAACCACCATCATGTGCTCTGTGGGAGCACTTTAACGTTCAACATGGAAAACAATGTTTTCAGCACTTTTTTATGCTTGTCTTAACTGTGTAGCAGAGTAGCTGAAGTATTATTGACAGACAAATAAACTTCTATTTCTAACACTAAATGTGTCATGTTATATTTAAACTTCAGTGGGCATATATACATTGATAATAAAATTTTTAAAGATGACATGGAATTTTAAAAATAAAATCAGTCAAGTGATGTCCTCTGAAACATAGAGGTATAAATTATTTTCTCAGTGGCTATGCATAAAACCCAATAAGATTTAAAGGGATTCATACATATGGTGAAAGAAAGTGAACTTTTAGTTCCTATATATCGTTTTGGCATATCTTAAAGTTTTACACATTTTCTTTTAAAGCTGTTAGTATCAGTTAGCTAGTTATTTGCATGCCATTTTATGTGGCAGTCAATGTCAAATTGCCATACCACATACTTAGTGAACAAATATATACTTAATATACTATAGTTATAACATATAGGACTTATATTCCATCTGAAATTATACAGTTTCACAGGGAAATTTATCATAAAAAAGATGACATTTAAGTACTAGAAGCATCCTGTAGTGGCAAAATTGTAATTGATATTGAAGTGTTGTGTGAGGTACATTGGACTTGATTATGAAATTGACTTTATAATGGTGCTGTCTTCCATGGGCTTCATACAGCGCTATCATGGTTGCCTTTCACAAGTGTCTTTTTACTGATTTTATTAGTGTGACTGCTTTACTATATCTCTTTGTTTCTGTTTTCTAAATATAGGGGAAATTTTACTTGTATCTAAGGAAGTCACACTCATAGCAACAGTTTCAGATGTGTCTGGCTTAAGAACTTTCTTTCAACTGTGTTATAGTATACCTTCATACAGGCCATCACTCAACATGCTACACAAAATTATTTGAATCATCCCAGTAGTAGCCCTCTGAAGTTTACCTATCTTAAATTTGCTCTTCTCCAGTTCCTGCATTATTCAGTTGAACACCACCAAGAAAACATGTTTCAGTCCAACAGGCTCATTTTCCTTCCACTTCTACCTCCTCTTCCCGCTACCTCCCCCCCCCCCCCCCCCCACCATACTTATATGCCTCTGACTTACTAATGATCAAATATCTAGAATTCTTGCAGAATGAAGGGATTCTTCCACATTACTCAGACAGGTCCCTGTCATCCATTCCCTTTTCCATTTTCTTAACCAAATACCTCAACAGAGAAAATATGGTTGAAAATCTGTTGAACAAAAAAGAACCCAAACCCACAATTGTATTGTTTTGCATGCAGTGACTTAGATTAATGGTTGGACAAGATGCTTAAGCGATGAGTCCAAAAATATGGGTAAAAAAAAAAAGAGAAAAAATTAACTGCATTTTAGGTTATCTTACCATGTTACAAATGCATGTCCTTTTAAAAATAATTGTAATGAGTTTTCCCCACCCTTTCTCTAAACATACCTATGTATCTTACTTTTTTTATTAATTTGTTTATTGGAGCAAAGAGAATTGAGAGTATCAACTCTATCTGAACCTTACTTGGTAGCAAAAAGACCTATGATCATTGTGATCTACGTGAAGAACACATTTCACAATCATTTTTCCTTTTGCCTGCATCTCACTTTTGATGCATTGTCCCAGCTGGACATCATGCCACAAGTTGGCACTGCTGTTCAGTGAATTGATTACACAAAGATGTTTATTGTGAAAAGTTATATTTTCAATGTCTATACCCATAGGTCCTCTAGACTATTTTTTATCTACTTGCAAAAAATAAAAGTTAGCTATAAACTTTTTGAAAATATAGCAGTTATCAGAATAGTTTGCAGTAGCCTCTGTATATGGAGATATTTATATACATTGATAAGATGCTTCTGCAAGAATTTCAGAGTTTTTGTAAAAGTAGGTCACGGAATATGAAAGCAGAAAATTGAATTTCTTTACAATTTTTTTTAGAAAATAAAATAAAATTAGTATTTTATGAGAATTTTAAACACTGCAAGGAATTTACAAGTGTGAAAAGGCAGAGTTTCCATCATAAATTTTGTGCTATACGTTGTTAGCCAGTAGTGTTCATAAACTCTTGTAGAGGGCAGTGAGCACTGCAAACAGAAAAAAAAAATTATAAAAGTGAAAGGATCAGTGTGTTAAACATACAAATAAATTCAGTCTGTATAGAAGAACTGTGTGTAAAAAGTTGTTGTGACAGAGCTGGGCAGAGAAAAACTTAATGAAATATAATAAGGGCAAGTGTAGGGTGTTGCACCTGGGCAGGAACAACCCCAGGTTCCAGTATAGATTGGGAGATGATCTACTAGAGAGCAGTGTAGGGGAAAGGGATCTGGGAGTCCTGGTGGACAGCAGGATGACCATGAGCCAGCACTGTGCCCTTGTGGCCAGGAAGGCCAACGGCATACTGGGGGGCATTAGAAGGGGTGTGGTTAGTAGGTCAAGAGAGGTTCTCCTCCCCCTCTACTCTGCCCTGGTGAAGCCACATCTGGAACATTGTGTCCAGTTCTGGGCCCCACAGTTCAAGAAGGACAAGGAACTGCTTGAGAGAATCCAGCAAAATGATGAAGGGAGTGGAGCATCTCCCTTATGAGGAATGGCTGAGGGAGTTGGGCCTCTTTAGCTTGGAGAAGAGGAGGCTGAGGGGGGACCTGATTAATGTTTATAAACATATGAAGGGTGAGTGTGAGGAGGATGGAGCTAGACTCTTCACAGTGGTGTCCAGTGATAGGACAAGGGGTAATGGGTGCAAGCTGGAACACAGGAGGTTCCGCCTAAACTTGAGAAGAAACTTCTTTACTGTGAGAGTAACAGAGCACTGGAACAGGCTGCCCAGGGAGGTTGTGGAGTCTCCTTCTCTGGAGACATTCACGACCTGCCTGGATGCCTTCCTGTGTGAACTCATCTAGGTGTTCCTGTTCCAGTAGGAGGATTAGACTAGGTGATCTTTCGAGGTCCCTTCCAATTCCTAACACTCTGTGATTCTGTGATTCTGTGACATGAAGTTGGGTTGATAGTCAATGTAGTTGCATGTACTAGAAACAAGAATAAAACTGAACTATCACATGAACTACACTCATCAGTCTTCAAATCACTTATAACTTGGATTCAACATTCCTCCAAAATAAGTATTCTAATTAATCTGCTTGATTGATAAATAATGATGGGTTTTACAATTAAATGAAGTATGCAGTAAAGATATTTGATTTATTCATTATTTCTGTGTATAATCTCCATCTCACTTGGCAATTTTAAACTGGAATTACAAAAGTATCTGTTGGAATAAGACAACCTCAAACCCTTAACTTTGTATCAGAGAAGAATGATATCCACAGAACTAGTGAGGAGGTAAAAAGGTCTCAAAAAATGTAGCTAAAAGGTTAAAAATTGTCAGGAGTTACTAAAAAAAGCAGTAATATATAAGTGAAAGAAAAGCCTAGAGCACTGATGACTGCTAATTCTGTAATAGACAATTTAGAGCTTTGCTTAATAATTCATCTGAAAAGACGTACTTTTTTTTCCTATTGGTTTTCATTGTTAACATTAAACCTTTCTATCTAAAACTATTTTTAAAATGTTGCTAGTTTTCTGTATTAATTAGCCTACTGGAATACAACATTATTTTCCTAGTGACATATATGGTAATAAAATATTGAATTCTTACTTCATTGAAAATGAAAAAAAAAACCAAACAAAACAACAAAAAAACCCCACAACAAAACCCAAAACAATTCAGATAAATATTGCTTCCAAGCACTGGTTGAATAATTTGCTAGATGCACTCAATAAATTGTATTTTAAAAATTAATTATATTGTTAATGAATGTAGTAACTAATTAAAAGCATACAGAAAGGGAGAATTACCAAGACGCCTATTACAAATGTTTCCCAGTGGAAAAAAAAAAATGTGATTCACTTATTTTTATTCTTCTACTGCTAATAAATAGTGAACTGAAAAGTATAAAATGTAGTCCAGACTCCTCCCTAGATTTTTGGGTTTGGTTTGTTTGGGTTTTTGGTTTTGTTTTGGTTTGGTTTTTTTGGGGGGGAGGGGGAGGGAGTGGTTGTGGGTTTTTTTGTTTGGTTGGTTAGTTTTTTGTTGTTTGTTTTTTTTTTTTTAACTGAGCTGCTACAGAAGCAATCAAAGACAAAGACTTCTCCAGAGAAACAAAAGAGAAGAAGAGGGGTCTCACTGGGGATGTTATATCCAGTTGTTTTCAAGAGAAAACAATTCTCTCTGAGCGAGATTATGACTACGTGACATGCTCCTTATTCCTGCTGCCCTGTGGCCTGGAAGAAAAAAACTCCAAAAAGAAACTGAACAGGTATTGGGTAAAAGCAGACAAAATAAGGGAATTGGAATACTTCCCATAGTTTTTCAGGGCTTTCCTGTCTTTGGTATCTTGCTGTTTCAGCCGTTCTCTATTTCAGCAGCTCTGTTATTAACCAACAGTAATACTGGCCCATTTTATATTCTTTTACTCATAGTGGTCCTGTCTACATCTCTTTCTGCATCTCTTTATATTTAGCTAATCCCTTCTTCACAAAAAAAAAAAAAAAAAAAAAAAAAAAGATAATCAAAACCTACACAGTTATGTAGTCTTTGTTATCTTCATCTGCCAACGTCATATAATTTTCACCAAGTTTTTTGTCTTGTTTATTTAAGTTCTTCAGGAGAAGAATGTTCTACCCATTTTCTTTTGCTTGCCAGGAGAACAATGTGTTTATTTTCTAGTACTAATTCTTAGGTATATAATCCATAGTTCAATGGATGCATTGGAAAGACTTTTATCCATCCTTATGTATTCAGATTGTTAGTTTGCATTATTTCTAACAAATATATGAGACCTCATTCAGGATTTCTTAACTTGTACACTAAAAACTAATACACAAAACTTATGAAACTTAGCAAGTAGTTTAATGAAAACCAAACAGTCATTCAAGGCAGTTTTATTGAATCTAACTTTAAACACTATTGACATCTACATTTGAGCTAATCGCTCTGGGCTACCTTTATAGTCAGGGAAGAGAAATTGGTATGTCTTCTGGGGTGTAATTAATCTCAAACAAAAGTAGGCATCTCATACAGGTCATACCAATTGCACCTTAAATGTGCCTATTTTTCTGCCTTGGCTACAAAGGGAGACTAAAGTGACTCACAACTGCACTGTAGATAACTGAAGTCAGATGAAATGCTTCTTACTCTTCCAATTTCTCTGTGACTACAATAGGCACAGGTTTTCCAAAAGTTATCAACTATCTTACTACTATTATGTCATGTTATTTTCTGAAATTCAAGTAAGCTATAATTTCTTAGTTCATGAAAGCATTCCAAACATCTGTACTTTTATGGTATTTAAGAGAGTTTGTTTTGTTTTGTTTAAGGGGGTTTTGTTTTGTTTTTGTTTTTGTTTTTCTTTGATACTAGTTTCTAAGCTCCAGTATCAAGAAATTGGTCCCTAGGTTAATTTGGTTCTTCTCCAGGGTGTATCAGAATGTACATAGATTGCTGGGTATCGGCTATTTAAGAACACTTATTCATAGAAACGTGAACTTTTCAGTATTAAACATCTGATCAATATGAGAGTTTCAGAGGAGAAAGTAGTGTTAAAAGTTTATTCATTCTGTGCACTCTTTAGAGATGATTAACTGTCTTTATTATATTAAAGCAAACCCAAAGCCATCTGCCAAAGGCGATTGTGTCCAAGCACTGAAACCATTTCATGTGAAAACTCATTTTCAGGCTCCTAATTATTTTTCATTATAGTGGCAGTGTGGAATAGATTGGAATTGGACAGTAATTGCCAGGTCTGAGCAGTGCGGACCATTGCAATGTATCAGTTTAGATGAAGTGTGACAAGGATACATCTAGCTACTATATAACTTCCATTAAGCAACTTCCCTGTCCCTGATCATGTAACACTTCATAGAATGTGGTCAGCACAAGGTCATAATAATGGCTTTCTGTCTGACTTCAAGTATTTTGTACAAGCACAAGCTGTTAACCCCCTCTGTTAGCATTGCTCTAACAATGTCCAGTTATTACCGTTGTCAAGGATATTTACAGTATTCCTCCACAGGGGATAGGAGAACTTTAAAAGCTTGCAGAACTTATATATGTATATTTTAATGCTGCATGATGCTAAAATATCCTGGAATTGAGAAACAAATTACCCAGAAGGTAGTAAAATGCTTTTCTACAGCACTTCATGTGTTAGGTCTTGCCGTGTAAATTGGAAAATAAATTATCTTAGGATCAAGTTCTACATCTATAGGCATTTATTGCAGAAAAACTCTTTTATCTCATATTTCAGTCTTTAATTCACTTCTCCCTCGTTGCTCTCTCCTTCTCTTTCCCTTCCCAGAATAAGGGTATTAGGATTTAATCTAACAGTCTCCAAAGTAAATAATGCTGCTCACATTGATTTTACTATTCTTTTAGTCCTTTGCTTTAATGATATTATCTGAGATACTTTTCAGCCTTATAATTTCCTAGCTAATTTTGGCTTACATTACTTGATTTTTGCTTCAGCTTGTACTTAGAAAAGCATATTCTCATCTTTGTGTGCCTCTGTTTCAACATACTCTCATTACTGCCTACGTAAGAGCATCCAACATTCAAGCAACAGCAGTTAATGACCAGTTCTGAAAATATCCTGACTTCAATTTTTATCCTTACTATTGTAATTTAATGGAAGCATCTTTTGGCAGCAGTAGCACTAAGGAGAATGTTGGCTGTCCCTTCTACCTAGGATGCCAAATACTATAACTCTGACTGCATGGCACATATTCAATCACATAAAGCTTCTTTTCAAAAGGTGAGCCCAAAGTTCATCTTATCTCTTCTTGCATACTTAATCTGTACTTTCTACACAATGAAAGCATGTGTTTCAATATTTTTGTAATGTGAGGAAATTGTACAGTATTCAGGAACATATAAAACAGCCTTAGCTATTTCTCAGAGGCATTATGTACTGTACTGATACACTAACTGTTAGAATGAGTGTGTTCTTGCAGCTTAAAACTTTGTTGTTCAGCACCAGAAAAGCTGTATAAAATGCCAGTTCAAGCACAGGATGATTAAAAATAATATTGATTTTATCTTCTGTAAACAGTGCTAATCTTCCAGAATTCTGAGGATGACAATACATCACTTTGATTTCCAATGTCATTCACATCAGGGATATTTTTAAAAAATAAAAAGGAGTGGAAAAAAATATAATTAATGAAGTAATCTGTCATCAATGAACCTGCAAATTGAAAATACTTTAAATGTTCTGGAAGGATAAGGAACTTATAATAAGGCACTCTAAAAGTAGTTTTTGTAGGGTGGGTTTTTTGATTGTTTTCATTTGCTTTGATTTGTTTTTCTTTTCTCAAAGGTATGTCAGCCAGTTTATTTAACTATGTTGATGTTTCCTGACTTTCCTTCTGGATACTAAAGTTTGGGGGGGAGGTGGGGGGAGGGAGGGAAGAAATAAAATTCTATCAAATATATTTTTTAAAATGGTGCTATATCATTCTTAGTGGAAATTTTCTCCACAACATATATTGGAACAATGACAGGTTTTGTTTTAATATATGCTCATTTAAGGTAAAGAATTATGACTCTGTTATGCATGAGTCATGCTAACTTTATATGAAGACTTCATTAAAATCCTGACTTCTCAGCTTCATTTTCTGCAAGTGTGCATATACATGTTAAAAACTTTAGGACAAACTCACTGGCTCCCCTGATATGAAAGGTTCAGAGAATTGAAGTTTACTTCACTCCTACAAACAGGATGGATGTTATAGGGTTAGCCCTGACTTGACTGACCCATAGACTTACAACACTATTTCAGTAGAGCTTCTATCTTCATCCTTGCACTTTAACATCAGCCTCCCACATGCTGTGCTGAGGCTTTTGTCTCATTAGATAAATCTACTGGCAGCAAGAGTTAAAATCTCTCGAGGGTAGCTCTTCATGCAGTATAAGTGGATTCCAGAAAAAAGCAATATGAAGGAATAAAGATGTCATGATATCATGAGTATTCAGAAAGAAAATGCTTCAGTACAAAGTTTTTATTCTGGCAAAATTTCTAACCAGTAATACAAAGTCATAGCCTAGGATGTGGCCCATACAAGTTTATAAATACAAGCTTACAGAATTTCAGACTTGGGATCTAATCTGAATTTCCTGGGCATCACATCACATTTAATCAATTTTGGGAGAATGAGATATGTGGGAGGGAAGTGTCTACCAGTTCCAGGTAAATCATTACTCTTTTTGAACTGTGTAGACCTCATGTAGGAGGTCTATATAAACATCTATATTTGAGGCACCTGTGAAGAACTTCTGAGTCCCAGGCCACTGAAAAGTCAATAAACTAAGACTCTAGTTTGTCTCTGGGAGCTGATTTGACAGATTCTAGATCCCTCCAGATCTCCCCCAGCATGCTCTTTTCTATGCTCACAAAACTATGGCAATTAATCTAAAAAATACATGCAATGTGGGTGGTGTATGGGAAGGACTATGCTTGAGTTAGGGAATGCATACTCTGTACATGTACACTTTGATCAAGCAATAAATTAGGTAAGAGCTCCATGTTTGGAAAATACAAAGAGAAGACCAGAAGGGCATGATTCTTCTGATTGTTTTTCTCCTCCCATATGTATTCTCACTGACTAAGTTTTCCAATACACCTTCTTCCTACTGAACTCCAGGCACAGTTTATTCAAGTTATTATTTTCAAGAAATGTGTTCAATAATCTATTTCTCTTATCTAATAACATGGATAATAATAATAATAATAAAAGATACCTCTTAAATTCTCAAACATGACAAGTATGTCAGGTGGTCTGGTGGATGAGATTAGAATCCAGAATGACAGAACGAATTAAAAGCAGGATTAAATTCAATAGGCACAACTGCACGGTAAAAACATAGCTGGGTGAGAATGCAGAAAGGAAGATTCAGACTAGCAAGTGTTTATGAAGGTAAGGGTAGTGACAGGATGAAATGGATTATTTCAGGATCTTGTGGAGTAACCATCATTGGATTTTTTAGAAACATCCATAAAGAGTGACAGAGGTTTAAATGATCTGCCTATAGAAGTCTTTCTAGACCTATTTTTCTTTTCTGTGATTTTTACTTTGCACAGACATGGCACAAGTCACCAAATACAAAAATATGTGCATACTGCAATAGAAACTGTCTGTGCCACTAGCAGGGCCCTTGCTGCTGAGCAGAGCATGCCTGCTCATCTCTGTTCTGTGTTCATGGCAGAAGGAGTGCAGGCACAGGCACAGTTATTTATTAGGAATATTGTGCTCCTGAAACAAGACCCACAAGATACATTCCTACCTCCTGCTTCTTGTTTATCCTTGGCCTGAATGCAACACTTCTGGCTTTGTAAAAACAGAATGAAATAATTTGTAAGACTGCAAACAGATCTTCAGTATCCACACTGTCCCATGACCATCTTGGAAATCTATCTCAAAGACATTGTGAAGCAGCAAGCAGAGGTTTTCTTCTTACAGCACTGGCAGGACAGGATCAAATTGTGTGAATGAACAGGCAACTGTTCAGAAGGATATGTAGTTTGATGTATAACAGCAAAGCCCAAATACAGTCTCAGGATTTTTTGGGGTCTCACATCAGTGTACTGAGCCTCTCAGCCTGTGCAGAATGGATAGTCTGAGCCAGACTTTCCCCTCTTTATTTTGTTTCTCATCTATGTTGTCAACAAATGTCTCTGACCATGCAGGTCAGTGCATTCACTGAGGCATGCATCACACAGGAGCCCATCACTGAAATAAAATTTGGACAAGTCAGCCCACACAAATGGCCAGGAGGTGGATAAGGATGGCACAAACATCTGAGCATCCAAGGAAAAGGTAGATGAAGTATCACAAAGTGCATAAAACACAGGCCAGCTGGGGGCAGCAGTGATGCCAGAGAAGGGACACATATAGCTGCTATGTGTCTCAGCATGGATTGGCTGTTGATTTCGCTAAAATGTCAAAAAAAAAAAAAAAAAAAAAATCAAATGAAACTGACGCTATCTGGCTGTTGTATGTGCCTGTTGCATGGATACTTGTGGTTCAGACATGACAGCTTGACCCTTCAAATATGAATTCAGTTGTGGCTACCAAAGTAGAGAAGATACATGAAAGGATGCCCACCAAAATCTAGTCATTATAGTTTAAGAGGTGTCTCTTTTACTTTTTCTTTTTTAAACTTTATCTTAATGTTAAAATGTTTGTCATTCTTAATATTTTCAATGCACATAAATTAATCATATATTATATTCTTGTGGGGTTTTTTGTAAACTAGGAAAGATGTAAAAATAGATTTAAATACAATATCAAAATCTAGTAAAATATTTTAATATGGGATTCTAAGAAAAACACAAATTAGCAATTATATTATTCTATGCTATGAAAATTGGATTGCATTAATATAAGTTAATTTAATTCATAAATCTACTAACAAAACGTAAGAGTAATAAATTCAATTATTTTATATAATAATACATTAAAGAAATAGTATATTGGCTCTATTGGCATAAGTGGCAATCCTGTGGACTTACTCTAATTAGGATGTTTCACCTCAAAGTGTATGAAATATTTATCTTTGTAACCACAGTCCAGTATAGGAACTAGAATTCAAAAAGGCACAAACATATATCTTGGAGGGAAATAAAGCCTAAACCCCATCTGACTCCTCTAACCTTTCAGGGTTTTGAAATAAAGAAGATTATTCATTCATAGAGCTAACTGGTCAAAGAATGTTGCTTTGAACGATGAGAATTGATTGTCCTTGAAACTTTCTTCTCAGTCATGTAATTTATATTCTTGCTATTAACATCTCATCCTTCTGGAACTGTGTTAAGCTATGGCATAAATGGAGGATAAATATAAAAAGTAGTTACCTATTGATATAGTTGAAGAACCACAGCTATTATTGTCAAGAGATTTAAATGTGCCTGAACAAAGCCTTTGGACTGTATTGAAACAATTTAAGAAAGTTTGCATAGTGGGGTTTTGTTTTGGGTTTTTTTCCTTCTTTTTTTTTATGATAGAAGGAAAAAGTCTAACACATTCTCTATTCTTTTTAAAAGTGCAATGTTAAACTTTCAGCTTTGTGTTTTAGTAAGGATGATGTTGCATGTACAGTATGCCCATGCTGAGTAGCACTTTTTAAATATCTGTCTTTCAAAGAAAGGCTCATTTCTCTGCCTTATATATATCAAATGTATTAGCAGTTATGTAGCTTGAGTATGCAACTCATCTTTTTGCAGAGCTTTTTGAAAATATTTGCTTTTGTATAGCCACTGTTTTCTATTATTTGTCTAATAAGGACAAACAGAGGGAAAGAGAAAAGGAAAAAAAAAAAAAAAAAAGGAAAGGAAAAGAGAACAGTAATCAAGGCCTTTGAATTGTCTGAATTGTCTGGTCACTAATGGAGTGTAAGTTCTAAATATGTGTTTATTATCAGTATCAAAGTACATAGATATCTTGAAATGTATGTATATACTACTTTCATATATTTATATACCAAGGACAAAAAAGGCTTACCCCTCCCCCCTCCTCCTTGTTCACAGAAATCCCATTGAATTCAACAGCAGTTCCATACATTAAAGGTATGTAGTATCAGGAAATATCACTCGCCATAATGTGTGAGACCTTTACCTTACCTGTCATTCAAAGATTTAAACAGAATAAATGTTAACTCAGGGCTTACATAGTTTTCTACAAAATAAATAAGTAGATGTTTTCAGAATATGAGGATTGCATATTTGATGTAGTTTACTGTGCTGTGCATGATGTTCCCTGCTCCTTTTATGATGTGGTGCCTTGAGATGAATTGAATGATCAGCCTTCTGGAGTTTAAAGAGGAGCAAAGGGAAATGAGAGAAGAAATAATGAAGATCAGGTTCACTAGCCTTGTATTGTATAATAGCTGTCAAAATGAAATAGAAGTTATCAGAATTATCATATTAAGTCAGATAAGCACTAACCAAAGTCCTATATATCAGTGTCAATGCAATATCTGCAGTGAAAGTGCAAAAGTTAAGCAATGAGAATTTCCTAAGATGCACTGATCCTTGCAATGTAGTAGTGTAATCCATGTAATTTATATGAACTATCATCCCTGTACTCTCTTGACCTCAGAGCAACTGTATATTCAGCTATCTTTATTCAGACTCAATCATAAAACTACTAGAGGGAGTGAAAGAGGAATACACTTTTCATCAAATTTCCAGATGTAGCATGGTGGTGGAATTTCATAACAGATCACACTGTGTATTTTTAATTTATTTATCTATAGATCTAAAGTACTTACAGACTTCCTATTTCCATAGATCTAATAATCTTAAAATCTTTAATGGAGAATCCTAAATCTTTAATGATCAAAATCCTATGATTTGATCACACATTCATGACAAATTTTCATTTTACAGGTGAAAATTAGATGTAAAAGCAGTCTTCATGACCTGAAAGAAGGTGGCTTTTAACACAAAATAACACATTTTCAGTTGCAGTAGCAATCTGAAAACCTACTGTGAATACCACATAGCTGTAGTAGTTAAACATTAGTTGATCCTGTACTGTCAAAATACATTTCACTCCACATTTCTTGGAACCATTCCTGCACTTGGGCTGAAGGAGGAGGGGGCTTAAAAAGTTCCTTATTAAAGAGGAATTCCATTGAATGACTTCTTCCAATTAAAAAAAAAAACCAAAAAACAAAAAACAAAAAACCAACAACCTTTTGTATTAAAACTGTACTTCTGTGGGCACCTGCAAATATCTGACTCTTAAAAGTTTTCAGGAATTTGGGATCCTGTTTATCTGTGAATCTTCCATCTCCCTGGCATGCCTGCACAAAGTGGAAACAGTTCACCAAACATTGTATGCCTCCCACTTCTGGAAGCAGTTTCAGTACATTTTCCAATTTCCTTCTGAAACCTGTGGCAGCAGTTATTGGTGGTCCCTTGTGAGATTTGAGAAGCAGTGGTCAGGGCACTTACATGCTGACAAGACTGTTCTGCCTTGCAAAGCACAGCTCTGTTCACTAGTACCATCAATACAGGGCTGTCAATGGCATCACCACTCAAGTTTTATTCAAGTGGCTAGTACTTCCCATGAGAGTGAGAGACCCAGAATTGTTTCTGCCCTCAGACACATGTATTGCATTTTTTTTTCCCACAGTGTCTAGTAACTGATGCTCTAATTTTCAGATTATAGGCTACAGATGAGGCTACAGATTGCCTAGTAAGGTGAATCTATGTGTTCTCTTTATTGCAAACAAACAGCCAATATATATTAGGTTAGACAGAATGAAAACAGAAGGATGTATCATAGGTTAGCCTCATGATGGTGAGAAGAGGAAGAGGAGAAGTGCTTGCAGACAAGGACAGTGGACATAATTTCATAAATATATGTTTTTAGGGCATGATTCATTTGCTTTGTTTTAGACATACTCATTACCATGAGACAAGTTGCACACCACAACTGTTGTTATCTCTCCATAGACTATAAGGATATCTGGGGGTGGCTAGCTGAAATTTAGATCTCTGAGGTCTGGACATCTAAAAGATTTATTGTGGAGAGGTGAGAAAGGAAGGACTTTTATTCAGAATGCCAGCAAAGACCATTCAAAAACAGCAGAATTGTTTGGCCTCTTACTGATGAATAAGCAGAGTGTTATAGGCACCATAAAGCACACAAGAATTGTTCAGGGAACTTTTGCTTCTAATTTTTCATTACTTTCTTTTGAAGCCCTTGCTGCAGTCAAGAACTTAATTAAACATTTTAATCTCTGTGTTTTTAAAATAATCAACTTTAATCTGTCCTTTCATACCTAGCCCGTGGCTAGTTTAGATAGGTCCCGTATTATTTTTTTTGTATTTTTAGAAGTCTACTTAGAAATTTTGAATATATAATAAAGAAATTATAAAATGCCGATTTTGCACACTTTCGTAACTACTTACAGAATCTGGCATAATGCTGTCAGAAATTCAGCCCTGAGAATTTATAATTCCTTTTATTAAACATATCCACATTACAGCTGAATTATTTTAAGCATAAGAAATAGATAGGCAGAAAATTGTTTCTGTGCCTATATAAAATATCTTTTTTTCTGACAATTAATTCTGGTTATTATTAGCTCAATACCAATTTGATACCTATGCTGCTAAATAAAATTTCATTCCACATTACCTGAAATGATTTCTGTATTTGTACCAGAAGACTAGTGTTTCAAAGTCCCTTATTGACCAATACCAACTGAGTCTGATGTACTCTTTCATGTGTATAAAGAGAGTGTATTTTCATTTTCAAATACAACATTATTTCAAGAGTTACACTAACAAGCTGAATAACTAACATCTATACTTCATGTTTATTGCTACCTGCATAAATTTTAATTAGGAAGCAGTATAAATGTTCAAGAAACTACAGTATAAGCAGAATAACAATTAAATACCTGCTAATGCAATTATAACTCGGTTATCTCTTTTAATTAAATGAGTTTGTCATTATTAGAAAAACACTAATATCTATGAAACTGCAGGAAATCTTCTCCCGAAAGTTATTGTAAGGCAGTTCTGTTCATCAGTATGTAAAAGTAAATCAAAGCTATTGCCTTCTCACTTAGTTAAACCGTTCAGTGAATAGTAGAAAGCATGTTTTAGAACTGCAGGAGGTGAACTGCCCATAATGGTTCTGGTTCATTAACAAGGATGTCTGATGAGAGATCAGAAGGCAATGAATTGTCAGCACCTAACAAAACCAGGGAACAAACACAGCATGAAGAAAAGAAAAACAGTTCATGAAGAGACCTCAAGAGAGCTCTTTGCAAGCACAGGTAGAGATGTAAATGAGTTATTTACAAACTTATTTGGGATAGCACATTTGAAATTTGGGTCAACATTTAAAAAAAAAAAAAAAAAAAACCAAAAAAACAAACCCACAAAAAATTGATTTATTGAAATAGTGGTAAAATTAGTAAGGTCAGAATTATCTTCTCACAAGTCTATATAGAATATATGTTCAGCAGTAAAATGTTAATAATATCTTATTTTTTAAAAAATATTAAAACAGTTAAATGGGGAGTATGTTTTTCATTTGAATTTGAGCTGTAGTATAATAAGTTTTGTTTCCCATTATATTAAATGAACATAACATTTCTGATTATATTATTCCATATATTTTAATTTTGCAATGTATCTTTTGCTAACTGTTTACATACTTGTATGTTACTTTTCATTAGCATTTAATTTTATGTAGTTGGAAAAAATATAGAGTGTTACATATCTATTGCAATCATTACAATATTTTTCTTAGCAAAGTTATTTGTGTTTACAACTTACATATCACTAGCATTAGTGGAGTGGCATGATCCAAGCAAAACGTAAGACTTATATTTCTGTCTTTATTTCTACTATCATTCAGTTATGTGATATCTGGAAATTTACTTGCTCTGCCTCAGGGCCCACTGCATCAGATACCAACTTTTGCAGTGTGCATGTAAAGCAAAGTTTCTGGTTAAGAAGAATCTGTTAAATAAGAACTTAAACAACCAACTTCTATGTTGTTACTTGTTCTAATGGTAGTGAAGACTTGTAAAAGTCTTCAGAAAAAGAAATCTTAGTTAGAGGAACTTGGAATACAGAACTGGATCCTTAATGAATATGCATATTTCTTTTTTCCCCCTTCTCTGATCTATTCAAGCTTAAAATATTCATCTCATAAGTCATGACTGAATCTATATTTGCTGTATTAGAAAAAAACTGACGCATTTCTAAGGTTGACACCAGAAAGAATCCTATTTCCTACTTCTTGAGCCTTGTGCCATTAAAGTCTGTACTTATGAGGAAGAATGCTTCAGAAAACAATTTAGTAAATTGGACAGGCCTTCAACTAATAATTGCATTACAGCTTACAGTATTTTCATAGTTTACTATTTATACTTCGAGTAGATGAAGACCTAAATTCTCTGTTGATTTAAACAGACCTTGGAATAAATTGGAAAAAAAAAAAAAAAAAAAAAAAAAAAAGGTAGGTAAAAGGTTAATGCACTGTAGATTGGACAGGTAGGTAGACAGATAGATAGTCAGATAGATTGGTAGATACATAGCAAATCTTCTGTTCTTCCAATTCTTTTCCATTCCAAAGCCCTTTCTCTAATAGCTTTCCTTTATTTTATTTTTCTCAAGGGAGCACTGTGATAAATTTAAAACTTTGAGGTAATTATCATATACTGATTATGTTACAACAGAAGAGGATAAAGCCCCACACCTTTGTAATCATCTGAGACCTTATTTGGACTGTTTTATGCCTTTCTTGTATAAAATATTTTAGACTATGTTAAAATCTTGCTCTTTTCAAACGGGTGCCTCCAGGCATAGGTGCTCTTTCAAAAGAGCCTCTTGTTCTTTGGAGGGTTACACAAATAAATCCTCTGCTTCTACAGTATAAGCACCACACACTTTAATTTTGGTATTTGGCTTTGGAGTAATTGGTGTGATTAATAAATGTTGATGGATCAGCAAACTGTTTGCTTTATAAAGTTTAGAATCTTGGAGATTAGGCTCAAACTGTTGTGTTGTTATTAATGTAATTAGTCCAACACAAAAAAAAGATGGAGGAGATGACAATTTGGCAACACTTCAAAATAAATCATGGCACTTTATTAATCCCCTGAACTCATGCAGGATTGTTGAATTACTTATCTAACCTCATTTGATATTAACAAGGGTATAACATTAATGCATTAGGAATTTCATTTTGATGTTATCTAAAAGTGGGATTAAGCCCACAAAAGGACATTGTAGAAGCCTGTTTTTCAGTGGCTAGATTGACTGGCATGCTTTACAATCTTCCTTCTTATAGAAAGCAGAAATGGTCTTAATTTTTCCAAGTAACCAAAAGATTTTCCAGGACACTCTTCAATGAGAAAGGGAGAATACTGGAAGAATAAGAGTGATTTTAAGAATTTCAATTAAATCCCTAGAGAAGGTAAAGTGAAGCTTCACTAATGCTTTATCTTGATTTCTTTTCCTCTTTGTTTAAGCAGCAACAGTCTTAAGGCTCCTTGAAGACTGAGTTATTACATATGGCAAATTAATGAACATAAAGTGTTAATATTCTTATTGGCATTTAAAGTCTTTGTCAAGTGAGGCTTTCTGAGGAATTCTTGAATGTCTTCTTAATTTCTTTTCCTTCCCAAGTATGCAGTCAGAAAGGCTATGAAATTGGCAAACTGCAATCTTTTCTGTAAAGAGAGGATTTTTAGTAATGTATTAATGGTACTGACATAGGATTCGTGATGCATTTTTTAGCCCCATGTGACAGAGGTATTTATGAAAAGGACCTTCTAGGGATTTCTGAAAGTTCTAACAACTACTGGTGTGTGAGGAAATCCAGTTATAGCTGTCTGTTTGAAAGCTCCCACAGGTTCTGATTTTTACCTCTTTTTGATTGGAAGTGCCAAATACGAGTGGAAACAGCTAACCTAACATATATGTTTCATATGAAAGATAGATCAGTCTTGTGTAGAAACACAACTAAGCCAATGCAATTTTCAAAGCAGTAATTTGACAGAAAGGATCAAATTTATACCTGAAGTGGGTGATGTCATTTCTAACAAACAGAAATCTCCTCTGGGATGTTTTGTTAATTGTATGCAGTCTGTTAAATGCTGTTTGTTGTACCTCACAGCTTCAATACAAAAATGTTAAAAATAGCATTAATAATATTTTAAGCAAGAATGTTAAACAGTATCAATAAAAACAGGAAAAGGTAGTTATGACAGTTTATAATTCTTTATCAAGTAATGTTCTCTAAATAATAAAGGCTAATAAAACAATACACTTAAGTTTGCTACCATAATGCACTATAATTTCTTAAAGGTTTAGTTATTAAAACGATAGAAATGTAACATGAATATTAGGCTTATATATATTTTTAAACTACTAGAAAATCTACCACTATTTATATAAGTGTAAGACTTAAAAGGAACAATGATTGTTGAGATTACCTTCATAAACATACATAAGCTTATCTGCTTAAAAAACCTCAAAATAAATACAATGTGGATTCAATCATATGAACAGTTACATGAATGTCATACTGAGATTCAGGATGTATGAGAAAAATGTGTCACTTATGTGTGCACAAAGAAATTCAAGTCTGAAATATTATAGTTATTTGTGAGTGGAGGCTATATTTTTTTGCTTTGATGTGTTTTTGAAGTGGATTTTTTTTTTAACTGGCTGAAACTTTTCTCCAATTTTGACTCAATTCCAGGAACTGCTTTCTTGAAAGTATATTTTCCAGCACACAGATGAGCTTTCTACTCAGACTGCTGTTGTTTTGGACAATCGCTAAACAGCTTTCACTTTTAAGCACATGCTTTCTCAAGATTACCTGCTCTTCCTCTAATATTCCATAGCTATTTTTACAATGGAAGCAGAGTCTCTTTGAATGGTGTATTTCCCTCCAGCTTCCTTTGAAACTCCTCATTTTTATTGCTTGTTTAGCCTTTAATGCAAGTTATTCATGCTCAGATTATGAACCTGGGTCTTTTAACATACTGTAAATTCTCCCAGGAGACCTTTTCCTTGCTGCCCTCAGGGGAATACAGATGTCAACCTGTGTCTTGCCATAGTCTCCCTGCCGGTTGCTTAATAGATCAATGGTATGCCTAACAGACAAACTGCTTTCAGTAATGAGATAATCTTGAACCTGGATAAAGTTCATTGTACTCCCGGCATTTGCATTCCAATGGCACCTGGGTGCCCTGCCCACACTGTAGTAGAACAAAGTCTAGTTGTGCAGCCAGCAGTAGCACATTTAGCACCACAAGATCCTTCAGTTCCCAGGAATGCTACTTTTTGGAATGAATACTAATCTTGTTTTGTTTTGGCTTGTTTACAGTTGGAATCAATGATCTTAAAGGTCTTTTACAACCAAAATTATTCTATGAACCTATTCCTCTGAAATGAAGTCAAGATTACTGCTTACAGTCACAAAAATTCAGGTATCCTGAGCAGTTATGGCAATTACATTTGAGGGTGAATTTTTTTTTTATATGCTCCCAGACAAGATAGATCAGAATTACCTTTCTCGGCATAGCATTTACCCTGGCAGCACTTGTATTCAGCTGCAATAAACCTATTTTCCTAGTTAACTGTGTTCAAGTTCTTGTGTTTTTGGACAGATGGGCTGTTCTCCACACTGAACGGAGGAGGGCCACAGAGTAGTTTCCAGGCTGTTCGACTCTGAAAGTTAAATGTACTTGACAAAGAGGAAGGAAAAAAAAAATATTTGCAAAGGCAGCACACTTAAAATCTTGGTGCCTAATGGCAGAAAAATAGTGAGTTGCAAAGCAAAAGTACTGATATATTTTTGAAATATAGGGAAAAAAATCCTGGTTAATCAGCTACACAATTACACCATCCACTGAGTGTTGAGGCAGGTGGCAAGGGCAGTTTTTATCTCTTGAAGATATTATTTGAGCCTCTCTGAAGACTCAGGCCAGGATCAGACTACTTTAAAGTTCACAGGTGTGAAGTTATCAGTGCTGCCAGGAAATGAAGTAACTTATTTTTACTTTGAAGCAGTAGAATGAATTGAAGTGAACGCTGAGATTGCACTTCACGGAAGCAAGTGTATTCTCAGGCAGTTTTGATGACTACCAAATTAGAGAGCCCAGGAGCAAAACATTGTTACTTCTTCATCTTGCCTTTTTTAAAAATTTTATTTTATTTTATTTTATTTATTATTTTCTTGCTTCCTTATGGAAGCAGGAATATAATTTCTGAGTTGGGGACTAAAAAGATCTGAAAGATAGAAGATAATGAAACTAAGAATAAATGGCTATAAATAAATTAATAAATAAATAACCCCTATTATATCCAGAAGGTGATGCTCCTCTTGCGTAAAACCATCATTTTGCAGAAACCTGTGTATTTGCAGAACTGAAATAATGTATGTATTCTTATTTCTCACTTAATAAATCCTTTTCACCTTCTGTTTCTTTTCTCTTGCATATTCTATGTTTGTAACTGGCTGCGTGGGAAGGGTTGTCATCCTTTGCACAGCTCTTCATCTTTCCCTTTCTTAATGTGGAAAAGACAGACCAACAACCTTTTGAACCAAAGTGATATATCTCTTTATTTTCTTATCTCTTCTTTTTTTTGCCAAACAGCTCCATTAGAAGCAGATTTATTTCAGCATCCATATGGTCATATAACATCACTGTGAGGACTCAAAAGGCACTGAATTAAATCTTGGCTCCAGTATGCATGGAGCCACTGATTTTGTATGAGCCAAGACTTCACCGATTATCCTTAGGAATGGTTTATGTTTAGAAGGTCCCCAAGCCCATGGTGACTGGAGCTCCTGCATGAACTACAGAAAGCTTCAACTTGTGTTCTCAGAACTACAACTGGCTTGTGCTGAACTATTTTTCAATTCTATTATCTCCATACTCAGATATTTTTGAAATGGTGACACAGCAAAGAACTGTTTCTTTTGTTTGGTAACTCTCTAGTAATAGAGCAGTAGTATGTGGGGCCATACTAAGCATGCTGAGTTTGGCTTGGAGGTAATTCCAGATCCACATGGCTCAAAGAGGAGACACCAGGAACCACACCAAACATTCCAAGTCCCTTTCTTATTTGCTAGTCTGCAGAAGAGTTTCCCTATTTTGTGATTCTTTAGAGGAAGTCCTCCCTTTGACAATACCTGATATCATCTGAACTAATCCACATACTCAAATACATGTCATATTTATTTTATTCCACTGTCTTGTAGAAGTCTCATTTGTCACTTTTCTCTAAAGCTGGCAATAGTATGATTTTCAGACACACTTCATTGGGTAACTATACTCACTCTTCACTATAGTACAACTTGATCTTGTGTCCTGAGTGTCTGTATGACAGCTTTAGCCCAAGCCTAAATTAACTGAAGATAATGATACCATTTCAAATGAGATTTTAAAAAAATTGCCACACAATCTGTTCCTCTACATAAAAGGAATTAATAGCAATTGTTTCTTCAAGAAAATGTCAAATTACAACTTTTAGGAGCTGTAAAACCAGGTATTGATAGAGTAAAATCTAAACACAATAACTTCAGGCTGCTAACACCACCAATCTACCTTGATTTTATGCTCAGAAATGTATTATGGACTATATGAGTATGTCACTGAATATGAAAAATATCTCTGTTTTATAAAAAGAGGATTTTGGACCTGAAGGCATCAGGGCATTAATGGCATAAAGTGCTGGCAATGAGAACAAATAGTGAGAAGTGCAACGTCAAAGCCTCTTGTGAAATGAAGTTTCAGAATTTCACTAAGGTTGATGGAAAGGTAACAATAACATTCTTAAGTGAAAGGATATACCATAAAGAGATTAGCTGAAATTTTTGTCATATAGGTTACTGGTTTTGCACCTATAGTATGTAGCTATGCAATTTGAGTAAATATATAAACATTTAATTATCTTAACACTCTGTTGTTCTTTAATATGTCTACATATCTTAGTCTTTCTGCACTGAAGAGTTTGGGCTGGAATTAACTGAGACAGTGAAAAGGCTGTAAGGAGTTCCAGAGCATCAAAGACTCTGAAATCTGATATTAACAGCATTGTAAACCTAACATGAACAATTTATCAATTTAGCAATTACTTCAGAGGAAAACTTGGCTAAAATGCATTCCTCCAGGTGTTATCTAACTAGGAAATAATCCTTCTGGTCTCTGCAAAATTTAATCCACTTTACTTACCTTAGATTATATAGAAGATACTGAAATCATCTTTAAACTAGTCAATTGAGAGGAAATTTTGTGACACTAAAATGTTTCTTATCCTTAGAAACAGATTGCAGAATCACATGGGAAAGAACCGATGGTTTTCAGTAGGTACAAGTTCACTTCTGCTTAAGTTTCAAGAAACAATCTTCAGATGAAGCTTAAGCTTTTTACAGAAAGTTAATATGTTTACTTTTCACGATTTTGTTGAGAAACAACCACAAAGAAAGGGATAGATAATTTTTTATAATTGTGAATTATTAGCATGGTTGCTTGGATCCACTTTCCACTTTTAAAATATAAACAAGGCCCTAACATTTTGGAAAAATGTTGAGACGTATTCTCTTATGCTTTTGCTAAGGACTAGTGTATTTATTTACACACAACAATTGTTTAGTAAGATTTGGATCACAACAAAACCAGGAACAATAATAATTTTAACAGATTAGTTTAGTTTTATTTCTTTTAAACAGTACACTATTTAGAAAGGTAAAAGTGATCACTCAAATAGCATATTAAAACCACATCTATGCATATGTAGGCTTCCATTGTGCTGCATGAGTATTCTTTAAGGAAGAAGTATGCAAAGTCTAAATAAATCAGTGAGATTCCTTCATGTATTGGTGGTTTTTAGGAAAGAGACAGATGTATGGCCCTCTAACATAGGCAGTTTCAAATGCCCAGTCTTTCTGTTCCAATCCATATAGAAATACAGTCCCCCTAAGTACTAATTAGGTCCACCTAAGTCATCATTAACAGGTCTGTGAAGTAAAGTATAGCAAGCCCCTCTTCCTGCTACATGCTGTACCCTCTCAACCTCCATATATTTCACATTGCTGTTTTTCCATCCATCTGCTTTACTCTCTGTAACAAAATCTTCTTTCTCTATGCCTGATCCTGAGTCATTGCATGCAAATTCCATTTCTTAAAGGAAGGATTTTACAGGAAGAAGTTAAATGGCAAATTACAATTTTATAAAGGAAAGGCATCAAGATGTAGACACTAACAGTAGGACTATATAGACTTAGAAATGTGAGAGAAGGATTATATTACAAGAAAGCTTGCGTCTTGGTTCCTGTCTTTTAAAATAATTGTCTGATTACACTGAAAGTAGGATCAGGCCCTTAAATATGTTGCTGTAACTCTTCTTGGGACTTCTAAAGCTTGTGTTAAGGTCTCAAATCTTGTCTGTCTACCTCAGGAATGAGGTATATTTTCATAGTGGTTAAATGTACACCTCACTGATTTAAAATGTGTTTTGCAAAGCTGTCCTTGTCACTTCTAGACTGATATATTGATATGCACTTTCCCCTTCCAAATTCTGTATAGATAGCTGTAGGGAAAAAAAAAAAAAAAAAAAAAAAAAATCATCTGTCTACACTACTACAGCATATTGTGTATCTAGACACAATTTTACTATTGTCACAACCTCAAGACTGCTTACTGAGAGAGTTATTAAATAATAACTGTATTTAAAGACACAAAACAACATTAAATTATGGAATGACTGAAAATATTTAGGATATAAAAGGTACCACCACACCAAAACCAACAACAGTAAAAATCCAAATAGCAATAATCCCACACTTAAAAAGTGTCTGGAATCTTCTTCCTGCATACTTCTATTTTTATACAAGGAACCAATACCCATCTTCTTTCCTCTCAAGCCCTATTTTAAACCTTCCTAACAAGACCTGCTGATCTTAATACCTCTTTGATAATAAAAGCTAACTAACTAAAAAACCCCATTGTTCACCCAGTATCAAGAATCAAAAGTTGTCAAGTCTGCTTCTTTGTTCAATGTATTGGACAGCATTGATTATACACCACAAATAAAATCATAAGAACTAGATGTAATTACTCAGCTTCTGTATTTTTTTTTGGTAATATAATATAACAAAATTAACTTCTTAGTCATTCAATTGCTTTTAAAGAAATGTCATGTTTTCTGAAGTTTATTACTGAACATGAGGTGCTTCTCCACAGATAACCTCTGGAAATTGAGAAAATACCACACTTCACTTGGGAGTTTGATGTAGGTATTAAGATCACTTCCAGCAATTTACCTAGCACCTAGTATGTTCTTTGCTATTTTTTTTTTTTTACTGTAATTCCTTTTATGTTCCTATAAAATTCAACACAAGGAGACTGTGTGTGACATATTTTGCTTTCTTCATGTATTAATTTGAAAAACATCCTACAAAGTTGTAAGAACTTCTGAAAAGGTCATATTACACTACCAAACAGGTGAGTAGCACAAGATGTTTAAAGGAAAATGAAAATCATCCAGGGAAAAAAGAAGCTAATAAAATATTTTCACAAGGCCTCAGTCTTTTTCATACTTGCACAGAGGAAGCACCTACTGCAGCAGAAATAAATGTATCAATCTTCTATCTACATTCCTGTCTGCTACCATTCACATTTTGTACTGTCTCACCTTTTTTCATTATTCCCCTGTTCCTGTTTGTTGTATTGATATCAGTGGAAAAGGAAAAGTTCAGCAATTATAAAAATATCCCTCTCTGCCAGTAAGCTGGAGGACAGAGGACCATGGCCTCAGAGTTTTGAGCTATAGTCACTGCTGTGAGTTGGAGCCTGTGCAAAATATTTCATTATTATGATCCTCTTCAAACCAGTGATTGAAAGTTTTCAAGAATTTTTAGAGTGATTTTGGTGGAGGTAGCAGCATACACTAGAATGAGTACATACCTTACCTATCTTAGAGAATTCCTCCTTAGCAAGGATTCCTAAAAGCATAAGTTATATCTCACTTTCTGCATCTGTGTCCTCTGGAGTCTGTCAAACGAAACTAGAAACTTAAATCTAACAGATGGACTTTTCTTTCCTCTCTCCATCTCTCTCTTATTCTTTTTTCCTTTCTTTTTTTTTTCTTTTTATTTTCTTTAATAAACAAAGGTGAAAGCTACCCAATGAATCTGAATGTAACAACAGAATTCTTCTTAATCCTTAATCTGTTTTTTGCCACATATATGGTCAAGTCAGAGGTAAATTTTGCAACAGCTAATAAAAGCAAGCTGAAGCCCATATCTTTCTTCTGACCTAATTTTCAACATGTCCAAAATGGTTTTGTAGTTATTTGTTTAACTGTCAATGCTTTTTTTCTCTAGCTAAACTGTAGTTTGTCTGGACTAAACAAGCTTTTGTTTGTTTGTTTGTTGGTTTGTTTGTTTTAACAAAGTAGGATTTTAAAAAGTTTTTTTTAAAAAAGTCCAAGGAAAATAAATATTTCCTTCTTGTATCATCTTAAATTAATATGTACAGTTACATTTAAAAAATAAATAAATCCTTCTCCAAAAAGCAATACCTGTGAGATATTGTGTCTACTGCTCAAGAACAATATTTAGAAAAAAGCTGGCAGCCAGTAACTTTTTCTGCTGCTGAGAAACATGAAATACTTTCTTGCAACTGTCAAACAAATGCACTATCTGAGAATATCCCTTGTTACTCTTCCAAGACCTCAGTATTACCCCCAGTGGTCTAAGAAGCAATGACAATTTTGAAACATGAGTTTAATTCTAATTTCTCTGTTATTATATTGACAGAAGAGCAATAAAAACAACTCTACTTGGAACCTACAGTAAACTCATCTAGTAGATTGAAAACACTACAGCTCAAAGGTGCCCCCATAGAGAAATAAAATAAAAACAAGGAAATGTTAGAAGCAACATGCTCGTATTTCTTCCCATGTACAAGGGTTACTCTGACTTTCTGGAAACAAACAATTATCTATGCACTGGATTATTTGTTAGGTTGCATTCACTGACAAACACAACCCTCCATTATGTGCATTGCCATGTAAAACAGCCCACCCTGAAGTAAAGCCCAGCTATTACAACAGGCCAAAGAAAGCTGCAGCTTCTCTTGTTGGTTTTTATTGTTGTTGTTGTTTTATCTGGTCCATACTCTGTAAATCACCCAGTGTTCCTCTGTTGCTCACCAGCTTGTTTTGTAGTGACTCCTGTAGATTCTGAATGGATGGAGATTTAGGTTAGCTATCAGGAGGAAATTTTTCACCCAGAGGGTGGTGAGGCACTAGAATAGGTTGCCCAGAGAAGCTGTGGATGTCCCATCCCTGGAGGCATTCGAGGCCAGGTTGAATGAGGCCCTGGGCAGCTTGATCTAGTGGTTTGCAGACCTGTCCACCGCAGGGAGGTTGAAAATAGATGATCTTTATGTTCCCTTCCAACCCAAGCCATTCTAGGATACTACCATAATACGATTTTTGGTAGGAAAAACCCTCACATTCAAAGGAAGAGTGACAGAAGCTGGAGAGAAGTCAATAACATTTTTGGATACTGGACATCAGGATATGTTGAATGGACTTCAGAATATCAAGTTTCACAAAATTTTTCTTCCTAATCTGGCTGGCCAATTGTCTTAAGATTTTTATTTTATATTTACTTTTGTAATCAGTAGGTCTCAATTAGAACTCAAATTGTACTTTGATTTCGGGTAATTTCTGTCTATTTATAGTTCTCACAATTGTATGAATTGTTTAATATTATTTAATGTTTTGTTCTACATTCCAGTCCAAATCTGATAGAAAGTTTACTGACATAAACTTTTTACTTTTTAGTTTTTAAAACAACATGACTATATATTTTTCAAACTGCTGAAATTTTGAAATTTCAAAATTTCAAGTTTGAAGTTTTCAAAAACTTCAAAGTTTTTTTGAACTTTCAAAAGTTCAAAGTTTTATTAATTTTGTATTTACTTGCAACAGAGGTTTACACTACTTTTTTTTGGCCAAGGAGGCAACAATTTAAGTCTTTTCTCTATTTAGGACCTGGTTTTCTACTCTGGTTGAACTCAGTTCTCCATTCCCTTTTGTAAAATATATAATTGTCAGGAATTTAACAACTAGCCTGAAAATTTCTAGATTTTCAACTGAATCTGAATTGATCTTTCATCTCTTCTCTTCCTTGTCCAAATATATAATGAAATAAAACAAACACATTTTCCCCTCGGGATTTCTGTGTATTTTCCCATAGTGCTGGATAACCTTGAACTAATGCTTTAAATTTCTATTTCCAGGTACCTAAAATAAATAATCCACTGAAGATTCAACTTTTTTTTATTTAGATCGTTAGATCATGGAAGTTCAAACAAGTTTCCAAACTTTCTTAACAGAGATTGGATTACATTCAAGACTGTTGATTATTTACCTCTGGTTCACAGGCCACAGAGAGTGAAATTTAGATCCAGATTCTGGTATCAGACACCACTTAGGGTTTCTGAAATGTGGTGACTTTATACTAGCAGTCTAAGATCCCAGTGGAAATCAGATCTTCAGAGTCAGTGATATTTAGAGAACAGACACACAAATTTCTAACATTTTTAAAGTTCTAGGCTATGCTGCCTGGCCTCTACCTTCCTCTCCAGAAATACATGGTAGTCACTTGTGAATCCTATGTTACATCTGCCAGACCCACACAGATAGCTCAGATTCTCTGGAGAGTTTCATGTGGCAGCAAATGTCTTTATCTAGATAACTGAATTACAACCGTACTAGTTAGTCTGGTAAATCATTCTGTAGGTTCTCTAAACTCCATTATATACAGAATATTAAAAGTCAAAATATCTAGTGTCAAATCCTATCAAAAGTGTAAAATTTCTGCCAATGCATGTCTATAAGACAGTGAGTGATGGTTTCTTCACTGAATTTCAGTCCTTTTCCTTGACTTTAGGTTGTTTCTGATGAAATTAGAGTTCATATGAGATACTAAGAAAATTAACCCCACTCACATCCTTGAATAGGCTTCCTACTGAAGCATATGAAAATTAGAAAACTATAATTTAAGTTTAGAAACTACAGTAATTGCTTATTTAAAATATTAATTAATACTTTGATGTTTTTAAATATTTAATACTCTATTAATAACTAATACTGACAAATTCATTCCAAGAGAAGGGACTCATAAACTGCAATGCAAATTTAGTGGATCTCTTTGTTACATGAGATGTTACATGTTACATGTTACATGTTACATAAACCAAACACGCACACTTACAGAGATACTGTTTGATGCTGGGCTCCATAATGAAGGGCTGATGATATTTAATATTTGCATTGGGCAATAATTATTTTCTCTGCAGTAAGTTGCATATTTTTTTTTCCAATACACTTGCATAATGGTTGAATTTACCCCAATATTTTCTATATTTCCATTTAAAATATTCATTTTTCTTTACAGTGATTATTATAGGTTCAGCACAATCTTACTGTCCTTCTTTGATAGCAAAAGTAATTTTAGCTTACATACAAGATTTTGAAGCAATTTAGCATTAAGTGCTGCTGAAACATATGGCCCAGTGTTTAATTTGTCTTATGCAACATAAGTTTTATATAATGCACATTTTCCTGAAGCCGTTAATCTTATAAGACAATGCTTGTTTTGCAATTTTCTTACTCCAAAGTTTTGGGAGTGGGAAACCAGTATAACATGAATCTGCATAATGACTGAGATCCATTGTTACTTTGCTGCTTAGCAAACCATTAGGCCAACACTTTAAGAGCTTGTCCTGGGTTGTCATTCATGGTGAGGAGTATGTTGAAAACAAGGGTTGCATTCCCGACCCAACTCAAAACTATGATGTGAGCTGTGTAATGCAGCTGGTGGGAATCTTACCTCCCCTGCATCAATGAACAAGACAAGGTCACAACCTGGCATTATAGTTCCTTTTCAGCAGCTTGAATAATTCCCTGTAATTATAAAACAAAAATTATAAAGAACTGGTCACAAATTTGTTATCTGTGGCTAGTTGCATTTATGTTTGTATTTCATTTTGCATTAGGATTAGAAATGTTTACAAGAAAAAATCCTTCATTTTCTAGACATTGTTAATCAGTACTGTAATGGCAAAGCATATTTTAAACGTAGATAGTGGTGTTTTTTTCAACTGTCATTATATTCTTTATGAAGAGATCCATTTTTAGAGACTCTCTAACAGGCAAGGTATATAAGACATATGAAAACTTAAGCTAGCAGTTAATATACCATTTATACCTTATTATCATTAACAATTCTTAAATTACAAAGAAGTCTTTTATTTTAAATAGATTGCAATATTGAAATCAGATTTTTTTTTTTTTTTTAATATATCAAAGTCATAACTGTACCATCTTTGGTAATATGTACTTCAGAGAGCAACTATCTACTTTCCTAGTAATCTATATTTAGTTAAATATCTGTAAATTTAGTTCAGCTGCTCTTTAAAACAAAGAGGGCTATTAATCAAAAGATAAAACTAACCAGACATATTTTGTTGTTTGGATTGTATTTTTTAAAACACGTATAGAAACATGTATAGAAAACATGTATAGAAAAAAAAAAAAAAATCATTCCCTATTTTGTCTCAAATTTTAAATACCATTAGATTAACATTTGAAACAGTTCTTTCTCTTTTTCTCATATCTGAATACTGTACAAATGCCAGAGACAGTTTTGCTTTTTAAATGTGGTCAGTGTTTATTACTCTATACATATATTGACAGTAATAATTAATCAAAATATTGAGCAACTTTGGGACATTCCAAAAAAATCTTAAAACTCCAATGAATAATATTCTCATCCTCTGTATATGGGAATTGGAGGCACAGAGGAGAAAACAATTTGTCCTGAATCTCACAGTAAATCAGTAACAGGGTGATAACTAGAATATAAGTTTCCTGACTCATATCTCTGCTTTAACCGGATGACCCTGATCATGTGAGCAAGGAGTTCAAAACATACACATTTACAATATATGTATTTTCTGTAACAATGCTTCATGTAAAATTATTGACTTTAAACAAGCAACAAACAAAATGTTTTCTTTTAGTGGATAAATTCATGGTAAAAAATGGAAATGGGAGTAAAAGTAGGGAAAAAGATGTTCATTTTAGAGATTTTCATCTTGGTAATGTCCATTCTAGAGTTGTAAAACAAAAGAGGTTTTCCATTACCTGTGACAGAATACATGACAAGTGGAGTAAAGTGGACAACTACATATATGGCAAGGTAAATTTATTTGGAGCTAAGGTAAGAAATTCTAGAATAATATATCTGAAAATATGATTTTACTGTTTTTAAAATATATCCACTCACTGCCTCAAACCCCAAGCAGCAATTAATTTATTACGCCCTGCGCTGGAGACCCATTCATAAGAAATATGGTGGCAGAAATATCTATCAATTTTTCTTTCAAATTAGTCCTTTGGGATACAGACTTGAATACATGGAATTTTATTGTTGGTTTACTTCCAGAATTTCCCATGTAGTTTTTCTGTGGAGACCAGATACTGACACAGTATGAAAACTCCGTAGTTCTATGATTAAACTTCATCTTTTCTAAAACCTTTTCTTCCATAAATATTTGGGTTTTTTGTTGTTGTTGTTTTGTTTTGTTTGCTTGTTTGTTTGGGGTTTTTAAAATCTTGATATAAATGAAAATTTTTTTCCAGAATGTTAAGTTTCTTAGAGGACTATGCAGCAATAAAACAAGGTATTTATCTTTCTGAAACAAACTGATCCTACAAATGGGTTGTGATGCAGTGGGAAAGCTTATAAAGATTTTAGTGGGCTTTTAAAAGCAAAGTTATATTGAGGCACATCAATTCTGGTGCTGCTTTCACTCTCTTTCCTTATTCCATTGTAGTGCTGGGTATTCTCTTGATACATCTTTTTTGACAACTATTTCATAAGGATGGGTGTAATATTTTTTGTTGTTTTTTAATTTTTTTAAAAAGAGAAAAAAGAAAAAAGTCACTGATTAAAAAAATTAAAAATTATTAATTTGGTCTGAACATAAAGTTTCACAAGGGGAAATAATTCTGTTTGCTTTGTCATTTTTAATTAAGAAATAAATGTTCTGTCAGTTTTGGGTTTGAGTATTGCTTCAGCTAATCTTGTTTTTACCTGCTTCGTATTTCAGTGCTATTGATTTACCTTACACTTGGCTTTTTGCAATACAGGGAAACATAGCAAGTTATTTCAGAGAATCAAAATGGCAAAAAGAGAGAAGAAAAGTATCTTTCTTATAAACTTAGAGCGGCACTGAACTTATGACACCATGTCAAACTTAGCCCATGGCTATCCTTGAACCATAATTAATAGTAAATGAAATTGCTGATGTGAGGAAATGCAATTGCAGTATCTTCTAATTTATGCAGAAAACATTTTATCTTCTGGGCTAAATTTTCAAAAGTTCCTGAATAAAATAGAAGATTATGGGTACAGTTGGATGTGTTGTTCCAGCTGGTGCTAATCTAGGTTAAGAGGTGACCACAGGCTACTGATAGCTCCTCATTATCATCCCACACACATGCTGCCTAGTGTGGATTTACACCGGCACTATCTGAAAGTGTAACTACAGAGGTAGCTGCTTCCTACATTCAGTTCAGCTTTAACAGTTTAAATAGAATGTCATTTGTTTGCTCGTCGCTAAGTTTTCACAGAGCCAAGGGTGATGATGAACATACTGGGATGCTTCTGAAGACTTTATCTGAATGAAGACATTGAACTGGTTTATTTAAATGTTTGCTTAGTTAAATTAGTGCCGAAGACTGCACAGACTTGCTTATTTCGATATGAACCTTTGAAGCATAGACTTAATGGCTTTACATCAAAGGTATATGTGAGGGGACATATCAATATAGGAGTGTGATACAGGCTGTTGGATCAATAGATCATACATTTATTTTAAAATACTAATCCAACTTTGTTATAAAATAAAAGGGAATATGCATTTCTAGAAGGCAATTGATCTCATCCCAATAAATAAATAATTATTGTTATTTGGAGGTGTTTTCTTGAATCCCATGTTAGGTGACATGAATTCCAATATAAAGGTATTAAAGCTTGATAAATCACTGATCTTTCTCTGGAAACTTTAAACAGGATTTAACTTCAATTCTCTTCATAAAAACACAGGAAACTTTTAAGAGGATCTTTATACTACAAACCTGAAGTTGAAGTACATTTGGGGTATTTAAATTGGATGAGCTGGATCTCACTCGTAAAATTTACTACTATATACTCATTTAAAAAATACATAAAGTGAACACGTTGAATACAAACAATATTTAAAGTGTATCCCTCTGAATATTAGGCAAAAATGCTGAATTTTCATTATCTAACAACATAGAAAAAGCTGATATGAAGCGCTAAGCATATTCAATGTTAACACTCCTGCCCCTTAGGCTAACCACAATCTAAAACCAGAAATCCTTTCCTGTAGGAAAGCATCAAACTCTAATTTTTTTTAATGAACATGAGAAGGATTCTCACACTTTAAACTCAACTATGATGTGTTGTTTTTAATATTTTTTTAAATAGTGAGGTGTAGAGGATTCATTTAAAATGATATATTTATCCTCTTTACTTTCAGGAAACAGGTCTATAAACCTATTTAAAGGTAACATCATTTTTTAGCAGTCAAAACTAGCAATTAGTTCTTTGCTGGTGCAGACATGACCAAAGAGTACAAATGCAGTACTTGCATAAAATCACACACAAACAAAAGGAACACACACAAGCACAAGTACAGGGGAAAAAATTGCTAGGTCAGTAAGTGATTTTGAGAATCTAGTTTAAAGAACTTTAATTACTGTGGCAAAATGAAAGGTCTGGTGTGGTATGGTTGCTGTTGTAAATATAGAGGGGTAAACCAGGGGTAGGAAAAGCAGAACAGAAGCTCCAGGTTGAGTCATGTGGTGAACAGAGAGCCCCCTTCGAGGCAGAGTTTTTGCTATTTTTCCCTGACATAGGACAACAGTTGTTGGGAATCAGCAGTTAAAGATTTTTCTGAGGCTACACCTGGGCAATCATCTTCAGTTATGTGTCTGCACAAGACGAGGAGCAAATAAACACCATCTATGAGAGATATTCTAGCACAGACATACTTTCCAACAAGCTGTATAATGATATATCTGGAGTTGACCCGAGCCCTATTTGGCACATTTTGACCCTGAGGGGATGTGTATTCATCCTAATGGAAGTTGAGTCACTTGCCAGCCTTGGCCCTAGACTTCTCAGTTTGGTCCATCAGCTGGAAGAAGCTGTTTCAGGTGCAAGTCCACAAAATTGTTCCTCCCCAGTAGGAGGAATAAATGGAGACATGATTATATGCTTATCCCATTTAATCAGATGACATGGTGTTAAATGACAGTATGAAAGCCTTATGTAGACCAATGCAGAGAAAACACTGTGCTCTTATCAAACTATTTCCATAAAAGATTTTTTTTTTCACATTAAAATTAACATTGCCTTTTCCAGTAGTGTGATATTTTCTTCCTGATACAAAAGGCCAAAATGGAAATCACATAACAATACAGCAGTTTCTCATAGTGAAATATGATGTCATTTCAGAATACCCCAGTGACCTTTGAAACATTAGGTATATTTGTGCTAATTTGACTGGGATACTTTCATTATATACAGTACAACTTCGTTTCACTCCACCACTCATGACTAACGGAACTAGCCTACTGCTGTGTAAATAAATTGCAGAGGTTTAAGGAAAGCCATGCTACATTCTTTACACATTTCTTTACAGTATGCAAACCATGATTATTATTCTGCTTAATCGAGCTCGGCGCCGGTAGGGTCATTTTAAAATGACCTCATCTTGCCTGTCCTCTAGAGGCTGATGGCACCTCTTTTTGCTTTTTTGGGTTTGTTTGTTTGTTTGTTTGCCTGGGGCACTTGCTGCTACTTTATTTTAACATTGCTCACCCACTGTGAAAAGTCTAATCAAAACTGTTTAAAAAGTAAGATTCCTGTTTTCAGTGTTATGCAAATGATATTGAAGTCAAACCTTGGATAACTTCAGCTTAAGTGCCAAGTCTCACCTTTTCTGAGTGATTCATTAGTGGTATCACAAAGAGTCCATGAGCTCTTCTCCTCCCCCAGGGGACCACCCACACTTGTCCATATGGAGAAAGTATTTCTGAAAGAAGGGGTTTTTTTGACCTAGAGCTAGAACAAGACAAACATGACATTGTCTTTAAGCACTCTCAAAAAGAAGAGTTGATATCGAGTAAGTACAATTTCTGACTAATAAGGAAGAATAATTTATATTATGAAGCATGTCTCAGACAGCCTTCTATCTGTTAAAATGTCTGAAATCATGTCAGTTTTAAAACATTTTTTCCAGTGACAGGTTTGCAGTATTTTGTCAAGATACATAATTTATCCAGATGGAGTGACAGTTCCCTCACAAAATCCATTATAAGTGCAAATATGAGACTAAGTGGGACTGGGGTTGCTAAGATGGAGTGCAGCCAGGAGCTGTAATGTTTTGAAAAGAATTACTGTCTATAATTGATACAGGATTGATTAAATTTATGTTGGTGTGACTCCTTCAATGTAAGTGGAGGTGCGCCTGTAAGAACATTACATGAAGAAAGCAGTTTTCCTTTCCTTTACACAAGATGTATACGTTTCCCCAATTGTATCTGAATGTAAATCAATGAGGTTTCAGTGGAATAACCAAGTAGCAGATTTTAATCCAATGTCATCTTGTACCATAGCCACTTAAAAATTTGTGAGGTCTTTGTAACATGTTAAGCTCATTGAAAATCTATTTTATTTTTGTGTGAGCATTTATATATATATATCTCTATGCGAAAGATGTTACTACTTATACAATTTTTCAGGGATCCATTCACAGATCCATTCATTGCTCACAGATATTTGTTTGTTTGGTTTGTTTTGGTTTGGTTTGTTTTTTTCTTATGGCCAAAGCATCTCAAAGTTATCCAAAATCAGAAGTGAGTTGCAACTGAAGTATCCTCTAAGGTCATGTTTCATGAAGAAAATCCTGGTAGCAAGAAGTATTACATTATTTCCTTGGAACAAGTAATCTTTTTCAGTCTCTAACATAAGTTCACTTGCTTGCTGAGAAGAATGATAGCCATGCCACAGTTATTTAAAAACTTCTCTGCACTCTGCTGCCCAGTAAATCAAGCAGTGGTAAGCAATCTAAAAGGGAAAACAAACAGTTTATCCCTGCACACTGAAAGTGCAGTGTAAGCACCAAGCTGGTAAATTCTAGTGTCATTAATCTTTTTCTACAGGGTTCCCTGTCACCATCTCTGTGTTGGTGACACATAGTCAAGTCTGCATTGAGAATGAAGAACCACTTTGCATTGTTATGAAAGCTTTCTACTTTATGGTTGCAAAAATTCTTTTTTTTTTTTTTTTCTTTTTTCTTTTTTTTAAATTCTAGAATGATACCAATTAGTAGATTATGTACAGTACTCATTTTCTGTCTTTGTCATGTGCTGTCAGAGCTCTCGCCAACCAGGAAAATTTAATTGAAGATTATTATTGGAACAAATGAGCCATAGGATAAAAAATTTATTATGCTTATTGTCATATAGGTAACCTGGGCACCACTGAGTCTTGAAGAAAATACCATTATTATTCTTAAATACTAAAAATTATGCATTAAAAGATTTAAAAGCAAAGTATCCAGACTTTAGGAAAATGAAAGCCAGTCATAGTCTTGTAAACTAAGCCCATTCTGCAATTGAAGAAGGTAGAAGGATTTTTCCTTTCTCAAGAGATACATCCCAGCTTAATTGTGAAAAAGAACTATTTACATGCATAATGTCAAGTCTGTCCATTAAACCAAAAGCACATTGTCCTGGAAAAAGAAGTATGTTTTGGTAGTGGGGAAGTAAAAGGGTTATGGGAAGGTAGTACATCTCCTCAATCTACCACTAGAGTGACCACTGCATCACCAGTACAATGAATGTGTAAAATTTGAGCATATCAGAAATTATATTTGACCCTCCGTCTTCTGGAAAGATAAAAAAACAAACAAACAAATAAATAAATGCTTAACAACAATTGACAAAATTGTTGCATTAAAATTTTTTTCTGTGACATAGATTAGTCAAATTTAATACAGACAATAAACACAAAGGCAATACAATAATTTATCTTTTTTCAGTATGTCCCAGTGAGTGCAAGGATCCAAAACAACAAAGCCTTGGTCTCCATTTTTGTTGGTAAATTATTCTTCTCTGTAATTTGAATTTATACCATGATTTTTTTTATATAAATCTCTATGGATTATTAAATTGCGTTTCTTCATGACTGTGAAAGGAAAAAATATCAGCCTTTCAACCTCTAAGAGTACAATTAATTTGTGCTTCTGGTGGAGGCTATACTTTCTTTTTTATCTTGAATTAAGGTAACTTGAATTAGTAGAAATGCAAACAAGAAAGATAATATATTTGGAATAATATATAGCAATTAATCAAGTAAAAAAAGAGAAGGTATTCAAGAAATATCAAATTAAAAACTCAGTTTGATTAAGTTACCAACTAGCCTAAATATTTCCCACTAAAATAGACGCAACACATTATCATTTTAAACTTTTATTTTGTTTAAAAATCATTAAACAATAGTGAAATAACAGTGGAGGCAAATATGTAAAAAGAAGTAATTCAAGCTATATTCATATAATTCAAATCAGATATGTGCCAATTTCATACAATTGGTGTTTTTTTAATTAAATAATATTATAAATATTACCTATATGAAAATAATTTACACAGATAGATCCTAGTAAAATTCTTTATCAATTTATACAGAAATATCACATATCTTCAGAGCAATGCAAAACAGGAAATAGGTCTTCATTAAAAATATCAACAGTTCATAGAGTTAAATTGTAATAATGACAGATCTCTTTGTTAATCAACTTGAAAACTTAAAATTAATATATATTAATTTTATTTAAATTTATTTAACAAGTGATTGTTGTGCACTGTAATCTTCATTGCCTTAACATGGGAAAAGAGAGAGAATAAAATTAACTGAGTAGACCACCTACCATAAAATATATTGTTAGGGAATTAGGGCATATGCCTATGGTGAGAGGCAAGATACTACTTCAAAATGTCATTCTTTAACAATGAAATGTTGAAATAGCAGCAGCTAGAAAAATGCTTCTGTAAAAGTAAGTTATAATGGTTCATTGTGCTTTATGACATCTCTTTGTAGAACATAATGCTAAAGAAAGAATTATTTTTTTCTTTATTATTGTGTTCCTTTTTTTTCTCAAATGAGATCTTACAATGTGAAAGAATTTTAAAGTAATGGCTTGTATTGTTGGCTGTATTGGTGGAGCTTGGTACTGAAGTCAAGGTACATGATCAAAAACAGTGCAGCTACACAGATATTTAGGTGCGGTTTGACTACATACTTGACTTGTAGCCAGGTGTAAAGTCTGTTCATACGTTCATGTATACTTTGGTCCTATTCTAGTGTGGGCCAAACTGGTTTATTTGGTGTCTGGGTGTGGAGGAAAGACTGATTCACTGCTGAACCACTGCACAATGGCAGTATGTCCACCATTACAACACTTACTCAGAAATTTCTATTCCCTTGAAACTTGAAAAAGATGACACATTTGTTGTCCTGACACCTTTATCCATCATACATACATCCACTGGTTATTTTTATTTTGTTTTGTATTCAAACTGCATAATTCTGCCAAATCACTGCATTCTGTGGGTAGTTAAGTTGATGGTTTGAGCTCTTCGCTGTATTAGTGATGGAGTCTGTGCCTAAATTAACAACAAATATGGTTTAACATCTGAAGACAAAAGGGGTTTTACTGAAGATCTAGTGCGCACACTGCATACATTTTAAAATGTTTTACTTCAGATTAAGCCCAGCCTGGTCCCATAAATTAGACCCAGCCCTTTAGTTTAGTTCCCTCCAAAAGGAATACAGTTTATGCACTCCATAAAGTGAATCAAAATATGTATAGTGGAAATTTGCTTTAAAAGGTGAAGCATTTCTTATCTGAAATACTGCATTAAATGTTGCTATTTCACCATGTTTATATCTCAAATTAAAATTGTAAATTATGTAATTTAAAATAAAATAAAATGTTACAGTTAAAAAAGATATTTGAGTGCAGCCTGGCAATGTAGCATCTTATAGGTATTACAACTGTGATTCCACTTTACTCTGACCTGTATGTATAGTCTATGCAATATATATATATATATTTATATATATATATACATATATATATACACACACAGAGTATATGGACTGTAGTCTCTGGGTAGTCTATATTTTTCATGATACAGACACTATATTGATTAAGTTAGCTCATTCAAGATGGCAGCTTGGTAGCAATTCAAGTCCAATTGTCTGTGTCATGCTTACAAGTCAAAACAGAATTTTAAATTCTGTCTGATCCAATAAAAAATGTTTCTTTTTGGCTTTATTTATCTTCTGAAAGACTCAGTCTTTTTACATGGAAAACATAAGCTTTGATAAAATGTATTTAAAAGAATGTGCATAATAGCAAACTATTATGTTTACGTTTTTAATCAGGATTGTTTTATTTCTTATTGATAATCAACATGTTTTTGTCATTTTAGGTAATAAACTGCAATGAAAACTGTTTACATCTTATTCCTTGAATAGGTAATAAATTTAGTCAATAAGAGTTGATTCCTTTTTAATAACACTAAAAGTAAGTTAAGCAAGTGAGTTTGTTTGAACATGTTAAAGAATCCTTGCCGTTAGTTGCACTTGTGCTTTTAAAGGACATACTGCCTAGGATTATATTCGGTTTTCTTCAAAATACTAACTTAAACCTAAAGGTTGTCAAATAAGGTTTTCAACAAGCTGAATTAATACATCTGGGTTAGGGAAAGATCCTCTTTAGCTGACTGTTTTACTTCTGGATTCTTCTCCTGTTACTCACTTTGACATACTCTCACACCACATCCCACTGCTCGCCTCTCCCACCATTTGCAGACCAGTGTAAACACACAACTTCAGCTGATTGTAAAACTACTGTTCTGTTTTATACTTGAGTCAAAGAGGTGGTGTGTTGCATGCTGTGAACTAGTGAGTACTGTAGGCATTATTGATCTCTGTGCAAGCTGAAACTCATAATGAATCCCACCCACAGTGTGGACAAACCAGTCCTGAACCACTGGGTCAGTGTGCATGATTAAAAGCTAAAATCCATATAGACAAGGATGCACAAAGACACGGCTGCAGGCAGTTCAGCCCCAAAAACTTAGAAAAATGAGCCCTTGATCTGGCTCCTCTCAGGGCATCCCAGGAGGGTGTTAGCCCTGTGGGCTGGGCATGACACTCATCAGGACAAGCCAGCTTTACAGTGCACCTGAAAGGTTGCAAGTGCCTGTGGGACATACACAACCTAAAAATTGACTACATCTGCAAATGTGGAGCTGTGACTGGCTCACCTCTATTGGTCTTCCAGATTTGGCAACTTCTAATAAATTTTTTATTAAAACAGTATAATTAACACGTAAACTACTTTGAGTTGCCAAAAATAATTATTCTAAACAACTCAAAGTAGATTTTTATGATGAATTATTACAGCACTTTTTTAATGGGATGTTTATAATTTTACTGCCTCACCTGGAGACTGAATGGTATTTTATCCAATGATCTGCAAGGAAGTATACTTCCCCCCTCCCCCCCCCCCCCCCGCCCCTCTTTCCTGATTAAAAAAAAAAAAAAAACCAAAACAATCATGCATTTTCAAGACTGGTAAAGTAGTACAAATAGTTGCTAGTTATGATCAGCCTACATACCCCATAAAGAAATCAAATGTCAAGATACATCTCTTACAGCAAGGAATGCTGTAAGGTCAGTCTTCCAGTGCGAATGATAGTGTAGTTTGAAAAGAGGTAAGTTTGAAATGCAGTTAGGGATACTGGAAGATGAAAAGCTCAAGGCAAATTTCTCAATGTAATGTGGCAGTGAAAATAGTAAATGCCACTCCTAGGCTGCATTACATGAAAGAACTAACTCTAAATCAGCCAAAAACAAGATTAGAAAATGGGTTTAACACATCTCAAATGAGATTTCTAACTACATGCTATTCTAAAACAAGTCTCCTTGAATCTTTGTTATTGGAATTAAATTATTTCTGAGACATTACAAATGATCAAAGCCTTCAAGGCTTTCAGATGCTTAACTGAAAGGGAGTTTATCTGCATTTCTACTGCACTACTGTAATGAATGTTTAAATATTCAGAAATGTAGAACAGTGTCAACAGAAAAAACGTAGAACATCTCTTACATGCGCAGACTGTGTACCTCATAACTTCTGATAAGTGGGAGTTGTGGTTTCATGTTTCCTAAGGCAGAAGTGACACTGTGGCTAGCTGAGATTTTTTTGTTCCTAACACATAGCTAAAAATAGGATGTCACATTCTGTACTGTCAATCTAACCCCTAATAAAGATTATTATTATTTAGTTAAAATCTTTGACATGTTCAAATCGTGTAGGCAAATTTTTCTGAGACATTCAAACTCCTTTTTTTTTTTTTTCAGTGAATTCAAAATATTTTCCTGTGATCTCTGCTTGGAAGTTGATGTCATAATTTGTCATATGGGAGACCATCACAGGAAAACTGTCTTTCTCTCTAGAGCTATTATGGGACAGCTCCAAGCGTCATCATTGTCTTTGGAAGACATTTTGTTGTGAGAAAATAAGCGGCTCCATCTACTTACATCAGCAAAATTATGAGATGACTGCCTCAGACTAGTGATTTTTACATTATATATAGAGAGTGGGGAGATAGAGCACTCTCTAATGCATAAAAGTTGTTGAGAGAATTCAATGGCTGAAAGAAAAACCAGACAAATAAATATGGGAAAGAGTGGAAATGTAAAAAAAATAGACATATTTTTACCATAAAGGATTGTAGCAGCTTTGAAGGGAATGTGATACATAATATGTCACCTGGGAACTTTGATTCAGAATTTTTGTATTTTAGTGATAAGTTCTGGAACTTAGTACAAACATTGCTTAGTGAAACTCTGTGCCAAATACTATGTAGTAAGTTAGTTTTGATGAAAGTAGGTCTCCTGGTCTTAAAACCTGAAATCTAAATTCACTTCAAATTAGCAAGGCAGTAATGTTCTTACAGGCCAGGAGGATTTGATTCATATTTATTTGAAAGATCTTCAGAGTTATGATTTTTCTTTTTATGTTATGGTAGAGCAGCGTAATGTATCCTCCTTGCCTTGTATGGAATCGTATGGAATGATCATGATTGCTAGTAGTATTTGGGACCTGCACCAGAAATGGTTATGTTGAATAGAAAATAATGACAGACACATTCTCTGTCATAGAAAAGTGAGTGTATGTGAGGTTCAGACTTTTGAATGAGTTGCAATTCATTCAGCTCACAGTAAATTTAAGAAATTAAATTTAAGGAAGTGCTTATCTATCTGCCTGGGCAAAACAAAACAGTGTTTGCATGCTTTTAATCCTTGGTTCCTCAGAGACAACTTTTTATGTTATGTTTTCCGATAATCTAGATAGTTACAATCTGAAGGCTCTTTAAGCATCATTCATGTGGTTCATACTGATAAATGTCATTTGAGGAAACTGAAGTTGATTTATCACCTGCTGAACATTAAAGAATGCATTGTTTGCTGAGTAAAAAAAGAAGAAAAAGACATCATTCAAGGATTAAGATAGGCTATATCCTGTTTATTTTGCTCACTGGGATAGGCCTGTGTAACGCATGCAACATGATTTGTTAACAGAAATATTTTTAACCCACAAGGTAATTGCAGTTGAAAAATATTAAGTTTATGAGTGAAAAATTGTCATTTTTACGTTATTTGATTTAAAGTTGAGAAGACTGAAGAAGATTACATGTCTGGCTGTAATCTTGAGGTATGAGTATGTGAGGAGCACGACTCTTTTTTTAAAAAAACATAGGAACATGAGGGACTTTTGTTTATTTTTAACCCAAACTGCATGTGCTCAGAAGTCCTAAAATTATTTTTCTTTTCCTTTCTGTCCCTACTAAGATAACTATTCTCTGGGACCAAATTCAGTTGCTGGTCTTTTTCCATCAAAGTAATGAATATTTTTTGATAGCAGTAGATGTTGACTCACAGCTGATGGAATCTCCAACTCAGTTAAATTGTATTCTATGCTACTTATTTATTAATCTTCCTCTTTAAATTATTAATGATCTTACATCTGTGCTAAGCAAAACAATTTAAAAAGTGAAGGAAGCTATACAATCAAGAATATGACAAATAGATGGATCAGTGAAAGAAAGCATCTCAGCAAGACAGTGTGATGGCAGACGAGCATTAATTTTTATTTATCAAAATCAAATCAAGTTGTGACTTTGTCTATAAACACCACCAAGGCACTGGGACAGAAGAAAAGAAGCAAATACTGCAGAAATCAGAAAACCATTTTGAGTACTGTGAACATATCTAATGGACTATTAGAATCTTTTTTAGAAATCACAACCTGTTTTTGACCTTATGAGACCACACTTTTCAATGTTTCAGATTCAATGCACTTAATTAATTAACTTCAGTGAGTCAGTTGCATAGTAAATGAATACAGATTAGACATCTAAAAGATACTCTAACAATTCTTTGTACAATGCGAAGTACATCTAGAGTTAGTGGAATGTCCTACACAATTGAATAGAGATAAAATGAAGAGGTTTTTACATAGATAAATTACTCTTATGGTCTACAAAATTTATTATGATATTCTTTTTGTGTGAGAATTTTTAAACATTTTATCAGGCTTTTAATTGTAACTTTTTAAAATTATAAGAAGGATATTTGTGTCAATAAAAACATATAGAGCATTTTCTTAACGTTTTTACTATTGAATACCATAGTCAAGCAACGTTAAATATCTAGCAATTCATAGCATAACATTGCCCTAATTATATGAGAAATTAATCTCAGTTATTTCTGTTTGTCAAACCAAATTACAGGAAACAATTTAATTGGAGTCTTTTTCAAGACTTGCAAGTCAAAATCACCAAAGTATCCATCTATTCTGAGAGAAATTGTACTTTTACACATTTGCTTTTTCAAGGTGTTTTCCCATACGAAGAATTATTAGTTGGTAAAACTTTGGGGCTATATGGACTGGTTGTGCCATGGCTAACAAAACATGACTACACAAATACTGCCAGGAAGAGTGAAAGAAATCTCAGACTTCTTACATAATAGTTTCCAGAAACAGCTTTTTCAATCCTCAGTGTTTTATTTGATTGACATATTAATACTTGCATTTTTTAAAAAGTGAGTATAGACCATAAACAATTTTTAATTATACATATTTTAATCCTGGAAACTTCTGTACGTGTATAGCATTTTGCCTCATCCCTTTTCCAAGTTTTTTGTAACAATTTTTTATATATTTGCATTAAACCCTCAGTGGCTAAATAGCTTAAGCATTTTGAGAGAAGAAGATATAATATACACTTCCTCCATTCCCTCCTTAACAACATCACCAATCTTTTAAACCACACTTGAACTACTTAAAAAAAAAATGAGTTGAATGTTTCACTCTCATCCTTTTCTAGTTCAAGAAACATACTCCACTGAAAAGTGTGTGTTTGCAGAGGAGAGAACAAGCTCTGATTCATTCATACCTTTGGAGAGTTCCAAACATGGAGCTGTTTAATATAGATAATCACTATCTCTCTTTTGCCAAATTTTAAAAGAAATTTTTTCCAAATTGTAACAGAAGCATGCTTTATCAAATTTGAATACCCTCAAGACTGAGTACCTCTTCAGGAAAATCACTGCAAGAAAGACTTTCTACTCTAAGTTTTGGACAGAGCTTAAATGTAATGTAGTCATAGAGCTAGTCAGACTTATAAACTATAGAATATTAGACACATGGGAATCTTCTGACTGCAGCAAATCAGAGTTTAATTTCCACAGAGATTAGTGATTGATTGACTTCTTAACTGAATCAAACTTTAGTGTGAACTGGTATTTCCTGCATCCTCTTCTCACTGCAATTTTTCCACCTCTTTCAATACCTTTTGTTAATTTTCCCAGTATTCCTAGCTTCCATCTTCACAAGCTATCTGCAGTGAATAAAGAGACAACATCAATTTTTACTGATGTGATGTGTCTTTACTGGACATTGTGTCCTCATTGCTGATGAGCTAAATGGACTCATGAGTTCTAAGACTCTGCAGCTCTAGGTATGTTAGGCCCCATTTGTGTACCCTCTGCAGGGCTGTCACAGATATCAGTCCTTTAGTCAATGGAACAAAAGATTAACGAGAAAAACTGATGGACAGAAGTAGACTACATGACTGTATAAACTTCATTTTCTTGGGTGTGCCATGAAAAACTAACATTTGAGACAGTTAAAAGGTTCTAGTACTTCCAAAGATAGGTGGCAGCTAACAGGCCTAATTTGAGAACTGTATTTTTATACAAAGTCATCTAAATTTCATGGAATTCCCCACAAGGCCTTTGTTTTGGGTACGGGACACAGCTGTTTTCAGGAAAGTGCTCTAAGGCTTTCATGGATGTTATGACAATTCTCACTGTTATTAGTCCTGCTTCACTTTCAGATATGTCAATAACTTTGGAAAAGCTAGAGTGCAAAGAGACACCAGCCCTCACTAATACTTCACCTGTGTAGGGGAAGGCTTTGCATCACTTAAATGCCTGCTTCTTTCTAGCGATGTATTTCCAGAACTACCTATCTTATTGAAAAAGTGGCAGCAATAGCCTATATACTGTTGGCTGAAAAGTTTATTATGGATATGAGTAAATTCTGAGCTACTGAAACTTTGTGAGAATGAGACTGATAACTAGGATGATACAGGTAGAGATCTAAAGATCCTTATTTTGCATTGACTCATTAATAAGACTTTCTAATCTAAATTTAGATGCCTACAACGTGCATTCAGAGAAAAAAAAAGAAGTGCATCATGCTTTTATTCAGATGATTGCATAGTCATGTTAGCAGCGCAAGGATAATCACTGTTTTGTTAAATATAATGCAAAAGGATCTGTATTACTTCTTTCATCTACAGCAATCACAGGAAAATCACAGACAGAAGCTACTTCCTGTACTGAATGAAAAACAGTTATTCCTACCTTTAGGAGACTATGCACGAGTATGTATATACCTATATAGTTTCTTGGCAGCATTTTAAAATAGAGAAACGAACCCCCTAAAGTTTACATGTTTCCTGATATATACAAGTTTTATTCTTTAATGCTTTTAAAGCCCTATTAAAAGTACCTATTTAAGAAAAAAAAAATATTAGAATGGAAAAAATGGCAGAGGAAATTACAGAAGTGAACTGTTGGAACAGAAGAAGTCTGATGAAGGTGATCACCCTTCCAGGATTTCATTGTTAGTAGAATAATTATCATAGCAGCTTTGGTGGCTATAAGGAATCCAAATTATATCCCTGCGTGTTTCTACCATGAAAGACAACCTTAAAAACCATGACAGGATACACGTAAATAGAAGTGCATGGACTTAACTAATGTAGTCTTTCCCAAATTATTTCCAGTGTTGTCCTCCTTGTTTTAGGATAAGTTTTTTCCTGATTTACCATCAAATAGATTTATAGTCATCTGGTACAACAAAAGGGAGACTTACACTGACAGTAGATCAACTCAACTGTGACCTTTTTTACCTGACTCTTGAAAAATTCCAAAAGTGGAGATTCTCAAACCTATCTGCACAGCCTTTTCCAGCATTGCATCTTCTCACTCCCACCCTCTCCAATACTCCTCTGATGTTCAATTTGAACCTTCCAAACTGTCACTTGTGTCTGTTATTCCTTGCTGTATTGTTTGCCACTTCTGAAAAGTTTTCCTCTACTGTTTCATTTTTTTTGCCATTTTTGTTTTATTTTATTTTTCATTAAGCCAAACATTAAGTAGGTTCTCTGTGTGTTTCAAAATAGTTTATTCTCATATCTTTATTTTGGTTGTATGGTAGCTCTAGCCAGTGAAAAATAATATGGTTCTTTACCTTTAAACATAAATAAAATGATCAGTGCACAAGAACTAAATCTATAATTATTTACTAAATTAAATCTATTCCCTAGTGCTGGAACCAATAGCAAAGTCTAGCTACCTCTGTAATATTCAATTTTTTTAGTGTTTCATAAAGGGTGGTCCCAAATAGATGGCATTTTGGGAAAGATTCTTAGTCTATGATCTGTCTGGGATGTGCGTAAACAGAATTTGAAAGCCATTTGGGAACATTACTTAGCCCAACATCCTTAAAATCACCACTTACTTTTCTAGGAAACAGAAAAAAAACCCCAAAAAACCCCTGCCCTAAAATTTATTTTGAAGATTCTATTTACCATTAGTTTATCTACATAGATACAGTCAAAGCCATTTTTTTTTTTATTCCTAGTTATTTATGAAAATTGTTTACTTATAGTAGCCAGAAAGAGAGAATGGAGGATAAGCATTTTGTGTGTGAATTCATGTTGTTAAAAATGTCTGTCAAGGTCTACTTGTGAAATGAAACACTTCAGATCAAGAGGCTAAGATTCTCAGGTTAGGAATCAGAAATTCTCTGTTCATTTCTCAGTTTTGTCATTGACTTTGAACTAGGCACTTCATGACTCCGTACTTCACTTTCCCTACCTGTAAAATACGGTTATAACTCCTGCTCTTTAATTTCAGGCCCTATGCAGCTCTCACAACACTGAGTGATAAAACTCTCAAAGATAAGAACAGGGACACAAAAGCTGTATTACACTAAACATCTGTGAGGTGTGTGATGGTTTCATTTGGCTAGCACCTGTGCCAATGCAAGGACAAGATCAGAAAAAAATTAAACCTTTTTCAATAGAGGAGAGCAACAATAGAAAACTTGCAAGCATGTGAGAAAAAGAGAAAAAACATTCCTTTCAAGCAAATGGGAGTTGGGAGCGTGGGAAAAAGATTATATCTCATCACATTGACAAGGATCTTGCCAAAGAATTTGAAGAAGCCAGAGCCTGAAAACCATCCTCAGTGGTGTCCTTCCTCCCTTGGTACTTTGTAGCATTAAAGGAAAATCAAACCCAGGATCCAGAGGTATCACTTACTAACTGCATGAAATATGTGTGCAGAGGAAGGTTGCTAAGCAAGTTTCTTATTTTGATGGCTTTATAAGAATAGCTACCAAATCATGTGGTTAGATCTAAAGATGTGTTTGGGATACTATTTTTTTCCTAAGAAGCATCTACAGAATACTTCTAGTTTCTGAAGATGAACATGGCAAATGAACATTGGCCAAATAATTTATATTTTGAAAAACAAAACCTCTGATCCTGCACCTTAATTTTACACCAGGTTTTACAGCTTTCATTTTGTGTCCTGTTCATTTTGCTGGTAACTGAACATAATTTCTCCTTCCTTCAAGTCTATGGTAAATCCAAGTAATATTGCTTAGGGCTAATAGGACCAAAGAAGTCCATGATAACATAGGCACAGCATTATTGGAAACTAGTAATTTCTGGAGATCAGAAGAGTCATAAAAATAATGGGGAAGTTAAGGAAATTAAAACCAGGAAATTTAAAATAACTAACTGCGTTGATAAATTGGGAGTATTAAAATATGAATAAAATAATCTCATAAATTAAAACATACTGGAGAACAGAGATGAAAAGTAATCCAAGTACAGACAATATTAACAACATAATATAGGAATAAAAAGAAGTCTAATGTAATAGAATTAGCTGATAAATACTACAGAAAACCTAAATAAATAGAAATATATAAAATTGAAAGCTAATAAAAACATCTAAAACTTATTTTAAAGGCAAGTAATATTGTATGTTTTGACACAAAAGACACTGTCAAGACTATTTGTTACGTTTACTGAACAAGCAGATATAAAAAACAGAGGATGGCAGAATCTAAATAGAAAAATCTAGAAGGTTTTCATAACTGGTAATATCAAACTCGAGAGAATTATTGCAAATGTCACCATATAACTGATGAGAGTGAAGAACTGTCATTCCGATGATGAGCATGGAGAGAAGACAAGTAAATCTTTCAATCATGAGTTATCAGAGGGATAATAGACAAACTCAGTAAACACATGATTTTGTTTATAAAGCAGAGGATGATCATGAAAGTAAACATATCTTCTACACTGTCAACATGAACATTGAAGTCATGTAAGAATAACAGTCTCAGGGATTTCAAAGCCATTTGAGAAAAAAAATCTAATATTATATATCTAATATTATATATCTAATAATATAAATTCATTAATGAACCTGTGTTAGCTCTCCAAAGTCTATAAATTCACTGTGAAGGTTCCAAAAATAATATTTGAATAAAAAATATGAAAGACACAAGGCTGATGATGTGTTCATTCTTCAGGAAGAATGGAAGGATCTTCAGTACCACTTCTACTTCACTCCTTCATAAATTGAATGCACTATCTGTGCAACTCCAATGTGGACAAACATGATGCTGGCTTATGAGATAGATTTTAGATTCTACTGAGTATTAAAGCACTAATAGTATAATGAACCTAGTCTTATTTTTTTTTAAAAAGAAGCAATTAACAACGTGTAAATCAAATACCTGCCTAAACGTGCTGCAGCATACAGGTGTATTTCTGAATCAGAACCCATCAGAAAAAGCAAATGAGTTGTAAGAGTTTGCATGAGAATTTCAGAATGCTCTGGTTATAGCTGTCTGCTCTGAGGTTAGACTATGAGGAAGACTTAGCTCTGCCAGGTATTTAGATTAGAATTTTTTTGGGGGTTTAATACTACATTAAATCGCCTAATTAATACAGAGCAGAAATCAGGCCACATGCTGTCCTTCTAGTTCTGGTACTGACAGTTAAGTCATTCTGGTCAGTAGGATAATCCGTCTTCTGAGGCTGGAAGTATTTCTTTTTAATGATTCAGCCTAGAACTTTAATGCTTGGTATCATACAAAGAGGCACTAGAACAGTTATTCAGAGATTTGTTATTTCATATCCATAGAAGCTGAAAACAACTTCTGTTCTTGACCAATCATTGAATCATCCCACATCAGCATCATTTCTGGGTATATTTGAGAGAAAAGGCCAAGAACTTAATCTTGAATATTTATTTACCATTAAAAAAATGAAACATAAAACTGTTCAAGTGAAGACTCTACTTGTAGAACATGAAGACGACATTATAGGGATGTTAAATGTATTAGGAATTAGGTTGTATGATACTTGTATCAGCAATATTAGTGCCAACCTGATTTCTCACTTATATATGATGTGTTCTTCAACATGTGCTCTGTTTGAAAGAAAATATCCTATTTTGAGTCCTTTACTCATTTATAACATAGAACAAATAATTAAGTGTGACAGCAGCTAATGTGGAACATGTAAACTTCATAATGCAGTTTTTGTTACCTGGCAATCACCCAAACAAATAGAAATGTCAGGTGAACAAATGCATTGTTTACTCAGATTAAAGCTTTAATTCATATAGGAGTAGAGCTTCACATGCAGCTAGAGTGTTATTACCACAAGCATGTGCCATAACCGTGTTGGGTAGGTAGGGTAGGTGGGTGTTGGGTAGGTAGGTATTGGGTAGACAGGTGTGAGTACATCCTACATACCCAAACGTCTCTGACATGTAAGTATTTCTACAAATAAATATTTCAATGATATATAAATGAGCATATAAGTGTTATGATTCACACTTCTCTCTTTACTGGAGAGTTAATACTTTTAATTAAATATGAAGCTATGTTGATTTTTGTTTCTGTCTAGGAAAAAAAAAAGGCAAGCATAACCCAACAAAACAGCAAAAACTTAAGGCACTGCTCTTAAGGAAAGAAAATGATATATGATATGTAACATATTATCTAGTCACACTTTTGCTTTAGGTTGGTTTTCTTTGAACAGTACTAGTGTGTTGGGTCTGATTGGGATGGAGTGAATTTTCCCCACAGCAGTCCTCAGAGCGCTGTGTTTTGTATTAGTAGCTACAAAGCTGTTGATAACACACCAGTGATTTGGTTACTGCTGAGCAGTGACAGCACAGCATCAGGCTGTCTCTCCAACATTCTCCTCTCCCAGTAAGCTGGAGGGTGGGGAAGGTCTTGGGAGGGGTCATAGCTAGGACAGCAGACCCAAACTGACCAAAGGGATATTCCATACCATACGACATCTGCTCAGAAATAAAAGCAAGTGGAATAGAGGGGGGGAGGGGGAGCATTTGGTGTTTCCGTTTGTCCTCCGCAATGTGTAAAAAGCCCTGCTTCCCAGGAAGTGGCCAAACATCACCTGCTGGTGGGAAGTAGAGAATAAAAATTTTGTTCTTTTGCTTCTGTGCATGCAGCATGGCTTTGCTTCTATTAAACTGACTTTTGTGTCAACCTGTGAGTTTGGGTTTTTTTTTGTTCCATCTTATTTTCTCCCCTCCCCATCCTGCTGAGGAAGGGGGTGATAGAGTGGCTTGGTGGGCACCTGGAATTCAGGCAAGGTCAACCCACCCCAACTCAGAATATTTTATGGTATATCTGCTTTTATATTTTAATTAGCTAGTGACAGCAAGGCAGGCAATATTTAAGAAACAAATTCTGCTTTCATCACTTTTTCTACATCAGCTGATGGAGTCACCCTTGTTTTTTTCTTCTCCTAAGAGCACGTGCTAAGAAATCAATACAATTAGCAAAAGAAAAAACTCTTTATGCAGTAAAATGCTACCAAACTGCAGGTGCTAGAATAAACTGTTCCATACTGGGGACCATACAACTTCAGTAATACCAGTACTTGAGGATGAAAAATCAATCAGTTTGAGTGGTCTCCCATTTCAGGCTTTTTAAAGTGCTCTGTGCTTCCATGTCTAGTAATTTAAAGGCATTGCCAATGGCACTCTGAAAGGCATTGCCTAGTCTATAATCACAATTTCAGTGAGGAAAACAAAAAAACACTGAGCAGATCAGCTATAAAAGAAAAGAAAAAAAAGAAAAAAAAAGGAGAAAAAAAATAGTACAGAAAACATCAGCCAGGAATTTTCACATTAAAGTTCATTATATGAAGTTTCTGGGGAAATATCAACTCTGAATATTTTTACAATATCTTCACAAATTCTTCTGTTGGTTTCCTTTTTGGTGTTTTGTGGGGTTTTTTTGGGGGGATGGTTTGGGTTTTTTGTGGTTTTGTGGGGTTTTTTTGTGAAAAAGGTAATTCAGTTACCTTATTGGAAGTAAATATTTGACTGCTTATGCTCTAGAGGTTTGAAAAACTGGAGTAATAAAAACGGATGACTGTTTTCTTCTTATTTTTAACTTGACTAAATATCTTATAGCCAAAAAGAAAATAAAATCTGGATCTCCCATTTCCTTTTTTTCAATATCTTTTTAATAAAATATTAAGGCTGTATGAATCCAGATTTTAAGTTTTTTTGACCCTCCTACAAAATTTTATTTCACTCTCATTTATTTAAATTCTCTATTTCAGTCTTAAATGTTGTTAGTGAATGTGACTTGGGTGCTGCCTTCATTATACTTCTAATCTCACACAATTTATGATGCAAAAATATTGTCACAAAGACTATCCTGTAATTCATGCTTAGCATCTGGGCATTTCTTGTCAAGAATTGCTGTCAGAGCTGGCAAGTGTCTACAGTAGTGGTCATTTTCCCTTTAGTTCGTGAGTCCAAATCTGTGGTCAGGCCTAAAGCCCCAGTCTGACCCTGCAGTGGATTGGGTTATGGTTGCACCTTTAACAGTCCCCTATTTGCAGAGGAAGGGACGCTCGAAAAGTGTGAAGCAAGAGTTTGAACTTGGAATTCCCAAATCCAGTGGCCATGTAATCACCCTTTTGCCCAGCCACACTCAGAATGTAAATATTTATATGACAGTGGAATACCTCCAGCAGGCATGATCAGAAGAGCAAATAGGTTGGTAATTTTCTTCATTGATATTATATTTCCATAAAATGCTTTGTTTTTCAGAAAGTCACATCTGCCAATGAAAACCCATGGTTTCTGGGTTGGTTTTTTTGTTTGTTTTGTTTTGTTTTCCTAGATCTAATATTGTTTTGCCATGCTAGAGTTACTGCTGTTGAAATTGTTGTGTTGCAGAACCCATGAGCACAGACTATATTAGACACAGAAGTACCATCAAGGTTTGCATGAGAGTGATCTGGCATGCTGAGGCAATGAGGCATAAGTGGAAACAGAAACTTCAATTGCCTATATCACATCCCTGGGGTGTTGTGAGGCAAAGCACAGCTAAGCCATGCCTACGACACCTCAGATCTCAGGAGTGTGTTATCCAATTATCTCATGGCAACCACCCCTTTAGGGCTCTCTCTGCTACTAGGAAACACTTTGATGGTGGGTGGAAAAAGATATTTTTGGAAGTGGAGGAAGAAGTTGCTTAGAGGAGAGGATTACTGTAATCAGTGCATTGTGTTGCTAAGTTGGAAAAAAAGAGACAAAACAGTGTTCCAACTTTTTTGGCTTCTGTAACTGTTAAGAAAAAATGATTCAGCAACATTTCAGCAAAATTCAGATTAAATGTTCTTGTAGAAGATTAAGCATGATTAGGTGTCATAAGAAATTTAACAAGCTGCTGTAGGGTAAGTTCACAAAGTAATCTGTGTAACCGATTTATAGCTCATCAACCTTTCCTACACTCTCACCCTGCTACAGCTGTGATCCAACTTGCTCCTCTCTCCACAGTACAGTAGATTCTTTACTATGCAAAATTTACTGCTGTAAAATGGCATATTTTACTATAGTAACAACACTTGTTACCCGGATCTTAACATCAACAGTTGCAGTCTTACTGTGGCAGAGGGATAAAATTATGAAAGCCCACAAACGTTTCTGGCAAAAGGCATGTACAGAAACACTGAGGCAGGGGCAGAACAGGTCCGGACTAAAAGAAATTAACATTGGAGCTCAGCCTCCCATTAAACATGAGAAGAAGCAGATGGAGAGAGTTGCTCACTGCGTCTGCAAAGCTTCTGGATAATGCCACTGTGAAATACTCAGGGCACAGGCTACACCTTAGCACCCATATAGACACAGGCCCAGTTTGAAGGCAATGTCCCAGCCACTTTACAATGGCAGTCCCTAGCTATTTACTCTGTCAATCAGCGAAAAGTTATGTTTCTTCCCCCACCACATGCAGCAGAGTTACTGGATGATAAAATATGTCTGCAGCTCAGACACTTCAGTACAAAGTCCAGTGTCCTGGCCTAAAGATGCTTCTGTTGGCGGTTTGACAATATGTGGACTTCTAACCAAAGTAAGCTGAAGTAGAGACATTGTGTCTTTCAGGACAACTTTGCTTTAGCTGACAGAATGGTGGAGCTGACAGTAACTTCAAATCATCTTTGAAGATGATTCACCATAGTTATCAGGCATTACTCTAAGTTCCATATCTGAGATAACTATGAAAGATTATTGGAATTTTACAAATTTTCACATAATCCATCTTTTCCACCTCCCACTTAGGTTAATGGTAATTAACCCATCTCTAGGAAGTTCAGATTTAAATCTAATTTTTTCTCTGTGTTTTCATATTCTGTCAATTTCCTTCTTTGCTGATATTCAGTAACAATGAATCTTCATAATGCAATTTAGATTATTGATTTGGGGATGAACTCTTGAAATACTCTGCCTGTTTCTCAAGTCAAGATTGTCTGGATATCCTATTGTTGGCCTTCTGCTAAAACAAACAAAAATCTCAGACATACTAAGTTTTAGAAAAGTTTTAGTTAGCAAAGATTCAAACAGGCCATTTCCTCATTTGTTTCAATATTCATCTCTTTTAAAGCCATAGAATCTTTGGGATCCAGTGACTATCTGTAAATTACATGCTGATGCAGCATCCTTAGCTACAGCCCAGGAAAATTTCTGAATCTGGATAGAAATCAAAACTTTATTTCCACACAGGTACAGAATATATAGCTTCAAATTCCTGCTCAGATTGAAATCCCTGTTAAAGCATGGGACAGCCATGAGGAAGAATGCAGGAGGCCCCTTGTTATCGTGGAGCTAACAATGATATACACTACGTAGAAGCTCTTGACATTCCTTTTTGTCATTTCCATGCTCAATAATAATGCGTGACAAGATTTAGACTGGCACAAGTATATTGTCTGTCAAAGGTGCTTCAAGATTTTATTTGGCTGTTAGTCAGCTCACATTACTCCAGGCTATTTGATACACAGAGCACAAAGCAGCTTAACACTGTTGCTATTCATGTTTGAACTGCACTGAAAACACTTCATTAAACGGCCTACTGCAGTGTAATTGTTTAATAATATTTTGATTAGGTTGTTTAGTAGACAATCCTTGCTGGGGTTTTGGGTTTTTTTTTTTCTTTTTTTTTTTTTCTGTCAAGTGATTCTTTGGGAAAAAGTAGTATCAAGATGCTCAGGATAGTTTTAGTTTTTTAAAAAATAGAGTCAGAAAACCTCAATAATCCTTTTTTTAAAAAAAATTGTTAAATTTTTTGTTGTTTGATTCTTTTTCTCTACAGTATTTATGAAACCTCTTAAACTTAGTTGCTGTTCAGGAAGATCTATTCCAAGTCATTATGAAAGAAGCACAAATACAGACTTCAAACACAGACAACAAATCATCCAACTGATCTATTCAGGAATCTCGACCCAAATTCATTGTCCTTCCAATAATAATGTGTAGAACATTTGCCACTGTCTTCAGGCCTGGGAGATTCTTATAGGAGTTATGGCCTTCTTCATACTCTTAAAACAGGATAGGGTTCTGGTTTTCCTTTTGACTAGATACTTGGATATATATTGGCATAACAATAGCAAAAATACCTGCCATTGCTAACCATTTCTCAGAAGCAACGTGAAAGATTGTTCAAGCCTTGAGCAGAATAAGTATAATATGATCAAAAAAATCCCTTATTTTACAAGAGAGAACTGAAAATCTTTATTTGTTTAGTCTATGGGTGTAAGTGGATCCAATTGCCTAATGTAAAGTACACAAAAGATAAAAACAGATAGGCCACTCTAGCACAGGAAGGAATGGATATACAGTAGGCAGCAATGGATTGAGAATGAGAATATTCTTGAGCTTTAGAAAAGTGTGGATTTGGGGTAGACATCCAAACAGTCCAGTAGGGACAAATAAACCAACCTGCCTTTTGAGTGCTGCAAATTTAAGGAGATGCAGCTGTGATGATCCCTCTGACAGCAGGGTAACGAACACGATGACCTAAAATGCTCTTTCCTATCCTGATTTCAACAAAAGTAAGAGAAAAACATCCTGAGAGGGTACTAACAATTGAGCTGCCAAGACTTTGTACGTAAAGTATTGGAACCAATTATCAGGAAACTGTATGTCTCTTTCATTTCTAGAAACATTTTATCTAGATGACAGATGGAATATAATTGTGAATTAAAGGTAGGAAGCTCACATTTCTGTTGTTGTGTTGTATCATATCGAAATTAGTGGGCAGTGAAGTGCCAAGAGACTTCCAGCTGTCTTCTCTCTAGCTCTAGCAGGGCTTCAGCTGCAGACTAGCCTGCTCAAACACTAGACAGGCAGTAGGTAGTAGTGTAGTAGACTACTACACTATTACACTACTACAAACAGCAGACAGTCAGTGTAGCTGGTTTTGATATTTCATCCATCTAGTCATCTAATGTATCTTCTGGAGCTGTGTGTTGGCACAGTTTAATGGAAAGGGCCCTAATGTAATACAACAGAATGGCTAGTGTTAAAGGAGACATTCGTTTGCACTATTCAAAATGTAGTGCATCAACAACTGCCCCTTACATTTGCAAAATTGGACTTTAAAGTTGAATGTTAGTTCATGGGAAAAATAAGCACTAGATTTTATTTCATAGAAAATTTTCACTGCTCTATGTTATTTGACAGCTCTGCAAAGTCATGCCAAGACCTATTTTTAATTGTTTCTCCCTGAAGATACCTGCAAAGAGAGTATGCTCCTGTCCATTGCTGTTCCCACTTGTGCCAATTTTGGACAGAGATAAAGAAAATATATTCTTTTCCTTTTCTGCCTGAATTCACAGCCAGAAGAGGACTGAGAAGGCCAAACATGCTGTTCCTCTGCAAAACCAAGTGAGAGCGCTGATAGTTTATGCTCAAACAAGTAATATAAAGATTGTGCCATATCATATCAATAGAATTTTCAAGTTATCTTAAGTGGTAGCTCTTTGTAAGTTCTCAGATGCCATAGACACAATTAATGCAGTAAAAATATCTAGCCAGAGTTGGTGGGGAGGAAAATATCCTTATCTTTAGCTCAGAAAGGGACAGCTCGGGGGTAGGGGAAGTCTATAACTTAAGAGGCTGCGGTCTCTCAGGCTGAAACTGGGACATTTAAAGGCAACCAAATTCTACCAGATGAAAACCAAATACTGTAACGATGTCCAGTTTTGACAACTGTGCCTCCATCTTCTGTGCAACGTCTTTTACTTTTAATCATGGTATTGCTTAGTCCCCCTGTGAACCTTCCTGGAAAATTGTAACTTATTTAAATTCTTAATTTAAATATAAGAATTAATTTCACCTAATGGTGCTAACTTTTGCTACATCTGTCGTATGCACGATAAGCAGACAGGTCTTTCAAATAATACAACATAAAATGCTTCAGCTTAGTGAAACAGATAATAATACATGGATCAATTGTTCTAAAAATGTTTACACTTCCTAGTGGGAAATTGAAACACTAGGAAACATGTGTAACTGAAATGTAAAGATATGTTTATCTATATCTATAAATATATATGATTTCTTATTTTTAAAACATATGTTTCCATAATTGTTTATATATGCATAAAATAAAAATACATTTTAAATAAAGTATCACTATAAGGAAAAAATTCCATCAAATCTGTAGATTTATAAATTTTCAGATTTTTTTTATTAAGATATTTGATCATTAAGCTGATCATTCAAGAGAGAAGCCACACTTTTGGAGTTCCTTGTTATGATACGAACTCTTTCTTTGTGAGAATGAACTTCAGAAAGTTCATTTAAAATATCTCCTTTGGTCCTCTGAATCTATGAAAATGAGCATAATTTTAGTAAGCAATAGAGATTGTAATTGCTTAATCAATCTTTGTTAAAGTGATGTGACTTTATGAATGGGCATATCTTAAAATCATTTTGGATACAGAATTTAGGGTGGAAGTATGAGGACTTGTCTCCTTCGGTGTTCATGGAAAGTATAAAATAAGTATCCTGTGTAAGATATAGGAAGTAAAATTTCACTCAGCTTAGTATTCACAAAAGCATCACCAAAAGTCTAGGTTTATGCTCACTCAAAAATACATATGTACTGGTCAAAAAAAAAAAAAAAAAGGAGTAGGGAAGTGTACAATTTATGTTTCTGTAATCTGGAAAAGGGGAGACAAAAAGAAGAATCAAAAGCATTCTGCAAGTATGAAAAATGGTACTGAAAATGGTACTGAAAACTACTAGAAGGCACCTTTCACCCATATTCCACTGGGCTCAAAATAAGGCTAGTATTGGGTTTATACTTCAGTAAGGAGCAATGTGGACAGATACTAGAAAAATTGCTTCTTTCTATGAGGATATTTAATCCTTGAAAATTATTGCCAAGTAAAGCTGTAGAATATCAGTTCCTGCATGATTTTTTAAGGAATAGGTTGCTCAAACACTTGTTGGAAATTCCTGTTGCAATAAGATGGAAAAATTGATCTCTTTGTGTTCCTTCCTGCTGAATATTCTATAAGCTTCTTTATCCCTATGTCCTCTAGCTCTTTGCTTCTTCCCATGACTGATTTCTTCTCATCTTAACTGGATTGCCCTCTAAAACCAGGAAAGTCTTAAAAGATGAAAAATATATATGGCCATGTATAAAAATGAATAGCACACTGGATAAAAATGTAAATTGATTTTGGCCAGAACTAATTTTTGTACAGTCGTTGTACTATATAACTTCACATTCCCTCATTATTATCTTACTCTGCTTGCATGTTGTTGGTCTAAAACACAATCTTTTAACAAGAAGGACAAAGTATGCTGATGTGCTTAGCCCAGTCTGATGTTTTCTCACACTGTACACATGAATTAATTATAATAAGATATGACAGTGAAATGGCGTATAAATGAGTGATGTTTATTATATAGATTCAAACTCTGATTTGGGGGGGTTTGGTGTTTTTTGGTTTTTTTTGTGTTTTTTGTTATCCTAATTAGGGTCAATTCTTATTGATGTTAAAAATATTTAAAATTAATACTACAGGGTTTTGCTCACACATATGTATGCTTGTATGTTAAATTACACATTTAAGACATTGCTCACAAAATGGTCAGAAATAAAATTTCACTTGTAGATAAATGCATTCTATATTTAATAAAATACAAGTACTACCTTTTTTTCCTTATTAGCCTTGAAAGTGAGCACCCTTTTAGTCACTTGATATCTGTTGTTAAAATTTTATAGGTGCTACATTTTTGCCACTGAGCATGCTCATAATAACCTCAGATTGCTTCACTCAATTTTAAACCTATTTCTGAGAAAGATTAAAGAAAATATTATTGATGAGTTCTCCAATGCAGGTTTCTGGCTTATAGAGTGGGAATAGTCAGCTGTTACTCACCTGCTCAGACAGTATATCTCATTGATTTGAATTCTTCAATAGGAGTATGGGACAGTTGGATGTCTCCAGCCTATTTAGAGAAGGTATTGGACTGTAGATATCCCTTTTACCACTATTCTTTAAGGTATTCTGCAGAGCTGTGGGGTTTTTTTACGTTGAGTTGGGGTTGTTTAGGTTTTTGATTCTGGAAACTCTAATTATTGGTAGTTTCAATTTGCGTAAAATACTGAATTTTTTACTGGGGCGGTGCTGACAACTTTCCTCCTTGCAATAAAAATGGGGAACATAAAAATTATAAGGAGCATTAGAATGCTTTTGTGAGCACTTGTATGCCAATAATATTAAAATACTCTTCCAGTTAAGTCCAATTATTTAATTCTACTTCAAGTCTATGTCCTTGTAACAACTAGGGAGGTGCCTGGCCTGCATTTGGATGAGCTGAGCTCAGGATGCTATGTAAGTCTTGATCATTAAGATTTTTCAGGTGCTGAGCTTTCATATATTATAAATTTTAGCAGTAGATTTTACAACAGTAAGAGTGTAGCTGGTATTATGCTAAAAAATAGTGTCATATAGACAATGTAGCTTGCATTTCCATATAAAGTGTTTTTGACTGCAGTGTCAGTGCATAAATAAGAATATATGTTTCTATGAATAGTTGTCCATCTCCTGGGACCAAGTAAATGTTGTGTTTCATTATGATGTGTTTTATGAATGATCTTAAAAAATAAGTGAAGACAAAGATCAGTAGTCACCACTAAGTTATTAAACTAGAGTATGAGATTTAACCCTCCTCAGTTACACACTCATAAGCATGCACATCCATGCCTATTTTCAGACAGCAACCTCAAAAACTACAGCCCTCATGTCTCTGAAATCAGTGACAAAACTGCCACTAAATTTTATAGAGGTGTATTTTTAGTGTGCTGCTTACAACTTATGGGGCTTTTCTGAACAATAATTTTCAAAATATTCAAGGACAACTACAGCAACAATTTTTATCTCTTGGGCAAGCTAACCCTTAAACTAAAACCTTCAGAAATACACAGAAAGCTAATAGTATAGTCTGGACACAGATCATCCTGTGGGACTGTGCCAGAGGTGAAGGCCAAAATTTCACTCTTGTTCACTGTTTGGGTAAACGGAGCTTCTTAAAAGTTATGAGACAAAAACATAGCTAAAAGCTATATAAAGGCAGTAAATAATGAAAGGACAAAAGAGACAGTGAAGAATGAGTAGCCTACAGTCTCATCTCTTTTCAAAAGATTATACAGGAAAAATAAAACTCATAAATACTTTCCAGTATCTTAAAAAATTAAAATATTTCCCCATCAAAAGGTCTTTTACTTCCTTTTAAAATTTTATGCAATTCAGGTGCTAGCACTTTTGCCCATATGATTCATTATGTCTGCTTTAGGGTTGGTTCAAGTACTTATGGAAGCTATGCAGAGGGGCTGTATAGGTTTGCTGTTGTGTAGGTTTGCTATTTCCCTCTCACTTTCATTTTCTTCTATTCTCAATGTTCCAGTCAATCCTGTTTATTCTTTTTGGTCTATACTATGGATTTTTTTTTTTTCCTTTATTTTCTTTATTTTGAATTGGCTTGTCTGAATATTACATTTCTTCCAGTGTGAAAAGATTACACTATATTTTTCAATATCTAGCTTTTCTACCAGAATTAAATCTTTCCTTTTTTATGCCTCAACAATAGTTAACAATTTATTTTAACGTGAACACAAGAGTATTCATCTCTGCATAGGAAAAATGCACTCAAAAGAGACCTACAACACACATAGATAATTTACAGAATAGTATTGGTACCTGTCTTTGATCCATTGATCTACAGTATAAGTAGCCTGGTTCTTAAAACAGAGGGTCTCACCTCATGAAAGCTAATTTACTTGTAGCAGTCAGTCTACTGGTCTTTGCTTTCGTTCAACTGTATGTTTTGCATTTTACTTACCAAGAAATGGTGAGAGTATGTGTGTAGTGTACTTTCTCATGTTCTGCTATAATTATGATTACCACTACTTTGATTTTTTTTCCACTTTCTCACAGTCTGTCACGATATTTATCTTAATTAGTTATACTGTCATATATAAATAAAATATGTATGTCGTTATTATTTATAAAGGTCATTCACCTATTTTTCATTTTAAAGGGCATTAATTCCCTAAATACACACAAACTCCTCTCTGTTCATAACCTTCTTTTCAAGAGGGGATGTTTCCCTCTTTAGTGCTTCAGATGGATTTCCAAGGAGAGAGACATTCAGAAGCTTTCAGCCACTTGAGGTAAATTCGGACAGTAGTGATGGTGAACTGGGACAAGGAGAACATTATGAAAAAAACTCCTTAAGGCTTAAGTTTGCTTGTCTTGGAGCATGAGAGCAATAAAGTATAAATTCTGGCATCTATACTCTTTTGGATCCCATTTCTCAGTGCTTTCTGGTCTTCTCTACCTTTTTGTAGCAGTGCCTAGCTCATAATTTATCTCCCCTTGCACTCGTGACACAGTTCTACTGTCTGATTTGACTCATCTCATAATTCATATTCCCCCTTCTTCTTAGATCAGGATGTGATTTTGAGGGGGATATCTCAGTCATACTCATTTACTATGCTCTGATTTGCATTCTGGAGAGATCTCAAAGAGCATGAACTGATTTCCTTTTAAGAATTTAGGTGTCTCTAATGCCATCAATGGGTATTCAATTAAGAAAATATCCTGAAATGCAGCTTAATGTAAATATGAAAACTTGTCACAACCTGTTTTGTTTAGCAAATCTTTTCCTATTGCTCTGTACACCATGAATTAAACATAGCCTTATTTTCAATGTGTCTTCAATTTTCACTAAATTTCCTATGCTGTCAGATGAAGCTGAAGTTTACGGTGCTGCAAGATTTTGTTTTACAAAGCTATTTTCTCATCTTTATGGAGAAGAATTCTGTAAGTATCAAGCAGGGAAACAAAGCACAAAGCTGGTACAACTCATAAAGAGATTTTCTGGGTAGATTTTGATCTTATTGGACATTGCCTTGTTCTAAAGGGTGGGAGACATTAAGGAAAGGCAGGCCTGAATGTAGACTGTTTAGGTTTCAGATCTACTTTTCTTTTAAATTCCTTTAATTTAAGTCATATACTGATTAAGAAGCTCAAGTTATAGATATGATGATTGTTCCTGCAGGGGAAAATATACAGATGCTAAATAGAGGTTAAACTTTGTGTGATGTTAGGTAAAAGCAGAAGAAATAATAATAATTTTAAAAAAAAAATCAGCCTTAAGAGAGACAGGCTAGTTTGAAACTCAAGACCTAAAAGAGTGATCCTGAAAAGAATGTATGGGAAAAGGAACAATCAGATCAGAAAATATGACAAAGCAACATTTGTGATTCCCTTAAGCAATCTTTGAAGATCAAAAGCACTGAGGAAAATTCCTCATTTTTTCACCAAGGCAGGGGATTAAATACTGACAAATGAGACACACTTTCCTGCAGCCAGCCCATATCCTATCTTGTTCACAGGTGGTAACAACAGCAGGACACAATCAGTGCTCCTGCAGGACACAGGCGTTTAGGTTCACATATTTATGTGCCATTTGCTATCTTTCATGACTGACCTTTATGCAATATTGCTCAGAGGAAATTCTGCAATCAGGCTTTGCTTCACCACCTTCACTACTGAGGATTACAAATCCAGTGTGGATTTTCCAAAGGTATTTTCAAACTGAAGTTTGAATATTAGCAAATCTATTAGGTCGTCTGCTTTATGGGTCTCACATTTGAGTTTTATGATTTGCTTGTCACTTTTTGACATAGTGCCAAGAAGCCAGGTGCAGAAATGTCTAGAAATCCACCACTTATTGGGACTCATCCCACATTCTCAGACACTTAGACAAAATACAGAATTATAATTCAAATATTGAAAAATATATCTTGTTTATGTCAGAAAAACGGTTAACATTCCTTTCTTTTTATTTTCCCTTTCATTTTGATATAATGACCTCAGTTATGAAAAAACAGTACTAGGTGCTCAGATTTCTCTATTACTGTATCAGTAATACTAACCTGTTTTTCATGATTCCTTGACAGTTCAGCAGCAATAGAGCTTTTCACTGAGTAAAGACTGCAGAATTAAATCTGAATACAATAGTTAGACAAGGAATCATGAGTGAAAGATTTTTAAAAGAAGCCTAAGAGAGACAATAGATCAGTTGGATCTGGATTTCAATTTCTCTTGGATTTGGATCCTTAATTCCCTTAAATTGCTTGCTTTAGACTAGCCTTAGAGATTTCCATGATCAGACCTGTATCAAAAGTTTGTTACGTTGCATTGCCTACATTACAATTTAGATAACAAAGAGACAAACTTTAAGACAAGATGGTTGCAGGAATTCTTCACTGGGATTTACTACACATACACGGATTTCAAATTTGCTTAGCTGTGGGAGCTAAGTAGGTATTTCATCTAACCTAGCAGTATAGTATTTATCCAAGCCCAAACGAAGCAAGCACAAAGGGTCTCAGATATTTTTTGTATTTTGTGTTTTGATGGTCAAACTGTATTAAAGTGAGGAAATTGATTACAAAACCAAAAACATGCAAATGAACAAAAATCACTACAACAAAATTTAAAAGAAAAAAAAAAAAGAGCAATAAAAATGTTTCTATCTAACCTTTCTGTTTCTTGCCCATAACTTATCTGTGAAACTCCCTGGAAGACTTTGGCGTCTGGCATACACTCTTGGAGCTGATCTTCAGAGAGTAAGACATTCAGCAGACATCTTAATAAGAAAGCATTGGTAACTTACTGTTAGAAGAATTATAATATCACACACATATTTTACTCCAGCCAGTCTTCATCTATGTATACTTGAAAGTAATGCATTGGTTGTATTACATCTTTTCATCCAAGAATTTCCCTTTTTCTCATCCCTTGTTCAGAACCAAACAGCTTTTACTCTCTAAGCTAAAGAAGAAATAATCTCTGCAAATGTTAATAAAGTAAAGGACTATAACAAGGTCAGAACCTCTACATGTGATTTCTGTACCTTTCTTTCACTCATACCTATACGATTAAAATCAAAGTACAGTGTGATACATCTAACTAATGATGCCAGATCTGTGGAGTGCCAACTAAGGGGCCAATCTAAAAATGATTGTTATTCATATTTACTTCATTAAAGCAAACAAAGCTAAAGAAATATTTCAACAATCTAAAAGACACTTTTCAAAACTATTTGAAACAAATATGATTGCTTGTATGAGTTGTTGACCTAAAAAAAAGAGAATTTACATCCATTACGTACATCATGCAATGAATTTGATACCAGGAGACAAATCTTAGCAAGATATGTGAACAAAATTCACAACAGGCTACTACTGATTGTGGTAGAACAGAATTGTCATGCTCATCACAGTCGAGCACTTCCTGACCTTAAAAATACAATCACAAATCTTATTGTATCAATCAGCATGACAAGTCTATTACACTTCAATGAATAACTGAATAAGCCAGTCACTGCGCTCATCACCACACTGGGCTGAACGTTCATTGGGTGATGGTTGTGAATCATTACAGAAACTACTTTAAGCTATATTCCACGGGAGGCTATAACCAAAAAGAAGTGAAAGGAAAACTAAGAAACAATAAAAAAGAAGAATTTAAAAAAAATTCAGAGTACAACATTTTTATTAATGTTTATGACTTACTTGTGTGACAAAAATGCCTGAAATTTCAAGATTATGGTAGATATTGACAGTGGGAATATCCAACCATTGTAAATCAACTAGCTTGATGGAAATGGAGAGTAAACCTACAGGAAGGATAGCATGTAAAATGTAGCATTCCTGAAGTCCTGAATTACTGACTGAACAATTCTGGACCATTAAGGCAACTAATAAAATCTATAAGAATATTAAGTGTTGAAAAAGGAGGAATTCAGAGTTAATAGAAAAATCTGGAGCAAAAAGAAAAATAAAAGTGCATACTTTGCAAACATTACAAATTGCAAACAGCAATTTGTTCTGATTGCTGTAGATTTTTTAAATTAATTTGCAAGCTTTTCTAACACAGCCTGCACCAGTCTATGGAGTTGTCAAAAATAATTCACATCTGCTATCTATTATTCATTCTATAAGCTATCAAAAGAACACAGAAAGTGGTTTGTTTGTTTGTTTTTTTTTTTCCCATGCTCTGTGATTATCTTATACATTACAGTTATTCTACCTTTTCCTAGGTTGAACTCACAGATTTTTCATGAAAAAAAAAATATATTTTGAAAGCTTTTTTTGAAAGTGTACGAACAAAAGCCATCTACAAACCTGAGTTAAATATGAAATTAAAAATTCAGTGATAAACCCCTGATGAACTATACAAGAATGAAAAGTTTAGCTCAGTTAATGAAGTGTATCATTTGGTTAATAACTATTTGCAAAAATAAAACTGAGAAAAGCTTTTATCAACTTGAAAACTTCAAACTTGATTGATCCCTATTTCTGAATAACTAAGCAAAGTACTGTTGTCTGACTGCAATAATACTGCTCAAATAATTAAGTGCAAATTATATGCTTATATACCTTATTAAATTAATCTACTTTTTGGATAAACATACAAAAATATAAAAAAATATAATCCTACAATAAGAATAATAAAATGAAAGTGTGAAGAGAGTTAACTAAGCAATCAAATGCAGGCTAATTGAACAAAAAATCAGAACGTTTCTGGTAGAGTCTCATACCCACAGAAGGTTACAGGTTGCAAATATTTTTTTCCATTGTCCATTGGCACAAATCCAGAAACTTCTGAGATTTTTCATATGAATTGATGGGAAGAAAAAAAAAAACAAAAAAACCCTGATGCATTATAAGATTGCTCAGTAATTATCTTGGACATGAGATAAGGAAAAAGTCCCACTGGTAAGTTGGGAAATTTAAATTCAATCTTCTCTGCTATGATCGGGAACTATTTGGGCTCTCAGCTATTCTAAGGCATAATGAGCAAGTCCTTATCACTTAACTGTTGAGGCATCTCCTGACGTGGATGGCTGTTTGCAGACAGCACTCTGTGTCTCAGCAACACTTTCCTTCCGGACTGTATGGACAAAACTATTCCCTAAAGTCCTCCAAGTCTCTGTTGCCTTCACAAATTACATGATCTTAACTGCTCTGCAAAATATGCAATTAATACTTTGGTTTTAAGAAAATATGACTCCTGTAGACTGCAGCACAACTAGAAATTTTGTCTAAAAAACTTATCACACACAAAATAATATTCATATTGTAAGGTAATGGAGGAGTCTAGGGCTAAGTGCCACTAATGTGGATGTGACCAACCTGTCTCATTTGGCCTCAGAAGCAGAAATCAATATTGCTTTATTCAGAAAGATGTCTAAATTCTGCATGTTTTCAGGGGGAATATGATGACAAAATTAACCTTCATCAATAGGTAAATCTTAACCATAATAGCAGATAAGCTAAAAAATAAGAGAAGAGTAGTTCTTAGAAGAGGGAAATAGTTACTACAAGTTGTTATCAGTAAGATTTCTGTACAAATACAACTAGTCAAATGAAAATTTGCTATAGTGTTCCGATTTAACCCAAGTCTTAAAGACTGAAGTAGCCTTACTTATTCATGGTCCAAAAACTTAACACAAAGTACAAATTATACATCATATAAAGATAATTCTCAGTGAGTGGTCTCCTTTACCATGCTGATCTCCAAATAATTTCATAAATTTTAGTCTCTCAAATCTTGTAGACAATCCTTTCTACTGATACTTTTATGTTGAGAAGGCCCACTGTGCCTTATACTATTCTGAAAATGTTGGAAGCAAATATCCTTATAAACACTAACCTAAATGATAAGGTGCTAGCTCAAGAATCCTCTTTACATTAATATCTGAGAGGGTCAGAATTGAAATAATTTTTATAGTGTTATTTTTGCTTTATTCTTTAAATCTCCTCACAGGACATCCTATTGAACCTATATACATTCAAGGACTTCAATCAGTAATAGGCCTTCAGTAATACAGGTTAAGATTAATGTGTATGAGCACTTGTTTGAAAACAAAACAAAAGGTAAAGTACCGGACAGTTTTTAAAGCTTGGGAATGAACTATCTGAAAGCTATTGTTCCTTTCTATGTTTTTGGCTGTTTCTAGTTGTTACTGGCTTGGAAAAGTCTGATAGCTGTTACTGACAGACCATCACCTACTCATCTCGTTTTCTATTCTTACTGCTGTTTGCAGGACAATTCAGAAAAAGAGTTTGAGGACAAACACAGCTAGCTCCTTGGAACTAAAACTTATATATGGCTCTCCCTAGAAGTGCAGATATTGAAAGAAGTATGAAAGTAAAGAAAAACTTTATTAGAGCCCTATAGTAAATACTTTACTATAGTCAAGTACATAGTTTTATGTTGGAGTATCAAATCTGTCTATTCATTAAGTCTATACATCACTTAAGTACACTATGTATAAGTCACACAAGTGATGTTTGGAATTATACCTGAAAGGCAGAGCTGTGAAATGGAAATCTAGCTGTGGTCAGGTTTTGCCAGGACCTCACTAACCCTTATTTCTCTGTAAAGCAATTCTATGCATGTTCTAGCCTGCAGCTAAATAAAGGACAAGCTAAGAATTAAGAAAAAGGACATAAGACAGGACCTTCATCTCAGAGTCTGAATTCTAATTTCAAAAATGTCAAAGTAAATAGAAAGTGATTTTTATTTAAATAGGACCATGGCCTTGGCTAAAGACTTCACAAAGCACAGGTAGGAACAGAATTCCAAACAACCAAGAAAGGAGAACAATATGAAAACAAAACAAAAACAAAACAACAAAAAAAAACCAATAATTCATATTACCAGAAGTTATTGCAATTTGTTGCATTTATTTTTTTTTCAACATTAGGTTATGCTTTTGTCAAGAGCATTTAATAAGCATTTTGGGAGAAAATCTGTAGCTTCAGCAAAATAAATTGTCCTGGAAATCCTTTAACCTTAGTCCTGTGGTAGGTCAGACTAAATTACCAAAGTGATCCCTTCTGACTTTAAGATCTGTGTTTAATAACCCTATGGTGTTGCAGTTCAACACTCTCAAATACTGAACATTGTACTGTACAGAGTATTATAGGAGCAAGAAAAATCAGAGAACAAATGTAATTGGAACATCTGACGACCTACAGAGAGCCTCAGAAGGGTAGATGCATTAAGCAGCTAGCTCATTTGTCCTCTGTCCCAGGCTCTGGTGCTACTCATTCACAGAAAGACATGTCGTGAGCACCTTCACCATGCTGTAAAATTCCAGACTTCTAAAATTAAAAAGAGACTACAGTCAGATAATGCATCACTTAGCTCAGGGTTTGAAAACTCGGGAAATATAAGAATCTTCAGCTGGGACTCAAAAGATATGATCTGGAATAATATCTGAAGAGAAATTAGAAAAAAATAGAAGCCATATTGATTGTTGGGAAGCCTTCATGGGATGCCAAAATGGAAATAGAAAAGTTTTGTTTTCAGCACTTTCACTATTTCACTGAGGACCATTTTTAAAGTAAATATTTCAATATCATAATTTGATATGATAAATATATATCTGAAATTCAACAGATGGAAATAAAGATATATTTAAAATACTTTGGAACCCGCAAGTTTGTAATGAAATAAGTGTTTAGAAAAGAATAATCCAAATGGTTGAAGGGAGACAAAATTAAATTTTTATATAGAATTTACTGAAAAATTGTCAGGAGAGTGAAAAAATACACTTCCAGTCTACATTATTTGGCCTGCACAAATATCGATTAAAGGGTGGATGCTTAAGTACAACAAAAGCGTTTGTAGTTAGAAATTGTGAGATTGTATATTGAAATTAAAATCTTCTGAACAATGAGAGCCTTTAACTATTGCATTCATTTTCCCCAAGCATATGGAAAATTACTGTTGCTTGATATGTTTAACTTTATAATGAACATAAGTAGTTGTGACAGAAGGACGAATGGGAAAAACAGGCGTTTTCCACTTATAATATCTAGGGTCAGAAATTACTCTCACTGCTCTACAATCTAATTGGAGGTCATTAAAATTACACAGGTGTAAGCAAAATAATGGATCCTACACTTTCTACTGGGATGCACATGAACTTTGGTTCCTATCCTCTTGTCCAGGGAAAGGAACATGAGGAACTGAGAGAGGTTGAGATGGGAAATTATTGAGAAATTCTGAGAATGCCTCACTACTGGATGATTGAATCCAAGACACTATATATTAGTCAAATATATAGTCTCCAGGCCATTCATCTGGATGTGAAGGACTTGCTGATATCAGTGTTTAATAGTAAAAGCAAAGAAAGTATACAGATAAATAAAAATTGTTTTGCTTGGTTTATAGTTATATAGAGAAGCTGACAAAGAATGTTATACTCTTATGAAAATTAAGGGTCATGGATCAATTGGATCAATCAGAAGCACTTACATTTTCAGTGGATTTCTTACTAAGCAGTAATTAGATTAGTGATATGCTTATTCACATTGAAAAGTGCTGGTTTCAGAGTGAAAGTTAATATCATATCTCAGTTGAGACAAGTTCTTGTGACTAAAATGAGTGCTAAGTAGAGCTTTGAAAATGATTAGATTAAATGTTTTGATTTCTAAATAAAGGTCAGTTATGCAAATATTATTTGAAAATTACTTTTAAAGATGAGGAACAATTTTGAAAAACATAAAAAGATTTTGAAATAATATTGCAGTTTGGAATTTTAGCCTATTTCTTATTTTTAAATAAATTAAAATATTTATTTTTAGATAACATTATAACAATTTTTATAGAGATATGAAGTCACAGCAAGTTGACAATGATCAAATGATAAGTTTTGTGCTAGAGGAATCACAGAATCATAGAATGTTAGGGATTGCAAAGGACCTTGGAACATCATCTAGTCCAACCACCCTGCCAAAGCAGGATCACTTACAGTAGGTCACACAGCAACACATCCAGGTGAGTTTTGAATGTCTCCAGAGAAGGAGATTTCACAACCTCTCTGGGTAGCCTGTTCCAGTGGCCTATCACAGAATCAGAGCTCTCTGGGATAAGAATTGCCAAATATTTATGTTTGTACAATGACAGGAACATTTGGATGGTAGTTCAGCTGCTACAGTAAAAATATAAATTTATTGACACAAACTTTTCTTACCACATATCACTGTTCTTCAGCTCACTACTGGAGAGTCTATTGCTAAAATGAACATCGTATTTAAGCAATCGCTCTCAAAAGTTATTCTGACATTGATTTTGCCTTTATTAAATAACACAGGGGTGACTTAGTTGATTGTTTCTGAGACAGTCAGACCCTCACAAGTCAGTTCATCTTCATTGACAGAACCAGGCAGAGTTATAGACAGTCATTGGAAAATAATAAGAACACTGCTGCAATTTATTTTTTAATTTAGTTTTTTAATTAGTAGGAAAATGATAGGAAAATAATGCAGTAGAAGATGAAAACCCTTTTGTCCTTGGTTATAACAAATAAGATTTATAGATGTAGGTACTGCTGGCATTTGTCTATTTTCCAACTGCAAGCTGACAATTTCTTCTAAAATCAGTACTTTAACGGGATTTTAAAGCTGTGCTAGAAATTCAGAATTAAGATCACAAGGCAATAAGATTTCTGATGAAAACAAAATGAAGACAGCTGATATCGTTCAGCATTCAGATGTAACTAATTCACATTGAACAGACTAATAGCACTGCATAACGTCTGAGCAAATGTCCCTGTTTGTATATATGACATAAAGATCCAGTGGGGAACTTCCAATTGCACAAGAAAGCTTGGTATTTCTTCCACTTTGGGCTGCTTGCATCCCAGTGTGCTGGCAGCTGGATTGTGGATAAGATTTAAAGTATTAGCTCTACATTAAAAGGATAATATAATGAGAATAATAATAGATACAGACTGATTTACCACTGCAGAACAAATCAGTCTGTTTCTGGCAACCACTGTACAAAATAAATAGAAAATATATTGATCAAAGCACAAACTCAACATCTAGTGGTTTTCATTATTACTTTTTAACTCATTGGAAACTGCATTACTTCAGAATAAACACAAGTTTTAATTTTATGTGATGTGAAAGACAACTGTGAGTAGTCTGATTCAATTAACATTCAAAAACTTGTTGAACTTTGCTTACTTTACAAATGTGGATCCACCTAAGAAACACAAAGGACTAAGTAAACACCTGCAAAAATGAATCTATGTGCTGTGTGCGTAGATCGTTATTTGACACCTTGCCTCATTGAGATATAAATAAGATAGATAACCCAATCAGATTTTTCTCACACATAATGATAAAAGTTACACTTTTTCCTTTGCACCTGGCTTTGAGTTGTTTTGGTTGCATTCAAGTTTTGGTTTTTTTTTAAGTTTTGCCTCATAACCAAGAAGACTAGAATTTTAATTTTTATACAGAAGCTTGGATTAACACCTGTGTTAATCCAAGCCTGTTTAGGGTAGCCTTCATGGGATGCCAAAACTGAAACAGGAAAGTTGCTAAAAAAAAAAAAAAAAAAAAAAAAAAAAAAAAAAAAAAAACAGAGACAAAAAAAGAGAACCTACATAAGAACCTATGAAAGAAATAAAACACAAAGTGCAACCTCCTTACTCTATTAAAATGAGTGAAAGACTTCATGACTCTGGAACAGAGGGAAGGTGCAGACAGGTAGTGTAGCTTCACCAAGATTTCTATTGTTTGCTCTTAGTAAATTATTGTAAAAATTATTACTATTAACATTGCTTTCTACTTTAATAGCTGAGTGCTTTAAATCACAGCACCTATGAAGAAAGCAGCCAAACTACACAAATAACACAAGATGGTATGCAGAAGCACAAGCTCCCTCTAGACTAGTTAGCACTTCAGAGGCAAGCTATGATGATTTGAACAACTGGTATTATCATGCAGAGTTGAGCGGTTCTCAAGGTTTTTACATGAAGGACCACGTAATTTAGGGAAGTTTAATGGAGCAGCTGAACAACATTAATCTCAATGTCTTAATGGGTGAATGAATTCAATAAAATTGGTGAAGGGTTTAGAGGGGAAGCCTTATGAGGAGAAGCTGAAGTTGCTTTGTTTGTTCAGCCTGTAGAAGCGGAGACTGAGAGGAGATCTCATCACAGTCTAGAACTTCCTCACAAAGCGAAGAGGAGGGTCAGGCACTGATCTCTGCTCTCTAGTGACCAATGATAGGATCAGGGGAAATGGCAGGAAGATGCACCAGGGGAGATTTAGATTGGACATTAGGAAAAGGTTCTTCACCCAGAGGGTGGTGGAGCACTGTAACAGGCTCCCCAGGGAGGTAGTCATGGCACCAAGCCTGACAATATTCAAAAAGCATTTAGATAACACCCTGAGAAACATGGTCTGAATCTTGGGATTGTCCTATGCTAGGACAAGAGTTGGACTCGATGATCCTTGTGGGTCCCTTCCAAGTCACAACATCCTATGAAATCCTTCAGTCTGAATTAAGACTGTTCTGAAGTGAATCTCACAATTGTTTCCAGCTACAATTCTTTGGTTCAAATTGCTTTTAAAAATATTAATAATTGTAGCCTTTTTTACTTTTTTATACCATTTTTTATGTCCCATTCTATTTCTCTTTTTAGCTCTGCTGCATTTTGCAACATCATAGTATAGGAATGTTTCACAGTCACTAATCTAGATTAAGTTTAGTTTTTTATTCCACTGTTGCCAGTAGTCCAATTTAAGAAAAATGTTTCTCTGAGTTCAGTACTGCTGATCACTGCAGCTAGTTTGTCCTTCTGATCCTGCAAGTCATCAGGCAGTTTCTGCTGATCCTTTGGTGAGTCACCAATCCTTCCAATGGGCAGGCACTGAGATCACAAAATCACAGAATGACTGAGGTTGGAAGGGACCTCTGAAGGTCAGCTAGTCCAACCACCCTGCTCAAGCAGGGGCTCCTAGAGCACATGAGCCAGAAGTTTGTCCAGAAGTTTTTTTAATATCTCCAGGGAAGGAGATTCCACAACCTTTCTGGGCAACCTGTTCCAGTTCTCAGTCACCCTCACGGGAAAGAAATCCTACTCTTACATTCAGGTGGAACTTTCTATGCTGCAATTTATGCCCCTTGCCTCTCGTCCTATTATTGGGTGCCAATGAGAAGAGTCTGGCCCCATCTTCTAGACACTCTTCCTTTAGATATTTATGCACATTAATCAGATCCCCTCTGAGTCAACTTTTCTCCAGGCTGAACAGGCCCAGCTCCCTCAGCCTTTCCTCATATGAAAGATGCTCCAGTCCTTTAATTGCCATAGTTGCCCTTCACTGGACACACTCCAGGAGTTCCATGTCTTTCCTGTACTGGGAGCCCAGAACTGGACACAACACTCCAGGTGGGGCCTCACCAGATATACCCTAAGGATTCCTGACTGGAAACTTTTTCACTTGGTGAATAATTTCCTAGCCAAAATCTGTATTTATATCATATCAAAAAATAGAGCAAAATGTTTACAAAATATTTTTAAAAGTAGTTTTTCATTTTCAGAACATTTTACCTTCTGTTTTCACAGCAAAGTTAAGATTTCAGTTCAGAGGTTCAGAAGAGGAAATAAAGCCTTTCTTCTCTTACTCAGGAGTCCAGTGAGCACTGCAATCACCCAAATTTAATTCCTTGCACATCTAAACTCATCTCCTTGTTTTCCCTGGGGTACTGAACGCCACCTACAGGAGAATACAATAACCATCTTATTATGAGGTGATATAGACTGGATTGTTCTCAGTCTCTTGTTGCTATTTCTTCATAACAAGACAGAAAAAATATTTTGGATTGAACAACATGAATTGTTGAACCTTGAACTGGGAGGTTTTTCATTTACTTTACTTGGGAAATAAAAAGAAAGAAAAAAAAAAAGAAGAAAAAAACCAACAAGGTTTGGTAAGTGAAACTTTATTTGATCTGTCGTTTGTTGCCATTCCTATTCTCTTATTCATCTGCTAAGCTAAAACAAAGAAAAAAGTCATTTATTTTTATAATTTATTCCTAACCTCTATTTTGGGCTCTCTTCTCTGAGCTCTACTGCCCTTTGCTTGCATCTTATCATTGCACAGAGCCCTACTGGGGAAGTATAACATAAACAGGCTCTGACATTTGCACCATTGTTGTGAGACATATCAGCATTTATAATATCCATAACAGAATATTTTTATAGCCCATGGCTTAGTGTGAGTCTGGCGGGTATTTTGTGCTGGCAGTTGCTCTTTATTCCTTAACTCCACGATATGCAAGACATCCCCAGAAACTATTGCTCTTCTAAAACTATGTCAGTGTTAAAGCAATTAGAGTAAAATGAACAGCAAAATGCTATACTAGCTCCAAGTATGCACACCAGGGTTCCTTGAGCAATCAAACTTGTTGAAATTAAAGGTCAAGAGATCAGGACTGTAACTTTAAGCAACCCTGGGGAAGGCAACAACCTTCTACCTTTGTTGTATTATACAAGCTGCCCATGATCACAGAAGGTGAAAAACAGCTATCAGATCACAGGATCTTTTCAGAGCTAGAAGCACCTGCAGTTAGGAACAAAAGAATTCACAAAGCCCTCCTTTCATAAGGGAGGCTAGTTAATAGTTCAGTGTGCTACTCTTTGGTAGATGTGTGCATGATAATCTCCAGCAGAACACAATATTATGGACACTAAAATTTTGTATTAAATTATTTTCTTGCATTCAGTTGTCAGAGGAATTAACAAATTCGTTTATTGAAAAAAATAAAATCCAGAACACTGAAAGAGTTTGGCACTTTAAAATCAGGTTTTTTTTAAGGAACAAACAGTGGGCTAAAAGGAATGACAGAGTAAAATAAAAGGCAAAAAAGTTGTATTAGCTATTATTTTGGAATCAGGGATAAAAAGTTAAAATGTGTTCAAAATTAGTGTTGTGATTCCTAATCCTGTCTGATTATGGAGTACTTGCATTGGCTTTTACTGGGGGATAGTGAGAAAAGGGTAAACGTAGCCTGCCTAACAGTATTGAGAGTAACCAACACCAGTTGCTGAGACCCTTAGGCTAAATCCATGCTGTATGTAATGCAGTTGATTCTAAAAGCAGTACATACACTTACTCAGTATTATGTTGCTGGCTATATTAGCACTTTAGTTTTAATCAGGCCTGTAGTTTTCACTCAGCTCTCCTGATAATCCTACTTACTGCTTTTTATTGCACATATAAATTAGCATGGGCTCAGAGATCACAACCTGGGTTCCTTTCTGATAAAATTAAACCAGAAGATGTGCTCCACAAGTACACCTAAATGCTCTCTGTCTGTTAATAGACATCAGTCCCTGGAAACAGACTAAAGCAAAACAAAATTAAATTCTCCCAAGTGTGTACAGTATACATATAAAATATCTACCTTTAACCATTTTGTTCAACACTTGCTCCTTTTGTGCTGCTAACATAGATGCAATGTTTGCAATCACTATTCCTCTACACATTCTAGGGTGTCCAATGTTTTTCCTCAAAAACTAAAGGTAGGTGAAGCTCAGACTGCTTATAGATCTCATCAGCTTGCTTTCATGATGAAATCAGGAATCATTTATTCATCCATCTGGTATCAAGCATATCATAGCCTTCAATGTAAATGGACAAGACAGTGGTGCGCCGAGCTGTATATCACAAGTAGCACAGGTTCAAATACATAATTGAAAAGCTTCACAGACCCAGGATTTCTTCCCTCATGTTCTCCAAAGACCACTGAAACATTTCCTTATGTATAGGCTTATCTACACTATTTGAAATTATGTAAGACAGTGAGTTGTATCTGTGCTTGAAAGTCAATGTAGAGAACCTCTAGTTTGTGACAAAGCATTTAAATTATATATGTATGCTGTTGAATATATGTGGTACTCAAAGCCTCCACACTATTATCCTATTATTATTTTGTTTCTCAAGGAGTATTGCGATGAAACTGAACATCCAAACCCATCAGAAAAAGATTATGTTAGAGATTCAGATTTGGAGGTGATGGCTCAATCATGGAATATATAGGAGTAACTGATACAAGTACTGCCCCATGCAGTATAGGATTTACTGCATTAAGGGAGTTCTTTAGAGTTATATGTGACACATGGTAACTGAAGAATTATGTAATACACTATTAAGGCCCAAGGTGTGAACTGCAGGTTGATTTCACATATCAGGATTTCCCAGCACTGAAACAATGCAAACCCTCTTTATATGTCCTACAAACATGTATAAAGGGAGTGTTCGTTAAGTGACACTTGAGCAGTTCTAGTATCAAGTGAAGCAGTATAAAGGTGTTCAGTGGCAAATTATTCCTGTGTGCCCACTGGCCCAGGAGATCTGTTTTTCATCCTCTCAGCTATCTATCCCACTGTCTGCCTGTCCAAGACCACAGACTAAGTTAGCATGTAATCATCAAAAAGTGCTGGTAAATTGAGATTACTAGTGTAAGAAATAGAAGTTGTTCTTGCTTCCAGTGACTGTGCTGAAAGAAACCCAGGTATTTTTATGCTTTTGTTTTATTTACTACTATATACAACTTGACTTAATACTCTTTTTTCTCCTTCCAGCCCTATTGTCCAAGAAAAAGCAAGGATATTATTTCACACCATTTGGGAATAACTATTAATGTTCTTTTCATTTCTTAAAATTAATTTTAAAAACAGTAGTGTGTTTTTTAAGACTTTTCCAGGATGTTGTTTGAGACATTGAAATTCTTCATGTGGGCTCTTGCTGTTGAAATGGATGCTGCTCCTAGGAGAACAGGAAAGGGAAGAGGTTAGCTAACTCTCCAGTAAATGCCAGTTTCATTTGAGGAGAAATCAGATTCCATATCTTCACCTGGGAATAGACATCAGTCCTCTCCTTAGTTTTGTTTCTTACTCCTTGTAAGAGTAGAGTAAGAAACAGCAGCTGTGTGTTACAGCAGCCCAGTTAATATTTCCAACACCTCACTGACACTTCTCTGCAGCAATGGAGAAAAGGACACGGTAAAGTGGTGAGAATAGGGATGATAACATGATCAAAATTCAATACAGGAAAACAAAATGAAATGAAAGCCAATGGAGGCAAAAAGCCAACTTAGTACCACACCTGGTAAACCTACACCCCCTTCACTGCCATACAGAAAACATCACACAAAACAGAACTGACAGGTTGAACTACAACTGGCACTTCCTTTCCCAAAAATGTTTACTTACCCACCTAGTCTTCAAATTAACTTATGATGTATAGTGCTTCTTTTATGCAGTTGTATAGATTATTATCTATACCAGGTAGAAGGTGCTGTTAACTTATATGGGGAAAGGAACAGTGTGCCTACATTTGTGTTTTAGTTTGGGTGAGAGATGCATCATTGAAGGAAACCTCCTGATTTTCACCACTTGTCTTGTTTTAGTTGTCATCACAGTGTAGCCTTATAGTACAAGAACTGAATTTCACTTCAATGAAGCTGAAACAGAAGATACAATCAAGAAGCTTATGTAATATATCAAACATTAAGGAGTGTTCAGTCTGAAGGACCTGACTATTGCTAGTCCAGAGTAAAACTGCTGAAATGTGTCTGGTGTGGAAAATACTTTAGGTTTATGTTTCTATGGTACCTTATTATTTTCTAATGTAGACATCAGCAATAAAACTTTCATACTACATCTGAGAAAAATGGCTGAATGGATTGGCAGCTTTAACTATGTCAAAAAACAGCTGAGTCATTTTTTTGAGCTCTTTTTCTTATCTTCAAGGAAAATAAAATCTGCCAGTAAGTAACCAAAATGGTAAAGTCAGTTTAAGAAGAGGGTATCTTGTCAGGAAATGGCCATTTAACTGTAGGGACTTATAATGGAAACTAATTTTCCATATTGGTTGCAACTGTCGTTACAATTCTGCCACAAGCTAGTAGAAAATTAATGGCGTGTAGCATTTACAGAGTTTGCTTATTCAGGAGAAAAGAGGAAATTCATAAAATGTCTAGAAATGTAGGAGAGTTGTGAAGGTGTATGAATCAATGCAGAGAATGTAAATTATTTGCTGGCATGTGGAAAGATTTTATTGTAGAAATAAGCCAATCTGAGAAAGACCTGTGGTATATACATACCATATAATAAATGCTTCCAAGCCTAAGAACATTAAAGCCTATTACAAGACTTCGTATATCCCCACAGAACCCAGTTTTTATGCTACCAGTCAAGCTGTGAAAAAGTTGCCTAAATATCACTTAAAGAATTTGCAGCTCTTATTTTTTGTAAGCTACGCACACATGAAGGCCAATTCATAACAAATGTCAATGTCTCTACCTCACAAATTCTCTAATTCATTCTTGTTTTTATTACCCTCCACTCTATAAAATTTTGTAAGTGTAGTACACACACTCATACATGTATTTATACTAGTTGGTCATGCAACCTCTGAAGTTAATGTAATTATAGATGTTAAATTTTCTTCTTGGAAAAATGAAAGATAAACCTGAAACCCAAAGAAAAGATAGTTCTGGTTACATTAATAGAAAAACTAACATCCAAACTGTCACTAGGGCTTCAGAATCTGGAACATTTGAACAGAAAAAACCTGTGCTGACTGCAGTGCTTGATCCATATCTAAAGGCCATAATTAACACCATACTTTATTTTCACCCCACATACTTTTCTGTGGCTAAGGAAATGGTCTCATAAAACATTCAATGTCTGTGTCAATCTAATTAGGTTTCAGACCAGAAAGATAATAAAGCTGTATTTTACAAAAAAAAAAAAAAAAAAAAAAAAAAAAGGAAAAAAAAAAAGGAAACTGTTGCATGTAAGTATGCAGACCCATAGGCTTTCCCACTGTAGACATATATTTTCTTTTGGTACCTCACAGAAACATAGAATAGTTTGGGTTAGAAGGGACCTTAAAGATCACCTAGTTCCAACCCCTCTGTCATAGGCAGGGACTCCTTCCACTAGACTAGGTTACTCAAAGCCTCATCCAACCTGACCTTGAACACTTCCAGGGAGGGGTCATCCATAACTTCTCTGGGAAACCTGTTCCAGTGTCTCATCACCCTCATAGTAAAGAATTTCTTCCTCATATTTAATCTAAACCTACCCTCTTTCAGCTTAAAGCCATTTCCCCTTGTTCTATCACTATCTGCCTTTGTAAAAAGTCTTCCCAGCCTCCCTGTAGGCCCCTTCAGGTACTGGAAAGCCAGTATGAGGTCTACCCAGAGTTTTCTCTTTTCCAGGCTGAACTGCCCCAACTCTCTCAGCTTGTCCTCATAGCAGAGGTGCTCCAGCCCTCTCGTCATCCTCGTGGCCCTCCTCTGGACTTGCTCCAGTAAGTCCAAGTCCTTCTTATGTTGGGGACCTCAGAGCTGGATGTAGTACTCTGGATGGAGTCTCACAAGAGTGGAGTAGAGGGGGAGAATCACCTCCCTCGACCTGCTGACCACACTACTCTTGATGAAGCAGAGGATATGTTTGGCCTTCTGGACTTCAGGCTCACGTTGTTGACTCATGTTGAGCTTCTGGTCCACCAGCACCCCCAAGTCCTTCTCCTCAGGGCTGCTCTTGATCTATCAGGGCTGCTCTCAACCTCTTGATGCCACAGGCAAAAGTATTCCTTTATGTGTCAATAATTATGATCTTGAGTAAGTCACTAAAAATAATTGGAAACTATTCAAAAGCATAACAGGACAACTAAGGACACAATTTTAGACTGTATTTCCAAGACCAGAAGAAAATAATAACTCTCTCTACAGCAGATGCATATATGTAATTTCTGTGTTAAGAGTACTTTGTATATATATCAATAGAGGATTACATTGTTAAAAAACTGTAAAGTGAGATTTCTGTATACTAAACGGGGCTGTGAATCAAGAGATATGGTTTCCGTATCTACTTTTCACACACAATTTTGCCATAACCTTGGGAAAAACATATTCCAGCTACACTTGTCTCAGCTTTTCTAGTCATAAAATAGAAATGATACTTCCTCACCTCATTGGAATGAGGTCATGGTCATTTTGGTACTGTTTGCTGCACATATTTCAGAAGACAGGCAGCTATATAACTCAAGTATTATTTCATAAGGGGAACATGATACAATTGCCCTGTGTGCATCTAACTGTGAGGATAAGAAAAAACACTGTATTGCCCACACCTCTACTAAATCTTTTTTCTTGTTCCATTTCCATTCAAATGAAGCCTCTGTTATTATTTTCTGTTAATTACATTAACAGATGAAAAAATTAGGATACTTTAATCTCGAATAGTATACTTTACACGAAGAAAAAAACAAAAAAAACACCAACTTCTGCATCTTAAAATTATTTGTTTCACTAGGAAATATTTATATGATATTTTCTTTGTTATTTTTTTCCTAAACCCATCAGCTGCCAATGTTATTACCTAAATAGAAAGTAGTTTAAGCTTGACATAAGAATATGTGATTCAAATACTCAAACCCTGCATAATTAACCTGTCAATTGCTTTTGTATACTCTATGATTGGCTGCCTCATAGAAACTGTGGATTTAATAGGATTTAAATGTTTTTCATTGTAAGTGTCAGATAAAAGGTGAAATGGTACATGTCTACCCATCAAGGATTTTCCAAGAACTTATACTAGGATAGACAGACGATTACCTAATTCCACACCACAGTTATTCATAAATTTATAGGAACTTCTTCAACCCGTTATGCATTTTCAAACTCTGTAAATAAAGGGCTGACCACTTCACTGTCTTCATTATCAACTCTCTTCTCAAGCTTAGATCAGTTTCAGTCAAAGACATTAGAACTGCCAAACAGTGTATGTAAGCAGAGCTCTTTGTTATATTTTGAAGCTTAGTGCAAGTATGCAAAGTATGTTTCAGTTCTATCTATTCACATATTACTCTGCTTATGGTGTGAGCAGGGTAGGGAAAGAAAACCATCATAGGATCAAAAAGTTCCATGGCTCCTGTGGTTCATTTCTGAAGAGTTTTCATTTTCTCATGTATGTTGTGGGGAACCTGGACTCCAATTTCGATAACATGAGTGATTTAGGTAGCTGGAACAAGTGTATATTGGATTAATGCTTAACACTGTAACATACAAATATCTTCATGGAACTTACAAAATCCTGAATGCCGTGTTCTCACCTATTCTGAAACAATTTAAAATGAGATCAGCATTTAAGATGCCATTTTAACAACTTAAATAATTTAAAATCTAATTTAAGTTAATGCTGAAAAAGTATTCTAAAATGTTTATGGTGCTGCAAGTCTTTTAATGAAGGATAAAGTGCTGTTAAAGTAATTCTATTTGAGTTGCTGTGCGAACTGATGGAAATGGACATAACAAAAGTTGATACGACATCTGGAAAATTTCCTCATGCCAGGGTAGGAAGCCCAAAGAAAAACTTCTCAAACTGTGTAGTCCTTGGTATCCTGGTGTTTAAAACGCGGATCAGGTACACCACCTTACGCTTTTTACATTTACATAGAAATCTCATCCAGCAACTAAAGAAAGCTATATCTGGATAGCCTGTATTCACCTGAAAGAGAGAATAAAACCAACCAGTATACACCAAGTCTTGCCACACAACACTAAGAAATGGACCTACATATGCCTAGTTTGTTTTCACGTTACAACAGTGAGCTTTTGCAACCATTGACATCACCAACCACAACTGACACACAATTTGGCCTTCCCTCTATTTTAGTCCCTTGATGAGTGCACGTGTCCTATGCAGCTTGTCATAAAAATTCCATCATTCTCCAGAATCTCCAGAGGGACTCTTAACTAAAAGAGGTCTACGGTTTGCAGGCCCTCTCATAGTATGACAATGTTGCAGAACAATGTCAGCAACAACAAAACTGGTCATAACAATTCGTGTTTGCTTTTTCTTGACATCTGCGCCCTGATATGTGAAAAAAAGCACTAAGGTGTGAGTATAAAATACAGCTACCTACTTCAAATGTAATTGTATGTCCTAAATATCAGCAGAGTGCAGAGTAATATTTTTTCCTTCCTGTTTTAGGGCAATAGGTAAATGGAGCTGGTTACTAAATATTTTTGTCACAAATGGCTGACCAACAAGGAAGGTAAGAGCTCAATAACATTTTGGAATATGTAACTGTCTCAGGCAAAAGAATTGAGTATATTATAGCAATCCAAGAGTAAAAACGTTATGCAGAGACTTAGCTTTGTGATTTGAGACAAGTTAGTACGAAAATCATTATCATAATGGTCTATTACATATTGGACCAATTTTATGGGAATTGGAGACTATTACTTCAATGATAATGGTCATTGAATATTACTTATTTTTGTGTTATTACACACACAATTACTCTAGTATCACATCAAATGTCATCTGAATAGATATTGCAACAGGGTGAAATTCACTTACTTACACCTTTACATACAGCAAAGTAAATTGTACTGCAAACAGAGGTGAAGAAGAAGGCCTTTCACCAGCAATTTCAGTTATACATTAGATGTTGTGATTAAGGAGCATTATGACTTAAATGCATCCACAGTATAGAGAATTGATTTATGTCTTCTATGAGTGTAATTAAAAAGCAAGAAAGGCAAGTAAAGGAAAGAAATCTAAGCAGATGTAAAAAAAGAAAGCATATTTGGAAATAACAGCCACTTGGAAAGGAGGAAATTTATATAACAGTCCTCACTCTGCTGTTCTGGGTCAATGGGATAGATATAATCTTCTCAAAATCATGTAGATGGAATATTTGATTTTGTGCAAGTGTAGAGGTTTTCTTCTGATCTAAGACAGGGCTCACACCAGTCAAGTAAAAAGTACTGATACAAGAGATAAATATGTGAAAGTCTGTGAGTTAAAAGACAGGTTTATCTATTCTATATATTCTAAATTATTTAGAGTTGTCAGGCACTCTCTATGATTTTTTATTATTTTCAAAGAATCTAGGAATCTGAAAGCTCAAATACTTTAATGGGTGAACTCTTTAGAAGTGTTTATGCTGAGAGAGCTAGAACTAACATATGAAGTGACAGAGATGCTAGTCAAGAATGAGTATGCTGCATTCTTCAGAGTCCTGTTAGTTTCCATAAAACTACAAATGGTTTCCAGCATACGGGTATTTAATAATATTTTTGGTCTTATTAAATATCTTTGAGGTATAGTGGGGAGGAGGAATTCTGAACATACATATTATCATATTTTCATACTTGGGAGTAGAGATGGAGTAAAACAAAATGTCTTCTTACAAATACATTAGATACCTCAGAAAAAAAGTATCTTCTTGACTGCCACTTTACTTACTTAAGACATTTATGGTAAAAAATAACAGCTATGTAAATAGAAGAAGAAAGTTATGATGCATATGAACTACAGTTTTCTTTTATTTTACACTCATAGATTTTTGTGCCAGATTTGTTTGTTTGTTTGTTTGTTTTCCCCCTTCAGATTTGGCATACAGCAGATCTCTGTCATCTTTGCTCAACTAAAGGTGGAAAAGGAACTGAAATCAAAGAGGTGAGGATGGAATTGTTTGTGGGCCATTTGACACAGCTGTTGCAAATATTATACATCTGAATTATTCTGTGCCCTTTTACATAAAAGAGAATTGTATTTGCCACCATTTGAAGCTGTTCTGCTTTGTTATTCATAAGCAAATTATTTTAATCTTTTTAGCTTTACTCATTTGTTTTTGTTGGTTCTGCTTCTTGTCAACAGTTCCTTAAGGACTTTGATTTTTCATCTAAAACACAGTCTCTAAGATTTATAGGGCTTTATCTGGCTATAAAAAGAAATGTGTTTTCTAAGCATAATGTGAAACATGAACACTAAACTGCCTCTGTATCCTCATTTTCTGGTTGTCAGAGACTGACCTTAAGATGTCAGATTTCACTCTGTGGACAATATGTAGAGTCAATCTGATTGATTTTTTAAATATATTTGTAGGTAAAATTTTGATACCTTTACTCAGAATGGGTCAGATTCCAGCTTTTTAATGTAATTTGATGTCATAAAATTGTATGATTTCATACCATTTAGCCATGGGGGATAATCAGATAGAAATTACCTCAGTGCCTCATTGTAACTAAAAATCTAATGTTACCCTTATAGAGACACCCTTAGGGTAGACAAAGTAGACTACGTAAGAATAAGGAGTGTTTATAATCCTAATTTTGGCAGTAAAGCAATCATCACATGAATATTGTGTCCATTCTGAGACTCAAGATTGAAAGAAGATATTGAAGAGTCCTGTGGAAACAGGAATTTGATAATACAAAGCTCTTCAGTCTAGTAAACAAGATTGTAACTGGAACAGAAGCTGAATAAATTTGATATTAAAAGTATACCAAGATTTATTACTTGTTAGAATAATTTATGTATGAATTTTGCTGGGTTCTACAGCAAAATTCTTTTTTTTTTTTTTTTTTTTTTTGTAACAAAGTAACTTTTTTTACAGGAATGACTTCATCCAAATTCTATCCAAATACCTATTATCAACTAGATGATTTTAACTATTCCTTATCATTCTATAATGCATGAACCATAAATTAACTTCTTTAAAAGGTCAGATATGCTTTCCAGAGTAGCGTTTTGGACTCATATTTATTCCATCTTCATAGACTCTTCAAACATGCAGAGCATCTCTTTTTCACATACACAAGGAGACCAGGATGCCTAGAATTCTGCCCAAAAATGTGATAAAGTTATTGGTTTTGGATGATGAAGCTGATCTGCAAATGCACAACAACTTTAATGTGCTTTAAATATGTATGCAAAGCACATCTACCTTGTGAGTGCGCTGCTTCTGAGACTTCCAGGACATGCCAGACTCTTGCTTGTCCCTACCAGCTCAAATTCCTGAACACAAAAACAGCCCAGATAGGGAATTCAGTAATTCAGTCACTAGTATTAAAACCAGTAGTACACTATGCAAGGAACATACTTTTCAGGTGTAATTAAGATCCTAGTTGGCTTACATTTCCTCTGTAATCACTAGAGGCATGAACAGCAGGAACTCATCAACCTAGTTTTGCTGAATTCTAGACTACTTCACTTGAGTAGCTAAAATTATATTGAATGTATTTGAGTCTTACCCTATAAATAAGTCTGTTGGTTTAAATGAGAACTGGAATAAAAGAAGGAGCTGTGTATGTCTCTTCCTTCCTTCCTTCCTTCCTTCCTTCCTTGCTTCCTTCCTTCCTTCCTTCTTTTCTCCCTCCCTCCCCCCTGTCCTTCCTTCCTTCCTTCCTTCCTTCCTTCCTTCCTTCCTTCCTTCCTTCCTTCCTTCCTTCCTTCCTTATGGAAGAACTATTAGTATTGCAAATGACAAAAAGTCCATGTGTTTTCATCCTGTTGTGTGCTGAACCTGGAAATTCAAGATTAGGAAGTGGGAATTATCACTGAGCTTTTGATTGCCTTCTTCAGGCTAAATTTGCTTCTATTTCAAGTATCTGTACTTGGTTTCATTTCAAATGGAGCCCAGTTTCACCGATATTTTCAAGAACTCAAAATAGAAAAGTAAAGAAATAGTGAAATATATTAACAAAACACCCATTATGAAGTTTTGTCACTTTTGAGAATAGATCAGAGGAATGCAAGTTACCTTGCTTCTTTTCTCTCTCTCTCAATCTGGCAAGCAGCATGGTAACACTTATTTCCCCACTAGGAAGAAATAAAATATCCTAACAGCTGCTACTGCTATCTGTTATTTATTCCTCATAATGTCAGTCTGAAGCAATTTTATTTCAGCACACTCTATGCCTGGCAGAAGAGTGGTTGGTGGATGATGATGTAGATGACAAAATTGATGAACAGTTAGACACAAACTGGAAAGAGGCCATTTGAGCTAATAACATTGTTCTATGAAAATATTAAGTAACATGTGAATAAGAACATATGAACTATATGTGACATATTTAATCTTGCTGCTGCATGATAACTAAACTGACTAGTATGGCAATTAGTCAGTCTTTTGAGTTCCATTCCGTAAATATAGTGTACCTTACTTTCAACTTTTTTCATGCTTCTACTTCTGATATGGTTATTTTCTTTAATTTAGTATTTATTTCAGCTGGTGTGGCGGGTTGACCTTACCTGAATTTCAGGGGTCCACCAAGCCTCTCTATCACCCCCCTCCTCAGCACGATAAGGAAAATAAGATGGAACAAAAACCCCTTAAACTCAGGGGTTGAGACAAAAGGCAGTTTAATAGAAGCAAAGCAAAGCTTCATACTCTGAAGCAAAAGAACAAAATGCTTATTCTCTACTTCCCATGAGTAGGTGATGTTTGGCCACTTCCTGGGAAGCAGGGTTTAGTACACTTTGCAGTTCCTGGAGGACAAATGGAAGTAACAAATGCCACCACTTCCTTCTCCATTCACATTGTTTTTATTGCTGACCAGACGTTATATGGTATGGAATATCCCTTTGGTCAGTTTGGGTCAGCTGTCTTGGCTGTGTCCCCTCCCAAGACCTTCCCCATCCCCAGCCTACTGGGGGGAGGGGAATGTTGGAGAGACAGGCTTGGTGCTGTGCTACCACTGCTCAGCAGTAACCAAAACAATGGTGTGTTATCAACAGCTTAGTAGCTGCTAATATGAAACACAGTACTCCGAGGGCTGCTATGGGAAAAATTAACTCCATCCCAGTCAGACCCAGCACAGCCGGGAATGTGTGGAGTAAAACTGAACGGTGCTTTCAACTTATTTCTGGCAGCATTGCAACTGTGAGTTTAGTTTATATCATATATGTCAAAGATTTCTAAAAGTAATGTATTCAGAGGCATATGCTGTGGACTTTACTAATATTGCTCTTAAAATTGTTGACGTTTATAGAGTTTACTACTCTTCTAACAGCATATGGATACAAAAAATTGTATCAGATTTTCTTATGAGACTTCCAAAGGTTTTTTTGGTTTTGTTTTTTTTTTTTTTTTTTTTTAGAATAGTTTGTGTTTAGGATTTTAGGTTTGTTTGCTTGTTGTTGGTTTTTTGGTTTTTTTTTTTTTAAGTTTCTAGAATACATAGCATAACTCTTCTTTCTAGAATCTCAGTAGCATCTTTATACTTTTTGCATACAAGTAGGTAATGAGGAATCTTATATTTGGGCCATATAAATTCATTCTGTAATGGCTGACAAAATAATTTGAGAAGATTTGTTTAGTTTCCAATATGCTTTCATTACCTTTTCTTTCCTTTTTCATCTCAGTCATATCACAGAATCACAGAATCACAGAATCACAGAATATTAGGGATTGGAAGGGACCTCGAAGGATCATCTAGTCCAATCCCCCTGCTGGAGCAGGAGCACCTAGATGAGTTCGCACAGGAAGGCGTCCAGGCGGGTCTTGAATGTCTCCAGAGAAGGAGACTCCACAACCTCCCTGGGCAGCCTGTTCCAGTGCTCTGTCACCCTTACTGTAAAGAAGTTCTTTCTCAAATTTAAGCGGAACCTCCTGTGTTCCAGCTTACACCCATTGCCCCTTGTCCTATCATTGGTCATCACTGCAAAGAGCCTGGCCCCATCCTCCTCACACTCACCCTTCAAATATTTATAAACATTAATCAGGTCCCCCCTCAGTCTCCTCTTCTCCAAGCTAAAGAGCTCCAGCTCCCTCAGCCTTTCCTCATAAGGGAGATGTTCCACTCCCTTAATCATTTTGGTGGCTCTGTGCTGGACTCTCTCAAGCAGTTCCCTGTGCTTCTTGAACTGTGGGGCCCAGAACTGGACACAATATTCCAGATGTGGCCTCACCAGGGCAGAGTAAAGGGGAAGAAGAACCTCTCTTGACCTACTGACTATACCCCTTCTAATGCACCCCAGGATGCCATTGGCCTTCCTGGCCACAAGGGCACAGTGCTGGCTCATGGTCATCCTGCTGTCCTCCAGGACTCCCAGATCCCTTTCCCCTTCACTGCTCTCTAGGAGATCATTTCCTAACCTATACTGGAACCTGGGGTTGTTCCTGCCCAGGTGCAACACCCTACACTTGCCCTTATTATATTTCATCAAGTTTTTCCCTGCCCAGCTCTCCAGCCTGTCCAGGTCTCTCTGGATGGCAGCACAGCCTTCTGGAGTGTCAGCCACTCCTCCCGGCTTTGTGTCATCAGCAAACTTGCTGACAGTGCATTCAATTCCCTCATCCAGGTCATTTATGAATATATTGAATAATACTGGTCCTAGTACTGACCCCTGAGGGACTCCACTAGACACAGGTCTCCAACTATATATATATAGTTGGAGACTATATATATATAGTTATATATCACTAATCTCAAAGCATATGTACCTGCCCAGAAAAAAAACATTCTTTCTTCTTTAACATTTTGGGAACCATTTTAAATATGGCATGTCATGCAATATCTATGTAGAGTTTTAGCTTAAACATAATGAACAGTGGTAGAACAAGAAACACTGCTGTTTTTACAAGCTGTCTGTCATAACTTAGTTGACATTTTCAATCATATGCCTTGAGAGTACTTAATTCTAAAAAGAGCAGCCAAAGCATATACTTCTGTAATAAAGTTTTTTGTAATGGCTAACCAATGATTCCTACTCTCACCTAGCATAGACATTTATTTTGAAGAATACTTCAAATCTGAACTTTTTAACCATGCCAAAGGTACTGTACAAGATGATGTGTAAATACAAGAGCAAAAAAAATGTGAAAAAGCAGAGCACTGGTTCTTTGAAATCAGACTACTGAAGCATGCTCTTCATCTGCAGCCAGCTTCAGCTTTCAATGTTCCCCTGCACTTCACATGCAGTCTACTAAGAATTTTTCATCCAAACTTCTCCCAGAATTATGTTATGTCTGCTAGAAGAATTAAGGTTTGATTTCAGTATGCTTCATATCAGGCATTTGATTTTATCCAAAATACTCATAAGGGAGAAAAAGTAAACCCACGGCAAAGCCATTAGACAATATATTTCCTTAAAAGTATATGCCATTAAGAATTTAATATAAATTTTCATTTTGAAGGAATAAGTACTCTTGTAAGCAGGAGAATACTCTTTAAAGTGAAAAATACAGACTCAAGAATTGGTCTCAAAGATCACCAAAACGTATAAGAAACACAGATTAAAACCCAGATCAAAATAAAAACACTAGTGACAAGAGTCCAGCAACCTAGTAGTTCTATTTTGCCAAAATTATCCTGACAAGAAACAAAGACTAGTGAGGTAATTTCTCTTGCTAGCCAACACGCCTGTGAAAAGGGTGTGCCTAGTAATGAAAACAAAACAAACAAACAAAAAAATGCCCAATGAGATTACATTTCAGTTCACAAAAAAAATATGCTCACAGTGTGCCATGCAGAAGCAATGTCGACAGCTATGTGACTCTATGCTGTCACTAAAAAATGTATGTAAAATAGAATTACACGTGTGTAAGAGCTGCCAGACTAGCAAATAGTAAATTTACAGGGGGTTGTGAAATCATATAGAGCTGGCTTTTCAAATACTGACACTCAATTGAAGTTGGCAGTTATCCATCTTTTTGTGTCTGAGGATCTGAACTATTAATTCTTAGTTAGTTTTTTGTTTGTTTATTTTTGTTTTTGTTTTCCTTTCCCCAGCTAATTTGGCTTATGTCCTGTAGATAAATACGATTTTGATTATACACGGTACTGTGATGATTTATTTTTTGGTTTTAATATGTGTTTCTTTTCAGATAACTCCTACTTTTCATTGCATTTTTTACTTCTTCTGGTCATTTAACTACCAATTTTAAAGAACCCTCCATATACACTGTACAAATTTAAAACCTATTTTCTGAATAAATTAGTATGCATAATTTAGTATGTATACATACAGTCACTGCTACATGTAGAGAGAGTTTTATATTGCTCATATGCATTACTTAGCATTTATTTGCATTGAATTTTGTCAGATATTTCATTGCCCAGTTTTCTTGTATACGTTTCCCCTCATGGCTGTGAAAAAGTATCAGGCCTAAGATCATTATCTAAGATTTCCCTATAAACAATAAAGGAAGTGATTCATCTTTCTGTAAGTTGAAATGGATGGACCATCTTCCTAAAGTACATATCTTTTTCCACACACTGTACTGAAATCTTAAATGCCAAGTTTATTCTGGATATCAAACTTCTAGATAGCTAAAGTTAGATCAGACTAATTCCATTCTTGGTACCATAAGGTCTTTCAGTTGTTCATCTAGGTACATTTATCTTATTCTATACAAAATAATTTCATAATTGTTTAATGAAAAACTTCTGTGACCTCAGTATCCATTATCTTTACAATACTGCTTCCAAATATGCTGAAGAACAAAAGGTGCTTGTGGGACCCCACTGGTAGCCCACTTTTACAGTGAAAAATGAAAATTATTCCTATTTTGTTTTTCCTAGATTTGAACAGTTATTAACAAGACCAACTAGAAGATATTCCCTTCTATCCCACCATAAATATTTCAAGAATTTTTAGTGAACTTTTCTACTCAATATATATTTTTGAACTTGAAACATACATCACTCAGGTCAGACTTATTAGTGTCATCTGTGATTATCTTAAAGACTTTTAATAAATTTATTATTATGTATTGCTACTTCTATATTTCTTCTTTATCCATACATCTTCTAATTCCATTATTTAATATTATTTTTATTGATTTGTTAAATACGAATATGTTATTTGAAATTAATCTAGCTTTTTCACCCTGCATTCTTCTAGCTCTTTTGAATGCTCAGTTATAAACTGAAACTAGTAATTTAACAGTATCAGATTCAAATTCCTCTAGAATGCAGGTGAATACTGTCTGCTCCTGGCAAATAGTTTTTGTTAATTTTTGTCAATTTCAGTTTATTTAGAAAGAGTTCTTCAGACTTACCTCAGTCATAATATCTGTTATGGCTTTAAAACCATTGGATACTCCTTGTACACCTTGAAAATTTTAGGCTTCACCATCTCTAACAGTCATCTGACTTCCAGGGCACGTACAAAGCATTTTATTACAATAGTATTTACATTACGTTTCTCAGAATACTTTTTTTTTTTTTTTTTTTTTGCTTGGTTTATTATGATTCTATATTTAGCTATTGAGTTGATTTTCTTTTCTGTTTTAGTCAATTGGAGAAAGCTTCCACTTTCGGAAGAACTTCCCAGATTTGTTGATGATACCAAGCTGGGAGGAGTGGCTGACACACCAGGAGGCTGTGCTGCCATCCAGAGAGACCTGGACAGGCTGGAGAGCTGGGCGGCGAAAAACTTGATGAAATATAATAAGGACAAGTGTAGGGTGTTGCACCTGGGCAGGAACAACCCCAGGTTCCAGTATAGGTTGGGAGATGATCTATTAGAGAGCAGTGTAGGGGAAAGGGATCTGGGAGTCCTGGAGGACAGCAGGATGCCCATAAGCCAGCAATGTGCCCTTGTGGCCAGGAAGGCCAATGGCATCCTGGGGGGCATTAAAAGGGGTGTGGTTAGTAGGTCAAGATAGGTTCTCCTCCCCCTCTACTCTACCCTGGTGTGGCCATGTCTGGAATATTGTGTCCAGTTCTAGGCCCCACAGTTCAAGAAGCACAGGGAACTGCTTGAGAGAGTCCAGCACAGAGCCACCAAGATGGTTAAGGAAGTGGAGCATCTCCTTTATGAGGAAAGGCTGTGGGAGCTGGGCCTCTTTAGCTTGGAGGAGGCTGAGGGCTGACCTTATTAATGTTTATAAATATATGAAGGGTGAGTGTCAGGAGGATGGAGCCAGGCTCTTCTCAGTGGTGTCCAATGATAGAACAAGGGGCAATGGGTGCAAGCTGGAACACAGGAGCTTCTGCTTAAATTTGAGAAGACACTTCTTTACTGTGAGAGTTACAGAGCACTGGAACAGGCTGCCCAGGGAGGTTGTGGAGTCTCCTTCTCTGGAGACATTCAAGACCCACCTGAACACCTTCCTGTGTGAACTCATCTAGGTGTTTCTGCTCCAGCAGGGAGATTGGACTAGATGATCTTTCGAGGTCCCTTCCAATCCCTAGCATTCTGTGATTCTGTGATTCTGTGAAGAAAGCTTTTCTGCCATTTACCACTTTCTTTACTCTTCTGGTTAGCCATAGTTATCAGATAATATTTGAGGGGTTTTTTTATCCTAAAGTCTTTATAAACTTTTCTTAGATATTTTATCCTTTTAGCTGTTTTTTAGATAGTCTTTTATCTTTTTTCCTCCATTTTATGGAATTTCTCTTTTAAAAGAAAAATAAAATATTTTCTGTTGAATTATGAACACTTTTTTTTTTTTTTTTTTACTTCTTTAAGGTAGGAAATCATCACAGTCACTACTAAAATCATTCTTGGATCAAGTATTGTGTATCTCTCAAGAAAAAATAAAAAGAATATTTCAGTTCTGTGATTTGTTAGAGGGAAAGTGCTCCAAAAAAACATTTGAATTATAATAAAAAATACTGCTTTCTAGAACAATGTTCACCCAGTCTATGTGTGAAAAATTGAAATCTCCCATTATGATTATGATTATGCTTTTCTTTCTGTTTTACAACCATTTTCAACATCCTATCTGGGCTGTTGATTGTATATAGTCGTAATTTTATAATTTTGATTTATAGTATTTTAAGCTACTGAGATTGCATGCTATGTTTGGTGTGTCTAAATTCTATATACAAGTTAAGTTGCCTATTTGTAAGAGGCCTGCTGACCATAGACTTTTATTTTCTTATTCCACTGATCTCATCATTATTTCCTGCCTTAATTCTAGTCGAAATAATTTTGCTATATCCTATTACCAAATTTAAAATCCTGTTTCATACATAAATTTCTCAGACATCTGGGGAATTCTGTCTATGTTTAGCACTGCACATGGAGCACACCAGGCAATGCAATGAAGTTCTTATCTCGCTGGAGTTCGCAGCTGACGGTTCCCTTCAGAACTGATCCATGTGTCATTAGCAATTACATGCTCTGCAAGTACCAGATTTGTCCCAGCTCCCTCTAGAAGTTAGTCTAGACTAGACTAAACCAGACTAGACTAGACTAGATAGTAGACACCCACTACATTTTCTCTGTTTTCCATCCCCAGAGGCTCTTGACCACATCATCACTAGCTGTAAAGGTTGTGCAATCAAACCTCTCCCTTACATACAGTGTATCACCTCCTCCCCACCTGCCTTGTCTATCTCCCCTGAACAGCCTGCAGTCCTCCATCCCAGCACTCCAATCATGTGACTCCTTCCATCAAGTCTCACTAATACCAATGATATTGTATCTCTGGGAGCTGACCAATGCTTGCATTTCATCCTCCTTATTTCTCATACTGTGTGTGTTGGTACACAAGCATTTCAGATATGCTCTTGAACTCTCTGTGTTCCCAGGAGCAGTGTAAGGGTTCACCCTCAGGCTACACCATACCCTTAGCATACCTACTGCAATCTTGTTGGTATCCCTATCACACATTGATTCTAGTTCAAACTCTCTCAATCAACCCCACCACCTTATGCCCAAAGACCTGTTTACCTCACTGGAATAGGTGGATCCTGTCAGACCCCAACATACCTTGTTTCTCAGACACTCTTCCATGGCTTAAAAAAACAAACTTTTGGCATGGACACGAGTCCTGGAGCGAGGTATTTATATCCTGGGCTTACTTATTTCTTCCAGAGTGTCCCCTCATTACTGGGAGGATGCAGGAAAACACTACCTGTGATTCCAAATTTTATAACATTCTTCCCATGTCTTTTTTGACTGACCTCAGACTTTTTGTTATCATTTATACCATGTAAAAGAGCAGGAGTGGATAGTAGTCTGAAAGTTGAACTAGGCTCTTCAGTCTTGTGGTGATGTCCCCAATTCAAACCCCAGAGAGGCAACAAACTTCCCTGAAAAGGGTGTCTGGTCTGCAAATAGGTGTTTCTGTTCCACACGGGAAGACATCATCAATTACCGCAACTCAGAGTTGTTTCTTCTGGTCATAGTGCATGTATTGTTGCAAGAGCCTGAGCTCTATGATCTTGGCAAGACTGATTGCTCAAGTTCCTCCTCTTTCTCAGTATGTGCTTTCTCATTTACTATATCCAGAGCTGCATATATGTTCTGTAAGGGTATCTTAGAGGGTAACTTTGAGGATAAGGAGGGATTACTCTTACCACTCTGTCCTGTAACATTCTTCCACCCTTCCTTATCTCTTGTGACTGCAGATCCAGGACCCATCTCCACAGTGGTCACGATGAATTAGGTGGACTTCAGCATGTCAGGAACTTCATATTCAAAGAGAAAAACAGTATCAAAGAATCATTCATGTTGCTGGTGACCTCAGCAGTTCACCTAATTCAAGTTTCTGCTCACGGGAGGGGTGACAAAGAATTCAGACCAGGTTGCTCAAGGCTTTGTCTAGTAGGCTCCTGAAAGCCTCCAAGGATTTAATTAGTTTCTCTGGGTATCCCATTTCAATGCTTGATTCTTTTATTAATGAAAATTCTGTTCCTAATCCTTGGTTGGTACTTCACAGCCATTGATTGTGACCATTAATTTATATAGACCCCAAAGACATCACAAATCTCATCACCTATATCAATAACAATTACATGTTTAGGTCTAGGAACAAAAGCACTTAATTCAAAGTGATCTTAAAATAACAAAACAAAATGACCAGCTAAGCATTTAAACTATAGAAATTATGTCCTATCTATTGAGGATCAAGAATGTTTGAGGGTACTGTGAGCATTTCATACCTTTGAAATCAGTTCTGAAATTCCCATTGCTTTAAGCAACACAGGATACAGTTTCAAAATGCAGCAGGGTACCCACTGTGAGGAGGAATCAGGAAAGTAGACAGTGTGGGGTATACACTTTTATGTAAGGATGAATTTGCTAAAGAGACCCTAAAGTTAAAGATTCTAAAGAACTTAAACAGCAGATTTTATTAAGAAATTAGAAAAAGAAGTGGTAAAAAAAAAAGTATATGTTTAAGATACAGCTTGATAAATTTGACAGCCTACAGTTACAGATTATTTGATGACTCAGGAAGTTTGTTTCAGACATGTCCTCCTAAAAGATATTGCAACCAAGAGCTTGGAATCTGAAAAATCTACGTTCAGCAAAACTTTGCATTTTCATTTAAATGTGTTGCTGAATAAGTTTGTCTTAGTTTTAAAATTAAGCTGTATTTTTAAATGAAGATTTAAATTATCAGAAATATATAATTATGTCATATTTCATTTCATTAATGATAAATGCTTCTTCTCATTTTTTGTGGCTACTACTTCCTTAGGAGAAAAGTATGTTGCTACCAGTCAGTTAGCAGCACATTCTTTCACAATAGGAAAGAGACAAACCAATTTTGCCTGCACATATATTTGAGAAATTACAGTGCAGTAACTAAGTAAATAGTGGTGGCAGTTATTTTTGGAAAATTATGAAAGAGGAACACCTGTGAGAAGCCAGTCTGATATTGATTTGTAAAAAAGAAAGACAGGTAGTTAAGATCTGTTAAATGCAATTTCTACTCCATTAAGTAATCTAACACATACAAAGAAATGACTGTCTTGAGAATAGCAGGATTTCAAGCAGAATAAGTTTATAAAGAATATAAGTCAAACCTCATGGAACCCGGGTAGCTTGTTTTCAGTTTGTTTTTGTTTGTTTGGTTGGGTTTTTTACAAAATTACTCAATAAAATTATAAAATTTATGTGGTACAGTACGTTAAGCTTGAGAACAGTCTGAGGAGAATTCCAGAACAAGTGAAAACTTTTTGTGACATTTTAAACTGAACTAGCCAGTGCATTTACCACAGGGAAATAATCCTAAATTAGTGCGAGAATAGATTAAATGTCCCAATTGCAGATGCTCTTCTATGAAATAAAATGTAACTCCCATTGCAATCAATGGAAAGACTCCAAATGGAGCAGAAACAAATAATCACTTCTCAGTCTTTTGATAAAACATTCTTTAATACATACTGCAGTTAAAATAGATTTGAAAGTTTGAGAATTCTGTTTTGCTTCTCAGTAAAAAAAATAAAAATTATTAAAAATATATATATATATATATATATATATATATGGACAAATCGTGCCTGACCAATCTGGTGGCCTTTTATGATGGAGTCACAACATTGGTGGATAAGGCTAAAGCAACTGATGTCATCTGCCTACAAGGTGTTTGACACTGTCCCATATGGCATCCTTGTCTCTAAACTGCAAACATGTGGGTTTGATGGATGGACCACTTGGTGGATAAGGAACTGGCTGAATGGTTGCACTCCAAGAGTTGTGGTCAACAGATCAATGTCTGAATGGAGATCAGTGGTGTCCCTCAAGGGTTGGTGTTGGGAACAGTGCTCTTCAACATCTTTGTCGGAGACATGGACAGTGGGATTGAGTGCACCCTCAGCAAGTTTGCCGACAACACCAAGCTGAGTGGTGCAGTTGACACGCTGGAGGGACAGAATGCCATCCAAAGGGATCTTGACAGACTTGAAAGGTGGGCCTGTGCTAACCACATGAAGTTCAACAAGGCCAAATGCAAGGTCCTGCACCTGGGTTGGGGCAATCTGAAATGTAAATACAGACTGGGTGATGAGTGGCTTGAGATCAGCTTCGAAGAGGAGGACTTGGGAGTGGTGTTGGACGAGAAGCTTAAAATGAGCTGGCAGTGTGCACTTGCAGCCCAGAAGGCCAGCCGTATCCTGGGCTGCATCAAGAGAAGTGTAGCCAGTAGGTTGAGGGAGGTGATTCTTCCCCTCTACTCTTCTCTTGTAGAGCCCCACCTAGAGTACTGCATCCAGTTCTTAAGCCTCCAACACAAGATGGACATGGACCTCTTAGAACAAGTTCAGAGAAGGGCCACAAGGATGTTCAGAGGGCTGGAGAACATCTCCTATGAGGACAAGCTGAGAGAGTTGGAGCAGTTCAGCCTGGAAAAGAGAAGGCTTAGGGGAGATCTTATAGCGGCCTTCCAGTACCTGAAAGGGCCTACAAGAAAGCTGGGAGGGGGGACTTGTTACAAAGGCAGGTAGTTACAGAACAAGGGGCAACGGCTTTAGTCTGAAAGAGGGAAGGTTTGAATTAGACATGAGGAAGAAATTCTTTCCAGTGAGTGTGGTGAGACAGTGGACCAGGTTGCCCAAGGAAGTTGTGGATGTCCCCTCCTGGAAGTGTTTAAGGCCAGTTTGGATGAAGCTTTGAGCAACCTGATCTAGTGAAAGGTGTCCCTGTTCATGAAAGGGGGGTTGGAACTAGATGAACATTAAGGTCCCTTCCAACCCATACCATTCTATGATTCTATATGGCCAATTTTATGTCCGTTGATACTGGTAGTAAACCGTTCATCGATTTCAGTGATATGTATGTAATCAGGTCCTGGGTTTTTCTCAATGAGGGGAAAAATAGAATAGTCATGGTTATTACTTAGAATAATTATTCTCTTGAAACATTTTCACTTCTTTTTGTTTGTACTACTGTTATGCAAAGCCACTTCCAACTCTGATAACACATAAATATGTGGTCAACATTTCCTTAATTCAGCCTTAGCACTCTGATGCCATGCAAACATCTTAACAATACTCAAAATATTAATTACAGCAGTATGAATCACATTCTGTCAGTTATTGCAGCTTCATTATCCCTTTCCCAGTCACACCCATAATCACTTTGTGCAAGGAAAGACTATGGAAAATATAAAACATACAGAAACACTATAAAGTGCAGGAGGAAACATCAGAAAAGACCACAAATGCAACCAGATCTTATAATTAATGCACAATGAGTTTTAAAAAAAAGCATAATCACTTAGATGTTGAGGGTAAAGTGCAAACTAATCTTCAGGAAAGTATACAATTAAGAGACTGCCTGGTTTTATTAAAAGGTTAGTACTAATATTTTTTGCCCTTAGGAGACACTTTTAAATGGAAAATATATTTTGAGTAACATGTCATTTTCCAAAATGTAGCCATACTTATTTCTTTATAAATTCTAAGAAATTTGGGCTTTAAAAAAACCACTCAATAAAAAATATAGATTATCCTAATCTAGTATTTAATTTAAAAAATTAGGAATATACAAAAAGTTGCAATACTGAGATGAGAAATTGAGTAACAGAAAGTTAAATAACTACTCTTTACAATGTCATTATTTAGAATCTTTGACTGACAAAAATAGAAAAAATGAAAATATCAATCAGATTAACTTTCAGTTAAAAATAAAAGAAAAAAAACAACCACAATAAAAAAACAATCAATCAACCAACTAGGTAAACAAATCAGAAAGTGGAAGCAACTTGAACCTGAAGCTTCTGAGTTTAGATTGCTGAAAGTAGTGTTTTAACTTCTTTTTATCTCAGTGATACTTCCAAACTTTGTTAGTTGCAGATACTAACTCTGGAAGTATGGAAATGGTTGAAATTACAATAGTGTCTGGAAATATTTATTTGCACAAGAAATAACTAATGCTGTCATTTTACTTAAAAATGAATCTTATAAACATTTATGAATATGACAACTGACTCTGTAATGCGTGCCCTGTGTACAAATGTCAAAAGGTCTGAAGATTCATGGTTTTATGGTGATAATCCCTTGGACAGAAATGAATACATCAGGAAATATGAAGCTTTTGAATGGCATTTGGAGTTTCTTTGTTGACTTAGTGGAAATGGCTTTTTTATTATTATTTTATGGGTTGATAGATTTCTACAAGCACACCTAGTGTGGACTACAATAATACACCAATACATCACCTTTGCTCAGTTATAAAGAATATACAAGCAAAAAGGCATTTGGAAGATTTGAGTAAAAGTTTAGTGTTTAGAAATAGGGGTTTTATTTGTTTTGTTTTGTCAATAAGCAAATAAGAAGCTGGCTCTAAAACTATAGTTATATCGTACAGGTAAGGAAATGCTTATGTGTAACAAAAATATGCTTTATTCATAAGACATGGACTGCTTTATACTAACTAAAAAGATCAGTGAGAAGGTAAAGATACAATATGTGTTTTGCAGGTCATAATTGCAGTCCTGTAGGCTGAGCTATTTGATACAGTGTCCAAACACTGGAAATGAGATGTCAAGGACAGCATTAAGAGAAACTTCCAAAACTGCCTTAAAGTACTGTGCTTATATGCAAATAAGAACCAATTAAAGAGGATTAAAAGCTTTTTTCTTCAGTTCATAGTGACAATCTATTCCTTCCCTCAATAAGTGGTTAGCTAATCCTGCCTTCATCAGAAAAATAGAAACCAATATTCTTCTAGAGCTACGTAGTGGAGCAGGCCACATGAACTAGGGCATCACCATTTTGGGCATGATTCATAACTTAGTGAAGTCACTAGAACAATTTCCAATAATTTCACTGCATTCTATATCAAACCTAAAAAAAATAAAAACTATGCCTTCACTAAAGTAATAGAAGAGCTTTCTTTATAAATTCATGTAGCCAGATTTAAAATCTTCAGTTTAAATTTTAATATTACATGTGTAAGAGATCACTTAAGTGGTGTCTTGCAGTTGGACACATAAGAACATTTTCACAGTTTTGAGATTTATCTGCAAATCCTGCCTTCTCAGTTACAGAGTTGAGTATTATGGATCCAGAGAACTGTATTTCTGTTCTATTTGTAACCCTTATAATGTTAATATTATAATATTAACATACCTGCTACACTGATTAATTCATGTTCAGGATTTCAGCAATGTAATCTCTACATTCAAACTGCTTCCTGGGAAACTAACAGACTTGCTATTGTCAAGGGGATCAGAGTTTGCAAATAATTACTTATAAGGTTTATGAAGGCAGGAATTGTCTCATTCTTATCTGTCCATACAATCCATGCCTAACTGAGGACTGATCCTGAATGGGATTTCTAGGTCTTTAGCACATCATAAATAATAAATAAGTAACAGTAATAAATTCACTTTACGAGACTGTGAGAGTTCATTCTACAGCCAAGATGTTGTTTTGTCTGAAACTAACTGCACTGAACTATTCCTTCTCTGCTGCAGAACAGTGTTTAAGATGAGTTGTCACATAAACACAACTATCTTCAATATACTTTCTGAACTACTCTTCCATGAAATCACCCTGGGAACTCCAACTCTCCCTGAGAATCAGATACTACAGCATATATCAACAAAAAAATTTCACTATTAGCATATCAATATCAAAAGCACCTCATTTTACCATGATGAACACAAAACTAAAGAGTTGCCTTCCGGTGCTGACCATTAGGATTTTTTTCAGGAATGTTTGCCACTCATTTAAATGTAACTCTTTATTTGTGAAGAAATATAGCCAGCTATGAGTCTTCTGCAGTTTTCCTTTGCCAGGGTTGCTAATTCCTCAACTATGAACTTTTTATTCCAGAGAAAAAGAAAAAAACAACAACAAAGAAACAAACAATTCCTCTAAACAAGGAATTTAGAAAAAGAAGTACACAGTTTTGTGATCTTCAACTCCTTTTTCTATACAAGTGGTGAAAGAGTTTGCTCCCCTTTCTGTTTCGAAATGTGTCTCCTAATGATAAATGAATATGGCAATAGCACATAGGGATTTCTGATTATACAATTTGTCTTCAGTGCCACTAGATATAACTTCCTCTTTCTATATTCTCCACCTCTTTTCTATTGTATCAAAGATGCTAAGCTTTTAAAGAAGTGTTTTTCTCTGCAATATCTTGAAGACATAAGTAAAATGGAAAGCAGTGAGGACTTAGGGTCTATTAAAACTTTGTTAATTTAATTTTTCCAACATGTTTAATATTCAACTCTGCACATAACAAGCTGAAGCTGAAAAAATGAAAATGAACAAAGTACAATACAGAAAATCTTCAGTGATAGATATGCATACTACACAGAATTACAAAAAAAAAAAAAAAAAATCAGCACCACAGAGGAGCATTGAAAGTCCTGAAACACCTACCTACTATTAATGTCTGATAATAAATTTTAACTTGATAACTGCCATTGAGAAAACAAATATCCTAAGCTAAGAGTCCATAGCAACTTGGTACCAATCATTACAAGTAAAATCATGCAACACTAACAAAGTTTTTCAGCTGCCTGGCAAGTATGCATAATATGGAACATCACAAGTGATTTGATTTCATTTTATAATTTTAAGTTCTTCAGTTGCTTTAGAATTATATATTTAATATATGTACTTTTATTTGATTTGATTTGATACTCAATTCTATTTTTCTGAATAACAAGAAGACCATGTGCTGTAGAGAAAGATTTCACATCCTGATCACAAAAAAAGTGGAAGATCTCATGGTATCCTGGAAAATATCTTCTGGTATAGCAGTATTACTTCTTTTGCTGCTCTTAGTTTTATTCTCAAAGTGCTTGGGCTCTAGCTTTGGCTTGATATTCTTACATTTTTTAGAGTAAGCCTTTCCTGTTTGATTCTTGTCAAGGGGGGATTTAAATGGTGTGGCCAGAGGACCAAACGATACCACTCAGTGACACAGAGTTTAAAACTTAATGGGCAGGAGAGACATCATTAGTGGAGAGCTGTCTCTATTCTAAGATTCTTATTCTGCAACACACAAAACACTTGTACCAAAAAAAGCCCACTGCCCCCTACCCAGTGTGGACTAGCAGCACCCAGGGCACTCCCAGGAGAGGATAAATTTGCTTCAGCCCTTCAGGAGGGTGGTGGTCTGGCTGCTTCATCCAGTGATGCCACCTCCTCTATACCACCTGTTATCTCTGGATGTGCCACTCCACCCCCGAGGGACTATTATTCCAACTGCATTATTTTCTGCATATATTATAATCACAAACCACTAATGGCCCTGTTAATCATGAACCAGGGGACAATTCCTTTGTCTTTCCCCATATCTGAGGCCAGATAATATCTGTCACTGGGCTATCCATCAGCCTCTGCTGTCCCACTTTATCCGTGTTACACAATGGGTGAAGTCAGAGACAGACAGACATACAACAAAGTTCCTCTATCACTTCTTTATTTTTCAGGTCTGAGTAGACCAATCAGTCAGAGCTAGGCAGATGTAGTGCACATCACATCTGTCTGAGTGGTATTTTTATAGATAGGCTTAATGTATGGCTCTTCTGCTTGTATGTGAGTGAGGAACGTCAAGCCTAACACATATATTGACAAGCTTAAAGCAAATATATCTTCTAGGTTTTGTGGATGAGAGAGGAGATGAAAAGTGGGCCCTAATATAGATCTAATTAAAAATTAGGTTTGCATACACATGTTCCAGAAGCTCCAGAAATATTGTAATGTTAGCTTTACTGAGTACAGAGGTTGTTGGTGTGGACACTATAATAATTGCCTATCAGCCTGCTGCAAAGTATCAGTCATTGTCATCAGTTTGAGATAGTCAGTAATGATGTTAGAAGTTAATACTGTCACAGATTGCTGCCAACAAGCAATGTACAAATTAAAATAGGGTCATTATTCAGCATATTGCATGGTATTAATTTTCCAGTATAGTTCATTCACTAGCAGGGGTAGTTATTACATCCTTCTAAGTATACAAAAAATAATAATAATAATTTTAAAAAATCCAGCTATTTGGAGATGCCTTCCAAAGGTCCCTTCTGAACAAGGATTGAGACACCTAGCAATTAATTGCAAAATCAAATGAATTCTGATAAACTTTTCCTTTTCTTATCAAGCCTTAAAGTTTTGATCCTGAAAACAGGTAGGTATATGAAAAGCTTTTCCATGTGTAAGAAATACAACTTTAAACATCATTTATTAATTAATCTGCATAACAATTAAAAGTTTCAGAAGTCTTTCAGGATTCATCTTTTCAGAAGTCAAGACTGAAATAGCAGGCATCATCATAGTATTCCCTATATTGTTACCCAAATGAAAAGACACTTAAAAAAGGAAAAAGTTCCAAACTCATAAGCCAACTACAGTGACAAAGTATAACCCATGCTCAAAAAACTCAAGAGCACTGACATCTAAATAAACATTAAGATATTTTATGCTTGAGATCCAGAGATTAGATAACCAGAAACCAGAGCTCTTGGAGAGCCAGAGCTCAATTCTTCTAATTGGATTTTTAATTAAATGTTTAATTTAGTAGGTTCTCTATGTGTAGATGCTCACACCCAGAACACAGTGAAGAGAGAGACTATTGGTGTGTGTTTGTGTGTTTATTGTATTTGTGGCCAGTCTGGACTTTTCTCATAGTCTCATCACCACCACAGAAAGTAAAGTAATTTTAAAAGTCAAGATATAGAATTAGAAACTGAGTGCACAATCTTAGATTATCTCAGAGAGTCCATTTGTTATCTACTGTTAGCTCTTACGGGTGCACTCAGCAAATTTATAGGCATTCAAAGGGAAACAAGTACAGGGTGTGACCTTGAAAATACATTTAAAAAAAACAAACAACAAACCCACAACAAAAAAAACAAAACCCCAAATATTCCTTAGTTGTGCCTTTACTTGGCAAAGCAAACACATAGAGATATATGTGTATAATGTGGTTGTTTAATTCTGCCATTGATAACTATCCAGAGAGATAGTTTCTTGGGTTTGGCTGCAGCAACCCTAGTGTGATTTTAATAGCATCTCTCTGGACCCTGTGCCCTATAAAGTGCCCTGGGGTATTAGGGTGGCATACCTAGTTTTGCAAAAAACATAACATTAAGGGAAACTGTCTTAACAGTGACTTTAAGTATTCTGAGCTGGTTAAACTATACTAGTGATGCTGGGTTAACATTTGACCTCACTTATCCCTTCCGAAAGAGTGGGATACTCCTGAGCAGAGCCAGTTACAGATGTATTCACTCACTGCTGGAGCAGAGCTGCATTTTTGTGTCATCAGAGTTCAAATTGGCTTGATGCTTTGTACAGTAATTTGACAAACTGTTACCTGACATGAACACGAACACATTTTATTTGAGGTCCTGACACTTACTCATTTCAAATCAGTGTTCTGAAAGAAGTTCCCATAATTAATATTAAATTAATCAAAATCCCAACAATGATTAATGAGATCTCTTTCAAGTATGTATAAATATGCATCCATGTAAGGACCTGTCTTATAGTGTAATGAATGAGACAGAGCTGTATTTCTGTATATTTGTGCATACATATACACATATATGATATTAACGCTGTTAGACTGATAGATCCATGCTGCATTTCCATTAAAGTAGCAACTGGCTTGAATGATCTAATCTGATTTTCTCATCAGCCATCTTCACATGCAATTATACTACAGATGAATACACACTTTGCAATTAGTACTAATATTTCAATAATTGTTTACACTAAAACAGACAGTGATGAAATAAAAACTCACAAATCTACTTAACTCACATGCCACACTTGATATTTCTACATGGATCTATATGTGCACACGTAAATACATACATGGGGACTACTGAATAGGGTTTTATGCCATACAGTAAGTTCACATCAAGTTTCCTTGTGGCTCATAAACATCCTTTAGAAGACACTGTAAAAAAAAAAACGGAAAAAAAAAAACCCCACTAAACAATATGGAAGTGAATTGATTCTGTGCTTTGAATTCATATCACAGAACTGCTCATTGTACTTTAAACTTGGAATGGGTATTGATTGACATTTACCACAGGGGACTTCATTACTTTACATCAGTACCAGTATATCTGAATCTAAAATGGTGCTTTGCAAATATGGAGAGACAATATCTTCTAGCAGCAACACATTTATCTATTGTTTACTGGGGCACTTATACTGACCTGGTCTCCAGGTTGCCCAGAGTAGGTAGCTCTAAAGCATCTAAAGCATGCACTGGCTTCTGTTAGGAATATTCATCTTGATCTCTTTTTCATGGAAAATATGATGCAGGTAGAAGAGGAGGAGCAGTTGAGGTCACTTTAAGTGTCACCTCAGCATGTAACTCAGATGATGCATAGACTGAGAATGTAAAATTGCTTCTAGGTTTGCTGGCCTAGGCTTGGTGCTGAAAACCATCTACCTCTCTGTTCTCTGCTGATTAACTAAGGTCGGATGAGATATTCAATCTATATAATATAATCTTCAGTCAATATAGAAGTTGAAGGAACTTCAGTGTTTGAATCAATCTTCTTCTTTCCACTAAAATAGTCATTGGTTTCATTATGAAGATATTTATTGACCTCTGAACGGGTCTTTCTCACAGATGAGGGAGGTGATTGTGGGAAGAAAGATTTTTGCTTTAAAGTATTACAAGCTCACACAGGAGTGATAAGATTTTTTTTTTCTTTTTATATATTTGTAAATATTTGAATGCACTTGCTACTGAAGTAAAGAGGAGGCCAGCTAGAAACTTGCCTAAGGAATTCTTATGTAAGCATGATATTTCTAGAAAATATATTTTAGTGTATTCAAAAGACTCATTTTTTACCAGAATTTGTATGTGACTCACTTCACTTGAAAATAATTTTCAATCAAGTCTTTTTGACTACTTACATAAGTAGACTAATCCAGGACAAAATACTTGTAGGATCATGCTCACAGAGTAAAAATATTAAATTTATCAATGAAGCAACTGTGGTAAAATTCTACAATAATCTAATTCAAACTTCATTTCAACCCAAGGTTACTGAAACAACCAAGATAAATGTCTGAATTATCTACAGATCCTTCTTGTAGCAAGCCAGAATGTAGATGAAAGCTGCCACATAGAAATTGCTTTCTGTTAATCCTTCACATTTAAACTCAGTTTGAATTTCCACTTCATCCTCCTCCATTTATGGCTACTGTAATGATGCTTCAAAGGGAAGAGGGTAGCTCTTAGATAAGTGGCTTTCAGAAACTGCAAAGATTTACACAAATAACTGTGTAAAGATTAAGCAGGTGGATTACATAGCAATGCACTTTTATTGTGAGATCTTGCTAATAACAATTGTATATATATTTCACTAGCCTCTCTCTCAAATTACCTAAAGCTTCAACCCCATATGGAGACCATTATAATCTGGTCCTAAAGAGATAAATTCTTCACTGAAGAGGGGTCAAACAAAAATAAAACCTGCCAGATGTTTTTTAAGGAAGGGGAAAAAAAAAAAAAAAGGTTCCTTTTCATTTCAGCTGTAGTCACTTCACACATTAAGGAGCCAACAGGGATTTAATAGACTAAGTCTATGTAACACATAGCAGGTGGGTTCCTTCTGGTGTGTCGAATAATCTATTCCAATGTTTTCAACCGCTTCTCTGAAGTAATCTCTTACATGCATGTGAACTTTTCTAGTGTTTTGATTGAGTTGATTGTACATCAATAAAAAGGACATTTTCCCCTAAAAATATCTTCTGTATGTGACAATATATTCTTGGCATTCATATATAAATGTAACCTAAAGAAGTGGAGAATTTCTCAGTTGCTAAGTGTCTGCTGTTTTGCCTAATATTTCACTACTGTCTATTTAATAAATGGTCCATGACTGATGCAATAGCCCTCGAGGAGGGACTGGCCAGCACGAGTAGGGAGAATTCCATCTAATATAAATCCACTTTTTGTAGTAAATTCAGATTCCTTAATTACACAGTCAAGAAAAAATTCACAGTAAGTATGGCATATATACCTATGTATACCTAAGGATCTATCATGTTAGTGTCTAGTCAAGTCAATTTATTATACCCTTTTATAGGGCTTTCTGAATTGATCAGTGAAAGTGTCATGAGCTTTTCAATTAAATCTACAGGGAATGTTTTTTGTTTGTTTTTTTTTTTTTGCACTGATGGTCACTGTACTAGTAAGGTGTAAAAAGTATACATAACCCTTCACCTAGTTAAAAAAAACATTAACTTCTGAACAATATAGCCTGAAGTCTTTCCCTCTGTCATGCAGACACATTTTTTTTTTTTAGCAAACTAATTTATTTTAGCCAATATAGAAATTAAGCAGAATAGACACTTGTTTTGTCTTCCTGTCTACACAGTTACTTAGCACTCAAATGTTACTTGAATATGCTGTATGAATAAGACTTACTTTTTTTCTGTAAGCATTCGTCTCTCCTTGTAGTTATTTGTTGAAACACTTAATAGCCAATTAGAAATATATTTCTCTGCCAGTTAAAATCTATAATTCATTGGATGTGATATGATAATTGCTCATTTATAGTCTCAAACATTGCACATCATTGCATTGAGGAAATTATTCAGAATATTTTTCCAATTATAAATAAAATTAATTGCTTGGAAAACATACTGTCTGTTACAGTCTCATAGAAACTGGCATTGGGAGCTAAAATGCCACTACTTAAATTTCTGCATCTTATAATTTAGCAGTTTAAATGCACAGTTAAAGCTTTATAGATATACACCAAGGCCAGTGGTGTTGTTCACACCCTGTAGGTGAAGCATTTGAAGCCTAAATTAGGCATATAGTGATGACCCGATAGAGAGTGATTTGCCTTGGGCCACAGCCTCCAAGTCACTGACAAACATGGAGTTCTTTTCTCTAGAAGCTTCAGCAGACTAAAGGGACAGGAAGAAGCAGTTGACCATTCTTTTCCTTGTTCAAGCTCTACAGACTTATTAGCCACCAGAGAAGTACTTGAATGTTTTTACCCTCTTGAGACTGATATCTTGTATCAATCTCTCTCAACAAAATGTGTACGAAGAAACTTTGAAAATGAGAAATGTATGAGAAATTCCATAAAAATTTGAGGATTTTGTATATTTTCAAAAATAGTAAATGGATACATTTTTTAAAAGAGGAATTTTATCTTGGACACTTCCCTACATTGAATGTTTCAATGACCCTACCCTCACCTCCACGTTATACTTGTAAATGAAATCATATATATGAACTTAGGGCCATTGACTTTTGCTCCATCTGAAGAAAGAGAAAGCAATTATTAATCAGTGAGAAGCAAGAGCCCTCTTCCCTCAAATAACCCTGAAGGATCAAAAGAAGAGACATAAGTACAGTTATCTTGCTTTTCCACTTTTTGTGTAATCACTCTACTGTTTCCCATACAAAATACTTGTTTGTAAGATTTTTTTCTCTATTCACTAAAACAGACTTTATAAGACATCATAGCTGGTGTGACTGCGCAAATACAGTTCACTTACAACTTCAGAGCAAAAAGGTCACAAGGAGATCACAATTCAAAAGCATGTCTTACAGGTGAGACGGGAATAGATTCTCTTTGTTATAAAACCTGCATATTCAATATGCTCTGACATTTAACAAAATGTTTCTGTTCTTCTCTACAATGTCTACTTAACACACCTTAATCTTATGAATATATAGTTTACTATTTTCCAGTTATAATAGCAGAATGGAGAAGATAAAAGTATTCAAAAGAATAGAAATATGAAAGGTAAGGTTGCAATCTTATATACATACCTCTAGCAGCCGATGCTACTCTGATTTTACTCAGACAATCAGAATTTACCAATAATTTACATTAAAAAAAAGAAAATTAATCTATAAAAATTGTCACAGGACTCAAAACACAAAGCAATAACAAAATGTACTAAAGGCAGGCTGAAGTTGAAGATGTTCATACATAGTCTGGGTATGTACTTAAGACCACCAGTTTATGTCATCTCATTTTGGCTAAACATTTGCCTAAGGGAACAGTTACAGAAGTAGTTGTTACTTCACCTTTCATGTCTTTCCTCTCAAAAGTTCACTGCAGTTGTCATTCAATATGGCAGAATGGACAATTTCTGCTGCCAAAGTAAGTACAAAAAAAAAAAAAAAATCTATGCAATCTTTTCTTTTCTTTTCTTTTCTTTTCTTTTCTTTTCTTTTCTTTTCTTTTCTTTTCTTTTCTTTTCTTTTTTTTTCTTTTCTTTTCTTTTCTTTTCTTTTCTTTTCTTTTCTTTTCTTTTCTTTTCTTTTCTTTTCTTTTCTTTTCTTTTCTTTTCTTTTCTTTTCTTTTCTTTTCTTTTCTTTTCTTTTCTTTTCTTTTCTTTTCCTTTCTTTTCCTTTCTTTTCCTTTCTTTTCCTTTCTTTTCCTTTTTTCTTTTCTTTTCCTTTCTTTTCCTTTCTTTTCCTTTCTTTTCCTTTCTTTTCTTTTCCTTTCTTTTCTTTTCTTCTTTTCTTTTCCTATGAGTGGTGAATAAAAGTATAATGCAGCTCAGTGCTAAATCTATTACTGGGCATATAACTCAATTCAGTAATCTTAAACAAGGTATATTAACTGAAGATGAGCAATAAAAATTAAAGAAAATAGCTGTGATCCTGGGAATACAATATGGTCTCTTTCATACTAAAAATATTAAAGATGATGAAAAATACAGAAGCTATCTAAACATTCATTTTTATATCAATTCAGTGCCTTTCTGCTTCTGAGTATGCTTCAGGAAAAGAAGCAAATGGAAAGTACAACACCATACATAAAACACACTTTGCAATGCAGATGGATTAAACCCAGTGCCATTGACCAGTAAAAATTGTGCATGTGTAGGGTGTTGCTTGTTTGAAAAAGATGATAGATACACAGAATAAATTATACACTTATTAAATACAGAAACAGCGTTTTCAACAGCATGCCTCAGGATGGGGAGACTAGACAAAGTGAAGGAGGGAGTCTGGGTTAGCATTTGCCAATTGTATGGTTTAGTAGAATATTTTCTACTTGCTGTTTGTAAGTATTTCAGCCCACTATTAGTAATACTCATTTATCTAGACTTCCTACTTGCTTGGTTTGCTTATTTTTTTTCTTTTTTTTTTTTAAATTGTTGTTGGTTTGGTTGATTGGTTTGGTTTGGCTTAGGGGTTTTTGATTTTGTTCTCTTTATTCTTGCAACCTGTTGGCTAGATAGTCTCTCAGGTAACATTAAGGCAGTTAAACCAATGTATCTAGAATTTGCGTTGTCTAGTATCTCTCATTTAGGGACGTCAGTGTAGTTTTTCAGATTATTGTTTTGATGTGTTTGAGGCTGAATTTGTTTTAGAATTAAGGTATTGCTTCTTGCTTTGTTAGTTTCTCTGTGTCTGTGCTTTATTTCTGCTAGTTGTTTTCTCAAGTTCAACCAGGGCCAGATTTAACCCTGGTTTAGAATAGACGATTTCAATTAGAAGGGACCTACAATGGTCATCCAGTCTAACTGCCTGAGCAATCCAGAGCTGATCAAAAGTTAAAGCATGTTATTAAAGTATTGTCCAAATACCTCTTCAACACTGACAGGCTTGGGGAATCAACCACATTTCTAGGAAGCCTATTAGAGTGTTTGACCATCCTCTCAGTAGAGGAATGCTTCTTAATGTCCAGTCTGAACCTCCCCTGGTGCAGCTTTGAACCATTTCCACACTTTCTATCACTGAATACCAGGGAGAAGAGCTCAACACCTCCCTATCCACTTCACCTCCTCAGGAAGCTGTAGAGAACAGCCTCTTATACCTTTTTCTTGCATAGAATTGCACAGAATGCTAAATTTTAATAATAACTTTGTTCTTAGCAAAAAAAGAAAAAAAAAAAAAAAACATCACGGAATTTTATAGATTTGAAATGCTAGAAAATTCCTAAAATGGTCTACATTCAATTCTATGTAAGGAGAAAACTCAAGAGCTGTGCACAATTTAAGTCTCCCTTAACAGTGTCAGAAAAGGCTGATCTAGGATTTCATAAACAAATTGACCTTGTGCTGTCCTCTGCATTATAGTGAACTTCCTCCTATAGTAATAATGGCAGTAGTAACAACAGCAATTGCAAGCAGTGCTATTGGACTGCAACCAGCCAGGACAATTTCAGGATAGCTACTATACAGCTCAAATCACTGAGCAAGCAAATGCTTAGCAGGTTACTATTATATCTTTCAGTTATTGACAAAGAAAATCTCCTGGGCACCACCAGGGCACCCTATCACTGCAGTAAAGCTGCTTAAAACTATCATGAGAAATTACTCAAAAAATTCCTAAACCAAACCCAAAAAACCTCAAAACCAACACAGAAGGGAACAGACTATTATGGTGCACCTCATATACGCCAGTGTTACTGAGTTCTTCAAGATATATAGTGGCAAGAGGAAGATCAAGTCAGGGGTTGAAATACCATCTCAGAAAAATTGTCTGATTTATTTTTGCTGAGGATTTGTAAGAAGCTTGAATACTTAAATGTGTGGCTCACCTGTACTAGGGAAAGACAGAGTTCTTTTTTGTTTCTGGTTTGCAGTGCAAATGTTTAAGAATATACTCTGTATGTACCAGTGTAGGTTGAGGGACACACCTGTTGGAGAGCAATGTAGGGGAAATGGACCTGGGGATCCTAGTGTACACCAGGATGACCATGAGCCAGCACTGTGCCCTGGTGGCCAGGAAGTCCAATGGCATCCTGGGGTGCATTAGAAGGGGGGTGGTTAGTAGGTCAAGAGAGGCTGTCCTCTCCCTCTACTCTGCCCTGGTGAGACTGCACCTGGGATATTGTGTCCAGTTCTGGGCCCCACAGTTCAAGAAGGACAGGGAACTGCTTGAAAGAGTTCAGAGCAGAGCCACCAAGATAATTAAGGGAGTGGAACATCTTCCTTATGAGGAAAGGCTGAGTGAGCTGGGTCTCTTTGGAGAAGAGGAGACTGAGGGGTGACCTTTATTAATGTTTATAAATATGTAAAGGGTGAATGCCAGGAGGATGGAGCCAGGCTCTTCTCAGTGATGCCCAGTGGTAGGACAAGGGGCAATGGGTGCAAGCTGGAGCATAGGAGGTTCCAAGTAAACATAAGGAAAACCTTTTTCACTGTGAGAGTGACAGGACACTGGAACAGGCTGCCCAGAGAGGTTGTGGAGTCTCCTTCTCTGGAGACATTCAAAACCCACCTGAACACATTCCTGTGTGACCTACTGAAGGTGACCCTGATCTGACAGGGTGGTTGGACTATATGATCTTTCGAGGTCCCCTCCAATCCCTTACATTCTGTGATTCTGTGATACTCTTGTTCCAGAGGAAAATAGTACTTGATTGAGTACCTTGCTAGTTCAATTCTTCTTCGTTGATTTAATTGAGATAAAGATCTACCATCTGCAACTTATCTGACATCCAGCCACACACATGAAATTGCAAGTGCCTTACTAAGTCACAAATTCTAAAACAACAGAAATACGTATGTAGAAGAAAGAGTTTATTCCAGAGTTATTCCAAAACTGGACCAAAATTCCACAAGTGTTTTGGGCTTTAACAGTCTTTACTAACAAGGGAATTTGAAGATTGCTGTACACACACAATATTATACCTTTTATTTCACCATAAATGTGGAGACATATGTGCACATGTATATACGTATACAAAGCTATATTAAAAACACATAAAATACTTCCTGTTTATATTCTAGTGTCCCACTGGGAGATCCTCAAGGTCTATGACTACATGAAGATAGAAAGCTACATATAGTAAAATGGAATAAAATAAAATGTTCACAGACAGATCAGTCACTAGCCATCTAACCAGGAAAATAAAGATGCTAACTTACCAAAATGTTATTTCTGGAGGGGTTAAGACACATGGAAGTTGTGAAAAGCTCTTTGCACAAGAATTACTCTTGCTTGGTAACATTAGGAATATAGTAGCTAATATAGTCATTTGGTTTTGGTCTTAACTTCAGTAAATGTCAATTAATCAAGTATTAGTTTTACTTGAAGATTATTTCTAAACCACTTCTGAGGGCAGAATTTTTATTCTGAATTGGTTTATTTTTAGGCAGTGATAGGTATTTGTAATACTTTAAATGGACTATCTGCAAATAAAAACCCTGGCCTTGATAGGTTTCCATCAAAAAGGATCACATTTATATTGCATAGAAATATGTGAAAGTGCAGTGTGTAGTTAGTGATTACTGTCATACTGATGTTGATCAGCATGTGAAAATTGCATTGAAAATTGTGAAAATTACTATTCATTGTAAAAATGATACACTTGTCATAAATGTCATGCTATTTTTAAGTGAATTAATTTTCATAGAATGGATATGGAGTATTCTTATAGCAAAGAAAAAAAAATCAGAAGCTAAATCAAACTTTAAAAAGGAAAATTTTCATTTTGCAATGAAATATCAATATTATTGTATTGTTTACATTTTTTTAATTGAATGTAAATATGAAATGAAGTAAGAGCATGCTGTCAAATGTTTAAATGGAAATTCAGCAGCAAATAACACAAGAGGGTTTTTTTTACCTGCATATGTGTGACATGTTCTCTCATGACATGTATTGAGCTCTGCCAGGAGAGTTAAGTCTACAGTAAGTTTTTCTGTCATGAGTGTTACCTGGCAGTGAGATTTTCTGCCTCTGTTTATGTCTGTCATAGCTGTGTTCACAGAATGTTATAACATAGGCTTGGCTTTATTGATGTCACATAAAGCTAAAAACATGCATAAGCCTTTGCAAGATTGATGCCTTTGATTTTAAGACCTTTAAGACCATGTCTATGTTTTCAATAGTGTTTTCTTTATTGACACTTCATTAGACCTTAGTTCCAGAGTGAGTCTCTAAAGGACTGCAGAAATAAAAATTATAATTAAAGCAATAGGCATTTAACAAAATGTGTGGAGCAACTTGCAGGAATTTATGAAGCTGAGAAGAGTCATACAGAAATCAGGAGGAGAGGATTTTATGATCTACAAAATCCAATAGATATAGCCATGCTAGATGCCCACAAAATTTGTACCAGGGTAAATGAAATAGTTTTCTCCTTTAATAAATGCTTTGGGGAATATGTTGCAAAAAGGTTCTTGTTCCTTTTAATTTGAAAGTAGCATACCCCCCTTAATTACTGTATTCAGGCAGTCACGTACCACATATAACAGTTGTAGCCGATGAAGTCATGGAATGCTTTAAATTACAGTAGGCAAAAAGGATTTTAGAAAGAGGATATTATATTTATTGGGTTTTTATTTATATCACTCTACAAGAAAACAAAACATAACAAAACAGCAGGTAGACAAGAGAAATTAAGTCTGAGAATTCACATTATGTAATTAAAGAAATGCAAATATTTTATTTAGAATTTTAATTTCTTGGATTAAATATGTTTATTTAGTAACTTGAATTGCAAGAAATATTCAAAGCGTGTTTACATTTTAAGGACCTCTTCTTAAACAAAGTATTTAATTAAATAACTTAAAAATCAGTCAGAAAATTACTATATCTTTTCACTGGGATCTGGATGCTTTCACTTGTTGTGAAGTATTGTAGATATGTTGTTTCATACTGCTTCTTACATTTCATTTCTGCAAAATAGTGTTGCCTGAAACATGTGCAAATCAGTATCTGCACTTTTTTGGCATTGAAATAGTGTCTGGTGAGTAATGCAAGGATTGGTTTGTTGGGTTTTGTTGTTGTTGTTGTGGGCAGGGGGGACTAAACAACAAAGTTTAAGGATACCAGTTACGCCACAACACCATTAGTATGCAAGGATATAGGAATATAGGGTGCCATTCAAGGCAAGTCAAATGTCAGCAATAATTTCACATGAATGTTGGCACAATATATGGAAAGTACTTTAACCAAGAAGTGAAATGGAAATAATAGACACACATAGAAAAGGAGATGTAGAAAGTCTTTTAAATTATGGCTTTATGCAGGAGGCATGATGCAAATGAAACAGGAATTTCACTGCCTGTCCTTTTTTTAAAGCATGGAATAAAAACTGTAAGTTGTGATCCACATGCTGTATACCAATCAAAAATTGCAAGAATTTGGCATTTACTCCAAGACTGGCTTACTATGTTTGACATGCATCAAAGACTTTGCTTGTTTTAGATAAACTGCTCCCAATTTAATGAGCTGTAAATCAAATTGAAGCAAGATCTACATTGATTGAGACTAACACACTAACATAAAAAACAAAAACAACATATTGTATATAAAAATATGTGTCTACATTATTTCCACTGACAAATAGACTTGAGGGAAGTCTAGTTCCATAGTCACCTTCCAGTCAAGTAGTTCTATTGATGACACTTTGGTATCTCAGATTGCCACCTTTCTCTCTCACAAAGGAATATTACACTGATGATGGCATGGGACAGATGCCTCAAGGACTGCTTGTTCTTGTGAGCCAGGTACAGCATATGTTAATACCCTGTTGCTCCAGAGTGGACAAGGAATGGTCAGTAATTTCTGCAGTAAAACCCCTCAAGAGAGCATCAAAGACAAATATATTAATTGTGTGCAGTTTGATTAGCCCACTCCAGCACAGAAGGACACCTTGCAACCCCAGATGTGATTGCTAAGTTAAACTTCTGACAAGTTTTGAGCTCAAATGTTCACATGAGAAGCTGTGTTTTGATTGGACTAATTCATAGCTGCCAGTCTAGATAATGATCTAGTTTAGAGATCACTGCAAAAGCAGCAAAATTAAAAATTAATTTTCACAAAAATTTGGAAATGGACAAAACAAAGAGGCAGTCTTGGTCTGAACATTTGAAAGTCTAAACAGATGATAACTTTTTAGATAGAGTACAAACCCCCTTTGAATAATGATAAAAACTTTTGCTTAACTTTTCTGTGGTTCAAAGTGATATATTAAGTAAGGCAACTTCAACAAATCTCTGAATGTGGAAGCAACTACACCATCTCAAGCTGTAGTTAAAGAAATGACTGTCTGTGCTCCTTACTCAGACTTCATACCTCTACACTGCATGCTTTCTGTCTAGAGTTCTAGTGGATTTATAACGTGACAGAATATCATCAGTACAGATTTCATGATACATCATTAAAATATGGAAATAATGTTGGTCTTAATATAACGTACCATAAAATTTAATAAATTATTAATACCTCTGGTTTACAGACGAGGAGTGCTTTGATCCTTCTTCACCCCTGGAGAGTCAAGAAATTCCATATACTGAAAGCCCTATATGCCCCATACTAATAAAGTGACATTTCTTAGCATTCCCTGGAGCTTTACAGTGAAATATTATACCTAGCTAGAGTGCCAGTAAAGTAACATTGTAGGAGGCATGTATTTTTTTTTAAGAACAGTTGTGGATTTCACAAATAATTCCACAGATCATGAGAAAACATTAAAACTACCTCCGTCTTTATATTCAGTAGTGGAGGTTTGGATTTTTTTATTTTTTATTAAGCACACCCTCTGTAGTTTAGTAGCCAAGACTGAAGGGAGGTTGATATGCCAGCAGTGATTTGCTAATTTTATAATTGAATGAAATGATCGTTTCTCCTATTGTATATTCCTGCTGCAACAGGGTGTCCCATTTTAAGCTGAAGCTCTAGTTTTCAAAAATGTTAATTCTGTAGCAACTAGTGTCATGATAATACGCAACAGACTATGACAAAGGAAAAATGTAGTCCTAATGCATTTAGGCATTAAACTGTTGTTCTTTTATAAACTCATAGAAGGATATCTGAAAAAAAAAAAAAAATAAAAAAAGAGCAGCTTGTTTGTAATTTTTGTTCTCTTGCATTTAGTTTTTATTTTTAATTTCTATTCCCTAGTTTCAGGGTTTTTGTTTGGTTTGTTTTTTTTTTTTTTTAATGGGCTGGATATAAAATGGGAGTACTGCAGAACTGAGGGTACAATTCTTTCTGTAAAGTGATGATATGGGTCACAGGAACAATTTATAACAAATAATGGCAATACTATCATTTCAATAGGTGTGAAGTAATAATGAATTTTAGTGTAAAAACACTGAAAAACATGTCTGTAGATAAATTCATAATAATCACTGCTATGCCAATTAAATACCTACAGAGTAACAGGACACTTCATAAGACTCTATGGTTAACTGAATAACATTATCTGAGTGACTAATGCTGTCATGATGGAGAAACAAAAATGTTAGAAGACAGCATCTGCTACAGAGAGTCTTTTTAAAACCTGAGGAGTGTCATCATATACAGTTTGGTATTCCTTTAAAATAAAATATCACTGCCTTCATTGGCAAAGGGTGTTGATGAATTCAGAGTAGACTTCCTGAGAGCTGTTCAGGTCCTCATAAGGCAAGCCAGAAAGTTCAGTCAACCACAGCTTGCACAAGTCATTTCCAAACATATTTGGAGTGTTTTATCACAGATTTTGATACTATATTCAGAAAATGCAGCTTATCTATTGATGATGTGTTGTGAAACTACAACGGACAAGGTAGTTTCTATTCATCTAGTCACAAGTGAAAAATTCTCTACATTTAAAAAAGATACAGTCTTTATGATAAGAGTATAAATGAAAAGAGTTATAGTCTTAAAACTAATTTTACTTATCAACCAATAATTAAGCCTTTTTTATGCAATACTCCGATATTTTCAGTCACATTTAGCTTAAATTTTTAAAAGAAAAAAGAAAAGAAATAAACGGCTTCTTGAAAGACTGAGCCAGCAGCTAAAAAACTAGAAGAGCGCCTTTAATTCTAAATATCAAATAGTCAGCTAGTTTAAGCACTCTGCCACAGCAGTCATCTAGCAGCTGATGCTCCCCAGGACTTCTCTGTGTGTTTTGCCTTCTCTTCCAGTGTACTGCACAAATGATTCTGCACTTGCGGGAAGAATTAGACCTGGCTGAAAAAACAATTCAAAACCAAAGAGATTATTTTTCAGGGGAATCATTTACCCTATCATTTCCACTGTGGGTAAGCAAGTCAGTGAACAACAAGGCTAGTGAAAAAAAGCCTGGAACAGAGCAGGCACTTTGTACCACTAAAAGAAAACTAGGTTCTAACAATGATATAAGTAATAACAATTTATTCCAGGTATCAAGATGGCTACTTTGCACAGGAATGTCCATGCTGTTTCTGTAGAAAAAGCATAGCATGTTCTTCCTCATTTTCTGATGTCTTTAGGTTCCCACCACCAATGAAACACAAGCAGTGGAGCTTGCATCCTGTGTTCACATGAAACAGTGTCATAAACTGGAAAATTGAGTCCCATCATTGCAACATAGAGAATAGTAGATGAATATCAGTCAGAAACCAAGTTTTATTAATACTGAAGGATTTTTAGGAAAAAAAAAAGTTTAGAAAAAGGTCTGCCCTGACCTAGGTCTGACACATTTTGAATGTCTGCTACATTTAAACAGAGAAATACAGATACATAACAAAACCATTGTAAATTATTAGCTTAATCAATAAGCACTACTGACACAAAGCCTTGGCTAACAGAATGGGTGATGGAGAAATGAATGGGAGAACAGCCTTCTCATCTTTTATCCAGATTACTTTTTCACTACCTTTGGATATCAAAAAGGTATTACTGATAATTTTCAGGTTTTGGTCACTTTGGCTAACTTCAAGCTCTACAATTATTTTGTTTTCTTTGCTGAAGCAAGATTTACAACAAAACATATATACAATTCATTTTTAGACAAGCTAGTAAAACTGAGAAAAGAGTAAGGTTTCAGGTCCCTGCTATCTGAAAGAGGTAGCAAACTTCAGTCTAAATGCAGGCTGACAGCGTTTGTTCAGATTTTAACTTAATTATGTGAGTTTGGGTTTTCTTAGTGCTTGACTAAGCTTTTGACAACTTGTGAAGTGGTATGTGAGTACTGAGGAGACTGAGAACAAGATGTTTTATAAATATACTTGGCAGAAAAAAAGAGGAATTCATAGTGAAAATTAGCTTGTAAAAATTCAAGAACCAGCATATGTGAAATAAACTGAGTTTTGGCAAGTAAATTTACCTAGCATACAAGCCTGAGGGAAAGCTACAAATTTTTCCATTTGCCCATCATTCATTCTCCTGCTCCCATTTCATCTTCCAAACCCTGTTCTTCCCTCAGGGAAAGCACTATTTATTGTGATTTAGCTGAGAAGAAATGGCATCAGATCCCACACAAATGAAAAAAAAAATCAACATCAGGCCATCACTCCTAATATCTCTGACTCACTGTAGGACTAGCCAGCTCCTGGGTACAGCTATGCTTCTCCATTACAATTGAAAAAAGGGACAGTGAGTTGATAAGGGAGATGAGTAAGCTTTTGTTTTCAACTCTAGGGCACACAGTTAATCCAAAAGAACTGAGAGCTCTTAAATTGATCAAGAATGATTGCAAGATCATGGAGGCAGCTTCCTCAAGAAAATTCCCATGGTCACATAACAAAATAATAAGGGTCAATATGTTATGGCAAGGGGAATTCTGTAAGGTATACATAAAAAAATTTACAAGAGAGAGTTGTTAACTGCTGTGGAAGGTTTCCCAGAGAGGTTAGGAAACAGACCTGAGCAATCTGAGCTTTAACTTCAGAATTTTCCTTGCTTAGAGCACATGCACCAGGGACCAGCAAGATCAGACACTGAATCCTAAAGGAAAGGGAGCCTGGGAGCCTGGAGTTGAGGTAAGGAGAAGTCTACACCAAATATGCAAAGGTGCAGATGTCTTACTCCTTAAGCAGAGATGAACTAGGAATCATACATTGGTCCTTTGAGATGTCATAATTGTACCTATTCTCTTCCATTTTTAGCATAATGATATGCTCCTTGCTATCCCAAAATCCCTGGAAAGAGACTTGGGCACAGGACTTGAGTCCTTTAAGTCTTGTCCCTGATATAAAATCCCACGTCCAAGTAGTGATACAAAATAGAGAATAGTCCAAGCAAGTCCTGAAGTCCTGCAATAGGTTCTTTTCAGTACTCCTGCCTCCCATTTCCACTGTTTTCATTTGGTGATTGTTTGGTGTTTTTTTTGTTTTGTTTTGTTTTGCTTTGCTTTTTAATTTAAGCCCATAATCTTGGACAGAACTAGAGATCTAGAGATCTTATTTCTGCTTCTAATCTTTACCTACTTTGACATTTTAAAATGTATTCCTTTTTTATTTTTCACTGAAAATACATCTTAGAGTAAAGCCTCGTTAAAAGTATGAAACAACCTTGTGCTGTGGTGAATTTTATAAGAATTATTACAGAAGTTTTGAAATTATATCCTTTTTAACAGCTGGTTTAAGAATTACTGAGAATATGTGCATATACATAGTTAACCCTTCTGACTTTATATGTAAATAAAAGAAGAGGCGTTTATTTTCTCCATATTACATTTTGTTCTAATGATAAATAGACATACTGCAAAACATACATCTGAAACACCACTATAAACACAGGAATAAAGGGGGAACACTTAGGCGAAATCATTACTCCCAGAGGAGATCAAGTAACACACCTCTAATATGTTTAAAGTTTTCCTAATGCTTAAAAAAAACATCATTTCTGAAAATAAAATTTATAACTTCTCATTCTGGTAATCATAACATTAATGACACAGAAAATCACTTCCTTCTCATAAGAAATATTGTCACCTTGTGAGACTGTTATAAAGGCTTTGTGACTTATTTCTCCTTCCTCTCCAGGCACACAACCTTCTATTTTTAAAATAAAACACAGTCTTCCAGGTTTTCCATTCTTTCTTCACTGGTCCTACATGCTGTATAGAGGTTTTACTCTCCTCTGCCTGATTCCAGTTTTTATCCAGCTTTCTAACAGCATCTTAGACTGGAAATAACTCTGTAGCTACACTATTTAGAGAGGAGTAATTATACCTCACCTAATTTTCTGCTTGCAACACCAAAATATAATTTGTCCTTTCAACAGCAGTAGTTGCTTATTTGGACACATTCCCAGCTGTTCTTGGTCCAGATTTGTATTTTTCCCAGCCTGGTTGCTATTGTCACTGTGTATTTCGATTTATTTTACCTTATGTGTGTAGTTTTTTCTACTTTACTGTATTGAATTTAAAGACTTCTGACCATTTCATCGATTTATCAGGATAAATTTAAATTCACAACTTGTCCTCTGAAGGGTTTGCTGTTGGGTGTCAAAGCTGATAAGTCATCTAAGTTGTTAATGAAACCATTGAATTACACAGGACATAAGACAGATCTCTGCAAGGCCACCCACATCAAGCATCTTCCTAGTTTCTTGACAGCAAACTGTTGATAGCTGCTATTTAAGCTTGATGATTTCAAGCTGATGTGAATCTGCCTGCTGGTGTTTTAATCCATACCATATGACACCGAAAAGTAGGGAAATACAGAACTCCATTAAAAGATAATTGTAAATTGCAAGTAGACCAGTTACCTGTCTTATAGAACTTAATTTCTATTGTGCATGAAATGCTGGCTGGAAAGGAAAAGAAAAAATACACTGAGCAATATATGAGAGCTTTAGTTTGCAATCACAAATTCTGTCATAACATGACATTTTCACCTACATTATCTTCCATCTTTGTATTCTGTACAGATAATTGCATAGCAATACGCTTACTCTTTTCATTCCATCCAGTCAGCTATCATATTGTCATTCTCATCACTCATACAACCTTCTAAAAGTGTTAACATCTATCAGTCACCTCCTTTGCTTTCTATACCTGAGGCAAATATACATTAAACTCTTGTGCTGTTATTAATTCAGTATTTATGGAATATAGGTCATCTGAACTTGAAATGAGAATAAATTCTACAGTATTCTATTTACAATTTTATGCTTCCTATCATTATGAGCAACTGAAATGTAGGACTGACTTACAGACGTAAACACAATTAGTTTGGTTTTTATAGAATCATAGAATCATAGAATGGTTAAGGTTGGAAGGGACCTTAAAGGTCATCTAGCTCCAACCTCCCTGCCATAAGCAGGGACACACCCCACTAGATCAGATTGCTCAAAGTCTCATCCAACCTGTCCTTAAACACTTCCAGGGAGGGGGCATCCACAACTTCCTTGGGCAACCTGTTCCAGTATCTGACCACCCTCATAGTCAAGAATTTCTTTCTAATATCTAATCTAAACCCACTGTCTTTCAGCTTAAAGCCATTTCCCTTGTTCTACCATTAACTACCCTTATAAAATAACTGTCCCTCCTTCTTCTATATCAAAACAAAAATAACCTTGACATTCTCTTTTGGGCAGAATTTTTTCTTTTTTTTCTGAGCTTTGGTCCATTTGTCCTGATTTGCTATGAAATTTCATCCCTAATATTTGTACAAACTCCAGAAAAATATTTATCTCCTACTTATACCAACATAACATTTCCTTTAAAAAACCAAGGAAACAAAACCCATTATTTCAGAAGGCTGAAGATGCCAACATCTAAACATTTTGTTTGCTGTCTCAGACAAATTTAGACCTAGCTGTGGATGGCCTTGAATATGACCTTAGAGACTTTGAATTTAATATGATGTTCCATGAATAGAGCAATATATTGCGCAGGTAACAGATTTAATGAGTAGCCACTGTTTCCTGGGTGGCATATTGCAATATTCTGTAACAGCTGAGCTCTTCATAGCACTGTGCTACATTGATGTTGCTCAGCCCACAGGTGGTAGAATTGTGAATAACTGAAGGAAGTCCATAATCCATCAGAGAGGAAAAATGTTTTAACCTTACTAGAAATTAAATGGAAGGAATCACATTGATGCTGTTTCATTGACAGCTTGTTGGAATTTCTTTGAATATTTTTGTTGGAGGGGCCTGACAGGAATTTATATTGTCTTAGGAAATCTGCAGACAGATAGAGCCTTATGCATACAATAATGGTCTAGGGATGTGACAGATTTTCACCAAAAAACCCAAATGCTTCCCCAAAACAAAAATAGTTGAAAAACAGTATTCTGTGGGGAAAGCAAATAACCAAAACCAACCAACAAAAAAACCCCACCAAAACAACTCTAATTTAATGATGTTATAGTAAGTCTTATTTCAGCCTCCAGAGTTTGAGGAGGTGGGGGAGGGGGAAATTGGTGATCACTTTTAATATTTTCCAGTGTCACTAATATGATGATTTTATCATCCTAGCAACAATTCCACTAGTCATATCATAATATGTTTCTGAAAGAGAAAAAGTATATTTCAATATATGCTATTTAATTGTCAAATTTTATCTCATGTTATTAAAATCAGAAATTGATAATAAAATTTGACAACCTTATTGAAGAAGTAATTTTCTGTTTAATTTTTGCAAATTAATTTCATTATATATTAAGAATTTGTTTGTCACACATTTTTAGTACAACTCATTAATCTGATGACATTCAGTTACTTAAAAGGAACGTGGTATTGCACTATATTGATCTGATATCAGCAATTTCATAATTTCTTAGGAATGTCTGTTTATTGAGAGAACAGGTGATAAGTTTTGCTCTTGTTTTGTACAGAAGTAATGATTTGTTACCCTTTTAATGAAAGAAAAGTTCCAGGATTTATAAAAATATAGAATATTTTAAAAACTGAATGACGCAACAAAAATCAAGATATATGTTGTTATCCTTTTCTCCAGAAAACATCCAAAAGTGCCTTTTTAAAATGTAAAATCTGAGGAAAGATATGCAGGACAGTGTTGACACACTGCATATAATCTCTCCCTCATTCATTCTGTTTTATTATTTTTATTAATAGTGTTAAGACCACTGTGATTATCTTCATGATACACAATGAGATGATCATCACTTCAGGTGCTTACAATCTGATTGCTTGTATTTTTGGGCTTCAAATTCTGCTATAACTGCCTGGAGCCATATTGATTTAAACTTGTCTATCAGGATGCATGTGGTTGCCTCCACAGAGTGAATTTGCACTCATTAGTGCTTAACTAGAAAGAACACACAAACTGAGGCTCTAGAGTGAAAAACTGGGTGAGTCTCTGTGCTCCATTGATTTTAGTTGACTTCTGAATACCTATCCATACACACATGAAGTTGCCAAATCAGTGTTCAGCACAGCAAAATAAATGGTTACAAAGAGTGGCTCACTGGATACTGGTGAGTATAGAGGAAAATGAGTAAGTGTAAGCTAGAAGAAAAAACAGGACCATTTTTTTCCAAAGTCCAATGTGTAAAAGGCAGTACTTTAAAATAAAGGTTTTAAATACCTGTCTTTGACAACTAGTACCAAACTGCTGCAGTTACAAAGACTGTATTCATTACTATTCTTTTCACAATCTTTAATCAGTAAAATGTAAAGTGAATGCTATGATGGTATGTTATCAACCATCCAGAAAGCCTCACCAAAATCCAGCAATATTTAATGGCCCCTATTGTCACACTCCTCTTAGAAGAAGAGTGAAGATGTAAATACTTAAAGCCACATAAGTCTACAGCACCTAATACAATATTACAGAGGTAATGATATTGACATTAATACAGCAAACATTTTCTAAAATCTCTGTTATGGACATTCCAAGATAACATTTCCTAGTTCCTGAAAAGAGATATTTTTTTTTTAAACAATTTTATACAGAGAGCTTGTTAACATTGTTCATCCTATATGTAATGTGATATGAAATAATTTTATAGTCATGTTTCAGCTATTTTTTTTTTTTTTTTTTTTTACAGGAAGTAATATCTAGATAAATAAAGTAGAACCCTGAATTACGTAATGTTTATCAGAGCTTAACGTTCATGTTACCTGTGTGGTGCTTGTGTACTATAAAATTTTAATTCATATCACATTTACTATGTGTGCTATTGAAAGATTAGTGCTGGCAATCAGATCCCTACTTTTCTGGAGTCATCTTAGTTATTATCTCATATTAAAGCTGTGTCTGATATAACCCAATAATTCAGGCTTTGTCTATAGTGCTAAGAAGGGATAGGTAACTCCTAAGAGAAATATATTCCATTTCAAAATGCCTGTCCAACAAAAATGAGATACTTAAGTCTCTGAAGATATACAGCTCTTTCCATTAACTACAGAAGTAGCATAAATTACTATCTTAGACTGCACGTTTAGGTGGCTAAGGTTAGGTGAGATCAATCTCCTATCCTTCCCTAGTGTCAGAATACCCAGAATATTATGAGATGTGCTAGCAGCTCCTCAGTTAATTATAAATTATTCTGTTCTACAGAATCACCAAACATCTGTATTAAATCATATTACATGCTCAGTCAGGAATTGTTAAGGAAGTTACACACTCTAACACTTTCCTTCTTGCAACTTTGAATGTTCTGGATTTACCTTTATGATGTAGAAAGGAAGAGGCAGATAAAAAATCTGGACCTGGAAGAAAAAGGAAAAAAACAAAAAAACAAAAATAAAAACGCAACAACAAACAAGCACAAGAACAGAAACTACTACAAACTTAAACTCTGGAGACACTCTTTAGGAATTATGTCTTGCACATAAGTAGCTTCCTTGGCTCCATTTGCACTGCTTTCTTTTTTATATTTATGCTTTGTTCAAGATGACTTACAACTTTCACCCATTGTGTATACATTTGCATCACTAAATATCAGTGGATAACTCTCTGCATTCTTCAAAGTATAAATTTTCCAGTTAACATCTTGAGGATAAAATGGTTGAATCTGGAAAAAAAGAGAGAGATTATATTGTACAATTAATTTCTTAATTAAAAAATTAGCTCCTATGTTCACATTACACTTTCTTGAGTGGCTGTACTTAACAAATCACCTGCTCCTGCCAAAAAAAAGCCTATGTTCCCTTTCTTTCTTTTACCTCTGCCTTGCCCTGCTGCTGCTTCTAGTAGTATAGTCACACTCTCATGTGAGCCCTGGCATTCATAGGACTTTACAGATCACCAGCTCAAAGCAGGAAACTACCTATAGTTTACTTTGTTATGGTTCATTGTCTGCCAGGTTAATTAGTTGCATTAGTTCTTGGCTGGTGCAGAAAATAACCAGGGCTGGCACAAGATTTACAATGAAAACATGTAAGCGACTAGGGCTTCCCTCTTTCGGTGAACACCTAGATTACCACATGAACTTGGTTGGAAATGCAACTGCAAGTTGTGGTTTCATGATCAGTTTAATATAATCTAAGAACATGCTGTTGTATGTTCATACCACCTCCTTTGCGTCAGCATTGATGGTTATACAATCTGAAACTATGCCAGCAAATAGTATATGCCTAGTTTTCTATATGAGGATCTGTATAGTTATCCAAAGGGTATAAAACATGAGTAAGATAACATAGAATTTATGACTTGTACTTGTAAATGTGGCTTGTTGGATTCACAAAGCTCCTAAAACTGGGGCAGAAGTACTGGAAGCATACTTCTAAGACCTGAACAATGTTTTCAGGACATGTAATGGTGTGATGGCAGCACAAAAGGTGTCTGTGGTATTGTAAACATTCAGTGATGCCACAATATTAGTACACTAAACAGCTTTGCTATTTACAGTTCTGGTACAGCAGTGTCTGTGATCAAAGATTGAATTTGAAGAAAATGAAACATCTTAACTCTAGCAGTGTACATAACTGGGACTTAACATTTTCTGAAAAGTGTTAAGTGGCTATCCTTCCCAATGTAACTTTCCTCTCAACAGTTTTACCTTCCTTAAGAATTTCTTAAAAGCCAGCATTAAAGTTAAGTGCAATAGCAATAATTCACCCTTTACTTAAATACGTATTTTTTTTCTGACTATTTTCTTCAGCAAAAGATTTAATAATGAAACCTAATTTCTGTATGCAAGTAACTGGAATTCAGCAGTTTCTGCTTCATGAAGAGCATGTATAACAATGCAAGGTGTACAATGGTTGACTTGAAGACATGGCTGACTTTCACCTTACCTATGTTATATGCCAGCATTTCTGAGACTTTATTGATGTGCTGAAACACAAATGTAGCACCAATTGAATCATAATATCGTGTTGGGATTTGTCTGACTTAACTTTTTTTTGTTTGACAGCAACTCTAAGACACCATCTCGGTTCCCTCCCATTTTTATACAAACCAAAGACAAGTGGGATGAATCATCCTCTGTGGTATCCAAGTGTCTCTACTTACTAAAAAAAGTTAGAACAGCTTTGAGATCATGCCTTACTTATATAGCAAAAGCAGAGTATGATTAATTTTCTGTTTTTAATGAACTCTCTTGATGTGAATGGCATACCTGTTAGCACTAATTTTATATATATCAGCCTAGTTTTTGTGGTATGCTGGGAAATACTGGTTCTTACTGCATCCAGACAGAAGATTATGACTCTTCCTATTGACTTAAGACAGCAGACCTATCTCATACACCAATTAAAATCTTTACTTTTCTGGTATAGGAAGTGGAAGGAATGTTTCAGAAGCAATCCAAAAGAAAGTTGATGCAGAGGTATCTTGCACTTACCTCTTGTTAATGTTTCTCCAGCTTTTGCTATGCCGGACAGTATACAATGCAGGACAGCATTGTTTCTGTTTGTACTTTACCTTATATATAAACATAACACAGATGCAGTAGAGAACAAAAAGCTTCATACTTGGTGGTATTTAATATGTCACAACTATCTACCGATTGTGTTGAAATGTCACTTTCAGCTGATAGCTCACTCATATGGGAAAGGTTCTCAAAGGTTAAAACTTAAGACTGCAGTTACCTCTGGCTTTTTCAGAAGAGAGGGATTTGTTCTTAAACTTCTGAAAACCTGAAAAGCAAGATATTGTCTATTTGTTTTGCAAATGCATGCAACTTTTAGATCAGTGGGGCATTGTAGTAGCTGCATAATGAGTTTTATGGAATGCTGCCTCTGCAGTTTCTAAGCAGTAGCTTATAAAAGATGGGTAATAATGAGTGGTTTCCATTACATATATTTAAAAAATCAATGTCAACACTTTTAAAATAAAAGAAAACATTGCTCAACTCATACATGTAGTATTCAGGCTGCGTACAATTGCTTCATACTCAAACACCTGTGGGGCAATTCTTTTTTACAAACAAAAGTGAGGTGTGTAGAAAAGATCATAGATAATCACTGCCTAGTTAAAACAGTGATGATATAAAGTACCATCCCTTTCTCTTTATTCAAACCATTCATTCTGGACCTGCTCCACTTAAGTCTTTTAACATAAAGGAATGGAAAATACCCAATATTCTGCATTAATACTTCAGAAAATGTAAAAGCCCATTGACTCCACAGTGCTTTCTTGAGGCCAATACTGCAAATACACTATCTGGATTTCTGCTCTAGCAGTGACTTTTCTAACTCACTGATATCAGAGTTGAAGTCCTAAGCAACATGTTATCATCAACAGCCAACACATCTTATCATACTCATCAATCAGAGGGGACTCTCCATTGTAGTGTGTGACTATAACACCGTAGCCCTCTGGGTAATCACAACTTCTCTTTAGATGTTTGTGCCACAAATCACTCAGGAATGTCATCTCTTCTGTGAGCAGAGATATACATATCCACACAGAGAGCAGCGCTCCCCTGAACTCTCTATTTGCAGTCACAGGGGACTGGGAGGACTGATTGGCTGTGAACGTCTTCACTCAGTAAAAATCATCTAAATTATAAAGACTGAAAGAAACAGATCCTGCAAAAGCTTCCACATGCCAAAGTGGGGCCTTTTTTCCATATCGCAGAATGTAAATGCAAATGATGTGTTTAAAGAATCAAGAGACAGATTGACAAAAGACAAGGAATAATAATTTCCCCTCCCTGCTTATGCACAAATACAGCTTTTTCACATTTCTCTTCTTTTTAAGGAATCCTCAAGACTACTCAATATGCAAAATCCAAAGATTAATGAAATGTACCTCTAAATTATATTTTTAATCACTGGATATGCTCAACAGGAAAATTAAAACTCCTACCCTGTAAACAGTGTGCTTATTTTGAAAGCTTGTATTTAGTTCTCTTTGTTACACACTGCAATAAAAGTATAGAATTAACCACAAATTCTCTCATTTCTTTTTGTAGATTATATAACTATTGCAGAATGTATTGGAAAGAAATAGAAAAAATATACAGTAGGATTGGAAGGGGGTTTTTGAGTTATTTAATCCTGTATACCCTCTTTCCTACCCAGAAATTAATATACCAAAAACGTAGTTTTCTTATAATATTAGAATTTGTATTTTACCTGGGACTACCAAAAGAAAACTGAAATAATGATATTAAGAATGTCTGCCTTCTTAAGTACCAAGGGGTGGAAAAAAAGGGAAAATAAAAATAATAATAAAAAAGAAATTTTTTGAACACTTGTGAGCTGTTGAGTTAGTTGAACCAGAAACTGACAATTCTGTATGAATTAAGTTTCACTGACTGACTGATTGCCTGTAAATCACATTTCCTTACTTTTTTCTCTTTCCATTAAAACTATGAAGAACCAAGAATTAGCAGGATTATGGATCTCAAATAGAAAAAAATCTATTTATTTTTTAACTTGATGCAGTTTTAAAAATATAATCGTTCTAGCTTTCTATCATATTAATTAATACTACTAAAAGTGTACAACACAGTCTTTAGGTGTCTCTTATAATTTCTAAAATCAAGAATCTTAAGAAATTTCCAAGCAGAGGACTATGCTAAATTGAAATTAGGACTGAAAATTAATAATGCTGGGAGGAGGGAATAAAAAGAACAACAAACATTGTTGTAATTATCAACAATGTAATAACTGTAGGTTTAGCAATAGTTATACTGTTTAGAAAGTTTTTCATTTTTTCATATAAACTTTAGTAGTGATGGAGAATTCACTACAAATCCATATACACCATTTTTGAGGTTATTTAGAATCATAGAATCATAGAATGGTTAGGGTTGGAAGGGACCTTAGAGATCATCTAATTCCAATCCCCCTGCTACCAGCAGGGACACCTTCCCCTAGATCAGGTTGCTCAAAGCTTCATCCAAACTGGCCTTAAACACTTCCAGGGAGGGGGCATCCAAAACGTCTTTGGACAACCTGGTCCAGTTTCTCACCACCCTCACAGGACAGAATTTCTTCCTTATATCTAATCTAAACCTTCCCTCTTTCAAATTAAAGCCATTACCCCTTGTTCTATCACTACCTGCCTTTGTAAAAAGTCCCTCCCCATCTTTCTTGTAGCCCCTGCAGATACTGGAAGGCTGCTATAAGATCTCCCCTAAGCCTTCTCTTTTCCAGGCTGAACAGCTCCAACTCTCTCAGCCTGTCCTCAAGGTTCAGTGTTGGGACCAGTGCTCTTCAATAACTTTGTCAGTGACATGGACAGTGGGATTGAGTGCACCCTCAGCAAGTTTGCCAATGACACCAAGCTGAGTGGTGCAGTTGACATGCTGGAGGGAAGGGATGCCATCCAGAGGAATCTTGACAGGCTTGAGAGGTGGGCCTGTGCTAACCTCATGAAGTTCAACAAGGCCAAATGCAAGATCCTGCATCTAGGTTGGGGCAACTCCAAGTACAAATACAGACTGGGCAATGAGTGGTTTGAGGCCAGCTCTGAAGAGAAGGACTTGGGAGTAGTGGTAGAGAAGGAGCTCAACATGAGCTGGCAATGTGCACTTGCAGCCCAGAAGGCCAACCGTATCCTGGGCTGCATCAAGAGAAGCATGGCCAGCAGGTCGAGGGAGGTGATTGTCCCCCTGTACTCTGTTCTCATAAGACCCCACCAGAACTGCATCCATTTCTGGAGCCCCCAACACAAGAAAGACATGGATCTGTTAGAAAGAGTCCAGAAGAGGGCCACAAGGATGATCAGGGGGCTGGAGCACCTCTCCTCTGAGGAGAGGCTGAAAGCGTTGAGGGAGGTGATGCTCCCCCTCTACTCCGCTTTCATGAGGCCCCACCTGGAGTACTGTGTCCAGTTCTGGAGCCCCCAGGATACGATTGGCTTTCTGAGCTGCAAGCACACATTGCCGGCTCATTTTGAGCTTCTCATCCACCATCATTCCCAAGTCCTTCTCTCTGGAACTAGTCTCAAGCCGCTCATCACCCAGTCTGTATTTGACATATACATGATCTCAGCTAATCTAAATTCACCTTCAGAGTCATAGTTTATGCAGCTTGAAATTGCAGCTGTTGGATTATATTTGTATGTGAGACTGAAGAGCCTTTTATTGTCTGTTCTTCATGCAAGTATTCAAACTGTTATACAATCACCTTTCTGGTAAAATGTATTGAACTCTTGTGCCTCTCAATAAAATGCATGTTTGCATTAGGCCAATGTGCTAATCATTCTTTTCTGAATGCTTTCCTGTCTGCTGTAGTCCTTCAATTGTGGACTAAACAATTTAAGAGAGTACATGATTGTTATTAGTGTGCTGATGACAAAGGTAATACCTTTCTTGATACTTCTTGTTACTTCTCTGTTCAAAGATGTATAGATCTATGTAGATTTACAGCTTTTATGTTGTATTGCATATCTATATCCTTTGTTCCTGAAACCGTGGCTGCATCTGGCTATACATGTATACTGTACGTTTAAACCTCAATTTACCAAGGGGTCCAGAATATATTGTATCAGTAGACAATCTTTTATAGTGCTTATCATTCTTCTGAAAACTCCATCATATTCTTTATTCCTGATAATTGATAAAACTGTCAAGCAGTGTCAGGTCACAAATCAGTTCCTGAAGGATTTCACTGGAATGTGGTTCCTCACGATTATTTCATATTTTGCCTTTCGATTTGTAAGCCTGTCAGCTTTGCAGATTTCAGTCCATTTCATCTGTCATATGAATTTTATGTCACTCTTCTATGGGCCTTGTCATGTTACTTATTCATGTGGAAATATTGTAATTTTTATTGCAGCTCCCTAGAAGTTAAATTAAATTTGAGTTCTACATTTTCTGAGTTTTCACGTCTTCCTTTTACTTCTTCACAGAATCCCAGAATGGTTGAGGTTGGAAGGGACCTCTGAAGGTCAGCTAGTCCAATCACCTTACTCAAGCAGAGACTCCTAGAGCACATAAGCCAGAATTTTGTCCAGACAGCTTTTGAATATCTCCAGGGAGGGAGATTCCACGACCTCTCTGGGCAACCTGTTCCAGTGCTCAGTCACCCTCACAGGAAAGAAGTTCTACTCTTACGTTCAGGTGGAACTTTCTATGCTGCAATTTATGCCCCTTGCCTCTCGTCCTATTATTGGGTGCCAATGAGAAGAGTCTGGCCCCGTCCTCTAGACACTCTCCCTTCAGATATTTATACACATTAATCAGATCCCCTCTGAGTCATCTTTTCTCCAGGTTGAACAGGCCCAGTTCCCTCAGCCTTTCCTCATATGAAAGATGCTCCAGTCCTTTAATCGCTGTAGTTGCCCTTCACTGGACATGCTCCAGGAGTTCCATGTCCTTCTTGTACTGGGGAGCCCAGAACTGGACACAATACTCCAGGTGGGTCCTGACCAGGGCTCAGTAGAGGGAAAGGAGAACCTCTCTCGACCTGTTGGCAACACTCTTCCTAATACAACTCAGGATACCATCAGCCTTTCTGGCCACAGAGCACACTGCTGGCTCATATTTAACTTGTTGTCCACCAGGACTCCCAGGTCCTTCTCCACAGGGCTGCTTTCCAGGACGTCAGCCCCAAACCTGTAACTGGTGCATGGGGTTATTCCTTCCCATATGCAGGACTCACTACTTTCCCTTGTTGAACCTCATGAGGTTCCACTCTGCCCACCTCCCCAGCCTGTCGAGGTCCCTCTGAATGGCAGTGCAGCTGTCTGATGCATATGACACTCCGCCCAGTTCAGTATTATCAGCCAATTCACTGAGGAGGCACTCTGTTCCTTCATCTAAGTCATTGTTGAATAGGTTCAACAACACTGGACCCAGTATTGATCCCTGAGGGACATCACTAGATACAGCCCTGCAACTTGATTCCACACCACCAATGATAACCCTCTGAGCTCTGCCATTCAGCCAGTTCTCAGTCCAACCCAATGTCCAATCATCAAGTCCACACTTCTTGAGTTTGCCAATGAGGATGTCATGGAAGACACTATTAAAAGCCTTGCTCAGGTCCAAGTATACAACATCCACTGCCCTCCCCTCGTCTATCCAGCCACCTACCCTGTCATAGAAGGCCATCAGGTTAGTTAAGCATGATTTAATTGAGTCACCCTTTGGTGAATCCATGCTGACTACCCCTGATGACATTCTTGTTTCTCACATGCTTAGAGATGGCCTCCAGGATGAGCCAGGATGGCTTGCAGTTCCCTGGATCCTCTGAATCCTTCTTGAAGACAGGGGTGACATTTGCCTTTTTCCCATCTTCAGGAACCTCTCCTGATTGCCATGACCTCTCAAAGATGATCAAGAGTGATCATCTACCAATGACTTCAGCCAGCTCCCTCAGCACACGTGGGTGCATCCCATCAGGGCCCATGAACTTGTGGGTGTTAAGGTTGCACAGTCCATCTCTAACCCAATACTCATTGACCACGGGAATTTTTCTAGACTCTCTCACTGGTCTCTTGGGACAAGGATTCCTGAGGGGTGGAAAAAGGAAGACTGAAGCAAAGAAGGCATTCAGTAACTTTGCCTTCTCCATGTCCTCTATTACCAGGTACCCTGCCCCATTCAGTAGTGGCCCCACATTTCCCTAGCCTTCCTTTTGTTATTGATGTATTTGGAGAAGCCCTTTTTTTTTTCTCTGACCTCCCTTCCCAGATTTAGTTCCAGTTGGGCCTTAGCATTCCCTGTCACATTTCTGCATGCTTTGGTGACGCCCTTATATTCTTCCCAAGTGGTCTGTCCTTGCTTCTACCTCTTGTACACCTCCTGCTCATGTTTGAGTTTTGCCAGGAGTTCCTTGTTCATCCACGTCAGTCTTCTCACCCTTTTGCTCAACTTCTTGTACACAGAGATGCATTGTTCTTGAGCCTGGAGGAAGTGATGTTTGAATATTAACCAGCTCTCTTACACCCCTCTTCCTTTAAGGAAGATCCCATGGGATTCTTCCAAGAAAGTCACAGAAGAGGATAAAGTTAGCTCGTCTGCAGTTCAGGGTTGCAGTCTTAATTACTCCCCTGATTCCTCCTAACAGGATCCTGAACTCCACAATCTCATGGTCACTACAGCCAAGGCTGCCCCCAACCTTCTTATCCCCAACTACTCCCTCATTATTTGATAGGACAAGGTCCAGCAGCACTCCTTTCCTTGTTGGCTCCTCAAGCATTTACAAGAGAAAGTTATCATCAGTGCTTTCAAGGAACCTCTTTGACTGCATTTGACTTGCAATGTTATTCCTCCAGCAAATGTTGGTGTAGTTGAAGTCACCCACGAGCACCAGGGCCTGCAACTGTGAGGCTACTTTCAGCTGGCTGTAAAAGGCCTCATTCACTTCCTCCTCCTGATCAGGTGGCCTGTAGCAAACACCCACTACTATGTCACCCATGTTAGTCTGACCTTTAATCCTTACCCGCAAGCACTCAGCCCTCTCATCTTTCACTCTGAGGAGCAGCTCCATGCATACCAGGTGTTCTTTTACATAAAGGGCAACTCCACCACCTCGCCTTCCTGGTCTGTCTCTCCTAAAAAGCTTATAGCCATTTTTGGCAATGTTTCAGTTGTGCGAACTGTCCCACCACGTTTCAGTAATTGCACTAAGATCGAAACCCTGCGTCTGCACACAGACCTCCAACTCTTCCTGTTTATTCCCATGCTGTGTGTGTTGGTGTACAGGTACTTCAGAGAGGAATCATAGCATGCCAATTTTACAGGAGGGGTGAATGAGGATACCTCACAGACAAGTTCTGCAGGCACTTACTTCGCTGCATTCACTTTCTGGGGTTGTACCCCCTTAAGTTTCATTTTATTGTTTGGATAATCTCCATAATTTCCACAATTCTCCCCTACCCCCTTCCTTCCTAGTTTAAAGCTCTCCTTATGAGGTTGGCCAGTCTTTGGAAAAGGCACGTACACCCCTGTTGGTGAGGTGGACCCCATCACTCCCAAGCAGCTGTGGATGATCAAACCGAGTCCCATGATCAGTGAAACCAAAACCCTGTTGCCAGCACCAGTGGTTCAGCCAGTTGTTTACTTGGAGAGCACGCCTACTCCTCTTCTCGCCTGCAACCCTAACTGGGAGGATCAAGGAGAAAACAACCTGTGCCCCAAGGCCTTTGACCACCACTCCTAGGGCTCTGAAATCCCTTTTGATAGTTCCCAGGTTGCTCTTGGTATCATCAGTTCCCACATGGAAGAGCAGCAAGAAGTAGTAGTCAGATGGGTGAACCATACTTGGCAGTCTCTCCTTGACATCTCTGATGCGAGCCCCTGTCATGCAACAAACCTCTTTAGACAAGGGGTCAGGTCAGCAGATGGGTGCCTCTGTCCACTGGATTGTCCCACAACAATCACTCGTTTCTTCTGAGTGGTCCTGCATGGCCTAGCAGGTCTGTTTCATGCTTCAAAGCCATTCTCAACTCCTTCAGCTTGAAGGGTACTAAACCTATTTGACAACTGCATGTTGATAGGAGGAGAAGGAGCCTTATCCTTAACCAGTTGCCAGGATTCATTCTCTATAGTCTTCTCTATTACCCTCCTTTTTTCTTTACCCTCCTTTTTTTCTTTACCCTCCTCTTTTTCTTAACTGAGGCAGTCAGAATGCTTGGGGCTGACTGACTCACCTTAGGCAACCGCCTGGATGAACCTTTATCGACATACTCATTTGACCCTCATGTTTTAGAGCCCCAAACCTGTTGTGCAAGGGCAGCTTGGAAGGTAAGGGAGGTCTGGAGGCGATTCACCTACCACCCCGAGCAGGGACCTGTTTCCATTTCCCTCAGTCTCTTAGGTCCCCTCCTTGTGCCTGAAGGTAAGAGGGTAGGAGATCCTCTGCTTCTTGTGGAGTCTCCATCTATTGCCTTTGTCTCAGGGATGGTAGGGTGTGGCTCCACCAATCTATCTCCCTCTTACACTCCCTGATAGTCCTTAACCTTCCCACTTTTTTCAGCTCTGCCATCATGCTGAGCAGATCATTCACCTGGTCACAGCGCACACAGGTGTTGTCTCTGCTGTCCTTCACTAACAGGGATGGGGTCAATCACTCCAAGCAGCCAGAGACCTAGACAGCTGCATGTGTGGGAGTCACCACATTCTTTCTGGTAATGGTCTTCAGCTGGGTGGAAACCATAGCCATCTCTATTTTTGGGAAGGCAATCACCACTGGTTCAGCTAGCCTTTCTGAGCCAGGGGTGAGGGACTGTACCCTTCCTGCATGCCCTGCCTGTGCAAACTGCCATGCAAATTGCTGCACCATGCTCTGGCTGACGTGCCATGCTCTGTTTCCCACTCTATTCACTGTGCTCCTGGGTGGCATATGCAAATTCTTTTTTCATTCTAGAATTCCAGAGTTAATACAGAACCAAAATTCTATCTCATGAAGAGCTGGTGATTTTAAGCACAACAATTACTAGTGATATTATCTTGTGTTTTAAAGATTATAGATGTAGATGAAAGTTAATATTGTACGGTGCACTATCAAAACAGTACTTTACTGAGAGCTTTTAGAGGTTTGCAGAATTGAGGCTCTAGTTAGGAATATATAATTCTTCCTCTGCCAGCTCTCATTACTCTACCAAACTGCTTAGCTGTTTGACAAATTGTGATAATTCAGAACTGAAAATCATGCGACAGAAACAAACTCAACGCAGTAAAATTATTTCATGAAATACAATAAAAAATTGTGGTGATAAGAAGAGATGTATCTCCAAGGGTTTGAAGATTCATAAAAGCTTTTGATAGCCATCTGAGCACTTAGCTATTTTTATCAACTGCACTGAATCTTTGAACTTTCAAAAGTTTATTTTTATTTTTCCAGTATTAATATTACCAGAGAAAAATAGGGAAAAAATATATTTACTGGGTCAGGTTTTTTAGAAGATTATTAATGGGACATAAAATCTTTTAGCTCTAGGTCATCAGTTTTCATCTGTGGCGGTTTCAGTCCTTTGCCTTACAGCCAAGCACAGTCACTTTCTCACTCTCCCCCCGACCCAGGGAGTAGGGGAGAGAACTGGAAGGGTAAAAGTAAGAAAACTCATGGGTTGAGATAAATTGAAATAAATAATAGTTGAAATAAAATAGTAATGATAATAACAGTGATAACAGAATATACAAATGAGTGATGCACAGCCTACCAGCAGACGGGCACCCAGCCTGTCCCCAGCTAGTGATCCCAGAGTAGAGACAGTCCCGAAACTGCAATCTCCAAACAGCAAGCCCAAGCATCCCCAAGAGAATACCCCCACTTTTTATATGGAATATCTCATTGGCATATCCAAATGTAAATTTTGTGTTTTGATAATTACTACACTTCCTTCCTTCCAGTCCTTTGCACCTGAAAAGCAGCCAAACATGATGACCTTGGGCTCCTGCAGCAATTAATAACATCAGTACTTGATTAACATTCTTCTTATAACAAATCCCATATTGAAACTAAAGCACAGCTATTCTATCTACTAAGTAGAAAATTAACTCTATCTTAACAAAACCAGAACATCATCTAACCCCATTTTTATGGATTTCTAGACTTCCAGGCCAGCAGAAACATTATATTTCCTTAGCCTAACCTCCTGAATGACACAAACCATAGAATTTCAACCACTGTTTTCTATATCAAGTACTTACTAACTCCTAGAATTAAAGAATACTGCAGAAAGATGATTTTGTTGCTGTGCTATGACTACCGAGGTGTCTATATGAAATCACCTGTCTTTAGAGTAATACTGAATAGTGTGAAATTTGTGCACAAATTCCCCTCTCTTGTCTCCACCTTCTGCAGCCATTGTTAACCAGAATGGGTAGTATTAGCCAGCCACAGTCCCAGAGGCACATGGAAAATAAATTGCTGTTACAACATTGCAGGTGATTCTTTCTGTCCTAAATTAAATTACAATACAATCAGTTGCCTATGTTGGTTTCCTTCCCTATGTTACATTGGCTTTATCATTTACATGAATCAGCAGCAGCCTGTCGATCTTCAACACTAAATTGTTCAAAATATTTCAGTTGGAATGTCTTTAATTTAGGAAATGCAAATATCTTTAGAATGAAAGCCTTCAGGGAAAGACTAAAACATATCTTTTAGGGCAACTTACAGAGCCAGTGGTCCCAGCATCTAGCTCAGTGAGACCCAGAAGTTTAAGGGGGGGATTTCTACTTATGTATACCAAAAAAAAAATGTTTATTTCAAAATTAAACTATTGAGTTTCATTTTTCCGAGAATAAAAAAACAAAAAAAACCAGAAAAATCCCCCAAAAACCAAACCAAACAACAGATTTTTGCCCCAGTTCAATGGTTTGGGTTTGGGTTTTATTTTTTTCACAGAAATTAGAATCAGTTCTGCAGCCAGATTTACAATAAATTTACATTAAATTAAATCAGACTGCATATCTTATTTTTCATGGAAAAAGACTACTTTTAATTGAAATTTACAGTATGCATTTCTTGTGTCTACTAACTTACTATGCACCTGCAGACTAGCAAAACATGAGAAGTTGGAAAGTGCTTCATTTCCCAGCAACAACCAAAAACATTAGTATGTTAACAATGTTCTTCTCATACCAAAACCCATACCGAAACCAAAACATAGCCCTGTTCCAGCTACTAAGAAGAAAATTAGCTCTATCCCAGGTGAAAACAGGGCAAACATAATTACGTTTTTTTCTTACATCTACAAAGTGCATGTCAACATATTCACTGTTTTTTATTGGCATAGGGCAGTATGGGAAACTTTTATTTCTAGTCTTTAATTTAAGGGTGAAATAAAAATCTTCCGGCTTTCTGTGTAACCACTAAAAAGGGGATAAAACTCTCATTACTTTTCATTGGTGCTGTTAATGTGAAAAGCATCTAATTCAAAAGCATCTCTGGAGTAGCCAGGATTCTGTAAAGAGTTAACAGGGACTGCAGTGGATAAGCCATGGGCAATGTCTTCTGTGAATCAAGAGAATTTCAATACTGCAAATCTGTTTTTAAATACAAGTATGTAAATGTAGTAAACAATACAGTTACTCTAAAAATAAATATTATGGTCTTATGTAGGCAGAAGCCTGATTTTCTTTGTTTCAGGAGCGAGCAATGTCACATAGTTCTTATCAAGTAAAGATTTCTTGAAAAAATCTTATTCTGACTAGCAGTTTGTCTGGCCACCTAAAAAACTATTAGAGTAGCAAATGTTTCTATATCTTATGAATTTATTCATTTATTAAATATTATTTATTTACTTATATTTAGGTATCAATTGGGGTATATTCCTTGATTATTTTCATTTTGTATTTTTTACCTTTTCTATCTAAACTGTTATTTAACCTCAATTTTAAACATGTTGGAAACTCAAAGCTCTTCTGAATGGTAATGTTATAAATGAGATTAATGTAAAGGATAGTGTCACAGAGGGAAAATGTGCAAAAAGGTCTTGAAGGGATAGTCTAATGAAAATAGTTTACTAAACAAGAGCTGCAACTTCTAATCATGTCTAAAACTCAGACTGCTTTAGTTCAGGAGCCTAAGTGGATATTTTTTAAAACCTCACATGACCCTCAGATACCTAACCCTCAGTGACATTTAGTGGAGTTCAGTATCTACTACAAGTTATGCCTTCAACATTTCCCTGTTAATGTGGATTTAAGGGCCTGAGAGATCCTTATATTTATGGGCTTGAGTTTGGAAGCAGTCTAATCATTGAACTATATGTAGAGATAATGTATTGGTTTATTCAGCTGGAGAGTGCACAAATGCAAAAAAAAACATTAACTTGGTTGCATGTGAAAAAAATGTAATCTATGCTTTGCAGACATGTCCAGTATTAAGAAAACAAAAACATTAACTTTGTAAGTTTTTTTGTTCCTTGTATGAAGTAAGAAAATAAATACCTACATGCTTTTTCTTTCTCTTTCAGCTTTATGACATCCTGCTTCTTGTTTTCTGTACAGTTAATAAAGCAATTGTTTGGAGAAATATTTTGCAATGTAATATCGTAAATGTTTATAACAATTTAGAAAAAAAGTTCTATAAATTTAAGCCCTACAGGGTATCAGGTCTGCAAAGCAGCTTAATAATTTTTGAGGCAAAGAAATCGAGACAGGAGTTTAGTTTTCAAGTTATGCTTGATTATGGTATTTTCAAAAAGGGCAATAAACCCCTGGAGGCTCTTGAAACACATGGGAAGTGATAGGTTTTCCTGTTTTGTGATAGTTTTTCCAATGTGGTCTGTGGTTCTTTTAATAATCAGGAAGCAAAGTTTATATAGATCAGTTGCTTCTAATGGCAATGTATTTTCTGCTTTTCAGAAAAAAAATTAAAAAAAAAATAAAAAAAAAAAACAGTAAAGCTGCCTGAACAAATTGAAAGTCTCTTTCATTAAAAAATTCAAAATGTCACTTTTTTTCATTTTCTGAATGGTACACTCGAATGATTTTTATTTTTTGGTTTTATTTTACATCTTCAGGATTACTTTACTAACATTAATTTTTAAATCCTCCACTTTCAAAGTTAGCTCTAATATTAATAAATATATCAGAAACGTTCTTTTGTGTTTCTGTCAATTTTTTCTCAACATTATGCTGAAAAAACATTTCTTAAAAAATGAAATACCTAGCCATTTATAAAAAAGCCATTTATTGACAACTAGGAGTTTTAAATGAAAATTTCCAGTTGTGTTCACTGCTGATCAGGGGTTATTTTCATTTTAATAGAACAATAAAATGCACTGACAGAATAATGCTAAGAGTAAGTTTTTCAAAGACCCCAGATTTTTCTTCATTTTTACCTACAAAACTCTAATTTGTACATATTGCTTCTGTATCAGCAATCTCCATGTGGGACTGTGATTTCAGATACTGCTTCTAACACAGTACCGTGAATAAATTGCATTAACCACACACACATTAGCATGACTCAGTTATCACTTCTGTGTATTGCTTCTCTTGTGTTAGGAAGGAATCAACATTCAATATACTCAGTACTTGCACAGACCACCTGATCCAAAGAGGTTGTAATGGGGATACCAATCCTGCCTAATTGTTTGAGCAAAGGTATAAAGTTCCATTTGTCTCAGAGGAAGCCGTTCTACTCTGTCCTAACACTTTGCACACATTTGCAACAAGTGAGCACTCTGTGTACAGGCAGAGTTTGTATATATCACTTCTATTAATTTTTGCTCTATGAAAACAAAGGTAGTATCCTAAAGGAGGATTTTAAAAATTTGGAAAGTTTTTTTGGAAAATTTTGATAGTGTACTACTAAAAAGTACCATATAGTATCGACCACGAGCTATTCGTCCACTTCAAGTATTACTTTTAACTGGGCTTGAAACTTAAGTTTTGTTGGTTTAAGGTGTAAGTATTTTTCCTGTGGATGGACAGTTGCTGTTCAAATGAATCTTTATTTATGTAAACTACAAAATTGACTCTATGCCTGCTTTTTTTTTCTCCTCCACAGAGGACGCAGAGAAAGTGAAGAGTACATTCTGAGACACATTTTTATTGCATATTCACATACGAAATTCTACTGAATTTAGAAACCTTGCACATGTGTAACCAAGAGCTAAACATGACCCCTGCCCTCTGTCTATAATGCATGTAGAGGGACATATAGGAGTAAACTTTATGCTTGACTTCTTTTAAAAGCGAATATAAAAGGTAGCAGTAAAGTTAAGCCCACAGGGAACTTTCCAAATTGTACTAAATGGATGTTTCATTGCATAATACTCATGAAAACTGAACTTGATCTGCTATAATTATGACAAAAGTAAGTGAGAGTATGATCCTCTCTTTGAGTACTCTTCTCCTTTGTCCTTTATCTGTACATTTAGTCACCTTTAATAGATAGAGAGATATTTCATGCCAAAGGTTTTCACATATGATAGAAACTTATAATATAGCTTATAATATATGAATCTTGCCCTACATTATAAATGAAATCATCCAGATGGGATACCAGAAATATTGAGAGTGCTAAAGGTTTAATTGAGACTTTCATCCTGGCAATGTTCATTGATTCTGATATTTTAAAATACTGAATCAGGCTCATGTCACAGTTTATAAACTGTGGTACAGAATGGTACAGAATTCAGCAACTTCCTAGTCATCTATGTACATGTAGACTGTTGGTTTGGTCAGTGAGAGCCACATGACAATAACAAAGTTTTATTTCTGTTTCAGCATAAACATCTTTTCAGCCCTAGCTCAGTAGATTTAATAATTCTATCCCTCAAATGAGGAGGGTTGAATCTGAACCTCATACTTTTCAGCTGTGTTTTGAAAATATAATATTTTGGCAGTACTTGAAGACTCCTTCTAATTTAGGAAGTCAAAGCAGATAGGTTCAATGATGAGAACATAGTAGTTTCAAATGTCTACTGGCATTGTAAGCTATAATACTGAGTAATATAGTCACAGACAACCTCATATTTTTACTCAGTTTCAGTTAGAGCTTTATAACCTTGTGTGATCACAAGTTGGAGTACGTGTGGGGTATGATGTTGTATGGGACCACTTTTTTCCATTGTTGGCTCCTACTGTGTGGAACTTGGGAAAAGCTAGCTAGGTTTTCCCTATAAGAATAAAAAAATGTTGTTTAGAAATGCAGACTTATTTTTTCATTGTTTCTTTGTTTTAAAAAGGAAATAAATTTCTACCTGTTATGGCAGTGATGAAAGCCTGAAAGTATAACTGAGACAACAGTGTTCCCTCCTAACTTACTGAGAAAGTGAAACAATAACTCAGGTGAGACCAAAATATTCACTTAAAAAACCTATGACAAGCAGCAGTCTACAGTGTGGTGTAGAGCTGATCAGTCCAGGTTCAAACAGAGACACTTCAGATGCCATAATGTAAAACAGTACTGAAATCTGGCTAGGCCAACATACTCCACTGACATTTGAGCTAAATTAACGTATAATGAGTTCTGTGTATTTTTATCTTAATTGTTTCTGGAGCTCCAAGTTAGTGTATTTAAAAATAAGACATCTATACATTTATCAACAACATAGTATAGCTAGATAGCGACGCTGAACACTGTAAATATCGTAAATATTTCCACTATAGTTCAATGTATTTAAAGTCAAAAAGAAAGAGTCAGTATTAAGAAATATCAATCATTTAACTCTGATTACTTTACTTTGGATTCTTTCATATTATTATGTGTTACTTGTATTGTTTTCACTGTAATATTACCAGCAAGCTGCATATATGTATGAAATCCACTGTATTTAGATACAGCTTAAAAATAATTATTTTTTTCCAGCATTCACAGTGTCTCAACACAATTCTAGGCATTAATCCTTAAAGATAGTATCTAGACTACCCAACTCTACTCTTTAATTTTTTCATAGTGCCTATAGAGAGAGGCAAGAAGCCACATAAATCCTTATGAGACAATGCTGTTACAGTTAATGCAAGTACGTCTTCTCTTTCTAAGTATTGGGAAATCAAGAGGCACCTGGAGAAAAGCTAGTTGTCTACACTGTACAACTGAAAGAACAAATAGAAGTCACTAGAAACCTTCACCCAGTAGTTGAAAACATGTTCACATAATAGCAGAGATTATGAAAATAATGTTTATGGGCTCACAAAACTTTCAAGTTAGATCTGCATACAAACACTTGAGGAGTACAGGAAAGGATTGCTGTATAGGACTGAGTCTCCACTTAAAAGGGATTTAGACTGAGTGGAGTTTTCTATACTCAAGAGGTCTTGAGTTAACTGTTTTCCAGTATATGAAATATCAGTCTTGCAAATAACACAAGACATAAATTGAGGCAGGGTTCAATTGTGATAATCTGCAGCTGGGCAGAAATATTCCATACTAAGTCCTATAGCTATGTCATGGCACAGAAGCTGTCTTGTACTTCATGAATTCATCAGGTTGTCCAATTGATAGTGTTTGCTATGTGGAGACAGAGAAAGAGGCTTTCATACTGTAGTGAATAAATGTGTGAAACTAACTGTGAAACAATATCAAGCAAGAATAAGCTGCATGAATCACTTCAGAGTTTGGTGAGTAGAGAAAGAAACTTTTGTAGTGAAATGATTTATCTCTGCATCAGTGGTCCTGAGTATCCTACTGCTAGCCAGTGTATTCATGATCTTAGTAGAATTTTTTAATTTGAATTTCATAGAATCATAGAATGGTTTGGGTTGGAAAGGACCTTAAAGATCATCTAGTTCCAACCCCTTTTTAGTAGTTAGAATAGCTGTGTTTTAGTTTCAGTGTTTCTGTTCAGATTTATTATGAGGACACTGATAACAGTACTGGTGTTATTAGTTGCTGCTGGAGCTCAAGGCCATTGTGTTTGGCTGGTTCACAGCTACATTAGGACTGGGAGGGAGATGCATAGAATAGCAAAACCCAAAACTGTCATTTGGATGTGCCAATGAGATATTCCATATCATATCGCATCACGTCAGTGTATTAACCAGGGCTGACCGGAAGACGAGGGTATTCTCTCGGGGATTGCTCGGGCTCGCTCTTCCAGGGTTTCACCTTTTGAGACTCTCTCAGCTCCGGGATCGTGAGCTGGCACAGGCCTGGCATCAGTCAGTGGGTGGTAAGCACTGTGTATCACTCATTTGTATAATTCTGTTATCACTGTTGTTATCATTATAATTTTATTTTAATTAGTAAATAGGGTTTATCTCAACCCATGAGTTTCCGTTTCTTTCCAATTCTCTCCCTTACTCCCTGGGTGAGGGGTGGAGAGGGGGGAAGGGTGAGAGAGCAGGCTGTGTTTCGCTGCAAGCTGGAAGCAAAAAGGGTGAACAGACCCAAACCACCACAAGGTGATATGTTGGGCAAATGTTGCATGCTTCCCTATGCAGAGATCAGCTTCTGCTCCAGTTCTTTGTCCATTTCGCTACTTGAAACTGATTTGAAATTTTCAACTTCCATTAAATCAATAAAAGTATAGGACTTTTAAATTCAGGCCCAGTCCCTCAAAGATTTTGAGATGCCTTCTGGATATAGTCGGTTCATTTCACTACTATATGTGAAGAACTGATGCTTGTATGACCTGACATGAGATGCTTCATTCTGTTTGTCATTCTCTTCCTTTCCCCCATACTGAAGAATTAAATATTCACCTTTATTGTGATTTCCTAGAACCCTGATCTTGAAGAGGAAGAATGTTCCTCAGGGGAACATAAATTGCAAAATGATAAAGGAAAAGCAACAGCAGAAATAATTTGTGTTTATTCAGTATTTGGCATTAGTGACATTTTCATGGAAGAAGTAGACTCAACATTAGTTTCTTGCAACTTTCTTGCAACAAATACTGGACTGAACTTTCCTACAGAGTAGAGTGTAGCAATGGGACTAGTGCTAATAACTTGTTTGCTACCCAGAAGACTTACTTCTAAAAAGCACAGTAGAAGTAAAAAAGAATTTTGGTGGAAAAAAATACCTTCTTGGTCAGGACTAGTCTACTGAAAAGACTGAAGAAAATAGACAAATGTGGAAATATTTAATATAAAGGGATGCAAAATAACACAAAGCAAACAAACAAAAAAGGCTTTATTTAACCAGACTTTCAAGTTAATCCTATGTTGATTTAGGAGGCGTACAGATGATCAGTTACTCTGTGGCTACTTTGAATTAAAAATGTAAAATACATGGCCTAGAATTTGTAATTGTGAAGTGTGCCAAAGCCTGATGTGTTAGCCCTTCAGTAAAATGACCCATGGGTTGAACTCAGCTTTCTAGAATGAATGAAAAACTCAACAACAATATTTACTGAATAGGAGTTCTTTCAACATAAGAAATGTAGTTTGTTGGCAAATATTCACTTAGGAACAGCAGCTGCAGTCTAAGATGTTACATTACACCTACCAGCTTCTTACTGTTGCTCTCTTAGGCCCAATCATGCAAGCAGGTCTCAGGGGTCTGGCAAAACTAGACAAGGTTACTCAAACTACCAGTTAAAGTATTTTAACTAACTCAGCCTGATTTGTTTTGAAGAAGATTTTAAGTGGCAATTACTTGAGAAGCTTGGTGGTAGGATGGTCAAGTGGTAGGTTCCCACAGAAGGATCATAAAAAATATCCCTATTCATAGGGTTATGCAGTAACCAAAATCTTGAGAAATGGTTTAGGTTGCTTCATATAATAACATAGAATACCACAGAAAAATCATTGAAGAACAACATTTTAATATTAGATTTTATTTCTTCTTAGATTGATTAATCTGTTTCTCAAAATCTTCAGATATTAATTGCAAAAAAAATATGTAAAATCTGGCAAATCCAGAGGTGTAATATTTAAAATTCACACTCTATGTACAAAGATGAAGAAGAGACTATAAGATATCTGAACTCAGTTTGCAGTCCTTAATCATGTGGAACATTCTCTGAAATCAATAAAATTAGGCAAGATGTATAGCAACGAAGTTCTTTGTCATTAATGTCAACTGATAGTGATAAAGAATCTTATAGTAATTAGCTATGTGCCTATGTAAAAATCTAACTCTGTCATACAGTCTGAGTATTTTCACACATAATTAAGTGCACACAGATGCTTGCAAAGAACCAAACTGAAATCCAGAAATTAAACCATTAATTTCATTGATGTCAAATGTGAAATTCCTGGAGCTTCAGCTGGATCTGTAGCTCCCCTGAAGCAGTCTGTCTTTGTTTTAAAAACAAAACTAAACCTTTCTGTGAAACGCTGAATATAAGAGAGAGTGCTTGACCTTGACAAATTACAAATGTAGATCTTCCTGACCAAAGCAATTTTGTACCAGGTTAAGTATACAATATGTCAGGAAAGAAACACTTTTAAAGAAAAAATGATGTGTGAAAACTGTAGAATTCTAAAGATGGAGAAAGGGACTCAGTCAGTTCCAGGAAACTAGAAAAGCACTAATTAATTACACATAAAAACAAGGTCAACCTTCAACTGCTTAATTATTAGTTTACACACATTAGCTCTTTACCATCCAGCTTTCACCTATTTGTAATCTATGATACCTCAAGATCTTCAGATCTTCTAACATACTTCCTAAATTGTTGTTCAATGAGAAATTGTAGTTTGACAGAAGCAAAATTAAAAGAACAATGGGAACTAAGGCTTTTGGTAATTATTATTAAAATAATAATTCAGTAATATTTTTCTTTGTATTCAAATTGTTTTATCTTTTTTTTTTTTTCCTATGCTTTCTAAATGGAAACATTTCCTACTTAGTAATTTATAAAGAAGTAGGCAAATGTACACATACTATTTTTTTTGCAATATAATGTATTATCAGAGAGCTCTGGTGACAAAAGTTAGAAGAAAGGGGTGATAAGGAAAGTAATGAAATAATAAAGTCATCAAAAAGTTTAACATTTTTATTTTTCTGAAATAACATTCAAATGTAGGTGAAAATTGCCCAACAGTATCAACTGAGACTGCTGGATGCAGTGAAAAGATATTCTCTTTCTGCATAATAATTCTAAGGTGTAAACATGCTGTCAAACTTTAAATCCACACAATCCATTTCAGAGCCCAGATTTTAATCTCCCTGCTCCAAACCAGAGCTTCTGCAGAACCTTTAGTTAGGGCTATTCTGTTTTGCACTTAATTTATATAGTCACTGAGAGAGTGCTCACAAGCAAACAGGAGAAAGTCCCTATGTTGATGATTCTCTTTTTAAAGAGAAAAGAGAGGGAATGACTGAGTGTCAGGTTATGCTGTGTACATGCCTTGTTGTGAAGAAAAAAAAAAAAAGGAGAAGATATAGGTTTCAGGTACTTTGCAACTGAGTGGTCCTTGTGGAAGGTTTCAGTTTAAACCTGTTGTGTATATATGGACATTGATTTTTTTATCTTCCCCATTCTGGTGAATGCTTAATTTTCCAGACATCATTAAAAAAATAATGCATAATTCGATAAGTTATTTGACTCCACAGAAATAAAAAAAAAAAAATCAGTTATTTACACTGTCATTCTCATAAGCTCTTCCAGTGTTTTCATTTTGTAAACAAAGCCGCAGCTTAATGCTTTTATTATAGTTTTTCTTTTTTCGGAAATGGATGTTAGATGACAAGATGCTAAAGCATTGTAACACAAACTCATGAGATTTATTGATTCAGCTCAAAGCTGCTGGAGTTTCCATACATCAGAGCTTTCAAATAGTAGTGCACTCACCCTATATCATATCCATTAAGGATTTTTTTATTATTAAAAATCCAATAAAATATTTATTACTCTGTTACAAACCTTTGATGGTTAGATTAATGAAATTCTAGGCACTATGATTACCTAACACAAAGTTTTACACATATATCTTGTTTGGAGGGTTTTTTAATTTTTTTTTTCTTTTCTTTCTGTCAATCCAGTGAGTTTTAGTTTTAGAGCTATCAAAATTTTCAGCTCTATCTACAGGAAGAGGCTCCCTGTCAACTCTCTCAAATGTCCATCTCTTTCCAGCAAAGTCTGAAATTTAAATCTCCCTTAGGGCTATTTGAATATCCTTTTGTGAATTCAGAAATAATTACAAGATCTCTTATAATGAAGCAATTTATATTAATAAAAGAGATGTCACAACTTATCTAATGAAGGTTGGAGGTGGTCTCTTTGCTCCCTTGTTACTACATCTTAATGCAGCATCTTTGTGCTTCTGGGAAAGAAATTGGAAAGTATTCTCAGGAGATGTCTGTACTAGAAACAACATGAGAAGGTGTGCATACAGGACTAATGCGTGTTATTTCAAAAGAGTTACCATATTTTAGTGTACAATCAGCAGCCTTCTTTCAAACAGATAAATTTTGCTAGTTCAAGGAAGGGTTTTTTTCTGGTAGCTGAGGGCCAGGTCATTTGAAACTAGAACAGGTGCTATATAACCAAATCCAGGCTTAAGAATCTTGTTCTAGTTTCAAATAAAACATTAAATCAATTTAGCAAACTTGGTACTGATAGAGAGCTCCCAGTTTTGTATGCAGTTCTAAGCTTCAGTTTTAATGTGGTTCAGGATCTTACTTCATCTTGGTGACATGAACTAGATATGACTGCAAGTTAGGGTTCTAGTATAATTCACAAACTTATCATGGCCCAAGAACATAAACTAATTAGAAGTGCTCTGTAGTGGTTAAAGTTTGCTCCAGTCCTGAGAATGGTTCATTTAGAAGTCTTTTTGTCCTTAAGGAGAGTAGTTAATGAGAAATACATTCTTATTAAGTTCAAATTACAATATTGTAAATTAAATTTAAAAGTATTGCAGAAGACCTAAAATTAAAAATAATTTACTTTTCTAGGTTCAAAATGGATCCTGACTTTCCTTTGTTCCCTGCACTTCTGAGTTTGATCTATAGTTCACACACTACAAGTAAAGTATGACAGATCTGCAATGGTAATCCTGACTTTTCATATGCTAATAAGAGAACAAGAGCACAGCAAGAAGTGTGGATTTCTACTCTTTGTGGTATATGTATTTGATAATTAAAATTATTTTTAAAAAAATATTTGCTTTACAGAAACATTTTCTTTCATAATGTAAAGTATAAAAAAATAAAATTAATATTAAAAAGGAAATTAATGTTCTACGTCTAACCTGAAATATAAAATGACAGGAACTAGCACATCAGAAGAAAGAATTCCTCAGCATTAGCAAGGGAATAATGAAAATTGTAGAAAGCACAGTATCTTGTTCAGCTGCAGAGAATAATCCCTTGTTACAATAATTCACTCTGTGGTTAAGTTGAACCCATAAATTAAGGACTGCCTTAAACTCTGTAGGATAGTGGCTGATACAGAGTCATATATCTCATAAAAACAATTTAAGAATAAAAGGTCAGGTTTAAAAAAAGGTAGAGTACAAATTATTTTAATAATTTTTGCAAATATTTAAAAATAAGTATATGCAAATTAATTTACTAAACATTAAAGATTAATAGCAAATCTATATTCTGTACACACAACTGAGAAGTCCAAGGTAGATGTAAACATTCAAATAAAAACATTCTGATTTAGATATTTCCTTAAAGTAACTCATAAAAATTGTCATTTATATGGTTTTTATCCCCATTCTTTTTTATTGGTCACAATGTAGAAACACTTATCAGACTTCTATCACAGGGTCTCCCTGTTCAGGGGAGAAACTGTGGCATATCACAGAAAATATTGTGCCATCGGTAAACACAGCATGTGCAATATATTTTAAGTGCCAGACTCCCTGATTTGCTTCCATAGCCACTGTAAATTTAATGATTACATTTCCAAATCAAAATAATGATGTCTCATTACAGTATTACTGAGGTGCTAATTAGTTTTGCAACATAGTTTATTCTAGCACTTTCATAAGGTCAGGTAAGGTTTAATTTCACAATGGGAAACTGAGCCAAACTGAGTCTCTGAGATTGGGCCACAAAAGATCAATAATGGGACATGGTTGCCTAAATATAAATTAAATTTCTAGGTTTCCTCTTTGATTGAGAGACTTACCCAAGCTCGCCAGAACATCCTGGAAAGGAGAAGGTATTGAGTGCATATCACTTAAGATCCAGTGCCCCAACTAGATAAAGCTTTTATATATAAAAGATTGAACTCTGTATAAAAGGTTCCTTAACCTTGCAAAGCCTATTCTGTTAATTCTTTGTATTGAACATCACATAAGCACTGTCTCAAAGTCCTAGCTGGTTTAGTGGTTTTTGATTTACTAATTTCCAGGAGCATGGACTTCCTTATATGCTGTCTACAACAGAGTTTTCCAGAAAAGCCTTTTAAATGCCAGTTCATTTGTGTTCCTATGTCATTGTTCTCTGAAATTATGATGGTACTCTTGTACGTGACATTTCGATGTGGTGAGTCACTTTTACATAAGGAGAAGTAACAGGGATTAGCTGGGTTGTGGGGGAAGGTAATAGCAGATGAAACCTTTCACCTTTGGAGCACTGATGAGGCATGTGACACTACTTATCATGACATGAATATTTGTTACCGTTTGAAGATTTAATTATCTTGAGATGTGTCCCTGCACCTGTTTGTGGTTTTCTTGGAAAGTTTCTTCAGAAGTGACTACACCTTCAGCTGAGCAATAGCAGCTGATCAAGTGCATACTCCCAGGCCATGTTGACTAAAGCAGATTAACTTAAGTCAAACTGAAGGTTATCATGGATTGAAACCAGACTGTTATGTTCAGCATTTTAATGTAAAAGTAGTGGTGACCAACAGGCAGCTAAGGTTTTACTGAATGCAAATCAAGTCTTAACACCCTCATAGCACTGATCTCCTGATCAGTGTGCTAAGGCAAGGTGTAAGACCAGTGTGGGAAAGCCCAAACCATGAAGACTGTTCCAGTCAAGGAGATGGGTTTCTCTAGTTTCCTGTGTATTCCAAGTGGTGAGTAAATTTGCAGCCTCTACACTGTTTGTTCACTGGACTTGCTTGACACTTTTCTGCTGTACTCCTCCTGCGCTGCCTTACTGGGGTGGTTGATTGAGAGACTGGGTCCCACTCCATCTGTGAATGTGTGTACATATTATGTTTTTACATAACCTGTTGGTTGTTGTTGTTTTGTTTTGCTTTGTTTCAGTTGGTTGGGGTTTTTTTGTTTAGTTGGTTTTTTTGATACTATACATTGTACTTCACACACCTAGATCTCTTGGTAAAGATAGCACTTAATATCTTGTTTAACTCAAGCCCCAGAAAAACTTCAGCATATTCTTGCCTCCCCCCCAAAAAAGCAAACACATGATTCAATACTTTTCAATTCAAAAACACTTTGGGGAAACAGTAAAAGACAATTAAATACTAAAGGAATCTTTTTTTCTAGTGTGCGTTACCTCATTCAAAATAGAGAGGTAAAAACTTCACACTGTAAGATGAACTTCTGGTATTCAGTTTTATAGCATCATGGAGCAGTAATAGCAGCAATGATAAATAACCCATATTTAAATCTACTAAAAAAATAATTAATAACATAAAGCCATGTCCACAGCTTAGATCATAAAACTAAATATTTAAATCTTTTCATAAAATTACACATTGATTCTTAAAGAGTAATGTAGAACAAAGACTTAATCCATAGTGCTGACAAGGAAGAAAAAAAATCAATAGTGACCACGAAACCAGATGCAGAAAGCTGCTGAAATAATGATACTGTGAAATAAACCATCAGCTAATGCTCACAGTTACGGCTTAAGCAATAAGCCCTAAATACAATCTTATGCTGATATAACTATTCCCCAATTCCTTTACTATGACTGTCAATAATATTAAAAAATGTCCAAAGGAATATGGAAAATATAAGTAACAGTATAAATATTTGGCATGAAAGATATGTACTCCCCCCTTCCATCCCATTTTCTCCAGTTACAGTTCAAACAATACAGAATTGAATAGACTTAGGGGGAAATTATAGCTCATGAGTAATGCTACAATTTCAAGAAAACTTAATGCAAAGACAGGTTTGAATAACAACTTAAAGGAATCAGATTTCTCCAGGAAGACACTGAAGAACCACTGAACCACTGTCAGCATCTTTTTGGGAAATTATCTGAAGGGAAAATTAAAGAGATGGATCTTATGTTTTGGCTCAATTATTTAGTTAAATAAAGCATTACACCTAATACAAAAGAGCAGGAATTAAATTCTATGAATTGAAAGAATGTAGGCAGTTATTTATTCCTATCGATGAGAAGTGCTTGACTATGAAAGGACTAAAACATATATCAAGTATTTGTACACCTCATGAGAGAAAATGCACTGACTTGAAGAATGCAGAGACAAGTATTGATTGAACCATGGGTACTACTCTAAAATAATTAGGTTCACATTTCAATTTTAGAGCTCTTTTAAATGTACTTCCTCTAGATATTTATGTGTTTGATATATACTAGTGTGAATGTTCATAGAAATTAGTATTCATATGCCTGTACTTCCAATTAAGAGATTTTTCAATCTGTATTCACGTGTAATATTTCTTATAGTAAGCTGCATCTAGTGTGTATAAATAACATAAGTAACCAGTATAATGCAAGGTATTACTGTTACAGTCAAGCTGCTATGAAATTCAAAGTATACCAGTTACTTTCATAAAGAAATTACATATGTACGATTATAGGTAATACAAATAATGATGTATAATTTATTTACCTAATACCATTACCTGAGAATTCTCCATTATGAATTCAAAAGTAATTTTCTTGATTAAAATAAGTTTCAGCCTTAAAAATTCTCTCTGGAAAAAGGTGAATTTTGAATAACAGAACCTGATGAGTATTATGAAAGATTAAATAGCAAAAAATTTTAATAATTATTGCTACAAAATTATTCATTCAGTACAAACGACCATTGAAAAAGAACATTTAAATTATACAGATTTACTATGTGTTTTCTATTCTGACATCCTTCCCATAAATAATATTATTTATTGAAAAGCATTTAGTCTGTTTGGTTTTGGTTTTTTCATTTTTGGGTTTTTTTGTTTTTGTTTTTCATTTGTTTGGGGTTTGTTTTTCAATCAAAAGCAACCATAACAAGTTAAAGGGACAAAAAAAAAAAAAAAAAAAAAAACAGAAAAATCTTATATTTAAGCAGTAGATAATAAAAAACTTTCTCACTCAGTAGTTCTCCTGGTCACATATGCTCAATAATGTAGAATAGAGCAGTTGCATATAATGCAAATGAATCTAAAAATGCCTTTGATTTTGAAAAAAGTCAAATTAATTTCAACTATCATCCTATATCATCTCTGAAATATCTTTAAGGTGCAAGCTATATCATCTTTCTAGGAATGAGACTTGACAGATAATAAGATATTAAAAAGATTTATTTCTTTTCCTTTCTTTTTGTTCTTTTTTGGGTTTTTTTCAAAAATTGTCTTCAAAATAGTATCCTTTTTTGTCAAAATATACACTGAAGTATAAATGCATGAAAATTGATAGAAGATGTTTATTTCTCATTAGAATTTTAAATTTTAGAGAAAAAAATTATTAGCCTTGTGAATTACGATATGTGAAGCTCTTTCGGCTTGCTCTTGCTTTTCACAAGTGCAAATTAGACATAAACCAATCTACATGATAAAGAATGAGGCAAAGAATAATTTAATACTTTCATCAAAAGATGATCCTCCTTTTTACTTTTCTAGTTTCGAATTGCACAGGATTAGTATCATCACAGATAAAAAGTAAGAATTTTACAGAAAAAAATCCAAAACCATTAAATACTGAGCAAAAGCAGTTCATTACTTATGAATTAGAAAGAAATGAGAGCCATGCATGCCAAAACATCCAGAGTACTCTCCTAAAAAAATACCAAAAGATAAGTAATGACACTGTAGCTCAAGAAACTGATTTTGGGTGAGCTGGAAACGACCCTTACTATGTTGAAGTCAGACTTAAGTAATAAAAATGATCTGTAGTACAGGATAAGAACACTGGCAAAACAGAACAGAGATCCGTAAAAGTTCAGCAGCAGATTTTATGTGAATGCATATCATATTTCCATGGATTTTGCCCATTTTTATTTTATCATCTGATAAGACGCCAATTCACGTTTTAATTACATAGCTGCTGGAAGGTAAAAATTGCTCTAGAGTAGGCAGAGACTATGCTTTAGAGTATTCATGAATGTTTTGGGTTTTTTTAGTTCTTTAGCCTTAGCAAGGAGACAGCTTTTCTGACTTATTTGGGATAGGGCAAAAAGTAGGGAGATGTGTGGAGTGAACTTTGGACTGGGTGCCAATTAAAATAGGAACCTTTTAAAAGTCCCTAGTAAAAATCATACTCTTTTTTTAAAAAAAATAAAAATAATTCACACATATCTAACTTAAAGAAAACATTTTGCTGACGTGTGTTGGCACTATCAAGCAGTCAGCCTCAACTGCTGTTTTTTCAGCAACAGTAAAATACACATTTTGTAGTGGTGTTTATATCTCCTTTGTCCCAGTTCATATATCTTTCTGTGCTAAGCCCCCACACTTCTTGATAAGCCAGGCAGTCAGGATATGCAGCTGTGTGCCTGAACCATCTCCTTCCATTCATTTTGAGGTCCATTTCAGTTGAATGATATGAAGTAAAAAAGTAGAAAGCTCTCACTGTTTTCTAACCTTTCCTAAGAGATGACCTTTCCATTCGATATGGTATAGTGACCTACACTGTTGGAAGCCTTTTAAAGAGGGTTGGTTTGCCATTTCCCAAATGGATTTGTTTGTCTGGAAACCGAATCATTAGCTGTCTGCAAGTCAGTCCTTTGCTGCTCCTATCAAAAGCTTTGACACTCTTTAAGTGTTGGAAGTTAGCCAGCAAGATTTTATGTTGTGTACAAGTTCTGTTTGAGAGCCCAGACCTGAATTCTTTATAGTGAGATTACTGATATCTCAACTACTCAGTCTCCGTGGGAGTGAGACTCTGGTCCATTCCAGGAAGTGAAAAGAAGGGTGATCTTAAGTGAGATTAACCATCTCAGTTCAGGAGAAACTTGAGTCTTATGGTATCGCCATTGTTGATTAAACATATCTAGTTTTACTGTTTGAGCCTAAATTCTCTACATTCTCTTCCAAAGTTTTTGATTTTACATGGGTCTAGAAATATATAGGTATTTTTAAAGAAAGTGTTCTGATTTGTTGTTTTATCTCCTTTTTATCTTGTTTTGGTAAACTTTTTATTCTCTCTTCCATAGAAGAAAAAATGTATTTAATGTTCTCATTCTTTATACTACATTCTTAATTGTACAAAACTTAAATGTTTTCGTTCATGTACAGAAAGCTGTGGAATAATCCTAAAACTGACAATTTAGCTGCAAAGATTCTAAATGAGCACACATAGGCCATACTGAAACACACCTTTTTGTTTCTCCAAAAAAGGACTGATAACTTGTCTAGGTTCTGTTTGATTTCATGACCTCCAGACAGACAACATGCCTCCTACTCTCTATAGGGCTGCAGTCAGTGACTAGCAAAGACTGTCTGTGTCAGGTTAAAGCCAGTAAAAAGCTTCCTTCTTCAATGTAATCCTCTGATTACCATTGCTTTTTACATTTCCAGCAGAGTACAAAATGGCTGGATGAGAAAAGACAACTTGGCAAGATGAGGACCTAGTCTACATAAAGATTACTATTTACATTTATAAAATCTAATCTGGATGAGAGGATCGAGGGCACCTTCAGTAAGTTTGTAAATTACATCAAGTTGGGCAGATAGGAAGGCTCTCCAGAAGAATCTGGACAGGTTGGATCAATGGACTGAGGCCAATTGTATGAGGTTCAAAGAGGCCAATTATATGAGGTTCAACAAGGCCAAATGCCAGGTCCTGCACTTGAGTCACAACAACCCCATGCAACACTACAGGTTTGGGGAAGAGTGGCTGGAAAGCTGCCTGGCAGAAAAGGACCTGGAGGTGTTGTTTGACAGCCAGCTCAACATCAACCAGCAGTGTGCCCAGGTAGCCCAGAAGGCAAATAGCATCCTGGCCTGTATCAGAAATAGTGTGGCTAGCAGGACTAGGGAAGTGATTGTCCCCTTGTACTCAGCTCTGATGAGATTGCATCTCAAGAACTACATTCAGATTTGGACCCCTCACTACAGGAAAGACATTGAGACACTGGAATGTGTCCAAAGAAGAGCAATGAAGCTGGTGAAGGAACTAGAGAACAGGTCTTGTGAGGGGAGGGTGAGGAAACTGAGATTGTTCAGCTTGGATAAAAAGAGGCTGAGGGAATCTCAGTCTCTTGTCCCAAGTAATAAGCAATGGGATGAGAGGAAATGGTCTCAAATTGCACCAGGTGAGATTTGGATTGGGTATTAGGAAGAATTGCTTCACTGAAAGCCTTGAGTCACCAGCTTTGGAGGTGTTTAAAAGTCATGTAGATGTGAAACCTAGGGGCATGTTTTAGTGGTGGACTTGGTACTGCTAGGTTTTTACTAGTCTGATAAATTCTGACTATATTCTGACTATATTTTGCAATTACTTTTGCTGTGGTCCATTTTTACTGGAATACAAATATTAATGTGATTTTTTTTTTAATATAAATTGCACAGACATATGCATGGCAAAGGAGTAGGCAAAAATTTTTGGTAGCAATATTTTTGCTTTATTGATTTGGGTTCAAATCTCACTTCCCAAACTGAAATTATTACACCCATGGAAAAGTTTTGTCTTTATCAAAGTTTTACTCATTTTAGTATGATCATCCTGATTAGCAATACCTGCTCTAGAAAGATACAGCACTTCAGTAATTGTGAACTATCAACAGTAGCATGAATCATAAGATATACAACTGTCAGCATTAATTCAATATTTGTGAAGTTATATGAATAAGAGTCATTATAATTTCCTATCTTCTTATCCCAACCATTAGAAATTTTAGATGTTCTTGCCCTAGTTTTTTTTATCTTCATGAATTTGAGTTTAGAGAAAGATCTGTTCAGAGGGTCAGTGAATTCTTTAGTGTGCTCTTCCATTTATTGGTTTATACCTTAGGTTATCACCTTGTAAGTGTCACCACAATATTAAAAATTTTGGGATAATTATGTTATGGATACAATTTGCTAATTGTAAGAACTTTAGATCACACAAAAATGAAAAAGCACAAGTTTCACATTCTCTGTGGGATGTCTTCAAGCAGTGTAAAGTTTTTACAATATGCATGGTAAAGTATATTCAAGAACAAGTCCAAAACTGTCTGACTGTTGATATACAAGTAAGTTTTTTATTTAGTTTTAGGAAATTTTGGGGGTTCTTTTTAGCAGGAAATGCTCATAATTGCTTTTAGTCAGAACTTGAACAATCTTGTGTAAAAAAGACAGGAAATAGACGAGCTGTAAAATGTTTGAAATGTGCTCTACCTTTTTGGAAATATGAAACTCCCCACCCAAAAAGAAGGTGAAGAAAAGAGGGTGTAGATCCAAGAATATCATCCATAGGTATAACGGATGTCAGTAAATTACCTGAAGGTGTATGTCTGGCTCTGCCGTTACTCTGCCAGATGTAGTATGCATCAAAGCTAATGCAAAGATTAACACTAATGGGTAGATGAAAACTAATGGATAGAGATGTAGGCTGCAAGAAAAATAAACCATTCAGTGTTTTGTTGCTTGAGGACTAGCTCCTCAATATATACCCTTGGCTATCTAGTGTTTACTTTTCCCCTATTAGATTTTACTTTATCCGGCTTAAAAGGTTAATTTGTAACTTGTCTGTCTGAAGTGGTTACCTTAGTTTCCTCAAAATTAAGGTGACTCAAATTAAACCACTGATGATGCTGTCCCACAAATATATTATGTATGCACGATTCAAATATGCAATGGGAACACTCTTTTCAGAAGTATTCACCATGGTTCTCACATAGGTAAGCATAAACCATATATAGATTTAGCATTTTGTTTTTTTGTTTTCACTTTGGGATTTAAAAAATGGTTTATGAGTCAAACTCAAAGCTCAATGTTTTGGGAAGTGTTGCTGCTCTGTCCTAACAAGAATTAGGGGCCTGAATCATCTGCGGTATAAGGAAAAGCTGAGAGAGCTGGGACTCTTCAGCCTGGAGAAGAGAAGGCTGAAAGGGGATCTTATCAATGTCTATAAATATCTGAAGTGCTGGGGCCAAATGGATGGGGCTGGGCTCTTTTCAGTAGTATCCAGTGACAGGAAAAGGGACAATGGAACAAAAACTGGAACACTGAAAGTTCCATACAAACTTAAGGAAAAACTTCTTTACTGTAAGGGTGTCGGAGCACTGGAACAGGCTTCCCAGAGAAGTTGTGGAGTCTCCATCTCTGGAGATGTTCAAAACCTGCCTGGACACTTTCCTGTGCAACCTGGTGTATGTAGGGCACCTGCTTTGGCAGGGGGCTTGGACTAGATGATCTCCTGTGTTCCCTTCCAACCCCTACCATTCTGTGATTCTGTGTAATCTACACAGTGGTTACATCTGTAGGTGACCATGCATCATAACATTTATTGATTTTTTTAAAAAGAGAGAGATACAGATAATAAAAGGGTTTGTGTAATCTGGTCAACAGTTTTAAACAGAAATTACAAAGGTTTTGAGGCAAAATTTTATCTTTCATAAAATTCATTATGTGACAAGTTGCAAGAAAAAACAACAGAAGGAATGTTACCAATTAAACCAAATGAAACCATTTTTTTAATAACAATGAGACAGAAAATGGCAAGTGGTCCTCAGTAGTTAGTAGAAGACTAAAGTAGGTTTTAATATATCTGCTTTCGGTTACCATTTCCACAGTTGTCTCTACTGTGGACAACATCAAAGTCATTTGAAGAGTAAAGCTTCAATTCCTTCACTTCCATCTGGGAAGTGATTATCTGCCTAGAGTTTATCTTCAGAAAGTTTTTGCTAATATTCAAACTATATTTTTCTCTCTTAGTTTCAGCTGAGTCTTTTCTATAATAACCTCTAAATTTCACTCTAACTAATTATTTTTCAAGCTTGATATGCATAATTTATTTTATTTTATTTTTCCCTCTTATCTACATTGTTATACAGATAAAAAAATTCAGTTCCTTCCTTATAAGTAATGTATGCTATATTTATTATTTTAGCTACTTTCAAGCTATCAATATATAACCCTAGCTCTGAAAATAAATGCTGCCATTCATTAAATTCCAATAATTAGTTAATTTAAATGTAATTATGTCTGATTACAATAATAAAGACAGATTTATTTATTTTTTTCTGAATAAATGATTTAATATATCTAATCTTCCTACCAGTCATCACAGAACATATAGCAATGCTTTCACTCAAACTTGAGCTTTAGGAATATGCTCAGAAGTCTGTCAGGTTTTTTTAAACATTGCCTCTTTAAAAGTTAGCAAATTGTCTTTCTATCACATTTTGGGTACACTGTAACATAAATAATAAATAATCATAATCGACTGTACTCCAAGGGTCAATTCAGACCAATTCCTGGGGACTGACTTCAGCTATTAACTTTTTTGTTTGTTTTAATGGTAGAGATATTGGCAAACAAAGAAGTGGACTGTAACCACAAAATTGTTCATGTGGGTCATTGAATACCTAAAAGATAAAAAAGCTTACTACTTACTCAGAAGTCATCCCCCAGTGGAGACAATGTTTTTAAACTGTATAGCATTAGAGAAACTGGAGAGTGCAACTTTCAAACAACAATGTCATTGATGATGAAATCTATTTTGAAAAAGACAAAGAAACATTTGGTATCTCTGCTATTTTTCTTATTATCTCCTATTTTGTCATGACAAAATTCTTTAATCTAGAAAAAATTAAGGAATAAAAAAAACAATGGGAAGAGGCTGCAAAATAAATAATACAATGTCTCTAATTATGACAGTTGAAAAATGGGTACTGTATTGACTTTGATAACCTACAAAGAAAATTAAATGTCTGTAGCAATCAGCTTTTTAAACAGCTGAAGATTAGAAACTGTATTTAAAAAAGGAAAAAAAGAAAACACCACCTTGACTCTTATCTCATTTCTGACACCTGTCTTATATCTATCTCAGTATCATATCTGAAATCTGAAGTTACGCTTTCTATTCCAGACACAGCTCTGTATAAATATATCATCTCAAATTCAGTACAAACTTTATTAGATTTGAATTGTTGTTGATTTTTTGGTTTTTGTTTTGTTTTGTTCTAAAAAGAGAGATAAAGGGGTATTTTCCACAAAATTCTTTATCCCCTAAAGAATGGTAAACTGTGTGAAGGAAAGTACAGCAAACTTTATATAGGGTATTACTTATACTCTTTAAATTGTTTATGAAACTGTATTTCACAAAAGAAAGGCTATATATAAAGTCATATCCAAAATATCAGAGACAAGACAGAGTGTATCTAGTCTAGTCCAGTACATTTTAAATAAATCTGTTCACTTAATTTGTTGTTTAAATTCAAGTCTGACCTTAGCCACCCATGACAACCAAGAATAGCTAAAAATCCTAAACATATTGGGAGCATCTGACATTGACATGTTTCTTCTGTGCTGGAAAAAGACACCACAGTTGCAGGTTTTTTACAGCAAGAGGGATTTTTCATCAGGGAAAAAAATTGTCAGAAGGGAAACAATGGAATTTAGGAATGAGTGAACATCAACTCTACCCTTATCTAAACACACCGAGGCCTGAAAGATCTTTAAGGAAAAATCTTAACTTCTGTATGTAGATGGTGGATAGCCAATGAGTGGCTTGATTCATAAAAACAACAATAGTACCCTTCCAGGCTCCAAATGAAACAAAAAATACTGTAAAGGAGTTTGCTTATATAAACACAACATTTGATATAATCTGTGTTTTAGTCTTGGAAGAGTTAATGATAAAAAATATTATACCTGACATCATTTCCTTTCACAGTGTAAAATCAACATCAGTGTTTTCTTTGGGAACTCCTGTATCACAAGGATTTACATAAGCAGATCCTAAATCAAAGAATATATGGAATTTTAGAAATACAGTACAATTTACGTTTGAAGGGAAATTTATAAGTCATTTTGTCCAATTGCCTGCCCAAAGTAGTGTTAATTTCAAAGTCATCTCAGGTTGCTCAGGCTTGTATCTAGAGGAGTTTTAAGTATCTCCAAGGGTGAAGACTCTGCAACCTCTCAGCAACCTGCTACAGTGCTTAGCCATTCTATTTGCAATTTATTTTTTCTTCATAGCCAGTTGGTATTTCTGTTGCTGAAACTTTGAGCTGTGTCCTTTTGTATGCCTGAACAGGAGCCTTTATTCTGCATAACCTCTCCTTTAGATAGTAGAAAACTGCAGTGATATCCTCCTTGTGTATTTTATTTTCTAGACTAAATAAAAACTCTTGCCTCAACACCCTGTGCACTAGCCCCTCAGTTATCTTGGTGGCCTTCCAGTGGACTCCCTCCAGTTTGTCAACAATGACTTTTGCTTTGGGAAGCCCCAAACTGGATGCAGCACTCCAGATATGGCACCAAAAATCTGGAATGGAGGAGTTAAATCACTTTTCTTGTTCTGATGGATTGGCTTTTGCTAACTGAGCTCAGGATGTAATTAGCCACATGTATCACTTTGCATTAGTACTTGCTCCTTCACAGAACATTGAATATGCATTGAGTATTTACTTAAAAAGGATTAGAAAGAATACCATGAAGTGTGACATGCTGACAACCTTGTGTATTAGGTATTCAGATCCACTAATATATATGGCATAATTTAATATGCTTGTTTGGTTGGGTTTTGGGGTTTTTGTTTGTTTGTTTGTTTGTTTGTTGGGTTTTTTACTAACAAAAAATAAAGATTTTAAAACTTAGTAACATCATTTACGTTTATCCAACTGACGTGGAAAATCCCATGCAGTTTTAATTTCAATTTTAAAAAAATGAAACTTCTTGCTGCATATAACCAACTTTTATAAAAGCCATATATTGTAGAACATCAATAATTGAAAATAACTGCTTCTAACAGAGCAATTGTAACTTGGAAAGAACAAACATAGCCATGAAAAAAAATGAATGAGGCAGTTGCATCAGGGTGAGGTCTTGCTGCAATTAAGGAATTTAAAAAAAAAAACCTAAGAGTTAAAATACAAAGATAACATACATGTAGGAGGCAAATACCAGCCAAGTGGCATGAGTAATTTTACAATAAATCAGAGACAAAGAATTTTAACAGTTATGTATATATTTGGGAAAAAGGGATTTAGCTATTGAATATTATCCTGTGCATTTTCCTGTTTTCAGTTGTCTTCTCTTTTTTAATCCAGTTAATTCACTGCTTACAGGCAGGAAAAATTGTTTTATTGAATATCATATAATTTTGTCTAATTTTGTCTAATTTTGTCAGATTCTAAAGAGAGACTTAAGACACCAGTCTATTAATGTTTCCTAAATTTTGAACCCAGACATTGCTGCAAATGTCCCTCTAGAAATACTGCACAGTTATTTTTTCTTTGGTAACAAGATGTACTAAATGAATGCACTGGGATCTTCCAGACTCTTTTCTTTTGCCTTTTTTTTTTTTTTTCCCTTTTTTTTCTTATTTCTGTGGATTATTTGAGCCACAGCATTGAAAGATTTCTCTTCCCCAAATATGCATTCACATGTTTCTGTAGGTAAGAATAGAAAGTAGAACCATCTGAAAACAGAAATTGTTGGTGTACGGTTGGTGAAGGGGTGAGCATTTTGCTTTTGTATTTTGCTTAACTTGATCCAAGACAGTAATTCTATTTTCTGAACCTTCTGTATCAAAAAGTCTGTGGAGCAGTGGAAAAAAAAAAAAAAAAAAAAAAAAACACCACAAAGTTGCACACATTGACTTTACTCAGGAACTCATATATTAGTTCAATAAATGCAAGCTAAAAAAGTCTGTTAACAGATTACACCTATTACGTTTTTAAGTATATCATAAAAAAATTAATCACAACCCATTCTCAGCTTCCCTACTCTCATTCAGCATCAGCTATCTGGTCAGAAAGAATGACATTGATGCCAGCCTGTTTGATTTGACTCAGTAATGCTCTGAACAAACTTATAGTGATGGAAACAAAAGACTTGCTTTGTATATTGAAGTCATAGCTCTACTTTTGGCTTCAGGAATAACTGTCCTGGTATTCGTCAGTCCAAGTCAGAGTTTAGAAACATATAGTTTACAAAATTAATGAACAGTTATTCAAGTAAAAGTAACTCTTCCAATGAGTTATGTTTAGTAATACCCAGATATATTAGATGATTACAAATGTTATACGCAGGCTATAAATTTGCAGGCTTTATGGTCTCTGAGTGGCATATCTCACACTATCAGATGCATGAATATACACGAGAAGCATTTTACCATTAATTAACTCTAATTTCTTTAATCACGTTGCTAATTAGTGGTAAAAAAGAGCATAGAATAATACCACAGTATTCATTCGTTATCTTGAAATCATTTTCCTGCTTCAATGTTTTCTGAGGAAATAATTTTTATGTTAGCTGTTCTATTTTTGTGTCCCACATACATAAACACTATAAATAAAGGTATCTGTTTGACTGCAAATGATCACCATTGTGCCCTTGGAGGTATATTATTGGGAGAATCAGTTATGACCTTTTTCATTATCTAAATTTGGCTACCACAAACACATCAATGTTGAGCTGTATAAGGACCCACTTGATGTAATACACCACCTACAGAATGACCCCCTGTCCTAAATGCCTTGACTAAATGCCTGTTGAAGTTTGTCTGATACCTCTCTGACTCATGGAGGTATTAGTATTGTCAGCTGCTACTTGTGGACTTGATAACTAAGCAGTCAAATTTTAGATGCTCAACAAGGCCTTATTTGAACTCAGTGGCTGAAGCAAAGGTTACTTGTGATTCTAGTGGAATAAGCAGCATAGTAATGCAAAGTATCTGTGTAACCTCTACTATAGGAGAGGGTAAAAATAATGCTGTCCAATGATTAAGTCCACTCTTCACTTCTTCTATTGTATTCACAATTTGCCATGTTTATGTGAGAATCATCCCCGCATCAATTACACCATATCTTGTTCTCCCAGTGTCACTTAAAACTCCCAAAAATAATAATTTACTTTTATATCAGATTTTCTACTATAATCCCTTCCAGGGGTGTTAAAAACTATGTTAATACTACCTGGGGGGAAAAAAAAAAAAGGAATATATGATATATGCTAATTTTAATGTTTGAGCCAAATCAATCTTAAAAAATCATTGACTTCTTCAGCCTTAACAGGAATTATTAATACAGGATCTCAAAGATTCCAGAATGTATTTAATCTGATTACTTGTAATAGTTTATATGAACCACAGTTTAATACTGTTGCCCTTACTATGATAATCTGTACTATACATATGATCTGCCCAGCTTTCTTTAATGATAGTATTATCCTTAAGTTAACTTTTTAGTTTTTTAAAATTATTCTGTCAGGACTAGATTTGTAGAGATAAGCAGTCCTAGAAATCCTCCCTATCTCTTTCAGTAATTATAAGAGATCTGAATTCCATAATTTCTATTCCTGTGTGAAGCTCTTCTGTGCTTATGTATTTGGAAAGTGATACAAATTTAAAAGAAACCGTAAGTCTAAGTCAAATTTCAGAAATTATACAAGCAAACAAAAAACTCCCAAAACATTTCCTACAGCAATGTTGCTACTGGAGCGTTCTAGATAATTCCTGCTCAAATAAGATGTAAATGTTGAAAAGGAGAGAGCAAAGATTTCAGCCTTAACATTTAGTTCTGAAGACTATAGCGGTCATTTTCACTTCTTCTTTAAATGAGTTCCAGGTACACAGAGAAAATTTAGTTTATATTCTGCCAAGACTCATCCTTGCACTTTAATATTCTATATTTCCTAAACCACTGCCTAGAAAAGTCACATCATTCTGTGGCAAGCAATCACTGAAGTAGCCTAGGGCCTTACTAACAGAGCTTTGAAGATTAAAAGTGTAACACTGAACTTGATGTAAATGGAAGAGGGAAGACAGTTTAGCATACGGAGTACTGTCACACCAGACCTTCAAAAAAATTGTCTTATGTATGTCAGAAGTGTGCCTAATGCACTGAGAAAAACCTATGTATTTCTGTTCCAGGAACACAGCAAGAGTTGCCCAATATGAGCTTGCAGATATCTACATCTAAATCAGGACAGGAAAGTTCCCCTGTCTCCTTCCTCCTGCATGAAGCACAGTTATATATTTTGATTGAGTTATATCATACTATGCTTGTACATTTTTATACAATAGCCATTGCCATGTAGAAGACACCTCATCCTGTGATCCAGAAATGTGTCTATGTGAAATAAAGTTGTAAAATTTAGTAAAGTTAATTAAAATAAAACAAACAAACAAAGAGTCATGACAGATATCAGTAGTAGTTGGTAATCTGTTTTGGATATATCTTACTCAAAATAGGTTAGACACTGAAAATCACAGGATCATTTTGGCTGGTCACACTAAACAATGATTTACCATAGCAGATCATTGCATGTTATATAGATAGGGAGAAGGAGGTATTAACTATGGATCCAAACACCTGTGCAGACACATTTTGACAACAATAGCATGTGTGGATCCAGATTTGATCTGGTTATTCAGATTTCTTCAATGCCTAAAAATTCATTTTCTGTGAATGGCCCATAATTTGTGAAGGTATGTTTGGTATCAGCAGTCAAATAAACTTTGAGAAGTGATCTGAGAATTCCTTGTGGGCAACGTAGCTGGGACAGGAAGAAATTTTTGTTCATATTCTAGAAAAATTCTACAGCACCTGAAGTGGACTCCAGGATGTGAAGATTGACTGGATGTGGGCAATCTCATGTGGAGCTTGATACTGAATTATTTGTATGCCCAAAATTCCCTGTAAAACTGAACACAATCCTCATAAGTTTCTGCCAGAATATTTACCATTTTAAATTTATAATAAAAATAAATTAAATATAAATTTAAAATTTATAGTTCTCATTGTAGTTTATAACTTCCTCACAAGGGGAAGAGGAGAGGTGGGTCCTGATCTCTTTTCTCTGGTGACCAATGATAGGACCAGGGGAAATGTCAGGAAAATGCATCAGAGCAAGTTTAGGTTGGACATTAGGAAAAGGCTCTTCACCCAAAGGGTAGTGGAGCACTGGAATAGGCTCCCCAGGGAGGTAGTCATGGCACCAAGCCTGACAATATTAAAGGAGCATTTGGACAACACCCTCAGACACATGGTCTGAATCTTGCTGCTGTCCTATGCTAGGGCCAGATTTGGACTCAATGATCCTTGTGGGTCTCTTCCAACACTCACAACATTCTATAATTAGGTGATTCCATAATAGTCTTCTTGCCAATAATCACAACCTTGTGATCAAGCCAAAATAAAATCAAAAATATGGTGGCAAACAGTATGGAAATGTAAGTCCTTCTTATGGATCACATAATTTCTTCTTTTCAGTTCTTTCTACATCCTAAGCATAGTTTATTTGCAAAATTCCTGTGTTCCTTTATCTTCTATTTTGAGTTTATAGGCTTTGACGTGTTTGCCTTTAGCATTTCTTTTCTCTTTCTGGTCAACAATAGTGCAAAACTGCTTTAGAAGATAATTGTACTACTTTCTTTCTAAATTGCAGTAAAAGCAATCAAAAAGTAGTTGTCCCTCCTGCAAGGTACATCAACAGTTGTAGAGGGCTATGTTAACCCAAACACAGCTTGTAACTTCTCATTTCAGTGCAAATAGGTGCAACATTATAAAGGTTATTAATATTACCATCATTTCAAATGTTTACAAAAATTCCTATCTGGAGCAGTATCATAGCTACAGGACAATATGCTATCAATCTGCTGAAATGCTCAACCTTAAGGACAAAGAACCTGATTCTGATAGATGCTGAATGTCATTCAGCCCACTGGTGGTTGTGGATGCTGAGCACTTCCAAGGGATGCCTAGTACTTCATAGGATCAATCCATAACAGCACTGCTGCTGTAAGCTCTTGGAGTTTCTATCATAGAGGCAATAGAAAAATGTGATCAAGTGTGTTTAGATGAAATATAGCAACCTAGTCAGCTGCTAATACTGGCAGTGGTGAGTCAATTTGAAGTCATAGTTGAAAGGATTCTAGCACTAAAATTGAAAAAGTTTTGGATCAATATAGGTAAATAAGAACACAGTAGACTTAAGAGGAAAAGACCTCCCAGTTTTAAGACTATGAAAAGTAAAGGAATTGGATTGTCAAGATTACTCTGTTTAGTTGGCCCTGCAAAGTCTTCCAGTGTTCTGAAAACTATTTGTCCTCTTTAGGGGAGAAGTGCAAAACAGCATTGGCTAGCATTTTTATTTTCATTATATTTGTTGTCTTTATGCTTGACTGCTCTATAAAATGCCATTCCATATAATACTGAGCAATCTAGCTTGCAATTTTAAAAGCATCATTCACAATAAATAGATGTATCTGTCAGATCTCAGAGAGAAACACAAATGTGCTGTGTTTTCTATGAGAGAAATATACAATTTAAAAACTCCCCAAAGTAATTTTCTCCCAGGTCCATCATATACTCATATTTAATAAGGTTTTTGGTCCAGATGGCGATAGCTATGCCTTGGGGTTTGGTATTAGAAATTCTGCATAGCATATATAGGAAATAAATTTACTAGAAAAATGATATGAACTTTATATCAGGAGCTTAACATACCTGATTTTCACATGTTATTTCTTTTCTCTCTAACTTAACTTCCAAATCTCTTTGACCCAAATATGCAGAGCATGTACCCAAGAGCAACTGACTTCCAGGTCCCTAATGCATACATGCCTGGGATATATATGAATTGCAATACACATGAGCCCTTCTTTCTGCTGGCAAACAATAGAAAGAATAAAAACAAACAAAAACTAAAAAATATGAATTTTGGGTCCACAGTATATTAGACTCAGAACAAAGTAGAATTTAAGATGATAACAAAGATAGAATGAATATAGATGGAGTTCTTCACATTTTTTTATTGAGAAAGATGTGTTCTTTTTTTCAGAAATTATGGCAGTCTTCTGTATGTATGCATTCAGGGAATTTCTGCCACTCTGCTGGCCTGAGCAAGAAGAATTTGGACCCATGAAAAAGTAAAGAGATTTGACATGATAAAATTTTTAGTCACATTAGGAACTGCAAGGTTTATATAAATCCATCACCATAACCTTAATCATTATCGAGAATCTGACAAGACCCAACAAAAGGAGTCATTACTATAGCACTTTTTGTCCACTTTGTGTCTTCTCTCATTACCTAAGTTGTCTGTCAGTGAAGTAGCTGAACAAGTATTAACAGGCTTATTCTCACAGGTATAAGTATTGTTACTACTTTTTTGCAGTTGAGGGTTTGAACCACATGCAGAGAGCCATGAAGCAAACACTCAAGTATGTGCTCACCTTAAAACATCTAAGAAGCTTGATTTACAAAATGGAAGAAAAGAATGCATTTGAGAATTTGTCCAGATCTACATGACTTCCCAAGATCCACACAGATGGTTTTAGCAATGTTGAGTACTGAACACCTAGGGCTCCTGAATGTTGGTGAAATGTTTTAACCACGGATTTCCCTTCTGCAAGTATGTAGAAAGATCTTTATAGGACCAAATCTCTACAATAAAACTGATAAAATTAATTTAATTTCTTGTCTCACAAATGTTTTATAACCTTAGAGACAGAACTGGATTGATAGCTGAAACCAAATCTAAAGTTATCTCACAAAGAAAGATGAGGAAAATTCCATCCTATAAAATAATGCCCTCCTGCTGGCCATTTTTTCTGTTACAAGTATTATTCTCTCACTTTCAAGTGATGGGAAAAGTATATGTGTCTTACTATATATGTCAATTGTAAGAACTTCCTCAAGATCATTTTATCTCTCTTTTTATAAAAGAATTCAATTCTACAGAAGAAAAAATAAGTTTATCTTTTATTTTGAATAAACATCAAAGTAAAGGTAAAGTGTACAAGGATTCAAACAGACTTGGAAAGTTACTTTAAACTATATTTGATGTAAGCAATCTAAGGGAGTTTGGATAATTAATGAATAACAGATTTTAGTTTGGGTAAAATGATTATATTTCTCCTCCTGACCACATTACATGGTAACAAAAAATAAGTATTTTTAAAGGTAATAATTATTTTTCAAATCTTTTTTTCAGAACTGCCTAGCTTAAGATCATTTTGCTTTTAGCAACAAATGTCTTCAAGATATGCTGAAAAATACTGATAAGTTTTTATGGATGTCAGAAGGTTACAAGCCACTTGGACATCAAAGATTCAGTTAATAAACCAACATCTGAGTATATTTGTAGCACAATGTGTTTTATGTACATTCAAACATGGAACTTGAACCACAGCCAGTCTGCAGAACAGATTTTTTGCATCAGGAGTCTTACTCCAAACAAATATCCTCACAATCATGGGATAGCTTAGATTTATAACTGTGATTAGAAATATTAAGAAAGAGAATAGATTCTGTGGCTTTTCATCAGAAAGAAATATTAGAGAATCAAATTACAGTTGACTATTTCCTTCCAAGATTAAAAATATATTAACAATGAGGAAAAAAAAAAAAAAAAATCAATAATCTCTATCTGTCAATATCATCTTTTTACTCCTACTATCATATCTCCAGTCTTTCTTACTTTATTCTGCACAGTTTTCTTTTTCTTGCCTATGGTAGTGCAGCCTTCTCTATGCTTTCAGAGGACCAAATTCCCAGTTACAGGAAAGTTTTGAGATAGTTTGTAGTTTGGCAATCTATTTTCCAAGTATCTTTTAATGCTTCTGATTTGTCAAGGCAGTGTGAAAAACAAGGATCAGAACTTGCAGTAAATATATTTTGTTCCTTGCTATTTCTGTTTAATCAAATGCATCAAACTAAGATTAACTGGAAAGAATAATAATCACTGAAAAAAAAAAAAAAATAGTTCAAGTGAATTTTTTATGTCACTGCTACAAAAGTTAGGGCTTTATTTATTTTTCTTACTATAGGACATTTTTATAAAGAGAAATTACTTTTAAAAAAACCAAAACACAAAACCAAACTCTTAAAAATTCACACCAACTTGATCTATAATGTGTTTGCTTTTGCTGGGGAATATGACAATATTACATAATTCAATATAATAAACTGTGTTTAAAGAGGGTCTGTTAAATGTAGTGGGTCTATTATAAAAATGAGATCTATATAAAGAAATTTTGTTCTGTACTTACTTTTTTTTTCTCTCTCTGTATTTATTTACTCTGTAGTACCACAAATTTAACAATATTATCTTTCTTCCTTTTAAATACTGATCACCTGTATGTGACACAGATATAAAAAGCTTATATAGTCTTCACTTGTGATGAAGTAATCTGAAAGTCCCGTGGATCGTTAGGTATTAGCAGCACAGTCTGAGTTTCCAAAGATGATGCTGTTGAAAATCTCTATTATCCTAAAAATGGTGTGTTTCTGTTGCTGTTCTCAGACCTTGGCATAACACCTCTATAGACATTCTACTAAATTCAAGTAGCTATGGCCATCAGGAGGATAAAAATTTTACAGTTCTCAGTATGAAAACTGCCACTAAAGTAGAGTTCTCAGAATTAGTCAAGCACTTTATCGGTAGTAATGAGGCTTTACCAGTAAATTAAATTAGTCAAGCATCCTTCCCTGGTCCTCTGGTCAACTGTCATAGCAAAGTTTGTGTCTGTATGCTTAAACTCTCCTATTCCCCAAAAAAGAATGTCTGCCTCTGAGCTGTTTATTGGGAATGGTCCTTGGCCTGAGCTAACTCCTGAGGAGAGTGAGGAAAATGTTAAAATGCAGAGACTAAAATCATGCCATAATTTAACAATTTATGAATTTCCTAGTGTGAGGGACTACACTGCAGGTCTCAGTCCTTTATCCTAGTCCTGCTCATCCTCTCCAACACACACACAATACTAGGGTTTTTTTGTGCATGTTATGTGATCCCACCAGTTCTCAGCTTAATGTAGGTCACTTTTAGGGCTTTTATTTTCATTTCATATGGAAACTCCTAGGGCTATGCTGAACCCCTTCAGGAAAAAAAACCCCACCAAACTCAAAACAGACAAAAAAAAAAAGAAAAGAAACTTACCCAAATTTCTGAATATAGCTAGAGAGATTCTTGGAAACATGACTAATCCTACTTTCATAAGCTGAAACAGCCAGAAGCACATGGCATCAATTGCCAAGGATTCTCTTATTCTGCTTTACACTGCTTTGGATCTGCAATACATAACATTTTTTTGGTGATTCCTAAAATTCATCTTGGGCACATTATGAAAAAAAGATATTAATAACAAATAGTGCCAAGAAACCTGTTTATTTATACTGTGATAGGATGAAGAAACACAGGTACAGATAGACCTGAAAGGCATAATATGTGTGAAATGTAAGCTTTTTTTTAATATCACTGATGTGGAGAAAAGAAACAGAAATGGCATAATCATGTCCCTGGTACTTACTAAGCTGGTCAATAAACTGATCTAATTACCAAACAACTGTCAAACAGCGCTTGGGGAGGACCATTTTCTCCATGCCAGGAGCAGTCTAGTGTCTGTGGAGTATGGACAATGGACTAACAAGATCTGGAAGCAGAACAACAGGTGATTCAAACTGCCCATGTAGATGCAAAAACATTTTTTTTTTTTTAATATTTATTTAAAATCCTGCCTCTTGACAGCTTCATTAAATGTCTCTAGCCCTTGTACTCTATAAACTCTTAAAAATCTCTTTGTGGTGCAGCATACAGGAAGGCTTTTATCTTTCTGAGAATCACTGCTAGTCACCACCAGGCTTTCTTCTGCATCTGTGTAAACTGTTTTCTTTCAGCTGCAGTTTGGTTAGTGGACTCTGGAGGCTTATGTAGATATGGGATATACAGAGCTGAAATTTCTGTTAGACCCTAATGCTACTTCATTTTATTTTGTTCTGTATTGTTCCTTTGTGTCTAACAAACTAGAAGCTTATGATGTTTGTGTTGAGAGTAGGAGCTGTAGAAACTCAACTGCTCAACTTCTTGTCAATGCTTCAGTCTCTGTAGGCATCATTATTTATACTTAGAGATGAATATGTGACATTCTGGAATTCTACAGCATGAAAGTGGTCGAGCAGAAAATTTTTGAAAGTGCAAAGACCTCCTTTTGGGTACTGGTGTATTACAACAGTCAAGTGACAGATATATTTTTCCATAGCTATCTTCCCCCTGTAAACACTGAGATGTTTCCACTGTGTAATAAAAATAGAGAGAAGAGAGGGAATTTCTGTTTGCTACAGTAAATGGAAAGCATAAAATAAAATTAAAAAAAAAATTTGGTTTAAAGCTTTTTAGAAGATGCTGTAAACAATAATGAACACCACAAACATGTACACTGATACATAAATGTCTGACAGAGCAATCTTAAGAAGTTATTTGGACCAACCTGCAGTAAAATTATGGTACTCCAGAAATACTGAAGTTCAGATATGAATAATTTAAGAGGATTGAATCCAGGGTAACAAAATTGTCAGCAAATATATATGAAATAAACATTCTTCCAGTCTAGTGGAACAGAATTTTTTTTTTTTTTTTCCAACTAAAACTAAGTTTCACTCTGACTTCTTAGTATTTCTAGAACATGTCATAACACTGCATTTGTTTTATGTAGTTTATACTACTCTTACACTACCTGGACTTGACAATGTCCCACTTGGGATCCTTGTCTCTAAGTTGGAGAGACATGGGCTGGACGAATGGGTCACTCAGTGGATAAGGAATTGACTGGTTGGTCACACTGAAAGAGTTGTGCTCAACAGCTTGATGTCCAAGTGGAGACCAGTGATGAGTGACGTCCCTCAGGGGTCAATATGGGGACTGGTGCTGTTTTAGCACCTTTACTGGCAACATGGTCAGTGGAACTGAGTGCACCCTCAACAAGTTTGCTGATGACAGCAAGGTGTGTGGTTAGTTCAACATGCTAAAGGGAAGGAAGGGACCTAGACAGGCTTGAGAGGTGTGCCCATGCAAACCTCATGAAGTTCAACAAGGCCAAGCGTGAGGCCCTGCACTTGAGTCAGGGCAATCTCGAACACAAATATAGGCTGGGTAGAGAATGGATGGAGAGCAGCCCTGAGAAGAAGGACCTGGGGGTGTTGGTGAAGGAGAAGTTCACCATGAGCTGGCAACATGCATTTGCAGCCCAGAAGGCCAACCCTATCCTGGACTGCATCAAGAGAAGCATGGCCAGCAGGTCAAGAGAGGTGATTCTGCCCCTCTGCTCAATTCTTGTGAGACCCCACATGGAATACTGAATCTCGTTCTGGTGCTCCAAACATAAGAAGGACATGGACCTGTTAGAGCAAGTCCAGAGGAGGACTATGAGGATGACCCGAGGGCTGGAGCATCTCTGCTATGAGGACAGGCTGAGAAAGTTAGGGCTGTTCAGCCTGGAGAAAAGAAGGCTTCAGGCAGACCTTATAGCAGCCTTCCAGCACCTGAAGGGGCCTACAGAAAGGCTTTAAAGTAATGGCTTTAAACTGGAAGAGGATAGATTTAGATGAGATTTAAGGAAGAAGTTCTTTACTGTGAGGGTGGTGAGGCACTGGAACTTGTTGCCCAAGGAAGTTGTGGATTCCTCATCCCTGGAAGTGTTCAAAGCCAGGTTGGATGAGGCTCTGGGCAACCTGGTCTAGAGAAAGGTGTCCCTGCTCATGGCAGGAGGGTTGGAACTAGATGATCTTTAAGGTCCCTTCCAACCCAAACCATTCTACTATTCTGTGATTCTGTGATTCTCATTTACAATAAGATCTGTTGTCAAGTGTAAACAGGCATTACTGTTCAGTAAATGCAATAGCAAGGTATTTTAAATTGCCAGAATAGAATGCAAGGTGAATAAACAAGAACAACTTAACATTGCTTCATCTGTAAGTGAGAACAACCCCTTTATGAAGAAATAATATAAAATATAGAGCTAATAATCTTCTGTCATCGTAAATTATATGAAGCATCTGTTAATGCTGAGAATCAGGATAACAGAAATACTCCTTATAATGTTACAAAGATACAGTTAATACCTTGAGTAATTGATAACAGAACTGCAGCCCAATATACCTTCGGGGAAAAAGCGCCTTATTTTCACACTGTTCTGTTTGGATCGAGGATATTAAGAAAGGAAACAAGGTTGGCTTTAAGCCACTTTGAGGCTTCCTAGGGCTTTCCAAGATGTCAACAGCTTTGGAGTATCTCTGTACCCTACTTTCTACAGCTTTGTAAGAAAAATAATGACAATCTAGATTCTTATGTCCTTGACAAGGAGTGGTTTGTTATCTGGACTGAAATTCAACCCTAGAGATTTTGTGGTACCTGACAGCCACTGGAGATACTTTGAGTGACCTGGATGGCTAAAAAGGACTTCAGTATAATTCAGTATTACAAATGCAATGTAAAAATTATTTCATTTGTCAGACTTCTGTTTTGAAAACTCCAGGCTCCTGAGTTTCTGCCTATAATATGCACATTTCCATGTCAAGATTATCTGCTGACTACTAATATTCCTCTCTGAAAAGTTTCTGTTTTCTGATCATCATGCTTTTCCTCTGTAAGCAGTTGTAAATTTGGCAAAGACATATATTTACAAACCTGAAGAGTTTATTTGGCAGCTGTTTTTTGTTTTTTACAATTTCCTCTCTCTTAAACTCTAAATAGTCCTCTGTCTTCTTTCCCTCTGTGATTCTGTATGTGACACAGATATCTATTTTGTAAAGTCATATCACTATTATATCCTGTATGTATATATGTATTTCTCTGTAATTGCTCTTGCTGAAATTACTGAATATTAACAGCACTATCCTTTAAAGTCTGCCAAATATTTTTTCTCACCATGCCTTACTCTAAATGTTAAGGCTAGAAATGTTGGACTCTGATTCAGAGGAGTCTGGCAGATTGAGGTCTGGAATCCAAGTTTCACACAAATTACTTTCTATACCTTTCCTTCACTGCTGCCTTGTAGTAGAAATAGTAGTGAAGTGGAAAGTCCAAATGCACCCCAGTACACCTTAGTGGGACATTGGAGGTGGCAGGGACACCCATCCAAGGTTTGCTATCACATTATCTCAGAGAATATCACAGCCTTCCTCACCAAACTCTATTTCCTGTTGATGGCAAAAAGCAATTCAGCAAACCTGACATCCAGTTTGCAGTCTTATACCAGCATTAGACAAACCTGATTGAAGAATCTTTGTTTTCTAATCTATGTTTTTTTTGGTGATACCTACTGTAATACAAAATGTTATTGGTGTCATCATTTTGCCAGTTCTTTGGCTATATTTTTTCCAGCTCTCCTAAAGACTACACAAGGAGATAATATAAATGAAAGAATGTATTTTTTTATTCAACAATGAAGATTACAAAGAAATAAAAAAAATTTAGATAGCATTAAACATCATTTTTAATACAACTTCAAAATTAACATATGCTGTGGAAATTGCATATTCTACAGCATAAAAATTGGTTTTGAATAACTGGATACTCATTATCATAACATGTTCTGGACAGTACATTTTCTCGGATTACTCCCTAGTGTTTCCTTTACTCACAAAACTGATGCTGTATGTATCTGACATGATAACTACTGTATACTGTGGCAGGTAAAGACAGTTGCTGTTCTGTATTCATACTGATTTCAGAAAAGTGGAGTTGCACTCTTTTATCTTGAAAAAAAAATGTATGTCTTGAATTGTTTTTTTAAAAAAAATCAATAAAACTAAAATGATATTTTAAGCATTACTGCTCTGAAACATGATTTTTCGTGTCATAATTCTTACATGTTTTCAGTAAAATAGAGAAATATTTAGATTAGTGTAGTGGAATAGGTTTATATATTCATATTTGAGCTTGGGAGTTTGAATAAAAAACAATTTTGGTCATGAAATATCCAGTCTTCATTAGTCTTTTGGGACAATATCAGTGGCAGAACTATATTTTCTAAAGGCTTTTATTAAATCAGCTAAAGAAGAGGCAAAGTGACTTATATCGCAGCTATAGAGCTCCAGGTAGGAAAAGATCTGCTCCCTAGACTCTTAGTCACCTGTGTTTACAGAAATATCCTAAGGGAGAAAAAGCACCTGGTACATTTATGTAACTGGATTACACATTAATGTATTTAAATTTTTGTCCACATTTTAGATTTAAAAAAATCAGTTTTCATCTATTTCTAAATATTTTTGAAGGGTTTTATACCTAATGACAGGTTAAATCCACTCCATAATAAGACTGAGAAATATTCTCTAGTACCATAGTACTACAATAGTATGTCCCTGACAGAGGATCTAGTATAAATTTTGATTTAGTATCAGTCACTTTCACTGCTTTATACACAGTGGTGATTGAATTTCACTATTAATGCAGCTAACTCCAGGTTCCTAATGCAGTTGATGTAGAATCTATTGAAACATATCCATAATAAATCAAAATATAAATCCCTATAGTTATGTAAATACAAGAAAGCCCATTCATAGTCCCACAGGAACTGGCATAAGGAAAGTCACTGAGTAAAGTAAGTAGTGAATTTGTAACCGCCTAGCTATTATAGCAAAGTAAGCACTTTTCTGGTTCATTTTCTCACAGCTAATGTGAACTACAACAATTTACTTCCTTTGGTTAATGGATATTCTACTGCACCTTTGCAATGGAGTAAAAGGATGTGTATGGATATTATAACAGGGTGGCAGGCATAATCTGCACTTGTCACGTTATAATCGGTGGGACAGGCAGACCTTGAAGTTAATAGAAGTGTCCCTGCTTTACTAGCTATAATTTTGGTACAAAGGTTAATATTGTTTTTCAGTCAATTAGATCCTGGTAGCAGCTTTGGTGAACTTTTGCCATAGTATATAACTTGAGCAAAGTAGAATTTGCCCTTTAGTAATCTTATGTTATTCCTAAAATACTTTTACCTCCTTCTTCCTACCTGCCTGCCTTCCTACCAGTGAGGTTATCAAACGCAGTCATTGACACAGACATGGCAATTGGAAGGGCATCATGCCTGCTCCAGGAGCTAACTCTCAGTTGTTTGGTAGAGATAGCTGCAGGAAATCAAACTGGCTAAGCATCAGCATCCTTTTTATTATCATGTTCTTTGAATTTAAGTTCCAGGTTTACCAGTTATGTAGTACATTTTTTATTATATAAAATTCTTTAAAATTCTTTGAAATTACATTGATCTCTGGCACAAATTAGTTAACCACACCTGAGGAAAAATCTACTCACACTTAGTGGAACCTCTATTTCAGTGGGAGATATAATTCAAATTTAACTCCAAAACTTCCTTTAAATCAGGATTGAGAAGTGTAATCGTGATCTTAATGAAGTCAGCGACAAAATACCTTTTGCCTTCCAGGTGAAGCTTGGATTTCACATATGATAGGAGTTTTGGACTTAGTGTGTAAGTTAAAATTCAGAACAACTTTTCTTTTCTGTTTGTTTCTTTGGTAATTTTTCCTCCTGGCTCTGTATTTTTGTGTCATTAAGGGATGACTTTGGGAACTCCTCTCATACGTTTAAAGAAAGTCTTTCAGGGTTTGTGCACATATCATAGCAATATCACTTAATATATCATTGTTCCCCAGCTCTAGGAAGAAGCAGGGAATTGGCTCTGCATTGGAATTCAGTCACATCTTGTCTAGCTAACAAGTCTTCCAGTTCCACCTACTCCCCTGTCTCCTGGCAGAGATGACAAAAATGCTGGGATCCAAACACACAGAAAAATATTAGCAGAACTAGAGAAATCTCAGAGGGAAAAGGAATCCTAACATGTTTAGTCTAGGATTGATATCTTGTTATATTTGAAAAGAGATCAGAAAATAAAGGAATGAAAATACAAAAAAACAAAAAAGGACTGTACACACATTGTAAAAAATGAAAAAGATTCAGCAATAGAACTGAGAAAATAGAACTTTTTCCCTTATATAGTCTTACATTGACTCAAGTATGATATGCAGTTAACCTCAGTGTGACACACTCTGAATGCCTGAGACAACAAAAAAAAGTAATTTTTTACTGTGATACCTTTACGACTGACAAACTATTTGAAAATCCTTTATTTTTTTCTGCTATAATATTTCTAAATAGCACCCCTCATAAAGCCTAAATCTTGCCAAGAGATTTCTGTGGGCTTGGGTTCTGTCAGTTTGTTTGTTTGGGGTTGTTTTTTTGTTTTGTTTTGGTTTGATTTAGTTTGGGGATTTTGGGGTTTGTTTTTTTTTTATGTATTGTCAGTGTAGAGTTTTTCTTGTGTATTGTCAGTTCCAGGCTACTTAAACTTATTTCTACTTTTATACAAGAATTGAATATATAGCTGGTGAAGAAATTACCAACATTAATAACCTCCTAGAAGGCCAAAATATTTTAAATATATCTAAAAAGCTACTATTATACACTTAATTATTTTTTCAATAAATATTAAGAAAACTGGAATAGAATACACCAGAAGAAATTAATGTCAGGAGATTTGTTTCTTTTTCAATTGGTTCCTTAGCTTTATTATGCATTAAGGATGGTCCATGATAATTACTAATACAGGCTCCTTTTATTGTATTATTTCACACTGTCTGCATTTGGGCATGTATACGTAACACATTCAGGATGTTGTGAGAGCTGCCTGTTCTTATGACTCATCTGAGTATGGTAGTCTAAATTCCCACAAAGTTGTTCACTGATCTGTGATTAGCTGATGCAAATCTCAGGAAGTCATAACAACATTGATGTTGCTGAATTTTCATGCCAGAATGCTCTGCTGAGCTTTGGTTTGTTTATCATTGAATTCCCTTCAAAGAGGAGACCTGAGTACATACACAATGAAGATTTTAATATATAATTAATGTGATTTCTAATTAAATAGTAACCAAGTATGTTGTAATATTTCAATTAAAATTATAGAAAATAATTTATTATCATCTTAAATACTTAATGTGAACATACCAATTAACAAAATGCTAGTTCTCTAATTTAAAAATTGTGTTTGGCCCAATTTCACAATAACTATACATTTTTAGTGGGTTGTTTTGTTTTGGTTTTTTTTCAAGACAAGGCGGTATTTTGTTTTTGTTTTTTTTCCAGGAGAGGGGACCTGCTAAGTTTATCTATATAGTTGCAGTCCTTTGAGTCTAACTAATTTAATCCACATATAAATAAGCATAATAATTTCAATTTTTAAAAACTAACCAAATATTTTTTTTATCATAAAAGTTATAGAATCATAGAGTCATAGAATCATAGAATGGTTTGGGTTGAAAGGGACCTTTAAGATCATCTAGTTCCAACCACCCTGCCATGAGCAGGGGCACCTTCCACTAGACCTGGTTGCTCAAAGCCTCATCCAACCTGGCCTTAAACACTACCGGGGAGGAGGCCTGTATGAAAGTGAATTATTACTGAGTTACTTGGAAGTGAATGGTGTAAAATTCCCTTGTTAATTATAATTTCAAGGATATTTATTTTCTGCATTAGATGATATGCTTTAGGTATATGATCAATGCATTTCATTCTCTCTGGCTAAAAAGACGTAGAATGTTATTAAAGTCCCTGGAACTATACTATCAATTCCAGATGGATTTTATCCTTTGAAGGAATATTTTGAGTCTTAGCTCTAAACATTGTGTGGTACTGGAGACAACTCAGAGCCATAACTATTTAGCAGGAGCAGAGTGGAAGACCCATTACAATATTTGGATTTCTTCAAGAAATGCTACTTGAAATTCATTGCTGTCTTTTTTTCTCTTCTTTAGTGGTAGCAATGAGGTATTCCAGTGCTCAAGGATGAGTAATAACAGCAGTTCAAGTCACATTCTGCATAAAGACCTTATACAGAAAGGCAGAATGGATGGCAGTGTTTGCAGTCTCTGTCTGTCTTTGTGAAAATAAGCCTGATAGTTTGCACTCATTGCATTCCAGGGAAATAAACATTTCCTTCAGTGCAATATAAGATTGGTAAAGCTTAGAACTCGATTCTTTGGATCATTGTGATGGTAGTGTTGATTCAAAAATAGAGGCTAGAAGTACATTTTAGGGATCACCACTGCACTGCTGAAAATGAGAGAAAAAAATCAAAAATTGTTGTCTAAAATAAGAACATAACACCATATTTAGACATTCCAGTTGAAGCCAGCTTCACTACTGCACAACACATTTCCTTGTTTTTAAAGAAAGTCAATGGAAGTCCAAGTTTTGTGAGCTCTGCAATGTCTAAAAACCAATAATTTGAAGCTTCTGTGCAAGATTCCTCCAGGAAATTCTAACCTGGTGTTTTTAATCCCAAATGGAAAGAATGCAACAGAAAAGAATAAAAAAGTATTGGATTCCTCTTGTGAACCTCTAAAAATACAAAGTTTGAAGTGTTGCGTGATCATACACTTCTTAAATGGATCTATGAAATGTAATGCAAATAACTTCTTGAAAGCAAATCATAGGTTAGCCCTTCATTTCCTCTGTAAAACAGTTTGAAACTTGCTTATTTCTGTAAATACAATATAGACAAATTGTTTATCTGAGGAGTGTCATGCCTTATTTCACAGGATAAAGTCTAACAGTATTAATTACAAATGTCACCTTAAATTAATAACAGGCCTAAAAATAATGGTAAAAAAACCCAGTATTTAATATACTTCTGTATTTCAATGGAGCATAATATGTCACTATATAGGTTACTATCTTTCATAGGTATTCAACGTTGACCAAGGTTATATACATTATAACTGTTATGAAACTAATGTAATTATATAATAGTTTTAGTGCGAGCATAGTACCTATGTTTAGAGGATAATATAAATGACAGTTTGTTTGCATATTATGAATACTCCAACCCTGCTTTTAATTGATTCTAATTTGCTACAGAAAAGCCTTCATCTGTAAGTAGTATGCAAATGCACATGGGGTTTCTCTTCATATCATGTATGTCTTATTTTCCAGTGCTTAATACTGAACAGTGTTGCACAAAACATAACCTGTTATGCTTGATTTCCTGTACAAGGTTCCCTTTAACTTTTCACTGCATGACTAGTTGGAATGTGCAAATTATAACTTGCAACACAGTATTCTGAGGGAATAGTATTTTCTTTAGGAGCAGTGTGGTCATATTGTATTTCCAAGGCAGAATGCAACATTCAACCAGCTGCCCCAACAGAGTTCATTCACCATCAGGAGCTATGCTATGGTAGATATCAGTGCAGTAGGAGTTCCCCATTTTCTAAAGAGGTGGTACAGTTCTTTAACTACATTTAAACAAAGTGCTGAAATTCAATTCTCAGTGTTCATGTTCCTCATCTTCAGGGAAAATTAATATATATAACATCTAGAGATAGGAATTCATATTCATCTAGTTACTTGAAGACATAACCAAGGTCCAATTAATCAACTTGAAAAGTTTCATACAGAAAAATTGTTCCTTAGCTGTCCACTGCTTTATTTTTGTGTCTTCCTCTCAAGTATCTCTTGTAAGCTCCTATCAGAGACCAGTTATTGAGTCAAGTAGATGGACCAGTGGCCCTTCACAGTGTAATGTTTGTAATAATTTAAGGTATGATTCCTTTCATATAATATTAATGACTGGAGTTATATGTCAAATTTAAGCTAATCATCTAGGCTCCCCCTGCAGTCCCTGAAGCTAAGACCCTCTGAAAGCAAATTACAAACTCCCAAAAGGCAATTCATCACCTCTTTGATATCTAGTCTGGGATAGAGAGAAACACCCTCTAGAAGAACATGTCTCTTTGTCTACAGAGAAAGCTAAGACAAGACATTTAATTTTTGATGGCCAGATTTACATAAAAGCAATCTCAGACTTAATCAATTACTAAATATAAATCTATCACTTGAAGGAGGAAGTACTTCACAATAATGAATACAAGTTTTCATAAGGACATTGGGTACAAACAAGACGCAGCAAGTCTAAGATCCTTCTCAGTTCTCACATATATGAAATCTGTGTTTTGTACAAGTCAGTTATATCTCTTTTCCAGATTTTTAAATTACATTGGGTATCTGCAATGCAGACAGGTACAAAGTGAGATTTTTTAAAAGTAGATTTAGTCATATGAAAAACCCAGTGAGTCTTCAGGCCCATAAATATCCTTATATAGTTATCCTTAGATGAACAAAAATATTAGAGGAGAAAATAGCATCTACAATGTTGTTTAATTAGTTTGCTTTAAAATGGTCCAAAAGGATACTAATTTGTCCTCATATGTGTCCATCAGTCTTTGGGTTCCCTACAATAATAAGAACAGTGAATCTCCAGACAACAAATACATTTTGGTTGCTCTTTTTCTTTGGTTTTTTTTTTATTTTGTTTGGGTACCTTGTTAGATTTTAGAGGTGTTCTTGTGCTGCTGCTTTTTTTAAACTGAGCAGTTCCGACAGACTCTAGTCTTTACACCAAAAAAACATTGGTAATAAATATTTAACATAATCTTCTAAAGGATGCCATGTAGATTCCTCTCTTCTTAGCTGCTTTTTTTCATAAAATTGTAAAAGAATATGAAAGTAGGAGGTTAATTTACTACTCAAGAGAAGCACCATGCTTTTTATTTTATTTTTTTTTTTTTCTTTAACACCACTGCCAGAAGTAATTATGAATATCATCAGTTCTTAGGAGTTTAGCACTTTCAACTGTTAGTCTCTCTGGAAGATTTAAACTGAGGGAAAAAAAAAAAAGCAATGAATATCATTTTACAGGCTCCCTTAAATTTGTCATATGCTAGACATTTTATACTGTCAGGAAGGTCCTCCAAAATATTTAAATTCAGAATTTTCCTTCATAGGAGATGGATTTTTTTTTTTTTTTTTAAGAAAAAAAGAAATAACTGTTTTGTTTTTTTTTCTTCATTTTCTGTCTGCTGAGAACATGGAAGATTGTTACAGTTCATCTTTTTTTATTTGTGTACTGCATTTCATATACATAGTTCACACTCTTCAAATTCTTTTCTATATGAAAAATCTACTTTTCTGATCTTACCACTCCAGCTGTAGGTTATATAATGTGACCACAGTTCACTTATATTGCCATACAGAAAAGAACTGGGGAAAAGATAGTGTAGGCAGAGAGGACAGGTGAGGTTCTTTTGTCTCCTTCAGCCTCTGAATCCACTTTCTACTCTACTCTCACTACAAAAATAAGTTCTCAGACTAAGATAGAATTTGTCTCATTTTGTTACATGAATTATAGTCCTCTTAGCACACTAACCACAAAGCAACTAATCTCTTAAGTCACTTTTTTATCTACAAAACTGTATTTGCTTCTACCCTTGCACCCATGACATGCCCACACTTCCTGCATTAACATATGGCCACTCTCCTATCCATTCCAAGGGACATTCCAGATAACCTTACAGCTCCATCAAAGCCTTTTTTTAATAGGCTATGATTTTAAAGCATAATCTAGTGTTCAATTTATTTTTAATTCCAAGTTACTTAAAAATAAAACTTCATCCACTATGGTGAAGTAACCTGCGTGTCATAAATTGAAAAGCTTGACATTCTGCAGAATATTAAGTACCTCATTATTCAGCCGTGCATGCACTACCTTTGCAAAACACATCCAGTATCATGAAGTCTTATGCGTTTCTATAGAGAATGTGCAGCAGATTGTCACTGAAATGATAAGACAGTTTTGTAGCAGGAACAAAGCCTTTAAAAGTAAGCTTTTAGAAAATGTAATCAGGAAATATTTCAGGAAAGATATTTTTTTTTAATTCCATTTTAGAACAAGTCAGTGTACTTAATTATTTGTGATGTCTTATTGCTGTACATACACTAAAAATGTTTGTATATTATGTGTGAATGTACACTAACAAATAATAAAAGTGAAAATGTATCATTTGTTTTTACAACTGCCAGACCAAATATTGGCATAACCATTGTCTCAGGAAAGAACAATAATAGCAAAACAGTAAAAAAAAAAAAAAAAAAAAAAAAGACAGAATGTGTAAACCACATCAATGGTTGTGACTTATTGCCACAAGAGGGAGTGAATCCCAAAGACAATGATCCTATAATCCTCCTTCAGTATCCCAACTTCCAGGAAATCAGCTGGAGGGACAGACAATCAAAGTATTCAAGCCATTCATAATAGCACATGTTAGATAAGATAAATGGCACCTGTGATAGTCTAGTCAATGCCACTGAGGGGTTTTGTATTGTCATCAACACCTACAGTTGCATTAGAAATGAAATTAGATTATAGATTCTTTTTTACCAGCTTCCTCTGCTTAAAGGGCTCCGAGAAGCTATTGTAACAAGGTCTGGAAATTATTCTCTACAGTGAATTATTCAACCACAAAAAAAAAAAAAAAAAAAAGTGGACTGTCAGATTTGTAAAAGACCTCTACAGTGGAGAACCAACTGCAACTATCCAATTATCTGCTCCTTTGGTTGCATAACTGATCTATGAAATCAGATTAAACACCAATCTACAGACTTAATATTAATATTAATATTTCAGTGCTTAAGGATCTGTACCAAATCTACTGAAACAATGAGGAATACCTAAGTCCTCTTGTGGTTTGCAAATGGAAGCTAGGAAATTCTAAAGCGGTTAAAACCTAGAATTAGCTATTCTCTTTCTACGATGGAGAGATGTTAACCTGTACTCTCACTTTCTCTACTAAAATCACAACCCTATTCACTTTATCCCATCTGTAGCAGTAAGTAATGGAGCGTACCAAAGAGGATAGTTAACAGTCCCTTTTATTTTTGTGCAAGCTGTGTTCAGTTTCCTTTTCTTCTTGTTGTTGGTATTGCTCTTGGTTTTGGTTTTCCCTTACCTTAAATTAGTCAGTCATCTGCAGGGACAGATGCTGTAGTGATGAGGAGACTGAAAACTTGATCTGTCCTCTCATCACTGTCTCTCCTCTTTTCTTTTTGTTTCCTTCTACCTATTCTCCCTTAAGTGTGTTCTACTGAGAACAACTACTAAGCATTTTCAGCAGCAACTAAAGACAAGGCAAAATCCTTAGGAGTTCCTTGTTATTCCAGATTTCCAGGAACATGACAAAACAATACTTTCCCTTGAGGACATTTTTAATTGAAAGGGAAAGAAAAAGGAAAAAAAGGAAAGGGAAAAATGGGAAAAGGGAAAAGGAAAGGGAAAGAGGGAAAGAAAAAGGAAAAGGAGAAGGAGAAGGAGAAGGAGAAGGAGAAGGAGAAGGAGAAGGAGAAGGAGAAGGAGAAGGAGAAGGAGAAGGAGAAGGAGAAGGAGAAGGAGAAGGAGAAGGAGAAGGAGAAGGAGAAGGAGAAGGAAAAGGGAAAGGAAAAGGGAAAGGGAAAGGGAAAGGGAAAGGGAAAGGGAAAGGGAAAGGAAAAATGGGAAAAGGAAAAGGAAAAGGAAAAGGAAAAGGAAAAGGAAAAGGAAAAGGAAAAGGAAAAGGAAAAGGAAAAGGAAAAGGAAAAGGAAAAGGAAAAGGAAAAGGAAAAGGAAAAGGAAAAGGAAAAGGAAAAGGAAAAGGAAAAGGAAAAGGAAAAGGAAAAGGAAAAGGACTGAGAGACTGCTCTCACTGTGCAGTTTCTACTGCTAAATCATGGCTTATGCCAATAATAGACCTAAGACATCACCATTTCAGGTAACTACAGTCTATTAAGCTGTGAGTGACAGTCAACACATGCCATGGAAAGGATGATGTATTCTAGGTTTAGGTAGACAGAAGGAATTGTCTTGTGACATGAGCTGGCAATGTGAATTCTCAGCCCAGAAATCCAACTGTATCCTGGGCTGCATCAAAAGAAGTGTGGCCAGCAGGTTGAGGGAGGTTTCTTCCCCTCTACTGTGTCCTGATGAGACCCCACCTGCAGTACTGTGTCAAGCTCTGGAGCCCTCAGCATAGGAAAGACGTGGTTGTGCTGAAGTGGGTCTAGAGGAGGACTATGACAATGATCAGAGGGATGGAACACCTCTCCTATGAAGAAAAAATAGAAAGTTGGGGTTGTTCAGCCTGGAAAAGAGAAGGCTCCGAAGAGACCCTATTGTGGCCTTTCATTACTTAAAGGGGGGCTATAAGAAAGGTGGGGGCAAACTTCTTAGCAGGGTCTGTAGCAATAGGACAAGGAGAAATGGTTTTAAACTAAAAGAGAGTAGATTTAGACTAGACATAAGGAAGCATAATTTTAACAATCAGGGTGGTGAAACACTGGAATAGGTTACCCAGAGAGGTTATCAGCCCCATCCCTGGAAACATTCAAGATCAGGCTGGACGGGAATCTGATGAACCTGATCTAGTTGAAGATGTCCCTGCTCACTGCAGGGGGATGGGACGAGATGACCTTTAAAGATCCCTTCCAACTTAAACCATTCTATGATTTTATGATTCTCCTTCAATGTATTCTATGTTGAACATTGGAAAAATTCCCTGAAATACAAATCATGTAGGTCAAATTGTAACATCTAGCCAATCCTATTTATACTTATATTTAGAACTTTACTTAACGTGTCCATTTCCAGCATTGTCCCATTTCTCCACCACCTGTAATGACAAAACTTGGTCTAGATCTTAAAAACTTTTGAACTAGAAACAGCAAATGTATCTGTTATTGGATACTGGCAGCATAGTTCTGTGTCTTTGACCTCTTTTATCTTAAAATCAAAAGTAATATATACCAGACACCTTAAGTGTTTAGTCTGCTTCTGATTTAATTCAGTTCCATAATTAAATTGCAGAAGGTTATTGCTTTAAATTTTTGTATGGTGCTGGAATCCTTGCCATTGGTATTTGATCCTACCAATAAATAATAATTTTATAAACTTTTTTTCAACCCGCATACCATCTTGCTTCTATCCGAGATCTGCTACCAAATATACACAACTGGAGTTTAACCATCTGAACTCTTAATTTATAAAATATTAAGTTCAGTTCTACAGCTTGTTAGTCATGCAGTTTAATGACAGCACTTATTGAGATAATTTGTCGCTAAAATATAATTTTTAATCAAAATAATCAAAACCTTCACACCAGACATAGTTTGTTGTCAGAAAACGCGTATCTGCTGAAAGCAAAATTGTTTACAAGGTTAGTTTTGACAAATCTATTGATTTGTATTCTATAATTGCAAAAATACCTTATTAGATTCAAAGCAAAAATAGTATTTTTTTTTCTTTTTGAATGCGTTTTTCCAATATGTAAACTAATTAATGTTTGTTTTTTAAATGAAAGGCTTAATTAAAGACAATAAAATATTTTCAACATATTCAAAGAAGAAATAGCATTACTTTGTGTGGACAGTGATTGAACATTTGTTTTCTTAAAGATTTGCATGTTTGGCCTCATTTAGAATTAAGAAAAAAAAAAGAATATTTTTCCAAATGGAAAAGAGATTTTGCCCAAATATAATAATGACATTTATGAAAAAGTTTTACAAGGGCATAATAATAACATAACAACTGTCATTGTTAAGAAAGAGGTAGAGAGGAGATAGAAACAGATAACAATTCCCCATAGATTCCACTGCTCCATTATCCCAGTAACTGTGGTATCTTAAATGTATAGCTCAATTTACTAGGATGCTGATATCCATCAAAGCATTCTCTGCAAAGTAAAACAAGCAAATAAATATTTATAGAAATATTTTTTCACAAACTCTTTGTTAAAGGTAGATTTGTGTTTTGTTCTGCACAGGTGTTGCCAGGAAGAAAGTGTTTTAAATTGTAATATTAAAATACAATTAATTTGATTTTGAACTTTGAGTTTCTAGTGGATAAAATAATCAAACCTTCAAGTGAATCAGCTACACTGGGGTTTTGTTTTGATTTGTTTTGTTTTGTTTTGCTTTTTTGGAAATGCCTATTTTGCTGTGGTGTTTATTTAGAAATTGCTGTATTAAGCACTGAGTGAAATGTCCAATGGCATAAAGACACAATCATTACTCAGTTCAATTATCACTTTAACTGTGCATGCTCATATAGTATGAAGAGTATACATATTTAATCACAATTCCATTCCCCTGTTGCTTACCTGTTCTGATCTATTGTCCCTAATAGCCAGGTTTTTCTGTGATAAGACTATGGATTGTATGTTTTTAGGAAGGGAACATATTTTTGTGCATCACTTCATAACCAAAATGTAGCAGGACTGTTGAAATAATTTTACTGTGGATAAATCTGCCTTTCTTCGGCCTGCCCTAAATAATATTCTTTGAAAGATATAGGTTTTCCCTATGATTTTAAGAAAAAAAAAATCCTATCATTTTCTGCTGTTATTATGATTATATTCTTCTGAATTTTTAACCTGATATCAAGATAGTTAGTTATCAAACTCTTTAAGACAGAATCTCCAGAGTAATAGACTACATCTTTTCTTCCTTTTCCAATCTACTTGGTTACTCCAAACTGCTACTTCCCCACATCATCTCCTCTATTTGATATTATTTCGAGTTCTAATTGATAGATTACTCTGGAATTGTCTCCCCTGATTTTATGTGTTTTCTCACACCTCGTGACCAATAAATTGTTAACAAAATCATATACCTTTCAATATGTGTTGCAATGCTATTTACTGTCAACAGGAAGCTGTCTGTGTTAAATCTCGGTATGTAGCCCTTACACTCAGAGCTTCTGTCAAAGAAAAGTGCAGTGCCTACAGCACCACGGTACTGAAGTGTGTCTTACAATTCTCCAACTTGCTTATTTTTTTGTTTTTCTTGCCCCATACCATGCATGAACACAGACAGAGTTAAAAAAATATATTATGGTATGTTTACTCCTGCAACTTTATATAAAAAGATAAAAAATACATCATTATTTCTTAAATATCTAAGTTATAGTTATAAGATGCTACTTTTTTTTTCCCCCTAGATGAAAGCTTTTGTATATGGTCCATAATTACATTCAGATGCAAAACTCTGAAAATAATTTCATATATATTTAAAACTGCCTTCATAATGCTTTGCATCTAGCAATGAAAAGAAAATTATATAAAGCTACAAATCAGGATTTAAAAACAAAACCAAGACTTTTCCATACAATTGCTTTAATTTTAGATAGATTAAGTAACTGTCATCACAATTGCTCTGGGTTTAGACTAATGACAGAGCAAAAATGTCCTTGCTTAATTTTAAGTGGACCACCAGGGTGCCTGCTCCCCATCTTATTCAGCGATTAAGTAGTCACCAAAAGTGACTTAGACAAAAATTGTAGTACAGAGTTGAGCGTCCTTCATGTGGAATGTTGCTATTTTAATTGTATAGCATAAACCAGGGTAATATTTCTTGATAAAATTTTTCTTTTGAAAAACAACAAAAAAACCTGATTATTTATAGTTTATGTGAATTTCTAGAATCTTTGATTCTATTATAAGAAAAAAAATATATATTTAAAGATAGACTACAAAAGATTTAAATAAATTTATAACATTCACTTTTATTATTAATCACATAAGACAGGAGAATATTTTCACATTCTACCAGATAACTTAGATAGGTATGTGTCAAATATAAAGTTAAATAAAAGTTATATGTAGTATCTGTTGAAATTAATGGAAAAGCTTCAAACTGAATTCAGAGGGGCTTAGACTACATTCTTGTTGCCCATTTGGCCATCATACAGGCTTTATTTGGATAGTTTCATTAAGATCCATGAGAGAGATTTTTCAGAACTAAAATTTTAACATAATAACAATGTATCATATTTTTACATTTGCATAAGATGGCAGGTATACTGTGTGCATATGTACATAGAATAAAAATCTTATGTGTAATGACATGATGTAGTAAAAATATGTTCTTATTATACATTTAGGAAAACCAAATTACTGATTAATCTGCATCACTCATGTATTCATAAAAATAAGCATTTTCAAACAAGAAGGATTTATAGTCACTTAACATGACCTTCCACTTAACTTAGACTATAGATTTCACATGTGTCAAACAAGAGTTACCAAGTCTTTGTTTAAAGTGGGAATGGAGAATTCCACACATCCCTGCATAAGGTTATTTAATTTCATAAGAAAAAAATACATCTTATACATATTTAAAACAAACAAACAAAAAACCTAAAAAAAACCCACAAACAAAACCAAAGCCAAACCTTTTCATAAATTTCCGACCACAAGATTTTATTTTCCTTTGCAATAAAACTGGTAATCATAAAAAATAAATGTGAAAGGGAACCTACTGTCTCCATAGACACGTGTTGAACATGCTGATTTACCTCATGTACTTATCTGTGTGTGGTGAGTTGAACCTAGCTGGATGCCAGAGGCCCAACAAAGCCCACTCTATCAATCCTCCTCCTCCTTTATATTTTCTTTCCAGGGGAAAGAAATATAAAGAAAGGCTCGTGGCTCAAGATAGGGACAGAGAGATCATTCACCAATTACCATCACGGACAAAACACACTAGACTTGGGAAAAAATAAATTTAATATATTACCAAAAAAATCAGACAAGGATAATAAGAAATAAAACCAAACCTTAAAAACACCTTCTCCCTATCCTTTCCTTCTTCCCAGGCTTAACTTCTCTCCCGATTTCCACCTTCTCTCCCTGGAGCAGTACAGGGGGACAGGGCATGGGCGTTGGCATGAGTTCATCACATGTCGTTTCTGTCACTCCTTCCTCTTCAGGGAGAGGAATCCTCACACTCTTTCCCTGCACCAGCGTGGGGTCCCTCTCACAGCAGACAATCCTCCACAAACTTTTCCAATGTGGGTCTTCCCATGAATGACAGTTCTTCACAAACTGCTTCAGCAAGGGTCCTTTCCATGGGGTGCAGTCCTTCAGGAACAGACTGCTCCATGGGCTCACAAGTGCTGCCAGCGAACCTGCTCCTGTGTGGGCTTACCTCTCCAAGGAGACACAGGTCCTGACAGGAACCTGCTCCAGCACGGGCTTTCCATGGGGTCACAGCCTCCTTCAGGCATCCACCTGCTCCTGTGTGGGGTCCTCTACAGGCTGCAGGTGGAGATCTGCTCCACCATGGACCTCCATGGACTGCAGGGGGACAGCCTGCCTCACCATGATCTTTACCACAAGTTGCAGGTAAATCTCTGCTCCGGTGCCTTGAGCACCTCCTCCCTCTCCTTCACTGACCTTGGTGTCTATAGAGTTGTTTATCTCACATATTTTCACTCTTCCCTCGAGCTGCAAAAATGCATAGATTTTTTTTTCTCTTCCCCTTCTTAATTATTTTATCACAGAGGTGTTACCATCATTACTGATGGGCTCAGCCTTGGCCAGCGGTGGGTCCATCTTGGAGCTGGCTGACATTGGCTGTGACAGACATGGGGGAAGCTTCTGGCAACTTCTCACAGAAGCCACCCTGTGCTCCCTTCCACTACCAAAATCCAGCCATGCAAACCCCATGCATTGTGATAAGTGAAGTTAGTAACTTTTGTCACTGTAATGTGGGATTTTTTACATTTTTAATTGTTCTTATATACTATGCTGGTGAGCTCTTTCCAACTTGTCAGGAACTTATTTAAAATACAGCTTGTCTCAAGTGGTTTTCAATAAAACCTTCCTGACATTTGCAAAGGCTTTTTTTTTTTATGTTGATGTTTTAGTTTTATTTCCCACAGCTGAAAAAGCCATCTGCTTCAGTATAATAAGTACTATTTTCCAGCTTTTGAAAAAAGAGGGAAAATTCTAAACAATATAAAAATATTTATTCCTTTTAATAAGAATATTCAGTGTCAAAGGCAGAAGCCTTTTAGAATACACATACAGTAAAAAAAATACCTTATACTACTGTAGAAGAAGCTTTCACATTGTTATCAAACTTCTCTTATTTTAGCCAGTCACAGCTTATTATACCTTGCACCTGAAATCCAGTGTTCAAGCCCTAGATTTCAGGCAACTCTACATTTCTTTGTTGAGATTTCTAACATTCTGCTCCACTGAGCAGCTGCAATCATCCATCACAAAAATAATAAAACAAAGACAGGGTAGGGCACTAAAACATATGAGGTGATCAAAGGTGCGTGATATATGAAATTTACCACAAGAGTCTGAGGTGTGCACCATGCATGTCAATACTGTACATGTTCAACATTATAATGATTGCATTCAGATACATATGTCATCTCTGAGATTTAGATACCTTTCTAAACACAAAGTTGTGTGTTTATCTCCCGATTGTCCTATTCACATATAACACAGACTTTTGGATAACAAGTGTATGACTTATTTTCTCTAGCTTTATACAAATAAAGAAGCAAATTATGAAGGCTGTTGGAGAAAGAAGAGTTTTTTTGATACAGAAGAGAAGCTGGCATGCCTCATATGAAGCATCTGAATCTGCCATTCAGACTGCTGTTGGGGAACCTGAACAGAGTGGATGTGGAGAACTGATAAGAAATGTAAAATTCAGAACTATTTGGATTTATTAGTCATTTTCAGAATGCAAATTACAGCATCACCTGCTAGAAGCACACATTGGTCTTTATGTCACAGAGCACTCCCTGAACAAGCTTTCCAACTCAGCAGTAATGATACTAGTGAATTGCATGTCCTAAGTAAATTAATGCCTACAATTCATACTTGTTGGATTCTGATGTCCTATTATATATCATTCCTTAAAAAAAAAAAAAAAAGTACTAATGTGTAATTAAGAAATGGGAGTGCTAACTTTTTAATCAGTTCCATTTTCTTCTATCTTATAAACTCTCAAAAAAATTTATTTAAAATAAAACACCTCTATGGACAGAGATATATGACATTTTTCAGAAATCCCATTTCATCCTGAGTCTTCTAAATTGGGTATAGAGCTATACTGAAAAGAAAAAATAATCTGAGATATTAAGGTTTAATTAAGACAAAACACAAAGAGAAGATTATATGCCAGACTGATGAAATCAATCTTGATTACGGATATCTGGTTTCTTCATATTTTTTTAACATTTTGTTTTTAAAATATTAATTATTTAAAGAATATAAATTGCGGGGAAGTAGTAGCTCGTCTGTTAACTAGCTGATTGCTGTCTAAAAAGTATTGTTAGAGATGGGTTATTAGCAGGAACCACTAAGGTTTAGTAAGAGGGTAATCGTGCCTGCTGGTTATAAATGCATCAAGAGAGCTGACAGAGGCATAAAAGCATTGGATTGCTAAAAATAGAAATTAGACAAAATGTAAAAGTGAAATTAAGAAATTTAGCTAAGACATTAGATACAGGAACAGTCTTCTAGAAAAAACAGTGGATCAACTGTGACCTAGGGCCAATAGCATCTGTCTTTCTTTTTAAACAAACAAACAAACAAAAAACCCACAAAAAATCCAACTTACTCTAATTCTGGTATCAGTTTGGCAACCATAGTAATCTTCTCAGGCTTTAGAAACTATGTGATATATGTAAATCACAGGTTCATGACTTATGAAGATAAACGTATGTTCTTCTGTGCCCTCAATACACTAGCAATGGCAATTCATTAAAACAATTATTGTCATTCTGTGTTCTTCAAGAGTTATTTGCCTTCAAGAATATTTGGGAATAGGGATAAATTTTTGTCCACATCTAGATGACAGGGAAGTTGCAGTCTTTTTTTTTTCTTTTTTTAAAGCATAGTACAAAAACCACCTTGTACATTTCTCAACTATTTTTCATCAACCACTTTGTTGGCTGATGCCTGGCTAGTGCCAGTCTACGACATTTACCACTTCAGGCACCTGAGGACTGAAATGCTTGGTTTAGCTCAAGTCACCTGGCCCCAAAGAGAAATATATGGGTGAAAGTTAACAACTTGTGACATGCCATAGATTAATGTAGAAGATTTATTGGGCTCCTGCAGCCTTAAATACTCTGAAGTATAAAACATAAACTTGTACCAGATGGCTTGTATAGTTGCCCATATGAGTAAACTGACTTACAAGTTAAGTACTGACATAGCTGGGACTCCAGAGACTCACTAGATAAAATCCTCAGCTCACCTGAAACTGCTGTCAAAGTCCCTGCTCAACTCAGTAAGCTCAGTTTATTATTAAAGTGAGAACTTCTCTGCAACTTATCCAGCTGGGTAGTGAGTACTGACAGTCCCAGCTACAGTGTCTTCCTTGCAAGAGCACTCAGGGCACTTCAGAACCAAGTCTTTCACATAACATTCAATGAACAACACCCTCATTCACAAGAGAAGTTTGAGAGCTGTGTGAAAAGATTCCTCATGTAAGTTGAAACCAGTGGCATTTATTCTTTGACTTCCAAAGAATAGAGAGAGTAGAAAGAAAAAGAAATTTCCTTGTGTTTTTCTATTACTTATCTGTGATCAAAAGCAGTTTTTGACAGTGAACACGGTCTTTCATTAGGAATTTGGGTAGAGAGCAGATGATAGTCACACTCCAAACTGTTCACAGTATCATTCTATCTTAATGTTTCCTATATGACTGTTAACAGTAAGCTGACTTTTATCAGTATGATTAGCTTTATTCCTTTACAATGGGTCAACCTTTAATAAGTACGAGGTTAGAACTGAGAAGCTTAGAACTGAGAAGTTGCCCTATCACTTTGTTGTCTCCTTCCACACAACAAAAAGGCATAAAGTCTTTTTTCCCTTGGTATAGCAGTTGCTGAGATTCCCTGTATCTCTTCTCTGGATAGCCTCTGCTTATTTTCACTAGGGACAAGCAGAAGACAAGCAGCAGCTTCCGGAAACACATAAAGAAAGAACCAATTGGAGATGGTAACAACCTTCAGACCAGGTACTCAGCCAAGGCAGAGTAATACCAATGAACACAACTGCTTAAGAATCTGACTTTCAGTTTCTGTTTATATAAAATCATTCAACACAACAGAGAGAGATTTGGAGGAGACCTTTTCAGAGCACAAGCCACCAGTGCAAAGTATGTTTTCTAAAAATGCCTAGATATATTTTAAGAAGTACCCATTCAGAGCTCTGGGTTGCCTTTAGCCCAACTAAGAATTTATGGTGAAGAATATTTCTCATTCCTATTCTTCTTTGTACCACACTACTCCATTATAATCTCATATCACTTCAGCACGTAACCCCATAGTACCACCCTCTTTCCAAATTCAACCACTTGCTTCAAAAATAAATTACAGAGTAAAGAAAAAAAATCTCTGTTGTGAATCTGAAAGGATAACAAACCAAAGATTGGAAGGATCAGTGAGGACAGGCACCAGCATCTGGAGCTTTTTCACTAGGAATATTCTACTGTCAGCTTCCTCCACTGATCCCAGAGAGCTGCAGTTCTTGACATGTGGTGAATGGAGTTGAAAGTAACTTACTTTCATTTAATAGGATTACAGGAGGTCATTACCTTGAACTCCACTGAGAAGTGAACCAGACTAAGGCTTGAAAAAAGCTGCACTTCTGACCATCACATTCCGGTCTTTAAGCTGGAAAGGTAAATCATCCGGATAACTAAGTCTTAAATAGTGCATAGAGTGGATCACACATCTCTCTCAGTTTTACAAACAACAGAATTTGATGTAATTGAAAATATTAGAAGAGATGTATAAGGAGAAGTATGGAGAATAACCATGAAAATTAACAGTTTAATGTTCTTTTGAGGCAGAAAAGTTTAAAAAATGGGGACATATTCTTACCTCAGTGCAGACTTAAAGGCAGTGCACTCACTTTGGGCTGATCCACATTTGTGCTGGAGAGCACAAAGATCAAAACCCGGAACCAGAAATCACTGCAGCAACCCCTCGCAGGCACAGGCGCAGGCACAGTCACAGGCTGACTTCCCTCATTCCTGGGGGCACAACCTTGTAATCATGTAAATTCCATCATCTGTGCTGTAAGAACCTCCTATGAGTCCTTTGGCAGCTCTCCTTACCTCCAGTGAGGAGCAGTTTCTACAGAGGAAAAGACAAAAAAGAGGAAAGGCAGTAAAGCCACCTAGTTAAAGAACACATAAAGTCCACAACTGAACAATGCCTCTTTTATATATTTCCATTGCTTAGTTTTAAAGAGGACATAGTTTAAACTTGTTTTAAAAATAGAGGTGTTTCTTTATTTCTTTTTATTTATTAAATTCACAAATATACACTATCAAAATACACAGCGTATTTGTCTTGTACATGCCTTTAATTGCATGATAACTATATTTAGTGAGTTTATATGTGTGTTTATCTAACAAAATTCAAATTTTCAATAGTAGGAAATGTAAAAAAACCCACAAAAAACAAAAAACCACAACCCAAAAACTTCAACTAATGTTAGCTCCTGAGAAACTTTGCAAAATCTGAACCATCAGTTATCTATTTTAGTTACTTGCACAGGGCTAGGTAAAGGCTTCTGGCCTATTTATTTTAACACAGGATTATTTTTTAACCTCTACTTTTAAGATTGCTATGGACTGGAATGACATATTTCATTGTCATTTTGTCTTAATAAAGGTGTGTTTTATTTCTCTTCTGACTGCCCCCTCTTTCCAAAGGACCTACACACATATTCACACACTCCTTCTGAAAGAGGAAATCCTGTCTGAAAACTCAAGTCATACTTCATCTCAACAAAGGAGTGAGTAAGACTGAAAGTATTATTTCATACGAGGAAGAAAAACTTGATTAACATTTTAGAGAAATAATTAACCTTGTATTTGTTGCAAGTTTAGGCTAAAAAATGTGAGCACCAATTGTGATATTCAGGACACTGAGAGTCTAGAGCAGCCTTCCCATGGAAATAACAGACACAAAAGCAGCAAAAGCTTCTCTGTTTTGTCTGTACATAGTCTCTTACTGTAATTTGAGGTACCTGCATGTGGACACCTAAATTTAGGTGGTTTGATCTTGAATTAAATTTTATCTTTGTAGATGTCCACAGGTGTGACAGATGCTTATTGTAGACACTTAGGCTGTGATTCAATTGTTTGTGGTGACCACAAACAGGTATTTAGTGCCATTTGAGATTTCTAAGGTTATCTGAGACAAAACCCATGGAAAACTAGACACCTTCTGAAAGAGTAGCTAAGGTATCCCAAATGGCACTGGAGGCCTCTGTGTGGGCAACTGGACGATCTCCAACTCGGCTGCTCCCCTGAGTGTCTCTCTCATGAAAAAGTTGATGACTAGGATCAGATTGACCTCAATGTGGAAAGTATTTAATATCCGAATCAGTCACTTAATCTGATTTACCCAAATCAATACTCCTCACAAAACTTCAAATTGTACTAGACCTGTGAATTCAATAAATGATGTCACTAATTATAAAAATTATTATGATTTAGATTCAGATCCAAATGTTTCTGACACCTGCATGTGTCCAGATCAAGGTTTTGCTTTGGTCACAGAGAGAGCACAAATACAGGATCTGAATTCAGATTTTCCAAACTGTAAGGGTAGGTGAACTTCAGGTTTTGATTCAGGTTTACTGTCAGTTTGACATCTTTTGTTCTGAAAATCAGTGTAGGTGGGTGGAGGTGTTTGCACAGCGAGGCATGAACCAAAGGAAAATACCACAGTAAGCACAGGGCATGTCTGCACTAGGTAATGTACCGATGACATAGCACCCGCTGGCAAGCTCGAAGCTGTTTGCTGCTGGGTGGATATACAAGCTTGCTCAAAGACAACACAGAGGTTCTTGCACAACACGCCACTGTGTGAGGTAGACATGCCTCTTGGGGGAAAATTATAAGCAGATATAAATAGCTTTTTGTGTACGGCTGATGAAATAGGTATCCAAGGGATTTAGTTCTCTAACGTGTAAAGTTTAAAACAAAGAAAAGGTAGGGGACACACATTCCTTCTCTGTTTTTTGCTCTTTTTTTCTGCATTGTGAGGTGAAGATGAAGAGATATATACTCAGACAACTCAAAAAGAGTTTATGAGCAGAAATGCATATATTAACCTAGAAATCTTTCCCTGCAAATCAACCCCAGATTTGGAAATCTGAGAGTCATTACTTTGCCATATATCCTATAATTTCTCTACTATTCTTTTGAATTTGTATGCATTATTTAAGGAAAAATCCACCACTGTGGATTGTTAAATGCATTGAAACATGTGTCTTTTTGTAAATATATTTGTATTCTTTAAATGGGAGACTCTAAATTTTAACAGTTGAAAAAATAGCCTGTTTCAAATATAATAACTGCCATAACATATCATATAGTAAGTTGAAATTTAATTTATATTTGATATATTTGGCTTGGAATGTTATTTATTTATTATCAGCATTAATTATTACACATGCTCATATTGAAAATACATGGAAATTAATTTATTTAAAAATCAGTATTTACCTTCATAATGAACCCTTGTATTAAAACCAAGCTGATGAAAATTTCTGTACAAAGACTGATTTTGATGATGAAAATTATTTATTAATTAGATGGAACATTTTCTTACCCACAGTAGTTTATTATGGTATTGGTTCTGTCAGTAGTGGTACACACATAGAACTTAAGACTGAGACACTACCTACTGAAATGTGTGCATGGGGTTATTTCAGTTGACTTTACACTATGTTGTTAATTTGGAAAACAAATAGCATGATGGCAGAAATCTCCTTCACTTTTGTTTTAAGAAGTAGGATTTTTCCACATGCACAGTAATGACTGATTTAGATGAGGAAAGTCAGCAAGGCAACTCTTGCTACAAAAAAATTGCTGATCACTTCCTGTGGGAGAAGGAGAGCAGTGGTATTCCTGGGGAAATATGTCTTAAGAAAAAAATACTATTCCCTTCTATAAATGAAAAATTTTGCATAGAAAAAGAATAATTAGTTGAAATCCATGTGTACAGTTTATATCATCACTTGATTGACCTTTATTTATCTTTCCTTTTCTGCTAAGAGATGTAGTTTCCTAAATGTAGGATGACAATATTATAAGACTTCAAAAATAAAAAATATTAAGACTCCGTTTAATAATATTTGAAACCATCAGCACAGGAGCAGCATGTAACATGAATGAACTTCAAAAGTGGAAAATAAATGTAGCTTAAATAGCACCAGTGTTTCTCTAATATGTGCCAAGGACTGTTATGAAGTATTGGTAAATTAGGACAATATCAAACTAGGAATTTGAGGTTAAATATAGAAAGAATTGTTTAATATTTTTGTTTTTGTCAAGCTTTGGTTTTGTCCTCATATTTGAAATAGTTCCTAAAAGCAATGTTCTGACCACCAGTCTTCCTATCTGAAACAAAGTATTGAGGAACACAGTTGGTTGATAATGTGTTGAAAAACTTTCCTTTGATGTTAGTTATATAAATGCAAAAAATGACCCAAACAATTTGCTGAATCTGAGCTGTGGCTTTAAGTTTTACTAAGTCCAGGTTTAACCAGGGATTTGTATTTTATCCTATTTTCTGGGCCAGAAAATTTATGTTACAGGTGCAGACCGTGCTTCTATAGGATTCTTCCTTCATTTAATGTTGGAGGAGGTCTCTTAGTTTATTCATAACTTTAACTTTACATAGTATCTCCCAGTGATAAAACCAAGTTTTTCTCCATGAGAGCAAAAACCAGTTGTATTGGGTTTGCGTGGCAAGGTTTTTGGTAGCAGTGGGGGAGGGGACATGGGGTGGCTTCTGTGAGAGAAGCTGCCAGAAGCTTCCCCCATGTCCGACCTGACACAGCCAATGCCAGCCGGCTACAAGAAGGGACCCGCCGCTGGCCAAGGCCGAGCCAATCAGTAACGCCTCTGTGATAACATAATTAAGAAAAAAAAAAAAAAAAAAAAAGGAAGGGAGAAAAAAAAGCTGCACACTTTGCGGCAAGAGAGAGGAGTGAGAAGATGTAAGAAAAAACAACTCTGCAGACACCAAGGTCAGTGAAGAAGGAGGGGGAGGATGGGCTCTGGCGCCGGAGCAGAGATTCCCCCCCCAACATGTGGTGAAGACCATGGTGAAGCAGGCTGTCCCCCTGCAGCCCATGGAGGTCCATGGTGGTGCAGATGACCACCTGTAGCCCGTGGAGGACCCCACGCCGGAGCAGGTGGATGCCGAAGGAGGCTGTGACCCCGCGGGAAGCCCGCGCTGGAGCAGGTTCCTGTCAGGACCTGTAGCCCGTGGAGAGAGGAGCCCACGCCGGAGCAGGTTTGCTGGCAGGACTTGTGACCCCGTGGGGGACCCGCGCTGGAGCAGTCCCTTCCTGAAGGACTGCACCCCATGGAATGGACCCAGACTGGAGCAGCTCGTGAAGAGCTGTCAGTCATGGGAAGGACTCACGTTGGAGCAGTTGGTGGAGGACTGTCTCCCGTGAGAGGGACCCCACGCTGGTGCGGGGGAAGGAGACCTCCCCATGAGGAGGAAGCAGCGGCAGAAACACCGTGTGATGAACTGACCCTAACCCCATTCCCTGTCCCCCTGTGCTGCTGGGGGGAGGAGGTGGAAAATCGGGAAAGAGATTAAGCCTGGGAAGAAGGGAGGGATGGGGGAGGTGTTTTAAGATTTGGTTTTACTTCTCATTCTCCTCTGATTTTGATTTGTAATAAAGTAAATTTGTTTTTTTTCCCCCAAGTCGAGTCTGTTTTGCCCGTGCCAGTAATTGCTGAGTGATCTCTCTCTGTCCTTATCTCCACCCATGAGCTTTTCGTTATAATTTTCTCCCCCTGCCCATTTGAGGAGGGGGAGTGATAGAGTGGGCTTTGGTGGGCATCCGGCCTCTAGCCAGGGTCAACCCACCACACCAGTAATTTACCTTGAAACAAAATATGACTTTTTTATTTTTTTGGTCTATAACCCTGAAATAAGTTTTGATGTTTAGTGGTTTTCAGTCCTATTCTACCTATACAAGACTGTAATTTATAAGTGGTTTTGTGATGTGCACAAAATAATATTTTTTTGTCATTTAGACATTTAAATAATTTTAAGACAAAAGGTACCCATAGGTCAGTCTTAGTTGTTGTTGCAGCTTGTTTCTCAAGATAATGTGACCTTTTTCTTCTTTTGAATGTTATGGATCTATTGGTTTAACAACACTTAATCCCTGCTACATTGCATTATAAAAGCCTGAAGACTTAACCTTGTCTCAATTCAGGTTTCCCTGGTGATACTAAAAATCTAAAAGATATTAAAGTAAGTAAATTATCTAACCTTTTATGTTCTGATGATCAAAATTACTGCAATATCATATATATAGTACTTATAGGCATTCCAAATATATATATATAAAAAAGTGTTCCAGTGTAGTCTCCTCCATTTACTTTATAACTTAATTGTTCTGTGTCATTTTTTACACTTCTATAAAAAGAATAATAAAATTCAGTTCCATTTTAAAATATTATCTATATGGCCCAGGAATTACAGTAAACAATAAATACTAACTTCAATAATTTTAGCAAGTCATAATACCTTTCATACTTTCCTTACTTATTATTGTCAATTTTTATTTTCTTTCTCAGTTATATCAGTAATTTTATAATAGTCTCTAGGTGCTCTAAATTGCAGTCCTCATATACTAAAGTGAGCAAGGTATTTGTAAATAGTAAAGGCAGCATAGGCCTTTAGTAGCTTGAAAAAGCAGACAGTCACAAATGAAATCAGCAAAGTCTTTATTATTTCCATTTTAAGGAGCAAAAGCTAAGGTCAAAAGGATTAAATTATTTATTCAACATTCACAATGTTTTACAAAAAACAACAACAACAACAACAAAAAAAAACTGAAAAAAGAGATGTCACAAGAACCTTTAAAGAAATAAATCTCTCTGTTGTCCTACTGACATGCAAAAGAGATTCTCCAGAAACTGATGAAACATTCTCATTTCAGTAATTCTCTTTTAAAACGTAGAGGGAAGATTTGTCTTTTTATAAAGCGCCAAAATAATATGTGATAAAATACGTATCAGACATCTTCTATGAACCAGAGGACACTTTTTATCATTACTACTATTTGTAATAGCACACTGAGGAAAAAATAAGACCATAAAGAATCTAAGACTACAGCCTGATAAATAGGCAGTGCATTAATCCTATGTAATCTCATATTCAGTAGAGGATTTATACTGATTACACTGACAGAGATGCTAAATGGATATCATATATAGTAGAGGAGGAAAAGAGAATACCAGAAGAGCATAGTAGAATCTGAGGGAGACTTCATACACCCTAATGATGAGTTTAGCACTTCCTCGTTGCTTTCGTCTTGGCTAAATTTTGTTATTGAATTAAACAGTACCAGGAATCATTCCCTGGCTTTGGAATAATATCCGGTCATTTACCCCGTTGCTTTTCTGAAGTGATCTCTAGTGTGCTTTTGTTCTGGGACAACCAGATCTCTCCAACTCTTTCCAGGCAACTTTTAAAAGTTAGCATGGAGTGAGGACAATTGCCAAAAATTTTCACATAGACATTCTCTTGTCAAGTTTAGTGTATTTCTAATTTGAGGATTAATCATTTTCTGTGAAAACAGCTTTCTGTGAAAACGGTATGCATTACCATTTTTCTTGCATGGAGCAACAATTTCAGAAATCAGGAGGTTTTTTGTTATTTTGTTATTTTTGCCTCTTGTGTAATGTTTATCTTCCTGACAGCTGTGTCTAGCTTTCTTAATTGTGCTTTAGACATTGTATTCTTTTATGTCCAACAGTATGTATCCATCACTTGGTTATTCCTCTGACCATGGCAACTGAAAGGTGCTGCAAATATTTTGTCTATGTTTAAATTATACCATTTCAGGAAAATGTAGTAAGAGTTTTGATTAAGGAATTAAAGTAATCCAATGGTTCAATGATAGTGTGAAAATACAATATTTGACAATTTGTCTCCATTTAAATAAATAATTCTTATACCATGAGGAGTTTCAAAGATCTATATACTAATAGATTTGAAATATTCAGATATGATGGAAATTCATTGAGCATTTTAGAGAGATTCATTTATTTATTTCTTTTAACTTACAATATGCTATAAACATTTGCCTAAGGTTGACAATTATATGATCCAGGGTTAAAAAACAGATTACTTTTTCTGCTATATTTCCTAGATTTTATTGTGTTGGACTTTCCTCACCACTGATTATGACCTTGTAGTGCAATAAGACAGTATTTAAGGGACCATTTTTATATTTGCCACATCTTGACTGAAAGGAAATAGTAGTTTAACTATGATGTGTTAGAATGAGGGGTCAACATGAGCTCATGATCAATAATTTTCAATTACATACCTGTATCTGATATAATTAATACAGTGTCTGTATGTACTCAGTTGAGTATTTTGGAATACAGCTGAAAGAGAGGGAAAGGAAAAAAATCTGACCTTCCGAAAACCTTAGAACAAGCAGCTTCTTTTGGAGTCTAAAAGCAATCAGTTCTCTTGGCTTTACTCCTACTGTTCTTGGACCATAATTTTCAGCTGTTCTTCGGGTTAAACCAAAGACTGTTTTCCCATTAAGTCAGGACCCTTCAGTCTAGTTGTTCCCTGGCCTCTACTAATGGTAACGAATAAATTGAATTACCAGTTCCATGGAATCCCATGAATTCAATTCACTATACCAGTGGAAAAGGAAAAGATAAAAATACAGCAGTTCTACATGAATGGCTCAAGACATTAGTTTAAAGTCTTATTTCCTTTATTGGGGCTCTGAGACTCCTTTATACTTACATACAATAATACAAGTCTGTGACTGTTATCAAATTCTATTTGTCCCACTTTTCCACATGCTTAAGCTTCATAATTTATCCTTCTGAAGAGAAAATACCTTTGGTGGTTACCTTTACATTCAGAAGCTTATTGGTTTTTAATCTCATCTGGAAACAGGACTTTAATTCAGTTTAGTAGTGATAAGGATCCTGAGGATTTAATTGAAAGATTAGAGAAAGGAAAGAAAATAAAGAAAAGAAGAAAGAGAAAGAAAGAGAGAAAGAGAGAAAGAGAGAAAGAGAGAAAGAGAGAAAGAGAGAAAGAGAGAAAGAAAGAGAGAGAGAAAGAAAGAAAGAAAGAGAGAAAGAGAGAAAGAGAGAAAGAGAGAAAGAGAGAAAGAGAGAAAGAAAGAGAGAAAGAGAGAAAGAGAGAAAGAGAGAAAGAGAGAAAGAGAGAAAGAGAGAAAGAGAGAAAGAGAGAAAGAGAGAAAGAGAGAAAGAGAGAAAGAGAGAAAGAGAGAAAGAGAGAAAGAGAGAAAGAGAGAAAGAAAGAGAGAAAGAAAGAAAGAAAGAAAGAAAGAAAGAAAGAAAGAAAGAAAGAAAGAAAGAAAGAAAGAAAGAAAGAAAGAAAGAAAGAAAGAAAGAAAGAAAGAAAGAAAGAAAGAAAGAAAGAAAGAAAGAAAGAAAGAAAGAAAGAAAGAAAGAAAGAAAGAAAGAAAGAAAGAAAGAAAGAAAGAAAGAAAGAAAGAAAGAAAGAAAGAAAGAAAGAAAGAAAAAGGGAGAAAGAGACTGACTCTTACTGCTTGAAGTATTTTTGCAGTAAATACTGAATTCTGACAAGTTCTGGGGGAATTTTTACATCCAAGATCTCTATGTACCATAAGCATAAGGGCTATATTCTACACATTCTGAAAGCATTAGCACCAGAAAAAATCCACTTTGATTTAAAGTGAAAACATTAGTTGGCGTATAGTAGGGTGACTGACCTAAATCAAATCTAATTGTATGCACTTAGAGCAGCTTGAATCTAAATTATCTATGCTGTACTGCAGCAAAAGGCATTTAAAAAAGAAAAAAAGGTTCAAAAGCATTTAGTTTTCATCTGTAACATTTTAAATCTGCAAATTGCCTGTAAACTATTGCTATGAATAATATAAGACAAATTAAGAATTAAGAAAGAGCAGAATGGAAAAGAGTACTTGATTTCTTGTGATCTCATATAGGTACTTTTAAATTACTCTGAAACATTGCCGCAAATGGCTTTCTGAAATGGCTAGTTGTTGTTTTCCTATGCTCTCTTTATTTGTTGTTGTTTTATTGAGTAATAGCTTACAAATGTGGTAGGCAATTGACTGAATTTATTAATAACATAGAAGAGAGGTTTTTACCTCTAAAACAATGTTGCTAATAAATTGTTTAGGGTTTTTTTTTTTACTTTTGAAGATAGTGCATCCATGTGCATGAAAAATACTATCATACATTAATATTAGAACAATGAAGGCAGCACGATAATTGTTAAGAAATCTTGTTGAGAAATTATAGTATGATATAGGCTATTTGTGTGGCAGATTTCTAGTGGTTTTCAAAAGTCAGAGGCCTTGGAACTACACAAGAATTATTATAGCTGCACTTCCTGTCTCCTTCTTACCTAATATTGCTTTGTCTTTTTTTTTTTAAAAAAAAAAACCACACAAAAACAAACCTTCAACATGCATGTATTTATTTCTATATAACTTCTTCTTCAATATATGATTGGATATTTTTCAATTTTAAACAGGTATGTGGAGACAAAGCTTCCAAATATACACATGCATATATGTAAGTGTACATGCAACTTTACTCATCTGTACTAATACATCCATACGCACACAGCAAAACAAGAACAAGTCTTACACTTCACTAGGAAATTTAAAGAATGTATCCAACTCCTCAGAATCAACTTAAGGCCCTGCAGTCATCTCAACTAAAAAAAATGTTTCCTCTAATTTGAAGAAATCAAGAAAACTACACTCATTTGAAAAAAAAAAAACCACCTCATTCTAATTAATGAGATAACAAAACTAAATAAAAAGCATGATGAATCTCATTTTTAAATGCTAATAATATTGCAGTAATGCAATGAGTTTCATTTATTGCATTGCTGAATTAAATAAAAATGTCCCCTCCAGTGGTTAAAATGGAAATTTAGATTCTTAGGGAAAAAAAAAGCATGTCATTTACTTCTGAAATTGAAGAAAGTGACAAGTTATGCTTATTGTTTTAAAGAAAAGTGTTTCTGCCTATAGAGGGTAGTAGAATGTACCCATCAGCTTTCATAACAATACCAATTGGATAATAGATTTGCTATTTAATTGCAAATACTTGATACATTGTATTAAAATCACAAAGCATCATGTCAAAAAAAGAGTATTTTGGAACATAATTATAGCTTTACAACGTTTGAAATTTTTAAAATGTGAAATCCAAGCTGATGCAGAACACCCACACACATCTTTTATAGTGCATATTTCAAGTGTTAAAAAGGAGTTTGTGTAGTGCTTTGTTCCACTATTACTTTCATCTTAATTTATTTACAAAGTCCTTGTTCCAGTTTCCTTTCCAATCCTTTCCAATGAATTCAATTAATAGGTGAGAAATATTTTCATTATGGTCAAGTAACATTAATAGGCATTTTAAGTGGCTTATGTGACTCTTCCGTCTAAAGCAGAAAGTCAGATTTTGTTGCTATAGCCCTAGACAAAACTGAGAGGGAAGGAGGATAGGGTCTTGAGACAACCAACATGGCTATGTCAGGTGAAACATCATTTTATGGAAGCCTGTGCTTGTGTGCCTAGGCAAGGCTGAACAGGAGTAAGGTCAGAGAAGGTGAGAATGAGTGAAGCTCCCATAGCTCTACCTGCTTAACCCACTCCCTACATAAGGAAATTTGCTCCCTCCTTTTCTTTTCCATCTCTGGTTTGCATAATAACATTGTGGGTAATTTATATAAGTCAGTTTAAAATGCATTTACGTAGGGAGATACAAATGCTGAGGCAGATCTTTTCATTTTAGTCTAACTCTTATCAGAATTAATTCTTATTCAGGTTAAGTTTGAGGAACCCATGGAACCTACAGAAGTCTTACATTATACCAACACAAACATCTACCTTTGCTGAAAAAGGTTATGTGTAGACATCACCTTGTTTCTTACTGAAGCTGGTTAAGATAAATTACAGGATCCAAAAATGGTAATCAGTTGTCTGCCCATGATTACTTTCTCATAGAAGCAATAGATCACAAATGTCTAACTCTGCTTGCATGAGGCATTCAAATTATATAGTGAGACTGAGGCCATACTGAATACCATGACTGCCATGATATCATTAATAAACATTCACACTGTGGTTGGGAATGACAGGTTTGCCAAGAAAAGTAGTTAAGTAAATAGCATTATCTGTTGGCCTGTAAAGTAATCAGATAACTTCTCAGGATTTTTAAGTAATCCATTAATGTAAGCCATTACTTAACAGTTGTTTGATTCCATGTAACCGTTGCTTAATTTCAGAACGACACTTTAGAGGGTGTGGAGCATTATACTGCCTTGGTGCCAAATGTCAGTCTTTGTATATTTTAATCAGTACCTTTTGCACCCTAGCATCAGTCTTAAGAAACAGTCTCAGTCACCTATCTGCACAGTTTTAGAAACTGCAAATCAGAATGTTATCTTTGCAGTGCCTTCATATGGTAATGCACTCATATCATAGAATCATAGAATGTATTGGGTTGGAAGGGACCTTTGAAGGTCATCTAGTCCAACCCCCCTGCAGTAAGCAGGGACATCTTTACTAGAACAGGTTGCTCAGGGCTCCATCAAGTCTGACCTTGAATATCTCCAGGGACGGGACCACCACTACCTCTCTGGGCAACCTGTTCCAATGATCCACAACCCTCCTATTGAAGAACTTTTTTTCCTAATATCCAACCTAAATCTACCCTTTTCTAGTTTAAAACCATTACCCCTCCTCCTATTGCTACATGTCCTTGTGAACAGTTCTTCCCCAGCTTTCTTATAGGCCTCTTCAGGTGCTGGAAGGCAGCTATAAGGTCCCCCTAGAGCCTTCTCTTCTCCAGGCTGAACAACCCCAACTCTTTCAGCCTTTCTGGAGGTGCTCCAGCCTTTTGATCATTTTTGTGGCCCTCCTCTGGACACACTCCGATAGGTACATGTCCTTCTTGTGTTGAGGGCTCCAAAACTGGATGCAGTATTCCAGGTGCAATGTCACCAGAGCAGACTAGAGGGGCAGAATCACCTCTCTGTATCTGCTGGCCACACTTCTTTTGACACAGCCCAGGATGTGGCTGGCCTTCTGGGCTGCAGATGGACATTGGTGGCTCATGTCCATCCACTAGTACCCCCAAGTCCTTTTCCTCAGGGGTACTTTCCAGCACATCATCTCCTAGCCTGTATCGATAACAAGGATTGTCCTGCCCCAGGTGCAGGACCTTACACTTGGCCTTGTTGAACCTCATGAGGTTCACCTGGGCCCACTTCTCCAGCCTGTTCAGGTCTCTCTGGATGGCATCCTGTCCCTCTGGCACATTGTCTGCACCACCTAGCTTGGTATCGTCGGTGAACTTGCACTCAATTCCTCTGTCAATATCATCAGTGAAGATATTAAACAGCACTGGTCCCAGTACAGACCCGTAAGGGACACCACGTGTCACTGTCTTCCATCTGGACATTGAGCTGGTGACCACTACCCTCTGAATGTGACCATCCAGCCAATTTCTTATCCACTGAACAGTCCACTCATCAAATCCATATCTCTCCAACTGAGAAAGAAGGATGACTGTGTCAAAGGCCTTGCAGAAATAAAGGTAGATGACATCCTTAGCTCTTCCCTTCTTCAGGGATATGGACACATATATGCATGTGTCAATAGTTACAGATATATGTTTATGGACATGCAATTTTGAAAGCTCTATTTCCATATTTCTGCACTATGGCGAAAAGGAGAAGGTATCTGACCAGTGTTAAGGAAGCTTCCAAGTGGAGAAGGGGACAAAGAATAGAAAAGGGGAAAAGAAGTTAAAGTGTACAGTGGAAAGATAAATATGAAGCAATGAGAATATTAAATTCTAAAGAGGTAAGTCACAGTATGTATGCCTTACTAGGTTCTCACCAATCTTTAAACCTGCCTTGTACTTCAATCAGCTTGAATAGCTGAAGGAATCACTTCAGACTGATAGCTTTTCCTAAGACCAAACCTGTTCGGAATCTTAGACTCAGTAATGTATCTGCCTTGCATCTACGTTATTGTTCGTAAGCAGCATTTTGCTGTGAAGCAGTAATGGTTTACAAAAAGCTTTACTTTTTTTCTTAGAATTTTCTTAAGATCATTTGCATTCTTTCTTTCAACAGGCTTCGATATGGAGAGCTAGTAGAGAAGGATTATCATAGTTTAAAGAAGTGAAAAACTAATTGAATCATTAACTGACCATTCAGATTCAAATGTCTTCCTCTTATTCGCACTCCTGTTTATACTTCTGCTTTGCTCCTGCACATCTCTCTTTCTTTTGCCTTGTTTGCAAAATTCCTTATGTTGTAGCTCTGTCCTAAAGAGGTTATGTGAAAATGCACATCAAAATGCAAGTGAAAGTCAAGGCTTTCTATGCTATCAGTTGTACATTTTTTTCCAGTAAGACTTTTGCACTTAGAGGTTGAAAACACACAAAAAAAAGTACTTGAGATTTTACAACTCTATTGTTTTATTCAACTTTTTTTTTCATACAGTTCTCATCTTCCCATGAATAATGTACATCATTGAATAAAATGTATGATTAAACACTATATTCATAAGTATGAAACAAACAATTATTATCATTTTGCAAGTTAAAAATATTTTCTTTCTGTTTTGATCAAATTAAGTTTTTGATCAGCTACCTTAGTTGTAGTGATAAATTGCAGAAGAGTTTTCTCTTTTCATTCCAAACAATCCCTTAACAATGGTGATAAATTAAAAAGGAAATTATATATACAGTTAAGGGATCTTACTGTTAGCGCTCTAACATGTTTCTGCAAGGAGTTGCCTGCACTTAAGTGTCTGACAACAATTTCTGTTTCAAGTTTCAGTTCTCCTGCCTGAATACCCTGCTAAATCTCATAGTGTAAGCACTCATTTTCAAATGCCTAAAACGCAGTCAACTTAGTAGTGTTAGTCAACACACAGATTAAATACTAGGTTCTATGATTCTCAAATTTGAGACTCTTCTTACTCTGGTCAAGTGATATTTTGGTTTTGAAAGTGAAAATAAACTTTGGATCTTTAATGTGACCATGGCTGGATGAATTAACAGACGGTCAAATTTCAGGTCCATTATTAACTCCACTTTTATTAAATATAATAATGTACTTATGAGCAATAAGACATGTACCATTTTAGGACAAGCAGCAAACATCAGTGTGAGGTGAAAGTGTATTTGAACACATAAAGGCAGAAATTATGGTGCATTTCCTCTCACAAATGCAGCATGATTTTCTTTTAGGAGTCATCAACATTACTAGGAGAACCAAATATTGATTGCATCTTTCTATGTGCCTGTGTCCAGAATACATTTATGTATATTTTTAATTTTACTTTCTTAATTTGCTTTGTTATTTCTACATGAAAGAGACATTATCTATAGACATAAGATTGATGCCAGAACAGTGTATCCATTCATGCATAGGTGTGCATATTTTAAGCCAGTTGACTCATACTTAATTACTTTTGTAACCTTTCTGGTGGATCAAAGGCAAACTGTAAGTATAAGGGTTAAAATGCACCATGCACTCAAAGTTCACTTAGAAAAAATAAACAGAAGTCAGGCATGTTCAAGTAGACTTTCAGCTATTCTTATTATAAGAAAAACTTTCTGAAAAATGGTCATTAATTTTTAAAAACAAGACAAGAAATTAATTAGGTTTTAGAAATGAGAAGAGGGAAAAGTACATGGTGTCTACCTGAGGCTACTGCAGCCCCCTGAAAATTTACTCCTTTTCTGTCCAAGCCACTGGGGTTTTTTCAATCCTCGTTGCAAATCTGCCTAAAGATGACCAGCTTCACACATTTTACACCTGTCTGCTGTTCCCACCTACTCACAGCCTCCTCCACCACCACCGACAACCCTTAGGCCTCTAGGACTCCTGCTGTATTGTTGTTTTGTATTATAAGCACCAATACAGAAGGAAAAAACTTGAATTTAGTAAAAATTAATTTTCATTAAAAACAAAGTTTAACTTGGTCACTCTTCACATGTGACAATGTCCCTTTAACTTAGAACAGACCAATATTTTGCATAACAAGTGTCACTCATGCAGATGAGAACAGCTTGGCTGACCTCTTTTTACACTTGCCTAGCACTATGGAGGAGGGAGCCCCTTCAGTTGTGATCTGCACATCACAGTTTTATTGTCAACTTTGAGGCTATGCTGGAAGAGTGGTTTTTGGTCAGTAAAATCATAAATTATTCCTGATGGGGCATCTAAGGAAGGCTTTCTTGCCTCTCATCACCTCTTGTCTTCCTCCTAGGAGCTATATCACATGGACACACGCACACACACACACACACACACACACATACACGTACACACTTACACACATCCCTGGACCATTCTGTCTCTTTCTCACACCCCCTATGCAGACTTCAGAGGTTCCTCAACCATAGGCTGAATTTCTTGTTGTTGGTTTAGCAGCATAGGCTGGGTCAATATAACAGCTATGTGGAAAGGCATTGTCAAAGGCCATTCTCTTCTAAGAATTTTTTCATCAGTACAGACACCATATCCATGGATAATTTTTATATTGCGCACATTTTACAATTTCTCTATAATGACATATAACATAGTGGGGATTTTCAGAGATCAATGTATTACAGACAGGTTCAGATCTGTGTAATGCATCTGTCCATCTACCTATCCACACCTGCAAGACAAATTTCAGTTTCTGAAGAACAAAGGATCAGGTATAATGTCTGTAATTTTGACTTAAAGGATGATTTTTGCTATTTTTCATTTAATATTTTTAAGCTGAACTTATGATCTCTTATATAAATCATAATAGATAAGAAGTAAAAAGTCAGTTTTTATTTCATGGACTAATGAATATTATGAGAATGGCATTTAATAGGTTCTTATCAACTAATTATACAGGATTTTGAAATTCCTTATAAAATTCATCAGTATCAGCAGCAGGCAGCTACTTTAACATGAGAAAAATGGCCTTTTCCCAGAGAACAATTAATCCTAAAATAAGATGAAAAGTTTGTGAAGTCTGTAACTACTTATTCATAATGTGGTTTAAAAGTTTGAAAGTCCTTGTCACTTGATAACCTACAAGGTTTAAACTTGCTGCATGCTCTTATGCATTATTAAGATTCAGTCTTGCTGGCATTTACATATTGTTGTTTTGTAATCTTCATATACCCCTTGGAGTGGTAAAAGAAATTTTAAGGGGAAATAACCTACATGTTATTTTGAGACAGATAGCAGAACAGATGGGAATTACGTCTGGGCCAACGGAAGCAGTTACAAGGAAATTGTAAGTTACTTGCCCTCTCCATGCTTTAAAGGTGTTTTCAGAGGAATAGATGATTCTGTCTGGCTTGATTCTCACTCACTACATATTGCGCTTGAGGCAGGGGAAGGGCAGAGAATTTGGGAAGTGGTAGAGAGAGAAATACTCCAGTTCATCTGAGTTTCACTTCCTTGCAGAAACTTCCATGTTTCCAGTTTAAAATATAAGAGTTTAATATAAATAAAGGAAGAATAAAGGAAGAAATAAAAATAAAGGAAGAAGTAAAAATTTCCAAGGATTTTTTTTTTTTTTTTTTTAATTTGAGATGTCCTTAAGTCAAAACTCACTTTTTCATGGTACACCAGTTTAAAGGGATAAAATAGTAATGATAAAAAAGATAATCCTAACCAGGCAAACCAGGTTTAACCATCATAATAAATGTTTTTACTTTTCCTTTAACACAGCTATCACAGTAGCAAAAAATGGAAATCTCTTTGCGTCATCTGGGTAGACGTCTGTTGCACAGACTCTGATGGCAAAGAATTTCAAAGGTTTTATTCATATGCTAAATTTTCTTTTTCCTAGAAAGTCCATGAAGTTGAAAAGATGGGAAATAATTTTAAAAGGGCCATTTTTCAAAAGAAAATCTTTCCTAAAACCAATTCACTATTAGTCATGTTACCACACTAATGAGTTAAAATAACTGTCTGTTAATCTTTCTTACAAACTATTCTGAGAGGAAAAAAAAAAGTTATTTAGATCATTCTTATTACCATCATCTAAACCGCAATAACGCCTTCAATATCATCAAACCATTCTTCCTAACTGCATCCAAACAAATAACAAGGAAATTCTTCCTGCTGCAAAGAACTTGCAATCTCATTATAAGACGATAGACAACAGATGGATGCAACAAACAGATGGAGGAAGAATAAGGTAGCAATGAGTTGATTATAATCAGCATGATAAGCAGTGATGCATAGGAGCAAACTGGCTGCCTAGCTATTATCCATGTGTGTGTGCATGCATGTAAAATTAACATAAATTCCATTTGCATGATATTAACTAATTCAGAACATCTTATATTGTCAATTTAGAACAACAAGGAATGCAAACTCAGGCAGTGAGATCTTGATGAACCTCAGGTAACATTGGGAAAATGTATTAGAGATGCCTGATTGTCCTGGTTTTTCTATGACAGGGTTAATTTTCTTCTTAGTAGCTAGAATAGCTGTGTTTTAGTTCAAGTATGGGACTTGTGAGAAGAACATTGATAAAAGTACTGGTGTTATTAGTTGCTGCTGGAGCTCAAGGCCACCGTGTTTGGCTGGTTCGCAGATGCATTAGGACCAGGAGGGAGAAATGTAGTGAATAGCAAAACCAGAATCATAGTGAATAGTATCACACTGATGATACTTGCTATTGAAAGGAAGGAAAGGACTTTCTGGCAGTAACTGGTTTGCTGAGCTTTTGCAAAGTGATAATTTCCATGTTAATGGGAATTATAAGGTGAGGAAGGAAGCTCAGGTCTGGAAGATTCATCTTTCTAGATGTTGTATTTGTTTACTTTCTAAATCAAAGTAAAGAAAATAAGTACTAGGGAAAGATAAATGTGTCTTGGATAGGAGATACGCTACGTGGGGAGGCATAGCCTGAAAAGCATTGTTGCTAAACATCTAAGGCCATTTTGCTCACTGTTAAAACAGAATTTTGAACAGATTATTCTACTCATAACAGCATAACTGTTTTGGAAGAAACTTGAACAGCCTTGGGAAGTATTTAATCCATTCTCTCAAAAAAGAGAAAAAAACCCAAAACAACAAAAAACAACAAACCTCAAACAAATATTTAAGACCTGAGCTTCCACTAATATTCAGAGGGCAAATACTAGTGGAGAAATATGGTTGTATCTCATTCTCTTTGTTGTTGCAAAGGGAGATTTCTAAAGATGAAAATAAAAATTTAAATGTAGATTGATATTTAAATGTACATTTATATGAAGCAGATAATTCTGCATACTCATTTGATTTCTGTGTGTTAGGAACAGTGAGACGCAGCCACCTCTGGCTCCATGACAGCTTTACTATCACAGCATGGCTGAGCTTCAATAAATATAATGAAAATGGTGAAGTTCTGCAAAGTGCAGCACACCTTTTTGTAATTAATTAAACAGTGAAAAGCTACATTTAAAGTACACTACAGAAATTATTTGCAAAAGGTGTTCCATACTGAAGTAGACTATATTATTCCCAGTGTGGCCTTCAAGGAATGACTTGAGGGTGTTATTTTTACTGTTGTTGTTTTTTTTTTTTTAATTCCTATAAAAACATAAACAATATTCAATAATGTGCATTTGAGACTGATCTTCTGGAGATGAAAATATTGCATTTGCATTTCCAAGAGGGATGACAATGGCTACTTTTAATTTTTCACACAATTTTAATTCTGACTGCTTAAACAAGTAATTATTTCTCACGGGTACTTTAGGACTCTCAGTGTCAATGTTGTTAAAATTCATTTCTTTTCTTAAATTAAGACAAGTTTTTCATTAAAAAAATTACTATGAGGAAATGGATTTCTAATCCATTGCAAACAAATTAAAAGTAAACTTTTCAAATTGATTGTTATTAATATTCTGTTATTAATATAATTTGTTGCTTACAATGTTGTATTTCTACTCAAGATTCTTTATTCAGAAATTATTATTTTTTCTACACTGTATTTCATTTTACCTGTAGCTATAAATTTTAATAGCCATAATGACAAAGAAATAATTACTTTCAAACAAAGGGATTCTTTAGCGATGTGTCACTATATTAAAAGTCTTCACAGATTAACATGATGGGGACATGTGAACACTTACTAAAAGCAAAAAGGTATTAAGAATGTTTTATGAAAAAAAAAAAAAAAAAAAGAGTACTTAGTTCCTTCTTTTACACATGCAAATGAAAGTAACTCAGTAATCCTGCCACTGTTATTTGACTTCACTGAATTAAATAGATAGTTATGCTTACCCCTGCAGCCACTGATCTGAAGGAGGGCAAGCTGGAAATCGCAAAAAGTGGCCCAGACCTACCTGAGTGCTGTGAATGGTAGTTTCAAACTGTAGTTTGAAAAATAAAACCACTTTTACTGCTTCACTCCTTGTAAATTTTGCTTTCCATATTTTTCAATATTTATGTCCTTTTATAACAGTAAATATTAATATGATTTTTGCAAATGCTTCCTGTGCCTTAAACCCAGAGAAAATAATCTAAGAACTAATACTGAAAAAAAAATAAAAAATAAAAAAAAGAAAGAAGAACTATAAACAGGGAAAGAAAGTAGATAAATGAATAATAGTAAGGATGAAAAAATACACTAGAAAGAAAGTGACAGGAACAATGCTGAATATTCAATTTTACAGAAATACTGTGCAAGAGACTATTATATGCACCTTTTAATTCCAGCTGCCGCTAGGGTTTGAATAAGCATTGCTGAAATGGATGATTGCCTTCTCTGTGAAGGGGATGCAATGCTATAAAGCATTCCACCATTTCCAGATTATGTTGAAGAAGGAAGAGTATTTTTAGTTGAAGCAATATACCTTTGTGTTGTTCAGGGATGTTGTAAGAAGCAGAGGGTTTTTCACACTTCTATACTTATCTAGTTCATACCATCCAGGTGAAAATATTCCGATTCATTCCAGATCAAGGAATTGAAGTGGAAAGGAACAGTGCCCTTACTCACAATGTCTCTGGCATATTATTATGGATGAAGATTTTAGATTCATTTTCTTGTGACTCTACTAAGAAAGTAGAAACATTGATGCCCTTTAGTAAGCAACACATATCCTTTCTGAAGTTATTCATAGTCATAGATCCTTCATAACTTTGTTTGTCAGATATTTCTTATGCTAAATTTCATAAATCAAACAAAACATTTAATTTATTATTTCCATTATTCACAAAAGTCTTAGTTGTATTTAATTCAAAATTGATTTTCAGTTTCAAATCTTTCAAAGAACTCTCATATTTTTTTTTATATCTGAAGAAAGATAAAAGATAGAAGGTCATAAGAAAATTATCAAGATTTTCTCGTGTTTTCTCTTTCACGTTTTAAAAACTTATTGTACAGATTACAAACATTTAAAAAAATAATCAGCTCTAATCAGCACAAATTAACTGGAAATATTTGGTAGGTTACAGTTTCGCTGGCTATATTGTTTATATATTGTGTTTCTATTTCATATAAATCTGATAAAATCAGATCACCTAAGGAGTCTATTAATTACCATGTTTGACATATTGCAGAGAAGAAAAAGTAGCAAATGAAAGGAAGCAATTGCAGATACTCAAATATCAATGGAAAAGGTCTTGCAATATTCAACCAAGGCTACAGGGTTTTGTTTTGGTTTTGTTTTCTACAGACAGCTCTAAAACTGCTGTAAAATTTTAATCTGGTGAACATTTGGTTTAGTAATGTAACCAACAGCTATTTTAGAGTTAGGACATTAAGATGATCAACCATTTCATGGACACTTAAAATGGAAGCTAGAACAACAGTTTTGAGTGCTGTATATTCAATTGTTTTCTCTCTCTTTTTTTTTTTTTATTGTTCCCAATGACATACTCACTGTCTATTGGCATTCCACAGATATCAGAGAAATTCTTTTCCTTTTCTCTCTATTTTTAAATTTGAGAGAATTTTACTTATTCCAGACTAATTTGGAATATAAATCTAATTTGCCTAATCTAAGCAAGTAGCATAATGAATTTTCTTTTTTTATTGTCTATCAATAGTGAGCATGTGATTATAATAAAAAATGTAAGAACAGGTACACAAATAGCAAAACATATCCCATCTGTTGTTGGGTCTGAATATTGACAGATTAAAAAGTTACCTGGACAGTACTAAGAGTCATGACACCTAACATTTAAATGTCTTAAATTCTCAGCATGAAGTTAGGCTCTCAAGCTCCCTATGTATTATAAGATTGTTGGGAAAAATAGTATGAGAAAAGAAGGGAGTGGTTAGGAGACAACTACTACCTGATAGGTGAGTATAGGGAAAACCTGCTGTGAGAGCAGGGAGTTAAAAGTATTACACGCTATTTGGCCTGAGGATGTGTGAGCAGCTGCAAAAGGATGGGTTAACATAGGCTACCTAGCTCACCGCACCCTGTGCACTGCCTGCTAAAGCTCCGTAGCTAAGGAATAAGGGGTCACGGGAGCAGTGAGAAGGACATAGTTCTATATCCTCATGATCAAGATTTTCATTTCAGGGATGGGACACCTCTTCAGTTTTGTCGGAAATTTTCCTTCACCAAACAAACCTAAGCTTAAAAAGTTGTGTTTTACCTGTGTGTACATTATGCTGTAGATATCAAGGTGAGGGCAATAATGGGGCCAACTGTCCCTGCCCAGCCCCTCTCATGGGCTTCCTCTGCCTTGCCCATGGCCCAGGACCCCATTTCAGCCCTCCTGGGCTGTCAGCCCCTGCCCCAGCAATCCTGCACTGTAGGGCCCTTCTCCAGCTCCCCACAATGCTGCCCTGGTCAGCCATGCACCCCCTCCGAGCCAGGCCCATCATTCCAGCCCAGCCTTGGCCCATCCCTGTCCCCAAGGAGGTGCCCAGTGACTATGGTTGTGGCTGCTGCAGTGCTCTTAGCTGCCCTGCTCCTGGCTGGGGTGGTGGGGCAGGCCTTAGCTGGTATCCCCAGGGGAGACCCCAGCCCCCATGGGGCCTTCACAAGGAGCACATCTGGACTAGGTTATACCTTAAGTGAAATAGCTGTCAAACAGCAGCTGGGCTTGCAATGTCTATAAAATTAGGTATTGGTAACTATTTTAATATAATTTTTGTACTGTTTTAAAAATTAAAGTTGAGAATTTATAATACCATTTGGCAAGAAGGAAATTGACCTTGTCCTCCTTCCTAGAGAAGCATGTCAGCTACTAGACAGATACACAGAGCTCCTATACTGACATTGGACTTCCTACTCTGTACTTCTTTTGGTGAATTTGACCATGTTTGCTGCATTTGGTATTTCTGGAGTGCATTAGTCCAGACAGCCCAGGGAATGTGCTGGGCACAAGGCTCAAGAGCCTGTAGATTTCAGGCAGCTTAAGCAGCTGGTGAGTACCTAAATACATCAGATAAGAGGCAAATGCTTCGGGGCCTGATTTGTAGCAGAATCTTAAGTGCCTAAGCAATTTGTGAGGCGAAAATATGCTCCCTGAACAGGATAAGTGTTGGTTTTACAGACTTAGAGATCTAAATCTCATTTTGAATCTTGCCTTCAATTCATTGCTTTAAAACACTAAATGGTCTGTATCCAGGATAACTGTTCTTCAAAACGCACATCACTGCTGACAATTCTAATCCTCATGTCCAGACAAAAATCTCCAAAAAGAAAACTCTCCTCCCCTGGAGAGACATAACTTTAACAGACCTGATCATGTTAATTACTGTAATTATTCTTCAAAAGGAGTTTACTAGAACAACTTTCCATGGGAAAGAAAACCCACGTCTTCAGCCTTCTCTATCTTAGCGTAAATACACATAGTGATAATATACTCAATAAAGGGAAAAAAAATATTCCCAAATAGTTTTGGTTTTGAGTTGCAGACAGCAAAACAAAGGTGATTCCTAACTTAGAAGTTTCTTAGATATTGTACTAAGTGCCTGTAACTGCCTAAGTAAAGTACAACAGCTCTAAGGGTCTATCTGCACTGAACAGTGATATGAACCAAGCATATCTGGTAAATGTATTTGTACATAGCCAAGTGTAAGGGTATACAGTAATAACTCTCCGTATGAGACTGGCAAATTGGTGGACTTAACATCACAGAGGACATTGGATAACTTTTCAGAAAGTTAATTGTTTCAGCAGCTACTGAATCCTCTGAATGCCCTTGGAAAGCTGGTAGGTCCTAGGATCATTCCAGGTGTGAATAAGAGGATAGGACAGTCAAATTCAGGTGATAGGCAAATAGAAGCCTGTAAAACACTGGTATAAGGCATAGAAATGGGAAATGATGTAGAGGAAGGAAATAAACCTCTGCAGGGTTTATTCCTTGGAATATGATCCAAACTGTTACAGGAAATGAAAGTTCAAGCCTTTCAGTACTTGTTTATTGCTGTTATTGGTAATAGGATAAAGGCTGAAAGGTGCAGAAGGATCAGTAAAGGAAAATTTAGTAGTTATTTGTTTAATTTAAAGATGTGAAGACATATCTAAAAAAGAATTCTCTTTCATATACACTCCAGGGAGTAAATATCTTTGCTAAAGAAGAAAGTTTTCTTCAAGCAATCTTTCCTTAGATGTTAACTTACCTTCTCTGTCACCCTTTTAGGGAGAGCCCCTCAGCAACAGGGAAGTTTGCCTCTGAACCTCCTAACATATTCTTCACACTTATTAAATATAAAATAAAATAAAATAAAATAAAATAAAATAAAATAAAATAAAATAAAATAAAATAAAATAAAATAAAATAAAATAAAATAAAATAAAATAAAATAAAATAAAATAAAATATAAAATAACCACCAGGAGCTGAAATTCTTAAACAACACAAGAGGATTTTTTTTTTTTTAAATACTAGTAACAAATGCAGACTAGTATGCAAAAAGCCCACTAAAAAGGCAAGTGCTAAGAAGATCTGTGATCGACTCCATTTATTCCTGAAGGATAGATGATTCTCCACAGAATACATTGACCCCTTCCAGGCTCCAGAAGCTCATTCAGTGGTCTTAAACATGTCTCTTTGGAAGTTCCTTCCCACCAATATAGCTTCGGGGCTGAGGGGGAAAAGGCAAGTCATCTTTGTCTAAGGCTTCGATGCACTTAGACTTACCACAATTATTTTCTTATTTAGTTTGTTCAGTTGTTGGATAGCTCAGTAGGTAAAGCCAAGGATTAAAAAGCAAGAAAGAAAATAAGAGGTGGTCTAAGATGGGCTGAGCTGTAGTCTAAACAAGGAGAGAGTGACTGTGCATTATCTTCATGTGAATGGAGATTCCTGGGATAATGCTTATGGCTCTTAAATGCAGAAATAAGACTTTACCAATAGCTACCCATTGTCCTGCTTTTGTCAAGACTGAAATAAGAGAAGACGGGCTTTTCAGGTCCAGTCTGTGAGGATGGCAGAATGGAATGCAGTTGGATTCCAGCTGAGTGTTTGATGTCTTCATTTTTGAGGCCTCTTCTGAAAAAGAGCTGGCAGGAAAGTGTGGCCTTACATAGAAAAAGGGCAAGTCCTGGAGCAAGTTGCTTCCCTAGTAATGAGCAGACATCCAATTCTATTATAATAATGTGCTTTCATTGCCACAGTGGAGCTAATAGAGTTGTGGTGACTTCACACCTGCTGCAGCCTGGCAGGGAGAGAAAAAAAAAAAGTCACCATGAAATCTTACAGAAGGCTACTGCTGTCTTCGGGCAGGAATGCAAGTGACAAAGTGTCTGACAATGACATATTGCTTTAAGACTGCAGTGAAATGACTAGAATGCTGTAGTATAATCTCCAACTTCACTGCCTCTGAAAAACTGGGAAAAGGTAAAGGAATTATATATACAATTAAATGTTACCCTTTCTTTTCCTGATTATCTGCGGAAGCACTTGTACTGCATCTGAGAAGTTTAAATGAGATTTAAAATCCTCAAGACCATATATGCCTATTCAATTCCATACCTGCTTTTCTTACTGTTAGAAAAGAACTGTTACAGTCTTATTCACTTTCAGATGACAGTTTGTTTTAAAAAATGTCAGGATCAGTGGAAATGTTTCCAATGGCACAGGGCTACATTATCGCTTTTCTCCAGATTCCTCTGATAAACAAGAGGTTGTTTTTCTTAAACAGCAAGATGCCATCTTTTTTGACAGATACAATATGTAGTTATGTCACGGCATTATGATAAACCTTATAGGGAAGACACAGCAGTGTCAGAGAGTTTCTGTATTCCCAGTAGAGTTTCCATGAAAGGAATGTTTACATGACCTGCAGCTCAAAGTTTAAATATATGCAGCAGTTTTGCTGTTAAGTCCCTGAACTTGCTTGCTGAGCAGCCTGTGACCAGCAAAATTCTGCTCAACTTGTTATGGTGTTAGTGTTAACTTTCTCCTGTCTTGTCAGCTGTTTTGGACATCTGCTGTGCTCTATAAAATGTCTGCACAGGGGTGGTTGTGGGGTTTTGTTTGGTCTGTTTGAGAGGCTGAGGAACATAAATATTAGTCTGTCCTTTTGTTTATGTTGATTGAGGGTAGATGAGAAAAGAGAAGGAAATGTTGGATATCAAGCCAATGAAAATGAGTAAGATTCTTGCTTGACAAGTGCTGTATTTGCTTTTTGTAACTCCTTTTCAAATCTGTATCATATATGTACACAAAGCACAGGGTCTGTATGATCTAATGTTTTGTTAACATGTAGTTTTACAGGATTGATTCAGAACTTATTTTAGTCATATAAGTTTTTCATAATCACAGTTAATATCTTTTGGCTTAGACAGGATTGCTTTATGCATCAAGATCCTACTATACATTGAAGAAATTAAACTGGCTAAAGTGCCTTGAATGCTTACAGAGCACTTTATGTTTTTTCTCAACAAGCCCTAATTAAAGCAAGAAGGCAAAGTAGATACAAAGCTAACTAGTGACTGGCTGAAATTTATGCATAGAACATAGGCTAGACCCAATTGTGTTTGCTCCTCATGCTACAAAATCTTATTTTCTCCTCAGTCATGTTGAGAATATTCTATTATAGTTTATATCCATAGCCTTTAAAGTAATTTTACAAGGGATATTATTGCCCCTAGTCTACAAATGACAAAACAGAGTCATAGAGAAAAACAATTCTTCCTCAAGTCAGAATGGTAGACCTAAGAGAGCAATTCAAGACTAAGTCTGAAGTGTTAGCCACAGTAGAATCAAGTCCATATTCACTGCTGCCAAACTGAGGAAGTGTGGATTAGATGATCAGGTAGTGAGATGGACTGTTAACTGGCTGGTGGGAAGAAGCCAGAGACTGGTGGTCAATGGGGCCGAGTCTAGTTGGAGGCCTGTGTCTAGTGGACTCCCTCAAAGGCCAGTACTGGGACCAGTATGATTCAATATATTCATCAATGACCTGGATAAGGGAACAGAGTGCACTGTCAGCAAGTTTGCTGATGATACAAAGCTGGGAGGAGTGGCTGACACACCAGGAGGCTGTGCTGGGATATTGTGTCCAGTTCTGGGCCCCACAGTTCAAGAAGGACAGGGAACTGCTTGAGAGAGTCCAGCACAGAGCCACCAAGATGATGAAGGGAGTGGAGCATCTCCCTTATGAGGAAAGGCTGAGGGAACTGGGCCTCTTTAGCTTGGAGAAGAGGAGACTGAGGGGGGCCCTTATTCATGTCTATAAATATGTAAAGGGTGAATGTCAGGAAGACGGAGCCAGGCTCTTCTCAGTGATGTCCAATGGTAGGACAAGGGGCAATGGGTGTAAGCTGGAACACAGAAGGTTTCCGCTTAAACTTGAGAAGAAACTTCTTTACTGTGAGGATAACAGAGCACTGGAACAGGCTGCCCAGGGAAGTTGTGGAGTCTCCTTCTCTGGAGACATTCAAGACCCACCTGAACGCCTTTCTGTGTGAATTGTCAGTCTCACCTCAGAGCCAAACAAGATCATGGAGCAGATACTCCTAGAAACTATGCTAAGGCACATGGAGAACGAGAAGGTGATTGGTGACAACCAACATGGCTTCACCAAGGGCAAATTGTGCCTGACCAATCTGGTGGCCTTTTCTGATGGAGTTACAACATCAGTAGACAAGGCTAAAGCAACTGATGTCATCTACCTGGACTTGTGCAAGGCGTTTGACACCGTCCCACATGGCATTTTTATCTCCAAACTGGAAACATGTGGGTTTGATGGATGGAACACTCAGTGCATACGAAACTGACTGGATGGTCACACTCAAAGAGTTGTGGTCAACAGCTCAAAGTCTGAGTGGAAACCAGTGAGGAGTAGTGTCCCTCAAGGTTTGGTATTGGGACCGGTGCCCTTCAACATCTTTGTCAGTGACATGGACAGGGGGATTGAGTGCACCCTCAGCAAGTTTGCTGATGACACCAAGCTGAATGGTGTGGTTGACATGCTGGAGGGACGAGATGCCACCCAGAGGAATCTTGACAGGCTTGAGAGGTGGGCCTGTGCCAACCTCATGAAGTTCAACAAGGCCAAATACAAGGTCCTGCATCTGGGTCGGGCAACCCCAAGTACAAATACAGACTGGGCAATGAGTGGCTTGAGCCCAGCTCTGAAGAGAAGGACTTAGGAGTGGTCGTAGATGAGAAGTTCAACATGAGCCGGCAATGTGCACTTGCAGCCCAGAAGGCCCTACCGTATCCTGGGCTGCATCAAGAGAAGCGTGGCCAGCAGGTCGAGGGAGGTGATTCTCCCCCTGTACTCTGCTCTCATAAGGCCCCACCTGGAGTACTGTGTCGAGTTCTGAAGCCCCCAACACAAGAGAGTCATTGACTGGTTGGAACAAGTCCAGAGAAGGGCCACAAGGATGATCCAAGGACTGAAGCACCTCTCCTATGAGGACAGGCTGAGAGAGTTGGGGCTGTTCAGCCTTGAGAAGAGACGGCTCCGGGGAGATCTTATAGCGGCCTTCCAGTACCTGAAGGGGCCTACAGGAAAGCTGGGGAAGGACTTTTCATAAGGGCAGTTAATGACAGGACAAGGGGAAATGGCTTCAAGCTGAAAGAGAGCAGGTTTCAATTAGATATTAGGAAGAAATTCTTCACTGTGAGGGTGGTGAGACACTGGAACAGGTTGCCCAGGGAAGTTGTGGATGCCCCCTCCCTGGAAGTGTTCAAGGCCAGGTTGGATGAGGCTTTGAACAACCTGGTCTAGTGGAAAGGTGTCCCTGCTCATGGCAGGGGTTTGGAGCTAGATGATCTTTAAGGTCCCTTCCAAACCAAACCATTCTATGATTCTATGGATTCATTTAGGTATATCTGCTCCGGCAGGGGAATTGGACTAGATGATCTTTCAAGGTCCCTTCCAATCCCTAACATTGTGTGATTCTCTGATTCTGTGACTAGTTTAAAACTGGTTAAAGCATTAGAAACCACATCAACACAAAGATGAGTGTGGGCTTCAAAACTGCCAATAAATCATGGCTGCAAGCTCACAATAGCTTCTTTATTGCTGTGGTTAAACTATTAGAGGTTCATGTGCCACCCTCTTTAAAACTAACTTGATTATGCTTATAACATATTGCCCTTGCTTTTGTGACTGATATTCCAATTAATGTCAACAGAAGAATGCTGCTTCCTTAGGAGCTCTAATTAAATTGTAAGTTTTGAAGGACTTTCTGAACAAAACTCAAAACTCTGGGGAGCTGCTCATCACAGTCCTAATTTTGTTTCATTGTCCAAAACTTTTAAAAGTTTTTTTAAAGAAAAACTGATTAAGTTTGCAAATAAGTAACAGAGCATACTTGAAGATTAAAACACTAAGGCTTTGATTTATTAGAAGTTTCTCAGTTGAAGCATTTGACCTTGCTGAGAGGCTTTTTTTTTTTTTCCTTGTTGGCCTGCAGTTAAATTCAAGCATGTTTCATGCATTTGCAAAGACTGGTATGATTAAGGTTGTATTCATAGTGTGATGTCTAGTGTCTTGGAAGTGCTTATTGAAGAAGTGTTACTTTTCAAAATGTGATTTGCATTACATCTTTAAAATATTTTCAAATATGAAGTAACTTTTTCCCATTTCCTCTTCCTTTGCATTAGCATATGTGGCAACTATATCAAACAAAACAGGCTACATTTATTTTTTCCCCTTTTTGCATTGGCTGTATTTGAAAGGTCTTCAGTAGTTGCAGAGAAACTGCAACTCAGCTATACAAACACATTGTGTTGCTACATCTCTCTAAATGCAAATTTAACTAGGGTTGTCTTTCTACTTATTGGGAATTCTCTCTATATGTGTATAATTATTTCATTGCAGAATTGAGATCTTAAAACTTAACTTAACTTAAAACAACTTAAAATAAATTTTAAAAATTATGTTCTATGACTCACCTTTTTATACATTTTGCACTATATCTGAATTAATAAAAATTAAAACAACATTAAACAAACATTTTTCCCTCTGAATGTAAATATATACCTTCTTCCTACAGTAACAATTGTGAGGTAGCAATCACGCAGTCAGGATGAGATATTGACAAGATAGTCCAAAAGCTCAGCAGTCAGATATGAGGGAAATGAGGGAAATGAGGCTGAGGATAAATCTCAGTCTTAACTGTACGGCATGATTTAGCTTAGCAACAGAAGGGAGGGACTGGGTATTCTTTATGACAAAAATGTCAGAGATGGTTAAAGGAATGTTGCCAAGGAACATTCCTACTGACAGCCCAGCACAGCAGCAGCAACACCAAGACAACTGCCTGGCCAGTTGCTAAAGGTGAACAGAAAATACAACGGGAAAATGAACATTTTTCACAATCACTTTTGAAAGAAAAGGATCAATGTTTTTCTTGCTTTACAATATTTCCTGCCACAGGGCTGTCTCAGACCTGCCAGATTACCTAGATTCACCCTGTGCTCACTTAGACTTGTTCATTTAGATCTCTGGTACTTCAGGGACTGTTAATCCTGGAGACTCAGAGGGAATCTCAGGTTTTGATCTCTCTACCTTTTCAGCATGTCCCACAGATGGATATGACAGCTGTTTGCATCTGACAGATTAAATCTGGTAACTGAATTTGCTGTGTGTGCACTCAGCCAGGCCTTGAACAAGAACCCTGTGGGTGTATAGAAAGCAGTTTTACCAAGTGAGTCAAAAGGGAGCCTTCAACTAATAGCTATGCCAAGCTTCTCTCAGTTTGAAGTCAGTTATTTGCAAGTTTTACAGCAGTTCTTTGACCAGGGAGATTTTTTTTTTCTTTTTCTGGTGACAAAACAAGAAACAGAGATGGTGGTAATAAGAGAGATGCTATGCTTTGCCACACTGAAATTATGTGTCTGTTTTATTGTAGCAGGGTCATGGCTCTGAATTATGTCATTAGTGCTGCACCATAGAAATGAGAATTGCAACAGGAGTTGAGAGGGAGAGAGGAGGTTGAGGGGTTGTGGGTTTGGGTTTTTTTTGTGGGTTTTTTTTTGTTTCATCATTGAGTTAAATGGACTTAGTCATTATAGAATTTTAGAACAAGACAAATTGCTTCTGTCACCTGATAAAATCTGGTCAAGGCTGGTAGAAACTCCAACTATTCCCTACAGATGTGCAGCTATCTACCTTAATTGCGGCAATACCGAGACCAAGAAGAAATGAATAATCTTAAAAAAACTAGAACCTGCTGCTAATTCCCTGAAATTGTCTTTTCAGGCAGGTTTCAGCACCTCTGTCAGAGCTTCAAAGGAAAATGTTCCCTCTGACCTGGGAATAAATGCCAGAGTTTTGACCTAACACTTTCCGTGATGAAAGCTGTTGAGTTATCCACCCTTTCCCACATTTTGCCTACATTGAAAAGCGCCTAAAATATGACTGCATTGCTTAAATTGTCTAAAGAAAAATACATACTCAACTGCTATCAAAGCTAAATTTCTGGTTTTTGTCTTCAGCCTCCCTTGCTTGACAAGGAAACTACATACTGGAGAAAAGTAGGAAAATTAACCAAATTATGTCTCTCTGTGCATTGTTCTGGTAGGTAATGCAAACTCAGGGCAGGCACATCTGAACAATGCAGCTGTGGCAGCTGTGTAGTTTTGAGCCTAGCTTCTGCTTAAGGGCCTTCTTCTGCCTCACAAAATCTGTGAGAATTTACTTATGCTTCTAAACAGGTTTCTGGGAACTAATAAGGTGGACTTTTGTGACTATTTTAATGTTTTCCACCTATCCACTTAGGGATGTTTCTTAGGGGTTTGAATTTTGTGTTGTATAATGCCTAAACACTGAACTGGTAAATGGACTACTATTTTTTAGGTTTTTGTGTGTTTGTTTGTTTGGGTTTTTAACTGATGTAAAAAAAATAAAAGAAATAGAAAATACAGCTCTCTAGGAGGTTGTAGCCACATACAGCATCAGTAAGTCTGATACTAGAAAACTGTGTGTGCAACTCCAGTATTCACAACTTTGAAAGAAGCTTAAGAGTTGGAGATGAGGTAGCCAAATTCATAGAAATTACTTGCAGTCTAGAGAAAATATCTTACAGGGAGAGATGTAAAAGGTTTCATATGTTGATATGTTTTTAAATGGATTTTTTAACTTACAAATATAATCATAGATGGAAAATACAGGGTACTGAGGACTTTAAAATCTAGTTAAGAAAGACATAACAAGATTTATGTCTGCAAGAAGAAGGCAGAAAAATTCAAATTAGGAATAAAACATTTTTTAAAAACAAACGGCCATGATTAATGAACAAAATAACCCAGCAGAGAAATGAATTATCCATCTCTCAATATCTTCAAATCAAGAGAGGATACCTTTTGGAAGCTATGCTTTTACTGAATACAAGACATGTTTTAGTCCAGCGAGGACTGTTGGCTTCAGTACAGGGTTAAAGGGTGAAATTTAGTGTCCTATAATGAATGAGCAAGGCTAGATGAACCAGTGTTCCCTCTGGCCTAGTTTTAATTAATTTCTTTTTCTCTCAGATAAGTACTTAAGAAAAAAAGTCAAAATATGCTTATAAAAGTTGTTCTATTTTTTATTTTATTATGAGAAAATTGAACTAGATGGACACATTTTTTTTCTTTTTCTTTTTACAGTATATTTACTGTATTTCAGTAGATATAATAAGACAAAACTGAGTTTTGTTTTCCTCAAAAAAACAAACAAACAAAAAATATCCTGTATCTCTTTGCTCACCTATATCTTTTAATCTACATTCTACAGACAATTATTATCTGTAACAATAGAGACAGGTACAATACATGAAAGTTGGGTTGGTTTTTTTTAATTTTGTGAAATACTGTGTGCCTGCTCTCCTTGTTATTGCATTACGTCTTCCAGTGTAGATGTATTTTCAACATCAGATCACAGTTTGAACTACAGTTGACTTGCCACATCATTAGGTTTGCTAAATCTCTGCTGTGTTTGTAAGCATCCATTGTGCAGAGGATTTAAAAAGATGAAGACAAAACATGAAGGTATTGGCCTAACTGTGGCTCGTTTGAAACCAACTGGAATTGTGTTATTGATATCATTGGCAGGATCTTCAGGCTGATGCCAAATGCTTTTAATAATCTTAAGCAGCAGTTCTGCATCATCTTTCTTATTTTTGAACCATATAGTATTAAACAACAATAATGTATTTGAGGGAAACCATGAGTAATTGTAAATGAGAACACATATTGAATTAAAAGGAACTAGAGAGTAATGATATTATGGGAAGCAGAAATGTAAACCTTTAATTCTATACTGTCACTTAGAGAGTGAATCCACTGTTACTGTAAGCACCAGAACAGTGTCTCCTTTTGCCCTGAGTTTTAAGTGCAGGAAGACTGAGAAGTTGTCACTACTAATTCAAAAACACCTTACCTTTTTCTCTCCTCTCTATTGGTCTCCTGCACAGCCAACAAGAGAGATAATAACACAGAAGCTTGTCACCATTGTATGAAATCCAAATGTTTTTAAAGATAGTTAATAACTGATGATACAAGTCAAGAGATAATCATTGCCTCCTTCTTCTCAGCTTTGAATTACACATAACTCTTATTAGGTGCTTACAGTCCCACACAGCTTTGGCTTTCACCTATTTTCTAGGCCAGATATCTCTTCCTGTGTTCCTCTGTTAATTTTCTGATGTCACAGTAAAAGGCTTGGAGCATTGGATTCATCATTCTTGACAATTTTAATAAGAAGCAATTATTGCCAGTGAGTAAACATTATTCTGTGTCCGTGAACGTGCTTTTTCTTACTCTTACCTTGCTGAATAAATATGTGCCTTTTATGTCAATTCTGGTCTCAGGTCATCCCAATAAAGATTGTGATATGAAAGTGATAAGTTTAAGAATAAAATGTACAGAGAATTCTTACCAACAATGACAAAAATGCAACAACAATAATAAAAAATGAGCTATTTGTATCTATTTTTAAGATGTAATGATGTGTGAAATTTTAATGCTTTACAGTTCACTTACACAGGTAAAGATGTTCTGATCAGCTGTGGCTCAATAGGGCATAATGGCATAAAAAGAAATTACTCTGCAGAGAAATAGATAATGTGCAATCTATTTAGGAAGAGCAATCAGTTGCATAAGGCCTTGATCATTGATTAAAATTCACCTAAAATCTAATTTAAATATTTCATTTGAGGGGCAAAATTATCCTGTCAAGATTTTGCTGTGAAATTAATTTTTTTAAGTGCCCAGTTCACCTATGAATCCAAATCTCTTGGTTTATGTTACTTAACAACCTATGTGCCTCTGAAAATATTACCCAGGCATATTAAGTAAGTGTCTTTTTTGGTTTTGTTAGGCATTTCAGTTCAACTTCTTTTTAATATGCCCATACTGAGAACCAAGTACTGAATTCTGTAAGTCTTTTTTTATTGCCAGGGCAAATATAAGAGAGATTTGATAATACTTGGAAACCAATTTTATATATGTTGCAGCATAAAAGAACAGAGTTTTACATAAAAGGCAGTGTGTTTAAAATAAAATACAAATAATATGTTCTAACGAAATGTCTGGAGAGAATGGTGCTTCCTTTTGATCAGTTTTTGGATGAGGTTATCCTCTCAATAACAAATAAAAATATCTGAATGGTTATTCAGTGGTCCTCTTTCACTAGCCTCATGGTCAGATTTAAATATTCCAACCTCTTGTCAGCACTTCAGCTGAACGTTTCCGTTGCATCTGCAAACAGTAAGGATGATTATCATTTGTTTACATGTCCTATCAAGAGAAAAAATGTCAGACACTTCCCTGCATCTGGGGTAAGGGACACAGGGGAGCTATGTATACTACTTTCTGCTGATGATGTTGGGCTGGGATTGATGATAAAATATTAATGAAAAGATTAGTCAAGCATCTATTGGGAATGGGGTAAATACATTTGGAGCAGAAAGATAGGGTAGATGACTCCTCAAGGTTCTTTCCAGATCTATCTTCTATTGTTCTATGATAACATAAATCCTTCCTCTCTTGTTGTTTTAGGTTTTTCTCCAAGGGGATGTCTCTATTCAAGGTCACTTCTGTAGAGTTATATGCCACATGATTAATTGTCCTTAAATGTACTAAGCTGGCTAAAAGTGGAAGTATATAGGCCAAAAATTTCAGCTACTAAGTAGGGTGCTTCTGCTCAATTCCCTGGAGCTGCTGCAGTTCATAGCAGCTGAGGATATGGCTCCCATACTTCAACTTTCACCTCCAAAATGTAGTGAGCTCATTCTCAATATTTCAAGTGCCAGTGTGGATGAATTCCAACACTGGAAGCACATTTGAACTGGCAAACAGTAAATGACTGCCATCAGGCATAAGCACTTGTAGTATCAAAGCTTTGGCACATTATTTATGGAAGACTTATTCTAATGAATTCCATCCACACCTACCAGATGTGCAACCCAGGATTATGCCAGCTGTTTACCAGAAAACTTGATGTCCAATAATATCATGAGTACAAGATGACATTCAATTTTAATGTTGCTGAATAAGGGAACTTTGTCTTAATATCTTTGTACAAAATGAAAAAGCAATGTTCTCACATATCCTGATTCAAAATGTTAGTGAAATATAAACTGGTCCAGCCCTTATGCAAACACACGTGCTTCTGTGCATATGGCCAACGACAGCTGAATCCGCACAAGACTCTGGTATTCATAAGAAATAACCCTCATACATTAAATCTGTGGAACAATAAAACACCCAGCAAATGATAAAGGAATCAGATTAGCTAACCAGCATTCACCATTATCTGTTTATTTAAAGGTATTTGAAGGAACAAAAGCCCAATTTCTAATAACATTTAATGATTTTGATTCACATGGAGAAGACTTACTCTCCATCAGAGATCCTATTAAAATCAGTGCTGTCTCTGACAAATTCAGGTTTTACCAAAAGTATGTGAAGACAGCAGAAACCAGTTTTCCTTTTTTTATTGTTATACTTATGCAAATAGTTTCCTATATTTTTGTGTGTGTGTGTGCTTTTGTTTTGTGTGGATCTATGTCCTACTTGAAATTTTATTCTACCATACAACATTGAAATAATTTAATATTAATCATTCAAATTCTTGGACAGGAGCATTTAATTTTCAAGTTCATCGCCTCTAATGCATTGGCTTCATGTTCATTGTATTTACAAATACAAAGTTTACCAATGAGAAGAATGATTCATTCTTTTAAGATCTATTTAAAGCTGGGAAAGCAACAAGGACTTTTTGAAAGTGTTATGCTTGCTGGGATGATAAATATTTTTGATAACCTGTTTGGCCTTATAACTACATAAGCCACTGACATATCAAATTAGAAATAAACACAATGTGCTGATAACAACCCAAATGTAAAAACTTCACTAGTTTAAAAAAAAAAAAAAAAGGTTTAGATGTCTTTATTTAGATAATGAAAAATACAAACAATTCACACAAGAACTAGTCTCACTTACAGAAGAAAATCAAAGTATGGTGTCAGTTTACTGTACTGCTCTTATAAAAATAAAATTAATTAGCTACAAGGTAGGTCTTTTAAAAATTCATTTGCCTTCAAACTGCTCATCAAATTAAGACTTACTAAGTCTTGATCTCAGAAAATAGAGCCGTACAATTCACCTTTTTTGTGGTTCAAATATTGCTAAATATGCTAACATTTCCTACCCAGATCTTTCATTTGTTAAATTATCTACTCCTCTGAACGTATATTGCTAATGAGAAAGAGTAACTCTGATGCAAGTACAACTACACTGAAAATTCTAGTTTCTGACATTACAGCTTGCTATTCCTAGAAGTAAAGCAACACACAATGATGTAACAACATAGCCACATGCTGAGTATATGTGTATTGTCACTGTGCAAAGATAGGGCATGAAGACAGTTATAAAATATTATTTTGTTTATCTTTTCTTGTAGAATAGTAGGAATATTTGCAATCTGTTTTTCAAGTCTTCTTTATTTCCCCTGTGGGCCTGAGTCTATATCAGACCCATAGGTTGATATCTTGAAAACAGCTTCAGATTAACATTTCTCTGTTGAAGTATACCATTCCTAGGTTTTCATCTGAAAAAACATTGTTAGAATTCCTGCATTTCAAAGGTGTTTGATAGATGGACAATACTTGGCAATGCATATCAACATCTTTTATTCTGCTTCTGGTTGCAAATATATATGTGGAAAAAAGTGAGAGATCTTGACATGAAAAATATCTTTCATTGTCAAAACAGAATTTTCTCATCCCACTCTGAATGAGCTTTATTCATCAGTCTTTTTCCCATTGCTTCATTGGCAGCTCTGGTCCAAAACTTACTGAAGTCAATAGGTTTTGAACTGGTTACTAATGCTCCAAGGTCATGAACATCTTTTATATTCTTGAATCTTATTAGAGAAAGGATATTATATATATTAAAAAAAAAAAGTTATCAAAAAAAAAAGAAGAAAGGAAAAAAAAAATTGGAGGTAAATGTAAATCCACTCATCTGAAAATTTAGTTAAACCATACATTATACTTCATTCTCCAGCATTACCAGCTTAAAATAAACAGTTACTTCTACCACATGCACACCTGCTTTTCAGTCATGATTAAATAGTTATATATTTTCAATTTCTGCAAAGCGCTTTGAAATATGACATCAATGCTTTCAGTGTTGTTGGACAATGTTATGATTTCCCTACTTTGTTGAGTGAGAAGCACTGTACACTTCCTAAGAAAATGCCAAAATGTGTGGATGCATATATGATGTTAAAAGAATAACAGTTGCATTTAACAGTGAATGCATTTTTATTGCTTGTGTTTCAGTTAACAGAAATGGTCTTTTAAGAACAAGATGAAGCCCAGGATAATAAAGTCTGAAAAAAAAAAAAAAAAAAAAAAAAAAAAAGAGAGCAGGTTGAATAACATCTTGCTGGTAGATGTTAAGAATAGAATCTGAGTGAATGAAGATTGGGGGAGGTGGGTGGAGAGGAAGAGAATGTGGTTTGCAAGGTATTTCCTATTGCTATTATTAGTGCACACATGTAAGGAGTTCCTGATTGCTTCTATCCATTTCAGCAGGTTGCCTGGAGACAACTTAACCTATCCTAAAGACCTATATACAATCTGTATCCAAACACAAAAGCCTCAAGCTCACTTCAAACTCTCCAGGAAAACTGGCAGACAGTCCTTATTTGCTAATCATACCATATGCAGGTAAAAAGTTGCCAGGAGTCAGACTGAACCAGAAGTATCTCACAGTCAATTATGTGCTTTTACAGCACTCATTTTTAGAAGCCAAATTTTATTAAACAAATTATTTTGACATTTTTCCCCACTGACTTTGCTCAGTCTTAACAATGCAGAAACTATCCTTTTTCCTGAAACTTCTCTCTTCGGACACATCTCCAAAATTCTGTCATGTAATAGCAACTCATTATTAATTCTTGGTTCATTGGCAAGTATATCTGCTGACAGTGGCCAGGGAGAACTGGAGCTTCCTGTCCTCATAAACTTTCCAAGTGTCTGCTGAAAGAAAGAATACCTTCCCGTATCTAGATATTACCAATCATATTCAAAAATATAATACAAAAATAATGAGTGTAACAACAAACAGGAGAAAATGTTGTACCTTATGTGATCATAGTCAAAAAGTTCTTCTGTCTTCTTGAAGGTATTACAAAAGTTAATGAAATTTAATAGGCTTGGGAATTTTTTTCCACTTCACAGTGGAAGCAAAGTTGACTTAAAAGTTAGCTGTATCACTGTACATTTTAACTAGACATAAAATTGTTGTGATCAACAGGAAAACATCTAGCCTTCTGACAGTAAGATGTATGGTATGGGCATAAATTTACTACACTTGAAACCTGAAAGCAGGCTCACAGCTTTATTGTCTATCCATATAGATACAACCATTGCTTCTAGGAATTGTCTCTAGGACACTGTTTATATGTGCTTTTATCTAGCTTTTATCTGCTATTTATAACGTCTTTATCTTTGTATATACATATATGTGTGTGGTATGTGTATAGAGAGGAAGAGAGAAAGAAAGAACATGCTTTAAGCTTGCACAGCTACATTAAAGTCTCATAATTTTTTATTATTATCTCATCACTTACATAATTCCCAAATGGAAGTGTATACAAAAAAAAAAAAAAAAAAAAAAAAGCAGGAAAGCAGCAAGTAAGAAAGCAAGCAGGCTCACTGTGACAATTTTTATAAATACTTAGAGGAGGCTCTGTCTTCCATAAAAATGAAACAATAATTTGATAGAAAATTCATGTCTGTTGACACTTAACATTTCCAGGAAAGTATTTATTGTATAATCACTGTGAAACAGACACAAAACCTTCATTTTTATATTCATTTACTCTGTCATGAGAGTGAGCTGTAGCTTACTATAGAAAAGAAACATTCTCTGGCCATTTATTTAGATTATATTATGCCTACTTTGTATGCAACCCCATCATATAAATATCATGATTCTACAGTTAAAGTATTGCCAGTAAGTATGAATTGTGTTACCTCTAACAAAGAAGGTTAATCTTTTTTAGAAGAAGGAAAGTATTAAGGCCTCCATAAAGCCAGTGCTAAACACAAAAAGCAAAGTAATACACATGATAATAGCCTCCTAATCACGGAGTTACATCAGGGCTAAGTTGATGCTGTTTCTAGACTTAACCAACACCCACTCATGAGCAAGATATGTGGGGTCATTTACAAATTAACACTGATTCTTCTTTACTATCTTTTCCTTTTTCTTTCACACAGGGGGAAAAAGGTTTACAGATTTGTAGAAGTTTACAAGGTTACAGGTGAAGAGGATTACAGATTTTCACTACTGTCTAACCTCTCAGTACTATTATCACTTCTTTCATTAAATGTGCAGCTGATTAGAGAAATATTTAATTGATTTGAGAATGGACCAGTAAAAACTATTTATTTATTTATTTATTATTTTAGTTGCTGATTGATGTAAAATTAAAAAAGGTCTGAAAGTGATTCAAAAGGAAAAATAATTAAAGCTTAAAAAAATGTCCTTTACTGTGTAGGTTGACACTCAGATTACCTAATTCCCTTTAACCTGATAATCAAGTAGAATTTTAAGCATTTATGTATAAGGCTGATCTATTCCACCTCTACTGGTGGCATGAAAATCTGGACACCTTTGTTTTAGAAGATAAAGTTCATAATGTGCTTTAATCTAAGCTCTAACATGTGTTTAAAAGTAGCACCTGATTCCCATCTAAGTCCCTTTATGATTCACAGATGGGCTGGAAAATAGCTACTCATTTGGAATTCTCAATATGTAAGGTATGATTTTAGTAAGACAATACACTCAGACAGTCTGAAGTTTTAATTAAAATCACAGCCAGATGAAAAATCTTACTGCAATTAATTCAGATAATTCAAATGCTTACCCAGAAAGATATGGGCACAGATATTAGAGCTTCAACACAGTGAGAAGTGTCAGAGCTACAGCTCCTACAACCAGGAGAGGGACTTAAACACCAAAGAACAAGCTGGGCAGGACCAGCTTCATCTGCATCCCCTTGTTGAGCATGAGCTACTCTAGGGGAATAACTACAAGAATTAGTGATTCTGAGAGCAAGACATCGAGTGTGGTTGGTAGTCTAATGCTTAGGGCACTTGCTGATGGTTAGGGATGCCTGGACTCCAAAACATTTACAAAAAACGATTATAATTTAAATAATGATTCTGTAATGTAAGAAAATAATTATTCCTTAAATAGATGTTAAAATTTAAGTCACTACTTTCCGTCCTTACTCCACTAAAGTGGACTCTAATGTTTTCACAGTCATGTTCAGATATATGCCTTGGCTACTCTGCAGAAGAAAGTTATTGTAATGGGATTACCCTCTTGGTTTTCTCCTCCTGCACCTGGGTTTTAAAAGAAAATGGCAACCACTTCTGCATTCTCTGAAGTTCAGGTTTCCTTATATGCAGCTATATTAGTGGACTCAAGCAGATAGAAAAAAATTAAATAAATAAAATTACTTTCTAGATTTTGATTTGGTTTAAGGCGTAAAGCTGCTCTGGCACATAAAAATTGAACCTATGTAGGAATGCAAAGGCACCTGAGGAATGTCCATTTCAAGCACTAATGTGTCTATGCACTTTGGCACTCTGACAGTCAGGTATCAGTTGAATGTGGGTTTTCAGGATCATAAATTTGGACCTTGACACAGTATTCCCAGTCCTTTGCATGTCTTAACTTGTGAAAATGTTGTCCATAGCTGTAAGGAAAAAAAAAAAAAAAAAAGAGTATCTTTCCCTGACATTTATATTGTTGTTGATTAAATAGGTTCTCTAGTTTGAATTTTAAACCCTTTCTTTTGATTAACATTCACCCTTCTTGTTTCAAGTTATATAATGTTTCTATCTTAGGTAAATTAACGTTAGCTTATATATTTATTTACAATAAAGCATTGCTGACTATCTCTAGTTTTGTCATTGAATATTATTATGAAGTCAAATCTGAAAATAGTTGAATTACTTGAAACAAATAGTCCAATCTAGTGTTTAATATACTAGTGTTCAAATGTCTTTGATGAAAAGTGTTTTGCTTTGTCTGAAAGAAAAATGCATAATCCCAGATCTGCAATCACTGAAAATTACTACAATTCCATTTAATGCACCTAGTTTCAAAGCTGAAAAAATGAGAAAGATTCCTTTTGATGGGTTCTATTCTAAGTTAAAAGACTTATTCCAATTCAGAAAACATTCCTTCAGAAGGAAAAGAAGAGCTCAGAGAAAAAGCCTGACATATCATGCTATAATGCACCATTGTCTAAATATCACCAAAATAACTCCAGAAATCACTTGAGGATTCTCTGCTGAGCTGCAGAGCTTCTTCACCAATCACTAGACCTTCAAATGGAAGAAAGAAATCCCCTGTAAGACCAGCTAAAAGGCTGTGAATTATTCTCCCTTTCATCTAACAGATTTGTCTTGGACATAGAATGCAGAAATGGATCTGAAACATAACAGAAAGCTATACCCTTATCTTTGAAATTTAAATATATGTATTGTGTGTATAGATATATATATATATTTATATATATACACATATGGAAGTTGGGTCAGGTATCACACTGAACTGCCTCTCTGCCTGCCTTACCTTATCTGCTGAGCTAGATTTTGGTGAACTTCAGTAGTACTACGTGCGTTCTTGAAGGTCTTGTTTGTGCAAATACAAAGGGAGAGGCAACAGATTTCTCAAATACATGAACTGGAACCACACTAAGCCACTGGGCTGGTACTCTTATCTCAGACAAAATTTGGTCTTTGCTGTCAACCAAGTGAGATGACACTGAGGCCAACTTTTCAAGCAAATAAATCAATAGACAGTGTATTGGCACTGGTCTGCAGCATCCTAGTCATTCCTTCCTAGTCAGCCCACATGCCATCATTCTGCCCTTGGTTTTGCTACCTTTTTTACTACAGGCTGTGAGTAAGGGAAATTATAGATATACAGCTTCTGCTTTTCAATCTGGAAGCAGTCAAATGTGGGGAAGCCTGTGGGAAAAAGCACTATGGTTTCTTATTTCATATCTGCAAGCTATGATACAACTATGCACTTTGGACCTTAATGATAAGCATCACACATATCTGTAAGTGTGCCTTCACAGTTTTCTTGAGAAGTTAAAAGCTGCTTAACAGCTGTGTACAGGATACCCCTTTTTCATTATTCGTACCTTAATCCAGTTCTCAACTATTAACTTTCTTTTCCCTTCTCAACTGTTGTACAGATATTTTCAGATAACATCTTCTGATGGCATACTAGCTCTTGCAGTTCATTTTAATGGTGACATCAGGAATGTTTGACCATACAAGCAGTTAAAAGTCTGATAAGGGCAGAGAATGGGGGCAGAAGATGGGAGTACTCATTCTTACAATGCTACCTGCTCATTTTAGTTTGATGAAATTGCTTTTTACGTGTTTTTTCAAGTGATTCTGTTGTTAACTTCTAATGGAGTAATATTCTTAAGTCCCTTCAGATTTGGAAATAATTGTCAGCTGTGAGGTTTTTTAATGGCATTTAACCAGTCTAAAAGTCTACATTGTTTTGTTTGTTTTGGGGTTTTTGTTTGTTTGTTTTCCCCTGTCACATTTTGAGAAGAGTAAGACTTAGAAGTGATGATAGAGAAAGTTTTTGTCTTTTATGAGGAGTGGAAGAAAAGAATAAATTTAATTAATTACTTTTGCAAACAGATTTCTGATTACAGTGGATGCTCTGGGGTTATCACTAGTGTTAAGATTAATAAACAATTTTCTAATACTAAGCCAAGTTCTAACTCTCTAGCTGCTAATTTTAGGTAGATTTTGTTTTGCTTTTTTTTCATTCTTAATATGCTTTTCTTTCACTTAAGTGCTCTTGATACCCTTTGCTGAGTGAAAAGGTAAAATTGTGCTCCATTTAAGTCTAAATAGGTAATTTTACTGTATTTTTCATTCTCCACTCAATATTTCACAGAATCACAGAATGCTAGGGATTGGAAGGGACCTCGAAAGATCATCTAGTCCAATCTCTCTGCCAGAGCAGGAACATCTCATTCCTAGATGAGTTCACACAGGAAGGCATCCAGGAGGATCTTGAATGTCTCCAGAGAAGGAGACTCCACAACCTCCCTGGGCAGCCTGTTCCAGTGCTCTGTTACCCTCACAGTAAAGATGTTTCTTCTCAAGTTAAAGCGGCAACCTCCTGTGTTCCAGCTTACGCCCATTGCCCCTTGTCCTACCATTGGACATCACTGAGAAGAGCCTGGCTCTATCCTCCTGACATTCACCCTTTACATATTTATAGACATTAATAAGGTCACCCCTCAGTCTCCTCTTCTCCAAGCTAAAGAGGCCCAGCTCCCTCAGCCTTTCCTCCTAAGGAAGATGCTCCACTCCCTTTATCATCTTGGTGGCTCTTCGCTGGACTCTCTCAAGCAGTTCCCTGTCCTTCTTGAACTGTGGGGCCCAGAACTGGACACAATATTTCAGATGTGGCCTCACCAGGGCAGAGTAGAAGGGGAGGAGAACCTCTCTTGACCTACTAACCACACCCCTTCTAATGAACCCCAGGATGCCATTGGCCTTCCTGGCCACCAGGGCACAGTGCTGGCTCATGATCATCTTCTTGTCCACCAAGACTCCCAGATCACTTTCCCCTACACTGCTCTCTAGCAGATGATTCCCCAATGTTTACTGGAACCTAGGGTTGTTCCTACCCAGGTGCAACACCCTACACTTGCCCTTATTATATTTCATTAAGTTTTTCCCCGCCCAGCTCTCCAGCCTGTCCAGGTCCCTCTGGATGGCAGCACAGCCTCCTGGTGTGTCAGCCACTCCTCCCAGCTTTGTGTCATCATATTTATTGCTTAATTTTCTCTTTAATTGTCTGTTTTCATATCTGAATAAGAGAAAAAACAAAATAAATTCCACTATCAGGATTAGAGTTATTTTATGTGATCCTAAAAGAAAAAGCTTTATTGAGATCTCACATTTTTTACCCTGTGACCATATGCTTTTGACTGGAGCTAGGCGCTTTTTAAATTTATTTATTTCTTTTTTTTTTTTTTTTTTTTTTTTTTTTTCCCGGTTAGCTAGATTTGCACTATGGAAAAAAATGCTAAAAGAAGAATATTAACAACAGTCTTCAAATTTAGGTTCTTCAGTTTTTTCACATGGCTGTGAAATCTAAGTTATTTTTCAGAGATGGTGAGCTTCCTGTAAATAAATGACAGGGCAACCTGTGGACACCAAAATAAACGAAGCCTTTGACTTGAATCATGTGTTCCCACTAACACAGAAACCCATTTTATGAAATAAAACATAAAAAAACCCCAAAGCAAACCAAAAACCCTTTAGCTGCATTCTAAATACAGCTGTTGCTTGTATTAGAATAAGAAGTACTGTTGTACACAGGTGATAGACTTTTTAATTATTTCTGCACAAGGGTGTTAAGAAGATTAACTAGCTAGTGTTTGTAAAGCTTTATACAATTGTTGAGTGTTATCTAATTATTCCTAGTTGTGGAGAGCTTGGTGAATTTCTGGTTTTAAAACAAATGTGAAAGATTTGTTAATGAATCAGCTATCTATCCTTGTAGAGAGATTGGAAGGTAGACTTATAGAAGAATAGTTTTCTGACACATTTTTAATGGACTGGAAAGGATGACATACCTCAAAAAGGGAAGGCATAGGCAGGGAAGGCATTGCAGTAGAGACAAAGGAGAACAAAATCATGGAGCTGTTCCTCAGAGTAATGATACACATTGCCATTGCCCCACCTGCCCTGCACCCCTGCCTGTTGGTGGGAATGTCACTGTGTACTGTGACAGGTACAAAACAGGAATATGCAACAATATCCAACTGAAAGAGTTTAAGACACTTTCTGGCAAATAAGCATCCTGAACCATGTGAGAAGCCATATTTTTGCTCCTACCTGGCTTCCATCCATTGCTGCAGGAAAGCATGAGTCTCCCATGGATCCTGTGTTAGATCTGCCAGCACATGTAAATGTCTCAGCTGTAAGAGAGTAATAGTGTACAATATGTCCAATACATTTGCATAGGCTGGCAGATACGACACGAGACCTATGGATTATCGTCTTCCTGGATGAATATCAGGTATTCCAGTACTCCTAAAGTGCCTCCATACATCTGCGCCTTAGCAATACCTAGGAATTTCATTTAAAATTAGTAGAATAATCCAGCTCCACTAAGTGTACTGACAAGATTTTCATTGAGTGTTATAAAACCTTGTGGTCTATGGGTGACACAGAAACCTTAAGATAGATACATAGATTTAGATGTCTTAGTCTCAAACTGAATTTCTTCCTTGACTAAATGATTGCATTGGATATCCAGTACACACATACTCACATAGTTACAGATTGTTTGTCTCATCTTTGCTGTTGAATCATGATAAAAGAAAAAGTTTTATTAATAGAGCTCCCCTATGCAGCTTTTTCCTGCTGGCAGAGCTGTTCTGCACAGCATTGTCTGTTTAACTGACTGCCCAAGGCTTCTGTGTAATCTCCAAATCTGCTGGGTAACATAGTTCTTGGCTGCCCTGTGTGAATCTTTTATTGATTTAACACCAGGACATGCATGAGGTCAAAGGATCTCACAATAGCTTCTTGGGCATAGGCCATGTTAGCTTGTCTGCTCAGGGTATTTTTATTTTTATTTTTATTTTTATTTTTATTTTTATTTTTATTTTTATTTTTATTTTTATTTTATTTTTATTTTTTAAATTTTATTTTTATTATTTATGATTTATTTTAATTAATTAATTAATTAATTTATTTATTTATTTTATTTTTATTTCTAGTTTTAGTTTTAGTTTTATTAATTCTTTGTTGAAAAGTATCAGCTGTAGCAATCTTTAGTAAGAGTCAAATTGCTCACAAAAATGCTGTCATATCCTTACAGTATTCTTACAGGTATTAAAAGTATTTCCAGAAGTTCCATTTTCTTCTTTTTGTCCACTGTTATTTTGTCAGTTCTTCTGAGCTCTGACTTGCTTGTTGGGGCTGCTTTCAAAGTATCTATATGCTTCAACTATTCAGACAACATTTGATAGAAGTCTGGCTTCTGAGAATTCTTCTCAAGACATGCCTGAGCAAGATGGCAATCTTTGTCTAATTATAAAACTATATATCTAAAGCTATTAGGGAGGAGGTAGCTGCCAGAATGGGTAAGTCCTGTATTATTCACTCATTATATATTTTAAAGGCTCTCCTGGCCATCCTCCAGCATTAGAAAAAGTGTAACCTGGACATAAAAATTTGTAAGCAAAGGAACTACATCAAAAGATAAATAGAGTGCGAGACAGTAGAGAGTCTGACAAAAGTTGAGTAGTAGGGAATATGTCTGCACATCATTTAGAACAAACAAACTAATTCTGAGATGATCATGCTCCTACTCCTGTATTCAGACTCTTTTCAAAAAATGATTTTTTAAAAAAGGTTATGTGTGATAGCAAGACACTGACTATCTAAAGAAGACTTAAAAATTTTAAAATATACCCTTAATCTTACTACTAGTCTTCACACAGATATAAAATTTTCTTATCTTTGTTGTTGTGCATGGGTAAATAGGAAGGAAATAATCTCATTTATTTTTGAAAATAGATCATAAACAATTATATTTTATGTGCAGTAGAAGAGACAGAAAACATACAAGTGAGGAAGAGGAATCTACCAGAAACAGATACAGCTAAAGAATGAAGTGTAGAGAGGAATGTAGAAATGAGAAAGTGAAAGAACAGAGGAGATTTGATTTTCTTCTGTTTTGCTAACTGAAAAAAAAACCAAAACCCTCAACTTTTCTAGCTAATTAGAAGAGAGGCACAACATTTACCAGCCAAAAACGCCTAGTTCCAAAACTGCATCTGAAAATAACTTTGCTGTAGCAGTGGGCAAATCACTTTACCTCTTTGAGTTTTCCTATATGCAATTTGGAGACAAGTATTTATTTGCCTCATAAGAGTTGTATGAGGAAAATTAGTAAATATATGTATATGTTGATGTTGAAAAGTATTTTGATTTTTAAGCAGGATTTTTTTTTTTTTATTTTGTCTTATACATCTTGAATATCTTTACTGCTGTTGGTGTAAACAAAGTTGTGTTGTCAGACATTCTGATCCAAAATCCTCTCATAGGGACTTTTAAATGAGATTTAAATTAACCAAAGGGGATCAAACATTGTCCTCTGAATGTAATAATCTCTAGCTTGTAGAATTATGTAAAAGTAATTAAAAACTGAATATAAGGATCCCACATCATGTTTCCCAGTTCAATCTTGCATGTAACATTTAATGTAATCAGATTATGTTGTTTGAGTTAAAAATTAGTGGGTCAGAGTCTCAGCTGAACTGAAATCAATGTAGTGGAGCTGATATACACACAAGTTGTGGATCTGATCCATGACATATATTGAAGTTATTCAGATATCTAAAAAAAAAACCAACAAACAAACCAAAAAACTTTCTTTCAAAGTTACCTTTTTCTTTTTCCCTTTCAAAGTAAGATTTTAGCTGTGGTTTATGGTAAGGAACATTTAACTGATGAGATCTGTGCAAAACTACAAGGGGTGGGAGCAAAGAGTGTGTCTACTCCCACCACAACCACAGGAGGCATTGTAGCTTACAGCCCAAATTCCTCCTTTGTTTTCTTTTACATTCTAGGAGTTAATAACTTATTACTGGTGAGATTCAACAATGAATAATTATGCTCCCACTGTGAGTTGTCTCTGTTATTCTGGCTAAGAAAAAGGGGAAGAAAATCACCACTGTGATTGTTCTTCTATTCACATAAAGCAACCTGGGCTCACACAGGGTCTATCGGGTCCAACAGGAAAGAGCAGTATAGACCACAATACAATTGATATGCTTTGGAACTGCAGCAGTAGTAAATGAATAAGTAAGGCACAGTATTTTCCTCAGCTTCACCATGCTTTCATCATATATCACTAGTTGAGAACGAGGCCTGGGAATGGTGTATAAAAAATAGTTGGAAACAGAGAATTTGATTCTAACTACTTTTCAGCTTCTCTGAGTTTTCTTGTCTTCAGATTCTGCCAGAATTGAAAGATCATTATCATAGAAATTTTGGAGTGAAATAGCAAGTTAGGGTGAAGTTCTCAATGCATGCCTAGAATTTTAATTCCATTTTCAAATTTGCTTTCATAATCATTGTAAATTTAATTATCATTATTTAATAGAACAAAATTAAGCGAGTTCCATATTAGTTAGGTGGGTTACAGAGATAGCAAAAAATCACATTTTGGTTTCTGGAAAATGAATAAATTCCTTACTGGATGCATGTATTTTTATCTCACTTACCTAACCCACCTTCAGTGGGATATAAAATGTTAATAAAATGTTTACCACTCAGACATCACCCTTTTCTTTTCTTTTTTCTTTTCTTTTCTTTTCTTTTCTTTTCTTTTCTTTTCTTTTCTTTTCTTTTCTTTTCTTTTCTTTTCTTTTCTTTTCTTTTCTTTTCTTTTCTTTTCTTTTCTTTTCTTTTCTTTTCTTTTCTTTTCTTTTCTTTTCTTTTCTTTTCTTTTCTTTTCTTTTCTTTTCTTTTCTTTTCTTTCTTCCTTTTTCTTCCCTTTTCTCTTTTCTTTTTTTTTTTTTTTTTCCCCATGGTGCATCTCTTTCTTTACATTAGTCTATATTGTTGTAGCTAGAGATACAGCTAGAGATAACTTCAACAGCTGGTATAAGCAAATTTTATTTTTTGGAACATGGTGTAAGTATTGTTCTTATCTGCGTCTGCATAAAAGTTCCATAGCAATACCTCCTTTATTAAATTGTAGTGAGAAGCATGTACACTTGTTCATTTGATTGCAGTAAAAAGCAGAAAGGACCCAAAAACCATTAACAGAATAACTGAATGTATAACATTTACTCAGAAAATACTCACTGCTTTAGGATTCATTTAAAAGGAAGACACACAGAAGCAGATATTTCTAGTTCAGGAGCACTGAAGCCTGGTGAAACAAATACAGGATGCAGAAACAAGAGTTCATAACTCCTAATAGATGTTTTCTTGAGACAAACTGAAGGAATTTAGACAGGTATCTGGCCAGACCTAACTTGGAAAATATATTTTTGAAGATTCTGGGTCTTCTTACATGTTCCACCTACTCTGCCATATTTGAATTAAGACAATTAAAAAATCTGTTGTTCCAAATTAATCAACATGTCTATATGATCACCCTACAAAATCTTAGCATTTTTTCATTTTATAACTGTGTGAAATTTCTGCCAGAAAGTACTTCTTTTTAATTTTACCCTTAAAAAAATGTTGCCCTGGGCAAGAAAATCTATTTATATAAGTATGAATCTTCACATAAATCTGTTGGAAAAAGGAACAATTGGCATTTATATTTTCACACGGAGAGCTATGGAGTCCACACAGCTAAACAAAATAATTCTGGAATGTGTTAGTAAACAAAACAATTTTTCTGATGACCTGTATATCAAGTAGTTTGAATATAATTATACTAATTACTACTTCTGGATTTTCATTTCCCTGAAATATGTATTTTATTATTATTATTAATAATGAAGTACAGGTGCAGCACCTAGAAGGGATGATTCCTGTACCATGTCAACAGGGGGACTCAGAAGTGCATCTGAGCTCATGATGCATGTTCTGACCACATCACACACCTACTTTCTATATCCCGGATGTTACAGAAAAGAAACCTGGATATACAAGGCCTTGGTATGTTTTAAGTAGGTCCTTATGGAGGTAGCCAGACTGTTCCATCAGGAAAATTTCCATTACTTTAATTTGGAAATGTATGAAAATCTCAAATCTACAAGACAACAACATAGAATAGTTAGTTCTAATTGTTTAGATTTGCTGTGAAAAACCAATTAAGTAATTGTAACCTCTTCATGTCTCCAAGTTTGATCCAGAAGTAGGAATAGCAGTAATAGCTTTCTCTCAGTTTTGTCTTCTCTCTATATTTAAACTGTTACCCTAATATTTTGTATCCAGATGATTGTGCTTATGTATGGGTGTGCACATATGCATGCATAGGGCTAGGACAATAGTGTCACAACACATTTTTAGAAATAGAAATATATAGAAGTATTTATTAGTATGAAAATCAAATAATTTTTGTCCAGTTGTAAAAAGTTCTTTTTTACTGACTGTTGCTAGTATGTTAGCATTAGCTAGACCTATGTTAGCAAGCTGAACATGGCACAGACTCCTGCAGTGATGCTCAATTATGCATATAAATTTCTTAAAGGCCTCGTAAAGATTCATCTCTACATGTTTGTCGAACCATATATTTTTCTAATAGCCCTGTCTTTGCTTTAGACAAAAATAGTAGAAAAAAATATTATATCTTTTGAGGACTGTTCATTATCTTGTTTGCCTTTGAAAACAATTTTCCCTACCACCTCCATAGTTCCAAAATTAGTAAATAACTGTATTCAGACAACCTTCTAGAGATGTCAAATGGAACCATTACAGACAATTTTGCACCTCCAGTCAAATTAAGAATGAGAATTTTGGATCACCTTGTCTAATATTTGCATATCTTGCCAGCTCTACTGTCAATGGAGAGAAAAACATTCAAAACCTAAATTAAGCAAACAGCAAGCAGCTTACTTTGGGAGTCTAACTTAAATATCACTCTTATTATCTCATTGACTCTACAGCTGAAAGACTTTTTTCCCAGGAAATCTGGCATCATGGTGCTTAACTGAAACACCTCTGGAAGTCTAAATACCTCCTATGACAACTTTTCTTCCTGCATAAGGGCTTTTTAAGTTTTGTTTGAACTTATTTCTTAATAATCTGGTTATGCCGTGACTCATATTAGCTAACACACTGAAAAATACCCGGTTCCTGAGATTTAATCTTCCCAGGCAGATTACTGGTATGCAGAGGAAAAAAAATATCACATTTATTTTCTTATTTATAGTAAAGTAATAATTTCATACAGAATGATTTACATTTAACTAAAAATGTTTAAAAATGTGTAAATGCCATTGCCATCTCTCTTCTTGACTTTGATGTTAAAATCTTACCTTTAGGAGGATCATGTAGTTCTTTTGTTTCTATTTTTATAGAGTACACATTATTGTTTGCTACTAAAAAAGAAAAGCTGTGTGGTTGATGCAGCTGTTAAATCATGTCTACAATGTATCATAAACAGCCAAAAGATATAAAGCAAGAATCTAATTGACCAATACTTGAGTAGTGTGTGACATTATGTAGCTGTTTTAGCTGGCTTTGTAACACCACAGAAATCTATAACTTCATACTTCATGAGTCAGAATCAATAAAACTACCATTACAGACTCAAAAATCAATCTTGCCTTACGTGCTCCCCCCTTTTACTGCTTCATCTTTTCCTTCTACTTCTCAGCAAAACAAAACAAACTGCTGTGAGAAATTATAATCTTTTGATCTAAGTAAAACAGATTAATAAGGAACATGGATTCTGTGGGCAAAATGACTTACCACACTTTTCAGGGCTGAGTGTTGAAACAAACACTTCAAAGTTGTCACCCGCACTCCGTCTGATGTTCCACTGTAGCCATAGTCACTCATTCCTTTCTCATTTATTTATAGGTCATTGTGACTTAAGTTTAACATTGTCAACTTTAGGCAAATGAAGACTCCAAGTAAAATTGATAAGACAAGTCCTAATTTATCCTGTAATATCTGCAGTCCTTCTGTTCTTCTTTCTGAGAACTCATGTTACAATCCTGATCTCCAATACCGTGATCTGTATCTTTGCTGTCCTACTGTACTTTTTACACAGGCTTCCCTCGCCCCCCACCCCCTCCCTCCCCCCGCCCAGTTCAGGACTCCAACCTTGTAGATGCTACACTTCATATACTTACATCCTTGACCATGTACCCAGATGTCTTAAAGCCTATACCATATAAATGTCATTGATCTCCTTCAGGAATTCCGTTAAGTTTAGTCATTGAAAAAGCAACGTAAGGCATCACTGTCATTCTAAAAAATGTTACAACAACAGTTCTGTCATGAGAACAATTTGCGTAATTTCTCTTTGACCTTGTAGCACATGCTATATTGTTTGAAATCTTTACACTTTCAGGAAGCAGGAGCAAGCTCTTCCAAATATCCTACAGAGAAAGAGGACATTCATGGGAAGAGCATCCCCAGGTTTTTGCAAGTCCAAGAAATCACTTACCTCTGTATTCTTAAGGTTTGTGCTAGTTATTACAGAAAAAGGGAAAGATAAAAATGTGAATATTACTAACATTTAAATGACCAAAATTATGGTAAAAACTGCCTCTATGTTCCTTTTATAGGAGTTTTTGTTGCTTACTCAGTGCAAATCTAGTTATTTTGTTGCTAATGGCTTGGCTTGCCATTTAAGTGTCCAATAGAATCAGTTCCAAGGAAGTACACAAGACAAAAGCAAACAAGAAAGGTGATAGGATCTTTGATTTAGTTTATTTATAAACTACGTCATTTCAGTATTTTTCACCAAGGCAATAATGCTAATAGATCTAACATTTTATCTTGCAAAATGAATATACAAATAGTATGTTTTATACATCATATAGCTCCTGGCACTAACTGAACCCCAACAATCTTCATACTAATATCTTCTGAGCACATACTTCCTGTATTTTCCTCATTATTTATTTGTAATTCTAAATAGCCCAGGCATCAGTTATGATGTGGTTTAATAAACCTACCTCATAGTGTTGAGCTATTAGTGCTCTTGTAGAGAGCGTTTTTTGGTATTTATTTTGCTATGTCAGCCCATCGGAGCACTTAACAAAGGTTGGTAAATGAGAAGTTTGAGAAGGGAAGGAGAACAGTTAGCAGGTGTCATGAATTTGCAGAGCTGCGCTTACTACACTGAACATGTAATCTGAGAAAGATATTGGCTTTAAATGGCAGAGAAGAATGAAGATGATGATGTATGGCACAATTATATTTTTTGGCATTTTTTCACAGGTTCTGGCATCATTCTTTCCCATTTATAGGAAGGGCAGAGCAGTTCCTCCATACAAGATGCCATGTCATCCTTAATTGGTTTCTCTGATCTTTCCAAAAAGGGATGTGGCTTCTTTCCAAGATTAATAACTATGCATCTGTTAGTATAACAGTGAGGCAGATTTGTGATCAATAGACCTACACATGTATCTGAAGAGATCAGTGGCACTGAATGAATCTAATCATGTAATTAAAAAAATGGGCCATTCTACAAGTCATCTGTGTCTTTTTTGTATTTGATTCTGCTATGATATTCTAAATGCTGAAAGTATAACTGTATAATTCCCTTTCCTTTCCTTTCCTTTCCTTTCCTTTCCTTTCCTTTCCTTTCCTTTCCTTTCCTTTCCTTTCCTTTCCTTTCCTTTCCTTTCCTTTCCTTTCCTTTCCTTTCCTTTCCTTTCCTTTCCTTTCCTTTCCTTTCCTTTCCTTTCCTTTCCTTTCCTTTCCTTTCCTTTCCTTTCCTTTCCTTTCCTTTCCTTTCCTTTCTTTTCCTTTCCTTTCCTTTTCTTTCCCTATGATAACTTTCTCAAAAATTACTTAACAAGAAAACACAACTGCTGAAAGATCAGGCATAAATCATGACTTCCTCTAGCTGAATAGATAATTGGAAGAAAAATTGCAGAATATTTAATGAATTTTTGAAATTCTCTTTGTTTAATAGAAAGATTGCCTTGAGAATGGCTCCATCTCTTATAATTTCTGGACTGATGGACTTCCTTCCTCTAATTGTCCACCAGTGGTGGTACTGGGGTTGTTACACAGATTTCTAGAAGGGCAAAGAGTAGTAACAAATGTTTCTGATGTGTTTTGAGATTTCTTTATTGTGATAACATCCGAAAACAAGAGGAAGTATGATTCCTGTCAAATTAAATGAAAGATCTCTAATTATTGCAATAGAGCATGGAGGAGAACTTGGACCAACCAGTCATCAGTAGGCCACAAGCAGGTTCTCCTTTAACCAGTTTAGAAGCTCTTCAGATTATAGAATATTTTTAGTACAGACATGTTTGTTCTATTTTTATTTGACAGCACAACTGAAAATGCAAATGGTAATGCAAGCATAGAAAAGGAACAGTGTGAAAGCGTACATTTTAACAGCAATGTATGCAACAAGACTAACTTTTAAAACCAGAAGGATTTCTTTCTTTTGGGCGATACTGTGCAAATAAAATTGCCACTGAAATACACTGCCTGAGAAACAGCTGCAGAGAACTTCACAGCCAACTCACACCTATACTATCATTTGGTATGAATCATTCCTTTCTTGCACAGGAGAGGAACATGCTGTCAATAAGATAAGGTTTTTCTCCTAATTCTGTAGGGATGAACTACTTGGCTACATTGGATTAAAAATCTGAGCTAAAAGAGAATCAAAGGAGTTTGTAGAGCTCAGTATTTCCCCACACACAAACCATCACTAGTTGCTGTGGCTAGCCTTCAATAACTTTAGATCTTTTTCCAATCTGTTAGTAATGTGAGAAAAAGCCTCTGAAAACACATCTCCAAACTTACATGCATGTAGTAAAGGCAGTGTACCAGTATGACCAAGCAATAGGTATTTTGTTTCTTTCAGGAGACTTCTAGGTTTTGTGAAAAATTATCATCATCTCACTTTGCTCAAAAGGAAGAGGTAATTATGTTTTTCAGTCAATGAATGCAAAGGAAACTGCATATGTATATGAAGTTTAATGTTCCTTCTGAGTTATTTTGGCCATGCAAAAGGGTACATTTAGCCAAATGAACAGGCTATGCCACTAACAGTGACTTATCTGTTTGTAAGAAACAACAATAATTCAGAGGTGGAGAACAGTCCCAGCTGAGCATTGTGAAGCTGTTATCACTAACTAAATAAGCTAGAGATATTTGTTAAGTTAGAAAATGGTAAACCCAGTGACATAACACCAATAAGAAAAGGGTCAATAAGTTGAGTAAAGCTAAATTGTAAAGGAGTTATTTGTTTTGGTTTTTTTTCCCCAGTACTACATAGGGAGGCTTCTCAGTAAAGGTTAATCTTTATAATCTTTTCATAACATGAGTATTCTTTTACTTTTATGCCAGCACTATTGATATGTTGTACCAAGGTCTGAACAAAGCCCTAACTACCTACAAGAACAGCAAGTATTTGGCTTCTGCATTGGTTTTTAGACATTTCGTTGTGGCCTGCTTTTAACTTATAACCACAGTTCTTCAGAGCGGTGTATCAGTTTTCTTGTGTTTGAGGGAGAATCTTGATGAGAGAGAAGTTTTATCACTTCTCCCTGAAAACCTGGCTTTTTTTAAAAATATAAGTTATAATGCTTCCCATATTGTCTCTGGCAGGACGTTTTCTAAGCAGAAATGTCAAGATCTGCAATATGAAAACAGTTTCCCACCTATTGAAATTGCAGTGGTGAAGACGTGAGAAATATTTCACTTGTCATAGACATCATGTACAGAGATTCTCTTTGCCAGTGGTAGGTTCAGATTTGTAAGCATGCAAGTAACTGCTGCTGACCTTCCTTAGTCTGCTTAAGAACTTAAAGGTCAGCATGGGTTTATGTGCTATACAGAGTAGCTGACACCTATCAAGGCAACTATAGTGACTTATTTTTTATTTAATACCTACAACTTGTACTCTTCTCCTTCATTTTTTTCAGAACAACATCCCTGCACAACTTCATGAAAAGAAGAACAGTGTCTCTTTCTGATTCTCATCTAGGAGGAGTTAATATATTTATTCTTCTTCCTGCATAATTTTGTCAAACGAAGAGGCAAGAGCTTGAAGTTAGAAGTGTTCTAAATTATGTATTTCCAGGGATACTGCTCTGCACAGCTGCCTGGGAGACATGAGCTTGATTTCACATCCCAATCTCATATTCCTGCCCATTTAAACAGAAAATCCATGAATAGTAACTAGTAATTAATAATCATCTCCAACTTGTCATCTCTCTCCATCCCTGAGAGAAATACTGCTTCAATATTGCTTCAACAGCACAATAGAAACTGAAAGGAAATAACAATAATGTTGTGGATGATGCTGTCTTTTTTTTTGTGGTGCAAGTTGTTGCTTCAAGTTTAAGAAAAACCTCTGACCATAATGTGTCCTCTCCTCCCTGTCCTGCCCCCCACCCACTGGGTCTGAAGAGCTATTATAGAACAAAACTCTACACATTTTTTCCCAAAGTAGTAGGTTTTTGTGGTCCATTTATAAGAATGAGAGACCAGGTTTTGATCTGCCTCATTGATCTGTCCTTTTTAAAGTTCCAGTATTAGATATTAGTTCTCAGCATCAAAGGTTGTGGCGTCCTGCAACTATGCAACTCAATCATTGTGGGGGAAATTCCATCCCAGAATATAAAATAGACCCAGAATAGACCCAGAACTTCCTATCCCTCTGGAATGGTAAGATCAAAACTGCAAATATGTCATTGCCTGCCCTGCTTTTCTGGAGAACACCAAATTCAAAGGAAGGTTTGAATCTATATTACTAGTTTACTACCAAATCAGTTGTGACAGTGAATGATTAATCTTCATAGATAGATGGAAGCGCATTTGAACATTGCAAGGTGATTATTACATTTTTAAAGAAAAAAAACTTTGTTGTACATATATACTGTTATATATATTGGTTTTTTTATATAAATATTTATTCATGTGTATATGGATCATAAGGTGATGCTTTATGTTCATATATCATTATGTTATTCGTTTCATCCTTATTGCATTACCTGGACTACAAGTGAATTTTCAATAGATTTTTCTGCTGGATGTTTTAAGCCATATACCACTGGGATTCCACATGTGTACAGCAGTCTGCCAATGCACAATGAATGGAAAATTTGGGAATTTAATAAGAGCATCATGAAATTGCAGGGAATATTTCTTGAAAAAGCCTCACTTTTGAAGAACCATACCATGCCCACAATATTTCACATTTTTGTGAAAATGGTTATTTGAGTATGAAAATACATAATGCTGTATCATTTTGAACAATTCTGACTGTGAAAAGAGTATGAGTTGAACAAATAGTCCTAAATTTAGCAATAATATATAGATTTTTGGCAAAAACTAGAGCAGAGAAAAAGAGTGTACCTTTAAGAATATTTATCACTTCTGTCTTATTTTTCATTACAAGGTCTCAAAGTACTTTATAAACATCAGTTAAATCATACTTTTCTCTTCATCTGCTTAAAATGAATAAACTGAAGTTCAGAGATATTAAAGGGTTTCTTTATAATAAAATAGTAAATCAGTGGAAGAATTCAAGAGTTTGGATGGGAAGACCATATTATGCAAAATTTTCATAATGAAATAAAAAATGTTTAAATATCAAAGAGATTGTTTGTTATAGATTCATAATTGGATTAAATCTAGTGAAAACAACATTTGCATGCTAGTGGGAACAACATTTATCTTTGTGATGGAAGTATTCAAATCATATTTGGGACTGTTCTCCACCAATAATATGCCTGTTTCTGGGTAAAAATAGAAAATTGTTTGCAAATCAAAGAACAAGTGAGAACTTATAGTTTTAGATATCCATAGCTATGAATGTGTGTACCAATATATTTCTAATTATATATACATATAGCAAATAATATCACATTATTAAAGCTACAAATAAAGGAAGAACAATGGGACTGAAAAAGTTAGCAGACAATGACAATTTTCATGCAAAAATCTGCGAAATCAAAATGGCAATGCAATCCAGCTGTAATCCTGACCATGAACCCAGAGTCAGAAATCAATAAGCTGCATTATTTCAATGGAAAACTTGTTTGTTTTCAGATATGTGAGCAGTTGTTTTGTAATAGCTACGATTTCTTTTTGGAAAGAGCATTAGTTCTGCAAGTAATGGCCAAAATTAAAACAATTAGATATATCTAGGATATTTATTGTTTTCTAACTGACAACAGCAAAACCCAGTGAAACCTTTGGTGAGCTTAAAACTAAAGTTTCAGCATTTCACAAGCTTCATGATGTTTTTGTTCTTAGAGATTTATTTGTCTATGTTATATCTGGCACCAGCTGGTGAACAACTAACAACACAGCACAGTGGTGACTGCACGAAGCTGTCTCTGTTCTCACTGTGAGCTGGGCAAAGATTCCTGTTTTACATATCCTTAACAATTTGTTCTAGTGGTGGAAAAATAGTCTACTAAACTTGTCACACTCTGACAAAAATAAAAATATTAATCAATAAACCTTTGTCTCTTGTTAGTTTTGGAACGTTATTTGAGAAGTTAGATGTGTAAAGCAGGCATCTTGGTGATTGTGTGGGCTTATCTCCTCCAGGCCTCCCAGAGGCAGCTCAGCACCCAAGTGTCAATGGCCTTAGCTGCAGACACTGGCTAAGGATTTCAGTGTAATCTCCCTTACACCCTGTCATTTCTATCTTTCACACGTTTTGCTTGTTTTGTATCTCAGTAAAATTTCAGCTTCTCAGGCAGCCGTCAGCTGCTGCTTCAATACGGTTGGCACCTTTCACCCTGATCCCACCAAAGTCAATGAAAAAGTTCTCATTGATTTCATCAAGATCTGGATCAAGGCTTTTGTGTGGAACAAAACTCATTTAAGACTGTCTTCTGTAATACTCCCAGTAAATTCCTCTGCCATGCTCTTGGTCAGATAGCAAGCTTTAAATCAAATTCCTGCTTGCCAGACCCAAACAGTTGAACACAAGCCATTTTTAATCCACCTGTGAAATTCAGCAAAAGTCAGTAACATTACTTTACTAGAAAAGGAGAATGAACAGACTTGGGCGTTTTTTGATTTTGCTTTTCTTTGCTCCTGTTTGCAAGTCTTATTTAATCAATTATTTATAGGTTATTTGAAAATATCGAGAATGAAAGGTTGGTATGTTCAAGGATCTCAGTTGACTCTTGTTCTGTTCAAGGTGGGAAATACACTTTCATACACATGCATATATACTTCTGTGACAGTCCTTCCATTTGCAAAGTACAGGGGGATAACTTTCTTCATAAGAAGTTTTATGAATTATTATTATGAAATTTACTATTTCTTTCATTAATGTGGGTGGAATTAATCTAATTTAACCTTCAGCCATCTACAAGCTTAGCCATATCACCTGGGGTTTATCTACAGCCATGAGAAAGAAAAGCAACGCATCCAATTCTAAAACAAGCAACTTGGGTAAATGGAATGAATCACCCTTAATCACCCCTTGTCTTTCTGCATTAATTATAGTACCTAAGTAATTAATTTAGACTAGACACATAGATAATCTGTCTCAACATTAATTTTTTCTTCAAAAGAGAAATAAGACCTATTCTAAAGACAAACTTCAATAAATCTGAATTAATAAATTTATGTGTATGACTAAATGTATACAAACACATAAAACATACGTAAACATGTACATAGATGTGTAAATATGCATAGATATTCCATTAAGAAAATGACATAAATGATTAAGAAAGTCTGAAGTTATTTTCTTTTTTAGTTGATTTTCCTTTAAAAAAACCAAACAATTTATGTAGTTGTCTGTTTGCTTCCTCACTGTGTTGTATTCAAAATGATCAGCTATAGTTATATTTTAAAAAAGAAAAAAATTAACATCTTGGAAAGTTTTCCTTTCAAATTCCTAATATCCAGCAAGTTTTAAAAAACATTATTTGCTTCTTTTTTTGTAGTGATGTCAATGGATAAAGTGTCACTAGATTCATTTTGATGACACCTGTGTTCTTTGACAGTCATAATAAGGTCTTAAAGTTCATCTTTTATTGAGAAAATTATCATGAGAGTAGAAGAAATAACTCATTAGTAGGGTGATAGAGGGGGACAGTAAATGCACTGTAAAATAGCAGTCAGCTTTACTTTCAGATTGGTATTAATTTTGTACCAGAGAAAATTATTCCATTGAAAGTGATTTTATGGAGTGGTTTTTCATTTTCGGTTTTGTATTTGAATTAGATTTGAATCTGACAAACCAAAAAGTTGCTGAGACACTGCCATTAAAATTTCCTTAAAGTGTATTTAAATTCATAGTATTGCATCTTTTTTTGGCTTGCTTTTTTCCTCCAGATAAATGCTAACCTTTTACGAGATTGCTATCATTACCAGTAATTGTTAACAATAATATTGTTAATACTAATTAGCAGAAATGCTCCTACACACAGAGAAAAAATAGGCATAGCTAAAAACACAGGCGAGGTGCTTGTTAGGAACCTGATCAAACAAGCTTAATTATGACCCCTAGATAAAGGCACTGCCATTAAGCCATTAAATTATCACAGATAAGACAGACTCTCAGTCACTGTCTGATGATAAATCGCAGCTAACAACAGCAAGGAAATCAGAGCTTGAACTGCTAATCCTTTTGAGGTTTGTGATGAGCACCAGTTCCCCTACTGTTTTGCATCTATTTATATTGCACTCAGAACCCCCAAATGGCTTCTGCTTATCTGCAGCTCTAGATAATTTATGCCTATTGGTGTGTCACCTCACAGCAGAGGCTGTTATCAGGAAAGAGGAGTTTTAGGAAATCTGATCCCTTGAAATGTTAATCCTCTGGAGATGACTGCACATAAACAAGTTTTCTGCCATGATTGACTTTTGTTTATTGGTAACAGAGATTAGCACCTTACAATTGCCATTTCAGACAATCACATAGTTTGGGAATAAAGTGATATTTAATGTGCAGGATTTTCACATTTGAAGCTGTCCTGAGTCCAGCAGTCAAAAGGCAAGATAGTAATTTTTATTTATATGTCATCTCTTAAAAAGATTTGTAAATATTTTTACTACATGAGAGGCTGATCTTAAATACCTAATTCCTTAGACCCTAATCCAGAAAAGCACATACACTTCTGTGTAATTTTAATCATGTGAGTGATCATAGTAACTTTGATGGAATATTCTTGTACTTATATTATAGGTGTGCTTAAGTGTTTTGCTGGGTCAGGCCCCAGCAACAAGCTGCTCTCTGGTTTCATTCAGCTATGATGAGTACTTTCTATGCTGAACTGGTTGCTGATCAGAAACAATGTATGATTTGGAATTTTATTATGAAGGTTTTCCCTGTCTCAATGCTGTTGAACTGCTAAAAAATCTTATCTTTTAGAATTTTATGGGTTTATTTGGTTGGTAGTTAAATGTTATGCTTCTCTTAGTGCTACTGAATATTCCTAACTGAATAACTGTCAAAACCATCAAACACACTTATTAGTACAGCATAATAAGAGCTTGAACTGCAGGTACATAATGCTGCTGAACTAAGTGGACTAAACACACAGTTGCTAAGAGTTTCCAATTTCCTTTTGCATTGTTGTACTCAGGTTCAAGAGTCAGACTGGATGAGATCATAGCAAGTGACATGACTGATTACTAATTAGCCAAGTGTTCCGATGGTAGCTGTTGGTGGCAGCTACTGAGACACAGTACTATGTGTCAGAGAGATAAGAAATTAAGTTGACCTTGAGATTTCATTACATTTAATGTCATCTAATAGCACATGATATTTTTAATTCTTGTTACATTCTCCTTTCTAAATCCATTCCCACTGGTAATCATGATTGGGAAAAAAAAAAAAAAAAAAAAAGTTTTAGGGCAGCCTGGAGGGAAGGAGGTGTGGAAAGTAGTGTCCCCTATTTTCAAGGGTAACAGAGGAACTATTTCATTACTTTAAAGTACATGTTAACATATAATTTCGAAGTTTTTTCCTGGGTCTCTTGGGGGAATGTAGTTAGCAGTTCTGTTAATCTTCTCCAACAGCACCAGAGTGGAAAGTAAAGATGTTCTCAAAAGAAAAGCAAAAGATGGACATGGAGATAGGCCAGCAACAATGCAGATTACATCTCTGAGTGCTTGTTTTTGGATTTCAGAAAATTACATCTTTATACACATGAAAGTTTCTGTGTCATTTCGAATCAGATATCAAGCAAAGGCAAAGTTTTCCTTAAAAAGTTGCTTCATTCTGAACATGCTTCTAGTTACTCAGTAGAAAAAACAAAGGTAAGACCTTTACACTGGCCTCTGTAGCTCTATTGGCATATGTGTGCTTAATACCTGTGTGCACCCATGGGTAGGCAGACAAAATTTATGGTAAACATAGAGTAAGACCTTTTTAGCTTTTGCCCAAGAGTTTAGTCTAGATCTACGTAAAGATTTATCCACAGCTTTGATGATAATTAGGATATGATGACACAAGTATCTAAATCCTTCAACTACTTTCTTCTATTCAGCCATCAAAATGTACGATTATTGATCACTGTACAGACAAAATATTATATGGAATGGACTAGTCTGACAATTCCTACAATTTTATGTGGCAGAGACGTATAATGTTAATATGTTGTACTAGTTTTAGACTTAATTTGATTCATCTATAAAAGTCTGCTCTTTTATTTTGCTGTGACCCTTGCCTATTGTTTCTATAAATTGTGCTTAAATTGTGTTTTCAGCAGACTTAGAAAACACTACAGCATGAAGTTTTCAGAAAGAATGTGCTACATATCTTTTTACAGATCAAATGGCAAAGTCTTGGCAATGAAAATACTTTACAGTAAGAAAATTGTAAATCTTAAATTGCCTAAATTGCTGGCTGTTGTTATTGAGTTACAATTTTGAAATGGTGTTACTGTTCAGGGGATAGTTATTTCAACAGTGCACTACAGCAGGGTTTGAAATATTCTTGTCCAAAATAGTATTAATTATGATTGACAATAGTGCATATTCTTTTAAGTTTCACTTGGCTGAAATATTTAATGAAGCATATAACCAACTCCTTGTTTTTATTAGAAAACCTGCCTCCAAACTGACCACCTCAATTTGTTTTCCTTGATCCTTCAGCTTTGATAAGAATTTCTGTTCATTGGTTAAAAGTTAGTTTGTGATGTTAAAGTGCAGAGAGTGCCCTGGCTACTCAGGAAAGTGCAGACATATGTGTATGCTGGAGTGTGTCCAGAGAAAGTCAACAAAGCTGGTGAAGGGTCTGGAGCACGTCTTATGAGTGGAAATGTTTAGCCTGGAGAAAAGGAGGTTCGGGGGAAACCTTGTTGCTCTCTACAACTGCCTGAAAGGAGGGTGTAGAGAAGTGGAGGTCGATCTCTTCTCCCAAGTAACAAGTAACAGGACAAGAGGAAGCAGCCTCAAGTTGCCGCAGGGAAAGTTTAGATTGGTTATTAGGAAGAATTTCTTTACTGAAAGGGTTATCAGGCGCTGGAACAGGTTGCCCAGGGCAGTGGTGGAGTCTCTATCCCTGGAGGTATCTAAGAGTTGTCTAGATACAGTGCTTAGGAACATGCTTTAGGAGACTTGTCAGCGTTAGGTTGACAATTGGACTTGATGATCTTATAGGTCTTTTCCAATCGAGGCAATTCTGTGATTCTGTGGTTTTGTATGCATTTATAAGAAAGACAGAGCTTGAGCATAAAATAAATCAAGCCCCCAAAAGTCAAAGAAAAGGCACCAACTTAAGCTGTTCCTTTTATTTTAAATACTCTTTATATAAGAATTTATTTCTGAAGTTTTCAATAAACTGAGAATTCCTGCATTTCAAAGATTTGGAAATCAGTACTTAAAAAAAAAGTTAGATTCCCATAATGGACTACAAAATAAGTTCCAAACTTTTGGAAACCTTGGTGCAATGTTATGTTACATTACAGGAAAAGTTTTGATTTTACAGAAGTAGAGAAGATTTTTTAAATTTTGTTTTGTTTGGGTTTTTTTTGTTTTTTTGTTTGTTTGTTTTCTCAATCATTACTCACTTCCCAAATTCTGGGAGTTTGGATTAGAACAAAAGATTGAACCAAGTCCATCTTTCAATAATGTAAGTATAGTTCACATTTAAAATGCAACTGAACAGACAGAAAAATCTTAAATAAATCTGAAGCCAACAACCAATGAAGTGATGCAAGAACAAGTCAAAGTGAAGGTAAAAGAAAGGCTAGAGAGTACTAAAAACAGGTGTGGACATCTGGTCTTTGATCCTAGTTTACATAGAAAGAAGAGATAGAAAGGGCTGGGGAGATGGGCTGTGAACAAGGACTGAGCATTCCTAAAGGACTTGGGGTGAACACACAATGTCAGAACTGGCAAAACACTTCATCAACTTGAAGTTAATACTTAGAATTTTTTGACCAAGTTTAAAGCTGCAGCCTTTCTACTACTTCCTCCCTCTGTGTCACTGAGTATATTAGATCTCCTAGAAATACGTTTACTGTTATTTGACATTAGTGCATAAAAATTGACTTTCTCTGCCATTCTGGAATTGTATATATAAAGGGAAGGGGGGCTGTGAGTGGCTGTGTCTTGTTTGGCAGCCAGCTAAGTTAAACTATCACATATATAAAAAGATCTGTACCTGCCCAGCATAAACCAGAAAAGACTGGCTGGCATGGGATTTATTAGGAATTTTCCTCTAATCCCTGATTTCTGTTCACTCTCTTTTATTTTGTTGCTGTCTGCCATTGTTACTCAATTAATATCTGTGAATTAAAAAGCAGAACTCATTAAAGTTAATATCAGCAATATAAAAAAATGCTGAAGCAGTGGAGAGACTGGGTCAACATATATGTCTAATAAACTGAGAAAGCAAGAAATTAATTATAAATGTAGAAACTAGCCTCTATCAATATAGATACTTATATAGAGATGACAGAGAGATAGCAGTCACTCAGGACTCAATAATTTTTAAAATGTTGCATGGCAGTTTGATTTGATATTTTGTGGAGTCTCGTAATTTTTGGCTTATTAGTTCCCGAAGTTCTGCTGATTCAGAGAAAGATTTACAGGCATCTACACTGTAATGGAACAGATAGAAATTTGTAACACTTTCTCTAGGAACATCACAAATCTCTGGCAGCTAGTTCTCTTTTGTCACTGGCTATGAGTACAGCTGTAGCTTTTGAAAGAATTACTATTATAACTACAGAAAAGTGAACCGAGTACTATGTATTTCTGTATTGTTTTTAATATAGGCAAGTGGAGATGTTTCTAAAACCCCCCCCCCAAAAAAAGAAAAGCCTTTCATTCTTCCTCTCAAATATCGAAGTTGTGACTCAGCTTGAGAATCATTAAATGTCAATCATCTTCCACTTGTATAGTCTACTTATTTCCCCCACTAAGTAAGATTTATGGTATGTTATGAATACTAATCACTCATAGGGTCTACTCACCTGTCTAAAATTACATACTCTTGGTAGTCGCATAAGGTAACATGAGTCATGGCATAATCCTTGCATAGACAGAGAATATGGAGAATTGCTACGGTGTCATTACAGTGAAGTTAAGATATGGAACAAACAGAAGGGATTCCTTTTTACACAAGAAATTTTAACAGATTTGTTAAGTCTGGGTTCAAATTATTCTCACTGCTTTCACTGGTATTGTAACACAGACCCCAGCTTACACCTGCAGTGGCTAAATGCAGCTTTGGGTGCTCACACTGACAGGGTAGTTCCCCAAAGTCCACTCAGTTGTTGCCTAACCCTGGAACTTCAATATTTACTGGGATAGAGAGAGAGATTGGCACCTCAGTGTTGTAGTTTAATGCTAGAGCTCACTGGAGGGAATAGTGAGATAAGAGGAACAGCTGCTGTGGAAATGATGCTGAGTGTCTCGACTAGCAACACCCTGTAGTAGCATGAGTAAGACAGTGTTGAAAAATATACCAATATCAGTACACCATTCACTTGTTTTGTATCTCCCATCTGGCTGTTTCTCCAGTTCACTCAGACTGTTCCCTGCTTGGTACTCCAGAGCTGGTGGAGGCTGTTGCTAAACAGCCAGCTGTCCTATTTCAGCATAGAGGGATGTGCCTAATATGGGTTTATAGCTTCTGCAAGGAAGCAGGACATCTAAGAGGCTAAAGGCTATTCCTAAATGCACTTTATTGATCTAGCCCTTAGCAATTTTTCACTCCGAAGGTTGTATAACCACTCTGTCAGAACCAGTAGGCTATAAGAAAGTCTAAATTCTACTTCTAAGGTTTCCAATTAATAAAACATAAATGACAATAGCTTGAAGGCTTCCCTCCCCCAGCATGAAAAAAGCAGAAGTGAATTATAGCAACTGGGCACTTAAGTGTGTGCAAAGACTCCTGGACTGAAGCATGAATTAAAACCAAGAATTTAAGCAAAAGTACTTTTATTAGTAGTAAAGGGAAATATGATATCTAAGAACTGTCAGATGAGAAAGTTTCATACAAAATTATTTTTTTAAAGTTAAATCAGAAGCTGCCTGTAAAGAACTGCAAAATGGTTTCACAATTTTGAATGCCATTAGCAAGAAAGTGGTGATGAAATTTGACAAAGCAGAAAGAAAATGCACAAGGGAAAAATAAGTCTAACTATGCATACACAGGCAGGGACTACAAGTTAACTATTGCTTGAGAAGAAAAAAAAAAAGAATTAATATCAGACAGCTCTCTGAAAACATCAAGTCAAGCACTCATTATCAAGTAAAAATGTGAAACAGAATTTTTAGATGATTAAGAAAGAAACTGTAAACAAAATAGAAAACATATATATATCACTGTATAAATACACTGTATCACTATATGACTGTATAAATACATCATACACTCTTATGTTGAATAATTCATGCAGCCCTGGTGATTCTATTTCAGAAGAAAGAAGGGCAAGACAGAGAGAGAAAGAGAGACAGAAGGAGGAAGTAAATTCATATGATCTAGGACAAATTCAGACTATTAAACATAGTGCACCCCCTGATTTAGGAAGCACTTGAACTGTACATACTGGATACAGAGCCCTGAAGTGAACAACTGAAGGTGTTCCTAATCTGCAGGAGACAGTGGAAGCTTTATAACAACAGGACTGTACCCCTGCCAAGGCAGAACACCTGCCAGGCACACAGGGCTGTGTGGACTTGTGGTTTGAGTCAGTGCAGATATTCTTACTTTATGCACAATCAAGTGTGTTCTTGGAAAAGCTGATAGATAATAACAGGAAAGGGCTGGCAGGAAAACTATAGGAAAAGTTAAAAAAAACCCCAAAACGTATATAGGCAAAATAACCATGCTGTTTTTTACTCTCAGGATACATTGTAATATTCCCTTTTTTTCAGCCTTTTTCCTTTAATATCACGCAGCTACAGAGGCAGCTGGTATTAAATCCCTTCCCAAATCATGCATCCAGTTCAGTGTCTGAACTCAGAAGGTAGGTCAAACTGCAATTTTCAGAGTTTATGCCACCTTTCCCACTTTAAATTTCTTCTTTTTTTTTTTTGTTAGCAGAGAGTGGGTGGAAAGGTGCCACATAACAAAATCCTCTCTCAGGGCCAAAAGGTAAGTATACACATCTTCCATATTTCCTATCGTGCCAGAAGCAGGGGCAAAATTATGCAAAATCTGGAGCTTGGCTAAATATAATGAGTAGAAATATTAACTATATTTTGATATTGCTTTATGTTGAGTCTATTATTGTAAAATGTTGTATGCAACTGAGTTAATAAGGTTCTTTTAAACATGTAAAAATGATATGTAAAAAAGTCTATATTATGGGGAGATACTATGACACTGCTTTGCAATCTCTTTTCTTAATGATACATGCACTGTTATAAAACATGGAGCTACATTTGATTGTAAGAGGATTTAAGCAAGGTAGATTTTGTAAGTGACACTATGGCTCTATGATTTAGATACAGTGTTATTTCAATAAATGTGGAGAGAAATTACGGAGGGGGGTCTGATTCTTCAAACACTGCTGAGCTTGAAGTTAGCTCTCTATACCTGATATGTTCTTTAGTAGCTGTTCTGTAGAAGTTTCTACATTGATGGAGTAGGTCCTGTAAACCTCATTGCTAAAATGGTACCCTGAGATGACGAGAGTTTGATTAACTTAAGCAAAGTTCAAATTGAAGGCAATTAATAAAAAATGTATTTGGCCATTGCTTCAATCTGAGAATCCAGTAAGACACCATTTACAAAAATCTTCAAGAAAATGATAGACAAACTCAACCAGTTAGGGATTTTTGGGAGTATTTCAGCTATGACTTTTAATTGTCTCCTCCTCTCGTAGATGAATTATTTTAATCCTATCCAGAGTTATCAAGATATTCTTAAATGAGGCTGTTGTCTCCACTAGACAACACTTAAATCATTCCACTGCTAGAAGAAACTGAAAATGGGCATCATATTGATAAGGTGTGGTTAAAAGTACCAAGTAAAAAGTGTCTATATATGCCAAAGTAATAGAATACCCCATTATCAGCAATACTCTCTCAACTGTCATACCAATACATCTGCCACACTATAACTATGTCTAAAACCAGTTTCACTGGAGACAGAAAGATCTGAGCCTTCCCATTGTGCTTTCTGATAAACTTTCCCAGGCAAAATGGAAGACCTGTGAGGAGGATTTAAACGGAGACATAGTCTGAAGCAAAAAAGTGACTTCCTGTAAGTAGGTCCAGTTAATAATTCTTCAAGTTGGCAAAATGCCTTTTCTCAGGGAGACATAGAAACTGGTTTTGTTTTTTGCAGCCAAATCATTAGACATGTCTGATTACTGAAGCAGAGGAGAAGGAATTGAGGAAGAGATTAGACTGGCCACTTTGCAGCTTTCTTACTCCTGAAGAATTCTTACCTTGGAAATCATGGTAGTTTAAAATGTCTGACAGAATGAAAATCACAATTTTCCAGTTTCCTTCTAAAAACAACACCAATTTTCTAGGAACAAAAAAGCCAATCCAACATAATTAAATAATTCCTAATTTTATCAGAAATTTTCAGGATAAGTTATTTTTTTTTTTTTTTTCAATGAGCAAAATCCCCCTTGTATTTTTCTGCAATACTGAAATTATTATTTTAAAAGTTTTAAAAGAAACTATTCAAATATTTTCCTCCCTGTTTCCATTTCACTGTTAATGCTATAATTTCAGTTTCTTTCTGATCTAGAACAAAAGGACATTTTAAAATGTCCTGGATTGGCTGGAGTATCATAATTTTACTGAGTATTTCTCAGCAAGGCCTATTTGTAAGTGGTGGCAAAGACTCCCCTCAATTTGTCTGGATGAGAAAGGCTAACAGGATGCTCTCTGTCACTTCCTACCAGCAGCAGCATCAGTAGGAGTAATCTGTATCATCCCAGTTTAAACTTCTTCCCCAGCAGGACCTTTGGAAATGTTTAGTTTAGCTGCTTCTCCTTCTCCTTTGCTCTTCTATATACATATTTTGAGTGTAAGGGGGAGCTAGAAAGAAGATGGGGAAGCAGGGTTATATTAGTGTGAGGAGCTTCCAGGGCAGGCTTCCAGGGCAGCTTTGCTGGCTCTTCTCTCCCTAGCAGCATCGCCATGTCCTGCTTCGCCATCCTCCTGAAATCATCAAGCTCTTCAGATGTGGTCTTTCATTCTTGGCATTAGTCATAATCCTCAGTTTGTCAGGTGTGTGTTCTGGCCTCTCCCATACACCTCTGTTTACTCTTCCTCCTGTTGCCAGTCTGTTCCTCCCTTCTTCTCCATTCCTTTCCATGCTTCTTTTCTACATTTCCATTCTCTAATCCCAACTACAGTCTTTAAAAAAATGCCTCATAGCGTTCACTGTGCCTCCAAACCAATCTCATGATCTTATGGTTATAACTCTTGTTTTGCTTCCCCTTTCTGCTTCCTTTGTCTCCTGCCATTATGTCATTTCTATTCAGGCTGTCATCTCTTCTGGAAAGGGATTTTTCTTGTTCTCTGTTTTGCAAAGCACCTGGCATGTTTTTGATTCTGTCAAACAAATAATAACAACAGATATGAAATTGGCAGTGCAGCAGAATCCTGATATTAGGAAGTAATAGAGGCAAATTACACTATCATTGTCATTGCCATGTATACACCACTACTTGACAAAAATTCTTATCGACTAGCTAGGTAAACGTCAATAAACCCAAAGATTCCCAAGCAAGCACCTCTAACAGGGAGGACATGTAGTTGAGTTTCACATTGGATCTCAGTGAGCCACAGGGTTATACTTGACAATTTCAGTATTTGAAGTAAAGGAAATAAACAAATGAGGTCAAATTTTTCAGATGGGTGTTTGGGTATAAAATTAAGGACTAGGAGAAGATGTAGATAACTCTTTAAAGCAGAGAAGCAGGAAAAGGGTGGAATGGGTGTGTTCAATTTAAACTCTGCTTAATTAAAAAAGCATATACATGGTAGTTAGCTTGTAGCACATAAAGTAGGCTCTGCTCTAGCCTAACAGATACTATCAAAAGCTCTCAGTATTGTGAAGAATGTTATAAAAAATTTTAACTGACTTGTCTCAGTCATTACATGATATTAGGTACTCTGAGACAATGTTTATGTTACTTGTGTTTCCAAAAAACATCCTAAAGCTTAAAAAAGGAAAGGAAAGAAAAAATGTGGATTTTACTGTACACTTAGTGACAAGCTAGCCATATGAAATCTCTAAAACAATATAGCTTCAGGACTAATGGATGTAGACCAGGACTGAATACAAAATATTTTACATACAGTTAGCAATCTCTTAACTAAATTATTTGAAAATTCCTGAGAGAAAAACAATTTATTAGAGATGTTGAAATAAGTCGATGTAACACTAATACTAAAGAAAAATAAACCAGCAGCAGAATGTCTCCCTGCCGTACCAACCAATATTCTTACAGTTGATTTCAAAGCAGTACTTGTCATTTTGGCACATGGATTAGATTATTTAACAGTGTGAATCAAAGGAAAGATGGTAATTCAAGAGAAGAGCATTATTAATACCTTTTAGCATGTCATACATCTCTGTCACCAAACTGGACAAAAATGGGAGCAGATGTATCATGAAAAACTGAGAAGAGGATCTGACAATATTAATAGTTACAATGTCTGAGGCTTAGGGGAAAAAAAAAAAAAAAAAAAAAAAAAAAAGCTAGAGGAAGCAATCTGATGGAGGGACACAATGTTTTTTTTCTGTCTCTAGTGTAGTGTCCTAGGGACTAATTTCACATGAAGAGAAGGTATTAACCAAGCTATATCCTGCTTCAATTAGTTTTTTTTTGCACCTGCCCTTTGAAACCCTAGTAATGCAAGGAATGCATGAGAAAAGAATGCAGCAGAAAAGAACTCTGGGGATAAATCCTTTCCAAAAGGAAGACTTTTTTGACTCTCATAGTTTCTTTTTTACTATTTTGAAGTCAAGTAAATCTTGAATTATTAAAAATGATTGACATGTGAATTTACTCAAAGCCAGAGGCAAATAGTAGTCACAAATAACACTTAGAGACATAGGTATTTAAACCTCTGGTTACATTTTTATTGGCTGTGCCTCTACTGACATTTTTTGGTCAGCATCAGGATGAAGGTCTCCATACTAAGATATTAATGAAATAGTGTAGGTACACTCTGGACTGTGGCATGGCTTTACTCTGGGCTGCACCTGGTCCTCATTGTAAAGGACTGGCTTCACCAGAGCAGAGACCAGGCGCAAACTAACAAGTATGAAACATGAACAAATGGGAGATAAGGATGCCTGTGTGACACATGGTAAATTGATTTGATAATTTCCTTGCATCTGTATGACCTAGCTATTACTAACATAATGCTTCATTTCTAACTGCCCTGCTGTCCATTGTCATTCCAGGCCTGAACTAGATACTCATCCTGGGAAGAGATAGAAACCTAAAATGTTTTTGAGAAGCTGAAGGCCAGTCAAAGACAGTGGGATAAACCAGCTGACAAGCACTGCTGAGGTGAAGATAGGGCTTCAGTTCTTGGTTGTCATATGTGTATGGTCACATTTAGTACTCATTTATCCAGTTTCTGATGCATGCCAAGGCCATACCTGTAGTCAGTAATAGGACAAAAGCAGCACACGCACAAGTTACCACCCACACCCTAACTTTCACAGCAAGGAAACTCAACAAGAGCTAGTACACAGCACACTTAGGGGTGTCCTGGGTGTGCCATCATGTATCCCAGCAGTAAATACGGATATGTCCTGAGGAAACTGTTTTCAGGGATTCACAGCCCCAAACCTTCTCTGAAAGTAGATGCCTAAATTAATCTTCTCAACAGGAAACACACATAAAAGAAGGATCAAAGAGATCATAGACTTTTTCTATAATAGTGGAGCAACTGCAGAATAGTATGGGAAAATGTGGTGCCTGTAGACTAAGATATTAGCTCTTCTGGGACATGACAGACCACTCAACCTCTTCCATGAAAAAAACCTCCATTTTACTCAGAACAACAGTCTCCTTGTTCCCAGATAAGTGGTCTAAACACCAATTTCAGAGTAAGAGGGAGGGGATTGCTGGGAGAGAAATTTGCTTCAGGAAGGGAAGAGACTACACAGTGCAGGTAGCAATTCCAGAGGTAATTTTGAATTAGTCTTAACCTAACCAACCTTTTCCCAGGCATGCAGCTGCAGCTCAAAGCATTTGGCAATATATGAATACCTACAGAGTTTCTCCCTTCCCACACAGAGGCTGAAAGTATCATGTTGGACTTCTTGTACCACCTTCCCACAGTCTAAAGCTGTAGATTCAGTCTTATTCTTTCTATGCCTTTCTCACATGAGAGATATGTAAAATTTCTATGTGTTTTCAGAAAAAAAAAGCAAGCCATTAATCAAATCACAAAAAAAAGGTGAGCTTTCCTGGAAACCTAAGGTAAAAGGACACCAGATAGGTGTGACATTTCTATCACCTGTGTGTCCTGAACTATGGGTAGCCATGATTCAGCTGTTAATAAGCATGAGGGGAGCCAGTCTGTTGGGTTGCTCTGCCATTTACACTAGACAAGGAGGGAGAGTGAGTTCAGTAACAGCTGGACATCACCTCTGTGAGATATCTCCATATTTTCAGCAAATGGCTTCTACCAATTTACATCTTATTCATCAGCTTACTAATGTTTACTGACTTTAGCTAACAAGGGCTTTCATCCCCAAAAGGCCTTAAATACAAAAACAATGGCAACAACACAATATAACTTACAGTCTAAGTGCTGCCAAATATAATATTCTGTTTTTTAAAAGTATGCTGCGATGGCTCAATGACAGATACGCAGATGTATAACTCTATGCTAAGATACGTGGTTTCTGTTTCTCTGGTATCCAAAGTGAAGCACTGTTAATTTAGACCTAAAAATTCAACCTTAAATACCATGCAACAATGTGTAAAAACATTATGAAATATAGAATATCCGTTCCTCTAGGATTTTAAAGTTAAATAACTTAACAGCAGCTGATGTTAAATAAATAAATAAATAAATAAATAAATGCAGCTTTATAAAATCCTATTTCAAAATACAATTCTAAAAATTGTATTAGCTGCTTGAAAGGTTTACTTTATAAGGATTTTTTTTTTTTCCTTTTCCATAATTATTAGGATACTTTGCTATACTGAAAGCAAATAACATTTCTAGGAAATATCTTAGTTTTTTTTAGCAAATAATTCAGAAGCAGATAACACAGGTAAAGTATTAGATTTTCACTAATCCAGCTATATTCATGTCACAAAATCCACAAGAAATAGGTTTATAATAGTATAAATGGATGAGAAAAGACTTATCTCCCACTTATTATGGGGAGTATAAAATTACAGAAGGTAACTTTTTACTCCCATTGCCCTGAAATAGTCCCCTCACCAGGTGTTTAGATTTCTGCCACTTAGCTCCCTCTTAGATTGTACTGCCAATAGAAAGATTTTGGTATTATTTTAAATGTACTCCATTAGCTTATACCATTTGTGGTGTTTTACTGGGCAGTTCAAATATAAGCCTGGTTGATTCAGCTCTTCTCTATTCACTATCCTTCTCCCTCATACATTCACTTTTGTTGTTGTTGTTGTTTTGTTTTGACCAACAGTAATGACTTCTGCACTCAGAGTGCAGATCACTTGGAGTGATGTCCTGACCCGTAGTTTGTTGGTCATAGGAAGACGTTGCATTTGTTGTTGCTGGGTACTAAACGTCCCCTTCTCACTGTCATCTTCTACTTACCTCCCAGTGGAGCACGGGTGCTGCTAGGTAGGTATTAATGACTTATGCTAGCTGGGGAGAAACTGAAGTAGAGCACAGTACAAAAAATAGTTTCTTTCCTCATAGCTGGGGAAATATCCCTCAAAAGCCAGAGACATAAGTGCACAAGGAAACAAACATCTGCAGAGGGACTTTGGTGTTGTGATACTCAAGTAACCACCACAAGAAAGATCCCATTCAGGGGACTGGAATGTACACTGTTACGTTAGTCAAGCAGTTCCATGGGAGAGGAGGCAGCTTAGGTTTGCTACAGACAGCACACAGTCCACCTGGGATGCTTTCGGCAGCAAGTAGGAAGCGTCAAAGAGGATTTGTCTCTTGCACAAGTTTAGGTAGTGTAGGCATTGAGATAATTATTTATCCTGGAAATAGTACTACAAAGAAGTGCCTAAAAGCTTTTTTTTTTTTTCTTTTTCCCCATCCCTCTTCCTGCTCTTGGCAGTGGATGAACTGGTGTAGGGAAGTTACATAGTAAGATGCAGCCTTTCTCTCTCCACAATAGCAATCACTCACTTGTCCATAGTAACGAGGCCCAGTAAAATTAAAAGAAAATCCTCATTAGAAAGCTCTCTCAATGCCATCCTGGCCCAATTTCTTCCTGTAGGCATACTGGTCTGCATTTGAACCTAATCCTGTCTTCCTCTCCAGCAGCCCATGAGGCTACAAACACTGGCTACTGGGGAAGACACTGCTATGTAACATAAGGGAGGACTCAAGGGGCAACTCAAGTAAAAGAGCCAGGAGGGAGATCTGGGACAAAATGGGCTGAGGGCAAGGGCTCTGCACTGCAAAGATCCTGAAAAAGAATACAAAGATTGCCCAAAGTCACCCACAGGTCCACCACTTCTTCTCAGCCTCTCCTTTCCCACCCAAAGAGTACCCTCACTCCACCTAATCCCATTCTCTTCTTCTATAGTTTAGAGCTATCTTAATCTTCCACTGACCCCATACAGAAGCACTAGCGTTGCCAAGACCAAACTGCATAACTGGTGAAGTCTTGGTCTAAATCTGTTGCAGAATTAATTTCTTATTTGTTTATTCTTATGGAGTAATAGATTTTGCATTTGTAGTTTAGTGTCAATTACAGTGACAGAGGGTTCTGGCTACCCAGAATGCTCCATACTTTGGTAAGTGGAGGTTTTTATGAGGCGTGAAAGCTGCAAAACCAGACTTCTCATAGACCCACCTCTTTCACTTCCTGAACAAAATCCTAACCATCACTCAGAAAACTAATTTCTGAGTGATCTTGAGAAGATATCTGGATGATTTTACCAAGTTTATTCTAGGCAAATGAGATTTCTCATGCAATTTACTATGTGCAACCTCAGTGGGAGAACATATTTAATTTGCGACTATGACTGAACAGAACCCCCTGGAGAGAACTAATCTGAGATTCTATCACCTTCTTACTCTCAAGCTACACATGAATTCTTGGCATAGGCTGGTTGGTCCCTGAGAAAAGGAAATTTAAATATTTTTTTCCATCAGACATTTTAAAAATGGAAATGCAGCCCTTCAGGAAGCCAGTGGAAGCTGGCATAGTAAGACAGGATGAAGGATAGTCATGAAATTGCCTTAGTAATGTTTCTACAGACATGAAATGTGAGGTATCAGTGTGGATACATTCTATCTATTATTCTTCAGTCTAACCTCTTTCAAGCCAGATTTGGATGTCCTAGTAAAGGTAACAGATGATTTTTCTTCTCAGTGAGTCTGCATCTTTGGAGCAGGAAGTTTGTTTCTTAATATAAGAGATAAACTTGTGGTTTTCTTGGTAATTCTAAGGAAATAATAAGAAGATAATTTCTGTTGCACTTGATAGACTTTACAGACTCCTCAGCATTCTTTTTTTTTTTTTTGGTCAGAAAAGGGGAAAGCTTTAGTTATGGACTTGGGGATACAGTGTCATTGCTTTATAAATGACTTGAAATACTTAGAGTCGTGGAACTTTAATAGTAGTAGCACACAGAAGTCTTTGGGCACAGCTATGGCTTACGCACTGAGTGTGTTTTTCAGTATTACCCATATGATTCATCAGATGACCTCTAAGTTGTAGTTTTTAATTATTAGTATTAATTATTATTAGCAGCACGGTTCTACAATTGGTTATTTGGTTCAGTTAAATACAGAAGCCTTGGTCCAGGGATGAATAGGTTTTCTGTTCCTGATTTAGCTCTTCTGGCACTAGGCATTATGTCTTGTTTTGTCCAAGACTCATTTGGCTGGCTACACAAGTTTCGTATGGCTGTATCACATCCTTTTCACAGTCTATCAAGACATCAAATATTTTTTTACTTATGGTTCCTTTTTGGTCACTCTAATTAGAAATTAATTTCACCCAATTTGTATAGTATCAGTGCCAAAATCTGCTATCATTACCCTAGACTTAAAGAAAACTACACTAAAACCTTCGGAGAGTAAATACCATCAGAGTTCATGTTTTATTTTCAGGCTATTAATGTAAAATTCTCCTTTCATGTCTCTTTCAAGTCTGCCTGAATGAGCTGTGTATTACCAGTTGCTTTCCCATCTGTCTCAATTTAGTCCCTTTGACAAATTCCAATCTGGCCTGAGGAAAAATCACAGTACTGAAACCACTCCACATCACATTATTAGGTATATTTTATTAACAGTGTCTCTTTGCTTAAACAAAAAATCTTGATACTCTTTAACTCCCCTGCCAGCATTGTCTTGCAGAGCCCTACAACTTAGACTCAGGCATTCTGAATGGCTTCACACCCCTCTCTTTTCCTTCACTCCTATCTTCTGACTTTTCACCAGGTAGAAAAGTGAGGTTTTTCCTCTTTAACCTTTAACCTTTCATAATCTCACTGGACATAACCTACATGGTCTGTGCAGCATATAAACTTCACATGATTCCTTTCACTTTCAAGCTGCCTGACCCCTACCCACCCTGAAAGTGCACTGAGAATTTAATGGATATTATAGACATACTAATTTTGCTCCTCAGCCTGTCCCAACAGACTTTATTCTAAATGCATGTGTTAATTATCCTAACTTAAAAATCTCACAAAACCAAATCCAAAGAGGAGAAAACTCACACAAATGTAGATTGCATTCTTCCACTACTCTTTTGTCAGGATATTGTAGATTTTATGCCTATGGTTCAATCTCTCGTAGTTTTCAAATTCCTATATGGAATGTGTTACAAAAACAGTGAGCCCAGTCATACTTTGGGTTTCACAGGTTATTTGTTGGATTGTTTTTTTCTTTGTTTATTTTCATGGGTTTTTTTTTTTTTTTAAATTTTATATTCCATCCCTCTTCAATCCTTTTTGCAGGAAATTTAATTACAGAACTGCCTATTCTCAAGTAAATAGAAGGTTGCACCATGCAAACAATAAAGATCTCTATTTAAAAGTAATTGTTGGCTAGGTTTGACAACCCTTAAGGGAATAGGAGAGAAAATATGGGACACTGCCCAGAATTTCTTGTTTTACTAGAAATTAGGTTGAGGCTAAGACTTTTGAGTAGTCTTGAGAATCCCAAATCTACCATCTGCAAGTCCATTCCAAGTTAGTGGGGAAAAAAAATTGCCTGTTTTTACATATCAGTTAATTCATCAGAACTACAACCCTAATAGGTCCCAAACATGCAAAAACCCTGCTGTGCTAGTTACTCAGCAAACCATAGCACCAACTGCCTGAATAACCCTGCAGCACCTGCTGCCAGTATTACTGTTAGGCAAGAATCTGTATTGTACTTTTCTTAAACTGGGCTTGTCATGCTGTCTGGTAACTGTTCTTCTTATTCAAAATAAAACAAACAAACCAACAAGCCAACAAACAAAAATCACCAAAAACCAAAATGCATATAACGAGCATATCAATTTCTAACTGCATGCAGGGATGTAATGCAGTAAGGATGTGTTAGCTCTACCATGTCACATATATATTTTTAAAAAGTGAAATGACTCTTTTTTTTTGGCTGAGTTGGCCTTCACTCCTCACACACAGCCATTGGACTGCTTCATGCCATTACTGGGCAATAGAATGCTGGCTGAACCCAACCCTGCAGCAGGGTATCTCAGCATCACTCACTATTATGGCTGTAGCGACATGATCACCATCTCAGTAGTAACCCAAAAGTCATGGAATATAAATCATTGTCAAAAATTGCTATATATGAATTATTTAGAAAGTTAAGGACAAATTATTATTTTTTTATTTCAACTACTAACCAATAAATGTAAAAAATACCAACAACAAAACAAAAATAACCCCTTTCATCCCCCACATTAAAGCAATAGGTTTTGTAACATTCAAAACAGTGGAAACTATTTACTGTATATTACTATTAGTGGAGAAAAGCAAATTTAATTTAAAATCATTTTTCTCAAACTCCCTCAGTGGACGCCAGATAACTACAGCTTAAACAAATATTAAAAAAACCCTCATTTTAAATGAAGAATAATACAGACAGAGCTCAATTATTGAGATAATAAGGGCAACATTCAATTTGAGACACATTTAAGCATCTTTGCCTCCTGGAGATTTTTACATAACAAGGCTTTAGATAAACATGGTTTTGCGAACAGCAACTATCATATCTGATCACATAACCTCTGGACCGAAGCAGTATGTCAGCAAATATTTCTGATTACTTAAAATATTAAATAACTGTAATTTACTAGGCAGGTCTTCCTCAGAACAATCACAATTTTTCCCAAGAATTAATAACCATATACAAAGAGCATTTAGATGATCTGTTACAAATCTCCAAAGAAAAGAAAAAAACACACCTCTCTCTGTAATAAAGCCCAGTTTAAATACATTCTGGGACGTACTAGTAGTGGAGGAGCTGCCTTTCTACAACACTCAGCTCGCGAGGGAAACTGCCACAGCCAAGGATATATAAGGTAGGGATCACCTCACCTAACTTTAACTGTCTATACATTAGACACCTAATTTAAGCTAATAATCTGGGTTCCCTCTGCAGATAACGGAGATTAGCATATCCAGAGGGAGATTCATCCTGCTTGTATTAGGCATCTCTCTTTTAGATGCTTGTAGATGCATAAAGTCAAGAAAGATCAGCCCCACTGACAGCCTGACAATGTCTTCTTTAGTGATGCAAAATTTCCAAATTCAATAAAGTTAAGCTAAAAGTGAGATCATTTATTTGTTTCATCATTTAGCCTTTAATTCTCTCTCTGATCCAACTTTTTCTTCAGTTTCTCCCATGAACATCAACTTTCTCTGGCACTTTATTTTTCTTACACTGGACTATGTTTTCCTGGAGCCTGGGGAACTGCAACCAACATCAATATCTTGCTGCTCTACTGGTTACAAATCCATTTACATGCATGTGCTCTGAATTCCAGATAGATACAATTGGAGTATTGATAGTGATTGTGCTTTCTGGGTCTACTCTACCACTTTCAAATGTGTAAAAATCTGTGGCAACATTAAGGCAGTCAAGGTATATAGATGAATGCTAAAATATATTTACCATTCAAAGAAGATGGCTTAAATCAAACAAGGAAAAATAAGGAAGAAATACCATTAGGGCCCTCACTTTTATGTGTGTGAGCCCAGGTCACCACACATGCTTCGAGGCCTCTGGGCTTCAGAATATTGAACAAGTCCTAAAGGCGAAGCCTGACCTCAACTCTCTTGTATTTAGGGTTTCTGGGTTCTCAGCAATACCAGCACTGCTGCCTCGCACTTTTAATCACCAAGCCCTTAGAAACAATAGCTGAGATTTATAAGGAAGCAGGTGTCTAAACTTAGTCTCCTAAGTTCATAGCTGGGTGCCTAAAGCGGCAGCAAAACTGACAAGCACCCTGTGCAGTTGCCCACAGATGCTACCCCAGTAGTGAGGCACTTAGCATTTGTTATAACACAAATTGGATGTTTATTAATTAAGAGTGTTTCAATGGCTACTTGAAGTGCCTTGGCTGAGTGTTTGGGTGCACTAATTTTAATATTGGGCATGCAGTCTACTCTGCATCTTACTTCTACAGCATTCCTAGGAAATTAATTTTAATAGTTAAAAAATCATCTTGAGCTGCATATGTGAAAATAACTCAATTTCTACTGAATGACAATCTAATATGAAATAAGATTATTCACCTTTTTTCTTACTCTGCCCAAATCTAGGCAATAAATTAGGCTTCTCAGCATGACTGTAAAGTGCTGTGAATTGTATAAACAATCATATATGGACACCGAAAAATAACCCTTATGCACATTGCATTATAGTTCCAAAAATATATTTACAGTCTATTACAAAGATTACAAATGGAAGTGTCTGTGTAATGGGATTATGCTAGTTAAAAGCTTTTTACAGATTTTCTTCAACAAAGGCAGGGGGAACAAGAAATTAGTATAACCAAACTGATTTTTGTAACGAAACAAATAAATAAAATGACAAATATAACACTGTACAGTGATCTAAAAAGGGGGAGAAAAAAGGAGGGGGGAAATGATGCATTTACGTTTTTGATAACTATCTTTGGTCCTAAATGTGGGAAAACACATTATGTAGCACTGAATATACATGTTTGTTTGTGATGCTCTGCAAGTAAAATAGAAAAATATAGTGCATTTTCAATGTATTCAGAGCTCACTACACATAAATGTGTGTACAAAACAAGACAGTATAAATAAAATTTACAAGTTTTACAAAGGAACATTTACAGGGTTTTTCTTTTGTTTTATTTTTTTTGTGTGGATGCCCACATTATCAAACAAGACCAATTTATGACTGATCCCTGGGATCTTTCTCTATCAAAATCAATAGAAGCAGCCCAATTCTCTTTGGAAGTACAGCATTTCATTGCTGGGGTAGTTCACAATTTTCATAATTTTTTTAAAGCATTTCTCTCTGGTTCATATACATTCCTGCAATATCTGTAAAGACACCGTTCATTATTGCTTATGGTAGTTAAATATTTTAATTCACATATAAGTAAATGGTGTAAAAAGATATACCATTGAGCAACTACTCTTGCATCTGTTTTCCTGATGAGTGACTATTGTGTCTGTGTGAGCATGCACACACTCCTTTGTGCAGAGCAGCAAAAGCTTGTAAAAAACTTGAAAATTTTGAACTGCCCCTGGCTTCATGCTCTACAGTTCTCATATAAAATCTATGTCCTTATTCTAACAGCTGGACTGCATACAGCTCAAACTCATACAAAATATATGCCAGCTATTTCTCTCAGATTTGCTAATGCAGAGTATTGAAAAAAAATGTGATGTGCTCAGATTAAACGGTTTAGGTAACACTGGAGAACTGCACCCGGGTTCTGAGACACTCCTACAATCACTTGTCCATTCAGTGCAGTGTCTCAGCAGGTTTACAGTTGTAGATCTACATCTTAGAATATATCTCACTTTAACTCTAGTCCATTAAAATCATCTTGCAAACAATTTGCTAAAAGTGCCTAGAACTACTTAGGGGTCATTATTGCTTTTATTTTTTTCTTTTCTTTTTTTTTTTCTTTTTATCTTTTATTTTCTTTTAAAAGATAGTATATGTGTAACCTTAAAAAATTATTTAAAAAATATCAGAGCTCTTGGCAACTTGCATTTTCCTGACTCCCTGCCAATTAGCTAGCCATGTCAATACGGTGCTGATTTAACAAAAGTAAATGGCACAAAAGGATACCAAAGTTCAAACAGATATACATTGCTTGGTCATGCTTCTTAAATCTCTAGGAACTCAAATAATCCTTCAGAGGTACCCAGTGTAGTAACGTGTCATAGAATTAGCACTAAAAAGGTCCAAAGATATAAACATCATACTAAAAGAAAGTCTTTATGAAGAATAAACACAAATGATTAAAAAAAGATTCAGAAATCACAGATTTAAGGAAAATATTTTGTTGAATTCAACAATAATATCATGATTTTATCTGACAAATATATTCTTTTTTAATTTTTATGTACATTTAAAAAGTCTATTAGATAAAAAGGAGGTTAAAGAGCTCAAGGTGTTTGTATGTTTATTCAGGTAGTACTTTGTTTATTGTCACTGCTGTTTTCCTTGCCACCACTGGTGGATCCTAATTCCCTTTTCATAAATTCTGGTGGCACTTAGGAGTTCAAGTCTGTAGGTGCTTCTTGTAGCTCTTCTATTCACTGCAGGAAGGACCCAGGAAATCAAGTGTCTTCTAGCAGCACTTCATAATATACTGAAGGCCAGTGCTGTTCTCTCAGTCTGTCACCTCCCTCATAAGGGAGAAATGTCTATCACACTTGGATGCCAGTGCCGTGTAAATGTAGCATTTGTGCTCTCATAGTCTGAATGCTGCTCATGATTTTCTTTTGATGACCAACCAACGTGATCCCTAAACTCATCACATCCCTGGAGAAGATAAATGCGTACATTGTTAATTTTTCAACTTAGACTGCTACTGTATGGTATTCAAATGTGTGTCAAAGCTGCGCAGTGGTCTGGGCTACAGGTTTCTAACATGGAAGCTACACTGAATCCTCAGCTCAGTACTGTGAAGTTCATATTGTCACTGTTGAACTTTTCAGTGAAGAGTGCAATTACATGGCAAGAGTCATGTAGTTACACTGCATGTGTCTTCACATCTAGGAATGAGGCCATTATGTTTTGCACTACGATAATCTTTTATTGTGGCTTTTAAAGACACCCAAAGAAATAGACACTCTCTTGTAAAATACTTCAGGTGGCTTTCAGGACAAAGTTATGTATAGCACAAGATTTTGGGGATCACATTCTGCTTCCTAAAGAGATGCCTAGAGGAACCCTTTGCATATTGACCCATACCCATCATGCAAGTGAAAGAGGAGCAGCTGTTTCAGTTCCATGGCTACTAGTGCTACTGACCTAGTAGAAGCTGTGGATTCTGATGACAGTTTCCAAGCTATAGACTGAGACCCCTAGTGATATCAGGCAGATAAGAGTAGGGTTGCAAACCCGAGAATATTTTTGAAACTTGTTTACAAAAACACTGTACTCTGTAAGAGGAATTATACGTGTTTGGCATCCACCAGGACAAGAATGCTGTTTGCAGGGTGCCAAGAAAACCTGTTTAAGATGGCAGTACCAATATAGGCCATGCTTGCCTTCAGAAAATTGTTTTGCCTCTATAGACTTTTATCTTGATGAAAAGTAATTTCCTGTAGTATACAGACAGTCCCCAGCCAATTAGAAGAAAATTCCACATCTTCATAGTACATGTCTGGAAAAAGGTACCAATCAGGTAGTGGAGGCAAAGTGGCTATTTTCCTACATATATATACTTTGAAATGGGCCACATTCTCCCTCAAATTCTAGCCTCTTGATGTTGTTTCAATTGGTCTCAAAAGTAGGGAAAAAAGTGATGCCACACATAGGTAGCTGGGTATTTGCCCTTTCATAGGATGCTCTAGTACAACAACATCCATTGCTAAACCATTTGGCTTAACTCCAAGTACCATGTTTGTACTCAGGGTAAAGTTTTGAAATTTAACATTGTGTATTATTTTACCTAGAAATTCCCTGAATGCAAGTTAAACATGCCCAGTACTAACTTACTCAATAGTCATCCTGGCAACTGATTCAAGAGAGTTGTAGCCTGCTGCTGTGAAATTATCCTTATATCTTTCCATCTTAATAGCTTGTAACCATTCGCCTACGGAGCAGAAAGTGGTAAAATCGGGAGTGTTCTGGTCCAGAAGAGGGCTAATTGGTCTATGGAGAAGGAAAAAGGAAAGTAAGTTGTTTCCAAAGAGAGTAAAACATCAGGGAGTATTTAGCAAGGTGAGAGTCAAATAAGTCTGGGGTATTAAAAATGTCAAGAGTAGAAAGTAATAGGCCTTTATACACAGTTTAGATTATTCTGTGAATAGCTCTTGACTACTCTGTAGCTCACAATATGTATTTCCTAAGCTTATTCACGTAAAAGATGAAAGGTCAGAGTGAACAAAATCAGCCTAATGGACTATTGTTACCAACAGAAAATCAACCTTATTATCTAGCATGACAGCAGCTGCAACTAAAGTTGCTAAGTAAAATGAAGATGCCATACTTTTAAGCATCTTCAAAAATATAGTAGTAGCTATTCCCATTATTCAATTGGATGGGATAAAACAAAGAGAAGGAAAGAGCAGAGACACAAAGTAAGTTGCTTAAGGCCACACAGCAAATCGGTCAGCAAAAGAACCGGCATGAGAACACAGGCCACTTGATTCCCTAGTGCAGTGATCTAGCTAGTGGATCAAAAGATTACCTGGATCAAATAATGCACCTGAAATTTATGAAGAAGCTATTAAAAGCTACACCATGAAACATAATGAGATGCAATCATTGAAAGAAGTTAAAGCCAGAAAATGAAAGATAAAAATCTAGAGTGTAGAATGTCAAAGTGCATTGGCCAAGCATGAGTATTATTAATTACTATTTCTACCATATCATTTCCTAGGGCAAGGTATACATCATATAAAACTACAGTAGATGATGATCCTTGCCCTCCAGACTTCATAATTTTAAGAAACAAAGAAAACAAAGACTGCCAGTGGTGAGAGTGTGGAAAGAGTGACAAGCAGGCAGTAGTTTACTGAAAAGTGTGTTAGTTCCATGATTTTTACTTTCTTTATTTTGGTTAATTTTTAACTAAGTCCTTTTTGGCTTTGTTCAGCATGATGAAAAAGAAGGGTAAATGAGGGAAAGGAAGGACAGGGAATAGGAAGAAGGAGGAACTGAGAAACACATGGAGTAAGAATCCAGCCACTCACAACGTCATATGAACGCACACTAAAGATTTTCTTACCTGCTACAGGTCCCCAGAGGGGTTTTCAAGCTGTTTGGGTTTCTAATCATTTTGTCCAGAATACCAACTATCTGCTCAAACTTCGGCCTTTCACCACGTTCCTTCTGCCAACAATCTAGCATCAGCTGGTGCAGTCCTGCTGGGCAATCCATGGGTGCTGGCAAACGATAGCCTTCTTCGATTGCTTTTATAACCTAATAGCCAACATAGTTAATCATTTTTCATCAAGGGATATTTAAGAAATATATTTTGCTACCCAGTTCAAGAAATAAAAGAAAAAAATTGATAAACAAAAATTTGCCATTGGTGTTGGAAAAATATGAGTCTGTTGTTTTGACGCTAGCCTTCATGTTTTCAAATAATTTCCCTGACTTTATCTTTGGGCTTAAGCATATAATATTAAGTATATTGTTTTATATGTCCAGAACACAGCTATATTACCTAGTCAAGTGAGCAGCGGGGAACAACAATTAAATTCACCACGGGAACGAGAGATAGATTGATAAATGGCGTTATTTCAGAAAGCATTATTACTTGCCCCAAGGCTTTTATGAAAGAGTGTATGATAGAAGCAACTGACTTGTAAATGGATAGGGACCTGTGTCTGCACATACAAAATACAAAAAGCCTGAAGATATTATAAAAGGATTCATGGAAAATGTTTAGCAGACAGAAATTATTAGGGAAAAAAGTTGTACTCTATGTTTAGCCATGTTACGTTAATGATAAAGTAGCAGAAATGTGCCAGATTAGAGAGGAAGACCTGGCTGAATGGTATTTTAATATCTCACCGAAACAGAAAATTAGATTTAATAGGAGATGCTGCTAGACAATAATATGATTGAGGGAGAGTATAAATGTCTGATCCAAGAATTACACCCACCCTTTGACTTCCTTAGCCAATTCTATTTGGATTTCAGTAAAAAATAAAAATGGGTAAAGTAAAATCACAGGAAACTTCTGTAAACCTTGAAGGCAGGATAAGAAAGCACATCAGGAAGCAAGGCAGATAAGAAAGCCTTGTGAAAAGGGGCTAAAACAGTGTCCATGGGGGATTTCAAGGATAGTGACATTGACTGACATAACAGTATTAGAATTGCTAACGAAGGATGCTTGTTTCTGAAGGATAGTGCATAGGACTGTCTTCTCCCTCTGCCTGTACAGAAAGCATGATCAGAAGCTGTTCTGGACTTAGCCCTAGGAAGTAGATCTGGTTTGATAAATAAAGCTGATGAATATCCAGGATTTAGTGAAAATAATAACCTCAGTCAGAAAATATTCCACAGGTTGTGTGAGAAAATGCAAAAGCAGTCGACTGCAAAGTAGACAGAAATGCAAAGAATACAAAACGACCTTCAAAAGGCTGGCTGAAATAAATGATTGCATCAAAATCTTTTGTAGAAAAGAATCTTTGTGAAAAGAGGAGGCAAAGCCCAGTGGTAAGGCACTCACTGCACGTTTGTGTCACAGAATGTCTTTCTGAGCTCAGGGATGTTGCCTTATCTCCCTGGGCCCCAGCTTTCTACCGGAACATTTAGAATGACAGTACTGTCTACAAATCAAAAATGACTGAGAAATATTCAATTCCTGCAGTAACATCCACACCTTGAAGAATGAGCATGGTGACCTTTTAGAGACAGTGAAGTTATCTGCCAGACAGGGTGGGGAGAAAGGATTTCTGCAGAAGACAGGGAAACTGGAAGAACAGTACTATATAGCAAAGGAAAAATGAACAATAAAATGTAAGATCTTTTAAAGCAGTATTAAGAGGAAAACCAAAAAACCCAGCTCCTTATGCTTAGAAGTAGCAGTGGAATAAAAGTTAAAAATAAGCTACAGTGTCTATAGGACAACTGATGTGCTATGAAAAGTAGTGCAGAAATTTCTGACCTTCTAAAAGGTAAACCCTTTGTGCTTCCTACATGTGATTTACTATAAACGAAGCAGTTGCTTAAGAGACAGCCAATGAGGAATGAAAAAGTAGGTATCAGCAACACAATCACCAAAATATCTAAGAGCCTTAGAAGTGGCAAATCATCTAGATAAGAAAATATTCAAGAGTGTAAAAGGCACTGAAAACATGAATGAAAAGATCATGAACAGGATCTTCCATGTTCACTACGATCTGCAAAGAAACCTGAAGAGAGTTAGGAATCAAGATGATATTATTTTTAAAAGACTTTAGGAATAATACAGAATTAACTTATTTGGTGTGTATTCTGAGCAAGGATGAAACTGGAAAATATAAAATAATGAGTTAGCTAGAGATAGATGGAATTGCTGGGAATATCGAAAACATTGAAAAAAAAATTCTAAAATATTGAAAAGTAAAGTTTCTTTAAAAAAAAAAAAAAAGGGTTTTTTTATAAACTTAGGTACTTTGAAGGGTATAACCAGTGTCTACTCTGCTAAGAAAGGTGGGGGTGTGGTTCCAAAAAACAGTACTCAGAGATAATGAAATAGATGTAGGATTTTTATTTTTTTTTTTTTTATAAGCAAAGCTACAAAGAGAACACGGCTGGACTTCGTACTAATAGAACTGATTTATATTATTTACACTTCCCACAATTTGTTTTTTCAAATTCTGCTTTTTCTGCAAAAAGAGAAAGAGAATACTGTTAAGTCAAGTATGCTTTTATCATAATCAAGCTATCTGAGGATGTAAAGTAGATGAGAAGAGGGCCAGGTCTGCTCAGGTTGCCAAAAAAGAAGTATTAAATATGAGTAACTGGGCAATGTAATGTTATAATTCTGATTCTGGGTACATAGTAATAATACAAATTAATAATTGTAATAATGGAAATAAATCCAGGAGTATGGCAAAGAAAAAAATAGGTAAGCCTAAGGTCTTGCCCTTTTCTGGAGAACTGATCTGCACTGATGTAAGTAACTGAATGACAGCAAGAACTAGCAAACACCAGCAGTCTAACAGGGGAATGGGGTAAAATGCAGCAGTTTAGGGGCTACTGTTACCAGCACAGATTAAGCTGAGGGGAGTCCACTGCTCAAAGAAGTTGTGGGGACTCTGTGTATCATCTGTGCTCAGCTTGCTGTGCCTCTGTGAGGACCTTGTAGGATAAGTGTTCTTCTGGTGTATTCTAGTTCCAGGTCACTGCTAAAAGGAGGACTTTTGCTTAAAAAGAGATCGCAACAGAAATTTGTATCCTCCATCAATCTAAAACAATGATTTAAAGGAAGATGGGTAGAACTAAAGAAATGCCATCTAAAGATCCAAAGTCAGGAAAATATTTTTTAGGAGACCTGGTCTGGTCTATGACTACGCTCACATCCACTCTTATGCAAAATGATACACTTAAGATACATAAACTGCCTGAGTGTATATGCAAAATTAGAAAAGATACAGTTAGTAATTTTTATTCCAGTTAAATACTCCCATTGGTAAGTGCAAAGGAGAATAAATAACTACTAATCACAAGATTATTCTAAAATTTTGCATCATAAATTTATCTATGGTTTTGGTAAAATGTGTATATAATTTAGGAGGTATATTTCAGGACACGCTTGAAGATCACAGCATACAAGAATATTTGCAATTATTTTATCAAGCAATTGATGAATCTTTTAACTATATGCTATTGAAAATTATTATGTAAGATGCTAAAAAGAGATGAAATTGCAAGAAGTGATAATTAGCTGTTTTATGAAAAAGGTTCAGTCATGCGCTTTACTTGCAGTTTTCAACAGAGGGAATACTTTTCAAAATCCAACAAGAAGCATGAAGATATCAAAATTTCTCCCCTATTTATAAATTTTTCCTTGTTGTTCCCTGAAAGATAGGTAAGGTTTGCCTGAGGCATCTTATATTCCTGTCAGACTTCTTTTATGTTTGAATCTAGTACAGAAGGAAGGTGTCAAAAGAAATGAAACTCTACTGGGTGTCTAGGGAATGTAAATATTTCTCTTTTTCTGCCCCAAGGACTTGTTTGCCCATATTTTGACAGTCCATGAAATCTCTGACACTGAGATGTGTCAAATATTAACAACTTTGCACTGTGTCAAACTGACTCATCATTTACACTTTTATCTTTTTTTTATTTCAACTTTGATGTCGATCATTCAATCAAAAAATAAAATAATAATTTAAAAAACCAATCAAGCCCCTGACCTGAAGAACTTCAAATGAGACTCTTTCTGACATCTTCCTCACCTGCATGGCTTTTTCCTGTGTACTTTCTATATTAATAGATACTCTTGTCAAAAATCAAGATTAACACCCATCTGTTCAATTACTGCTGACCTGTTGCTCTGGGTCATATTTTATGCAAACAAGGGCATTGTTAAATCAGCATAATTTATCTGAGAAAGCCAAAGTAGGTCATTAAGTGCCACTCAAAGTTTTAAAAACATTTTTCACCTGATTAATAATTGCTCTGAGGTCAGAAACCTCAGAATTATTTTTTATTGGAAAAAAAAAATAATTCTTTCTATGCTTAGTGAAAAACACATATTACTAATTTTGATGTTCCAATTTTACTTGATGCTAGGGACAGAAACCTACAACATCCACATGGCAGAAGAATGACTTAGATATTTAGGTAAAAAGCTCTGCACCTTTTTCATTTTGTGAGAACCCTAAAGTATTTTGATAAATCTTATTTCCAAACCAATATCTTATGCATGTAGTGAAACACGTATGTATGTGTTTACAATATGCAATTATTTTTTTTCTAACATACATACTCACGAACAAACAAACTATAACCTACATCTTGATTTGACATGTCCCAGTAAGGCCGTTCTCCATAAGACATTACTTCCCACATAACTATTCCATAACTCCACACATCACTGGCTGATGTAAATTTGCGATACTGGATGGCCTCTGGAGCTGTCCATCTCACTGGAATTTTTCCACCCTATGAAAAGAAAAAGATAAGAAGAAAGTTTTCTTTTTTATTCGCAAAATTTCCCTGTTATCTTCCGTAGAGGGCATTCATAATTATTTCCATCAACATCAAAAGCAACACTTCTATAAGCTACTACAGTTGATCAACTACAGAATTTTCAAAGGACTTTCAGGAAGTTTTGGGTCTTAAAACAGTTGGACCATAGGAATTAGATTCCTGCATTTATCTGGAAATGCTTATCCCTCCATTGATTTTAAGGGGCTGCATAGATGCCTGATTTACACTAGTCATTTAACTCGTGGCTGGCTGAAGCTCAGTGAGAGGAATCTCATCATGTGCACGTAAATCCCATTGAATTGTCATATGGCTTCTCTGAAATCTCAGTCTGGCATTTTTAAACCAGGATTCCACTGCAGCAGGAGTGACAGTCATGAACATCGGTATGGTTTCCCAGATCCCTGTGCCTGTTGGAGCAGACTCCAGGGGCCCCTCCTTCCCTCACCATAAGAAAATAGGTATAGTGAGGCCTCATGGGTAGGAAAGTGGAGTTGACTCAACAAAAGAATAAAAAGCATAGTGTGTCCAATGAATGCTTATTTAAAAAAAGCGTCCCACCCAAAAGCAACGGAAAATATAGGAGCTGAGGTTTGTCACAGTTTAGCCTCAAGCTAGCCAACTTTTTGGTGAGATAAAATCTAATCTGCAAAATAGTAATAGCGTACAAATATTTTAATTGACTCACAGTGAAAGAGATATTTTTTTATGAGTAAAACTTCTGTATTTGTTCAAAGAGAAGATAATGAGGAAGGGAACAATGATACTGTACAAAATTTTTAGAACTTTACCAAATAAAAATATATGTTCTTATTGAAATATCAATCCCTAATTAGATCAAGATTTCAGCAGAAAGTCTTTCCCTTTTGACTGGTTAACATTCTCAAGCAATTAATGTATTTCTTTTATCTATATTCTCTAAAAGATATGCTTCTTCTTAATAGCCACATCTCAAAACTACTAAAACCCATCGATTTTTCTTACGGTAGTAGTGTAGACAGCCTCTGGATCATCTTCTATAACTCTAGAAAGGCCAAAGTCTGACACTTTACATACAAGGTTGCTGTTGACAAGAATATTGCGTGCTGCAAGATCCCTGTGTACATATCCCATATCGGCCAAATATCTCATTCCAGCGGCAATTCCTCTCAACATTCCCACTAGCTGAATGACTGTAAATTGCCCATCATGTTTCTGGAGGGAAGAAAGGAGCAGCAGTTCTTGTTAATATATTTGAGAAGAGAATAAAGAATTAGTTTTACGACTTCAGCTTTCTACTTATTTACTACTTCCGCGGCAATTCAACCTGGGGCAAAGAAACTTACTTCAAACACAAGTTTTATTTTCTTCAGAGATAAAGCAGTACATCCAGTTAAGAAATGAGTAAGTAGTTAATGTACTAGAGGTAACAAAACTTGCTAATCACTACAAATTTCTGGATAAGTCCTGGCAAGTCTCTTCTAAGAGAAATTACCTGATGCACAGCTCTTTCTAGTTTGCCTTTATTCTCCAACTCTCAGCAAAATTATTTGCATCAAGCAAAAAAGAACTATCTCCTTTTGGAACCCTAGCTACTGAGAATTTTACTCATAGCTTGGAGTTTATCAAGCAAACATAATCTTTCTGATCTCTATAGAGTGTATATACATCACACTGTCTTGTAGACCTGGTAAGGAGTCAGAATTGGCCAGTTCAGAACACACACTCAAAAAATGCTAGATTTCTGTGAACCTGAATTTCTTTTTCCTTTGTTCTTCTCTTAAAGATGATCATAGTTCATTTAGGGTTTCTTGTATGCTGATTTCCACCATACTGACACAAGAAAATTCTGCTCCTAAAAGGCAGAAGATTGGGCTTCAGGTGTCAGTGGTTTTAACTTCAGCTGGTGGCAATAATAAAACCCACCATGCCTATGCCACATTAAATCACTTGAGTTCCTAGTATATTCCCATGTGATCCTGTCTGACCCTCTCATTTCTTATTTGGTTTTGCTGAAATAACGTAGAGAACTACTAGTATTGTCAAGCCTGAAAAACATTTCAATTATTTGAATATCATGCACATATATATATATATATGCACGTATATAAACCTACTTTTTAAAAAGTGATTATATATAATATTATATATATGTCACTTAAAATATGTTTATATGTGTTTTCACTTTGGTACTCACCCTAAGAAATGCATCTAAGGCCCCATTCTCCATGTATTCTATTACAATCATGACTGGTTTCCCTGAAAGAGAAGACGACAGATTTTGTTTGAGAAACTGTAACACAAATGGAGTGCCTTTTCCTGATAAAACACATTATTTCTTTGAAGGACTGAATCATTGAGACAACGAACATTTCTGAGGCCTCCAGCACTGTTACTGAGCTTTAATAAGTTCTTAAATGTCTGCATGGAACGTGGTCATGATTCACAAAATTAAACCATACAAATCAAAATGTCAGTGTGTTCTCCTAACTCCTGCTTTGTGAACAGGATTCTGGAATAATGACACTTCAGATAATATGAAAGGACATAAGAAACCTTATCTCTCTGCATGGTCTTTGAGGTGAAATGAAACTAGAAAAATAATATATTTCGAAGGACTTCATCTTTTAATCATGCGTGCATCTTAATTTTTTCCTCAGGTTGTAGCATAAAGTAAGTATTGTTTTAGTTAGTTACGCATCAGGAGAAAATCCATTAGGAGTGTGCAGCCTGTTTATAATTTGAATCCTTGACCATGAATAAGCTAAAGTAATTTCTGCCATTATGTTGTTATTTGACTGACAGATTGAGACACTGCTTACCTCTGGTAACGACTCCTTCTAAGTGAACAACATTAGGGTGGTCAAACTGTCCCATGATGCTTGCTTCACACAGGAAATCTCTCCTTTGTTTTTCAGTGTAGCCAACTTTCAGAGTTTTTATGGCTACTGCAACATCTCTCTTGCCAGGAAGCTTTAGACGTCCACTGCATACTTCACCAAACTCTCCTACAATGAAGTAGATCAGGGCTGAATTACTCTGATTATAATATAAATATTATTTTTAGGCCTTGATTCAACTAGTCACCTAAGTGTGTGTTAAAATTTAACATGTGAATGTTCATATTTGAAACTGATTACTTAGGAACACAAAGACAGCCATGTGCTTTCAAAAAATTGCTAAGTACCTTACAGAGTGAACACTTCATGTTACACCAATCTACAGGACTTTTATTTGAATCTTTTAAAAGACTTGTTAGTAATTTGTTGCATTTTTTTTCAAAAATAGGAAAGAAAAATGAAGTGGATTTCACAAGAAAATACAATTACAGAAATAGTAATACCATTTCTAAGTGAAAATGTCATTCTGTTCTACATGGTTTCTTTGTTATCTTTAGATATGATGATTTTTTTTTTTTCAATAGGCAGCTCTTTCAGAACTGCTTTTAATTTAATATTGTTATGGTGTTAAATGAAGCACTACATTATTACCTTCAAGCAGGATAATTTACTTTGCAGATTATGAAATGAAAGGTGTGACTTATAATAATTTTGTTACATTAAACAAACACAAGCAAATATTAGAAGTTTGTAAAAGGTTTCTAAACTAACAGACAATTGGAACTTGAATAAGCATGTAAAAAAATGGCCTAACAGACAGAAAGAATAAAAAAAATAAAATAATTAAAAAAAAAAAGCCTCAACAACCAGAATTTGGGAGAGAAGTAGCTGGAGTCCATTGGACAGGAAAAAGTATGGATGCATGTGAGAGGTGGAGCTGAATGGCACTATTACTGAGATTGTAAAGGATTTAAGGACTGCCCTTTGCCTCACAGCTATGTCAGCAGAGAAAGAGAGACCCCCTATTCTATAGCCAGGAAGAAAAATCTCTGGGGATATATAGAAGAAAAGGGTAGTAACTTATCTTATACTGAATAAAGGTGAACATCTCTTTAAAAAGACAAAAATTCACTGCAAAAATATTTAATAATCTGGTACCTTGCAAATTTATCTGGAGTATGGTAGTTATAGATCCAAGTCCCTCCTCCAAATGAAATAAAGTCAGAACTTTATCTCCCATATACCTATTGGAGTGCCTTAACATTAAGCTATTGCGTATACACAAGTATGCAGACACACATATATCCAAGACATGTTATAGCATTAGTGCTGAAAAAAATGATTGAATTAGGGAAGATTAACACAAAGATTTTCATTAGAGAATCCGTTTAGGACATAAGCTGAGGTCCTGAGAAACCTGGTGGGATGGAGACTTAAGTGCACATCCATATTGGCAAGTCATCTGGTTGTCAGTGGAGAAAGAGGTATGCCTGGAAATGGGGCTGAATGCCTGAAGAGGTAGATGTTGAAGTGTCCTAATGGATGAATTCTGTTTAGGATACCATCACTGTTTCAACATTACTGTTCTGTTGACAACCAATGATAGGACAAGGGGCAATGGGTGCAAGCTGGAACACAGGAGGTTCCATTTAAACTTGAGAAGAAACTTCTTTACGGTAAGGGTGACAGCACTGGAACAGGCTGCCCAGGGAGGTTGTGGAGTCTCCTTCTCCGGAGACATTCATGACCTGCTTGGATGCCTTCCTGTGTTCGCCTTCTCATCTAGGTGTTCCTGCTCCAGCAGGGGGTTGGACTAGATGATCTTTCAAGGTCCCTTCCAATCCCTAACATTCTGTGATTCTGTGACCCCCACAGCAGAGCTTAGAGAAGGAAAAAGGGCTCAGCTTAACTGTTCTCCAGCCACAGGGGTAGAACTTTGGAGGAACCTTAATACTTCCTACCATTTTGTTCAGCCAAATCTCCACTAAGGATGGCTAGTTTTACCAATCTCATAAGAGATAACTGCATACAGAATCAAATTCCTCTCTTTCCTACAGTAGTTGAATAAAGGTTAGCTCTTTTAACACTGTGTTGTACCTGAACTAATTGGCCAGACAGAGTACAAATGCTCTTGCCTGCACAGGCGAGGCATTAGCCTCAACCATCCTTGGGCACTGGCGTCGTGGTCTGAATATCCATCTCATAGCTATGAAAACCTGTTACATGCATAACAACTAGCTGCTCATGCCCTTAGCTTGGTGCTTTAACCTCCCTCCTGCACTTCATTAACAATATGGATGACTGTTAATGAATTCACCACTCATCTCACTCACAGCTCCTAGCCACAAGAAATTACTAAAGGGTAACAATTTTCTCTAGCAGTACCTTCCAAAATTGTTTTTCTTCCAGGCCAAAAATAAGACGTGTGTGTGTGTGTGTGTGTGTGTGTGTGTGTTTGTGTATGTGATACTTCAGAGCCAGGTAATTAGGATACTTGGCATGGGAGACACTGAGGCTTAACTCCTTTCCAGCTCTCTCTGATCTGTTTTGGACTGATTTCCAAAAGCAGATCACTCACACTCAGGCAAACCAGAAACTTGTATGTTATGCATTTTGGGCCAGGATGCTAGCCAATGAACTACTTTTATTCCCAAGAAAATAGTATATTCATCTGGAATGATGCTCAAAAAGGATCCAGAAAATATGTCAACAAGAGTGGGAATACTGCACAGCCGCACAGCCATGAGCTCAGCATGTCAACAAGTAAGAGGCTGAAACAAAGGATGTGTGGTACGAACAAAGACTCAACATAGTGGACACCGTAGTCTGTATTTGACAGGTGGCCACAGCGGGATGGTAATGAAAATGTTGGCAAGGAAAGCACATATCCCTCATGCAAATTGAGCACAAGCATACTTGCACCCTGTTTGTCTGAGGGACATGGCACTACTCAATAGCTGACTTGGTCAGCATTGCTGATGCATATTGAGACTGCTAAGTGGCTTTTCTGGTGCTGTCACTAGTGCAAATTCTATATTCTTCTTTGACATATGATTTTCAGCTGCTTTTTTGGGTCTTTAACATTCTGTTGTTCCTGGACTGTATTTCATTTCACTCCTGTTTGCTATCTACATCAACAGGTTAAAGCCATAGCTAAACCCCATACACAATATGCTTTCACCATAGCACTCCTATTAACTTTCTTCAGAATGATTACTGACACACCTTAGTTTTTTGCTATCAGTCACACTGATTAAATCAAGAATAAATTCATATGCAGTCAACAAAATTAACATTCTGGAATTACTCTGTCATAATAGGGAAAATACATTTTAAAATGTACACTCTTTGCAACTGAAGCGTTTTCAGCATTTTGCTCAGAAGGCATCGGCAAAGTCCAACTGAACATATCTTTGTGCTCTGAGCTGTTGCTATGCTGATAGTTTTTTAATGCAAAGCAAAAGACAAAGCTCAGTAATTTTTCTACAACAATCTCGCATTTCAGTCTTCTATATTATGTATTCTATTTTGTGATACTGCCTTTCCAGCATCACAAAAATTACTAGTTAGCAAGAGCTGGACTCTTATGCTCTTACACACCTGAAGGAATAATTTGCTCAGCAGCGTTGTTAATTTAAATGGTAATACTCCTTGATTAAGACATGATTCAACATGAGTGAGGTTACTTTAAAGAGGTATTGTGAATTCTAAGTGTAAAGATTTTTTTTACAGGTAAATCAGATTATTTTAGAGTTATTTCTTCCTCTCTTTTTAAATAATACCACAGTATGTAATTTACAGTGCATGCCAAACTACAGGGTGATTTAAAAAGTATTCTACTAATGCTTTTATAAAACAACAGGAAAGCAAAAGAACATTTCCTCCAGGAATCTAAAGTATTTGGTATTTTTCTTACCCATGGAAACTTAATTTCACTACATGGAGTAGTGCAATAAAAATGTCACATATCTTATTAATGCAAACAAATGAAACTGCCTTTTTAGAGCTTGAACACCATGGCTTAAGTAGGTGGTAGACAGTTCAAGAGGAAGAAAAACAATGTAATGCTGGTGCAATTACAATCAGTCATGAGAAGTTAAACAATAAGTTTTTGTATTTATAAAATATCAAAAAGAAAAATGGTAGAACAAAAAACAGCCTTAGGGAAGATTTTGTTATACAGAAACAAGACCTTCCTAGTCTGTATTTAAGATTTTGTGCTGCAGCCAGTTTTCCTTACTCACGTGAACAAAAATTTAGAGGTCAAAAAGCCCTCTTTCAAAATGAAAGCGAGAAGAATTTGCACTCATGCCTTTACTCTGACAGCAAATAATAGGCAGAAAAACTGATCCACTCCCCCAGTTACATTTTTAACAGCAGATATAGAAATAGAAACCCACAAGCTTTCAATGTCAAGTAAGACTCTTCATTTACTTATATATTTGTTTGGTTTTTGGTTTTTTTTTTTTATGGTTTGTTTCCCCCCCCCCCCATTTGTTTTTACTTTTTAGAAGCGAGTGCAGCTTCATTGCGCCTAACCACTCTGGGAAATGCAAAAAGTTTTTCTGTACTTGAGGTATAATTATTTGCCTGTCATTATGATGTATGAGTTTCAAGCCCGGCTAAATGGAACAGTTGAATCAGGAAGCCACGGCAGCCTTACCTGCACCAATCACACGCTCAATTTTAATACAAGAGGCATCTAGCTCCTTGGCGAATTGATGGACAGCTCTATTTGGGTCCTCGTAGGTTTCAGGGTCAATGTAGGTTTTGGTGCCTGGAAATTTAACTGTAATGATGTAAGAAAGCATGACTGTGATGAAGCAAAGGCACTTATTATGCAGTCAGCCCAGGAATTTCATTATGCAGAGTGCTCCTTGGAAGAGAAAACCTTCTTCCACACCGCCTGAGTCAGAGCCGCTCTAAGAGACAACTTTAGTTTTTAGGCATCATCTGCAAGCATGCTGACACAAGTACACAATCCCATCTCTAAAAATGACTAACATTAGCATCTGCATCTCCACCTTGAAGTGAAAGAAGTAATAAATATTAAACAGTGCTCAAGAGAATAAAATGCAAGTGTTGAGTGGGAGCAAAAATAAGGCAGGGGAAGGAGTAGAAGAGCAGCAGAAGAGGTGAAACTTTATTTTTCTGTGTAAGGACATCTTATCCTCTTTTCCCAGGTTGTGTAAACAGCAATTCTTTCTTTTATTTCTGTCTAGTGGGATTTGAAAAGCTCCTTTACCTACTTCAATTTGCTTAAACTACTGAATATAATATTATTTATAGACTGTGGTAGTAGTCAAGCTAAACTATTCACAGCACTTAGAATTTATATGCTATATCCTTAGGTATGTTTCTTACATCAGCATATGAACATGAGAAACACTTGTAGTCAACTTGTAAAGGCATAGGAAGGGAAAGTGGGTTCTGTGGCACAATTATTCCCTCTCTCAAGCACCTAAGTGAATAATATGCAGCAATTTGATTTTTGCTTCTTCTTTCTCCAGTATAGCACTTAGCACAACTCAGGCAGCATAGCACTCTGGCCAGCATGTAGTTTTTTTGCTTAGTTTGCTGTTGATTCAAGAAAATTATTTATTGCTCTTCTGGTGAAAGTAGAGCAACTCTGAAAATCTATTAATCAAGCATTTTTTATGAAATAAATTCAGGTCACAAGCATTACAGTCCTGAGCTTTAATTAAATCAGTGAATTAAAACTCACTATGAAAATGTAAGAATGTTCCGCTGCTAACTGATATACTGCTATACAAGAATAGGATCAAAAGTCAATACAAAACATAAATAATTTATGGTTGCTTTGTAGTCTTTTAAATGAACATAAAATATTTTAAATTTGAAAATAGATTGAAAAATAGCTTAGTAATCATGTGTATTTATGTTTCAGATTATATTACTGACTAAAAAAACCCCAAACACTCATAAGAAGGAAAAAGATAGAAAAAATATTTGAGTAATCTAATGCATTTACATCCAGATAAATTATCTGAAATGTTGCCCAGAAGTTATTATTTGCCATATTATGTACTTGAATATATGTTCTTCCAATTGTATTGATAATGCTACATATTTTTAAAATTGTAAATATTTATCCCTTAAAACAAAAAAATGAATAGAGAAAATAAGAAGAAAGTGATAGGTTGACCTCCTATAATAGTGCTTTCAGGCAGGCAGATGGAGAAGGAGCCATCCTCTTGTGTTTGTGATAAGGGGCCTGGACTGGAGGCAACCTTGCAAATCTCAGGTGGGCCTCTGATAGTTCTTTATTCAAGCTGTCATAAAACATTTTGACAGGCCAAGGCTATCCTAGCATACCAACACAAAATAATGCTGGGCTGGATTTGAAGACATTGTTAAAAGAAAATGGTAGGAGGAAACCAAATATAAAACTGAATTGCTTGATTAAACTCCTCCATTGTACTTGTATCTTCAAGTGTAGCACTTGAGGTCACAGAGAGTTGAGAGGGACTGAAACAAAATATATGACACTCTATTAAATACCGTGCTTTAAAACCTGCTTTTAAAAATGGTTACCTGTAAGTTTTTGTGTTAAGTAAGTGTTTGTTGTAAGTTACGTTTTTAAAAATCCAACCTGGTACCTCAGCGCAGAGAAAGGATGTCTAAAAGTTATGGAGCAAAAGGACACCAAAATGGCGTTCGCAGTTCTGTGACCAAGCTGGTGACCACAGCACTGGGTTCTGTCTCATTCTGTACATGGCTATCAATTAAAATTAAACACTAAATTTTCAATCAACAGATGAAAAACTAGCTTGGAAAAAGTGACTTATATTTGGTGCCATGATTTTAAAATGACTGCATATGCTAACTGATGTGCTGGATAACCAGATTTCTTTAAAGCAAAAGGAGGGAAATGAACATTTATAAAGACTCTATTTCTGGATCAACTGTTAATCATTAAGTAGTAGAATTCATATTAATTCATTTACCCTTTCACTGAAGCAAAAAATGCCACCAGTAATGCAGACGAGGAAAGGAATTATTTAGCTAGCATATTCCTTTTGTTTAATTACTGACCTATAAGAACACATAGTTGATCTTTTCCTTCAAGGACATAATGGGGATTTTAAAAGTGAAAGCAGTAGCTCTTCTGAAGACGTGAAAAGCTTATATTGCATTTATGAAAGGCAAATTTCAAATACAACACTTCCAGAATACTAACATTTAAGTAACATTATATTTTTTTATTAATTCTTAAAAATCAGCTACATGGCAAGGTTCATGATAAATAATTCTTATCCCATTATTATTTTCTACCTTTTTTGTGCAGATTATTAATTGATTGACTAAAGCTGCAATGATTCCACTACTTAAATACGCACTGCATTTAAACAAAATTATCTAGGTAGCAACATATCCAAACTCAGAGAGCATGAAAAAATTCCAGCTGATCTGATTTTTTTTTTTTTTTTTTTTTTCAGGGCAGAAAGGTGAAACAGAAACCTTGATCTGATTTTGACTAGAGCTCTGTCTAGAACTACTCATTTAAAGAGGTGTGCCTTGAGAAGATGCTACAAATTTGTGACTAGTGGCTACTTCATTCTCCATGTGACATTACATTCTCCTGATTTTAACATACACAAATTAAAATAAACCATAATGCTTTCATTAAAAAAAATAATAAATCTGATGTAAGCTACAGCTGCAACTACTGGTAGACAACAAAGGCTATATACATCATGGCATGACTAAATGGCAAGGTCTACTGACATGAGAGTTATCAGGTATGGGAGAAGACTGGAAATCCAGGCATTGATCTGTGTCACAGCTTATATTCAGCTCAATTCTATTACACAATTTTGCAATTTTGGAAGTTCAAAATAATTTTGCAACGTTGTTTTACCTACTTCCTGAGTTAATGACCAATTCTAAAAGAAATGAAAATATTTTTACTTTCTCATGTCAAAATGATATTACAACTGAAATGAGAAAGGGCTAAAATATGATTTTTTTTTTAAACAATGTTTTGATAAAACTGAAACTATTCTTGCATAACCCTTCCTCTCCCCTTAAATTTGCAATTGTCATTAACCAAGGAAAGATGTAATTTAATTTTCCCAGGGTTCTAGCAGAAGTTCAGATGGTAGCTGGGTTTTTATCAAGAAGTTTTAGGTGATACTCTTCACTAGGCATGTGATTGCAGAACAGAGAACAGTACTGAAATAGCTGACCTTTCTTTTCATGTTAAATATTCTATTCTTAAGGACATTAAGTTTTGTAAATATTGGTGCTACAGTATTCACAGTAGCAAAAAACAGCTTCTGAGCACAACTGTTTCATTGTTAGGGTGATGCACTGACCCACACTTTCTTAATCTGAAGTTTGCCTGAGGTAAAGATCATACAGTCACTTAGCCAAAGGCCTCTCAAATATTGCACCTCAGAAGGATCATTAGGAGGGTGTGAAACACGTATTCAAAGCAACAAAAAGAATAAAAAACCAGAATGAAAACAACAGTACATCATACACATGCATAGAAATAAAACTATCTGTGTGAGGAATGTTGACTTTAATCTGCATTCCTTTTGTGTAGGTCACATCTTTACAATGTTTAACTTCCCCCTTGCTATTTACACAGCATTTTTAAACTTCTTATGGCTTTGTCTTTCATGAAGTGTTGTTTTAGTATTGTCTACACTATTGCAGTGGGAATTTTTGAGAGGGGGAACAAAAAGCAAAACACTTACAATGAAAGTAAAGTTCTTCATCCCCTTCTTGATCAGCTTTGCTATAGCCACAGTGCCTGAAAAGAAAGATGCCAGTTTTACTGGTAAATAATGATTTACTTCCTCACATCTAAAGTCCTGACAACATCAGTTTTGCAGGCTGGGATTTCCAGGCATTAAGCACCTAACTTCTGTAGGCCCTTTGAAAGTTTCAGCTATAATTCTCTTGACAGCAGAGTTTTAAATAAATTGTGAACAGTTCCAATCAAAAGGCTTTTGTATGAAATACCAGTTGGGACAAGTCCTAAAGAGAAAATTCTAGTTCTGGTGAAAAGCTTCTATGGATAAAACAGAGGATTAAAGAACTTGAAAGAAGAACAGTGTTTTACATTAGGGTATTCTTAAACCTACTGCTGTGCCCCTTTTTCTTCAATGTAAAGTCATTTAAAGGCTGATCAGATAAAGTGTCAGGCTTCTCCATGTGAGAAAACTGAACAGAAAGAGGGACTTTGAGGAGTACAGGTAAAGAACCTGAAAAGGATTCCTTTTACAGTGCATTTACATAGGACAAAAAGAACATCTTGATTTAAGTGTGTCTTGCCAAAGAGGACAAAATGCATAATTGATAATGGGATTTAAATGAAAATTGTCTTTACTAAATATGACTTCTGTTTCAGTTTTGCAAATGACTAACCCAGATTAGATTATGTCTCAAGAGTTCACAAGAGTGGGGTCAGATGGGCTTATGCCCATGCAAGATGCAATACCTTCTCCCAATGATGAATCCAAACACCATGAAGACCAGAATGATGGTTCCTGCCACAGCAACCACAGCTATGATAATAACAGGATTCTGTTCACTGGAGACAGCCGTGGCTACAAACAGAACACAGAGCAAAGATTAGTTTAAAATTATTCCCTGCAAAGGAACTGCAAAAATTAAGTCAACCTTCATGAATTGCAGACTGTTAGATTGCCTTTTCAGCTGCCTGAAACTATTAAATTGATAAAGTTAGTCTAAAGAAGGGCCTCCATTGGAAATTAATTCAAATGCTGGATGACTTAATGGTTGTCTACAGGGAATAAAAGGAGCTATGCTGGAATTGACTTTGTCAAAGTGGTACAGCTATTAGCCAAAAGCCAGAACCAACCACTTCTACTCTCTCCTATGGCTGTGCTGCCTTCTGTTTTGCTCAGTGGTTGGTTGACTTCTTCCTAAAAGGAAAGGCCTGGATATTTGTGTAAGGCAGTACAGTAGGAGAATAATCCCTGAAGAGCTCTGCTCCTGGCCTCCCCCATAAAACTGGCTGATACAGCTTTGATGGTATGCAAGGAAATAGTGTCTTAACTGTAAGAAGAATGTTTGAGATTAAACACTATCTATTAACACAGATTTCCTAGTTAACATATTTCTATTTTACCACTATTAATCATTGTAATTTGCTATTATTACTTATCATTTGTTTCTGTTAGCAACAAAAAGGTGTTTCATGCTTCCACATATACAAAATGGAATTCTCCATGCTTCAGAGAATTTACATGCTAAAATATCCACACATTATCACTCTTTTTATTCAGATATGCTAATGCTATTAATATATGCAAATATATGCATGTCACATTAATGTAAACTGAGGATGTAAATACTTAGCCTGAGAAACCTCAAGGTTTGTTAAATACATTGCTTTCGTGACATCTAATGAGAGTGGCCATTAAATGAGCTCAGCTCTGCTGAACTCTATGGAGATATGCTGGTTTGTAACAGTGAGGATCTAGGCCAAGAGACTGAGAACAAAGGAGGAGACATTGGGTGGTGATGCTGAGCAAGGGATTGTGAAAGTGTGAGTCATCTGGAAGCAGCAGAGATAAAAGAGAGAAAAAAAAAAAGGAAACCCAACTTATAACTGATTAACTAAATTGTAGCTGGCTGGTTAATATGGTTGATTACTGATATTGGCAATTGAACAGGAATGTCTACATGAGGATTTCATGAATTCCACAGAATCAGGTTCCTGTTTCAGACTTCAGAGGTTCCCTTAGGAACAAACCAACGAGTTTTTCCTTTGCTCTGTCTTGGGAGAAGTGAGCCAATCAACATGATTTATTTGTCATTGACACTGTTCTGTACCAGCTGCTTCCCCCCAAAAAACCCCAAATCCTTGTTATTCTCCACAGATAAAGAAAAATATGCATTGAGAAATGCTCCGCCACCCCCAGTTTAATTTCCTAAAGAAACTTTATAATCTATCTATGTTCTATGTTTCTATGTAAGGAAGATCTCATTATTCATAATAACCTTTAACTGAAAAGAACAAATGCTTATTTTTGAGTAGCTATAACTTTCTGAGATACCCAGGTCAGTAGGATGCTACTGCAGGCCTGCATATTTGTAGCATATGCAGTCCCCCCACGATTGTGGGACTTTTAGGAAATCAGTGGTCACTATCCTGTGAAAGAGTGTAAAGACATAAGTAACACAACTCAGTTCCTGTAAAATTACCTGGTCATCAAGGCAGACAATACTACACATGAGAATGTCAAATTTATGTAAAATACAGCATTTCCTAAAACTGTTCCTATCTCTCTTTGAACTTCAGTGACCTCATGTGGTAGTTTCACTGGGCTAGCCCTTGGCCAGCAGCCAGCATAGCTGTTCACCCACTTTCCTCCCACTCCAAGGGTATAGGGGAGGGGACTGGGGGGCAAGGATAAGGAGACTTGTAGGTTGAGATAAGAACAGTTTAATAATAGAAATAAAAGAAAACTTAAAACAATACTAATATTAAAATAGTAATGATAATGGTAACAGTAACAAAATGTGCAAATAAGTGATACACAGTGCAATTGTTCACCACCCGCTGACCAAGCTCGGCCCGTTCCCAGATAACGATCCCAGAGGAGCAACAATCCCAAACCAAAGCTGCAATTCCAGAGGAGCGAGTGCCTGAACAAAAGTCAGAGCGAGCTAAAAGAGGAAGAGACTCTCACTAATATATTGGACATGACATGATATGGAATATCCTATTGGCATATCCAAACACCAATTTAGCTTATTAATTTAAATATTCCTCACCCCCTTAGATCTTGGGCTTGTAGACTAACAGAACACGAAGTCCTTCACTTCCAGCGACAAAAATGCAAACACTGGTGTGTTATCAGTGTCTCTCATAAAAAGTCCCAGGCTGAAAAGCAAAACACAGCACTATTCTAACTGCTGAAAAAGAAACCCAGCTCTGTTTTAGCTAAAAACCAGGACACCTCACTTGCAATTCAAGAACAGGCAGCATCCTGTCGCAATGGTCAGGATGCAAAGCTGCATTCATCTAACAGAGTTTTGAAAAATACCCACCCCAGCCTGTCATCTAATCTATCAGCCAAGTTGAGTGCATAAGGTTGACATATGTGAGTGGGCTGCTCTGCATAACTGCCTCACAAATTTTTGGGTACTGGCATATTCTGGAAGCAGGCTGAGGATGTTATTTGGGCTCTAGAAAATGTTGGGGCATAGTACACTGGCCAACTGGTAAGGAAGGTGGGATGCAATGTATGATGTATTTTTACATCTGACTGTGGGCATAGCCTGGTACAAAGTCAGTGACAGCAGTCTAAGACATCCACCTTTGTTCAGGTACTCAGTGCTGCTTCTCCTTTCTGTGTGATGGACTCAGTCTGTTACTGTATGGGTGAATCAGAACCCAGCTTCTGGAATGATCTTTGTGGTTTGATGGAAATAAAGATTCTAGAGTGGCCTTAGAGGAACGATTTTGGGGTGCAGATGATCCTTTCAGGGGGTGCATGGCATAGCTACCTGTCATTGGTGCTGTCACAGTGGTGGCGGCAGGGAACCACCAGAAGGACAGGGAAGTCTGCCCTTACCTCTGCTTAAGCTATGCTCAGACTCAGGGGGTGAGACAGGGATCTGGTACTCGGACAATCAGCTACAAGTAACACCTAATCTGACATTATGATATTTGCATATCCAAGTGAATGAGGCAATAATTAATTTAAAGGAGTTAAAACCACCTTTTAAGGGTATGATTGGAGGGATGAGGAATGACTATCCAAACACCCTAGAGGATTTAAAACAGGAGATCAGCTGTAAAAGCTGTGCTGCTCCTCCAGTGACATTTTCTCATGCAAGCAACTTGAAATGTACAATTTGCAGAAAATAATTCCTGATTAAGTCCACCATGAAAGCCTTAATGATAAACTGGATTCATGGGGGTGAAATATTACTTTCTTAAACATTATTCTTTATGTCTTCTATAAAAATTTGTAGCAGTGTTATTTCAGACATTAGGAATAAATTTTACATCTGTATATTACTTCATCTTTTCTTGATTTAAATTGATTCATGGCAAAAGGAAAAGGCAAAGTCTGCTTCATGTCAGGTTCTACTGAGTCCTTTTACTTTAAAAATGAGAGCTCTAACAGGTGATAAACCTCTTCAATTACAAAAAGCACAGGATCATCTTTAGATCCATTGGCTACAAGTCATTTAACATAACTTTTAAATATTTCAGTGAATCAAAGGATAAAATTACCACTTAAGTGATATGGATTATCACTTAAAATATAAATATATGGATTTATACTTTCTTTCTGAGGGAAGTGATATTCTATGGATTTACATTTTTTTTTTTTCTGAGGGACTTGTGTCTCTAACAACCAGCAATGATCCTAACAAAAATATACTTCTGAGAAGTTTTACATAAATATGTATGCAATACTCAATATGTATGATATATGCAAATACAGGTATAAAATACACATATTTTACTTATCAGATAATACTAACATAATGGATGTAGTTCTTCAAATATTGAAAAGTGGCCATGCAGCTTCTATCACAATTCAGAAACCAGAGCATGATACAAGGCTAATGTCATCTCTGTCTACGAGAAGGATTTAAAGGAGGATCCAGGAAATTACAGGCCCATCAGTCTTACTTCAATCCCTGGGAAAGTTACTGAACGAATCTTCCCGGGGGCTATCACAAGTTAAATGAAGCATGTGACTGGGAAAAGTCAGCACGGATTCACCAAAGGTAAATTATGCTTGGCCTTCTATGACAAAGTAACCTGCTCAGCTGATGTGGGGTGAGCGGTCAACATTGTCTACCTGTATTTCTCCAAGACTTTTGATAATATTTCACATAGTCTCCTCCTAGAGAAACTGATGCGTCACAGTGTGGACAAGTGGTCTGTGCAGTGGGTGGGGAACTGTCTAATAAGCCACACCCAGATGGTGGTGGTAAATAGCTCCTTTTCAAAGTGGCAACCTGTCACAAGTGGGGTCCCCCAGGGATCAATATTGGGCCCAACACTGTTTAATATCACAGAATCGTAAGGGTTGGAAGGGACCTCAGGAGACCATTTAGTCCAACCCCCCTGCCAAAGCAGGTTCCCTACAACAGGTTGCACTGGAAAGCATCCAGGTGGGTTTTGAACATCTCCAGAGATGGAGACTCCACAACCTCTCTGGGCAGCCTGTTCTAATGCTCTGTCACCCTCACAGTAAAGAATTGTTTCCTTAAGTATGTATGGAACTTTTGGTGTTCCAGTTTTTGCCCATTGTCCCTTGTCCTGTCTCTGGGCACCACCGAAAAGAGCCCGGCCCCATCCATTTGGCCCCCATATTTCAGGTATTTATAGACATTGATAAGAACCTCTCTCAGTCGTCTCTTCTCCAGGCTGAAAAGTTCCAGCTCTCTCAGCCTTTCCTCATGTGGGAGATGCTCCAAGCCCCTCATCATCTTTGTGGCCCTCCACTGGACTCCACCTAGAAGATCTCTGTCTTTCTTGAGCTAAGGGGCCCAGAACTGGACACAATATTCCAGATGTGGCCTCACCAGGGCAGAGTAGAGGGGGAGGAGAACCTCCCTCGACCTGCTAGCCATGCTCTTTTTAATGCACCTCAGGATAGTGTTGGCCTTCCTGGCCACAGGGGCACACTGCTGGCTCATGGCCAACCTGCTGTCCACCAGGACACCCAGGTCCCTCTCTACAGTGCTTCTCTCCAGCAGGTCAGCCCCTAACTGGTACTGATGCATGCAGTTATTCCTCCCCAGGTGAAGGACTCTGCACTTGCTCTTGTTGAACCTCATCAGGTTCCTTTCTGCCCAACTCTCCAGCGTGTCCAGGTCTTGTTGAATGGCAGAACAGCCTTCTGGTGTGTCAGCCACTCCTCCCAACTTTGTATCAGCAGCAAACTTGCTGAGGATGGACTCCATGCCTACATCCAGGTCACTGATGGAGACGTTAAACAAGACCAGACCCAATACCGACCCCTGGGGAACATCTTTAGTTACAGGCCTCCAACTAGATTCTGTGCCACTGATCACAACCTTCTGAGCTCTTCCAGTCAGCCAGTTCTCAATCCACCTCACCTTCCACTCATCTCTCCCATACCTTCTAAGCTTTGCTACAAGGATGTTGTGGGGGACAGTATCAAAAGCCATGCTGAAATCAAGGTAGACAACATCCACTGTTTTCGCCTCATCTACCCAGCTGGTGATGGCACCAGAGAAGGCTACCAGATTGGTCAAGCATGATTTCCCCTTAGTGAAACCATGTTTACTACTTCTGATAACCTTCTTTTCTTCCAGTTGCTTAGAGATGGTATTGAGAATGAGCTGTCCTATCACCTTCCCAGGGGTGGAAATGAGGCTGACCGGCCTGTTGTTGCCCGGATCCCCCTTCTTACCTTTTTTGAAGACTGGAGTGACATTGGCTATCCTGCAGTCTTCAGGCACCTCTCCCATTCTCCAAGACCTTTCACATATATATTCACAAGTGATCTGGGTGATGGGATCAAGTGTATCCTGATGAAGTTTGCTGATGATACCAAAATGAGCAGTGAAGTGGGCACTTTGGAAGGGAGAGCCACCCTGCAGAAAGGCCTGGATAGGCTGGAAGAGTGGGCTAACAAGAACCTTACAAAGTTCAACAAAGACAAATGTAAGATCTTCCACCTGGGAGAACACAATCCAGGAGTGCAGCACAGACTGGGATCTACCTGGCTGGGGAGCAGCTCTGTAGAAAGGGATCTGGGGGTCTCGGTGGACAACAAGCTCAATATGAGTGAACGGTGTGCTGCTGTGGCAAACCAAGCCAACAGGATCACAGAATCACAGAATCACAGAATGCTAGGGATTGGAAGGGACCTCGAAAGATCATCTCATCCAATCCCCCTGCCGGAGCAGGAACACCTAGATGAGTTCACACAGGAAGGCATCCAGGCGGGTCTTGAATGTCTCCAGAGAAGGAGACTCCACAACCTCCCTGGGCAGCCTGTTCCAGTGCTCTGTTACTCTCACAGTAACGAAGTTTCTTCTGCAGTTTAAGTGGAACCTCCTGTGTTCCAGCTTACACCCCTTGCCCCTTGTCCTATCATTGGATGCTGGGTTGCATCAACAAGGGCATCACCAGCAGAGATAAATAAATCATTATCCCACTCTACTCAGTGCTTGTCAGGTCCCACCTGGAACACTGTATTCAATTTTGGTCCCCACTACACAAAAAAGATGTGGACAGGCTGAAGAGGGTTCAGAGAAGGGCCATGAAAATGATCAAAGGAATGGGAAGCCTGCCATATGAGGAAAGGTGAAAGAACTGGGTTTGTTCAGCTTTGAGAAAAGGAGGCTTGGAGGAGACCTCATCACCATGTTCCAGTACTGAAAGGCTGACTACAAAGGAGATGGAGAGTCCCTTTTTACAAGGAGTCACATAGAAAAGAGAAGAGATAATGAGTACAAGTTACTCCCAGGAGATTCCGACTGGACACAAGAGGAAAATTTTTCATAATGAGAACAATCAGCCACTGGAATAATCTCCCCAGGGAAGTGGTGGATTCCCCAGCATTGGGCACTTTTAAGATTCAGCAGGACAGCATGCGGGGCCATCTTTTCTAGACTATGCTTTTACCAAAGAAGAAAAGTTGGACCATATGATCCTTGAGGTCCTTTCCATCCTGGTATTCTACAATTCTATGAAAAATCTACTTAATCAACAGCACCAACCAAAAGGGCCAACCAATTGAAGTGTCAGGAGAAATTCAAGTAGGCAACATAACTAGCTGACTGTGATGGTCACTATATATATTCTTACAAATATATATATATGTGAGTGTGTGTATGTATATATATACTTTCACTATATCTATATCTATATCTATATATATATATATCAAAAAAATTTAACACATTTAAAAGCTGCATTCAGAAATCCACTGAAATAATGATAACATAACATTGGTTTACTGCTCACCTGTACAGCACTTCACCTGAGGTATATTTCCTAAAACTCATCCAATAAAGGTCTTCCTTTAAAATGTTAACAAAAGACTAATTTGATTAGACTATAAGTTCTGATAAAACTATAAATGAAGTATGAGAAACAAATACTTTTGTGTGAAACAATTCCAAAGAAAAATCTGCTGTGCTTACTGACCAATTATGTCACTGGTCTATATGTACTTTTTCATCATCTGAGTCAGAAAAAGGGTACACGAGCATGGTCAGTGATGCATGTATTCTAGGATTTCCTAATCTTCCATATGTTGATCAAAGTCCAGTCAAGACTGTTTACCGCTGAAATTATCTTTGCTAATCTCAGTGGCCACCAGTATGCTCACATTCAGTATATAAAAAACACTTAAGTAATTAAGGAAATGTTGCAGAAACATTTTGACCTACTAATTTTAAGACACTATGGACAATAAGTTAGCTAATTAGGAGAAATTTATGACAGATTATGACAGACTTTTAATTTGTTTTCCAGAAATCTACTCAAAATAAGAAATCACTTCTAACTGTACCTCAGGTTTCTATTCTGCAAAATGAGGATTCTGCTACTGAATATTTCTAAAGCAGAACTCTATGGACAGAAAGTATGTTATCAGACACAGAACTAATAAGATGAGTAATAACAGTTTATTGCTGCTATTATGATAATTACTATTTCAATTATGTCTATTAGATACATGGTATTATTCATTATTGATAGCTTTCATATTCTGTATGGAACCAAGGTGGAATCAAAACCTAACTACTGTGTTTTAAGAATACCCGCAAATTGCTCAGGTGACACTTGGCTGCAATTAGTAAGATGCAACAGTGTGTGTCTGCACCTTAGATATGCTGGAGGAAGTGCACAGAGCAGAGTTGGCATCCATACTCTTTAAATCTGTAGGCTATGTGTTCTCAGATCCAAATCTGTCCGACCTGCTGTCAGGCAGGTTGGCAAATGACCCAAAACAGAGTAACCAAAATTGGGTCTGTGACGGAGTGGTGAAGCTGGCAGGGACACAGGCAGTTCCCATGAACTGGCTTATGGCTGCCAGGTCACAGTGATGGGAGAGTTTCAGTCTGAAGGCCCAAAATGTGGAAAATTTTCTTTAAGCATGCATGCACATATCTACACGACTTGTGGGTAAAGAAGTTACCGGTGTGATTTTTAGACAAATAAGAGCATGTGATCAGTTTCATCATCAAGGAAAGAGCAAGCTCTCCCAAAATGTTATCCCTCTCCTGAGATGTCACATCCAGATTCCTCTAGTATACTGTACTGAGAGAGTTTGTACTGCAGCTTCATCCTTTCCATTGTGAGAGTTTTTAGGAAGTTGTTTTTTCTTTACATGGCTGACAAACTATTACATGAGCCTTAAAGAAACCTAGTATCTTTGAGACCTCTGTTTCTTTACTAAACCAAGCTGAATCAGGCGACAAACTCAAAAGACACTAAGGATGGACATACAGCTTAAACAAGACACGTACATATGCAACTAAAACTATAAAGAGCTTTTTCAAGAAATCAAAGAGGGAAAAAATGATCTGGAGATGCCTCTGTGGGCTGAAATCTCCTCTTCCCTCCCCTCTCCAGGTACAGAGGAATCTAGTACAGTTATTCACCACTGCTCACTTCTTTTGTGGTGGGAAAGAGGTGTGTATTTGAGTGATTTTTTTTTTTTTCTTTGTGTTAGAAAGACACCAGAGAAGAAGAACCTGATATGTTACAAATCTAGATAATTTTAAGAGTGTAATTTGTAGTTCTATGATAAAACAACAAATTGAAGCTCATCCTTCGAAACATAATGCAAAAAAATCCACCTTCACATAGAATTTAATGATTTCTAGTTTTAATAATATTACCTGCGACTTTTTCCTTTCTTGCTTTACTTATTACTTCTACTGACTGTGTTAATTTCCTGTAAGTCTAATTGTTTACCTGTGGCTTCTTCTAGTGTGGCAACATCCAGTCTGGGGCTGTAATTTCCATAACCAGCAGCAGTAAAAGCACGAATCTGGAAAACATACACTGTTCCTGGCTTTAGGTTATTAATAGAAGCTGAAGTGGACTTGGTTTTCACTGTTGAATAGGTCCTTTCCCTTTGATCCTGGAAACAATAAGACAAAAGATTAAATGACATTTACAGGTGAGATTTTATCATGATTGCACATCAACAACTGACAGCCAGCCTGGGTAGTTTATTTCAATTTGCTGAATGCTTTTTTTTCCCCAACATAAAAAATAAAACATACTCTTTGGAGTATTAAAAAACACTGCTAATGCAATGAGGAGCTTAAAGTGTAACATAAAATTCAAATGGGATGCTCATGTTTTCACTCATAAAACACCCAGACATAAAATGATTGCTTCTTTGGCTCTGACTTCATTTTGTGAAATTCTGACGAGAAAATATCTTGACTGTAACTTTCCAGGGGATCTGTGGGGTCTAAACAGTTCAAGGACAGGGAAATCTGCTCTTTCATGGTCAGAACACCTTCACTTGTTACCTTACAATACCTTTAAATAATATAATATTGCCTGTGTATAACTGCACGGATTTTGCACAAAATTCTGAGGTTCTTAACTCAGTTTTCACTTCTCCAGCCCCTCACCTCTGGCTTTTAGTCTTTTCTTCGGTATTGACTCTATGGTACCAAGACGAACCCAGGGAAAGAAGATCAGTATGACATTCTCCAAATTTGAAGCTGTGAGATTACAAAGTGAGTAATAACTCACTTTCAGATACTACAAAAGCTGTAACACAGATCATTATGATCTTCAAAAAGCTCTACTTATTCATCACATTTACTGATTCAGATTATCTTTCAGCATAGATATGTGCAGCCCTGTTGATTTTCAGTGGCAGATGCAACCCTGCTTTGAAGGGCAGAAGCGATGAATTAACCAACCATCTGAATGCACCACATGACCAGAGAAGCATGAGCCATACAAGGCAGTGCTAATGAGACAGATACAGAGGGAAGGAATAAATCTGTAACTCATTTCAATAGCACTTTGACAGCTGAAAAGGATGGAGAACCTTTCCCTTTGCAGTCAGTAAAGCAGCAAAAGCTTTTGCTGAAATACAGGGTTAAATACAACATATATGATTTCTTTTCTGAGATTCAGTAATGGCTCCTCCTAGGTCTTGCCCAGTCTGTTATTTTAGCACGCACACCAGCTGGGCTAGTAACAATTTTTCATATCTTCTCCAAGACGGGTTAAATCATCTGTGAGTGAGGATCATGGTGGAATGTGTGTTGATATGTGAGAAAGAGCAGGAATGCTTCAGAGATGAGAAACAAGTGTAAGGAAACCATAAACAGTCAGGTTGGGGACTGTTAAGCCACAGTGGAACTTCAGAGTTTGGGTTTTGATGCATAAATGAGGCTTATTTGAATTGCCAACAGTTCTTGCATTCCAAATAAATAAATAACAAAGAAATAAAAATAATGCTAGAAATCTCACAGAGCATGCTTACTTGGGAGATTTCAGGCAGTTTCCATTCTAGCCCTAGCCAGGAGTGAGAGGTGAAAAAAACACTTATCAGAATATTTCAGAACCACAAAAATGCTTGGTTTATTTTGGCTCTGAAAGGAGCTGAAAGTTCAGATTGGCGGCAGTTTTTTGGTTTCTTTTTTTTTTCTTTCTTTCTTTTAAACTAATGGAACAAAACTTAAACTGCCTCTCTTGTTCTAAGAAGCTTATGAAGTACTTTTCAAGCTCAACTGTATTACTTTGGAATGAAGGCAAGCATTCAACACTTCATTATGTTTAAGTTATCTCACCGAATTAAAGTCACACAGTTCAATTTATCTGTGACTGTTTGTAAGATGTGCTGCTTATTTTCTCATTAATTTCACTGTAAGAAGTATAATACTGGTAAGTTTCTTTCCATTACAAAAGAAGTTTAATATCAGTTCTTGTCTTTGCAAACATAGGGAACCGGCATGGAAATCCTGTTGGTTATGTAAAGTAACATGAATACACAGGGAAAATAATAAATCACATTCTAAAAGTTATCATTTATGAAAGTTCTAGTATCTTGAGCATTTTTCTGTCATTTTCCACTACCTATTTAAATTATTTTATTGTAACAGATTAGAAATTACTCTGCATATTAAAAATCCAGGTTTTTTGGTTTGTAGTTTGATTTTTTAAGGTTTTTTTTTGTGTAGAGAACAGTTTTGCCTTTGATAAATATGCATTTTTTTTTCTTTTTTAATGTATGGACTTCACTTGTGTGTACACACATGCATGCTTAAGGAATAAAAATTACCTCCTAAAATCAGTAAAATTATCTTAAAATAATTTTTTAGCTATTTGTACATATCTGGTAAATTTTGTTATAAGAAGTTATTAAAGTGAAAAACAGAAATTGGGAGTTAGCATCAACAAATAAACATTTTTTTCCCTTCCCAAATCATATAAAGATCTTTTGATATGTATATTTGTGTAATTCAGCACTGAAAATTAGATGTGGCACTTGATATTAGATCCAATCTGGTCTGAATTTACGTAATTCTATGTTACCTAATAAGCTGACGTGCTCTTTTTGATATAGAGGTTTGCAGAGATTAAATGTCTTCACAACTGATCACAAAGAAGTTCCTTTGTTAACTTCTTTGCATGATAATTCTTTCTTTGTTTCTCCCAAAATGTTTTATAAAAATTAGGAATATGTTTACATGCTACAGCAAATTTCACAGGGAATCTGGAGGAGCCACACTTAGCCTGGGTCCCATGACAAGCATAGCTGTACAACCTGCCTTCATTCTGCTTTTATCCAGCTTATGGTTGCATGTGGCCCTACTTATATGCTTGTCAGAATTTTTTTATTCTGGAGTACTTCAAAGTTATCATGAATGAAGCCCTAGACACACTGAAATGAATGGCAAAACTCTGACTGACATCAATAAGATTGCAATTTCACTCTACCAGAAACAGAGACCACTTCATCTACTATTGAAAAGCAGCCCTCAATTCGTTATTGTGTTGAAAGAACAGGGTAAAAATAAATCTCACAATGCTGGGACTTTTAAAAAGGACAAATAAAGAATATTTATCAGCTGAAACTGTAGGAAGTGCTTTGGAAGTTCTCAGACATCAAGTCAAAGCTGCCCAGCTCATAAGGAAATATCAAATGTAGTCAAGAGTTGGGTTTGAGTGAAACAGAAGGAAATAAAACAAGCTTTATACACATTGTAGAAGACACAGGAAAATTACAAATACAATAGTAAAATATCCAAGTCAAACTTAATAATAATAATTAAAAAAAGGTGTGAAAGGCAGATTTCAAGTGGATATTTTATTTTTAGGATACTAAAATACAATATATGGGACATAAGATAGCAATAATAATTGCAGGGATTTGCTAGTTACTAAAACCGAGCAAAATCACTGTGACTTTGAAGAGACAGGATAGTGGATAGCTGATGGCTTTAATATTATTCCACAACACAGCACGCCAGCACGAAGCAAATAGCACATTGTTGTACATTACAGATAATCTTAGCACTTACTTTCTCATAATACTTGATTTCATATTCAGTAATGACTCCATTGGGATGTTCTGGTTCCTGCCAGGAAAGCTCCACGCTCCTCTGCAGCACTCTCTCTTTCATTACTCCACTAACTTGCGAGGGAGCTGTTTGGACAAGATGTGTCAATAAATAAAAAGCAAATTTGTTGGATGCCTAAAATCAAATGTCATTACTGATCCACCCCATGCTGAGCCACTTTCATTAAGGTAAAAGAAAGCACCTTTTCATAGCTCACAATTCAAAAAGCTAATGAATATTCAAGCAGGACCCTATTACTGCTCATAAACTTAGAATGGAAATCGAATTAGAGTGCAAACAGCAAAAAGTGACATTGTTCAAGTTAGTGAAAACTAAGATTGATGGCATAGGAATAACAATTAAGTAAATTAATTCTGATTATGATAGCAAGGTAGATTTTTAGATTGATGTGTAGTAAATTAAGAGTCTAAATATTTATTGCATATGTTTCTGAAATGCATATAAAAAGAAAAATAATGTTTTAGAAACAAAAGCACATTTTAGGCTGATTTCATATAACTTATTCCAATTCTGTTTAAAAAACATTCTGTCACACTATGTGATTACAACATCACTAGTGTTGAACCAACTTAAAAGACTAAATCCCCTCTTTTTCATTAGTTCAAACCTTTCCAGTTCCATATTTGGTCTTGGAATTTTTTGAAAGTGTGAGACAATTTTAAAAGTAGTCTTATGAAATAAAGGGGACACTGTCTTCTTCCACCTCACTCTACAGAGACATAAATACATGCACGCTTGCACGCATGCATACATACACATACCTAATAAACCTCACCCACAAAAAAGCATCTTTTGAAATAAAAAAACCCAACAATGTACAAGCATTACAGAGCCATTGACTCTCATTTAAAAATCTTTAAGAGATAATGTAATAAAATGTGAGACTGAAAAAGTAACTTGCTTTATCAGCTTATCTCATATTTATCAAAAAAAAAAGAAAGATGTCAGATTTCCTGCTGACATGCAATTCCAAAGGTAGTCCAATATCACACTTTTCCTCAAACATGCATACTGCCTAAAGGAACGTAACACAGAAGTCCTTGAAAACCATAGCTCTTTAACAAACTACTGCGGCACTGGCATCACGCAGAACTTGATCTTGTTCCTTCAATTCAATGGAAATAATTCAAGGGTGTAACGCTGCTCATACAAAAGATAGATAAAGAGAGGACCTTATCCTCAGCGTTCTGTAGTTAAAAGCAAAATGATATTTACAAGTAAAGGAGCTTGGGCATATTTAGAGATCAGATTCAGACACACAAAAGGAAATTAAAATTAGAGATAAATTTATCTCTATCTTTTTCAAGGACATTTTTTAACAAAAATTCTGAAAATTTTAAATCTTTTTCTAGTTAAAAAAATAAACTTATTTCAGAACTGTATATAAAGCTTTCACTATGTAAAATGTTGTACAGTCTTCAAATAAAACAGGATTCTTATCCCATGCAACAAGCAGGTGAACTTCACTTTCTTTTTTATAATTCACCTTGAGTTTAATTAGAATAATTACCCTTCTAATATTCTTTAGCACACACATTTTCCTCTATTTAATTTAAAGAATATAGAATTAAAACATATACAATGCACACACCTGTAGCATTAAGGATAAAAAATATAATTATAAAGTAAAATTATATACAGCACAATCAAGAAAATAGTCCTCTAAAAAACTTAAAATTTGACTGTTAACTTACTTCAATTGTGAAGTTTCTAGCCTTTTTTATTATAACATGTATATTCATGTAGACTTTTAAGTTACATTTGTTCACATTTCATTAGAGGTTCCAGGAGTCCATGAAAATTAAGGACCGAAGCTATGCATTCTAATTTTCATTATGAACTATTATGTTGTGTATTATCAATATAATCAAAGTTTAAGACCCCTTAATGTAGGCTGCCTAACTGATAAGATCATAAAATTGTATAATGCAAACATCATGGGTTGATACACCATTCCAAAGCCAGGATCTTTCTCTTTTACTCCTCTTGCATTCTCTTTCTAAAAGCTTAGAGTATTTTCACTCTCTAATTAGTGAAATACATTCTTTTTCGTAGCTAAGAGTCTGGAATGCAGAAAACTAATTTACTCTGTCTAGTTTTCTTTGCTGTGATTAACTAGTTGTCTTCATTGTCTAAATGAGTACCACAGCATCCTGTCTGAATTTCAGAGAGGTCATTATGTTTCATGTATAATGTTCTACCTCATCCAGACAAATGTTTTCAAATTGCTAATTTTACATTTTAGATGTCCAAAATTATTAATGTTCATATTTATCATGAAACAATTTTATGTTACCTAGGTCACTGGAGTTTGTTCTCAACATTTGCTGCCTTTTGTTATAGCTTATCAAATTTTTTCATTCCGTTGGTCATAGCATTCATTTTTTTTAAGCAGTGAAGCAAAATGAACTTGATTCCTCTGGTATTAGTTAACCATGTGTGTAGGGAAGGAACAGCAATGCAGAGAGGGAAGAACAGAGAAGAGGGAAGATTTTAATCAAGGAAATAATATATACTATGTGAGATTCTTACTTAACATCTATACAAAGTACACCACAAACAGGCATATTCCATTCTTAAGGAATTTCCATTAAACCCAAAATCTCAGTGTTTTATCAACATTGCAAGACAGTATTCAAAACTCTTACATAAGTGCACTCTTAAATATATTTCCTGTCCATTAATATTCTTTTCATTCAAGAATGGTCACATTAAAAGCTAGTTTTGGTTTTGGGTGGTTTTGGTTGTGTTTTGGCTTTTTTCCCCCCTAACTAAAAACATTGTACTTTTAAATGGTAGAAGAACCACATGAGGAAGAAGAGAAAGTCCAACCATGCAGATGTTGGTAGCTCTGAAGACAATTATGTTGTATGTAGTTCCCATACCACATGATATTCCTAAAATGCAGTAAGTTACCTAAGCTGATTTTGTGCCCCCACATCTGCTGGGGGAAGAAGGGAATCATTAAATTGGCTGAATCCCAACTATCCTCTTCTGGCAAGGTACATCAGTCTGTTGTTACTGCAAGGAAATCTCTGTAAACTAGAGCAACCACGTAAGCCAATCTACTGATGTGAGAGGCTAGATGCATATGCTATCTTTATCCTGCCTTTTGGGTTGCATTTCTTGATGTGTGCTTAATGAGAGTGTACAGGTCAGAAGCATTTTGTACTTTATCCTAGTATAATTATTCCCTCCATATTCCTTCTGTGCCTTTCTTACAGACTGTTTTGCATTCATGTTTTATTTGTTCTGCCTTTCTGACATCTTATTTTAAACCTTTAGCCCACTTCTCACTGCCTATCCATGTTAATTAATTAACAATCTATTTATGGTTTTGAAACAACTATGTTTGAGCAAGTCTGAAAATGAATTAAAGCATAAAATTCACCCCTAAATACAAGATAAAATATGGTATTAAATCACAAAAAGATAACTATAAAAACAGAATTTAAAATACAATTTTTGTTCCCATTCCCAGCTAAATGTATAATAATAATAATAATAATAACAACAACAACTATTTCAGCTTTTGAGGTTTTTTTCCTAATCTAGTTCTTGTCACTGCAGATAAAACAAAGTTGTTTGCGATAAAGACACTTCTTACAGCATTTCTAGACAACTAAGTAGCCAGTCCTGAATGACTTGAGCATTCATAATCCCTACTGTATCACTTCAGGTTACAAAGAAGCATCACTTGTCAGAATCATTATTTCCATAATATATTACACTGGAGGATACAAGCTGTTCAAAACACCGTTTGCTATCAACTTTCTGATATACCTCATCTCTTATTTTTCTCCTTCCTGCAGACACAACATCCAATGCATCAAATACACAGTCTCTCAGGGCTAACAGGCAGATGTACCTACACATGCTGCATAAGAAAGTACTTCGAGAATGACAGGCCCTCAGCACACCCATTCACCTTTTTTAAATGCTTCAAATATACCATTCAGCAAAAGGAAAAATTGATTTTTCACCAGGTTTCAACATCACAGCCACAGAGAAATATAACTCTGCTGGGCTTTACTGATAAAGCCTTCAAGTTATACAGATTTTAAGCTGGTCATCATTTTCAGATCAAGTTATAGAAAAAGTTAAAACTGAGGTGGCAAAAAGAGCAGGATATTTCAAGGAAATATTCTGCTCCAGAGAGAATATTGCATCTGGTAGACTGATGTGTTACATCCATACTGCTAAGCCAAGCATATGGTATGTTATTAATATGTGCAGATATTTAGGTATAGAAAACTGTGGTGATTGTTTTGGAAGGCATTGCTTTTAGTTCAGAGCCCTCTGAAAATCTTATAACATTGCTTATGCCTTTAATCTCTATCCTTAGCTGTTCTCTGGTTCTCATGCCTAACACTCCCTTGATCCACAGTGTACTTTCCAAAACACAGAGAAAAATGCAAAATTAAATCTTTTACACTTTGTATCAGAATCACGACCACCACCCCCCACTCCTCCCCAAAAAAGGAAAAAATACTAAACCAAACCAATAAAAACTGAAAAATCCAAACAGATGAAACTGGACTTTCATTTATAAGAGGAACTAGGCATAATGTACCAATTGCCAGCACAAAATCAGCTGTAACACTTTTTTATTGAAAAAAGTAACTCAGGAAAAGAAACATACCTAGCCATTTCTCTGAGATTTCTTAGAGTCCTGCATCTTGAATGAATCTCTCAGTTCCATCAACAGCATCAGTCATGGAAACTTTTGATTTGATACTTTAAAAAAAAAAGTCTCTAGAAGCAGCATCCCAGGTATTTAGTAGCTCATGTCTATTAAAAAAAACTATTAAAAATCCTCAGAAATAAGGGTTTCAATCCTGCAGTCCCATTTCATGCAGAAAGTTTCACAAACGAACATGAGCAAATGCTCCCACTGCAGGACCGAACCCTGTATTAATAAATGCTACTAAATCTACATTTGCAACTCCAGCTTCATGATTTATTATACAAAGACTAATGAATGAACGGGCTATCAGCCTTCCTTAACTATTTTTTTATATTTCTATATAAATATAAATATTATCTTATAATAGCAGTAATGTGCTTAAGTAAATCTGGGCTTCTTCATGTACTTGCTGAAATGAACAGTAACACTTTCACTTCCACAGCACAGGACCCTTATAGCACTTCCTGAAGGACCAAAACTCTTGGCTTCTGGCCTCTTTCCTTTTCATATCATGAAGATACGCAGCAATAACTCAAAACCATCATCTTTTCATACAGCAGCAGAGAGATCAATTTTTACATCCCTGTAAAACCGTATCTTAGGGCCCAATGCAAGTTTTATATTATATGAAAAATTAACACAATTTTCCTGCAACACCGTTCCACAGCAGTTGGGGGTATTTTGAGTATTTAGTCTGAAGGGGACACTGTTAACAGATGCAAACCATGGGAAAACATAGATAACAGCATCCCAATTATTGTAACCTACTCTATTGTTTCTTTTTAAAATGTCTTCACTGTCTCCTTTCTTGGCAGAAATATTCAGATAACACAGTTGCTTTGACTCTACATCTATTTTAAGTGAGACTGGAATCTGGCATTTTACCAACAGCAAATGCAAAATGAAATGTGTATATATATATGTATGAAAATAGTAGTAGAAAATTATACCGTTGTCAGCTCTTAAACGGTTGTTCAGGGAGAGAATACAAAACTCCCTATACTCTATTAACAATCCTACCCAACTGGCACCCTTCTGCACTGGTTAGCGTACTAATTTGCTCTCAAGAGAAAGAGTGTAAATGAAGTCATAACCTGGCCTCCCACCATGTGCTGGTTTACTCTGAAGGGAAACTTAGGCATCAGAATTTCCAAAATGACTAAATAAGAGGGGTAGGCAAACAGATTACACACCTTGAGGAAATGCAGCTACTGCTGTCAGCGACCTGGGGTCTGCATGTGGCACCACACTCGTTTTTTAGCTGCTCTGAAGCAGTGTGCCTCAGGATACATGCCCTCACTTGCTTGTATGGAGCTGCCTGATATACATAGATATCACTTGAAAAAAAAAAATCTTTACAAGGCTTTGCAGGTACTGAGTAAATGTTAAGTTTTTATTGTGTAGGTATTTCCCTTATTTGTTTATTCTATTTCCTATAAAGATACAAAGGCCATTTGTGGGGGGGAAAAAAAGAGTTATATATAGAAAAATATATCTATATAAATTGTTTATTATATTTTTATAATATTAAAATTATGAAAAATGTCAAAGCACCAGAACATGGCAGTGCTACTCAAGTTATGATGGAGATCTGCCACAGCACATCCTTTGAATGCTTGGGAAAAAATGTCAAAATTTCTCTTCCTGTTTGCACTAATTATATCATAATTTTCATGCTATTTTTTATGATAGTTCATGCAAAAAGAGAACAGAAAAGAATACGATAGCTCTTAAACTCAACATTAGTAAACGGATAGATTGAAATTAATACTATTTTCTTTTTTGTTACAGTGTATTTCTCTCCCCTCAGCTAAGTCTCCACATGACAAAGCAGCCCATGATAAAAGGTTATTGAGTACCACTGTATTATGCCATTAGTACCCATTGCTTTGGATCAATGACAGAGAAATTCCCCACTGTGTTTACAAGCTACAGCATTCAAAAAGAGACCCAAATAAATCAGATATTTTACACTAACAATATCCTACAGAGAAGCCATTTTAACTTCCTCTCTGACACGCTTTACTTTCCAGCTCATAAATATAACATGGTGTGCTTACAATGCTCCGTAAGCCACAAGCAGAGGCACACACAGCTCTCTGGGCCACCTGGGGATGTCCTGAGTACGTGGGAACAGGCAATGTAGTCAAGTAATATTTGACTGCATTATTCCTTCACATTTTTTGCCTTTGCTTTTGTGGTTGAGAAGCTCTCAAATTACCTGCTGATCTACAGAGAACAGAAGCAGCAGTTAACCAAATACTTTTGCAAATCAATTAAAACATATCAGGATGTTAGGAAAAAAAAATTAGGAAAATCAATAAATACATCCTTATCTCCCCTAATATTATCAGCAAACTTCTAAGAAAGCTTATGCTTAAATAACCTTCTTATCAAATATGTAGTTATTTACTAATTGTCCATATCTTCTATATGTCTAATTCATTAAAAATAGTTAATGGTTTGGTAATTCCTTCATCAGGCTCAAAACTCAGCAGCTGGATGAGTTTTATATGCTGTCTACTCCAGAAAAATTCTGGGGAGGGAAACCAATAAAAAGAAAGAAAAAGACCTTACCAGAAAGAAATGAAACAGTTTAGAAAGATCAGGGCTGACAGTGTCTATCACGTTTTGGGTTTTTTCTGGTCAGAGTCTATATCTAGACCCATTCTATGAACTCCCCTGTTTCTTCTGCCTGACATTTGGTACAAATATTATTGTCATGACTGTATTCCATTTCTTCCAAAACTGGAGACTTGGGCATCAATCAGCACTGAAAAGGATGCTGAGTTGCGTAACAAGTGACAACATCGACTCCCAAGGTATCCACAATTCTAGCTTTGTGAATAAGTTTTGACATGTCAGGCACAAACCTGATTCTTACAAATGCCTTAGAGTAACAAACCTGCCTCACAAATAAGAGAGGGGCTTTTGTTCTCCTGAAGCATTTGTTTTCCTTTGCAGAAGAAATATTTCTATGTTAATTAGATTTTTCTTTTGTCCTGCCTTCTTTTGTGATTCATCTTTCATAACTCTATTTTTTTTTTTTTTTAACAGAAACATCTGCCACCATCCTTGCAGTAAATCCTTGGCACACAGGTATTATTCTTCATTAAAGAAAACAAAACATCACAAAACTCACAAGGATGAGGATACTCTATTCCCTGGTGGACTACTCAGACACATTATGTTCTCCTTCTGTCTCCAGTCATCTCTGCTGGCAAGTGTCAATTACAGACACAGGTTTTAGGAAACGGAAGGACAAAGCACAATTTACAAATGCTTTCCTCTGGAAGCAGACAGGTGTAATGACTGAGACTGTCTGCTGTAATTGAATTTCATGCTGTCATCCATTCAGTCACAAAAAAGATGTCAGCTTCAAGGATGCTACTCATGGGGGAAAAAAAAACAACAAACCAAAACAAAAAAAGCACCACAAAACCCCAACCCCTTGATACATTCTCATTGCTACTGTATAGCTAATATTGTCATCCTATTTTGACTTCTCTAAAAGTAAAAGTTTCTTTTGCTGGAAGATATGAGGTGATTACAACTGTGGTTTTAGAGGTCTATGGACTAGCATGATTATGTTTATTTAGTGTAGGGTGTCCAAGAGACAACTGAATGTGTTCCAGCTCCATAACAAAGCATTTTGTTTCAGACACAGCCCAGAAAAATCTGGAAACCAAGTGTCATGTGAGAAAAATAAAAACAATTTATCAAATATTAACAGAGAAGCATATAAATATTCTATAAAGATGTCAGCACAAAACCATAATTATTACTGTGTCAGAGGTTTGATCAAACTGATGCTTTCAAAGACATAATTGTTCAATGGGGAAAAAAACCTCACTACTAACATTCCTAAATGGTGTACAGCTTCTGTTCCAGCCTTCCAAATTCCTGTGAAATGCATTATAATGGCACTGCTAACGATGGGTGTATTTCTGAAAGCAGCATGGGTGGTATTCCCAGAGAGTGCAGGAAGAATTCCTTGCAAAAATGGTTTTCTTCCCCCACACACACACATTGTCAGCCTGTACTTCTTCTCCCAAAGAGTATAAAATCTCTAGAATTTAAGGAGATGATAGGTAAATATCTGTCTGGGAATCTCTGCTACAATGACAAATATCACAAGTAACAAGCCTAAAGTTAGTGACTATGCAGAGAAGTGAAAGTCATGTCCAAGAGAGGAAGGTCAGGCACAGCAGTCAGCCCGTGACTCCCTCAGTCAGGGCTTGTGGAAGAAGCAGTTTCACTGATCAGTGTGAGGTCATCACTGGGAGAACTGCCACTGACATAAATACCACATTCAAAATTTCCCTTGAACTATAAAAATTCATGTACATTCTGACAGCTGAGAAAAAATCCATTTGATACAATGTGGATTCTAACAAATAAAATAATTTTGGAAGCATGCGCAAGTTGTTCAAAAAATACTGTCACGCTAAAGCAAAAGGAAAACACCTTCGCTTAAGAGGAACATATTTTGTAAAGTGAAGGTAGTTGATTGATTTGAATATACAACATAGATTAACACCTGCTTATTAAACAGTAATAATTACTTTAGCAATAATGCACATAATTACTTAATAATAAAATACACAAAATACACAAAATCTATATTAAAATATCTTCAGTTTGTTGTTTTGCTGTTTTAGTTTGGTTTGGTTTTTTTGCAACCAATAATATTAAAACTTGTAACAGGAATAACACATTTCTAGGACTTATGCAACTACATATGATAAATTGGCATGATTTTTAAAAAAGTGTATCCCTACCATCTATTACACAAACAGTAAACTCCAAACTTCATTTCCAAAAGACCTTAAATATTCTTGACTCTGAGCAGACATTGGTTCCTAAATCTCTTTACTGCTTAAAACAACCTTTGATTTGGGGGATTTTTGAGAACATGCTATGGTGCAATGCTACTCCAGTTTCTGCTCACTGGAAAACTTTGCACAAAGACTTGTCTGAGGCAGAAACTTATTAAACTGGAAAAACATAAATCATTTAGTGAAAGAATTTAGTATGTGGTTTTAAAAGCTGTGGAGAATCATCATCTTTTTACACACTTTGTAGTGGCTTTACTTCCCTGAATACTATGAGGCTCTAAGGGAAACCCAAGTTCTATATCCAAAGGTTAACTTCTTGGAGATTTAGATTACGAAAATGTCAATTGCACAAATTATAAATCCATTTAGCTTTCTGGTTAGTTCCACTTTTAGCATATCATTTAGGGCTCAGTTCTGACCTCTCATCAATTATATTTTAGTTTAGCTGCATTGATTTTATCTAAGTTATCCTTGCTTTATACCAAAGGAAATAAGATCAGAATCAGGTCCTAGGGGTAAAGTAATTAAAAATGTAATTACCACAAGTGATCACGCAACGTAGCTACAGCATTAATTGGTTACTTCTTTTTCTTTAACAAAAAGATTACAATTTCTTTGCCAGTTTCACAGAGATAGGTTTCTACTCTTTTATTTCAGAAATAGTTCTGAATGGAATCCAGGCAATTTAACTTAGGCACCTGGGTGCACCTACCCTTTAGGCAACTACAGCCCTCCTAAATTAAATGCTAAAGTTCCCTCATATAGCTTTGCTCCTTGTGAAAGAAAGGTAAATTCATTGGAAAGATCCAGAAACAGATCCTGCCTGTTTAAACCGAGATCCATAAATTCAAAAATATCTTCATTTTAAGGCCTTTGAAACACTTTCTCTACTGACCACATAATGAGTTTAGGCACTGATTTTAGGAGAAGCAGATGCCCTAGTAACCAAAAAAACCTAACACATAGCATTTATGTGCTTTCTAGGCGAGGTATATCCCATCTTTCTCACACACTATCTAGAATTTCTTCCTATGTCCTAAATTTTCCTTATGATATTAAGGAGGTATATTCCTTGATCCTTGAAGAACCTTTAGGTAATTAGTCTGGAGTCTACTCTGACTTACCTCTCATGCAAATCTTGCAGGACCCATTTTTCTACACACAATAGTATATGTCTAATTCTTGATGAGATTAAAAGTATTTTAGCAAGCTGATTTTAGCAAGCTACATACTGTGACTACTTACATAACTCCAACTTCACAATTGGGAATCAATTTAATGCTGAAAATATTCCTAAATAGAACTGAAATGTGAACCAACATTTTTATAAGAAAAAAATCCACAAAACAACAAAACCAGAACAACAGCTTCTGGATCTGATTCTCTTTCAATTTTTAATGGTGTAAATAAGTAGTGACTGCACTGACTCTTTTCATCCTGGATGTTGAACTTTAATCAATACTCAGGAGGAAGGAGATGAAAATGGAGCTCTTTGCAGTAACAAAAGACCAGGCAATGTTTAGGCAGAAAGGTTAACTTAAAAAAAAAAAAAAAGAAAAAAAAAAAAAAGATACAAAGCTGTTTCTGTTGTATTTCAGAATTACTCAATATATTGGAAAAAATAAGCAAAAATGCATAAGCCTCCTTGGATAGTTTATTTTGGTTCTATTTATCCTAAAAAATCACAGAATCACAGAATGGTTGAGGTTGGAAGGGACCTCTGAAGGTCACCTAGTCCAACCACCTTACTCAAGCAGGGACTCCTAGAGCACACGAACTGCGATTTTGTCCAGATGGCTTTTGAATATCTCCAGGGAAGGAGATTCCACAACCTCTCTGGGCAACCTGTACCAGTGCTCAGTCACCCTTACAGTAAAGTTCTTCCTTACATTCAGGTGGAACTTCCTATGCTGCAGTTCATGCCCCTTGCTTCTCATCTATTGTTGGGTGCCAATGAGAAGAGTCTGGCCCCGTCCTCTAGACACTCTCCCTTTAGATATTTATACACATTAATCAGATCCCCTCCGAGTCTTTTCTCCAGGCTGAACAGGCCCAGTTCCCTCAGCCTTTCCTCATATGAAAGATGCTCCAGTCCTTTAATCGCTGTAGTTGCCCTTCACTGGACATGCTCCAGGAGTTCCATGTCCTTTCTGTACTGGGGAGCCCCAGAACTGGACACAATACTCCAGGTGGGACCTCACTTGGGCTGAGCGGAGGGGGAGGATTACCTCTCTTGACCTGCTGGCAACACTCTTCCTAATACAACCCAGAATACCATCAGCCTTTCTGGCCACAGAGCACACTGCTGGCACAGAGCACCTTGCTGTCCACCAGGACTCCCAGGTCCTTCTCCGCAGGGTTGATTTCCAGGAGGTCAGCCCCAAACCTGTAACTGGTGCATGGGGTTATTCCTTCCCATATGCAGGACCCGCTACTTTCCCTTGTTGAACCTCATGAGGTTCCACTCTGCCCATCTCCACAGCCTGTCGAGGTCCCTCTGAATGGCAGTGCAGCCGTCTGATGCATACAACACTCCTCTCAGTATCATCAGCAAATTCACTGAGGAGACACTCTGTTCCTTCATCTAAGTCACTGATGAATAGGTTGAACAACACTGGACTTGGTATTGATCCCTGGGGGACACCACTAGATACAAGCCTCCAACTTGATTCCACACTGTCAATGGCAACCCTCTGAGCTCTGCCATTCAGCCAGTTCTCAATCCACCCCTACGTCCAATCATCAAGTCCACACTTCTTGAGTTTGCCAGTGAGGGTGTCATGGAAGACACTATCAAAAGCCTTGCTCAGGTCCAAGTATACAACATCCACTGCCCTTCCCTCGTCTATCCAGCCACCTATCCTATCATAGAAGGCCATCAGGTTAGTTAAGCATGATTTAATTGAGTTACCCTTTGGTGAATCCATGCTGACTACCCCTGATGTTCTTCTTGTCGTTCACATGCTTAGAGATGGCCTCCAGGATGAGCTGTTCCATTACCTTTCCAGGGATTGGGTTAAAGCTGACTGGCTTGCAGTTCCCTGGATCCTCCCTCTTACCCTTCTTGAAGACAGGGGTGACATTTGCCTTCTTCCCATCTTCAGGAACCTCTCCTGATTGCCATGACCTCTCAAAGATGATCAAGAGTGATCATCTACCAATGACTTCAGCCAGCTCCCTCAGCACACATGGGTGCATCCCATCAGGGCCCATGGACTTGTGGGTGTTAAGGTTACACAGTTCATCTCTAACCCAATACCCATCGACCAGGGAAAGTCTTCCTTTTTCCAGACTCTCTCACTGCTCTCTTGGGACAGGGATTCCTGAGGGGTGGAAAAAGGAAGACTGAAGCAAAGAAGGCATTCAGTAACTTTGCCTTCTCCATGTCCTCTATTACCAGGTACCCTGCCCCATTCAGTAGTGGCCCCATATTTTCCCTGGCCTTCCTTTTGAAGGAATGATGTATTTAAAGAAGCCCTTGTTGTCTCTCACCTCCCCTCCTAGATTTAGTTCCAGTTGGGCCTTGGCCTTCCCTGTCACATTTCTGCATCCTTTGGTGATGCCCTTATATTCTTCCCAAGTGGTCTGTCCTTGCTTCTACCTCTTGTACACCTCCTGCTTATGTTTGAGTTTTGCCAGGAGTTCCTTGTTCATCCATGTCAGCCTTCTCCCCCTTTTGCTCAGCTTGTTGTACAGAGAGATGCATTGTTCTTGAGCCTGGAGGAAGTGATGTTTGAATATTAACCAGCTCTCTTACACCCCTCTTCCTTTAAGGAAGATCCCATGGGATTCTTCCAAGAAAGTCACAGAAGAGGATAAAGTTAGCTCGTCTGCAGTTCAGGGTTGCAGTCTTAATTACTCCCCTGATTCCTCCTAACAGGATCCTGAACTCCACAATCTCATGGTCACTACAGCCAAGGCTGCCCCCAACCTTCTTATCCCCAACTACTCCCTCATTATTTGATAGGACAAGGTGCAGCAGCACTGGATAGCAGGTTGTAAAGGATACAGCAAAAAGACAGCAAAACTGGAATGTCACAAAAGAAAAGTTCTGAGTCATAACCGCAGAATTATCCTGTGTTTTAAAGAAAATTACTACTTTCCTACACAGACTGTGTAGACCATTTTTCAATTACTATTTTTGTATGAGAGGCTCCAAGTCGACAGTAGAAATTAATGCTACCTACATGTATATATAGCACAGAAGTTGTATTCACCACTAGCATCAAAAGACTTAAATTTAGTGATTCCAAGTCACATCACCAGTAAAGCAACTCAAATTACATGAGTGAGCACAGTGTACAATATGGTTCTTATTTAGATTAGTCAAAGAATATGACATAATTCAGACCAATAGTGTATTAAATACCAGAATATGCAAGGTTGCCCAGTATGTAAACAGAAACAGAAATAGGATTATATCCTCTAAATGGCAGTCTATTGCCTTATACATTTGAAAAAGCTCCAGTGTAATTATTTACATTCATGAATGCATTATAATACACATATTAAGATGGATATACATCAGAACCATGAACATCTATAGCTTGTTTCCTTAATGTATATGGTCTCAGTACTGCTTACTGTAAGAAATGAAAAAAATAAATTATTGGCACAGGAATTTCCCATGACAGTAAATATCCTGAATGTTCATTACTCTCCCTTAAATGTGCATGCAAAAACACTGCCTCAGAAAACAGCTATGCTATGCCACTTAGAAACTCCTCTCATGATCATTCAATGATAAAAATACTCAATCTACTCATTACCTAGATATGAGTTTCTGTAGCTCTTTATGTGAGCCCCACTGAAAAAGGTAGAATAGTAGAGAGGTTATTTAACTAATCAAAGCTGTACTGCACACATGCTCAGGGATAATTAAAAAAGAAAAAAAATCCCCCTTTGTTCTTATTAGCTAACAGTGGTTGAATTGTCATAAAATAAAGCTGGCAATGATTAGGGCATGTCTTATTTTAAATCTCTACTTGAAGGGTTTTTATTTTTTTTTAATCTTGTAATTTCTCTAATCCAAACTAAATTAAAGGTTTATGAAATATGCATGTAAAGTCAGATAATATAAGGACTCATGGCACTTTTATAATAACATTTGTTTCCCACAGGAACCAATCAGAGCTTCATACATGCAGTGTGTATGCTGATTAAATGGGATAGATACCTTCAAACAGACGTGATTGCAAACTGATTTTAAGAGTGAAGCAACCAACTAGCTTACCTTTATTAAAAAAAAACCCTTTTATTATATACTGGATGCATATGTTGCAATGCTTAAAGTAGTGTGCAATTTATCAATAAATACAATTCTCCTTACCTGAAGGCAAATTTCACCCTTTCCCAAAGTGTGCAATACCTGCCTGGACTGATCCCATCCAATTTTGCACCTGAGATATTAAAATACAAGTCTAGCCTCCTTAAGTTCCTTTTAGCTATTGAAGAAAGAGATTCTACTGTTGATTTAGATCTTATGGTAAGCAAGTCTTAGGTGGGCCTTTCAGTTAGCTGCTGCTCCAGATGTGTCTTGAGATGGAACCTACATCACTTGATTGGTAGGACTGTTTTTTTCATGCTACATCTTTTACAGGTTTGGGGTTTTTAAATTATTTTGTTATTATTATTAATGTTAAGTGGTTAGTCTAGTATTTGTGGTTTGTGGCAGAAAGAGAGCAATGTTAATTTCTGGTATTTGTGTCAACTGATTACCCAAAGCTGGAAACTAGCCTCTCTATTTCAAACTCTTGAGTCTATGCAGTAGGTGTCTAGTGAAAAACCCTCTCAAGAAGATATCTAATCAAGGAAAGGGGCCTCCAAAAGATCTTTAAAGAGACATCCTATCTGGTACAGCTCAGGCAACCAGAGAGGGAGGCAAGACCTGCCTCTGAGGGAGCTTGGAATCATCTGCTGCTCTTCAGGAGGTAAATGAGGCATGTCCTTTAAGTTGTTTGGCTTACTCAGAGCTTAAAATTTGTGTCGATATGTGATACACAGCAAAGTTTGGCAGATGGAGTCTACCACCTACCCACCTTTCTGCTGCAGTCTTTAACTTTTCTCCAGTATCCTAGAAACTGCTCTCACCCCCTAAATACAATCAGACCTCTGACTTTCTGCAACTGATTTACACAAAACTGTATTCTAAGAAACAAAGTTACGTAAAAGATACATAGATATACATGATAAATTAGGATTGTAACTAATGTAGGTTTGTGAGGTGTAACCTGCAAAAAGCTAGCCAGCTGTACAGCACACTAGCCACATATATATGTCTTAAGTGACTGAGCGTGGACTGAAGATACAGGATCACTCAAAATAATGCTTAAACTGTACATTTTACTGTACAGTCAGTCTATCCAAATGACATACTGTGTTGTTAGGTATGTACTTCTTCCCTTTTTAATTCTGTGGCAAGCTGCTGGCAAAATAATTTTTAAAAAATACAATAAATAATGAATAAGATATTTTAAAATACTTACACATATTTAATAACAAGCTAGAGCTCAAAAAACCCCTCTCAAAACCACCAACCAAAACCAGCACCCCCCCCCCAAAAAAAAACCCCAACCCAAAAACCCAAACCAACCAAACAAAAAAACACCAAGAAAGAAAATTTAGACCTGCAACATTTTTGTGCAAAAATAGATTCAATTACTGTGAAAGTATCCTAATTGCTCCTTTATTCCAGTTTTCATACTAGTCCATAGCTCAGGGATTATGGCACAGGAGGGAAGGGAAGGGAAGGGAAGGGAAGGGAAGGGAAGGGAAGGGAAGGGAAGGGAAGGGAAGGGAAGGGAAGGGAAGGGAAGGGAAGGGAAGGGAAGGGAAGGGAAGGGAAGGGAAGGGAAGGGAAGGGAAGGGAAGGGAAGGGAAGGGAAGGGAAGGGAAGGGAAGGGAAGGGAAGGGAAGGGAAGGGAAGGGAAGGGAAGGGAAGGGAAGGGAAGGGAACATGGGTTTTTTTCAGTCAGTGCTTTCCTTCTAAGAAATCAGATGCCTGTATCTGCCTCATTGACTTTAACATGAAGAAAGCAAAATCTGGAAAAAATCCTGCTCAGCCCTGACTGTGTAACAGCAACTGAAGTGCCATGACTGGTCTTGAGTACTGGCTCAGTGCTTCCAGAGGGTCAGGAATGCTAGCAGTTGGCTAGAGTTTAAAGGGAGATTAATTGTTGGGGAAAAACAAAACCAAACCAAAACAACAACAACAAAGCAGGTTAAACTGTCTGCATAGATATAAACAAAGGCAATAAATATGTTAGACTAAAGACATTCTCCTTACCTATAGAACATCAATGTTTATCAGAGGAACTTTTATCTTGTTCTTAACAAATTGAATCATGCAAAAACAAGATCAATAAGGGAGGATGTCTTTAAAGCTCCACTTTAGTATAATCAAAATTACTTTGAAGAGCTGGCTGTGTGTTTGTGGAGAGTTAGCAAACTGTCCCTGCAGGCGCTGGTGACACTAGGCAGCTCAAAATACAGTATTTCACTTGAAGCATATCTGACTCACTCTATTGGCATAAACATCACATGTTTAGCATTAACCGCTTTTACAACCTGCTTTATAAATATATTTTACTTCCCTTTCCAACGGCTGTCTTCTCCTTTCTTTTGTTGCAAACATTTTTGCTTGTTACTTTTGCCTCTGACAGTTTGACGGTTATTACCTTAAGACATTGCAGGTGTTCTTTAGTTCTTTTCAGAGAATCATCTAGGTACCTAAAGCCTTCAGCACATTAACGGATGACTAATTTTTAATGGTACACCTAAAAGAATAAAGATCAAAGGCAGAAAATACAAATAAAAATAAAATGGTGACAGGACAACCTAATGCTTTTCCAAAAAAATCCAGCTTTATTATTTTTAAGCTGAAATGAAGAATAGTCTAATCACTGGCACTTTATAACATGGCACTGCAACACTCAGGTTATAACAAATGAAACACACTATCCTCTTAATTAGGCTATTAATCAACAGAGCAAACGGTGGATCAACAGTGCTACCATTCTGTCACTGGTTAACCAGATAGTGGCAGTTTTGCAGGAATGTTATTTTTACTTAAACAGCACCCTTTGCCTCAGTCATTCCAGGACTGACAGCAAATATTCCTTCTTTCTTTTGTCTCCACAGCGAAATCCCTTCGCCAGGAATCAAGAATTTGGAAGAGAATAATTTCATTTGGGAACCAAATTTACGAGTTTGAGGTTCAGAAATGTCCACTGGCCTGCATCAACTTTTCCTGGGTCGTTTCTGAATTAAAATTGAGATGGGCAAGTCTCTCTTTCTCTTTTGAAAATAATGCAGACAAGAGAAGAAGAAAGGTCAGCCTTCCTACTATATATCTGTTATACTATTGCCTCTTTGCTATGAATGCCTGATAAGACTGATCTGCATTTTCTTCTATAGACTGTCATCATTCCATCTCCTCTTGTTTTGTCTGTATTGAAAAGTAAAAACAATGACAAAGTGTTTCTGGCATTAACTCAACTGTAATTTATGTTATGTTTCATGCACTTAAATGGGCTGAAAGATTTAAAATAAAGTTGTTTAGTTTGAATAACGAAGTGGTATTGCTTAATGAAACCTAAATTCCATAGAATTTGCAGTATGAAATGGGGACAAAGGCTGTAAGCTTCTCTACAGTAGAAGAATCAAAGAGCACAGAAAAGGCAAACTTCTTAAATCTAGCAAGATAGAGGCATTGTAAGAAGGCTATATCAAGCCATTTGAAGGATAAATATGAGAGGTGACCCAAGTTTACACATAGTTTAGAGCAATCTCAGGAAATTATACTTCTAAGTCTCCTCTAATATTATTATAGAAAAAATTACTTAACTGTAAGTTAACTGAAACTTACCTAACTTAATCTTTTATTACCTACAGAAAATCTTACTACAGAAGACATTCCTCTGCGACCTTTGCACATAGCAGATGAAGAAGAGGATTAAAAGTAACGTAAGTAAAAGAGGGATGTACTGGTTTTGAGTGAATTGTTTGAGACAACTGTGTTTCAACAGAGATTGTCCAAATTGGGCTCTTTTTTATATCCTATGATTATCTTTTATCCTTTAAATTGTAAATGGTGAATTTAATTTAAAATAATAAATAGGACACGGTGCCATTCTCCACCGCTCTGAGTTTTGGCACAATGACCTAAAAAAAGCCAGTACATATCATCTATACTAGTAGCCTGCATCCCCCAAGGGACTGGAAGGTAGGTGGTATGTACCACTTGAGAGAGAGGCCCCAAGAGCAGAATGCTGCCAAGGGATGGAAAAACAAATTATGTCTTTTAGTCACTGGAGTCATCCAGCTTTGTATTAAAACACAGATATAATTAAAAAAAAGTTACTAGACTAAAACAGAGATAACAATGAAATTCATTTTTGTCCTCGTTCTTTTTCTTCCTGACTTTGTTGACATAGTTTTCAAAAACAGTTTTCTTCTAAATAAAACTTACATGTCTGGTTTTGGATTTTTTTTGAATTCTCAAAAGATTTTTTTTTTTTTTCAAGTTTATTCTTTTGAAATTGCCAGCCTTAAAAATGGTTTATTTAATGCACTCTGTAAAACTATTTCTCTCTTAGACATATACTTTTATTTACTGACTTGGGGTTTCCATCTCTCTTTTTAACTTTCTAAGTTTATTTTACTGTTTGCATTCTTTCCCAGCCTTGAGGTAAACAACACCACCATCTATGTATCTATCAGGTTGCAGCTTTTTAACTCAAACTCCCTGCACAATGAAGGCTGGGCTTTCATTCAAGACATATCATGTGGCACCTTTTTTGTTTGGTTTGCTTATTTATTTTCTGGTCTATCTATTCATTGTGACATCAGCTGTAAATAGAAGCTAATACACCTGCTTTGTTTTAACTGCTCACCATTCAAATAATTTTGCTCACCAGAAACAATCAATACTACAAATAACTTATGCATCAATGACATAAAAGAAACAAAAAAGTGTTAAACTGGTGACCCCCTAATTATCACATATTTATTGAGACAATGGCAATTATATTTTGTATTGCCAGGACATTGATTTTTGCCACCTAATGAATCTTTGTATCCCAAGAGCATGCTATTCTTTCTTGAGATAGATAAGAGATCTCCGATTACACATAGAGATGTTATTGGGAAAACACTGTAATTTTTCATTTTAGTGTTTTTTTTATTAATGAGAAATGGAAAATTGGATTTGTTGAGATAATTATCACCCCCAAACCCACTGAAAATAAATATCACAAAACAAAGAAACAAAATCCACCAAAGTGATGCTGATAACAAAAAAAATCACTACATTATGTTTCCCTCATTAAAAAAAAAAAAAAGTAATATGCCCATGCAAAGGCAAGCCTGAGTTTTGCAATACAGGTACCAGCTGCTACCATTGTATATTTTAAATAGGTTCTCTCATTTAATGATCTAAATTTGCTTAGTCATAATTCCACGTAAAATATGTATAGTTTATTAACATTTATTAAAATATTCTGTGAAATATTACTTTTGAAGCATGATGATCAAAAATAGTACAAGAAGCCAAAAACTTCAGTACTAACAGAAATACAGCCTTCTCAGACGTTCGAGACTTCCATACAAAATGGAGCTGTGGAACTGAAGTACTTTATGCATCAGCATCTGCATCAGTGACTGGAAAGTGTCCGAGCGCCTCATTCTCTAATGGTGACTTCGGGCCAGAAAACCTAGGTTCATCATCATGCAATTTTAGGCACTAAGTGGCACACTAAAGTTTATTTTTAGTCTCCAAGACTCACTAGAGTAAAGACACATTCTGATCTAACATACGTATGTCTTGCTGTTGGATTTAGGAGAGCTTAAAAAACCCCCACTTTATCACTAGCATACAGACTTCTGGTTAGGTGCTAAACTGAAAAGGATTAAAACTCGGCCAGAGTCCTTATCTAGAAAGTGTATGTGACTGAACTTGCGCTGATGTATTGTCCCAGGGGAGTCCAGAAAAGCAGATTTTTTTATCAAAATATGATCTACTGTGCAATTCCAATCTCAGCTGGCCAAAGCTTGCCACAAAGGTCAGAAAAGCTAGCATATGGGATAAAACAAAGCAAAACAAAACACTGAACAACAGCCTAACAAAAATGTATTTCAGACTGGAATTAACAGGGTTTACTTGTTCAGTTTTTTATCTTCTTACTCCTCCATTTTTAACTGTGGGAGTGGTGGCATTCCTTTCTAAAACAAGGTGAGAGGAGAATTCAGGGCACTTACTTCACTGTGCTGTTTCTGCTAAAAGCTGAGTTTCTTCAAGTGTAAACATCAGTCTAGTGATAGATGCTAACAAAATGCAGGAAAACAAGATTGTGAGCCGGCTGTATCTCTGTTCCAAATAGGTTTCTCCTCTGTATATCTAGGCTTGGACACAGCTCAAGAAGAAAATGCTCCTGCCATCCAAAGGAAACTGTCATTCTCAAAGGAAACTGTCATTCTAACATTTACTGTTTGTATGATTTTAGCTTACACAATGCTGATTATTAAACACTCATTTTTTACTTATTAATTGCCCCTCTTTTATTCTTGTTATTTCCTTTTACAGGTTAAAGCAAATTCATAGTAAGACCACTAAAAGTCCTGCATTGCAAAGAAAACTTAGGACACATTTTAGCAACAACTAGTACTGCCTGCAAGAATTACTCTGTGAAAGAAAGGCCGAGCAGACACTGAGTGTGAGGAGCTGGAGTATCTCAGGAATCAGAGCTGTGTATGAAACAACTTCCCTTAGTTATAGTCATTACAAATCTCTTTATTCACCAAAACTGAATCTTGCTCTTGAGATCTGGCCACCTGATACAGAAGAGACTTTCCTAGCCAGAAGAAAAAGTGGTCGCCATCATTTTATTTTAAAAGTAACGGTTTAAGAGTTTAAAAGTAACGGTTTAACTTTTTCTGCTCTTTCTTTTTTTTAATATAAACCTTTGCCATGTGAAGATATAAGGTTAGTTTTTTTGGCTGGCACAAATTAGTAGAGTGCTAGGGAATGGTATAACTTAGTTTCTATTTATGTACTATATCTGTAAAATGTTTCATTTTTCTGCACAGTGACCAAAATTAAGCCCACTGTTATACAAATTCCTTGAATGACTAATTCAGACCAGAATTTAATTTCATATGTTCTAATCTTACACAAGATTCATTTTTCTTCATTACTATTTATTTATTTATTTATTTATTTAAAAAATACAGTAGTAGAACTTAAACCTCTTTGGAAGTAACTAAATGTGGTTGGCTAATAAGGCACATATTTAGTATATATATACATTGAAACATTAGGGTATTATTTGAAAAGAAAATTCTTTACTAATATAAGTCAAACAATTCATAATACTAAGGTTAAAAAATCAGCAATATAGAAGACAATCATCTAGCAATGAGTATCTATTCTAACACATATTATTGCCTCTATATAATATAACTAACCTGGAATATATAATGCATCTAGAATATATATAATGAATAATATATCTTTAAAATACAGGAATTAATAACCTAGTTTAACAAAAATCTGTGTTAATCACATGTTTTATTGACTTGCTTATTTATTTGGTTGTATACCTCCCCCCAAAAAAAAACCCCAAACAAACAAACAAACAAAAAGCTACCAAGAATACCATTCGGTTTTTTGCAAAGTTCTGTTTTTTGCAAAGTTCTCATTGTCATGAGAATATTTACCTGGTAATCATTTCTACTATTTTAATATTAGCACTGTTTATAATGTTACAACTGCTTCTTTAAAAAAACACAACAATAAAAAATGACTAGCATAATGACCTGCTTTCTAAAGCTCAAATACATTTTTCTGGTTTTTACTGTAAGATTTTTAACCTAAAGTTGGTTAAACGTGTACTTCATCAGTCATCCAGAAAAGTGATATTTTAACTACCCTAGATCACAAAACCATGCTGGATTAAACTTTTCAAAGTTCCATAAATTTCACATATGACATACATCAAATCCACCTCAAAGAAACCTGCAGACACTCAAATAACTTTTGACTGCTTTTCCTAATCTGAAGTCCAAAAGCTGTGTAATGTTTTCTCTGTCATGCTGAATGAAATAAAATTGTCTATGGTAGAGATTTAGGAAAGAGGACAAGGGAAATGTGTGTTGAACCGGCAGATAAAGATTTTCATCTAAAACGGTGGAAAGAAATTTGAAGAATCCGTATTGTTTCCCAGACAGAACCTTTGTAAATTGGCATAATAAATGAGCATGTCCTAATTACTCAGGAAGTTCCAGAAATTAGAATCATAAAGCTGTCCTTCAGAGTAAGGACATTTATCTACTTCATCATGCAGTACATTGAAGCGGTAAGCAGGACTTTAGCATTTCACCTTGTCCTTGGCAAAGCATGCCTTTGTTATTTAGAGTAAAAGCTTTTTGGGTTAAAGAACACATTTTTATATGTGTATCTAATGACTAATGTAGTCAGTCTGAAGTCTGATGGGAGCCTTTCAATACTATTCTAAAAGAAAAGAAAAAACAGTATGCAAAAAACCTTCTGATAATGACACTGTCTTTCAGCTAGTTTGGTTGTAAAGTTTTATATGGCCCTGAAGATGAGAGATAATTTTAAGTGTACTTCCAAAAAATAAGGCGAAAAATCCAGTGATTCCTAAGGCGCATTCATAGCAGAAAAATAACAGAATTATATCTACTTTCCCTTGCTTTATACATCACTACTTGTCATTCTCTTCTTTTATCAGAAATAGCTGTAAGAAACAAGACAGGCTACCTCTATTTCTATCTTGGTTAGCAGGACTCAGTCCCGCAGAAAAATGCTGAAGTTGATTTGTGACATCACAGATACTGTTCAGTGTAACAGGTCTTACCACAGATTTTGGAGTAAAGATTATTCGAACAATAAGCCAGGAAACGATGGGTCACAAGCATAATAAGTATAAAAATATCTAGAAAAAGATGAAAATGGAGCAGCACATGGGATAAAAAATCATTTAAAGCTAGTTCAAATAAAGGCATGCTTTACAAAAGGACTAAAAAAACCATTATGCCCTTTCACTTCTCACTTAATACAAAAGTTTAATATTTTATTTCAGACGTTCAGTTTTCTTCATCCACAAACTACCAAGCAAAAAAAAAAACCCCTCAGAAATTCTATCAGTCTTAAAAATTAAAGAGCTGGAATGGAAATGCTTAAGTAACTATAAGCCTAATTGACTTTGCTCTATCTTGGTTCTATCTGTACCCACATCTAGGCTAGGATTATAATGAAACTAAATACGTTTAAGGCAGCTTTGGCTTCATAAATCCAGTTTTACTTGGAGATGCATTGATCCTGCAGCAACAAGTGATTTAAACTTTTGTCATTTGAGGACTATACTTGTCCATAATCATACTTAATCGTGAACACAGCAATTAGGTACAGAAAGAAAACCTTTCTTCTTAGTACAGAGTACGGAAGAAGAAGAAAAAAAATCAGTAATTTTTTTTAAAAGAAATATTAAAAATAAACACCGATTTTTGTTAACTGGATCTAGTTATACTTGACAATAAGTCGAGTGTACATAAAATTATATAAAACAATGTAAATCACAAGTAAAAATGATAGCGTTTGATAGCTAATGAGCTTTACTTTCTAAACCACAGAGCTGTTCAAAGGAGAGGTATTTTAGAGCAAACAAAAGTCCACCATATGGTGCAAGGAAAGACGCATAATAATTAACCCTTAACAAGGGAAACACTGCATGCTATTGGTTTATCAATTCTCTTCACATTAGCTGGATTTCAAATGCTGGCATAGTTTTCAACAAAGAAAAATCTGGAAATGTCCCAGCAGTCCTCCTAAGGAGCACTGTTCATCAATGTCTCCCTCTTTCCCTACAGGCTTTGAGGCTGGGGTGAAACATTTGGATTTTTATGTCTGCCAGAACTTCTGCGCAGATGCTTTGTTTTGACTCCATAGCATAGATGCGTGCAAAAGAGGAGCACAGAGAAGAAGGGGAATGTTTAGTTAGCCTTTTGAGCATCCAGCAGTTCAGTGGTCTGACTACCTCCATATCCAAACAAGGGTGCAGGAATGGGAGCCCCAGCTGCTGGGCTGCCAAGTGGGCCACACTCCTGTTTCCTGACTTCTGGTAACATACCTATTGAAAGAATGTGCGATCCTAGATCAGAATACAGTTGTTTGCATGGGAATCCAGAAGGATTAAACAATCTCTCCTATTCCTTAACTCATGATGACATCTAGGGTAAAGCACAACATTGGGAAAACAAAAACAATGAGTTTTTTTAATAATAAAAATACAGCACTGCATCCTCACTTTACTTAGCACTTAAAATATGTTAAATTTTCAAGATTTCTCTGACCTTCCAATATTACAAGCAAGACTCTAAGAGAAGGAAATCTGTATGTGTCAAGGTATAAAAATTAAAATATTTGCAGTAACATTAAATGTATAAACTTTACTAAGTTTTGCATGGCACATCCAGATTATTAGTTCGCATGAAATGTCACGCTAGTCAACTCTAGCAAACACTATACAATTACTGCCATAAAAAGACACACATACTTTCTAACTAGTTTTCTGGTGTCTACCATCAGGGGATATTCTTTCTGGAAAGCAGATTTATGCACTTTGCCAGATGGGAGGAGAACACTTCTTTTAAAGAGGATGAAGGTTCTTTGTATTCAAACAAAAATGTTGAAAATATTTTTGTAGCTCTTAAATTTCAGTAATTTTCCTTATGAAAGTTGAAGAGCATTTTTTTTTTCTGAGGGGGGGAGAGGGTAGGATCTAATTTCAGACAGCATAAATGCACAAAACGAGACAGAAGCTTTCTAAAGATATTGTTTTAAAGGAGAGACAAGAAAACAGGACTGAAGGCACAAAGAAGGTTAAAGGGGTGCAAGTATACAATATATGCTTTATCTTCCATGAAATGGTCACTGTTTTGAAGCCTTTGAGGCTTAATCACTAATGAGTGATGTGCCATATGATAACTCAAAACTCTATCTCAGGATCTACCCACGCAAAACCTTTATTACTCCTGAAAACTACAACCTACTTCTCAATGGCTCACTGAATTGAACCCACATACACTCTTCATCACCTGCTCTGGCAAGTGCAAGAGCTTTGAACAAACCCAGAGAGCTCTGAACAAACCCAAAGAAAGAAATATCCAAGCACTGTGCTTTATTAGCAGGAAGCTTTAGAAAGAAAAATGTGACTTCCATTACCCCTTTGAAATAAATCAGAATTAATCCACTTTATTTTGAACCTGAGGAGAAAAAAATATGGGGGGAATGGGAAGGAGGAAGATGAAGGGGAAAGGGAATGTAGAAGAGGAGGAAGAGAGATGAGAGAGAAAGAGGTGGAATCAGGAAAGCTCGTAGCTGAGAAATGCTGGCCTACAGATTAATCTAAACCAATCTGCAATAAATTCAGGATGCGATCTGCTCCAGCCTCAACAATGAAATCAACTTGAATGTTACTTTATAAATCATTCAGTCATTCTTTAACAAGATGAACGTCTGGCAAGATTCCTTCCCTCCCTGCCTCCTGGAAGAGATTACATTTTGAAAAGCTTTAATTTCTGAAAGTCTTCAATATGCTAAAGCATGGGTGGCTCCAAAAAACAGCTTTAGGTCTGTATTCCAACAAATGAATTGAGAGTGAATACACAAAGGAAAGATGATTTACACTCACTGTCTCTCCCAGATTAATGTGGGTAAAAAATAAATGAACAAATAAATAAATAAACTCCAAAGCACCCTTTTTCTACATAAACTATGTTACTTTGCTGAAATGCTAATTCTCATACAAATTATCACAGAAATTGTTAAATCAGAGCTTTTATACTCATGCTTCCAGGAATAAGCAATACTTTATAACCAAATTCACCCTGATACAGCTCTGGGTTATACTAGATTTGATCCTGAGCTACCGTGAATCAATCATTCACCTAAAATGCGTCACAAAGCCAGAGAAAGGGTTTTCTGCTTTTTTTTTTTTATTTATTTGTTGCCATTTTCTTCCTGAAGGATAGCACTGATAGAAAATATATCATATACTTAGAAGTTATCCCATTCTAAACAAATATTTTCATTTTCTGATTCTGAAATCATTTAATCTGATGTGAGGAATAAGTAGGAGAGGTAAACATATTTTTAACCAGCCCATCTGTCAGTGAATACCCTGACAAATTTCAGTTCTGTAGATTCTGAAAGCCTGTGCTTAAACATTCAGCCAATTAAAGTCAATGGGATTTAAAAATACACTGACTTTTGTTTACCTATTTTGTTAAAAGGGGCATTATGTGGGATGAAGTCCAAACCAAATAACCCACCCATAGCCAACTGCCTGCATTAAATCTATTCCTCTACATTCCCATACTCTCATTACATTTAAGATGAATGAACACAAAGTAGATATATTTCTCCTTTATATTTGAATTCTTTGCAAACAAAGGATCAAAACCTATATTTTAACCATGTGTAATAAACATTAGGCAAACTGTGCTCAGGCAAATTTGCAGTTAAGTTACTCTGGGTTTATACACGGATGGCAGAGCACTTGCTGGAAAGATCTCTGCCTGGCAGTTTTGGGCTCTGCTGCATTCTTCCTTTCAGGGTCCATTTCTTGCTGTTCACTTTGTGTCTCATCAGTCTCGTACATGCTGCAGAGGGAACAGTATGGAGACAATCCATCTAGAAATGAATACACTTGTTGCCACATTAACTTCAAGGTGAATTTTCATGTGGCTTATCCTTCCTTAGCTCTGCCTTTCAAGCCTCAGGCATCGGAAGGAAGAAGAATGCAGTCTTGGATGTATTTTTACATATAAATTCTTGGGAAGAAAGGATTAGGCCAAAGAAATCCTACAAAGATGACTATTAACTTTTCATTAAATAGTTTCACACTTATGAAACGTACCTAAGAAACGACAGATTATGTGCAATTTCCTATATAACCCGAGCATACTACTTTTATTTTGGCAAAATCTATTCTGTAGACAAAGACAGTCAATTCTACAAGAATCCTATTTACTATCAAGGATTCATAGATATGACATATTTATCCATTTTAGGTCTTAATATAATCTGTATGAGGTCCTAGATGCTTCAGATTATATATATTAGATTAGTGTACTGTTCCTGCTCTCACAATTGGCTTTTTAATTATTTTGAAAATGTCATCTCTATATGTTTTCAGGGTGTCTCAATATATTTAAAGACACAAAACCACCACTAATAAAAAAACCCAAACAAACCCAAAAACAAACCAAACAAAAAATTCCAAACAAAACCAAACAAGCAACAAAACTGGTCTTAAACCACTGAAACTTATAAACAGTTGTTTTGGTTCAAATCAAACCTATTTTGATTCCATTCAGCTGAAGCTATACTAAGAAAGCGTATTTTATAATAGCCACAAAGGGATGTACAGAGATATAAAAATGCTCATCAGCATAAATATTATTTATAAGAACAGTTCTGTGCTGTTAAAATCCTACAGGTTAGTCTTGTATTTTAAGCATACCTTTGGGATTCCTGGGTTTACATTCTACAATGTGTGATTAAATTAATTCTGTTCTTCATTTCCTTTTCCTTGACTAGGCAAATTTTTTAGATATGATATTGCATCAAGGACAATACTTTAAATATGATTTGAAAATATCCTTTAAAAAAATACAGAATGTGTTGTCTGAGTTCTAATGACAAAGTCACAGATTATATGACTTGTAATTTTGAGGGGTTTAGCTTTTTTTTAAGATCTAATCAAACCTGTATGGGCTGACCTTTATGCCATGGTACAGCCAACAGATTCTGGCAGCTTGAGGTACTCTGTCCCCAACAAGATATGCAACAAAGTCCTGATATGTTTCAAGTTTAATTCAGTGGTAAAAATATTGTACATGGCTACAAATTTTTATAATGTGAAATTACCCTTCCACTGTCATCATCTTAGGAGTTTTTATTCTGAGTAACCTGAAGAAATCGAAAGCCATAACTGACATTCAGACTCAGAAGTTATTAAGTACAGACACAAGAACATTCCTGAAGTAGCAGGCTATTGTTTTATTAATTCAGTATACATGGCAAGTAAGAAGACTGTCTAGAGATATCAGGACTACTACCACTGAGAACTGCTTGACTGATTTCATTTAAGATTCAGACCAAACTTTAAATTCTCTCATCTTTCTTCTGGAGGGGAATAGAACATATTCAAGATGGAATTAAATTATCAAAATTCTTTGTTCTGTACTTCTCACAGGAAAAAGCTCAACTATTAAAATACTAGGTCTCCCCTCACAAGATGAGTCTTCTGTTGTTTGCACACAGTAGACATGAGTCACAAGCTGAATTAACTAAACACATAGATCTGGTTATTCACTTCCAATTAACTGTTCTTCACCCCACCTCCTCAATGTCCCCAGAATGTTATGAGTAATGAAATAAAAATTTGTTAAACCTCTCCTGAGTCTGACTATTGTTCCCTCTTTAGCCTTAGGAAATAGAAATTGGTCATGGCTGCAACAGTCTAAACAACGTTTCTGCATTACAAGAGATGTGAATGGGACAAAGAAGAACCACAGAGATATTTAAGAAGTTCAGATTATTGAACAGAGAAAGTGATACCCATATGTCAGCTCTCCGTGGCAGTCCACGAAATGCATAACTCCTTTGCAGCAGAAAATGCATGTTCCTTGGCTTCCTCCACAAGCTCTTCTATAAATGAAGACCACTCAGTCTCCCATCTCATAATGAAGGGTCAGATACCACACCAAAACCAAAATTGTTAACAATTTCTGCACTATTAGTTCAAAAGGCCGCACATAATGCAAACATTTGAAAAAACAATCATGTTGTTCCATCATTTGTATACATTTGTATAGGAAGGATGTATGGTTGCATATCAGAAAAAACCTCCTTATTATGACTGGAGCCCTCCGATATTTGAGCATAATGTTCTCAGGATATTGTTGGGAATAAAGTTATTTTGCTGCGATGGCCAATAAAAATTATCTACGGAGTAAACAGACTTTAAATGAAGAAAAGAATTAGAGAGCACAGAAAAAGACTATTAAATATACTACTCTGATGCTAGGAAGGGAAAAAAAAAAAAACAACAAACCAAACCAAACCAAGGAACATTTAAGAGCCTCCTTATAAGTATATAGATATATTGAGTTTATTTGAGTTCTGGGTTAAAGGAAAGAGAATTATTTGACAGAGGTATTCCTTAAACTTGTCTTTTCTATTATGTCAGACCAAATGTAAATTGATGGTGTTATCTAAAGTTTAAATCTATGTGAAAGTGATCCTTGAGGCATACGTACTACCTTTCCTCTGTGAATCTATTTCCCCTGGCAAGCTCTAGTTTCCTCTGCAAGCTAAGGATGTCCATTCTGCTCAGATTCTTTTCTTTATTCTCTTGCAAACTATCTGGTAAAAAGACTTATTTTACACACATTCCAGGGCTTTGTTTATTCTTCATTATTATTACTAATTTGTTTTTGCCTTTCTTTAGTTGTCTTCACTCTTAAACTGACAGAGATTCTCTCTCCTTCCTAAAACTAGCAGGAATAAAGGAAGAAAAAAAATGAGAAAGCTCACGTGAAATACTGTTTTTCCATCTCTGGAATGGAACTTGTCTATCACTTTGGAAGGAGTGAGCATTTTAGCAGGAGAACTTAGACTGAGAAGTAGTGGAGATCGTAGCTCAGAGCCCCAAAACAGTGGCAACACTTGTATACTCAGCTAAAATTAACATGAACAGACAATGACAACTGTAGTTATGGTTACTTATGGGACAGAGCAGAAATGCAATGGTTGAAACAGTGCATTCAAAAAAAAAAAAAAAAAAAAAAATTGGATATCCAAGTTAAATTTCTTATAGAGGCTACAACGCTTGAGATGTTAAAATGCCTGCTCAAAAGATGTTGAACTGGATACTGCTTTGAAGAAACCAAAACTGTATTATCTCCTGATTGCTGCTGATACAAGATTTTAACACATCAGGACTTTGAGTTTCTCCACCCTCTCTTTTATTTCTTGAGAAAGCTTCCTTTAGCTCAGGGGTTGTTCAAAAAGAAGCCTCAGAAGCTTCTATTGAAACTGTATAGTTTCTACAGAGTGAGCATTTTGTATTATTTTTGACAAAATGCATGAACTGGCCTTTCTTGCTATCATGTTCACATAGCCTGACCAAACCCATAATTATTAATCTTAGGTTACTTCTTCATCAAAAAGTCTTTCCTTTAAAATGCTGAGCATCTGAATGAAAAAAAAAAAAAAAAAAAAAAAAAAAAAATTACTCTATTTTTTTTTAATATAATGTCCTCTAAAATCCAGGCAATATTAACCTTTCTGATCACAATGAACAAACATTTTAAGAAATGCCACTTCCATTGAGGGTCACAACTTTTTTTTTTGTATTTTCTGATTTAGGAAGTTCTCCATCTCTAATGGAACAGGCTAAGATAATCTGGAGATATGTCTTGTTTGCCTGACATGCTTCTGAGATCGTTTCTGTCCTTCCTCTATTTGGAGGAAGGAGGAAGTTGTTCAATTTTTGGAAATTCTTTGAGTCAGTAAATAAATCCTATCTGACAAATAATTGTGCTTTTATGACTGGAAAGAGATCCTGGGTCACAAAACTTAATGCTCTGTTAATTACATGGTAGATAACATTAAGTGGTCAAGATATTTAGATGCAAAATGTGTTTGCTGTTTTTTGACTGGAAGATTGGACTAGAGTGAGATGCGTGAATTGTTATTTTATGAGCATTTCCTGCCTGCCTTTCTTTTTCCAAACAAGCTCAATATTTTCATTTCTTCTCACTTAAGGGAGGCAAAATGTATCTAACTTACATCCCTAAAATGTTTAGGGAGGAATCACTAAACAATCTTTTTGGTAGGAGAGAAATTTGAGTGGGAGAGAACTGTTGCCTAGGAAGCCTGACACTAAAAGTGCTGTGGTGAAGGGGTAGGAGGTAAAAGTGTCAATGGGAGGGGAAGAAAGTGAAGGAAGCAGTACAAGGCAAAATCTGAACTCTATCTCCTTTATGAGACCCAAAACCCTGTGGTATGTGATATAGCCCAAACAGAAGTATTCTTACAAAGCAGCTTGATGGAAAACCCACTGACAGACATGGTTCTGCTAAGGCAAGTTTAAAGTAACACATCCCAAAGAAGTGAATGCAGGCTTGCTCCTTTTCTTTTCTTACTGCCCTGGGTTACTGCAACACAGGCTCTTCTAATGGTGCCGAGAGGTGGAATATATCCAGGCAAATTACAATCCCCTTTTTCTGCACAGCATGAGAGCTGCTGAGCTGAAGTGGCCAGGATGCTCCTGAAGTCTATTCAAGCCCTCTGAGTTCCCCTTGGAGAATCTGCCCTATGAGTAGAACAAACATCTGCCAACATCAGTGCAGTGATAGAGGGGATAATGCTGCTTTGGTTGTGCACATAACTTTTTCCTCCCTGATCTTGGCCTGGTCTTGGCTGCCAGGTGGCTCTTGATCTACTATTTGAAGGATAAAATAGATAGACTATTTAGAACAGTTGACAAATAAGATGGAGAATAAAATTAAGAAAGGAAAATAGAAATAGAGATGAATGGATTTTTCGCTGAAAGAAAATGTATAGCATTTCCAGGTGTCTACCAAAATACAAACCATATATCAGCCAAATTGCCTTCCCATTTCTAACAGTTTAGGTGAATGCAGTCTATGTGTACAGTTTAACCAGACCATGCCATAAGAAAAAGTAATTACATAATAGATTACTCACAAAGCTCACATTAACTAATCAGTATGATTAAAGGATTAAGAAACAAAACTTGGAGTTGAGATATTTGGATTCTTTTCTACACTCTTGTCAATGATTTCCTTTCAAATCTTCAGTTACAAATCTTTCTGTCAAATCAAGTAACACTTGGTATCTCCACATCAGAAATTTCTACTACAACATTGGATAATAAATCTTATTCTTCTTTATGATGCATATGAAGATTAGAAAATAATCAGTACTTTGTATTTTCCTACAGATTTTCCTATACTTAGGACATGAACCCTACAAGGCATATCTCTGTGAAAATATAATGTAATTATTGCATTAAACAAAAGGTCATTCACTGACCTAACTCTGTCTATTTAATAAGAACATTTCTTCAAAGATAAGACTGCTACTGCTATTTGTATTTAGCAACAGTGTGAGGCAGTGAGATATCCTTGCCTCTTTACACCCACCAGCAATTTTTCTTCTCCCAGAGATGACAACCATGAAAAAGACTTGCTTTGTAATACAAGACATCCTTCTGATTTATTTATTATTATTGTTTAGCATTAGAAAAAACTGGACTAGCTATAGGTTCTACCATGACTAGTAGATAATAAATACATAAATCTGAAAGCTTGAGTTTTATTAAATTCATTATATTTTATCAGATTGATTTTCTAATTGCCACAGCAGTAGATAGGAGCAGCTGGTTTCAGAATCTGCAAATAAATTAATACATCATGCCACAATTGGTAGGTCATGAAAAGGATGTTTACTATTATAAAAAATCTTTGTTTATCAAAACAAAGCAAACTGTGCTATCCAGGGTGCAGAAGAAGCTTCCTCCAATTTTGTCCCAACTTACCCGAACAAGCATTAACCTTTCATTTTCTGTAGATGGATATATTTTGCATTACAACTGAGTGTGCTGACATATACAACAGCAAGAGATACTGTGTTTGAAACTCAGCACAATAAAATTACTATGAGAAAACCAATATTCATCAGTCTAAAGTGAATGACCAGGATTAGGAATGAAGAAACAAGACATAGGAACACCAGCCTAAAATATCTTTAAAATTACTTATTATTTTTGTACAACAAAAATAAACACAGCAAAGACTTTCCATTTTTATATTATTGATGCCTATTTCTTCTTCATAGCATAGGAAAGGAGATAAACAAGTAGTTTTAATTTGGCAAACAGAGAGAAGTGATGAAGAACGAAAAAAACAAAATAGCAGTATGAAAGGTCAAATTTACTAAAACTATCTATGATTTTGGTTTCCCAAAACACAAGCAAACACACTGTAAACTAGCCACAGGCTTGCTTTTATAAGCAAGTCAAAATGTGAAGGCAGCTGTACGCACTAACTCTAATCTGCACTTGCCTGTATCTCCTGCATTCAACAGAAGTACGTTCAAACTCTGGCTGCGTTGAAGAAAGAGGAGGATAGGGAGACAACACTGTCTCAAGGTTCTGGCAATAGGAGAAAAATGTGCAGTCTCTGTTCTACTGGCAACATGTTCAGACATACATTAAGACTTTTAATGAGCAGAATGATTTACTTTATCCACTGACTTTCACTGTTTTTTTCCAGGTATAGCCAATTGTTGTATCATTAATGTCCCCACAGCAATGGCAAGTCAAGTATATCAGTGTACATTTGTAAACTAAATTGCTACATCTACATCAGGACTACAACATCCCTTGAAAAAATTTTTTTTAATGTAAAGCATTTTCTTCCTCAGAACACATTCATATTCATTTCTTCAAGCATTGCTATATTAAATTTTAATTTTCAGCTCCTAATCATAACAAACAGATTATGCAAGGACTTCTATTGTTTCCCTGTTTGTAACAGCTAAGCCTTCCACCACTCTTGCCTGTTTTTCTCGCTAGCAGTCCAACATTTCCACTTATTTATAGAATCCAAATGAAATACGACCATATTCCTAATTCTTATTGTCTCTGTTATGTACTGTTTTGGAATGCATTTCTGATTTCGATACCTTACTGAAAAGGCTAAATACTGCTGGCATACCATAAAGAAAAACTCTCATGAAGAAAGATATGGTCCTAAATTTTAGATATATATTTTCTTATCTATTTATACTTTTAACATTCACCACCAGTTGTTTTTGAAAACTACACCTGGATTTAGCACAAAGTCCATCTGCTAAATTTAAGTTTGATGTATACTATTATCTGCCATGAAAATAAAATAAAGAAATGCAGCTGAGACTTAAAAATTCCTTTTTTTCATACTTGCTCCTAAAAAATACTGGTTTATTAAATGTTGTGTTTCATTAGAAACTAAGAGCAAGTGTGTTTTAATATAGTGAAATTTTAGTAAAAGTATAAATATTAGTGAAAATGTATGTATGTTATCACTTTCCTCATTAAAAAAGGAGTTCCAAAAGACGAGCATTGTATTTCTATGCTATATCCTGGGGATGGAAGACCCGTCATATTAGGTTTTTTTAAAGGAGTGGAGCCACTAGCATACAAAGTGTTTTTGTCTAAGTTCATTACACAAGGTAAGAACACAATCCTTAAATTTCATTATAATTAGATGTCATGTAATATATTTTTCGTAATTAGGTGCTATGATGGATAGATTTTCTTGAAAAATCAATGTAAAGCTCAAATTAAAAAATAAAAGTAAAAAAGAAAGTGGGATATCCTTTCTAGTTATCAGATTTATCTATAATATACTAGACTGTATAAATGCCAGTCTAAAAAAAAAAAATTTTAACAAAGTTTGCATATTTGTCATAATGCTTAGTGCTCTGGAGCCAGTATGGTCAAACCAAAATAGTAAAAACCTGAGAGAGCATTAAAAAGATAGAAGGTGAGGTAAGAATAAGTTTATTGACTCGTATGTCCCCAAAAGAACGTGGATATAGCTAGAAGATAATCCACACTGTATTTTCCATCCTGTGGAATTAGCAAGAGTCAGATATATGTAACAAACCTAATGCCTTATAAAGCATCATGGCTGTTTATCTCATAAAGTACTATTGTTTCACTATCATTAAACTTGCATAATTATAACTTCACTTCATGCTACTGCCCTGATGTTGAGTGAGTGCATGGGAGAGCATAAGTGCGTATATGCTTTAAAAAGAGACAGTCATGTTTTTAAAAGCCATATCACCAATTTGAATGTTTGACTAATTTTCTTCAGGTATAATCTGTGATTGAAACATCTTTAAATGTTGCTACACAATTATTTTATTATGCAACTTTCTAATAAGGAAGAAACACAGCATCTGAATTCCATACAAGCTTATATTTTTAAGAAGCCTGGTTCAGCAAAATGTAGGATTAAGATGCCTTTCTGGCACTTTTTCATGTTTCCCTGGCTGGACTATGATGGAAATCGGAAAGGGCCTCAGGAGATGACAGCTGAGGTGGGCTTTCTGTATTATAGCAGACTCCAAGGATGCCCTAAAGTAAGCAGAATTGCTCAGTGTTTGCACAATACTGCATGCTGTTATTTTGTTATTGAAGGCACCGTTACATTTTAGTACACTGTGCATTCACAACCCACCGGCAAAGAGGTGACAGGCATCACTGGTCATCTAGTAAAGCAGTTTGGTTTCCTTTAGATTGTCATTTATAATGCAGACATTTTATGTGCCCGGAGAGACACTTTTCTCTGCTACCCGTGCAATGACAACAAATAAAGGAGTCTGCTTCAGAACATCACATGCTAAAAATGAGGCCAAAATTCTTTGCCGCCTACAGGAGAGAAATATAAGTGAATAAATCTCACTTCCTGTACGTTACTCCATCTGTATGGGAGCACCACTGGAACAGATCTCTACTGCCCTAGTGCTATTGAATGCCATGTATTATGGTGATGAGAGAAACAAACTTCATTCTATTTCAGAATTCAAGATGAATCTACAATATTTGGGAAAAAGCTGTATAGGAAGAACAACCGTTCTGGGAAAAACAGTCATATAGGGAAGAAAAAAATAATTACAAAACTTTTCATCCTTTTTAATTCCAGAAATAATGTTGAACTCGGGGGTCAAAATTAACCCCTGATATAAATGTGTGCAATATTACTTACCTAAAAAGAGTAAGACTGCTGCACGGCCTCGGCCACAGAAAGACTATACTTTATCACTTGCTCATATTAAGAGTGTCCTAAGGAGCTTTAAGCAGAAATTCTTGTTTGAAATGATGTTTTCAGTATCTGAATCTATCTTCCTCCTTTAGATTTCCTGCCAGAGGGACTCTCTCCCGCTGTTTGTACAGTGCCTAGCACAACAGGACACCGAACCTCGTTGTGTGCATTAGACACAACTGTAAAATCATTATTGTCTACACGTATCTGTTCTGTTTCTCTGGCTCCTCACTGTTACTCACATGCTCTCTTCTTTCTCAGACTTCCAGCTGAATGTTCTCATGTGTGAAACAAGAGACTACGTTGGTAAATATCAACTATGCAGATTCTGAAATCTGCCAGCAAAGCATACATGATAATTAAATATCAGCAGATGCATGTTATTTGCTAACTAGACCTTAAACATCAATACGTTCTGGGTTATGTTCTGCACTCCTCAGGCTATTTGTTAAAACATAGTAATAGCAAATGCTTACCTATTTTGACATATCTTTTTAATTTTAGTTACAAATTTTTAACTTCCCAGTGGATTAAAATAATTCTTATCAGGCCAAAGTACTAAAAAATAAAGAAATTTGCCCTTAGCTGATATGATGAAGTTCCATCTCATCTTCCAGTCATTCCTGCTTTTTAGCATCTTTGAGCCTGACATCAGTTTTGGATGCAGCTAAATGCCAACTATCCCGATAAACATGTACACTACCAGCTGTGGCTCCATCTGCTCAACTAAACATTTTCACACCAAATCTGCTGGGAAAAAAAAAATATTGTGTTTGGAATTGGTTTGTAACAACTGAAATATTAAAATCTTAACTCCAGGTGGCCCTTCACTCTTCTATTTCTCTGATTAATATATTTAGAAAAAAACAAAACCATCTATTTATAGTCTGCCTCAAACCCACAAAGTCCAATGGAAAGAATTTGGTACAAAAAACCCAGATAAATAAAAGAGAAATCCAGAGCTGATAAGCCTCTACTTTGCCTCTTGCAGACCCCCTGCAAATGCCTACATGACTGCAAGACCTGTGCCTGATGTGCAGTGGCAGCTAGGAATAGCTCCCAGTCCCTCGGCCCCTCCTTGGGATGAACAGCACCACCCCAGGGGCAGACACGGCTGGTGGGTTTGTCAGGTCTCAAAGCGCTCAGGTGCAAATCCAGAGTTGAAATTGGTACTTCAGTACACTGGTGTGATAGCTGCAGTGTTTCAGAGCCTTTTTTGAAAACAACAAATGCCCCTTTTCCATAAGCAGTGATACCTGTAGGAGCAGTGAAACCAAAATCCTATCAAAGTACTAGATTTACTACTAGTCGGAATTGACTTCCACATGTGCAACACACTCTGAAGTGATAGTTGTTTGCTTGTCTGTATATCAGATAGAGGTCTATCTCACTCCTGTTAACCTCCTCTTTTTGCATTTGAACATTCCTGAGCAAAGAAATAGAAGTACTCAAGAAAAGGTAAAGCTACACTGTGAACGTGGCTCCAGCTTAAACTGTCAGAATCATGTTAGAAAGCTCAGTCTGGCAAGAAGAGGACACTAGGAACAGTACCCGTCACTATGCTAGGGCAATAAACCTAATATACCAAGTCTGAACAAGAACCGAGGTTTAAATTGCACTGGGCAAGTCCTTTTAACTTTCCACTCCCTTGCTGGGAACCTGCCAGAAGGTGTGGGGCAGTCCCAATTCTGTCACCATGAAAGCATGAGCAGCTGTTGTGAAAGAGGGATAGCACAATGGCTGAGCAGAAGGAGAAGACTAATCCTAGCTAGAAGAAGCTCAAGGGGTTTTTTTGGGTTTTGTTTTGTTTTGTTTTTTTTTCTGTTATACTTGCTAGGGCCTGTAAATTACTCCTTCTGGGAGTCCTCAACTGCACATGCCAGAGTCCTGAGATAATCTTACATCTTCATGAACAGCAGTTTGAAAATAATGGATACATGTCTATTTAACTTGAAATACCAGCTGATTCAGACCTGTATTTGTTTTGCAGTGTCACCTTAAAAGCAAAACCAGCACAACTACCCACTCCAGTTAGGGCTTTTAAACAGTTGCAGTGACATGAGAAGTAAGAAAACAGCAAAATGATGTACTAATAGTTTAAATACTGTGTTCTAAAATTCAAAGACATCCTAGTGGAAACTCAAGAGGGATGAAAAAAGTGTGATGCTTCTGTAACTTATGTTCATGAAAGCCAAGAGTAATTTTATTGAGGGGAATGGAGTAGTTTTCATACTAAAACAACATCAGACACATTTAGCTCTGAAGTACTTGACAATTGAATACATTTCTGTTTTAGAAAGTTAAATTGTATTTTGGATATTATATTATGTTACATATGTTCCTTATATAAATGAAAGAAAAAATCTTGCTACATCTAATAATTTATTCTAATTAAAAAAATGTCACCTAGGAATGTGCTTTAAGCAGATGTGGCAAGCAATTAATAGTTTAGACTCCACATCAGAGCCTTCTGAGGCTTATTGATACAGCTTTCTCATGATTTTATTCAAAGTTTTTTCTTACACCAAAGGCTAGTAGATAGAAAACCCAGAAAGTTTTTCCAACTACTGAAATTAAATAACACAAATTAAAACAGTAATGAGAAAGGTACCCAAATTCAGGATAGAGACTTAGTTTTCTACATTTAATCCTTTCTATTTCACGCAGCAATGCCTTGTCTAGCTGCATGAATACAAATACATTAGTAGAAATGGAGTTTGGACTAGAAAAATGTACTGAATAAATTTATCACCTAACAGCTCTTCCTAACAAACACATTGCAATCTAATAGTGCTAGTTAAGTGTTACTAGTGTTAATAGTTAATCTAACAAGTTAATACAATTAAGCTGTTAAAAATAAATATATCTTTCCTTTCACATTTTTGACTCAAGAAACATTACAAAGAATCTCAGTAACAAACCAAACTGAGAGACATGAGTTCCAGAAATAAGGCAAATATTATGAAGTTATGTGCAGAGCCACATGTACATAACCCACTTTACTATCTTCTATATTTTGATGTTCTCCAAAAGAAGTACTATTAGCATCAGTCAGAGAACAACAGTGGAGCATATTTTTGCAAAATAAACAAAATTATGAAGAATTTAAAAAATAAGGTCAATACTCAGAACTGTACACAAATAAACTGAGTTTTCTGTTGTTCAGTAGCCAGCATTTCAGGCTACTGACTTACAGGAAGGAATAACATTTAATAATAAAAAAAAAAAAGGCATAATATTTATTTCTTTATTTTAGTATTTAGCTTCAGTGTAGATATGGTATTGTTATCTAGGTCTGTAATTCACAACAGAGCAAAAGTAGTCTAGCAGATTTTTTATAAGAAAAGCTTATGAGCCATATAATCCAACAAGTTATTGTAATAATGATTTCCCATCTATATATATATTCATCTGTTATGATTTGGCATATTTTCACTATAGTCCTTTGAGCTATACTGGTTTATAAAGCCAGGGATCTTTACACAGAAGCATATAAATATAATGTATTACTCATCCTTTGTCAAGGAGTAGAGAAAAGGGTAACTAAACATCTAAGCTGGAAAGTGTCTTTTTGTTCTCGTATGGCTGTTTCTGTGTAACTGTATCAAGATACAGTCCAAGAAATTTGCATCACACAGAGAAAAAAGGCAATATTTTGATAGTTATCAGATTCCTTGGGAATTAACTCAGAGACTCTGATGCAAACTGTACTGCTGTATGTTCTCTCCCACAGATAAGCCTTATATTTACTGTGAAGAAATATACTTGAGAACTTCCAGCAGTGAAGCTATCAAGCACTGGGGCTTGAGATAGCCTTTTAGATATCTGAGCCCAGGCCAGAGAGTCTTGAAGATAAGAGTGGAGACTGAAGTTAAGCCTAATTCTCTGAAAAGCCAATGTAAGGCAGTCTGATGTGCTCATGGTAGTGTGAGTTGCTGCAACCTTTTGTAATAGATAACTTCCCCTACCCAGTAAGGGCTTTATGTTCAGGTACGCTGTGTTGCTGCCAACCCAGGAAGAAGGAGTACACGTACAAATAACTGCATCCAGCTCAACATCACAGAATCACAGAATAGTCTGGGTTGGAAGGGACCATTAAAGGTAATCTGGTCCAACACCCCCCTGCAATAAGCAGGTACATCTTCAACTAGATCAGATTGCTCAGAGCCCCATCCAGCCTGACCTTCCAGGGATTGAAACATCCACTGAGATTCAGGTGGACTCTCTTATCCAAAGAGGAAAGATGGATAGTTTTATTTACCAGATGTCACTCTGTGGCACCTCTAGTGTCAAAACAAAATACAGAAGTATTCCTAAATTTTGGACTGCGGTGATCAAAAGATGATGTATAACTTTCACCAGAAGCTACTATACTAGGCTTGGAAACTCACTGATGTAATTTTCTTCTTGCTAGTATCATCATTGCCTCATTTGGGTTCAGTTTCAACCAAGTATTCTTCATCTCTGTGCTGTTTTCTTGCAATCAGTTGCCACTACTGTGAAACTGGAATGATTACAGGTCTCAAAGTACAAAAGAAAACGTATATGATCTGCATATTTCTCAAGCATACCATCTGACCTGCTCACACAGTAGCTGAGTATAGATGCCACAAAGACCTAGCAATAAAACTGATTCTTGAAGGACACCAGAATGAAGAGCAGAAAGGCTGTCTGCCCTGACTACTTGTTGGATGTGTTTGTCTGGGAAGCATGCCAACTATTTGAGTGCATTATTTTGGATCCTGCTACCTCTCTCAAGCAAGAAAGTACTATCTCATGATCAACTGTGTTAAATGATTCAGATACATCTAAAGTGATGAGAATAGATGTCTGTCCTCTCTCCACTGACAGGAGTAGATTACCTATTACACATGCCACTAAATCCATTTCATGCCCTGGTTTAAATTCAGATTGTGCTGGATCTAGAATTTTATCTTAATTTAGTTAATGTGGTTGGCCTTTGTCTAGCTTCTCTATGAGCCTGCAAAGAGTTTCCAAATTATTCTGTGTCTGTATGTGGGGACAGACAAAGAAAGATGATTACAGTTAGCTTTAGGGTGAAATGTGGAAACTGTTAGAGAGCACATGGAAATGCTATACAAAGGTTTGGGACAGGAAATGAATAGCTAATCCAACTGAAGCTACAGGGGGAATGACAGGGATGCGAGACATAATTACACAAACTGGAATTTGCTCAGGACACTGAGGTTAACACCTCTCCTCTTGCAAATAGTGCCAAGGCTACAGCTGACAGGATTGCAGGCTTTTTATTTCATTTGAAAAGCAACAAATTCAATAGCAAAATTCTTTTTTTCCCACAAGGGACAACGGGTTCAGAACAATACAGTGAGAAAGAACTGTCTTCTGAATCATCTTTCATACTTCTTTCAACATCTGAATTCTCACCGCAGGTATCCCATTCAAGTAATAATACCCCCAGTATAACCATACTCATTCTGAAGAGAAACAGCTTAAAGGAACATAGCTACAGTCACTGTGAGTCAAATATTCATGTAATTTAACCTTGCCAGCTAACTAACAAAGTAACAACAAAAGGTGAACTAAACACTGGAGAATATATTCTGGAAAACATCTAGGTTGTTACTTTAAGGTTAAACAACAGTGGTAAGTAGAGGAATACAGGTTATTAAAACCCATATAAGTGTACACACTCACATATATAAAAGAATAAATTTTATGATGTTCAAAGGTGTACAAATACTGCTATGTCTTTGTGGGATTTTGCTGATCTTTCAAGAATGACAGATCAATCTGTTAAAGGAAGAAAAATGGACTGAAAATCCACAATTTTTTTTAAAAGTAATTCCTTTCAGAGCTCTACTTTTTTGATAAATTAACCAGAATCAGCAATGGAAAAATCCATTTAGTTTTCTACCTAAGCTTCAAATAATGATATATAATAATAATAAAAAAAAATAAATGTACATAAGCAATTCATAACAATGCTTAAATTTTTCAGAAGTAGCCATCATTTTTCAATTCCTTGGTTTTATACCTCAAATCATGATTTTCAGAGATGCTAATTGCTTGTAAGTCCAGTGACACTTCAATTATGCAGTATATACTCCTGCCAAGGAGTCTGGCAGGTGTCTGCTTTGTTGTGCCCCTGAAGCCTGACTGAGCAACTCAGTGCAAGGTGAATTTTGTGTTGGATCGCCATATTTTTCTTCCTGAGCCTTTAAAAGGAACAGTTCCCCACAGTAATCACTGCTAAAAACCAGGCCATGGGCATTAGTCTGTGGGCACACAGCACCTGAAGCATTCAGAGAAACCACATTTTAAAACCTTGGTCGTATTTCTACATCATCAGGGAATTATGTCATTACTTATAATCTGTAACCTTAAAGAACCTCCTCCAGGCATTTCATGCCATAGAGTAAGTTAATGACCCGTTGCAAAGCACCTCCTTATAATGGGATTCAAAACTTCATTTTAGCACCTTGACTATGAATGGCATGCTTCTTTTTTCACTGCCAGTAAGGTGCTGAGTCATTAGCAGCACAATATATGAAAGCAGAAGCTTTTCAGATGTTAGATATGTAACTTTAACAAAGCTAGGATAAACACAATCTTCCAAAGAGTCCCTCAGACTTAGACACTACATAAGATTACACTACTACTATCTGTAGCAGAAAAGCCTTTTAGCATCTATTTTTTGTGCAACACAAAGTAAGACAAAACTTGTTTAAAATGCATCCTAAGAATCAGTTACTATTAAGGATCATAAATTTGTCTTCTAGGTTTGAACTATTGATGGCATAATATAATTAGAAAAAATCTGGTTTAAAATCATTTAATTACAGTACTAATGCAAAGCAACATTTTGGAGTACTCCTTTTGCTGACTACAACAGGACTTGTCCTCCCAGAAATTACAAAAAAAAAAAAAAGAAAAGAAATGTGTTTTGATTAAAAAATTAAGGCAGAATACAGTCAAATGTATTTTTAGTTTTAGTGAGGCAGAATTTACAGATTCAAAAAGGTTAACATATGCAACATTCATTTAAAAGTAAACAAACTGGGAATAAGTCTTTGCTCGCCTTCTGATTTTATGCTACCCAATGAAACAACACTTGCTCTCTGCTTTATCAGTCTTGACATCAATATTAAAACAGCTATACAAACTGCCATAATTGTTTATACATCCCTTCCAGCCATCTCAATGTGAACAGTGTCTTCCTTGTTTCTTACCCTACATGCAGCTATTTCATCATCTCCAGTTCACGTATCAATTACCAGACTCCTGCAATCTAAACAAAGATTTTTCATTTCTATGCCCAACCTCTCTTAAGCAATAAAAAATACCACCATCAAATTACAGGTGAAACATTTCTGAGAAACCAGAGAACACGACAAAATATAAGGTATTTTCCTAAGAAGGTAGGAGTAGTACTTTGAGATGACTGTGCCCAGTCAGCTGCCATCTCAGGCAATCACGTGATGTCATTCCTTTCAAAAGAATGACCAAGCTCCATCTTAAAATCAAATTATATCTCCCACTACTCCCATCAAAATGCTGTTCCAGAATTTAACTGGTCTGATGGCTATAAAACCTATAATTTCCAGTCTAAATACCTCAAGTTACAAAATCAACCATTTGTTTTCACGTCAGTACTAGTCATTACAGTAAGCTGTCATTTAATTCATTATTTTTTCCCCATATTCCCTCCCAGTGTATTTCTGAATACTAGTGAAATTTTCAGCACTAAGGAGTCTCTCTCTGTCAGTCCTACTGAATCTCTGTCATGTGAAAGAAAGGCAACAGGAGAGGAAGAAAATTAGGCACTGCACATAAACATGATTCTGTGGCCTGAGAATCAGGATATTCCTAGAGAAATGGAAGAAGCACAGTTAAACTCATTCATTAAAGAAGGGAATTGAACCTGACTCTCTCATTTCACAGGCCACAGCATAATGCTGGAGCAGCATTTCTGACCCACAGCACCCCATTTTAACAGAGGGCTGAGCCTGTTCTTTTCTCAAAAAGAAAAAAAAAAAGTCATTATTAGTGCCACAATGACATCTGGACAGGTTTTCTGTCTCTCAATCCCATACACAATACAGTGACAAATTAAAGGCATAAGGAAGGGAGCTATGTTTACAACTAATCAGGTCCAACAGCTTTTCTTCTAGCATGTTTCTCCTGAGGCACTCAACTTTTCTACAAGCAGAGGGTAAAGTTGCATAGTATTCTTGATTCCTCCTAATAACAGGGTACTGTTAAACTATTCCTGTTCTCCTCTGTGCTCAAAACTGCACTATCCCACCACTTCCTTTACATGAGATCTGTGGAACCACAGCTGAGAATAAAAGGAAACTGTTTTCTTGCTTTCTTAACACTGGTGTCTGGATTATGAATGCAGGACCTACCACTCAGAACTCAGGTTCATTCAAGGACTTTGTATCTTTTCTTTTTCATCTGTTTAATAGAGAAAATTAGCGCTTTTTAATGTAGAATTAAACTACTTGTTTGAGCTTTCTCCAGGCTCATATGTGATCATGGTGCTGAAGCAATACAATGAGGGTCATCTTTGATGGAGTCCCTGTTGTACTCATACTGAAGACCAAGTTTAATTTTCCAAGTGGCCGCTCTTGGACTTTCCCGAAGCAAACAATTTTGTTAAACGCTAAAATATAAATGACTTCATACTTATTAAAAAGAAACCAAAACTTTTCTTTTTTTTTGAAACTAAATCTAAAGTATGTCTATTCATGCCAATCTTTAAAAACTGATCTGCAGTTCATTGTCATTAATCATACAGTCATTACCAAGCTTTTAGTGAGGAATTTGCTTTCAACTCTCATAGGAGTCTGAGCCTCTTCCATTTCATTTTTTATCACAGTTAATCTCTGCAGATATTACACTATATTAAATCTGTACCACAGCCATATGTATCTTGAGCTTTTCTCTTATATATATGTTCATTATAAAAACAAACAAACAAACAAAAAACTCAAATCAAAATTCCACAAGATGTTTCACGTGATGAGGACACAAGAGTGGATTTATTTTAATTCACAAGCAGTTACCAAAATCTAACTACTTTTACGTTTTGCAGTACAAGATCCATCTGGTAGTACTTCAAATTTACAAATTCCAACAGAAAATTAAGTACTTCATTCACTGTAACACTTGTAATCACCTTTTTTTTTTTTTTTTTTTAGTGCTGGTCATCTAACAGGATAATTTCCTGAAAGGTTAAAGTAGACTTCAGAATGGTAATTTCAGGTGTTCCTACTATGAAATTACATTTGAGACAATTCAATAATCTATAAATCTGTACTCGCTTAAGGGATGGGATGCCATCCAGATGGACCTGGACAAGCTCAAGAAAAGAGCTCAGGTGAACCTCATGAGGTTCAACAAGGCCAACTGCAAGGTCCTGCACCTGGGTTGGAGCAGTCCCCAGTATCAATACAGGCTGAGGGATGAAGGCATTGAGAGCAGCCCTGCAGAGAAGGACTTGGGGGTATTAGCGGATGAAAAGCTGGACATGAGCCAGCAATGTGCACTCTCAGCCCAGAAGGTTAATAACTTTATCCTGGGCTGCACCAAAAGAAATGTGCCCAGCAGGTCGAGGGAGGTGATTCTGCCCCTCTACTCCATTCTGGTGAGGCCCCACCTGGAGTACTGCATTCACCTCTGGAGTCCTCAGCATAGGAAAGATATGGACCTGCTGCAGCGGGTCCAGAGGAGGGTCACAAAAATTATCAAAGGGCTGTAGCACCTCTCCTGTGAAGAAAAGCTGAGAGAGTTGGGGTTGTTCAGCCTGGAGAAGAGAAGGCTCTGAAGAGACCTTATTGTGGCCTTTCAATACTTAAAGGGGGGGGTTATAAGAAAGGTGGGTGCAAACATTTTAGCAGAGTCTGTAGTGATAGGACAATGAGAAAAGGTTTTAAACTAAAAGAGAGTAGATTTAGACTAGACATAAGAAATGAATTTTTTACAATGAGGGTGTAGAATCACTGGCACAGGTTGCCCAGAGAGGTTGTAGAAGCCCCATCCCTGGAAAGATTCAAGGTCAAGCTGGACGGGGGTCTGAGCAACCTAATCTAGTTGAAGATGTCCCTGCTCACTGCAGGGAGTTTGGACTAGATGACTTTTAAAGGTCTCTTCCAAACCAAACCATTCTATGATTCTACGTAACAGATCTGTGACAAGATTTTCCAACACTAGCCTGCATTTCAGTGCAATTTGTGGGCAACAGAAACTGTGAGCAGTTTTATGTCCAAACTTTATAGAGTACAATAAACCACTTAGTATTCTAACTCAAAACGGATACAAATTACAAGCAAAAAATAAAAAACCTTCAGATAATTCCCTTAAAAGAAAAAAAGTGTGACAAAAGATTCTCCGAGATTTTTATTATTCTACATATATGCAAATAATAATTACTGATGCCTATGAAGTGATTACTAATGTTGCCATACAAAAAAAAAAAAATGTTTGTAGTTGAACAGATTTTTTTTTTTTTAAATAAAAAATTATATCACCTACTCACCTGTGCCACTTCAAGGTTAAGAGACTAATGCAAATTCATACAGGTCCCTGATGACTGAGGTAGGATTAACATATTTTCAGTTCCTCTAATAGAACCGGTTTGGTACAAAATACAGAGTTCTGCATTGTCATGATGTATGGCTCGTATTTAGAAATCTGACAGTTTAGGAGTACATTATGGCATTTCATTAAACTGAATACATTTTTGCGCTGCACAGGAAAAGAAAAAAGAGGCCACAATTCCTGTCTTCTTTTAAAAAATTATGGCTTTTCTCACTACAGTAGTAAATTTTTTAAAAAATATGGTATGTACTGGACTGGTTAAGTTCTATTCTCTATGTTTCAAAAAGCATGAGGAAGATACAACTCTTTATTTCATACAAATCCTAACTGCTTTACTAGAACATGAACTATATTAATTGATAGAGGTGTCGGCTAAAATCCTCATTTCCAACTGAAACAAGAATAATTCTGAAAACCTTTGGAATTTGACCTGTAAGTGGATTGGATGTTTCAACTTCTGAGTGATATTAATGACTTAAGTAATTGTAAAATGCCAGCAACACTGCTGATGTACTGTTGTTTCACAGAACACTGTCACTGAGACAAGAAAGAAGAGAAAGAGAAGGGGTAAGAGAAGCTTGAGAAGGGAAAGGAAAGAGGACTAGAAGAACACCAGTGAAACTTCAGGTTAGGACACAGTGTGCAAGGACTCCTTATTCCCATGGTGACAGGACAGTGCACAGTTGTCCATAAACCACTGCAATGTAGACAAGGCACTCACTTAAGAGCTTTATCTATTCTTAATACACCTTTGGGGCTCTACCATTACAAATTAATAGATGTTATTAGCCCACTGTCCAAATGCCTGAAATTTCTCCCATCTCAATAAGAACCAAGAGGATGCTTTTAAAATAGTTGACTTTTTTCTTAAGTAGAATAAATTTTACCTTCCTTTCAGCCTTGTTCCCAAAGTTTTCAAAGTCAAGATGAATAAAGAAATGGGTTTCTGAAGATCCCTGTTTCCCCTAGCAAGAATCATTTAAGTTACTTGATTGTGAAGAAAAAATAAAACAAAAAACAGTAGTGCTTGGCCACAACAGAGGAATATACCACTGAGCGCGAGTCTTTTCATCACAGGACCCAGAAAGGTTGCACTCTTGAAGATTGAGCTGAGCATTTGAGCTTCTCTCTTCTTTTGTGGTTGGGTCAACAAAATATAATATGGAGCAAGAAGGTGGCAAAGCGATTACAGCATCACACTGCAAATACATGAGGCAGGATAGTTTGGCTTTGAGAAAGTGTGGAAGAGGAACCAGAAGGCCAAGGCTTGATGCTTCTGCCTTTGCTTACCATCATCTGCAGCTGTGGGAAATTGTCCTGTATCTAAAACTCACTCTGTGATTACCTCCTTATTATATATATATATATATATATATATATATATATATATATGTATATCCTGGTTTCAATTTGCAGAAGGTCTGTGGTTTTATTTCTGGACTATAAATGACTTTAACTATATTTCAAATTAAAAAAAAAAAAAAAAGAAAAAACTAGTCCCCAAAGTTTAGTATCCTCTGTTAGTACCTACTTTTGTGTAATCTAAGAAGATTTTCATCAGATTTAAAATTGCCTGCCCTGGAGCCATTAGAACAGAAGCTAAAAAAAACTTATCCCCATATTGACTGAACAACCTCTTGAGCTTTAATGATGTTGCAATGTAGCAGAAAGATGACATCTAAGTTTTAGAACACTTCCAATACAAAATAAATCCAAGAGCTTTCCATGCAAAAGATAAAGAGCAATGGTGATGGTCTCCATAAAATTTTTCCTCTCTTTTGGAGTAGTGGGGTGAGAAAAAACATGAGCCATGAAAAAGCACTTTAATATGATGAGTCTTGTTATTTTAGAGTACTGGGTGAACAGCTTATTAACTGCAACAAGAAACAGATCTTCCCAGGTGCAATTAGGGAATGGAGGAATGCATCAATGTTACAGTTTAAAAGCTGCTATATTAAAGACCTGCTTTTGTCCCATGGGGGACTTACCTAGAATGCTGCAGAAAGATTCACAAGGGTTAGGTTGCCAAAAAAATGTCATTATGATTAGTGATCAAAAGCAAAGTTCCAGCAAGAACAAATTATTTCAGAAAGGTCACAATCTCAGGACTTTTTTTAATAAGCAAATTTCTTATTAAAACATCCTTAAGGGCTAACTCTGCTACCTGGTCTGTGTCTGAGAACTTGAAGATTCCTACTGAGATTTGTTTCTCTTTTATATGCAGTAATAGCAGTTGCCCAGTGCTTCTAGCAGAACTGCAGAAGACCCAAGGTTTCTTAAAAAGCTGGTGATATACTGGAATAGCCCTGTTTATAATCTCTCTTGCATTATAGTTCTCAGGGAAAATATAGAGGGATAAAAAAGTCTGTAAAGAGAGGTTTACAGGAATTCCAGTCAAGAAGAATTTGGCTGTTTCTGAACAAAGAAGAACAACAGCTCTAGATTAACATGAAAACGAAGGCTTAATTCTATTATACATTTTAACAAGAGAAGGAAAAAAAAAAACAAAACCAAAAACCAACAAAACCCACACAGGAAGATAGATAACTTTAACCTATCTTAGTACTTATATAGCCACTAGCAAAATAGTATCTAAACGCCTCACGATCACTAATGGATTTTTTTTCACAATGCTCCTTTGATGCAAGGAAGTCCTATTATCCTCAGTCTTCTCATGAAGAACAGCATCATGGAGAGATTAAGTAATTTATCCAAAGTAACACAAGATGCCTATGGGAATGACTGTGTAATTTATCATGGATCTCCAGAGCCCCAGTCCAGTGCCTGAACCAGTAGACCATTCTCTCCTCAACAGACAAGAACTGCTGTGCAGTACCTTAAATGACCTTTCAAAATGTCTATTTTATACATGTTTTTTGCTCTATGACAATTCTAAAGAAAGTTGTAAAAGTAACAGACTTTGAGAAAGCTTAATTAAGGACCCTATATCTTGTCTCAACATCAGCTGTGAAACTTGGGACACAGACTTTTCAGACCAAATACCACTTTCTCGTCAAAGTCAGCAGCAAAGCTAAAGCTCAGCAGCTTGGCAGCTAGCAAAATCTTTCATGCTCTGCAAGTAACTATATTTCAATAAAGTCCTTTACAGTTTTTTTCCAAGGCTTTTTATATTCCTGTGACTGAAAATAGCTACTAAACTAGCTATATATACATCTGAATATATGCCGGGAACCATTTGGTAAGGACCAAAATACATTATTTCCTGGAATACTCCAAACAAAACTGAAGAGATCAGTTTATCATTTGGTAAAGTTGCTTAAAAACAAAAGAAAGTTGATTGTTTTCCTTTTATTGTCAATTAATTATTTCTTTTTAAACATAATTCAAGCTGCAGGAGCACTCTTGAGACTGGCTAACACACTGGGTCTGTATCAGCCTCCAAAGATTCAGATTGATTAAAATATGATATTTAAAGAAAAAAACTACTAAAGTGCTCCCTTTATCCAGAGAGTAAGTACAACTCACATTAGCAACCTAAAATTCTCCAGTCACTACGTTCACCTGAATGGATCATGACCAGGAGTGAAAAGTTTACTAGGTCATGCTCCTTTAATCTTAACTTCTCTTTTGGGTGACTGCCAAAAGCACCGCTTGTGATGATGTATATGAAAAAGAACTGAGGTCATCATTTAAATTCCACACAGTTCACAAACAACTTTCATATGGTAACAATTTTTGGTCACTGCTTGGGATGACTGAATTTGAATTGGTGACCTACAGGTGAAAGATTCTGCATTCCAGGATCAATCTCCATGCTGTTCATTGTTCCCATTTTTTGAAGTTCAAAGTGAGAGTTACATGGTTAAACAGAGTTGCCTCCACTTTGCATCCAGTTAAATATTTTCTGATTTTTTTCCCTTAAAATTATTCTAAGTATAAACCAGAATTATACCAAATTTTCTCAGGTATAGAGAACTTCTGATAAAAACAAAACAAAACAAAACAAAACAAAAAAACCAAACCTCCATTAAATAAGAAAATAATCTGCTGGTAGATAATAACATTTTGATATTAAATAAGTCCTGCAAACAGTAAAGAAAAAACGGTGTTACAAGTTCAATTATGCCTTTGCAAAACTATCTGCTTATTTCAAGAGTTTTTAGTTAAGGGTATCAAACAGCCTGCTTTGGCTAACTTTAAATGACGACAAAAAAGAAAAATCTTGTGATCTTAAGATTTCATAATTTCCTTCCCAAATCTTCATACTTTCTTAAATCCCTTAAGAAAGTTTCTCCTAATCCAACAATTCTGTTCTGCACTCAAAACATTAAACTTAACACACACATTCTTATCAGCTTCAGTGATAAAATGAGTAAATTTATTTCCAAGAAATGGACTTGTGAAAATTATTAAGGAATTCTAGCTGTATCTGAGGTAAGAGGTTTCTGTCAAAACCTTTGTAAAATTTAACCTGTTGAAATTTCTCTTTGGGAATTGAGAGGAAATAGTGAAGAAAAAACACTTTCAGAAAAACTACAAAGGAATTTCCAATATAGTCATAATGTGTCTAAACTGTAGGCAACTGAATGAAAGATTCTCACTATGATATTATTTATTTTTACTCACTGATACAGCATTTTTGTTCAGCTTTCCAAATACTTTAACTCTTCGCCATTTTTAATGACAGGCATTAAAAAAAAAAAGAAAAAAAAAGAAAAACCAACAAACCCCCCCACACTTCTACAATTTTATTACCATGCTATTTAATCTGCTGATTCAACAGTACATCTTTAAAGGTCTACCTTTTACCCACAAAGCAATGAAACACAAAACTGAATACAATTGCAAATCCTTAATCTGATATTGGGAAGAAGACAACTAATTTATCCTCTGAAGGCACCAGCTCTACAAAGTAACTCTGGCATGCAGAGTTCATTCTGTAAAAGCTATACATTATTCAAGAGAAAAAAAAATATTCTTTTCAGTACCTAGTTCACAACCTGCTAACTATTTCTTCAGAGACTGATTAACTTTTATGATCTGTGCTATTTTAATTATTTTTGTATCAGCCACCATTTTCTACCAGTGCCCTTTCCTGCTTTACATTGTTCAAATCTCAACTATGTCAATCTGAGCAACTAGACCACAACATCCTTACAGACACATTGAAAAAAAAGAAAAGAGAAAAAAAGAAGGACCCAAAATTTGTTTCATGGCCTATTTGGTTTAACAACAGACCCAATGCCCATTCAAGCACGTATAATTCAGAAGGCCTGCCTGCCAGCAATAAAGACTGAAATTGGATACTTTGTGAGATTAATTACCTAGATAGGCCATGATAATGCTAGTCAAATGGGAAGGTAATTAAAGTGCACCTTCCATGAAAATTATTCATTGCTGATGGATCAGGTGACAGATAAATCAAAAGGCACTTAAAAAAGCTACAGGTTAACTTGTGGAAGGCTGTTCCTCCCTGGAAGTCTCTGTAACTGTGGCTGCTTGTTCCCATCATAAGATAAAAGGCGAGAGTGTAATGCAGCCTCCAAGAAAGAGGAACCCCGAGAAAAGTTATCAGCATTGTGTCTGCAGACAAAGGGTCAGCTAGAGTGGAACCAGTCGGCTGGCAGCCTTCGGATTACGAGATCTCTCTGCTTGTATGCCATAAAAGGGGTATTGCAACCGTAAAAGGCGGCAAGTGATGAATTAATAAGTTGACTAGTCCCCCGGGTGCAATCCTTATAGGCGGAGGACATGCTGCGGTAATCAAACGGGGTTATAAATTGTGTACATTGAATGGCACAAAATGCGTCTCACTTCATCACCGTTAAGTCAAGACTTCCTGAATTTGTCATTAACTCTTTAGCTTCAATATATTTATTTAAACAGTAAAAGTAAGAGAAAGAGCTTACAATAACAAAAGAGCAACTGATACTACCCAGCGGGATATATAGCCTAACAGAGATCACTGACTCTCACTTTCCACAGCTACAGGGGTCAGCTGCACTCTGTTTACACCAAAGCTCCCCCAGAGATGTACTGATAAAGTTGAAAATATTCAATGAAATGCATTTCTGAATGCAGGGGGGGGGGGGATAAATAAAAAACAGGATCAAGTAATTTTTTACAGCTGGCTTAGGCAAATTCATAAAAAAAAAAAAAATGGAGCCATCTACATGGGTAAGCATTTCCCAGATCCCAAATTTTTACAGAAAATTTCAAAACAACCTTATTTTGGATGCAACATCTGATTATTAAAAAGTATGAAAATAGAATAATATTGAATAGTTGAATAATTGCCACCTTCTCTCTCACTCTTTTTTTTTTTTTTTAAATGTGTGTTAAATCTCTAGGTTGTGATATTAGGACAGCTCTGATTGTTCACTGGAAGTTAAACGTAAAGCAACTTTGTGCCATCCTTTTTGTCTTTAATAATAGTAAATAGCTGTTTTCAAGTGCCTAGACAACTACCAGGGTTCAATGAAAATTTACCAATGACTTTGAATCAGAGCACAAATAGGCAAGGATATTAAAAATGAATAAATAAATAAAAAATTCTTTACTTAATTTCTTCTCCAAAAAATAAACTTAAGATTTTCCCACATTTTGAAACAACAGTTCTACATGTTTTACAAATAACTTCAAAACTGTTTTCCGCATCTTCTGAATGTTTTTCCCTTCCCTAGGCTTCATAATGAGTACAGGAAATGAAAATTTAAGTGAGTACTGAAAATCAATTGATGCAATCTTCAGATATATGAACGGCAAGCATAACACTTTTTCAAAACAGAATTTATGACACTGCCCATGACTATTCCCAGTCCAAAGGAGTATTCTGTATTCACAGAAGCTTATAAAATCATGTGACACAAAGAGGCATGGTACTAGATTACCAACTTCACTGCAGTTGGCATCTGTGGCATTTCCCTCAGAAAAGGAGTTATGGCGATTTTGTACCTAGTTTTATCACTTTGAGATTAGTGTATTACAATATTTTCCAAGAAGTCAAATTTCATAGGCCTCCTAATCTATATATATAGCTCAGCAAATTTAGTAAACTTAATCTAGTAAAGTGTGGTAGAGTAGAGAATGGAGTATGAACAAATGCTTGCCCATACCATTAATTCTTTAGCAGGGTTAGCTAGTTGGGAATAGTTGTGGAAATCTCAATGTGGGCATGCTGTTCCAGGAGAGGAGGTTGAATTTTGCAAGCATGAGCCCTGACATGCCAGGAACAGAGGATGGACCATGATCCATTTTGTGGAGGCATAGCCTTGGTCAACAGGGAACACACATTAGCTCCTTCAGAGTCTTATTGCCTATCTGCTCATATCCAAGTAGAGTTTGAGCTACTGATTTAGATCTATAGGTTGCTAAATGGGATAAGACTTGTCTGCCTGAGAGATCACCTCCATCCTTTACCCTTGCTGTAGTCAGCAGAGGTAGGAAAGGCAGTTTCCTCTCTGGCATCTAGAAATTGCTCTCTAAAGCATCATGAATGTGATAATATCCTAAGAGCCTGGGGTACCTGCTAGGGCAAAGGTTGAGAAACGGCTCCCAGGAGGATGGTGAAGGAGTTCACTTGCTCTATTTATTGCTCATTGAAGGTTATCTGTTTGCAATTGTTCTGTGCCACTGCATGGCTTAGCTAATTTATTGCTTACATGAAAGTGTTTAACACTGATGGGTGATCAACACTGCATTAGTGTAGACAAGACAAACTGTAAAGCACCTGCAGTCCTCCTAATGAGGACTCTTAACTGGCACTAAAACAAAAAGAAAGCATAAAAGAAATATTTTACATTTGTAAAATATTTTTAACATGAATGCTACAAACTACACTGGAGCGAAATATCCCTATTTTAAGACACATCTGTATATACATATCCTCACTAAATTTGTCAGTTAATTCAGCCACTGGCAAAAGGCTTGAAACAGTTTTAAAAATATAAATTACTAATAGCACTAGCAAATTATTTTTAAGGAGCTTTAAAATCCTGAAGACAATAAATTATTTTTAAATTTGTTTGCTTGTTTAGTATTTTCTAGCAGATAAAGAGAAGCATGTAAATATTTAATGTTGACATTGTGGCAGAAATTAACATCTGCATACGTGGGGGTCAGAGGAAGAGGGCATTCATATCATAAACTTTTAGCAGTTAATTTAGGTGGCTAAATAAGGAAGGTAATCTAAAGCTTCCTCTGTAATTAAGGAAGAGTCAATGCACAATTCCTAAACTTGGCTGCTGTTCCAAATCACTCCCTAAAGAAACCTATCAATCTCCACTGACTACAACAATGTAAATATCCACCAAAGATTTAAATGCTAATGTTTAATGCCAACATCAAAGAGCAGAATGTTTAGCCTTAAAATGCTTCATGTGATTAACTAGTTAAGCTGCAATACAAAAAATTAGAACTAAGGGTGAAATTTTGATCTCAGCTCACAAGGGAATATTTGGAATAATTCGACAGGAGGTCCACAGAGACAGATCATTACAGTATTGGCTCTGAAATATTAACATCCAATTCCTCATTTCACAGCCATGATTAGAGGCTCTATGACCTTAAATAGACTCTTTAGAGAAGTAAATGGCATTTCTGCACATAAGCATCAACGTTTACTAGGTCTGAGTGCTGACTCAGCCACTATTGCCTGAAAGGAGCTTGGGTGCTATGGAAAAAAACGAGTGTTCCATGATACATTAGGAAATGAGGTACTCAAAAAAGATAAATCCTTAGATGACAGACAGACAGGAAAGGTCAAAAGGAGAGATGGTAAATAGATCCATCAGCAGGTATGAGATGGGAGATACAGAAACTGAAGCGTCTGCTGCTGCAAACACATACATGTGATAGGTAAGTCTGGATTCAATGGATAATTGCGTACAACAAGCTGTTGAAATGTAGGTAAAAGTTTAGGAGGGTCACCTCTAAAAAGAAAACCTAAGAATCACAGCGACAGGACCTCATCCCTAGAGTCATAAGCGCACTTCAGAGGAAGTGAGACCTAGCTTAAAAATTCTGAAAAATACACTAACAATCTAGAAGAAAGCTAGATTAAAACTAAATTAAGCTACATGTATGCATGTGGGTGTGCACATGCACATGGGTGCACATCTTCCTCTCTTTTCCTTTTTCTTTGTCTGTATATGGCAGAAAAAAGATGGAAGGATATGAAACAACCCATTCTGCACTGCTAAGATGCCTTTAATTAATACTAGAAAAATACCAGCAAATCTGTGAATAATTTTTTCTTACAGTTTTCTGTGTTTCTGTGCATGTGGATTCTCTTATGTCTGGCACATGATTTAGCTTGTTCAGTAAAGTACAGGTCTTCATTGGCCTGTTGACTTCATATAGGAGTTAAGATTTCTACCTCTCTGTCAAACATAGCTAAAACTGATCAAAAACTGTTGATAGAGGACAAAGTAGCTGAAAGAAAATTGTCCATTACATTAGCATACATTTAGCATACTCACATAGCCTTGTATGTTTAGAAAATTGAGCTAAAAATAACCTTTTCTTAATTAGCATTAATACTAAAATGGCCTGAATCATATGACTTATGCTGCTTGCTGTGTAGATGATCCTGAAAATTTAAATGTACAGATGAAAAAGCAGCAAGTTTAAACTACAGCTGTCACTAAAGCCTGCTTTATTTTGTGGGTTGTTATCACAAACACCTTATGGCAACATAAAATGTAGCTTGTTATAAGCTCAAATTTAGGACATTTATATTGGTCCCACAATAAGAAGATTTCTATGTCATTATTGTGAGCATGATTTAGCTGACTTATGTTTGCATGCAGACACTGTTACGTAACACTTAGCTCAGACAAATGGCTCTGTTCTTGATCTTCCCTATTCTACTGTAGTTAATGACCAAATATTGTTAAAAATTGGGACACTAATTATCTGATGTCGACATGTTATGGATAATTAAGAACTGCTCACTCTGAAGCCATGCTAATTGTTTTTCACAGGTCTCCTTCTCTCGTCCTTGTGTCCTCAACAAGGCAAGCAGCTACAGGTTTATGCGTACATCTCTGTCACGTATTTTGTCACAGAACATACATCATCCTTTCTGGCTCATCCCTGATTAATTTTGCTGGCTTGCAGCAATTACCTCTCCCTTTGTGACTGACCTCCTGGTAAATGGAGTGCATGATAGCTGAGCAATTTTTTTCTTGCGTATTTTACCACTTAATTGATCCTTGTTGGCTGCCCACAATAAAATATACTAAACTTAAGTCATAAAATGGTTGAAATTGAGAGAAAGTAGTAACCATGTTTTAGCAATTGTAGCTGGCAGCTGTAAAAATCAGATCTTGATAATGTTCTCTCATTTACCCTATTACTTGGATCAGTTGGTTAAAGCTGTTAATGATCCTCTTGGATCAATGTCTTTTGCTTGTAGCTATAATTTACTGCATTGGTGGATTAGTACAGATGTTTTCATAGACAGCTCTGCATCATTCCACCAGATTGCTGTCTGCATCATATTTGCTTCCATTCATCACTAACGAAGCAAAGAGAAAGATAATCAGCATCTCCTATCTTAACATTAACTATTGAACTCAGGATAACACTTTGTCAATTGTCAGACTTCAACCCTGGCTTCCTCAGTAAATTGCCCGAGAATTTCTTCTAGAAATAGATCCAATGATATATTTTTATTATGATGGGGAAAGACTACAGAAATGCCAAACTGTACAAAACAATTCATACTAAAGAGTAGCAGATATAAATGTTCAATTAGTAATACACCCTATGGGGTCAGGGCTGGTTCTATCACAAGCAAAGCAGAAGAATCTACATAGGAGAGCAACATATCAGAGCAGGCAAAAACTGTCCAGACTTCTTATTAATTACCCAGACTATTCCAGAACCTGAAAAATCCGCTTCCACTTATGGAGCTGTCATAGTAGGTAAGTCAGCAATGGCTACTGCTATTAGGGAAGATGTCTCTCCTTCTTATTACCCCAGCAGCATCAGAAAGATCAAGCCCAGCTCTTCACAGACCTTTATTTTGCCCTGACTTTCCACCTCATCTTGCTATCTTGACCTTTACCTAACAGAAGTGAACCATTCATTCTTGGGCCATTAATACTCCCTAAACTGCCAGAGGACATGGGCCAGAAGGGAAAGATTTTTATTTTTCACCTGAGGGCCCATTTAGCCAAAACTCCACTTTCCTTCCAAAAAAAAGGAGGATTGCTGGCACATGCAATAAATAAAAAAATATGTAACATAATAAAATATGATCTGTTTCAAAACAGCAGCAGCAGAATCACTGACTCTCTAATGAGAATATATATACAAAGCAGACTGAAAATACACTGTCTAAAATGCTGGATAAATCTACGTAGCATCTCTTTCTAGACAGTTAATTATGAGACTGAGTCATCCCCTAAGTGGTGGACTGAACCTTGCTTCAAGAAAGCTCTCGATTCAAGATATTCTTTGTCCTTTCCTGCAGTGCATTTTTGGCACACTAACTATACTAGCTGTGACAGACTCACCACAAAGATCTTCCAGCTATTAAACAGGCACTAGTGTGAGCAATCTCTTCTATCCAGAAGTTGCACATTTAGTTATTCTATCATTTAAGCATAATGGAGAAACTTCCTTAGTTCTCCCTGTACAAGCTATCTTCTCTCTTTTAAAGATTTCCACAGGAGTCATTAGAGTAGGCTGGCTCCATGCCATGCTGCCATCAAATGCCTCACTCTATAGAGATGTTACAGTTAAAGAATTTTTCAATTTGCTACATACAACCTCAATTAGGATTTCAGATTTGACGGCACTTAAACACTTCCAATAGTGCCTTTCAGTAGTGATGATTGTTTCTCATCAAAATAACATCTGTGCACAGATGACAATGGGACCTGAATTCTTCAAAAGGTCTGAAACAAATAATCAAACATTAGGAAATCCAGGGACAAAACTTCTAATGTCTTATTTTGCTACAAATATGACCATACTCTTTCTCTTTGCTTATTGTTCTTCCTAGGCAAAATAACAAAGAAATGAAACATCTTAATAGTAAAATACACCATACTGAAGTAAGATCTCAGAACTCAGGAGCACAGTGGGTTTTGGCTAGATTAATTAAAAACACTATGTATTATTCTGTCCTACCAATATCAATATTTCACAGTTTTGTTCAAATCTGTTTTGTAAATACTGAAACCCAAATCTTCCCCATGTTTTTATGAGGCCAGCTATGTGCTGCTATTAGCTACAAATAAGAAATAGGAAGTTCAAACAAACAAATGAAAGAAATCACTGAGAAATTTTATGACAAAATCAGAACAGGCCTTTCTTTTTGCCAGCTTCCCCACCGTACTTCTCTTTTACTCTTGGGTCTCAATATAGCCATGACAGTATTTCTCCTAAAAAGATTTCCTATGGAAACTCTTAAGTTTCCAGACAAATATTTGCCTATATTTCATAATCATCAACATGACATTATTTTGGTAAATAATGATGCATGTGGCAAATATACCAAACAAATAACAAATAAAGTTCAAGAGATCCTACTGATAGTGTTCACCACTTATCTAGTTCCTGCATCCAGTTACCATATTACAGTTTGCAGGAAGTAGAAAAAGGAAATCAAAGATCTATGGAATTGTTTTTAATGTGCATATGAGTTAATTAGCTACACTACACTATGTATCACCACATACAAATATATTGAGTGATTTCTTGTCTTTGTACTGCAGGTATCTTGAAAGTTTTGAGGTTGGCCATGTCTTCACAGAACTATGTATAAGAGTCCTCAAAGAGTATAATAAATCTCAAAGAGTACTATTTAGTTTCTACTCTGTTCAAAAGGACTTATGGCCATGATAAATTGTTTAACTATGGATGAAGTGAAAGAATAAGCCAGACATATTTATGAGCGGCTAAAAACCCACCCAGCAGGAGTCAGAACTAGAGCTATTTTATTTTAAAAACCTTTCAGGGACTGGTCATAGAAAATATGACGTTAACACACATATTTGCTTTTCAAGGTCAGGATTAATTTTTCATCATTACTTTTAAGAAGACAGTTGGTGTAACTCATAAACATCGAGAAGATGTCCATTCCGTGTTTGTAACATTAGAAGAAAAAATGGCTCCTAGTCCTTCGTGTCACATTAGCAAACCAATCTCTCCTTTCTTTGGCTAAACTCTACTTTGTATCACTCTTTTTCTTCCTCAGGTACATAGTTATTTGTTATGTAGCTGGTGGAATTATGCTTTGGTGGTGTACATTTGACATAACCTGCTATTTCAACAGCTCAGCGCATGGGAAAATTAACAGCCCTGTGGCTGTCATGTTTCTCCTAGAAGGTTGCTACCAAATATTTAACATAGATAGAAGCTTAATCTGACTTTCTAATTCACAGCTGTGGTTCTGTGGAGCTGAAGCTTTACTTTGTCTTCATGTAGCTACACTACAGTGTAGCTTCCTACTGTCTTTATTTTTAAATATTGTAAAATTCACATAGTCTCTATTAGAAAAACTTAATCAGTTTCTCAGCAAAAATGATTACATCTATTTCTAAAAAGCTTTCATGGTAAAGCTGGACAGGGAAGCGTTCTTATATTCATTTGTAAAAAAAATAAAAAGAAAAATTCTTAGTATAATAATAATAAAAAAATAAAAAATCAAATGACATTCAGCCACAAAATGATGTGCAAAAATGTGCTACAGTCAGAATCAAAATGTGATATGAAGTTAAAGTTTCCTTTCAGGATGAAAGAGTGCCCATTGCTTTGGTTCCTGTGTGTTCTGATAGAGCATAAGGTTCAAATCCTGCTCCTATTGAAGTCAATGACAAAACTTCCATTGACTTCAGCGGTGCAGGATCAGACCCTAAGCAACACAGCTAACATCTGCTTTCTTGCTTTCTCTCTGATCTTTCAGTGAAAAATATTAGAACAAATTAGAACTAAATATTAGAAAAATTAATTTGTATCAATTTGATATTCTGTAGTAAGTTTTCTTATAAAACATATTTCTTGTTATTTAAATTTTTATAGATAAATATATTCTGTATACATATATAAAATAGTACCAAAACTGTCAAATAACATATATGACATACCATAATATATCCTATATAGATGATTCCTTCTGTGGGAAAATCCTAAACAAAAACTAACATTTAGCAATCTGACAATAATGCCCCGACCTAGCAATTCTACAGTATCTTTATAACCTTGTAGATTTCACTACATTAAATATGACTTGATACAATCAGTGAATGAACAAACTGTTTTCCTTGATCTGATGGTATTTGCTATACAAAGACTGGAATTCTTATCAATTTTTTATCAAAGTTTATCAAGCTTAATTCAGGCATAAATTCAGCTACTGCCTGCTGTCAAAATATCGGTAATATTAGTCCAGGGTAATGTGATTGCAGATCAAAAGGCAGTCTTAACTCCACAGAAATAACCTGATCCATTTTTTAAAGGTACTGAAAAGACATGTGAAAAACTAGAATGATAACTAACAAATGTAATTAAATTCTGCTCTAGTTTTACCCTTTTCAGTTGGTGGCCATGTAGTGCAGACTACTTACAGAACTATGCTGTTTGCCTACTGGTCTAGAAAAAACTTAAAGCAGATTAAAATATATTTTAAATAGTATTATTAATAATAATAAGCACTATCTTTGTAGCACCCATTAAATAAACCAAGTAAAATGGTAACCTTAAGTACAGTCTTTATAACATATGTTTCTAAAAACCACAGCTTAATGAAAGCGATTAGGGAATGTTAGTTTTGAAAAGTGCCTTTTTATATAAAATAATTCTCCCAGCTCAATAGGTGGAATACATTTGGTAAATTGAAAAGAAAAACATTATTTTTATAATCAGAAATATTTTTACATGAAGCATTGTCTTTCAATATAAATGTAGATGATGTACATATATCAGTGTGGGAAAGCTGATCTATAGTCGATGGCTAAAAGATGCGGCATAGCTCAAAAAGTAAAGTTACTAGCAGGAAATATAAAATGAAACCTGAAGCTAAAGGAAGTCCATTGAAATGGGAAAACATAGAAGCAATGTTCAGTTGAACACTGAAGCTATTTGTAATAAGCTGTCATGTATCCCCAGAAGAGAACATTGGATGGAAGGCATAGATGAAGGCAGATTAAAACAACTTGGTGGCAGAATGGGAAGACACCAAAATGGTCTGGGGAAAGGAGAGAAGCGAGCATAGGACTAGAACAGTGAGGTCAAAGTAACTGGGAAAGCCACAGGCATAAATCTTCTTGATTGCTGCCTCTGCTGAGGGACAGCTCATTGCTGAAGAAAAGTCAGGCTTAAGTGAGGATGACAGGGAACAGGAAACAAATAGATGGTCAATAGTGCAGATACTATGAAAGAGGAGACTTTAAAAAATGAGTAGAGATAATTGAGAGCTGGGGAAAATGTAAAGAGAAGCAAAGAAGAGAAAAATTATGAGCAGCAACAACGAAAGGAGAATGCAGAATAGGGGAGAATGCAAAGTGCATCTGAAGTACCTAAGAAAGGCAGAACCCATCACACAGCTTTACATAAGAGATGGTTTGCTTCCTTTATGCATTCAATCATTTCTTCTTGATGTGTAAATCAATGGTACTGCTGTTAATAGTAATGATTTTATAGCATGCAATGTTTTCTCTCTTCAAGTTGCTAGGATCCTGTAACTTTGAAAAATTAACTAATTTTTTTTAACTGTGAATTTTGGGGTCTACTTTTTGTAGGAAAAATTCTGAAAATTGAGATCTGACATAAAAAAAAAGGAAAAGCAAGTCAACATATACAAAATAAATTGTTACTAAAAAACATTTTTCAAGAGTAAGCTTTGATTATAGAACTGAATCAGAGTTTTTTAACCACTTCGAGTTGTCAGCATTAAGCGCATCTGAAGTCACAGCATGACCTAAGGGTGCTGTGGAGCACTTTTCTCTTGCTGTGAAGAAGCAGTGAGCATTAGCAAGTGCTCCCTACATAAGAACAGAAAGTACATTTAGGAACAGCTATTGGCATTACATTTTAACTTTTGTTTGTCATGTGTGGTTGCAGTAGTAAGACATGATGAGTGTCCCCTTAGATATTATTTTTTTCTTTCCAGTGACTATAAAGACAACTGAAACTGGCTCAGGACAGATACTTAAATTTTCTCAAACCCTGGTAAATGTCTGAGTCTCAAACTCAGACTAGGTTGGGTGAATATCACCCTTTATCAGAGACCAGTCCATTGTCCATTCAGACAAATTCCAGGGGAAAGGATGGAGAAAGTTTTAAAAACATACTGTCTTTGCAAAAGTGTCCACAGAAAAAATATACAATTGTTATTGAAATTTTTTTTTTTAAAGTTTTGAAAGTGCATAAACGCCAAAATCTGATAAATATTAATTGGCTGTGAAACATATCTGATTCTGTTAGCATTTTGAGTGTTATGTGGACAAAAATGTAAAATTTGGAAAGGAATTTGATGGATCAAAAGGAACGACCAGTACCACCGAAAGCTGAATATATTATTAGGGAAGTGATAAATTTTATCCTTGGTAAACAACCATTCAATAAGCTTGCAAAGGTAGTGTTTGTCAGCCATTTGCCAGCTGCAGCTCTTCAGTACATTCACCTATTGTAACTGGGGCTTAGTCATATTGAAATCTGAATTATACAAGGATGCAAGAGTTCACGTGGATCAGCTTGCAATACTGGGATGACAACCTGTATTCTTTATACGGTGCTGGAGAGGCAAGATATGAAACAAGATGGTTTACTCCTGGGAGACTTAGTGCACTTAATCTTTTACCTCTTATTCCAGCTCAGTTCTTTCATGCTTTTGTCAAAAAATAAAACAAAGCAAAACAAAAAGCCTCATGGTTCTGGCTGTAGCATAAAAATATGCCACATGGCAACTGACAGCCTATTCACAAAGTCTTTTTAACACAAAGAATGAATAGTGATGTGTCATATGTATATATGTGAGCAATATGAAATGCTACCTACCCACTTGCAGTCATTTTATTGTGTTATTTCCACAAATATAAATAGTTTTTTATCAGCCACCTGGCTCTTTTCTGTGACATGCTCTCTTTGTCTCATCAGAAGCTTGTTATATGTGGGTGAAGAAACACTGAATATATTCCATAGTCCCATTCTTTTATCAATAATTTCCTGTTATCATTACACAATAATTTGAATTTTGTGAATATGGCACAAAGGATCAATTCAATTAAACCAAAACTACAAAGGAAGAATCTCATTGCAAGTCTCTGTGCAACTGGTGAACCCAGTAATTATATGGAGCCACCTATTGTGCTAGCATAATAATATGTGAAGAAGGTTTAGTTAGATACATTTACACACATAAAAAGCAATATCGGCATAGAAAATGTAATTTTTGCCAAAAGTATAGAACAGTCACACAGTAACAAATGAGAGCTGCATGAATCCTAGTTTACTTGGCTATAAATAAATTCAACATTTTCTTTCTCTCCATGGTATAATAAAATAGGAGCACAGAAGCATAACAGTCTCCTTTGAGCAACCAGTCTCTTTCTGTTCAATTATAGTCATCAATCTGTTCCACCTAAAATATTTTCCTCCTTAAGAAACCAAAGAAATCAGTATTAGGATCCAAAACATGCTGTTGCAAAAACAATGTAAAAGAGGTCTTTCCTTTTGGTGAATGCATTTGTTCTGAAAGACTGTAATTTCTTTTAACACCAATTTTGTAATTTGTGAGGGAAAAAAGAGCTTCATTTATATGGCACTTTTAATCAGAAAATCTTGAAGAGCTTGGTAAGTAAGGAAAGGTAACGGTTACCTTCATTTTACAGACAGAGGGAACCACAATAAATACAGCTTAAAGCCTTTTTTTTTTTTTTTTTTTTTTTACAAAATCTGTTTCCTAGGTATATTCCTTTTAGATGCCCAACTGGACAGACAAAGCTTCAGTTGTACCCTTTCTGTCAACAGTAACAGTGTCAGATTCTGTAGCACTGGGAAATGCTTGCCTCTGCATGATCCCACAGCAAACTGGAGAGCAGGGAAGGAAGAGAGTCAGCTCTCCTTCCTGCTGCATGCTCTTACAAAATCTAGGAGGGTGAAGGTTTTCCTATTACTTGAAATCACTAGGTCAAGCCTATATGTTGTCTCTAATATATATGCAAGCTATAGTTTCACTAACAACTCTGGGCTTGATGTGAGGATCATTTAATAAAATCATATAGCTTGTGTCACTTATGAGATAACACAGGGTAACCATATTATGTGTTCTGGCCTGAAAAACCCTATAAATCTATGACTATGAGAACACAAGAGTATTAACTATAATGAATTATCTTAGAAATAACACAACAAATTTCTAATTAAGGCTGCTTCATCTTCCTGAGATGTGATACTAGTCACCAAATTGCACTCTCTCTTTCTTTACCCTATGTGTCGCAGAACCATCAAAGCACATAAAGTAAAGCCAATTTGGTTTAGCTAAATAGGAAAAAGTTCAAATCTTCTTCGCTTGGTATTTCTGCACAGACATCTACAGAGAGCAGAACACTGTCCACCTGTGCACATTTGAAGAATTATAGGGAATTATTTTAAAGATGAAAAATCAAGGTGCCAAAATAATACAATCTGTGGTGCAAAAATTGTTTCAGGGTAAATTCTCTGTGCTCAAAATCTCATCATAAATTCTGAGAACTGAATGAGCAGAGAGACCAACCCTTTCAGTCACAGGGTTGGTTCCAAAATAATATAAAATGTGCCTCTGGTATCCAGGAAAGCACTATGGGGAAATTAAATATCCCATAAATATTCCAGACTAACTTTAACAGCTATATAAAACATCCTAGGTTTGGTGGGAGGGAAGATTTTAAAGTGGAAAATAACTACAGTTTTCCCCATTTGTTCATTGCCCCCAAACAGTGACTTTTGTCCTCAGTTCAAAGCATTATTGTAGAGGATCATTTCTACTGCACTAAAAAAGAATAGCTGGATCACAGCCACTAAAAGTTCCCCCAAGATGTATGTATGAAGTATCCTTTAAAACATTGGTTAGCTGTTCTTACAGCAAGTATTAGTTACTCACTTCCTATTTTCTTTTAAGGCATTTTGTCAGAAGCCAGATTTTGCAATTAATGTTTGGTTTAAGATCTTTTGTTCAAGGTATAAAAGGTTAGTTTTACTATCCTCTCTTAAAGCCAACAGTGCACTGCTGCAGATTCAGAGGCCTATAATTTTTATCAACAAGCAATTCGTCATTTCAGAAACCTAAATCAGAAAATTCTATTTTTTTTATTTTTTTTTTTCATTCAGCATGCAGACAGCTAAAGCCTTTTTTTCCCCTGGGGTGATGTGTTAGTTTGATTTTATTTTCCCTGACATTTCACCTGTCAGATTATGATAAGTAGAAGAAGCAAAGAATAATCATCACATTCTCACTGAATCTCATAATCGAATATCTGGAAATACAAGATAAATTAGAAACAATATCCTTAGGGAAAACATGAAAACTGAAAACACCATCAGATATCCAAATCATATTCCAGTGACCTAGGATTGCCATACAGGTTTAAAAAATTCAGAAAGAAAGCCTGCACAGGATGGCCCCATCTACTTTTATTATCTTCAAATACTAGGGAGAGACCAACAATGGTGTAAGAGGAAAAAAAGTTGCAGTGTTAAGAAAATATATTTAATAATAAAGCTGAAGGTCTTCTTTCAGTCTTTCACAAATACTTTCTGAAAGCAATCTTGAGGCCAAGAAACAGGACAGGTTATCATGAAATAGTATAAACTCAAATTAACAAGTTGGCAAGGTGAAAAGATTAATGAGCCAGAACACACCCAACATGCTTCTGATTTACTGCATCTGTAGTTTGCATGTTCCAAATTTCTCTCAGTCTCACAGTGTTGAGATTCATAAGTGATGAAATCTTACCTGCTTGACCAGTGGTAATACTGACAGCTGCAAAAAGCCTCTGGGAACGACTCAAGTCAGACACCCCATTCACAGCTTCAACTTCAAACGTGTAGTTAGCATGAGCTAACAGGTCCATGACAGTGACATAGTTATCTACTAATCCAGTTTGCTGGGGCATATATCCAATGTTACTCCCACAGGGAACACATTCGCCCTGCTCCCAGCTGCACCGCTTGCACAGAATGCGGTAGGTCACGTCGTTTCTTCCCCCATTGTCAGCAGGAGGACTCCACTCCAAACTCACAGTAGTCTGGTTGATATTGAAAATGAGGTTCTGTGGTGCAGATGGAGGTCCTATGTAAGACACAAAAAAGTCCAGGGTAATTGCACAGAACCAGTGTGGGTTGTGTAGCTAGCATTTTAATTACTGAGACAGAAAATAACTGAAGCATTTTTCTTCACATAAACATTTCATTAGTTTTACTACAAGCTGCATAAAAGCTTCCTTGAACTCACTTGGCAAGAGCTTTATTTATTTTCCATTAAGGCATCAGAATAACAATTGTCTGTATATTTACTGCAACTGACTTTAGCAGTTTTTCTTCTGTGCAATTAAAAGGATTGGTTAATGTACCTTAAAGGTTGCCTTTTATAGCCTTCCCAAGTATGGGATTTGTTCATCTCTTCTAAACATACTGTACCATCCACACCTAGTTCTTTGTTATCAGCTCTGATACGATTTACAGAGATATTTGGTGCTGCTTTGGATTTCACAGAATCATGGAATGTTAGGGATTGGAAGGAACCTTGAAAGATCATCTAGTTCAACCCCCCTGCCGGAGAAGGATCACCTACAATAGGTCACACAGGAACATGTCCAGGCAGGTTTTGAAAGTCTCCAGAGAAGGGGACTTCACAACCTCTCTGGGCAGCCTGTTCCAGTGTCCTGTCACTCTCACAGTGAAAAAGGTTTTCCTTATGTTTACATGGAACCTCCTATGCTCTAGCTTGCACCCATTGCTCCATGTCCTACCATTGGACACAACTGTGAAGAGCCTGGCTCCATCTTCCTGACATTCATCCTTAACATATTTATAAACAGAGACCTAGACAGGCTGGAGAGCTGGGCAGGGAAAAACTTCATGAAATATAATAAGGGCAAGTGTAGGGTGTTGTACCTGGGCAGGAACAACCCCAGGTTCCAGTATAGGTTGGGAAATGATCTCCTAGAGAGCAGTGTAGGGGAAAGGGATCTGGGAGTCCTGGTGGACAGCAGGAAGACCATGAGCCAGCACTGTGGCCTGGTGGCCAGGAAGGCCAATGGCATCCTGGAGTGCATTAGAAGGGGTGTGGTTAGTAGGTCAAGAGAGGTTCTTCTTCCCCTCTACTCTGCCTGGTGAGGCCACATCTGGAATATTGTGTCCAGTTCTGGGCCCCACAGTTCAAGAAGGACAGGGAGCTGCTTGAGAGAGTCCAGCGAAGAGCCACCAAAATGATTAAGGGAGTGGAGCATCTCCCTTATGAGGAAAGGCTGAGGGAGCTGGGGCTCTTTAGCTTGGAGAAGAGGAGGCTGAGGGGTGACCTCATTAATGTTTATAAATATTTGAAGGGTGAGTGTCAGGAGGATGGGGCCAGGCTCTTCACAGTGATGACCAATGATAGGACAAGGGGCAATGGGTGTAAGCTGGAACACAGGAGGTTCCGCTTAAATTTGAGAAAGAACTTCTTTACGGTGAGAGTAACAGAGCACTGGAACAGGCTGCCCAGGGAGGTTGTGGAGTCTCCTTCTCTGGAGACATTCAAGACCCGCCTGGATGCCTTCCTGTGTGAACTCATCTAGGTGTTCCTGCTCCGGCAGGGGTATTGGACTAGATGATCTTTCGAGGTCCCTTCCAATCCCTAACATTCTGTGATTCTGTGATTAATGATGTCACTCCTCAGTCTCCTCTTCTGCAAACTAAAGAGACCCAGCTCCCTCAGCCTTTCCTCATAAGGGAGATGTTCCACTCCATCATCTTGGTGGCTCTGCAGTTCCCTGTCCTTCTTGAACTGTGGGGCCCAGAACTGGACACAATATTCCAGATGCGGCCTCACCAGGGCAGAGTAGACAGAGTAGAGGGGGAGGAGAGCCTCTCTCAACCTACTAACCACACCCCTTCTAATACACCCCAGGCTACCACTGGCCTTCCTGGCCACGAGTGCACACTGCTAGCTCATGGTCATCCTTCTGTCCACCAGGACCCCCAGATCCCTTTCCCCTACACTGCTCTCTAATAGATCATTCCCCAACTTATACTGGAACCTGGGGTTGTTCTTTCCCAGATGCAAAACTCTACACTTGCCCATGTTGTATTTCATTAAATTTCTCCCCACCCAGCTCTCCAGCCTGTCTAGGTCTCTCCGGATGGCAGCACATCTTTCTGGTGTGTCAGCCACTCCTCCCAGCTTTGTATCATCAGCAAACTCGCTGACAGTGCACTCTGTTTCCTCATCCAAGTTGTTGACGAATATGTTGAACAGTACTGGTCCCACTACCAACCCCTGAAGGACTCCACTAGACACAGGTCTCCAACTAGACTCTGCCCCATTGACCACAATTCTCTGGCTTCTTCCCATTAGCCAGTTCACACTCCATCTCACTACCCGATCATCCAGACCACACTTCCTCAGTTTAGCTGCGAGGATGCTGTGGGAGACGATGTAAAATGCTTTGCTGAAATCAAGATAAACCACACCCACTGCTCTAGTGTCATCTACCCACCTGGTTATGTCCTCATAAAAGGCTATCAGGGTGGTTAAGTATGACTTCCCCTTGGTAAAACCATGTTGACTGCTCCTAGTGACCCTCTTATCCTTGAGATGCCTAGAGATTGCACTGAGGATAAGTTGTTCCATCACCTTTCCAGGGATGGAGGTGATGTTGACTGGTCTATAGTTACCTGGGTCCTCCTTCTTGCCCCTTTTGAAGACTGCAGTGACATCTGCTTTCCTCCAGTCCTCAGGCACCTCTCCTGTTCCCCACAACTAATCAAAGATGATGGAGAGTGGCCTAGCAATGACTTCTGCCAGCTCCCTCAGCACCTGCACGTGTGCACTCCATCAGGACCCATGATTTAGGATTTAGGACACTTCCACTATTTGAACCACCAATCTGTGTAGGCTAGTCTCTTTGCAGTTAGAAGGTTAAGCCAGATCTAATTACAGTTCAAACAAAGCTCAGATCTGCACAGGTTATTTTTCATTTTTCATCTTACTTATTTTGGTATTATATCACGTAAAGACAATGATGGTATTACACCATTGTCTACAATAACTTTATAGCCATGGGAAAAGTATGTCTGTATTCTATATATTACAATGAGTTACACACTTACCCAACATGCAGTTTTCCAATGTTATATCAAGCAAACATGAAAATTATACTTGTGCTGATTCTGTATTTCCCCCCCCGCTCCCCCTCGGCTTTCAATTTCACTTACTGTTGTAAATGTACTTTTCAAATACAGGAAAAGCCAGCCGAAACTACCAGCTGCAAGTGGCTGCACCTGGCTGGTTAAGAATGTCCTTTACTATTAAATTCATGACTGACTCACTTGTACATGCGACATATGGTGGATCAGAAGGTGCTCTATAATAGCTATCTTCACAATCGCATCTTGAAGATCCTTCCTTGTCAGAGAAGCTGTGAGTAGGGCAGCGGGAGCACTGCAGATCTTGTGAAGAGGATTTGTAGAACCCACGGCCACAAGCTAAGGCAGAACAAAACAAATTAAAGTTTAGATTTGCATGGACTTTTCTGATCTTTTTCTGTATCTGTCACATGAGGTACACATTCCTGTAAACTTCTAAGCTATCCATTCTCTTATTTTGGCACAAGCCATTCAGTTGATGCTGCTAATGATTTTGTGACATTTTTGAGCTGAAGCACACACTACAAATACCTCAGCAGTTGTCAGCACAATATTTTAACACAGAAGGCCTCAGAAATATAACAAGCATCTGTTTTTCACCAAAGAAGAGAACAATAATGGTGTGAAACAGCTGGATGCCTGCAAAAGGTTGAAACAAGGGAAAAACAGTCTGGAGAAGCTCTGCTCTAAGGCCTCTGAAGGGTTTCTGGTATCTCAACTAGTTGATTGGGAATTAATGGAGCAAAGGTTACTCCTCCCTGATTTAAGAATCCCAGAGAAGCTGTGAACCAGTAAACCCCAATCCTGAGGAAAGAATGAGGCATGAACACTTGTTGGACAGATGATGCTGGTAGGAACAAGCAGAAAGAGAAGGAAGGCAAATAGTATAAGATGCAAAATTGTTTTTTACAGTTTCATAGAGACAACTAGGCTGAAATGAATTTACTAAAACCTTCAAGGGAAAGTTAAAAGATAGATGGCTGGAATTATGCATATAAGATCATTTCTTACTTTGCTTTGCCAACTGTGAACTCATGGAAGTAAAAAATATGTTGCGTTCCAAAACTGACATTTAGAAAAACTTTTATCAGTTACTGTCAGAGCTCCCAAAGCACACCTATAATGATTCTTACAAGTAGAGAACTGCAACCTAGACAGTCAGCTTAAGAGTGGATAAACTATGAGAGCTGTAGAGGATGAGGAAGAAGAAAGTGGGGATCAGACAATGCTAAAACTGGAAACAGATTAAGACTCCATTTCAGCACTGCGGTTATGGGCAAACTCACAAACACTGTCAACATGAAAAAACAGAACACAAAAGTACTCCAGAACATTCTGATAAAGTAGAGGCTTTTGAAACCACACTATTTTTTTCTCTTTTTCCAGTCTTAACAGTCTGAATTTCTTAAGCTGTTACCGGTATGCAAAGAAAAGGGACAGTGAATGAAACTTAGCATTGGGTATCAAAATATTAAAGCTAGTTAAATAGTCATTCTGAATTCAGAGAGAGAAAATTTACTTTGGTTATATTCATATTAGCTTTGATATTTTCTCAGAACAGAAATGCAAAGTATCCAAAGACACTGATATTTGGAACAGTTATCTCCGCTGTTTGGTACTGCAGTGATGGAAAGAGCAGGAAAACAATGAGCTTTATCCAAATCTCACTGAAGTCAATGAGGAGTGTCTTTGACTTAAATAGCCTTTGGACTGGACCCACAGTGTAGCTACAGTAACATGACTCTTATTAATCTGATTAATTCTATGCAACTGAGAGAAAAAGAAAAAAAGGTGGTAATACTTAAGATAACAGTAGATAAATGTTGATTAATTAGGCAAATCAACAGCAGATCATACCAGTATAAAATGATAGGAAATTCTTGCTCTTTTACTCTCTATCAATATACTAACTTTCTAAAGAAAAATATGCCTAAAGGACAGTAATTGCCATAATATTTAGAGTTTGTCATACTGAAAAAAACCAAACCAAAACAAAAAAACTCAAACAGTAGATGGAAGCTAAATTAGCTGGCAGAGAAAATTAGCATGTAAAGCATGTATCCTTTGACAGGGGGGCACGAGTTTACATTAGAAGAAAATCTAGCCCTGCTTGTAAAACATGCTATAGCTTGATTCTACCACAGTAGCTGTTATATATGCTACTTAGAAAGGCAGATAGAAATAATTTTGGAGAAACACTTTGGATAAACATGACCCATGAATTCATAGTTGTGGCAAACTTAACTCAGAGTTATCCTTTTATACCTGCATTCAAAATTGTTTCAGAATTTCCTGATCAAAACAAAGAGCACAAAAACTGAACTGATTTGTATGCATGTACCTTAAGACATATATTTAAACTTCTCTTTGCTCTTTCAGCACTTGCAGTTGAAATGTAGCTAAAATTACCAAATAATAGTTTCCTTGCCTTTCTTAAATAGTGCTGTTCCTCTCATACTGAGCAAAACACTGGACAAATACACCAGGTCTTCCAGCACACAGCTCTCTACAAAGCAAAGAGCAACTTAAAAGGCAAAGATTCCTACTGTGTTTCCAGTCTGTCCTTCTCAGCAGGGAACATTACAAAGCAAAGCCGTAGAGGGTAAAATAGAGATTTCAGAAATAACAAAATGTAAACAAAAAACCCCCTTTCATTTTTTTTCTGATGACTTGATGAAGACATTTATATGCTTAGTCACTTACTATTTAAAGTAAGTGTGCATTTCTTATTAGAGTTCAAAGGATTTGAATGTCTGTGACTAGTTTACATGACTGAAAGCCATTTCTTTTCCCACACAGCATACCACAGGCAGCAGGTTCAGGCACTCATACCATGCTACCGTTCCATTAGCTTTTTTTTCCAACAAGAGGCTTGTGACAACATTCAATAACTATCCCTTTAACTTATACACCCCATATAAGAGGGTATATATAAAGAGGCAGAACATTCCAGCAATTAATTTTTTAACAGTATAAAAACACTGCTTTTAAAAAGGATTTTTAAAAACTTTACAGTTGCTTAGATAGGAGGGTATGCAGAAGAACCATAATAATTAAAAGCACTCCCTGGACTAATACAACTAAATTATCTTCCTATTTTTAAAAAAATAAATATAATTTAAAAAAACCACCTTTTTTTCTTTTTCAGCCAAGCAGGAGAATGCTTCTATTGCTCAAAAAATCAAGGAGCTATGAATCTTTATCTGTTTTTAACATTTATCATTGTCCTTGACAATAAACTTGCAACTAAAAACTCTACCAAGACAGGCTGTTGCATGTACCACTTACTAAGGTGTGATTACTTGCCAGTGATCTATTACAGATCACAGATGGGAAAGAACCATTCAAAAATACTTTTTTAACTCTTTTTTTTTTTTCTTTTTCCTGTTTTGTCTTATCTTGCCAAATTGCCAAGGTGATTTTTTTTTTAATTAGAAGTAATTTAAATACATTGTTTTGTTCTGATCTATTTTAAATCCATCTGCTTTGATAGAATTTAGTTCTTTATGCAATATTTTTAAGATCAAAGGGACAGTTGGTATAAAATCCCCCCTCCATGAACAACAGGAAAAAAATGCTACTCGTAAAAAATTTGAAAAAAAAAAAAAAAAAGCCAAACATTACTTGAACCTCTATATATATGCAAATCTAAAAGTAGAAAATACAGGTACTGTTCCACAAAAGTATCTCATGGTAAATCTTGAGGCAACTCAAATTGCATTTGATCACATCCATTGTAATATTTCAATTCATTAGTGCAGGAGAGCACTCATCAGCAGCACTTCTTCCTATAAAGGGAGCCTATATTGTAAATCAAGGTACAGAACTAAAGCAATGATGGCAGTTATACAGGAGGGTATAACTGGCGAGGTAGCACTCTGATGTTGTGGCCATAATCTTCGTTACTGTTGATCTCACTGAAATGTGAACTCATCTGCTCTTGCTCAAGCAAGTTAAGATCCACGAGCATTTGTGCCACTGAAGGGCTTCTGGGGTACTGGAAAAGACAGGGAATGGAGGGAAAGGGAAGAAAGCCAGCACAAAATAAATTTACTTCCATTCATGGTGGTGTGTCATTTATAGCTGCTAATTTAATAGAACAGCTCTTCCCAGATGAAGCTCCTATTTTGTTCAAACAGCTGCTCCAAAGTCTTATACGTTCCAGGAAAGGGTTTCAAACCAAGAGCAGTCAACTTTACTGACACCACAAGGACACAGAATAATACCTGCCAGCAAAACCTAAACCAGTCTTCAAATAATGCAAAAGTTAGTTGCTAAATCAACAATAAACACAGAATAAAAACTATGCTTCAATCAAGGCACAATTCTTAGCCTCACAACCGTTTGGGAATGACCATCAGTGACCCCCCAGGGCTACCCAGCACCTTGCATTTGTTTACTTGTCTGTGACAGCCGTGGCTGCTTCTCAGAGAAAATCTTCCCACCTCCTCTGTGAAGAAAAGAGGTTTCTCTTGTTGGGAATCTGGCAGAGTTCCACCTTGAAATACAACGACGATGCGAACAGCCCTTGGATGAGAGAGTCTACTTACACCATGGAGCTGCAGTTTGAAACTGAGCAGGGCATTGTTGTCTCATATTTAAACTTCCTTGCCTGGAAGCCCTAGATAAAGAGGTACACTATTCTGTCTGTATACAATGAAAGACTCTGGTGAAGATGACATTAGCAGTCTTTCTTGGCTTGGACTAAGTTTCTTTTTTCTTGTACATTTTCTTCCAGTAGCATTCAGCTGTAACAAAGGACGTATCATGACAGTAGGGTCTGGTACACGGCTGGGCGAGGCTGCAGTGTCTCACTCAAATACATGTTTAGCATATGCCGCTGCAGTCAGTGCAATTATAAACATTTTAAGCCAAGGTGTTTAGTATCGTTTAAGGGCCTATACAAATACTATAAGTAATGAAATATTGCAAAGCCACAGGTAAATACTGAGGCACTAGCACACACTACCAAGAACTATGGTGCCACATCTGTTGTCGCAACAAGGAGTTAGCTGTCATAACTAGAGATGCCGACTGCAGCTTATGTAGAAAAATACCAGCTTCTCTGCTGTGAGCTCATCACATGCCTTAGTGGCCTGGTAGAGATCAAATAATGTCAGGTTTTCTTTTTTTTTTTTTTTTTTTCATATTCATTAAAAAAATAATTCCAAGAAACTCTGTAAGGGTGGATGAAGGCAGATGCAGAGAGCAGCAAGCACCAGTCTGGGCACTTGTGGCACAGGAAAAAGTGAAAAACGGACTGTTAAGTAATAATAAGTACTATTAAGTACTGTTCATTTTGCTGTAACCTGTTCACTATAAACACTATGAAGAGACATTTTGCTTCTAGGAAAGCTAGGGAACTTAAACTGGGAGGGATGATGGAAATATGGTAAAGGCTATGAGTGACACGTGTAACAACCGATGTTTATATAACCAAAGCAGAAAGAGTAAACAGTTGTAGGGCAGTGACACATTAATCAAGAAAATTATTTGCTACTACAAAAATACAAATAAATTTTAAAAAGAAATCTTCATTTGTAGAAGTGCAAGGGTTCCAGGTGGCATATCAGCTTAAGACTGAAAGGGCACACAACTGTTTCAGCATATTAGACACTTGATTGAACATGGCATTTGATAATAACTTTCTATTTTATATAAAATAATGAAACATAATGAGTTGCAAGGAGGTGGCTGCACTAATTACTGTTTGATCCCATTATAAAAAGTAGACTGGTGTGAGGGAAGAAAAATAAAGATGATACACTATGCTAGCAGAGCAAGAGAGCTTGTCTGTGTATTCTGGTATGCTCACCATTCCCTGTTTGCCGCCATGAGTAAGTTTTAGTGGCATACACGCTATAGTTCCATAAACTACAGTTTCACTATTGTTTTAAACTAACATTTAAAAAACCAATACTTTTCCACAGTCAGTGTCAAAGCATGGAAAAAAAGTAATCACAGAGATTCAACAACAGCGTATTACTTATGAACCTGGGGTAACAGCCTGGTCCCACTGAGAACCACAGCAAAATGACTGCCTACCTTGGGAGAGCTCAGGTTTTCCCCTGGGTCCCTCCCTCCTCTTCACTTGAATAAAGTAAGATGACTATATGTTAAAGTGACCCTATTCATTGTATTTTTTTCCTATAGGCAGTGGCTAGAATTTGTTTCATATCTGTGTGGACACAAGCCTCAATTCTTGTGATTTGTTTTGCATTATTTTAATTAACTCCCTACCTTTCTATCCTCCTCAAGCCTGCAAATGTTAAAGACAATTCAGTTAACCCCCTTTTCACAGAAATTATGTATACACAAGGAGTCTGTGCAGATGTTTCCTGGATGAAGTTATGCAGCTGCAAAGACTTTATTAATTATAAAATGCAAAATGGATTGTTCTGGGGCTCTGATACATTTGAAAATTGACATACATATATGTATAGTCAGGACATAGATGGATGCTGTTAGATTATTTATTACAGATGGATATTTTAGCTAATTGAGAAAAAGGGCTGGTCTTTCTCCACTGGAGCTTTCAAATATTTGCTTCATATTAAAGTTTATGGTTCCATAACTCAGGACTGAAAGCACAGCTTGCAGAAACAGTACTCCCACTGCTAGTGTTGCTGACCTCATCTACGATGGACAGGTCTAGAATCTTTATTTTAATCCTATTGACAGTGCCTCAGTGGGAGTAATTATAACAGTCGGACACAAATCCAGACCTCCTGTCACTGATATATTAGGGTTTTTCACAACAAAAATGAGCATCAGACAAGGAGGATGAAAACAACATGGGGTAGTGATTATAGCAAGATTTGTCAACCCCCTTCTGTATTAACCTGCTACAAACATATGACAATTTGGCATGAGAGACACCAGAAATACAAAATCTTTAATCTTCCATAATATCAAAAATAAAAGCTTGAAAATAATTTGGGGGGCGTTGTTCTCTTATGTGATACTTGGCTGGTAGATCACAGTATCAGCTGCAGGCACTTTTTAGCCAATGTATCTGAAAAGTTTAGATAAACTAAAAGCAGACCATTATAAAATAATTCCCAAATGTTCAGTGTGAAATATTAGACATAAGAAATCCAATAACAAAAGGAAACTTTATAACCTCTGATCCCCTTTTCCAATAATTTGTATATGTTCAAGTCATGACTATGTTTGAAACTGTAAATTACTTTTATAGTGAGAGATGGCATCTGTTATGCCTTCTCTGGCACCTAATATATATTGTTTTATAAGGAGCTTAGACTGTAGTATTTTATTTGTCTAACTACTATGTGATGATAAATGTCTAGCTGAAAAAGATGTTTATTTTAGCTTGATTTTTTAACTGCAACAGCATCTAAAGATTATTCACATTTCAACCAAGGAATTATGTTGTATGGTTTAGCCAGAGTAAACTTAAGACTCTTAATGGTGCCTCAGCTATAGCGTGAATGACATATCTAAATAGGGTTGTCCTGTGGCTGCATACCATCATCCAGTGAATGTTTGCTGTTGCCTGTCAGAAATCTCTCAGACCTCGTACTCATTTCCCAAGTCTAATATGCCCTTGTTGTCCAAAGTCCTGCTAATGTCTTTTGAGAGATGTTCACATAACACTGTTCACACAAATAGAGATCAAGAAACAGAGTGTTTGCTAAGTAATAGTAACTTATTGAGGCTTTTCCACTGAATGAAGTGAAACCTTTACCTCTCCATAAATCTGCTTAAAAAATTACTATGTCATCACGTGTGTCTTTTTAACTTATCTAGGTGCAAAGAAACATAGGCATGAAGAAATACTCTATGCTCTTTAATTTGTACACAAGGACAAAGTAATCAGGTTGAAGAACATATTCCACAAATAAAAGAATACCCAATGTCACTATACTGTAACAACAAAATTTCTTTGAATCTTATGATACTGAATAAGTACATAAAAGACTACATTTAAATGGCAATTAAAGAAACTCTAGCATAGTCTGAGCAGAATTAATTGAGTAAGTTAAAATTTTGCATTGAGGCTATGACAGAACTTTTCTCTATATTTTCAGAGTTTGCAAGGACTTGGTTTGTCACTCTCATTACTTTTCTTGGGAACCACAAATATAAAGCCACTATGAAAATTTGGGAGAAATTAACATGTGAGAGATACAAAGACACAAAAATGAAGACATGCAGACAGATGCAACTCTATTACTGAACAAAGTTCAAAAGTGAAAGGTAGGTTACAGAAATGAAAGGAGAAAAGATATTCCAGCTTTCCTGTTCACTTTTTTTTTTCCCCTTTTCTTCCCCTATGCCCTTCCCTCAAGGGTGCAAGGTGCTCGAATAGCTTCTGTGCAGAGTTGAGTGACAGCTTGACTGATTAGCCTGATTGGGAGCAAAAGCTCCACACTTTGCAGGACACTGTGCAGGTTCGTCACAGGAAAATGAATCCATGCCTGAAGTTTTGTCAGCAATAGAAATTTCATCTGTCTTTCTCAGAAGGTTCTCAACCAGTCAGAGAATTAATAAAAAAACACACTTGATTTACTCATAGCTTCTGCATCTTTGGGTTTTTGTTTTTTCTTCTTTTACTGACTTGGTAAAATTTAATTATGAACTTTTAAAAAAAAAATAAAAATAAAAAGCTGTTAAAACCTCAGTAACTAAGAATTCATTAAATCTAAGACCACCAACCAACTTATGTTATGGAAGTTACAATGTTCTGATAGGAAAGTTGTATGATTATCTAACTGAGTGAAATAATACATCCCTTAGAGGCTATGCAAACTACACTGTAAATGGTGCTTTTGTTTCTAAAAAGATGTATGAAAAAAATATGATTTTTTTTTTCACATTCCTGTATTAATATCTGTCTTTTTTCCTAATGCAGCCATAAGAAAATAAATTAAAAAAAAAAAATACTGATAATTGAATTAATACAATACATTGTTTTCAGGACCTTTTTCAACTTTTTTGCTTCCTCCTTCTTGGGGTGTAGCTCAAACCATGAAGCACCAAAAAATTCCTCGTAGTATAAATGTAGCTAGCTTAACTTACACAGTGTTGCCACTTAAATAATATACTTGGCTCACTGAATTCGGTAAGGACCTTAAATGTGGCAATGCTATGACTCAACTCCTTTGACACTATAAAGGTTCTATACAGCCATAACTTGTTTGTCCTTATATAAACAAACCCTTTAAAGTGTTTCATGCACATTTGGGTTTTGTGATTGACAACATGTCTTATGGAAGGTTTCCTGTTGCTTTCTAAAGAGAATAAAATACATCAAAAAAGCTCCAAGCAGTAACGAAAATAATATAATGCAGCAGAGGGTCAGTATTTTGGATTTGCTTGTTTTCTCAAATCATTTGGAAAATATAAAAATAATTTGAAAAAATATCTTTGCATTTAAAGCCAATAACATTGCCATGCCCTTCTTACCTGACCTTCCAATGTAGCAAAGGTTTTTGAGTTTAATGAAAAAAATCTTGAGCGTTGAATACTGTGTTCAGTTTTGGGCCCCTCACTACACGAAGGACATGGAAGTGCTGGAGAGTGTCCAGAGAAGGGCAATGAAGCTGGTGAAGGGCCTGGAGAACAAGTCTTATGAGGAGCAGCTGAGAGAACTGGGGTTATTTAGCCTGGAGAAAGGAAGCTGAGGGGAGACCTTATCACTCTCTACAACTACCTGACAGGAGATAGTAGTGAGGTGGGAATCAGTCTCTTCTCACAAATAACAAGCAATAGAACAAGAGAAAACAGGCTTAAGTTGTGCCAGAGGAGGTTTAGGTGGGATATGAGGAAAAATTTCTTCTCTGAAAGGGTTATCAAGCATTGGAACAGGCTGCCCAGGGAAGTGGTTGAGTCATCATCCCTAGAAGTATTTAAAAGACGTGTAAATGTGGTGCTTAGGGACATGGTTTAGTGGTGAACTCGGAAGCGTTAGGCTTATGGTTGGACTCGATGGTCTTACAGATCTTTTCCAACCTAAATGATTCTACAATTGCATGATATTAAAGGTAGATATGTACAGTGGAATCTGAAAGCACTGGTTACTATGTAGAACCTGCTATTTTTTCCTCTTTTACTGATTTTCTTAAGCAACTGCATTATTTTAGAAACTTTTAGCCTCATTACCTCAAACAAACAAAAAAAGACCATCTCACTCTAAATAGCAACGTCACTACACAGCACTGCTGCAACACAACTATGAGACAAGAACCTTTCATATGGAGCAGTGGATGTTCAAGTCCCCTGACATGAACATTAACGTCTATTAGGCCCCCCAAAGGCTCTCATCGCCCTTGCTAAATGAACAGTCAGAGTCTTGCCAGTTTGGCTGTCAGAGTACTCTTATCAGAAAATCACTATGTTTTTCATCAAACTGTGCAAAAGAAGTTTCCAAAAATCCTCTCACTCCCTGGCTGTCCCTCTTCTCCCTCGGAGCAACACCAAGAAAATTCCAGAAGAAACATGAACTGGCAAAGGGAAGACTAGTGATAGCTTTTCTGGTGGAGTTGCTTATAAATTATCATCAGAGGTAGAATGGAAATATAGGGAAGTTTTCTATCACAGAAACATCAGATAGATCTGCTAGCCAAAGAGATTTAGGTATGCAGAGACTGAAGTTTCCAACTTGCCTCTCACCTTTTAGAGCCATTACTCAACTCACAAGTCCCATGGCCATGAGGGACAGATGGCTTATGCTGTCCCAGGAAGAGTGGATGCCTGCAGATAGGCACTTCTCATACTGCCTGCAGACTGGATCTGCTGCCCCTCTGACATTTTCCAGGAGAGTATGCACATTGACCTGCATGCCTGCCCCAACCATAGGCAGGCATGGGTGGGACAGAGTTGGTTCAGGCCACCTGAAGAATACCAGGCCAAGTTTTCCTTCCCAGGATGCCATGAAGTTTACCTAACATTTATATCTAAAAGCCTGGACACTCAACCAGTCTGGTTTTGTTCAAAGGGTTGATACTGATGTCTAAAATACAATGTAGATGTACCTATGCTGACAAAGGAGTGCCCCAGAAGCAATCTACTTCTGTAAGACTTAAAACCCACTTTATTATACAGGCACATTCACATGTCACTAAAGCCTTATTCACAAAACCTTTCGATGTACTACTGCAAAATTAACTTTATGCTGTTGGTTTTATTGGTCTCTCAGTCCAGTTCACTCTACAGCCACTAAAGATCTGTGAAGGCACAGTACAGGAGCAGGGGGCTGAGAAATGGTGGAAGCACTTCTTCCAGCAGCAATGCTCAATCAATGCATTAATAAAATGTAAAATTAGTAAAAGTATAACCTGAGTAGCTTCTTGTACTTCTGTGAAGAGTACAGTACTAGGTTTACTCATTCTGTCTCTTTATCCCATAGATTCTCTCTATCAGTTGACTCCCTCCTGATTCCCCAAAATCCTGCCTTACAAAAACAGTACAGATACAAATATAATTGAAAATTTCCCTATGAAGGCCTCAGATAATCTGAAATCCTTTAATGAAATTGTTTTGTCCCCTGTGAAATAACAGAGGTCTTTTAGGGGAATCTTAGATCATATGGTTCAAGGATAAAGTTCTCTGTAAAGGAAGTGGTACAAATAGATTTGTTGCTGTAGACTTCCTGAAGCTTTGAGATAATCAAGATGATGTGGATGTTTAATTTAATTTAACTGTAATGGTGCTTAATAATTGCGTGGCAAGAAATAAATCTGGAGGGCTTACTCATAAAATAGAACAGAAGGAAACATCTCTATAAGCTTTCCAATTGAAATCAAATTAAAATAACTTAATAACACATTTTTGTTTCCTTTGGACAATGACGTACCATTACCATTTCAGGTCTCAATCAAGAAGAAATTTTTCACAGGTTTCTGTAACGCATTCCTCAAAGCCACCATTCTACAGCTGACAAATCCATCCAAACAAAAGACCAGCTTCTAAGAATTCACAAGAGGGAAATTACTCCATTTCTGCACAATGGTGCTACAGAAACTAAAAAATAATTTTAGCTGCATATCCTGGTCACAGATAACCCTATGTTTAATGTTGATTGTTCTACTAATTCAGAAAAACATGCTTCTGCCTATCAATCCATTGTGGTGCTTTTAGAGGAACTTTAATGCAAAAGAGCAACTGTTCTCCACAGTTACATTTGGCTTGGAATGGGAAGAAACAGAAATACTTCCAGAAAGGAAACAGAGAATACACTCTAATTTCTTTAAGAAGGGAATCCCTTCCAGGTTCACTGAAGACAACATTTTTTTTTATCAGTGTACAGACTGGAAACTTAAACTGCCTGTGTAAGTATTTAACTATAATCTTTCAAAATAAAAATTGATTTAACCTCTTTTTCTAAAGATTAGACTATCTGTTGGTTAAGAGATTACAAACACACAGCACTCCTTGAATGAAAAAAATAAAAATAAAAATATAAAGGAAAAGCATTACCATAGTAATTCACTGATATGAAACTGAACTGAAAAAAAACAAAAAAAAACCCCCAAAAAACCCATGAAGAAAATTTTCTGGGTTTGTTTCAGTAAGTCTGTGGCAAGAAAAAAGCATTGATAACTCTAACAGATTGATCTGCTACAAGTTTTTATGAGAAAACTTCCCAGATTCACACAATGCTTTAATTCCAAATAGTATAGCATGAATTACGATACTGTGAAATGAAGCTGTCTTTACTAATTGCATACCCTAAGTAGAAGTGTGTCTTATAGCAGAGAGTATACCAAATCTGCCTGGCTGATCCTTATGACTTGGAAATGTCACTTTCTACTAAGCACAGAGAAAATAGGGAGGGGCAATAAAGCCACTCAAAGATAGCAGCCATCCAAAAAGATAAAGAACATGCTGAGGAAAAGCAGACAACAGATTGCAGAGACAGAACAATCACAGATGGAGGCCAGGTGGGTGGGTCAAACAATTTTTTTTTTAAAAAGGTTTATTTTCATATTTAAACAGTACCCCGTTGTGTAAATGTTCAGCAAAGAACTGATAAGAAAATGGATTTGTAAGTGCGTTTGAACAAACAACATGTCTTATAGTCAAGAGGGGCTTAGTCGTATATAATTAAGGGATAATGTGCATGGCTGAAGAGTGTATGATATAACAAGCATTTTCCGCAAGTGATTAAACATCACTGCAAAACAAAGAAGCTAGATACCCGAGGAAGCTTTATGGAGCCAGCATGGAATAATCTTAAAACATGAACTTTCTTTTTGTTAGAGAAGACAAGAGGATATTCATCTAACCATACAAAAAGGTTTTTTTCACTGCAAACGCTGTGAACTTCCACACTGCTTCTGCCACCTAATCAAGCTCTTTAACTAGGATTATCACATTTTCTATTTCAATGTACACTACTATTACATTTAATTATTTAAACTCCCTAAGAAAACTACTCCGTGCACACACAATGCCCAAGTACACTGGAACTGTGCAATCAGTTCTCTGCAAATTTCCAAAAACTTAGTGGCATTACTCAGCTGAGCAATTACAGCCCTGAGAGCCCGATCCAAACCCACTGCATAATGGGTTTCTTGGACCACAGATGACCTGAATCATGCAGTAAAGACAAGGTAAATAAGGAATATCAATGGTCCACCTAGACTACTGGCTTTTTTCTGGCCATGACCTATGCCAGATGCTTACAAAAGGAAAGAAAGAGTAAGGCAGAGGCAGAGGAGACCTCCATCCAACAACCAGGCACTAGCAATTGTGAGCTACCATCAGCCATCTCCATCTCTTTGCTTAATATTACCTGACAAACTTTTATTTCCTGAATTTATTACATTATTTTCATGAACTATCAGAGTTCACGCAAGTGACTATTTACCCGAATGTTAAAGCATGTTTTATTTCTTATAGGAGAGCACACATAGTGCATGTTTCCACACAATTCCTTACATAGTTGGAGTTTGCTTAGATACAGCCACACCAAAGCTGAGTCTGGGTAGCACTGACAATAATGCCACAGCAGTAGACAACTCTGTGTTGTTTTCAAAAGCCCAAGAAGCTGAGTAAATAGTGTGTTCCAAACACCAGCCACTACAGGGGCTATGTGCAGGTGTCACTGGTTATACAGACAGCTCAAGTATGTCAGAGCAGAGACTGCAGTAAAGACACATGAAGAATCTCCATTACATCTCATCAGCTGTCAGGTATATTTCCAATAATACTGATATTCCAAGGCATTTACAAAACTTTTAAGGATTTGGAAACTTTAAATTCTTATTTGTGCTTTTTATTATCATTATTTATTTGTGTATTGGGTTCTAACTTTCAAAAACTGAAAGAGAAAAGAAAGAATGCTAATATAACATGAATGCATCCACATTAGCACTTTTGTTTGGATTCAGAGTGCACTTTGAAGTGATCCCTGCTTAACATGTTTTGGTTCACATCAGAGTAATCTCAGAGCACGTGAACTGATTTGCTTTGAAACTAGCGCACTCCAGCCATAATTGTATCAGAGTACACCTACCCCAAATAAACCCACCAGAAATGTATTTAGTATGGACATCAAGTCCTCAGGACTAACTATTTTCCTTTACAGATTCACTCCAATTGTTCCATGCTCCTTGCTAGCGACACCAGCATGAAGGGAAAACATGAATTCTTTATTTGGACAAGGCTTAACTGTTGGCTTTGATTGACAAATCAGTACAGAAATTATCTAACACATGTCAAACTGACTCAGCATCCTAATTGTGAACAATTTGTAACTCAAATGATTTTTGTTCTGTGCAAGTAATTCTTCAAACAGCTCTGTGTAGCTTGTTAGAAAGACAAATTTATAAATGTTGGTTCCTCATTACTCAAGAAACTGCACGAGTCTTTGAAAAAGAGCAAGACTGAAAGAAACAATGAAGGAAGAAAGTTGTTATTGTCACAAACAAAAAAAAGAAATCAGGAAAAAAAAGAAAAACTGAGAAAATAAAATCTGGTTTATAGAATTGGGGGAAAAAAGTAAATTTATATAAAGTTCAGTAACAGCCAACGGGGACCAGTTTGTCCTCACATAACGTGTATGCAGCTCCCAGAAGTAATACTCTCCATGCTAGGGAAGTGCCTTCATAGCCCATGGCGGAATTCTGTTTTCCGCTTAGGATACAATTTAAGGCTTTCAATTAGGCAGCTCTATTCAAAAATCATTCATTCATTCTCAAAAGGATGGACTGCCAAGGAAGAAATAAAACATATCTCAAGAAGGTGTGAAAGTCACAGCAATGGCCCAGGGGACAGCAGGTATTGTCACTGACAGAAAGCATTCCCTGATATCTCCCTGGGCTCTAACACATTTCCGTTTTCAGTTCTGCTACATTACTCCAAAGCATAGTGAACCTCCAGTACCACTGTCGTCCTTCTCCATTCTTGCAATTTTTTGTGTTAAATGTTGATAGGGGTTTTTTTAATTATAAAAACACAAATACAATTAAACTTTAATTAAAGTTAATTTTATAAGAAAAACAAAGATTGAACAAATTCAGAGAGAAGAGTGGCTGTGGAGGTCCACTAGGAGTCAAGGAATGGGGCTGAGCAACGGGAAACAAAACAGGCATGCAGTCCTCACTCAGGGCTCAGTTTCTCCCCTTCTCTTCCCAACTTTTTCTAATTGCTCAGCCAGACAAGTTTCCATTACACAAGTCAGCTCCTTATCACCAGCAAGCACACTCGTCCAACAGACCTACTGATCTCAAACTAGTCTCCTCTGAGACAGTGACAGGAAAGCTACACAAAGGAAAAAGGCTGGCCAACTCCGACACTGGTTTTAAATTCAAAGTCAGATTGGGACCTGGGCGCCCTGAGTCTGCCTTAAGGACTTCAGCAGGAAAAAAAAGGGGCTGTTGGGTGGGAAACTTCAATAGCAACTGCAGCAATGGGACACAGAGAGGGAATAGTTTTAGAGAAGAAGTCGTTCAAATTAATCCCTTGATCTCCACTTTCTAGCTGACAACAGGCCACAGATTAAATATTCAGGATGTGATTTCTCACAAGATTACACCTAAATTTCAGTGTCGATATGTTAGTGCTTACATGTATAATGAGTAGCTGAGTTCTTATGGGAGTCTGTGGAGACCCAGGGCTCAATCCTGAGCTGCCTAAATGCAATTGCCTAGTCCAGCCTGAGAGACTACTCTGCCAGGTCCCCAGCTAACAGTCCAAAAGAGTATAGGTCTTCTGTGACTCGTGTATCATGTCTGCCAGCTCACACAAATGTCTTGTATACTATACACCACCTCAAACAAGACTGGACAAATAATGCTTATGAACCCAAATCCAGCTTCTTGCAAACGGTCAGTGGAATGTCTCTCCAGGCGACTGCTTCGACATAAATCCTGCTCTCAGTTACTTGTCCTGGCATGCCAACATATAAAGCATTCAGTCATACAAATTACTAGTAATCCTCAAGGGCACCCAACTGCATATCCTCATAAAAATATCTCCTGTTTTCATATGCAAGCAGTTTATCTAGCAACCTATGATAGGTGGGTAGTGATGAGAAATGAGAACAGTAGATTATCCACAATTCTCTATCAGATCTCCCTCTATCAAGTACCAAACAGATCCATGCACATATCGTTGTAGGGCTTTTTATAGCTTGTCACACAGTCTCAGTGACTGAACCGCAATGAGTAATGTATGCCTACAGGGAATGAGATATCAAGCTGAGGCTGGCATATCTGAGCCTTAGAGTACAGAACTGGTGTACTGTAACTAGTTACCTAAATTCAGAATAAAATAGTGGTGAAGTTAAGTTGTTTATGATTATGTTAGGCTATAATGATATTTATATGGAAGATGCTGAAAATTAATTTGATATGAATGCAAGTGTTAGCTGACAATTTACTACATTACAGCAGCAGTATGGATAAAACACACATTTGAAGAATCTTAATTCTGCACGAACAACGTGAGTGTGTCTGTGTTTGTGGGCATGTGTGTACACACATCCATGCTTCACGAGCACTCATATTTCAATGATATAACCCTCTCTACTGGCCTATTATGCATCCAAAAATAAATAGTAGGAGTAGCAAATAGTTTGGGTGAAGCCAAGAACAAGTAAGCTTTCTCAGTTATTAGTGAATGTGGAAAGCTGAGATATTAAAGACTTTATCAAGTACACATTGATTCTTAAAAGAAGGAAAAACAAATCTCTATTTGTCTTTCCATATCTCACCTTTCTTCAAACTTTGGAACAAACTAACATATGACATCACTGAAATAGCAGATGCAAAAGCCATATATTGGGCTTTTTGCCACTATATGCGTGAAGCTACAAGCATTAATTATGGACATTTCTGGGGGAACTGGGAATTCCTAATTAACATTCTACTTCCCACACTACAAAGGGTGCCAATATCCCTTGGCCCAGCCACTAATTCTCATGTTGAATTAATAAGGTACTTCTGTGTGTTTTTTGTGCCCTTCTAGTTTCCTTGTTCTATAAGGCCCATAAGTGGTTGAAACTTTTTTCTGCTTTTAACCTGCATCTTTTAAGATATTTGATAATTACTGATAAATTTGCCACAATAAACAAAATGCTGTTCAGAGCAAGGAGCCCTAAAAGATAAAAAAGAATGCAAAGCTCACTGGAATCTTTATCAATTGCAGGGAGAGGTTTTCACTATGTGCACCTACACATCTGACATCAGTGTCACACAGGGTGACTTTATTGTACATATTTGCAAGAATAAGCCCAAATGTATATCATCACAGCAGGCATACTGGTTTTCAACCAGTAAGATTCCCAACAAGTACCTCCAGATGGACTTAAAACAATGTATTCTCCCATCTGTCCTCTGCACTTCTGCTTTTCCAGTAGTATCAGAGGTTTCAAACAGCTCATACTTAGTACTGGATTTTTACTCATTCTCCTTCAGTCCCAAACATAGCATGTATTGTGGATTAGCAATCAAAAAAACTGTTTCATCAAAGTCTGAAAATGGGAGCTAGTAGAAAAAGAAATGGAATTTAATGTGAAAACAGGTAATGCTAGAGTTGCTGTACTGATTGCTTTTTTCTTTTCTTTTTTTTAAATACTGAATTCACTTACAGCCTCTGCTTTTTATTTGCAATGAAGCTGCTATAAAATTTTCCATCAGGCGCAGCTGGTTTGCAGAATTAAGGGCTACTGCTGCACAATTTAGAAATACAGATTCTTGACCTTTTCTATTATGATGTTTCTACAACTTCCTTTGGCAGCAAAGCCCGTCGTCTAATCGATCGTATAGTAATTGTCCTAAAACTTAACATAAATTGTTCCTGACAGTGCTTAAGCACATAGCATTTTTATTTACGTCCACTGACATACAAAAATAAAATACTCCTTTTCTCTTTGTAACACTCTGTAACAGGTTGGTAGACTTAATATTTTGTGCAGAAATAAAAGAGATCTTGTGTTCTGCCCTGCTTAAAAAAACTCCCCAAAACCCCCCAAAGCAAAAAAAACCTCACAACTTTAAGAATAAAGACAACTAATTCCAAGTCATGCTGGTAGATGAGTAGCTCCCACCAATATAAAAAATTGAAGCACCTTTTTCAGATGAGAAAACCAGAAGTGAATAGAGGACAAAGAAAAACCTCAGATAGATTAAGAATGCACTAAGATTAAGTAAGGTTTATATGGTTTCACTAATAAATCAAAGCCAATAACACAAAACTTGAGGAAGGGATTGACTTTTGGTATTATCTCAGTCTATATTGTTCAGCTAAAGACTCGAAAGGTATATAGTCCATTTACATGCAGCTTTTTGCAGGTGCAGCAAAATTTATGTGTCCTGCTCAAGTTTTATACCAGTTCTGTTAAACTTCGAAGATTGATTGCACTGCTCTTCTTGTGAAGGTCAAACAGGTGATGCAAATTGCTGCTGCTTTTACTTCCCAAATTTCTGAAGAGTTACCTTAATTCTGTGGGTTTTAGGTTTACTTGATTAAGGTTGTAGCCATGCTTAAATACTTCAGTGGGATGGGAAAAGGCAATTTTTTCTGCATAAAAAAATAACATAACATTTGGCAACCCATACATCTGCATTATTGCCTTAATTTTCTCTTTGCATCAAAACCAGATTAAAACTGCAGTCCTTTTTTAAATTCTCCATTTCTTTAAATAAAATTATTTTACATTTTCAATGAACTTAGGTAAATTTTCCATTGAAGTACCTATTCCTTGAAAGAAGATGACCGTGGTAACTCATCATCATGATAATTCATCTCTTCTAGCTTTTCATTTTTATACCAGACAATCTGTATACTGTTATTCCAGATTTTCCAGCATCTTACTGCCTCACCTTCTTCAGTCTAGCATCCTGGCACTGACTACACCAAACCTGTGACACTGGAACAGGTTGCCCGAGGAAGTCGTGGATGCCCCCTTCCTGGAAGTGTTCAAGGCCAGGTTGGATGAGGCTTTGAGCAACCTGGTCTAGTGGAAAGGTGTCCCTGCTGATGGAAGCGGGGTTGGAGCTAGATGATCTTTAAGGTCCCTTCCAACCCAAACCATTCTATGATTCTATGTTTGCCAATTTTAAATGACTATTCCCTCACTAGGGAACATAACATACTTTTTCACTGGGTCTGTCTTCATAGGCCCTTACTTTGAAGTGGCTGAGTCAACAGCAATATATATGCAATGTCACATCATGAAAAGTGTTTAAAAACAGAAGTTTAGTCATTCTTTTCATACATTGTTCAAGCTGGTTGCATATGTCTAAATATGAGTACAAATCAAAATACTGGCTTATCACAGAATCATAGAATGTTTAGGGTTGGAAGGGACTTACCTAGTTCCATCCCCTCTGCCATGAGCAGGGACACGTTCCACTAGATAAGGTTCCTCAAAGCCCTATCCAACCCAGCCTTGAACACTTCCAGGGAGAGGGCACCCACAACTTCTCTGGGCAACCTGTTCCAGTGTCTGACCACCCTCACAGTAAATAATTTTTCCTAACATCCAATCTAAACCTAACCTCTTCTAATTTAAAGCCATTTCCCCTTGTTCTATCACTACCTACCTTTGTAAAAAGTCTTTTATTCACAATTAATTTATTCAAATATGTATAAGTCTAATGTCCATTTTTGTATCCTTCTCTTTGCAATGATAACCAACAAACTAGAAGTAGATTTCACAGTAAGAGCTGCGGAAAGGTCGATACCCTTCTCTGTTTCAACTTTCACTAGTCATGATGAGGTATGGTTTTATGGATTCTGTTTCATTCTAAGCAGAGGTATAAAGTTGAAGTGGAAGTGGACCAAATCAACATCTGATTTTATTTTGAGATTACATTCTACTACTCTAATAATAATAGGTATTTGGACAGTTTTGCAGGCTAAGCAGTCTTCATAGAAGAAAATTATTTATAAGTAGCATTGCCCAGTAACAAGGGTACTAAGTCAAAATTTGTGCTTGGGATCCATTCCCCACATTGGCACTTAATAGTTTTGTGACCATAGCCAATTCACTTCATTTCTCTTGTTTTCTATATCTTCTCTGGTTAAATAATGAATAGGAGCAAAGGGAGACACATTCCCATTCAGTGTACACAGACAGTAGCACCTCAGAATCAACTGATTCTTCTTCTTGAGTGTAGTTGAAAGACATAGGCATTAATAAACTAAACAGCAACAACAGCCTTCAGTAAAATTTGTGCAATTTCAGAAGAATGTAAACTGTTCAAAGGAAAATATTTCTAGGATAGAGAATACTTTATAACAGCTGATAGGATTAAATGGAAGAACTGTCTGTCTTCTCTACACCTCCACCAAAACAAGCATGAAATGATAAAAGAGTGTTGCTGTCAGCCACAGGATATACCTAACAGACAAGCACATTGAAGACAAATGCTTCACTCCTGCACCTTTTTTTTTCCCGTGGATTTCAGGAGAGAGTAGTGAAGGGAAGAGGGTAGATAGACACGGGGCTTTTATTGATTTTGTGTGCTATACTTGCTTTTGGTACTTATTAAGAGCTGTGGAAATTGCCCATAGCTATCTTTTTCCATGCTTGGGGGTTTTGGGGGTTTTGGTTTTTTGTTTGTTTGTTTGTTTTTTCCTGGCTGCAATACTGTCACTCTTGTCCTTGTTCATGTCCTGGAAAAGCAGGACCACTGCTACAACAGCAGCAGACATCCAAGCCATACAAATGAAGACAGTAAAAGATGTGTAAACACTCTGCAATATTTAAAATTCTCTTATTAATCAACACCACAGTCACTTAAAGAGGTGAAGACCTTCAACTCACAATACCTACAACAACTAAGACCATCCAAAAGCACATGATGGCAAGAGAGATCCCACAGGATCCGGCTGTAAAAGACTGCCTAGTTTTTACTGAGGGTCTTTTTTCCAATCAGATAAGACTCACTGCAATTCCTTTAAGAATTTGTAATAGTGTCAACAACAGTGCAGTAGAGACAGCAGCTTTCCAAGCATCTGTTGTGTCAGTGCTAGGGCCATCAGCATAAACAGATTCTGCAAGAGACAGTTCTCCCATGTGAATTGGTAAGACTGAGCCAAATCTCTCCATTCTGCACTGATCACTGATGAAAAGGATTTTCTTTGAATTGAAGGGTAAATAAGTTCCTTGTAGGTTCCTCAGCATATTTTATGCCTTAATGTCCCTGAAATTCTTCTGATAAATGCACACTCCAATCTGATAAATATTCCCTGAGGAATGCCATGCATTCTGCCTGTCCAGACATACAAGGAAAAAAAATAAATAAATTTTTAAAATCAACCTATGGATGACTAAATATTGATGAATATCGTGTGAATTCTGAGGCAAGTTCTCCTCTCCTCTGTCTTCCACTATCTAATTTACAGAGTCTGCAGTATTTAGAGTCACAATGTCAATGAAAGTCAAAAGAAATAGAATTCTAGAAAGCATTACAACCATCATTAGCACTCTCTATCCCGACTACTTATCAGACGCATATAAATCTTGATGCCTATGTGACTCACTATGATGAAATTAAATGAGAGCAAACAGAACAAATGCATGTCTACTGCTTTTATCTCTAACCTAGTCAGACAGTCATCAATATATCTGAGCTACAGCAATATATTCTGTAATATTTCAGACTATTGTTATCATTTTATTAACCCAAATATCTTTAGTATTTACTCTTTCTATATCTCCGTAGTTTCCTAACAAATAATCCCTCTCCAGCACTGACTGAATGATCCAACATTTCACACAACAGCCTCATATGCTTCCTTTTCTAAAAAACAATATACAATTTATTTTCAAATATACATTTAATTTATGCCTAATATGGTGCAAGGAAAACTAAAATCAGCATACACAAAGTGAAGGAAGCAATGCAGTTCGAGTCAGTTAAAGCGTGTGGTATCTCTATTCATAACTGTATGTATTATAAAAGCACAGAAACTGCATGTTCACACCATATCAATCCTTCATTTACTCTCAGACATTTTAATCTGTTTCTTTAAAAGGACAGGTACTGATAAAGATTTTAAAGAGAGACCGAATTAAGAAAATGACAGGAAAAAAGAATCCCTGCTGCTACGAAACAGCACTCTCACCGGGACTGCATTTCTTGAATATTCTCTTTCAAGGAGAAGAGTGTATCATTTTTTATATTTAGCCAAGGAAGGTGATAGACTGAAATCAGTGTTGCTAAAACCAAGGCAGGTAGTGTGAAATCTAAGGAAGTACAGAACTGAGAACTTAGAAAGAGGAAAGGGGTTAAAATCCTTTTTCATCTTTAGAAAATGAGCATATTATTCCAACTGAGCTAACATGCTCAACTGTACTGCCAGATTACAAGGAAGCTAAAGACAAAGGTTTCATTCACAAGTCTACCGTTTTACAAGAGAGAACCTCCTGCGCAGATGTTAAGTTAAGTCACGTCTGATTAAGTTCACTCGTGTCACCTGTAACAGTGGACAACACTTTTGGAATCAAAATAGAAAGAGAAACCTTGATCATGTATCAGTCAGCATCCTGCACATTGTTCAGATTAAAATTTAGTACAGCAAAGTGGCACATATAGATATTAATTGTCTTTATGCTAAAAATCATGAAGAAACTGAATAATCTTCCTTTTCATTTTTACCACCACCTAATAAAAATACCATCTCTTTCTAATAGCAAGTTATTTATGAAATAGCTTTAAACATCAGTGATTTTCCACAATTTATTTTCTTTTATCACAGGACATGTTCAAAATAAATCACTATCTATGTTGCTTGGAAATGCACCTCCTCTTGATGTCTGTCTTACCCACAATGCTCCTGCTTTTTGACATCACAATTAGCCATCATGGAAAGGAATATGAGATAGTAAGCAGAATACTTTGCATCAACTCCTGGTCCAATTAAACTAAGATTCATGCCATTCACTTCAGCAAGGCCAAAATTTCACCTTTTAACTTCTGCCAATGAAAATCCAGTGAGAATAGCTAAACAGAACATGGCATCCAGTTTTTATGTGTTTGATAAATAAATTCAGCAGGAGGTTTGGCATTCTTTTCATGGAAACACAGATGAACCTAACTCATACAAATAAGCTGTGGGAGCAGAAAAACATGCATGCATTGGAATATTTTGTAGAAAGTGACATTTTCCATGCAAAGCTTATGATTTTAGGAAGTTATTAGTTGTCCCAGTAGCCAAATTAAAAGAAGACATTCTACAAATATGCAGAAAATTACTTTGTTTGTCCCTGAATTACACATCATTTTGTTTTGTTGTGTATTTCTGGCAATGTGCTGTGTGATAATATTAATTCTTTATGCTTACTGAGGCAGCAAGGAAGAGTATGAGACACTTGATCATGTTAGAGGGCTAGCATTTACATCACTTTATTTCATAAGTTTGTCAAACTATGCTTAAACATTATTTCAGATTGAAAATAATAATGTACCCATGTGATACACTAATTAGCATCTACCTCAGAATTGTAGCAAGTGAAAAAAAAAAAAAAAAGAAATGTAAGACAGAAAGCTGACGCTATAAATATTTTTAATCTGTTTCTGCCCTAATATGTTAATATTGGTCATTTATCACAGAAAAGTAGCATGTGTGCTGACCTAGCACGGCAACTTTTTGCAAATGCACAATAGCCAGCTGCTAATGGCTTTGAATGCTATTAGTGCATTGTGGTGAGAATAAATGTTATCAACGAGTTTTTAATGACTTCAAATGGGATGTCTGTGCAGCAGCAAGGACAGGCACAAACATAATACACTGTGTTTTATTAATAAGAGAACAACCATTTTTTCCTTCCTCGAGATGATCCTCTTCAGGCCTGAAGTGTATGGTAGGTAATAGCTTTGCAACAAAAATCAAAAGACATTCTCTTAGTCCTAAAAGAATACTCCCTAAAAGGCATTACTCTCTTCCTCCAGAGCAAGCAGATTACTTCAGACTCTGACAGAGCCTCAAACAAATAGCCCACATCTGAAAAACACATCTCAACAAAAAACTTGAAACTCCCTGCCTAACATACGATGAGCATACAGAAAGGTTAACAACAGAAGGTCGATCTCTACTTATTTGTAATCCACTGAGGATTTTAAAATATGAACATTTCCATTTTCCTCTTTTGATTGTCCCTTATGACTTATTATATTCTTTTAGTACTCTTAACTACATAGCATTTGTCAAACATCAGAAGGATTTGACAGCTTACCCTTTAAAAAATTCAAGAAAAGAAAACTGTAATATATTTCTGCAGGAGCTGATACTGTACAGCAGCAAGTAGGCATAAAGCTCTTGACAACACTACTGGAGCTGGCAAGAGGCACTTCACACAATAAGGCAAAGTCAGACTTATTTTATTGTCCAGTATAACTTTACTGAATTCCTACGCTTTAGTTCTAGCACAGATTAAAGGTTTCCCTCTCTATTTCTTCCCACCATTGCAAAGGAATTTGGTGAATGATGAGGTATCACCAGGACAGAGCATTTTTCTTCATACAGCAGAGCAGGAGCTGATCATTTCAGGAAGGTTATTATGCTATGTCATAACATAAAGTGAGCAGCAGTAGCACAGCTCTCAGTATACAACTTCTAGGGCCATATAGTGAGAGCACTTTGCATTACTTAAGTGGAAATAAAAAATTACATGCAAAGCAGAAAATGCAGTGAAATACAGTTTTGAAATAATGAGATTGGCATTGCATATCCAACAATTTATTCCCATTTAGTAGTCAGTGGTAAAGAGACCAGACATTGCAACTCATAGCTAAACATCTAATTTGCAAGTGAGGATCACTGCGGTCTTCATATGCAGTTGTTCCTGATTAAATCCATACAAACAGAGTAAGACTTGTTCCTGTTTAGTTTAAATCACTTTTAAACCTAGATTCCCCTTGACATGCTTGTTGTCCACGAACCATTCCTGTTTTATCCTCTCTTCAGCATGGAGGAACAGGTGTGCCCTGACTAGAAACCTTCTGCTGCTCAGTGTAGAAGGATATTTCCTTGCTCTTAACCTAGATTTTGCCCATAGGGAGACTCCAATTACACAGATATTGGAATGCAAATCCTGTGCTCCCTGATGTGCTGCATACCAGGAGCTGTGGAAGAGCCAGACCTCATGTGCTCAACATCCTCTGCAGTCTGGCCACTGGGGGTATTTTACACACAGAGGCTCTGGCAAGATTTCACTCCAAAAGGGCCTCTACAAACAGTCCTATGGGAGACAGACAACAGTCCATGTGTATGGTCTGCTTGGTGAATTCTCCAGCAAATATACTTAGCTTTCAAGAAAAAAGATGTTTTTGCTATTCACCAACCATACAAACTCAGTTTCTACTGACGGGCTTCCAAAGCCCCAAAAGGCTTCTCTCCTCTCCATTTCTCATCAGTGGTAACTATGCTTCCACAAGTTAAATTGTGTCCTTGATTACACCTATGCAACAAATATACATTCTCCCAGACTTCGAGACACTTTGCCTATGATGGTTTTATACAGGTAAGAGCTACTCAAAGCCATTATGATTATGCTATCACAGTGTTCTAAGCAGTCCTGTCACTGCTGCATGAGATGATCCTTGGCTTACTCTTTCAAGGTACATTGATTCATCAGAACTAAAAAAAAACAGCAAAAAAATCTCAAACTTATCTGACTGAATATGGAAAAAGAATTTTGCAGTTGTTTTAACTGCAGGTTTTAACGTGGGCTTCAGAATCAAAGTATGCTTGAGCATATAAATTGTCAGTTTGTTGGGGTTTTTTTAATTCCTAATCCTAAAGTAAATTGATAATCTATTTTTTTTTAATTCCAGTTCTAAGAATCACATATTTTTGTAGTTATTGTTGTTTCTAAATGATCCAAACTCTAGCTCAAGGAAAAAATGGCTTCTAGTCCTTGTAGTTGTGGAAAATAGTTTGAAAAGATGACCCAACTGCATTTCAGAGACTGAGCAGATGCATACTCAGAAATTAAAGAATAATGATGATTTCAGACATTCCTGATTTTGTGGAGACCAAGTTAATTTCAGTTACACAAGCTATGCAAGCCTTTCTAAAGTTTTGGAAGATTAATATAAAATTAAAAAAATAATAAAAAAAAAAAACCAACAGTAAATTCTCGGATTCAGAACTCCTCTTCTTCTGCTGAACTCATCTTTTAATTTCCAGTTTTGCAGGCACTTAGGGACGGTGTAGAGAGAAAAGAGACATTCCAACTTGCCTAATGAGAAGCACAGAGCTCAATCGCCTTAGGACCAGATCATAAATTTAAATTGTATTTTTTTTTTCCTTTTTTTTTTCTCTCCTCTAAAGTGATATTACACAGTTCCTGCTTCTCTTGCTGTGTGGATAGAACACAGTGAAGCTTTTTGCATGGCTAGTACAAAAATCTAACCTTTGTCAAACGCTCTGCCATTTGAGGAGAAAGAGGAGCAGCATGCAGAAGGGAAGAGCAAGAACGCACCTTATTCTCCTCCACTAAGAATATAATCACACTTACAAATGACCCTCTCTTTTTTATTATTTATGAAAGTTTTTTTCACAATGTTTATTATTGATATTTAACCTATTAAAACACTTATTTTTTTTGTGTGTGTGAAAGGCACTTTGAAAACTGTTATGAAAAAAAGAAAACAGAAGCAGAAAGTAGGCCTTAGCCCTTATGAAAGACAACGACAATCTCCCAGTCACTTCAAGGGGACAAGGTCAGACCTAACTTCTTCTCACATGCATTTGCATTATTGACTTTATGAAACAAAGGCAAGGCCCTAAGTAAAGAACACGCTGTGCAAACCAAAGATACCTGTGTGATCCTGTCTTGTTAGCAATGGCAGCTCCCAGCCACGCACCACACACTGGCTGAGACACTGGCTATTTGCACAGCATTCAGATACCACTTTGCCATGCTATGCAAACCATTAAATGATATACCTACTGCAGTGATGAAAACTCCCACCTGTTGACACATCCATGGCCTGGCGCGCCAAGGTACAGTGTAGAGGCTGAGAAACATCTCTATCCTCAAGCTCAGCCCCCGCCCAAAACTGTGCCCTCAGATTGCATCTCCTCACTTGTCCACAGTGCCTCCGCATGAACATACCCTCCCCTTCCATCTCCCCAAGGAAATATGCCCAGGCTTCATTTCGACAGCAGGTGCTTTAAACAGCTCAATGCATTGTGTGGGTGGAATAAGATTAAATCATACTACTGACTTAAAAAAAATAATTAAAAAAAAAAAAAAGAAAAACCAGCCAAAATTATAGCCTTGTTAGTATACAAAAGAATAAAGTGGCATTTTTAATTAAGATTTTTTTTTTTTTCCCATATGGTAAATTTTGTTTGTTGTAAAATCACGTATTTCATTACTGGTAGGTTATTTACAATATTTCCGATCTGTCCAACAAAATGGTATACGGTCTAACTGTTCTCTTTGAGGTGATTTTTTATTAGTCATAAAATCCATTTTTCTACTGATTAGGGAAGATGACTCAGTACTAAATATTCTGTCTCCTCGTACAATTGATTTTTTGTGGTTTTTTTCTTCCAATATTATTTTCTCCAACACAGTTTTGCTAGCTAGTCTTTATTAGTATAAATCATCTGCAGATGTGTTAAGAGATTTCACACTCCAGCTTCAAAGACTTTTTCTAGAAACTCTGGAGAGCAAAGCAATTTTTCATACCTAATTCCATTCTTCTCTTCCCCACTGACGTAACTGTCAAAGAAAATCACACCTATGCTGACAACACAGTACAGAATGAACTCAGATCCATACAGACTATTTCTGCAGAGGCCCAGAGTCCAGAGGTGAAAATTAGCTATTACTCTAAACAACAGAACTGGCCAAAAAAAATCTGCTGTTGAAGACCTCATCCCTTATGGATGAGATTAATCAGGAGCAAAATCAACCTAGCTCCAAGCAAGAACATCAGGTTCCAGTCCCTGCCAGGTTTCCTCCATGAGAGCAGCCAGACATTGTGACAATGTCACCAGCAAACCATCCATCGGTTCTGCCAGGCTTATTCCTGCCTTCAGACAGCAAGAGAGACACCACCAGCCACCTCCCCACACCCCTGCAGCTCACAGCTGGCTGTGTCACTACCCCCCTAATGAATTTTCTGCTGACATTTAGTCCAAAGCATATTTTGTTTTGTTCTGTTTCATTTAAAGGGGGAAAAAAAAAAAAAAAGACAACCCACAAACAAACAGGAAAGAACAGGAAAGTACAATAAACCGAACACTTTCAATTTACATTACGTTTGGATCACTTCCTCAGCGGCCTGCCCATGGAAAGCTAGCATTTTGCAAACTTTCAACTAAAGCAGGAACAATATTCAATACCGACAGGATGAAATGAATCAATCTGCCCATGGCTTAATTCACAAAGGCAAATTTCTCTTTCACAATCTTGTCCCAGAAATGGGAAATAAACTTCTGTACTTTAGTATCCATTTCGACTGGAGGAGAGGGTGGAATTAGGGCAGTTCGGTGGATTTTTTTGGCACTCTACACTTGTCATAGGATAAAGCCTGACAAAGGGACAGACTATCAAAACTGAGCCAGAAATTAATTGATCTACAGCAGTGCAGTAAAATCAAAACGTGACTCAATCTGGTTATTACTCAATATAATTTACAAAAGAAGCAGGTCTTTGTAAAATCTTAAACAGATTAATTTGATTGGTTAGCAGGTTTAGGGCTTGTTAAAGGCCCACTAAGGTGCCTCATTGCTTTCAATGCTTTCTGGCTCACTGCTCTTTTCACACAGTTCAGTAGCTGGCTAGAGTTCTGTATTTCAGAAATTTCTTCTAACTTCACATAATTTCAGAATGATTGTATAATGGACTGACCATAAGATTTGTGAGGGGAAAAAAAAAAAAAAAAATAATAAAAAATCGGAGTTAATCTATCTGGGCAAATTAGTCCTATCAGACACCCCATTAAAATCAGTCCAAACTAGCAGTATAGCCTTTTAATCATCTGAGATATATAACTGAGCCATGTCACAGCCAGCACACAAATAACCAAAAGCTAATGAAATACAGTGCTATACTTCAAACAAAATCAATCAACAATTTCTTAAAATTTCATACAGAAACCTAGTGAATTTCTTTCTCTTTTTTTTTTTTTTTTTTTAAATCCCATCTGATGTGAGTTAATATTAAGCAAAGGCATACAGAGAAATTTCTAGCTTATGAGTTGCTAAGTAAGTCTGTTACTACAGGAAATATGTTCACATTTTTAACAGGTACAAACAAACACAACTGATGAGAAGAACACAATCAATAAAATAGTTTCCAAAAATCCTAAGATTGTTTATCTTAAGATCAGATCTGAGTGATTTCAATTAGATGCAGATCTGTTAGTATTTCTCATCTTTGCCAGCTTGTCAGATAATTGCCTCCCAAGCAACTCTGGTGATCAGGCTTTCCCAGTTCAATCATTAACTCATCCTTTGACAAAAATAAAATTTAAAAAATAATAAAAAAGAAAGCGATGGCACTTTGAGTTCTTTTTCAAAGGGACAGGTATGGATTGCAAGCTGAAAGGCACTAACTATACTACAATCATCATTCAAATGTATTTTTAAAACCAACAGTGCGGCATAATAACAAGTTTGCAAGTTTTCTGCTACCTGCTGCTGTGTTCTGTACACAGTGGGGGAAAACATGGTTGTGTGAAGTTCATTGCTGGATAAAGCTGAATATTTTGATTAATAATGAGTACTTACCCTGCATCTGCACTTTATTACCATAAGCCATTACACTCATCTCTCATAAGGTAAGCACACGTGAGCCAGAATTAAAGCTAATTTACAAGAAAAAAAAAAGCAAATCAAACTACTTTTCACCTCCTAGGTGTGGTACATTCTTATGTGCCTCCTCAAATCAGAACTACAGGCTGCTGAGAAACACCACTATGCCTCAAAAAGAGCCAGAGCGTGTAAACCCAGAGTTACTACAGATGTTTTACATTGGCTTTTATACAAGACGAGTGTGGATGCATTCTGTTCGTCAAAGTCTGTGGAAGGTTTCGGGGTCTATCTGGATGAAATCCACTGCATAAATATGCTGTTATCAGTACGCTTCTGCCTTAGATAAACTTCTGGCAAAGTAGAACCTATGAAAACTGTTTAACTTTCTGTAATTAAAACAATATTAGAATAATCATGTTTCACTATGACAAAATATTACTGGAGAGAAAGGAAGACCTTAACCATTGCTTGTAATAGGCCTTTCAAAATAAAAACCATATCCATGAACGCAGTATTTTTTTTTTTTTACTTCTGTGATATATTTCCTTTCATGAAGGTATGTTACAAAATGAATGCTATTCTTCATTGTGTTCTAAAAATGTCTGCTTTTAACTACTTAAACTATTTTAATTACTCACTTTTTAATCAGCATAAATAAAATTTGTTCACTGACCCATGTATTTCTTATCTAAGTGAACCAAGCTACTTCTCACAGATCATTTAGCGCAGGTTAGCCAGGCTCTGTGAGCAGCATATAATGATATGCAAACTAAAACCATAACTATGTCAATTTAAGGTCAAAAAGGCCTATTTGTGGTTATTATGGAAATCAGTTTAAATACGAGGTGGCTAAACAATGCGTCTTTGCATACTAGCTCAGCAAAAAAAAAAAAAAAAAAAAAATCACAAACAACCTGCCAACATCTGCTTTTTGAAGTGTCAGATAACATTATTTCCAGGATGACATCAAGGGCCTTCATTGGCTATGCATAAGGTCAGTGAATATTAACTTCATTTACACTTGGCTGAGAATTGGCTGGTGCCAACAATAGAAGTTTAGATCCTCTGCTGAGCAGGGTTAAAAACTGACAGAAAGCTGCCATTGAGGAAGATGGATGATCGTCCTAGCTGACCCTATTCCTCCCCAAGTGTCACAGCTTCAGCCTCTTTTCTATCTCCACAACAAAAGACCCTCTCTGAGCTTCCCAGTGGCCTTCAGCTTTATTGGTGCTAACAGGCCCAGACATTTTCATCGATTGGATTCTCTACCTCTTAAACACAAGAGCTTGCCCTCCTTGGCTAGCCAAACCTTGGCACAGATGTCTTTTTTTGTAATTGCTTCTCTGCTGTCTGTTGGGAAGGATGCAATCGGACAGGCGAACATCATGTCAACACAGAAAATGCTTCACCATTTATCTCAGTTTCCCAATGGCATTTTAAGGAAAGTTATACCCTGTTTGCCTGGGGGGAGGTTAACCCTTCAATGGCTCAAAGTGTCTGTAAGTGCAGAAAAAGAAGTTGCTGTAACATTGCTGTAATAAAATTCTCGTGCATTTATCCTACATAAACTTCACGTATGATGAATTCATTTTTTCAATCGAACTATTTGAAATACACATCTCTAAATCTAAATACACAGAAATCAGTCCAGTATTGTAACAGTGTATGCTTCTGTATCAGATCCTCAAGGGGATTTTCAGTCAAGTTCAAAGTACACATTTTATAAATAATAATGCTTGAATAGTTAATAATATAAACATCTGTAGAATTTCCAGTCTATTTAAATCTGAGGCCACAAACTTAATAAAATTCACAAAAATATATTAGGAGCTTAAATGGATTAGAACATGTCTATTACACAGAATGAAAACAATTGGACATCTTTTAACATTTGAATGACAGAATGACTGGAAAAAGGATAAAAAGGAAACATAACAGAGTTGTGTAAAATGCTTGGGGTTGAAGAAAAAAAACTTGACGTTCTTTTATCTTTTTTTTTAAAAAAAAAACAAAGCAAAAAAACCCCAAAAACATCTGCTACTAGACATTGCTGGCAAAAGAGTAACGGATTTTGACAAGCCACTTGTTTGATCCAATACAGCAATTCCTGTCTTTCTGCATACACCATAGAAATATCCAGCCTCCTACCATAATTTATTTATCTTTCCAGATTCTGGGCTATGCTGCATGTGCTTTGTGCCAGACTGGTTGTGCAAAGCCACCCTTAAGGCAGTAAGTATAGCTAGCCAGAGGACTGGTCTCCCACTGAGGTGCAATCAACAGGATTATAACAACCCTTGCTCTGCCTAACAGAGGTTTATAGCCAGAAGCAAAGGAACATGGATTAAATGCCCCTATTAAAACCCATAGCTCTAGTTACCCAGCAGGGACTGGAGCACCTCTCAACGCTAAGAACGATCGAAAATCCATGCATATAAAAATGATGAAAAAAATGGGCAGAGAGAGTATCAAAACTAATTTTTTTTACAGAGCTACAGGTTGTGTAGTAAGTATTATAGAGTAATTCTCTAAAATATTAAGGTAGAAATGTCAAATACAAGGGAGGTCACAGACATGGGAAAAAAAACCAAACAACATAATCCAACCTCACCGTCCAGCCTATAAAGGTGAATAGAAGTATCAGCCACCAAAACTACCTCTCTGCTAACATAATGTGGCAGAATGGGTCAAATTCCATCAGCTTTCCAATAATGCTTGTAGCTATAATTAAGGGGCATGAGGAGTTGGAGGTCGTCAAATAAAAAGGCAAACATTTTCTGCTAGGGGAGAGGGAAAAAGGGCACCATTTTCAAACTAGCCACTATCAAAAAGGAAGTTTACCTCAGTCATAAAAACAGTAGAGAAGAAAACCCAGTCATAATTCAGCCATAAAATGAAAAGACATACTATGAAAAAATATCCGTGAAAGTAGCTGAGGTGATTTTTGAAAATACAGCAATACATATATATCTTGGAATGAGATGTTTATTGCATACAGCCTACCGCAATATAAAATAACACAATTGTACACCAAGATTCATGATCTTTTTTTTTTTCTTTTTTTTTCTTTTTTTTTTTTTTTACACTACTGGCAGGGAATATTGCCACAGTAATGAGGAAAACACATTTTTCTTATTTGTAGTAACTCCTATTAAGCAAACTGCTTTACTGCTTTTAGCAAAGGCTGCAAGACTGGACCCTTACTCTTTGTGCTAATAACAGATAGTTACGACATGGGGCCAATTCCTGTTTTTCTTACTCTCACAAGTAGTCTCAAGGGGGTATTCTTTTTTTTATTTTTTTTTAGAATAAAACAACCAAGATTTTTTTTTAAGCAGTTTTGCGACAAAAGTGTTTGTGGTCCCCTTCTCCATTGGGTAAAAGTAGGGAGCTCTGCCTTTCCAGCAGGCCCTGCCAGCTCCAGAGGGAGTGTTAAGAAACTCCAGTTGCAGGTACTTGGAAGGAACAAGGAGAGGGAGAATTGGCACGTAAGTATGAAATGATGACAGCTCTCAACAGATTTCCCCAATATGCTTCAGAAACTACTGTCAGGGATGGAGATTGGCAAGGGATCCCCAGCAGTACACTACTTCCATCTGGACTAGGTGGAACCATAGCATCTCTCCAAGTAGAGAGCTATGGGGACTTTAAAGAGGACAAGACAGATCCATTCGTTAACCTACAGAGACATGTAACATAGCAGTTTTTCTCCCAGAACAGTCACAGGAAAAGGGCTCCAGTCAGAAATTCTCCTTTTCCATTACCTTAATGAACAGCTCTCCATCTCTTTTAGTTAATTATTTGTAAGCATATTCTGAAAATTAAAATGAAGAAAAATTTTGAGAAATAAGTAGCTGTAAAGCAGGTGCTTATTGTATGCTGAAGATAATCAGGCCGTTCACCTATACATCTCTCTATAGAGGCTATACTGTCCATAAACCACGATCTTGTGTTTCTTTAACTACTACTACTGTCGTACAACCAGGTGCCCACTATAAGAAGCAAGAGGACCTGAGCTACTGTTCCCATGGGGCATAGGCTACCCAACCTAGGGCAAGGGTAATTTATATGTGACACGCAAAGGTCTTGTTATATCATCCTTGAAAAGGAGATGTGAGGGTGACGCAAGCTGGGCCTTCATTTCACTGAGCATAAATGCACTACTGACTCAGGGAACTGGAGACAACTGGTATGACCGCAGGTACTTAAAACTCACTTCTGAAAAGACTGTAGAGATTGCAAGATTGAAAAGCCTCTTTAGGGGATTTTCTTCCACCTGAAGAAGTTATTACATTAGTATATATTAATTAAGTAAATATGTATAGCACTTTACAAAGCAATATCCAAAAATAGTTTCAACCTCAATGCTTAAGCACCTCAGCCACCCACAATCAGAAACAGCACAATGACATTACCCAGTTAACAGTTACAATGATGTTATTTGATTTACCAGATCAAATTTTACTCTTCTCGGCTGATGATTGTGGTGCTAGAAAGCTAAGGTTTAACTTACAAATCAAGTGAATCTAGGATACACAGAAGGATATCCTCCCTTTAGAAGAAGGGCAATCTAAACAAAAGATCTTTTTGTGTACGTGGAGCTGATCTGTAATGTTTTTTATGTGTTCAGATGACCTGAGCAGCCTGTTTTTGCATAGTCCCCAAACATGTCCATCAATCAATGTCAACATTCTTCCAAGCTCCACTTTGACTGGCAAGTGACAGTCAGTTATCTCCTGAATGTTAATTAATAATGAACACCCTTGTCACTGCTTAAATACATAAAACGTCTTTAAATGATGGAATTTTTAAAATGGTGTTTGTTCTGTGAAAACAGGGATTGAATTTTCATTTAGCCCTTGTATTAAACAGAGAAATAAAATTCCTCATGTAAATATTGTACATCATTTGTACTATCAACATGTGCTTTATTTTCTTAAAAAACACTCATCTCTATTTGTGTCATGCAATTTTTAATCATATGTTCCTGGATACATGATTTTTACAACAGTAATACACAATACAGTGACTGTATAGCTCTACATATGACAGAAATCTTTAAGATAAAAGATCAAAAGTAGGCATGTCATTGTCTCCTCCTCTGTCATACTCACACAGGAAAAAGAAAAAGTGTGTTTCAAAGTTGTTATTTCTCTCCCTTGTTTACTGGAATTAATCACTAGCAATTCTACTGGCCAGACTTTTTTAATAATAGGCCAAACAAAGACTTATTTCAACTGACAAACTAAAGCAGATAGTGAAGCATACACATTGTAAAGACAAGGAATTGTCCCTTTTAATCAGAAAATTAAGTGATATGCAACTAATGATAAGTGAAAGTGAACAGAAGAGACAGTCACAGATCACAGATTGAATATTCTATTCAACCTGCACTGGAGGCCATGGTTTTCAACGCTGCTTATGATTTTAAGCACATCATACTTTCACACTTCCCAGCAGCAGGTTGCAGATTAAACCTGGTTGAGACTTCCATAGGTGAGATAATTAAGTGACAATGTGGTGCCTTTGGATTTGCTAACAGTTAAAACAATGGCTGTTTCCTTCAGGTATCATTTGGGGAGACTTTATGAGTACTTTTTTTCTAGGTAATGTCAAATAAAACTCCCCACGTTTTGAAAGTTGTCTATTTGTCTGTATAAACATATTGTCCTTACACAATCAGTACAAAACAATGTCATAATTATAATATACTCAAGAAAGGAAATAATGAATGTTGTTATTATTTACTGAAGAGCTACTGAAACAGAACGAAACTTTTCAATAAGTTTGGCAAAAATTAAAACAGAGTAATCTAATTTATTTACTGTGCAAATAAATTGAAAGAAAAAATATGTTGGCATTTTAAAACATGAGAAATCAAACATCCAAGATTCAGTGTTTGATTTCAGCTAAGAGATGGTATCATGGGCCTGATCCAACACAAAAAAAATCAAGTAAGAATACCCTCTCCTCAGTAAGATTCCGGTCACATACCAAAATTATGTCTATGCAGCAATTAAAAAAGAAATATCAATGATCTTTAAAAAAATCTGGCTTGTGCAATCTTTTTCAAATTATATTTTCTTATTTGATTTTTTAGACTTCAAACAAAACTACAGAGTGTAACAGAAAAAAGAAAAAAAAAATCAGTATGTCTTCTTTTCCTTACAAATCACTCTTATAAACAAACAAAAAATCAGTGTTTTCTGATTTCTTCAGTGTTTTCTGAAGTGTTTTCTCCAGTCCTATCATTCACCTCAGAAATATATACATATATAGAGTGCAAATAAATTGATCAAGACAAAAATAGGTTAATATTTTGAAAAACAAGAGCTCAAATACCCCAGATGAAATGTTTTATATTTTACATGTGTGTGTGTGTGTGTGTATATATATATATATACACACACATATATGAAAGCTCAAAACCTAGGAGACTGGAATCCATCACTCCATATAAATGGTTCTAACTGCTAGACTATGGGAAGAGCAAGTTTCAGCAGGGGCTAATAAAACCTTCTAACAGTGACTGCATGCTGGTTAAAGGCATGCCCTATTTGAAACAAGAGATCAGAGTTCAAATTCTCCTCAGCAAGAAAAATAATCGACCTAAGTCTGGAAAACTTGAGTTGAATGAGATCATGTAAATATGATCAGTGATCACAGCCACATGTTGCCCACTCAGACCATGTTCCACAGACAAATTTTTGAACATGTAATTTGTTCCAGCATCCACAGAGCTATGTTTGGCACACAAACTGCCAAACTTTTAGGAATACAACAAAAATTACTTAGAGAATCTCAATTACCAAGATTCTTCAAGCATTTTCATAGCAGGTAAGCAAGGGCCCCAAGATTTTAAATTAGAAATTTAATAAGATTCTCAACACCAACTATATCCCTCTGTGGACACAAATGGATTGATTCAAATAGACACCACACAGACATTCATTAAAAACATCACTTGTTCTCAAAATCTACTCATGCAATAGTTTAGTGTAAAAAAAAGATGGTGCATTGAGAAAGTTCAAATAATACTATGTTTTCTACTCATAAATGAACATTAGCTAGTAAGCTGAGAAACTGATGGAGTTGCAGGATTGGAGGACACAGGCAGTACTAACTTAAAGTGCCAAACAACTCCTGATTTTTTTCTTGATGGTTCATCAGAAGTTGATGGAGAACCCTGACATTCTGCTCCTCTCCTACAAAGTGGGTTAGACTTTCTATAGAGAAATATGCACATGTACACTATGTCATAAGACTAGAACAAAAGCATATATATGGTCATTTGAGAAAAACAACCTCTATCAAGTGTCAGGGGACACTAGCAATTTAGTCACACCATGAGGACATATCCAGTAAGGTGAAGGGAACATACAGTAGGTCACATGCAAATAGCTACATGAGGCCACCATATTAGTAAGCTGATAGAAGATCTCCAGGTAGCACTTTGAAAGGCTGCTCTAGTTCAATCCACTGTGTTCAATCTACTGGAAAAATGAATGCCAGTCATCTAGGCAGGGTGACATTTCATATTCACTAAGTGTAAGGAGGAAAAATAACAAGTTAAAGCCACTAACCATGCTAGAGATTATATATCTCATGTACCATTAGTGGCATTTTTGAGTCCTTTTCTGCTTCTGTACACGTTTACACCAGCAAATAACTACAATTCAGAAAAGCATATCTAATCAAACATGCATTTAAATATGTTTCATCAGTGTAAAAGTTGTAGGTTTATGTATATGCTTACAGTTACTTACAACTTCATCACTTTCCTCAGTAGGAAAACACTAACACATGATGCTACTCTTATTGAGTTAATGGGATTTTTGTCATTAAGTTCTAAAGATGCCTCAGACAGTTTTCTGCATTAGGAATTACTTCCTTAAAATAGTCATAACTTGTTTACTGAAAAGTAGGAGCCATGTTTTTACACTTTCTACAGCATGTTTATTTATGGTAATACATACTGTCAGGATTTTTTTGTTTTTTCCAAAATGAAAAAATCAGAAGCCAACAAGCAACCCAGGACTCTAGACTTGCACCAGAGCTTCTCAAAACTGAACCCTTAACTTATTTCACAATTATAGCATCAAATAATCTTTGTATTTATGTATATTAAATACATTGCAAAATAATAACAGGAATTTTATCTCTTAATCATGTACTTCCTTTTTATCCATCAATCACACACATTTAAGGTATGTCAGGTGTCAAAAAAACCCCTAATAATTAATGTTAATTAGACTTTTATTACTAAAATGCTTGAGATTATTATTGTAGGAGAGCCATGTCTTGACAAGAGTCACATGTAACTAATAAAAACCATAAAAAATAAGTTAAAGTATCAATTTACCTTTGGTAAAAAAAAAATCCTAGTGTTTCCTACAGATGTAAGCAACTTTACCCTTCTTAGGATAGGCAGCAGGGCCACCCAGCTAAATAAAGCTATACAGGTACATGCATTGACAGGATCAGGACTCTAGAAGTATAATAATTGTGCCCTATTCTTATCTTACACAAGTTTTTTGGGGGTTTTTTTGTTTTGGTTTTTTTTTTCCTTGGTTGCCTTTGCTACTCTGAATTATACCTATAAATTAGCTTAATATTGAGCAAGATATCCTAAAATGCATATAGTTCTAAAAGATAATTTTTCCAAAAAGGAAAATCTCATGTTAATGGAGAAAAATTGAAGTAAGGAACAAAGTGTTAAATACTAAACACTCACTCTCTGGTATGTTGGCATGTTCTGTTTATTAGGGAGATTTGATGAAGGCAGGAACAGTTATTAATGAAAAAGTACACAAGAATACTCCTTCATCAGACATACTGCTGATATGTCTGAGAAAGAAGATTCCCACAGAAAAGAAAGTATTTGCTGTGAACTATTAACTAGAATACTATTCACTTTCACATATAACATATTTTTCATTAATGTTAGGGACACGAGAACTCACTGTGACAGACACAGGCAACACAAAGATTAGGATGTGTGCAGGGACAAAGGATTTTCTAAGCAAGGATATGATCATAAAAATATCTTAAATATATTTGCTATTTCTACTGTTTTCTCAATAATGCAAGGTTTTATAAGAAATTAGATCCTGTAAAGAGAGGTTACTTTGTATGAAATTAAAGATGGATAACGCTGAATTAACAGTGAATCTACCTTTTTTCTTTTTCTTTTTTCCAGCTTTATGCCACAACATTCGCTGAAGGCTTACAGTAGAAATCATCTGTGTATTTTTCCTATCATGTCAACCATGTTTGGCTTTTAATAAGGTTCTTGAACATACTTTTCTAATTCTTTTAAAGAAAACCCTTATAAACTGCTTTATTCTTAACTTGGTTCCAGCCTTAAAATTTTATTAACAAAGTAGTATTTATAGTATATCCAGAGGGGGAAAAACAACAACACAGTAATGATGTAAAACAAGTAAATGTCTGAAGTGCACTTTGAAAGATCCATTTTGTCTTTGTAGATATTAATTGGAAAAATCTTTTACTTGTTTTCAATTCAAAAATTGTTAATCCACAAGCTGTGTACACCTCACTGTTTTTAATAACTAAATTAGCATTGCAGACAGCTATCACAGTACAGAGAAAACTCTGAGATTTAACACTGAGAAGTCAAGAAACAACAATTAATTTTTCCATCATAGTTCAAGTGGTAATAATCATGATACTAACCGAAAATCCACATAAATAGAAAGTTATCTCTACAGTTTCCCAAGGAAAAACAGAAAGATATTCTTAAAGATTTAATACTGCTTAATATATATGAACTGTTAGCGGAAAGGGGGGAAATATTTTCATGATAACAGGAAGTCTGGGATGCATTAAAATTCAAAAGCTAATTTAGTTAAGCAAACATTTTGCTCACTTAATTTTTATTTTCTTTCAACTTCAGTACCAAACATGGATCTCTGTATGGTTGTCCCACTTCTCAAATAAGAACTTCCACTTCACTCCTTTGCTTAAGGCTTCTTGTTTCCAGAGAACAATTTATACTTTGAACTGCAGCTTGCTTGAACAACTTTGAGCAGCATTTCACCATCCGTATAATAGATGTCTTATGGATACATAAATTAGTTAAACATTTATTAACATGTTATTATCTATTCTGTGATCAGTTTTTCCATTAAAAAGTGTATACTTTCAGTTTCTCTGTAAACTACTAACTGCCCTTTTTCCAGTTCCTGAAACCTTGTTTTCTGTCTGGAGGGGTTGTTTTTTTGTTTTGGTTTGGTTTTTTCTTAAAAAGCTAACGGTCATATTTAATTCCTTCTCCCTTTCGTACTCAGAAATGAAAGAATACTTAAATTTATTTTTAGTGGTTTAACTCTCAGAGGTTAACAGTATCCCTAGATCAAAAAAAAAAAAACAAAAAAAAAAACCACCAACACAAAAAAAAAACAAAACCAACCAAACAAAAAAACCCAACCCAACCAGAAAACAGAATTTCCAAGCAAGCCAGTTGCTTTTTAATCTAGGAAAATCTTTTCTACTTAGAAAATGATAACAAAGCTATTACATGCCTATTGCACCTTTCACAAAAGATTTCTGGGCAGAAAGTTTGTTTCAGAGATTCCATTGCTAAATACCAACTAAGGCTTCATTTAGAACAAACAGAAGAGAGGTTTTACAGCTAAGGAGTTAATGGCCCAGCTGTTGAGCAACTGTAGCTAATTCAGCAGTGGCATCCCAGATCCAAAAAAAGACAGCCTTCATTGTTAGCTTTGTTTTGATTTCAAAATTTGTGCCCAGCACTGAATCTAACAAAAAAAGAAAACAAAACAAAAAAAATGTACACAAATTTAGTTTAAAGAACTGATACACAGCAAAGTTCTAGCAAAATGCAAAATTAAAATTAATTCCTGGAGAAAATAAAATCTGGGAAGAGTAACAGAGGGTGAGGCAGGGAAGAATAAAGGCTGAAGAAGGGAGAGAGCTCTACATTCAACTACATTATCCAACAATTTTACTTCTAGGATCTGGGTTCCTGATTGCCCACCTGCATGTGCTATTTCACTCCTGTCAGCCTTTATGGAGCAAAACAACTAGTTCATTGTAAACTAAACCCGCCAGTAGCTCTGCAGTTAATTCATTTTAGGGATCACTCTGAAGGCATTATGGATGAGAACTAGCCAGTTTCAACTGCTTCCACCGTTTGACCACTTCAACTTAACATCACCTTACTTCTCACATATCTATATGTCACACTTGAGAGAGGATGCTGTATCACCAAAACTATGACAGCCTATAATCATACTAATCAAACTAATTCAGACACTTCAGGCAAAGGAACACTACGAAAAATAACTGTGTCTTATGGCCAAAAGACAACACAGAAGAGACCGGGAACAAGTGCTATGAAGCATGAAGGCATCAGTTTCTTCTGGTGATGGCTAGCCCTGACCACTGAGAACACAAACCATTTTCTATGATTCAATTTGGAAACCACTCTTCAAGGAGGATGTGTTTAACAGTAGGCATAGCTCCTCTCCCCTCCTATTCTCTGTGTTAACACATCCAAAAGGCTGAAGGACATGAGCTAAGTAGATCAAAGAAACCTGAATGACACAAGGATACTGACAAATTTTCGAAAATCATACTCTTTATGAATACTAGACTGTTCTGAAAGAAAGATACAGCAAGAACATACATCTTTCTACCACAGCTGTCTGACAAGAACAGCAGTCAGAAGACTCTAAGGTGAAAGAAAGACTTTCAACTTTCTAGAAACTCCAAAGGGGGCTGGAAGCAGAAATCACAGCTTTGCATTTCATAGTAGAAACATTTTCAGTATTTTGTAGCATCTAGTTAGAAGGTCTTACTTTCACCTTAAAAGTATCTGGTAGATTTTTCTGAACCCTGCTAGGTTCCTTTGGAAAGATACTTTTTTTTTTTTTTTTTTTTTTTAAATCCAATAGTACCTATGCAGATATATCTGGGACCTCATATCAGATCAGATTGACCTTTAAAAAGGGACAGAAAAATTATTTAATATGTTAGGGGATAAAAAGGGAAGAAGGTAGACACTCTCCTGTTGAACTTCCATTGGCTTCAGAGAAAATGATTCAGAAATATCCTCATTCTCTGGTCTGGTTCAATTTGCTGAGAATGATTACATTCGCTTCCCTAGAGTAATTTTGGAAGAAAGGTAACTCTTCTTCAAAAAAAGGAAACATTTAGACTCTTGATGATATAAATGCTATGGAGAAAGTTTTCTACCATTTTTCCCCTTCACAATGCAAAACATTTTCAAGTTGAAAATGCAGGAATGTCAACATAGGTTACTCAAGCTGCATGTCACCCATATCTTTTGGGGGACACTACCTGGGCTAAACTCTATATCTAATTCACACTATATGCAACTTGGGCTTTTTAGAAGCATGCTAACATTTTTTTAATGACAACTTATTCACATTTCCTCCTTAATTCATTGCCCTCTACTAGTAAAACTGTGACACATCAGCTCCTAAGTGGAGTAACACTAAAAAACAAAACCAGAAAAATGAAACAAACCCCACTATTACACATACTTTATGACAAATATGCCCAGCATAAGGCAAATTCAGCTTCTGGATCTGTTATCAAGTAATTTTTCATGAAGTCAAGAGATAAAAGTTTTTCTCAAGAGGAAGAAAAAGAAGGAACAGATGCAGCTTGCCGTCTGGCACAGCGTACAGCACATGACAAAGTTTGGAAAGAAAAGCCTGTAGCTCCCTTTTTACCTCACCAAGACAAAATGTAGAAATAGCTATAATCCCCTCCCCATTTGGGGGCCAATAAAACAACTGTTAATGCATATGGTATTATAAATTGTTTTAACAGTAAAATGCACCCATTTGGCTTTTCCTAGAAATCTGAATTTTTTGACTTGGTGACAAATCATCTATGTTATTTCTCAGTTCAATCATATTAAAAAATGCTTCCTACCTTCTGAAATATCACTCTACTGCTCTGATTGAATAAATTTAATTTGCTCCCTCACCACCTCCAAGTAACAAAAAGAGATGGAAAATACACTACAAGGTCTCAAATAATTATTTTCGCCTTCAAATACCAATCTCTGATCACAGCATGGTCCTTACATGCACAATATATTGACTGGACTCCACTGTGAGGGGAAAAAAAAAAAGTTAGACCAATTTTGAGTCCACTACAGTTAGTAAGAATTTTATTGGGTTTTTGTGGTTGTTTTTTTTGGTTTTGTGGGGGGGTTTTTTGTTTGTTTGGGGGATTTTTGGGGGGAAGGGGGTGTCTGTTTTTCCCAGAACAGATGCAATTCATGATGTTAAAAGAACTGAGTATTTCTGAATACCTTTCTGGTACCTTTGCTAGGTACCTTTCCAGATAATCCTTTAAACCGTACAATTTCCACACCTAAGCCTCGTGTGGCACACCAGCAGGCATATGATCAACGATGAGGAGACAGTGTCCTTGCATGTAAGCAAAAGAACCTGCAATTCAAAGTTCAGAGGCTTACCGAGTTTTCTCATGCTTGCTTCACCCAGCTTTAAGATTTTGCTTTCATTGACAACTGTGAGCTCTCTGGTATTTGTCTCTCTTTTGTATATGTGTTATGACAGATCACTGAGGTGGCACGAACTCCTTGCTACACTTATAGGAGAAGTGTACCCCCCAAAAAAATATGAATTCAGCTTGGAAGATCAAGCACTGCAAAGGGAACACATGGAAGCTCAGTTTCCAGGTTACGTGTTTCACAACTCATGGTTGTTTTCTTCCTTATCCTTCCCAGCATTACCAGTTACTTACATTCATGCAACAAAGAAAATCTGGAGACACATCCAGTGCCGAGTTATATACAAATCGAAATTAAATTATTTTAGTATAAATAAATTTCACATATAGGACAGAAGCTGTATGCAAAAGGAACACATTCTTCAACCCTAGCCAGCCAATCAAGCCAGCATCATACAAATGAAAATCCCTACTGAGTAACAGGCTGAAGAGCTATTTGGAACTACAATGTGGCCATCTACTCCTACTTTTGCTACAACGCAGCCAGATAAGGTATTATTCTGTATCTTTAAAAGACCTTCCTATTATGTTAATTCAGCTGAGCTACAGCAAGTGTGAGAGAGGAATCACAGAGTTCTGCCCATCCTGACAGAGCACAATGCTTTCTGCCACGAGCAGTCCCAAAGAAGTCATGCAGCATGCCAGGTACAAAGTATTTGCAGAAGTGAGCCCTCAGACAGGGCTATAAAAGCTCTGGGTTAAGGAAGCACACGCCAACTTGCTTCTGCTTGATCTGTTACACAGCTTGACAGTAACAGATAGCCAGTTGCATTAGTGTCAATGTTCAGATAAGTTTCTCTCAATATCTGTCACAAAAAACAGACGCCGTATCAGTGTGCCAGCTGTATTATCGGTCACTACATAGTTGATCATACTTAATAACATCCTCGAGGACAGACACAGCTAACAACTATTGCAGATGGCAATTACTATTGTGCACCACAGTCACCCAGATCGGTCTGATGAGGCGCGCATTTGGCAAGTGCCTGCCTCCCACCTTTTCCCTCTCAAATACATTAACTTGCCTCAATATGGAGCCAGAGTTTGTTTTGAAACTCGTAACAGGATCACTGAAAGAAAAGAGGAAAAATACCATAAACGATCCTCTGGACTGTTTCCAGCGTAGCATAGTCTCCTAGTGATTGCTTTGGACGTGAGCCAAAAATGGGAAGTGTTCTTGCAAATGAGCATGCTACTATACTCAAGTACAAGTTATCATTTAATTCTTTTGTCAACATCAGCATGGTTAGAAATTAAGAAGCCTGTTTAATAAACAGGTTACTTGAATTCCAGTTACCAAACACCAATTTATACTCTATCCACCTCACCACTGCTCACTCAGCTTCTGTCCCCCATCCACTTCCCAAAATACACTGCTTTCTTTTTTGAGTACTTTCTCTCCTTTATTAAAAGTCAAATCAAATTAATATATTAATTACATCAACCATGACTAGGTCTGTAATCAAGAGCAAGCTAACTAAGAAAAGGAAAAAAGTCAGTTGCTCCAAAAACAACATTCAAAAAATCTCAAAACAGGCTTCTGTGGGACACAGTGCTTAATACTTTTAACAGAGCTTTAATACAGTCTACTGAAAGCTTTTGCGGGAGCAGTTTTTCATATTACAATTACTACTAATGAGATCTCTCTCCACAGCGTATGAGCCCTCACCCCTTCCCCACAGAACAATGAAAGATTTGTACAAGGCTACAAAGGCATCAGATCAACTCCACACACTTCACCTTGTACCAAATTTCCTTGTAAAAACTCATCAAGAACATCGTATTTTTTTTTTTCCCTGAGGACAAATTATTAATAATGAGATACATTTATTTTTCTTTTAGAGTGTTCATAATCCTCTGCAGAGGATTTTGAAGTCCTCACACAGACATCCCAGACTCAGTGTCTGCTGCCAGCTTTGTTTTTGAGATTCTGTAGATTGCTCCTCTTCAGATTTGTGGGGGTTTTCTTCCAGTTTTTGATTTACAGCATTTCTCACCAACAAACGTCTGCCTACCTTATGGTACAAATATGGTGATATATAACTCCTTGTGTCATCTTATGATAAAAATGATAAACCTTGTGTTAAGTGTACAAGAAAATACTTGTCTTCAACCAAACTACTCTCCTGCTTTTACTGTAAGCAAAGACAATGAAATGTCCTTTTTCATGCTAAGCAGAAGCATCTTACGTAGCCCCAGTGACAGCAATGCTAAGGGCGAGTATTTTTGTAAGAGGATGAGTAACTGAACCAGTCTGAACTAGAAAATAGAACTCAGTAGTCTCTGATTTGCTAGTATTTTAAACTAATCACCATGATACCCTAAGAAGCCAAAAGTTTAGACTTCTATGCAAAAAAGTATTGCAGAAAGGAAAACATACTTTACTCTAGAAACTTATATTCTATTTGAAAAATCTAAAATTATACTCTTTTGTCTGAATTTGTACACACCTACGATACAAACATCTAACTCTGTGTTTACTGTGTGCATATTCTCCATATTACTAACCACACCTCATTCTTCCTCAATTTTAGTTTCCTTGTAATTCTGTCACGGACCATGTGAAAGAACAACTTGTTTCACTACTCATAATACAGGGTTCTGGGATAGGTATGATTTGCTCCACAAGAGGTACAAAGAACATAATTTTAACCATTTTAAAATGTTAATCTTGAATCTATATTTATACTTCATATAATTTTAAATTGTCTCGTTTAAATTTTAAACTGCAGTATGCAACTGCTGATTTCCCTGTCCAGAAGAGGTGACTGCTTTGGATTACCCAATGTGAAGTTTACAGATTGAGGATTGAAAAAAACTTTAAAAGCAGACTGATTACATGTTTCTCAGGGGAGGGGGGGTGGGAGGGGGAAAGCTGGTAGAAAATGATCCATAATGGACACATTACAACAAGTTGAATGTTTACTTACGTTCACAGGTGTCTCCTTTTTGCTGGTATCCTGCTTTGCAGATACATTTTCCAATAGGCACTAACCACTCTCCTTCTGCGCTGCAGTGCATCTTCGGCGAGTTCTCTGCCTCCTCCTCTGCACTGCTGACACAAGTTCCTCGTACTTCAACTAAAGAGGAAAACTCTGAGCCAGTCACTGTGTCAGGAAAAATAGCTAAGTTCTCAATGATGGACCAGCACTTCTTGTAGTAGACTTTGACAGAGACCAAAGCAATACAGGCCCCTACATCCTGAAATGCCAGATAGAATCCTTTTTTGGACAAAGGTCCAATTTCTCTCACCTCTGTGTTAAGTTTCATTTTTCTCTCCCCAAGATCACCCTGGGTAAAACTTTCATCTGCTGCAATAGTGTCTATTTTTACATATTGGTTTTCTCGGATATTCCTGCCAGTGTCGTAGTCTGTTTCATAATAATACAAGTTAAAAGTTTCTTTACAAGTCCCCAGAACTCCAGGAAGACTGTTACAATCCCTCAGAGTGAATTTCAGTTCTACAAAAATCCTTTGTGCATTGTTTTTTGCAATCCAGTTAGTCCGAAGCCAGTTGTTTTGGTTTGATTCCATCACCTGGCATACCTGGTATGTTCGTATAGGAGTGTAGTTTTCATCCAGTCCACTAATTTCTTCCCACTAAAACAATAACAAACAGTTAGCAATACAAAACAAGTACACCACCAGATGTAACTATTGTGTATTTTAAAAGGTTTCATACAACCCAAGTCTCCTCCTCTTTTTACAGTATGGCTTCATAAAAAGTAGGTTATTGTTAAAATACTCTGAAGCACCCAAGTGAAGAAAATACATATTAACACAGCTGCAGGCTCTTTCTCCCTTCATGTCTTTCCCACATATAACTAAATTCTAAAAATCATTGCCATATAATGGGCACAGGTATAAAGAGTAAGCTTCAGAGGAGGCTGTTCAATATACCAAGTTCTGATTACACAGTGGGCTCTCCTATAGCTTTGGGTAAGCAAAGACCAAAAGGAAGGAGGCAGCTTCACTTCCAGAGAAACCTAAAATCAGTGAAGTCTTAGAAACTGAAATTGCCTAGTGATACAGTACATAAAACTTGTGTACATAAAACTTCCAGTTAAACTTTCAGTTATACAGAAAGCATGGGACTGAATGCTGAAACTTTTGAGTCATACAATTTTGACTCCTATATTATGAAAGTGTCATAGAGAGAGGGGGCAAGGGAAAACAGACAGAATTTAAAATCTGAAAGCAAGAAAACATTGTGGTTGTCCCTTTTTTGTTCAGTCCACCTTCTGTTCTACTTATGAACCAAAGAAGGTAACAGGAGCTCCTCACCTCACATTTTTGTTCAGTGGCTGCATCCATGTCAAAAGGAACAAGCTTCATTTAGTTGGGAGTTCAAACGAACCATGAGATTACATACTTAATTAAGAACAACCCACATGACTGAAAGTTCACTAGTTCAAAGCCTGGATTTTGTTGTTGTTCCCTCTTCAGGATAACAACTGTATAACAAACTGGTAAGCCTGTAACAACCCCATGGTGTTTAGCAGCCTTTGGTGGCGTGGGAATTTGCACCTCCAGCAATGGCAAACCTGCCACTGAAGTCAACCAGGTGGATCTGCCCAGGTGTAACCAAAACAGTATCGGTATCTTACACTTTTTCATATTTCTTGCAACATTTAATTCACTGTAGAAACTGCAGCTGTAATAAATTAGGGGGCGGGTTTTGAGCTATCCTCACCCGATGATATAGGCAACCATGACTTCTCCGTATGGCACTTAGCCCTCTGGCCCTGTGTCAATAACGCACTTAAGCTCACCCATAAGATCAATGACAGTACTTATGAGCTTAATGGTAAGCATGTGCTTAAGTGCTTTGTGGGACTAGCATACTCTGCACCTCTGCAGGATGGAGCACCCACTGACACTCCTTATACCAGTAGCCAAGCATGGAAGGCATTGGTTTCCCAGACTAGGAGCCATGCAGTATACAGCATTTTGCAAGTCTACTTGACAGCAAATTAGATCATTTTAATGTTGGTGTACTGCTCCAAGAAAAAGCAGATGTGGCTGAATTGATGCTGGAAGTTATCATCACAAAATATATCATGGCTGCAGATGCTGAAATGCACAGAAGTTGTAAATATCAAAGCAAGTTTCAAAGACCTGCAGTTAATATAGATGTGGTATGTATGGTATTATATAAGCATATGGTATTAAACTATTGAAATATATTATTAAATGCTCATAGAGTAAACTGAACTGACTGTATATGGAACTGTATTAATCTCAGAATAGAAGAAATTAAATCTTCATAATAGATTAATGAGTAAGATTTTTTTCCCTTTACAAGAACTAAGAACTAGAACAAACAAGGAAAGAAAAAAAAAGGGTCCCTTAACTGAAGCTTTTGGCTCACCCAGACTGAAAAAAACAAAACAACAAATAAAAAAAAAGTAAAACAACCAACAAAAAAAAGAAAACACAAAAAACCCTTAAAAACCCCCACAATGATGACAAAAAAAGGCATGAACTCTAAAATTCTGCTAATTTTTATATTCACCATTTCACATGAAGTAGTGTTGGGGTTTTGTTTTGTTTGTTTGTTTTGGGCTGGTTTGGGTTGTTTATTTTTTATCTTGTATAAGCAGTTGTCTCTCAAAACACCGAGACAGATTCCGCAATAAGATATCCCAGTTAGATGCCATATTGTATCTTCGAAGTGAAAGTAACTCTAATGCACCACACAACAGAATCTGACTTCTCGGGTTTTGATATGAATTGCTCCATCAAAAAAAACCGCCACACCCACCCCCTTCCCAGAACAAAAAAAAAAAGAAAAAAATTAGCAAAAAACAGAAAGCAAAACAAAAAAACAACAACCAAACAAAATACATATAGCAAAGTAAAACCATTTTTTGGAATACAACATAAATGAGCCTTCTTGAAGTCAAAAGCCCACTACACGAAGCCAGCTGGTATTAGAGAGATTCCTATGCTACAGCCAAGGACAACAATGCAAAACACTAAATTCAGATGAGAAGTCCTACTTTATGTTATCCCTAGAATTAAATGCTCAAGTCTGGCTTTCTATATTTTCCCAAAGCCATGAAATAAGATTTTCCTAAAAAATTAAGGAAATACGATTCAATTCTGCAATCACAGAGCTATTATTTCAAGTAGTCCATTTGAGGTGCACCTGCTTCTCTGCGGGGGAAAAAAACCACATCAGTACTTGAGGATATGTTTTCACCTGTGCCATCTGAGGTCACGTTTCATTAAAGTCCTCCTAAAGTAATCAGTTCTGTGATAGCTTTTACAGCAAGAAAATTCAACTTTTCTTTGTCCTGCTGCAACATATGGTGATACACATGCAATTCTATTTTAATATGGTCTGTTCTATTGGTTTCAATAGATGGTATTTTAGCATCTTAGTTATCTTAACAATGTTTGAAATCACTGTTAGATGTAACACTTGCAGTTGAATGAAGCATTTAATGAGTGTCTGGCTGATATATTCCATACTGTGATGATACAGTAGTTTCTCTCAAGAAAAAGATTTTTTTCTGTGTTTATTCCCCTGAAGTCTTTATTGCATAATAGAAAATTCAGTAATTAAAACTAGAAAAACATTTATTTTCAAAATTACATTATTAAAATGGTACTTTTATGTTAATATACAGGCAGCTATTTCTGAACGTTCTCATGCATATGAATCCAGTCATTAGTTTTGATTCACTTTTAATTCCTGATTGAAATTAGTTTCTACCTTTGAAAGTCGCCTTTCACTGTTTGTTGAATTTGACTCTACTTTCATCTGTAAGTATGACGACATGTGTAACATGTGCTGACATGTTTTTCATTATCTACAGGTTAGTCTAATGTAATTGCCACCAAGCTAATCTTTCAAGTACCTCTGGTAAAGGCTTCAATCAGTGCAAAATGCTAATGCCGAGGTTATTAGCCACCATACGCGTTGAGCTCGCATTACATTCTTTCTGAAGTCCTTAGATTCGTTTCTAGTTTATGCTTGCATTGATTTTACGATCTTGCTTTTAAAGAAAGACACTTTCAGTTTTTCATTCTTCTTATTTAAAGGATTTGTTACACTTTTATATCCCCACTCACACTTCACGCTCTTCTGGCTCCAGATTTCTTAATGCGCTGAAGATTAAGGGCCTGATCCCCCAGTCCTTGTTCATGCAAGAAGTCGCAATAGATCCAGCAAGACTGCTTCCATGAGTAAGAACTGTCCATATAATTTATGATTTCTCAGACTGAGTATAAGGCAGGACTGAACTGCAGTAGGACAATATATCCATTATATCTTTATAAAAATGCTCTTCCTCAAGGCTTGAGGAAGAAGGGGTTTTATACCACTCTTCATTCAGACCGAAAGCAGCATTTCTCAACTTTACATATATAATAAATAAGACAGTAACATCAATGTTTCTAAACTTCTCATTTTTTATAATGATGCACTTTACAATGGAGAACCATGAGATTAATCTGTAAGCATCTGAGGTGGCCTTAACCGCATAATTTATGCCTAGTTCCAGATATCAAGCTCCAAGACTTGGGGATGTTTCAAGTTTGGAATGTCATTTCAAACACATCTGCAGTATAAATGTTTTTATTTTAGAGCACTTCAATCTGTGCTATTCAATTACAAAGAAAACATCGTAAAAAAATTTATGATCACTCATTATACAGAAAATTAAAAACATATTTTTAGAAAGTTTCCACAGAGAAGTAAATCTGTTGTTTCTAAAGTGAAAAGGGATTTAAAATACCATGTTATAAATACACAGAGCTCTCCAGTAAAGCATAAAGGATTACACTACAAAACATAAAGCTACCGAGAACATTTAGGTGAGTTTCAAAAGGGGCTCTTCGTTTTAATTAGCTTACACCTTGGTACCCTGTAACCTGAAGTTCGCTTGTTTCCATTCTAAAATTGAAAAAGCCACAAACACTTGGTATGATTACTAAGAGAAATATGAGGGGGAGAGAGTTTATAGGAAGTCTTTTAATTGTTTTGGTAAAATAACTACTCATTTTTAGAAACTTAATTTTTGCCTGGAGTACTTACCCCATTGGGAGGAGAGGAAATCCATTCCAACTCTGTCTGTTGTGCTTTAGAGTCCAGCAATATTACTAAAAAATAAAAAGAATAATTTTCACTGTTTGTTAAATATAATAAGTGGGAATATTAAACCAAAGAACAAAGTCTAAAGAAAAAAAAATAAAAAGAATAACATTTTCTACAAGTTAATATTTTTTCTTCATAATCTTAAAAAAATAGCTGCAACCACAACTATGGATTTACTTGTAAATAGATTATTAAATTATTATGTACCTTCCACACACAAGCAGATACACATTAGTCTTAACAATTTAATTGCTTAAATCAGAGTATTGTTTTTCTTAGCGCTCTAAAGTGTTACTCATCAGTCATTAAGATGCATCTCCATTGTCATAAGAATAGCATTTCCCATATGCTGGTTATTACAATGAGCTTAAAACAAACAAATACACACCAACATCTCAACACTTTTCCAAACTGATTTAAACAGGAACTTACAGGGAGTTGCCCTGCAAAAGCAGTGTTCTTTCCAAGTGTGAAAGAAAAAAATATGTTCCTGAGGTGATAAAGCAGTAATTCTATAAACAAGTGACAAACAGGAATACAGAAAATGAAAGACTCTGCAACTACTTCACACTTTGCGTACAAAGAATATTGCATACACAAAATCAGACCAATCCACTTTGTGGTAATGGCTTACTAAAAATCTTCATCTCATTATACCCCAGTGACACTTACATACAAAAAGACATCAGTTCAATTATTTTCAGCTAAATGTAACCATATCAACAAAAGTGGTTAATCACAGCCTAATAAACCAACTCTGACATCTTTTACACTACATATTGGAGGTTATATTACTGATGGTCTATTACCTCCAAACATACATTTATATATATATATGTCTTATATTTCAATTATAGCTATAAGCTTTTTTCTTAGCATATTATAATAAGTTTCTGTAAGACTTTCAAATGCTATATGTTAATCTGTGATGTCTGGGGAAAACAAACAAACAAATAAAGCACAATAATTAGCTGTAATACTTTCTTTCAAACAGCCAAAGCTGTAGAGTGATCAACCATATACCTAGGTTTGGTATACTCTGAAGGTTCGTGCTTCAAATCTGCACATTTAACTTCCTATTTTTATTTGACTAAATAAAAACTACATTTCTAATTTAAATATATTCAATATATTTTTTAGCTATAAAGCTGTTTATGATTTTATACACAGCATTTAAGTACTGATATTTCAATGCACAATTTAAGGTTGTAACTTGAAGCAACTTTTTCCAGGTCTTTTGAAATGGTTATAATTCTGGCTTCTTCCCTGTCTCCTAGTAGAACGTAACACAAAATTACAGTGAATTACTAGAAAGAGGAGATGACTAAAAAAGTTATTTAAAGTTCATAGAGTAATATCTGGAATGTTAGCTGAACACAAAACGGTAGCTTCCAGGCCTATATTTCAGTAATAAAGTGGAACTACTCATTAAGGAAGTTTGATAGTCTCTTTCTAGAAAGATTATCTGCTGATTTCATTAAGCCTGGATTCAAGGGGCTTTACTTTGTAACACTTTCTATAGAAAAGCAGGTGGTGTACGTGGTGGTTTGTTAAACAAGAACATTTCTAATAGTCCTGGAAGAAAAAGCTACCACGAAAAATTTAACCCTTTCATTACCAACACAAAGTCCCACGGCTGCAATTCTTTACACTTTTTATTTGGCAGCAAAATTCTCCATCACAGAGGAACGGGCGGGCACACCTCGGAAAGAAAGGACAACAAGCAAACAAACAAACAAGCGGACAGCCCTGCTCTGCAAACTCCCCGTGCACGGGTAACGTGGCGCACCGAAAGTTACCGGGGAAGAGCTCTCCAGCCCGGCGGCCGGTGCGCGGTACCGCAGGGGGTCGGCGCCGCACCCTGCTCGGCGGTACGCAGCCTCCCGCGCGCGGAGCGCACTGAGACCCCTGGCGCAACCTCTCCGCGGGGGCGCAGCGAGACGCGCTCGGCGCGGGAGGGAGCCGCCACTCTCCCCGCGGCGCGGCGGGACAGGGAACGAGAGGAGGCGTGAAACCGGCGGGCCAAGCGCGGGAGCGCGGCCACGGGGAAGGGGCGCCGCGGCCTCTGCCTCCGCGGGGAACCGCAGCCGCGCACAGGCAGCCGCACCCCTGCGCTGAGGAACGGAGCTTGGCGGCTGAGCAGCGGCGGAGCACTGGTACCGTGGTCGCCCCCGCCGCACCCCGGCATCCACCGGTTTGGGGACGGAGCGCCTGGGACGGAGCCCCGAGGTCTCGTAGCTACAGGGCGGAGGGACAGGACCTCCCTCCGGGGACCGGGGAGAGCGGCCCGCAGCTCCCTCGCGTCTGCGCTCACCCCGAGGGTCCCAGCCGCGGCTCTGGCAGAGGGCCCCGCAGGTACGGCGGTCACCCCTTCGCGTGGGGATCCAGGAGGACCCTGCCCCGCTCCTCTCCAGCACCTCATCGCGGCAGAAAGGAAACTCGGAAAACTTTTCAGCCTCTCACCCCCTCATCCCTTTTCCGTACCCAGTGGGACGCGGTGGGAAATCACGCGGGGCTGCTGCCGCCACCGGCCCTTCGGCGAGGCGGGAGGTGGAAGCTGCAAAGTTACTTTTTTTTTGTTTCTTTCCCCCCCCGCCCCGCTCTTTCTTCCGCGGGAGTTTCTGCGCTTGCAGCAGGTAGCCGTTATCAATCCCTGTCTACCGCTCGCCCCCTCCTGACCCTCCTTTGGCTAGGTTGATTTTCCCCAAACGTACACACGTTACACACACACACTTATATGTACAGATACATATATATACACACACACACACAACAATACACGTATTACACACACAAACACGAGGTAGACAACCGCCGAGAGGCACCGGCGCAGCCCCGATCGCGGCGCAATCTGCAGAGCAGAACGGGGCAGGCAGCCCGCGCCCTCCCTTCACTGCCTGCCCTCCCCGTCTCCGCTCCCCACCCCACGGTCAGGGGTTAGTACACCCCGTGTGGAGATCTCTATGCTTTACAGCCCCTCCAAATAAACTTTCGAAATGCTGTTAAGGAAAGGCGCTCTCCTCTTTCTCTCTCTACCCTCGCCATCACCGCCTTCTTTAAGAGCAGAAGACATTTTAATTAAGGGATTTTTTTAAGCTCCAGTTACAAGCTCGAAATGGTATTTTACTGCATGCCAACGGTTTGATGAAATATATTGACGTATCCAGATGAGAGGGTAAAATCCCCATACGCATACATATGCGAGGACACCGAAAAAGCCCCTGACTTCCTTCTTCCCGGCCGTCCCGTTCGCCCCTCACGCCCCCGAAGATGGAGACGGACCTTCGCCTTTGGCTGTCAAACGCGAGCAGGGCGCTCCTTTAAACCATTTCGGATTTTCTCAGCGTCAGAAAAAAGATTCCCGATGGACTTTGTGAATTGATTTTACACATCTCCATCAGTCTCTGACAGAAAAATGCCTGATTTCTCTCCGTGCGCGGGGGAAACAAATGTCTGGGGTTTGCCTTACACAGACACCAGTGCTGGATCGATGGGAATCGGGAAGCCCCGTTGCGATACGCAGAGCGTGTGAAACATCCATCCCCAGACCTCTCCCTCTCTCCAACGATGCCGGGAGAGAGCAGACACGACACCTGGATGTATGTACCCACCAAATGCCTGCCCAGCCTGCATGGCCGAGGGGGTGCAGAACTGCACCCCGATGCTCCTTCCCACGGTCTGTGCACGGCTCCGCGGGGCAGGAGCGCTGCAGGGCCCCGACGGGCCATGGCGTGGAACTGCCCCGCAGCCCAACGCCGCGCCGCCCCTCCCCCAAAACGTCCCGAGCCCTGAAACTCGACCCCAGCCCCTGCACCCCCCGCCTGGAGAGCAGCAAGGTAACCCAGGCTCCTCACACCTCGCCGGGAGGATGAGGGCTGCCACAGGAGGGTGAGGGTCTCCTGCCCCGATCCCCGCGCCGAGGCTGTCTCCCCAGCCCCACGCCTCTTCATCACGTGCAAATGCCTCGCAAACCTCATTCCAGAGAGCAAAGGCAGTTGTCCCGGTCCCTCACACAGGCACACGCACACCCCCAGTGAATGCCTTGCTCTTTCCTCCCTCCCACCTCAACTGAAAAAAAAAGGCTGCTTTTTTTTTTTTTTTTTCCTAAGGGGGGGCTGACAGGCAGCTCGCAGCGGCAGGCAGGTCCTCCGCTACACCACTGCACAGACTTAATGCACGAAAGCAATAAATAAACCCAAACTTTTGTTTTCCGCATCACCTTACCTTCTTTTGCAGCCTGTGCCTCCCCCGTGTGTGCAAAGCGGAACAGCCAGACGGAGCACAAAATAATCCAAGAAGGAAGCCTACTTTGGGAAACCATGGTGCAGGAGCGGGGTGAGTCTATATTTCTAGCTATATATTTCTAGACGCTGCCGCCGCTTGGTGGGTGCTCGAGGACGGTGAAGAATCTGCTCTGCTCGTCTCTGGCTCGGCGTTCGCTCCCTCTCGGTTGCCTTCTTTTTCTTTCTCTTTCTCCTCCTCCTTCTCCTCCGCGCCGCCGCCCGGCTCCCGCACCGGGCCGGCCGGCCGCCAGCCCCGACTGCAACCCGGCGGCCCGCGCCGCGCTCCGATAATATCAATGAGGGCGAGGGGGCGGGACCACAGCGGCAGGAGGCCCGTCCCTCAACCTGACTGACAGCCTCCGCCGGCCAGACAGCAACAACCCTCAGCGCCCGGCGGGCCGGCCCGGCGTTTGAGTTGTCGTGGCCGGGGGGGCGGGGTCGGCAGTGCTGGCCAATCAGCGTGCGGCGGTGTCGGGTTGCTGCTGGTGCCGAGGAGCCGCGGGCTGCGAGCGGGGCAGCGGCGGGACGCAGGGGCTGGGCCGGCTCCCGGGGGCTGCCCCGCACGCCTGGAGGCGGCTGGCAGCCAGCCGGCTTGTCCTCCCTCCGAGCGAGAGGGGCGGCCGGCCCCTGGTGCTCTGTGTGTTCGCCCCGTGTCGTGGCGGCCGGGGTAGGGAGCGAGGGGGTCCCGGCTGGGGTCCAGCCCGAGCCGCCACAGGCGGGTCCAGGCGCTGCCTCCAACGCGGTGCTCTCCCGTGGCCGGGCGGAGCGCGCACCTGGGCTGCAACCGGCGAAAGGAAAACTTCGTCAGGAGCCGCGGTCTGGTGCCCCGGGGCAGTCCTCTGCCGAAAGCCCGGCTCCCCGGGGCTGCCACCGCTGGGGCCCCCGTCCAGTGGTTTCATTCGAGTTTTCCGTCCCGCGTTTCCGATTTTCCCCGAATACGGAGAACAGGTTAATGACAATATCGATCTTGTTTTGGAGGGGAAGGGGCGGTTGCTCCCCGCCTCCCTGTCGGGTGTAACCTGAAGCGAGGGGGTAATCCGCTAACAATGAGGCAATTTAAATAGGAGGAGGGGAAGGAAAAAAAGAAAAAAAAAAAAAAAAGGAAAAAGGAAAAAAAGAAAAGGCGAAGCTCGAGGGGTAGAGGAACTTGCTCGATCTCTTCTCAGCGGTCACCCTGCTGGCCGGGCAGGGCTTTTCCCGGGGATCCATTACGCCCCCACCCTTCACTTCTCCCTTCCCCACATTCGCACTCGCTCCTTCCACGAGTGAAAGCGCTGAGCGGCACAAAAACTTACCGTTCCCTGGGCCGAGCGGGGGGTGGTGAGACGGGCACGGCATCTCCGCCGGCCTCGGTGGGAGCGACCCTCGCTGGGGCCGGGACCGCACAGCACTTGCGGCGGGAGGCGGCGCCCCCTGCGGAGCCTCGGCCCGACTTCGGCCCTGCGCCCCTTCCCGCGGCCGGTGCTGTGCGGCGCGGAGCGGCACGGGCTTTGTACCGATCCGCTAAAAGTGCATCGCCGTGTCCTTTCAAAGGACAGCAGTGCGCTCTAAACGGAGTAAGTGGTTATTGTCTTGGAAGCAGGCGAAGAGAGCGGAGCGCAGGAGGTGTAATTGCAATTCAGTGGCAGGATTATGCAAGAATCTGAAACAATCCTTGAGCAATTGGGGACGATGTTTAGCAGAAAATGTTATGCCATTAAAAAAAATAAATTGGGGGAGGGAGTTGTATGTGGGATCTTTAGGTAGACAAAGCAAAATTAGAATGAAAAAATATTATTGTCAATAATAATAATATGCTCAGCATTGTCGGATAAACAGCCACCATACTCTGGGCTTTGAGCACTTTCCCTGTGGTCTCCCTCTTACTTCTGAGAATGGTGTGGACACAGCCTAAAAAATGCAATGTATTCCTTTCACACACCGAATAATTAATACTCATGGATTAGATTGTGACACTTTTGCCTTTCATTCAGAATACTCTTTCAATACTCTGGATACCATAAGTGTTGGCAAAGTACATGCTCTCGTTTCTCTCGTCCTCTCTCATCTGTCATTCCCACCCTCATATGTGCGTGCGTACTCAGAGAGGGGAGCTGTACTGAACAGTGAGTTTGCTTATCTTCTTTTTAAAAAAACTATTAAAAAAATACTTACATGAATGTATTTGTAACTTCCTTGCAAGTTTTCATAGGTAAAGTTAGTTTTCATGTGGCATATGGTGTAACAGCGATTAAAACAGATGTAGGAAGACCTTAACCTACTTAGTCTTCTACAGTTTCCACATATAAAGTGCAGTCATTTCACTACAACATTATTAACCCAAAAAGACATTTTTTAACCTATGGAATGTATTTACAAAAGAAAAAAAGTTATTTGCAATGAGACTTTGAATGACTGTTCATAAAAACACAGGAACTTACTAAATGAACAAATTGACAGGAGAAAGGCTCAAATGGTAACCTGATATATCCATGTCTTGCATGTAATATTAGGCTGGACACTTATTTTCATCATCACCTGCATTTATACAGGCAATATTGTACTACATTGTACAATCTAATATTATATATGTATAATATGTGTATAGGGTCTGTACACATATAATGATACTTAAAATTATGTAAATATGTTAATCACACAGAAGATATATGTATAAAGAAATAAAATGAGATTTTTTTTTTTTTTAAAGATATATATTTCTCTTCCCGATCAACTAATTTTAAATGCCCTGTCTCCCTGATTATTGTAAATTAAGATAAAGAGGACACATTATATGTACTTCTTCCTTAAAACAATTGTGGATGTATTCACAGTTACACCAAAACAATCTATATACATTGACAGAGTATATTACAGTGTGTTTTTTTAATTGTGCTTCTCACACATTAAATCTTTGTTAAATTGAATCAGAATTTAAAATCCTTTTTAGTGAATTTGATTTTTTCATTTTCCTCTGCTTCTTTGTAATGTTTTCTGAAAGCTCATTGTATTTTGCAGAATGCACAGCCCTGTATTGCATCTCATCCAGCTGGGCACTGGATCTTCTGCAAACAAAAACTGAAAAGAGAAATATTACAACTGAACCAATATACTCAAGCTACATGGACCATAACCCTCAGATTTGGTATCAAAATCTCAGAAGAAATTAGATTTTCTTCTCAAATCAGAGATGAAAAAAAAAAAAAAAAAAGGCAACTGGGCACTTCATTCAACTCCATATGTTACAGATACCATAAAAGTAGATGTTTAACTGGAACAATGCAATCAAAGATACTAATGTTGTTTTTTTGCTTTGTTCTGTTTTGTCCTTTTTTCTTAAGCAAAATCTGTAGGCCAGATTTTGCCTTTCATTTAAACTTGTGTATAATTAGAATGGCTTCCTTGATACTACCTAGCTTCCATATACTGAAACTAGCTTGATACTAGCCGAGTTTCTCTATAAACAATTGCAATGGTCTAAGCAGTCTTTGGAGAAATATTTAAAGAATTTTCTCCTTAAAATTACGTAACTATCTGCACTGCATAACTTGATCTTAAATTGTGATACAAGAAATATGGGGTGAATTCTAAGACTATACAAGCATACATAAAGAAATCAGCATAGTTTGAAAGTAGTTGTAAAATTCTATTTTCACAAATTCCCTTTTTGCAGGATTTAAACATTCTTTTTCAGCTACTCTGTGAAGGGCTGGAGCAAAGTTTGAATAGTTTTAAAAAGGTGTTGAAGGTTAGTCTCAGACATAGTTTATGCAAATGATTATGAGAATGACCCTTAAAACTGGTTTTGCCCAAAAATATTAGAACTATGTTTTACAGTCGTAATTAGGCTTAAATAAGAGAAGATTTTTTTAAACCCTAAATTTGGTCATTTGTGGTCATAATCTCAGCAATCCCTAAGATTGCAAGATTCCCTCGTGTGCAAGATTTTCTATGAAGAATGCAGTACACATTTTTGTTCAATTTTTGTTGATTTTCTGTTGATTTTTTAATATAAAAATGCAGTGGGATAATGACATTTTACTTTTAAGTAATATATGTATAAGAAATAATTATATGAGACTTGGCATTTAGTCTTCCAGATGTAATGGCACTTACATTCCAAATCTGGACAAGAGATTAATTTTCTGTATGGTGTCCATTTTGGATCTTCTTGTGGATTTGTAAGTCAGAGTAACTTTATTATAATAAAGAAAACAATGCATTAAGTAAATACTACTAGTTCGTAAAGAAATTGTAGAAAATTGGGACTGTTTGAAAAGCATGCTCATATAAAAAGTCCCTTCTATAGTTGAAATTTCAGTTTGTTTTTTTGTTTGTTTTAAAAAAATTAAACCCTATTTTACTTTGCACAAATAAAAAATAGCACTATAAAGCTTTACACTTCAAAATCTTCACATGATTGGTAATAATTCACTGTCAAAACTTCTCTCAGGATTTAAAGTTATAAACTGTGCTAAATAGATCTTAGATTCTGTTCTTCAAATCTGTGAATAGTCAATAAACTTGAAAACCACTGTACAGAAACAGAGATAAGATGGTGTGTCATCTTGCAATTTAATGGAAATGTAAGACACTCTATAGAATACAAATTAAATGCACGTTAAATACATATGTGGACATGAAATGCCTTTGCCTTTCCTGAGGAACAGTAGCAAGAGTTGTATGGGGTCAAAAAATATGCTACATCTGGGTCCTGTAGGACTGCTTCCCTTGATAAATCTGAATTTTAAAACTGTTTTACTGAGGAACAAGAGCTTTTGGAGAATATATTGTCTCTGTGTTGATCACTCTTCAGAGTCTGTTAGTATTTCTCACTGTGCTGTCAATCTTCCTCCAGGAAACACAAGGAGGGCAACCCAGCTCCATCATCATGGAACAGCAGCTGGAGATATTCTGAAAGAAGATGGTTTCCATTGCTCACCTGTGAATTAAAAGATTGCCTTTGTGCCTGAGTGCAACAAGAAGTTACCGCACACGTAAGCACGTTGTTGAATTCAATGCTCTATAAACTCAAAGGTTCAATTTTCCTAGGATGTTTGTTGTACTAAACTCGTACACAGAAAAACTTGATCACAAGGGTAGCTAATTCCTATTTTAGTTAATTAGTTGTAAGTAGTAGATAAACTCTAGCAATATGCTCCAGTGAGGTTAGTATCTTCCTGTTCTTCCTCAGTACAAGTGACATCTGATCACTTCCATCTGTGACAGTCCTAGATTCTTCTTTCAGCCCAGCTGAGGTAAAAATCAGACTCAGTAGATATCCTGTTTCCATATATTACCTCCTCTAACAGTCAGTCTCAATCTTTCAATTTCCTTATGGTTCTGTGAAAGATCACAGAAGGGAATAAAAATTTAAAAAATCTCTCCTCTCAATCTCCCTTCTGTGTTAGGAGGTAGGAGGGGAAAGGATAAAAGAACAGATGCAATAACCCTTATTTAGTTCTGAAAGATAAACTACAGATTGCAATGGCAGGAGTTCCAGTGCTTTCACCTCTAGATCCAGGAACTGTAGTGATGTGGAGCATCACAACTGACAGGAAAGGTGCCAAAATGTATGGGAGAAAGTGTTTCTTGAAGTAGAATAATTTAAGAATTGCATCCCTCAGGAGTACAACCCTCTGCAGATTTCCCTCTTTCTCATCTTTTGCATCTTCTCATTCTCTGTCAAATTTCCACACACATATACTGCCACTTCTATCCTGGTCTCTAGATTTACATCCCCCCAAACCTGATCACTCCATATCCACTGCAAGTAAACCAGATTTTTGACAAGTAGTACACATACTAGTTTGTGGACTTTTGTTTTATCTTGAGATAGTTGATGCTTAGCAAATATGCTATATCACAAGAACTTACATACTATATCTCCTTCAAATGTGGAAGTTCATGCAATAGTGAGTTTCATGGGTAAGTAATGCTTTATTCAGAACACATTTACTTTTGGCTTGAATTTGACAACTGTAGTTTCAGGATTTGATTTCTTTAGTGTTTACTGTAGTATGACAAAGGTTAATAGAAGTATCTAACAAATTGTCTTTATATAGTCAACCCTGTTTTACCTAGAGTAATAATCTTGTACTACAAATGCAGGGAAGATGCAAACCCTCTGTAAGATTAAGCTACGTGACTGAATAATGAAGGAAAAGGTTTTGCTATATTTGACCCTAAAGGGCAAGCTAACACCTGCCTGGATCAGTAAATGCAGACTGAGAAATAAACCACAGTACTGCAACACTGGCTCTGGGCCCCTCCTGTCCCTCATGCAAGATTAGCTATGTCCATACATATGATACGGTGCATCACAATATAGATAATTTCACCTCAGTCACCACTGAGTAGGTTCTTTTAATTATTATTATTATTTCACACACACTTACCAAGTAATTTCTTAGTTGTCTCCTGCCTGAAGCCTCTGTTCAAGTAATGTTTTCCTCTTGTAAGTGGTTCCATTGATCTAGGTGAGAGCGAGGTGCTACTCAAGCTGAGAGTGACACTCTCAGGTAAACACCGAGTATCTTTAATGCTCCTTCAGATGGAAAATGCTTCATTTCAAGAATTCCTTTATTTGTCCTATTGTACATGTTTTTCTTGAGGAGGCAATTTGAACTGTAAGCAGTAAGCAAAGTTAACTGCTGTGGTGGGAGGTACTTTTTTGTACGTTAATTTTTTTCAAGACCATAATTTTGATATATTTTTCAATTTTTTTGTTGTAGATTTGGGGGAGGGGTTTGGGGGGGTGGTTTGGTTTTTTTTCTCTTTCTGTTTGAGATTGTTTTGTTTTGTTTTTCCAATGATGACACAATAAGCAGTTGTCTCTGAGCTGTAATGTTGCCAGTGACATGTAGGTCATTCTCTTTAGTGGTTGCAATAAATTTAAAGCCCCTCAATGTGATTGAATAGTTTTTTGTTTTTTTTCTTATTCTTCTTTCTAGTGAATAACATGGCAGTTGTCTACAGTAATTCATCTGTCATTGCATTGCCTAGTTGCTTGGGTTTCTAATCCACTGTATAACCTTTCTTAATCCTGGCTAACCTGAATGATCTTTTACCACATTGCTGTCTACGACTTCTACAATAGGTAATAAATATATTGAACTATGCTATTCATGCTACATCTCTTAGACCATCCTATAATTTGCTTGTTTTTACAATTAAAATAAACCATTTATTTGCCAATGCTCTTTGTTTTCTATCTTATAGCCAGACTAATTCTTGTCTGATGTCTACCTCTCACTCTGTCATTATTTAGGTCTTAACAGTCATCTTTGGGGAGACTCAACAGACTATCTTGTATCATTTTATTTTAAATTTTATTTTTCCCAATATGATCCAAAACATTAAAATAAAAGGCAACTGTAATACATGAACTAACAACATCTTTTATTTCCCTTTGCTTTGTATCTTTGTTCTTTATCCCATTTGCAAATAGAACCAAATATTCAAGTAACATTACATGAAAGGAAATGAATTAGTATAGCTGGCAAACCAAACCTTAAAAAAAATAATTTAGATTTACGCTGTCTGTGAGGTAATATGATTATGGGGTTTTTTTCACATATTTTATTAGTACACAAACTACCAGGCAAATTTATATAACTGGTGTATTACAATAGTAAGCCCCACAATAAGAAATCAACTTACCTAATCGAACTCCCAGTGTTAAGAAAAAAAAGAAAAGTTCGTCTTCCAGACCAGGGCATCTGCCAAGGACATTTCAGCAGAAATCACCTTCCTGCATTCTAAGAAAAAAACTCTATTCTACTTTTTCCTTTTCCAGTGTTAACATATATCTTCCTAATCATCCCATATGGGTAGTGGGCGTTTGTTTTTCCTCAAAATGGGCACAGAGTTCTCAATGAATGTTGCTATGCAAAAAAAATCCAACAAAACCATAATGCTCCTCTCAGAATTTACAGTCAAGGAGCATGGCAGGCTGAAAGAGCATTAAGTCAGCTTCATCTCCTTCTGATTTGGTAACCTGAAAATGTCCTCAGTGTATACAAAAGTGCTCTGGGAGCTGTAAAATTATGATAAGCTCCTAAGGCTGCCTGATGCATTGCAGGACCAGTTTCAGCCTCTGCTTTCTGCTGCCCTGTCCCAACCCACTCTTCCGTCCCCCAGCTTGCCCTTAGCTTTGCCTCTTGCTATGATTTGCAGGACGATGCTTTGAAGGCGGTCTTTCAGCATGCCTATGCAAAGACTTTCTCTCTCTGAAAGAAATGGTGATTGTAGGGCTTTAATGCTATTCCAGACTCCGTGTCCTGCCATATAATGGGCGCTGCATATAACCAGCTGTAGCATAATTAAGCTAGATTTTAGGTGCTTAATCAGGCTCAGCAAAATAACATAGTTTGTAACATTCCTTCCAGCTGAAATCAGTATATAGCTTTAAGCCTGCACTGCCTCTGCCGTACCTGTAAGTAACTGCTGTCAGCTGGCAAGAACTTCATCTGAATTCAGATTCACTAGGAGATTGATTTAGGATACTTTTCTTCCAAAACAAGTACAGTAGTGTATCTGTTCAGACTGAGGCTTTTCAGTACATTTGCTTGCAAAGTATGCATATGTATGTGTCTACATACATAATTTCCTCATAAATTCAATAGTCATAGATATATGGAATGTAGAGATAATATAGTTTTTTGCACGCAATACTGTATACAGAGGGCCAGTTCATTATCTCCTGTGAATTGACATAATTGCAACAACATTATGCTAGTTGGGGCTTTTTGGCAAGAATTCATGCCAGTTACATAATTCATTACAGCACATTCTAATCTACTGAAATCTATGCATATTTTTAGGCAAAGCTGTATGGTCCCAGTGATTTCTGCCTGCTAATTCCCTTTAGACATGCCCTCAGTTTTCCCCTGGATGTACTTCTGTCACTGTGTCACTTAGAGACTCACTGCTTCAATTCTTCCATCTATGCAGTTCTCATAAAAGTCAGTGCAGGATTTAGGTGCACATAGGTAATGGGGCTGAATGTTGGTTGAAGTGTGTTAGATTCTGGGCTCTTCAAATAGTCCTCTGCACATGTTTCCAATAGTAAGCACTGTGAGTCTGAGCCTTACCTGATGTGAGACCCTGGAGTTAATGTCTTTATGCATCTGTTAAGATTTCAACCTTATAATGTTATACCTTTTGAACCTTTCAAATTGTGTTCATATGGATATATATTAAAAAAAAAACCCCAAAAAACAACAAACCAAACAAAAACCAAAAGAAAACAACACTACAATATCAAGTATCTGAATAATATTAGATTTTTTTTTTTTTTTAATAAGTATTCTGAAGGTTTTTGAGGAAATGGAGAGTTCTTTCTCCAACTCTTCTCCCATTAGCTTCCCACCAGTCTGGTTTTGGTAAAAGGCTGGGACTTGTCCCTGAGGAAATCTGCCACACAGCTGAGACAGTAACCTACAGTGGGTTTTGAGATACTAGAACTGCTTTCCTCCTTGCGATACAGTACTGCCTGTCCTCAGGAAGCACCCTCTCTCACCTAAGAGCATGGCAGGTCTAGTGGAGCCACTCGCTCACTGTTCTGGCTCTGTTTCAAGTCTGTGCTGCAGAAATCAGAGGAATGAGAGAAGATGAAGAGTGCAGCTTGCTTCCACCTCCACATTCTCTCTGCTGAACTGAGGAGAGGGACAGCTCAAGGAAGGACAGCAGCAGGAGTAAAGCCACAAAAAGGAGAGGCTGCTGTGCTGTGCGGAGAGATGTATTGGGTTATCACTGTGGATACTGTGATAAGTCACCTAAAGAATTTTGTTACTGTTTGATGTAATTTCTGGTTAAGATATCAGGTGTGGTGTATTATTTTTGCCTTACCTTATTTTCTTACCTTCAGTTTTGCTATTAATAGGGAAATATCCAATTCTCAGAAAGGTGCAAATTTGATTTCAAAAGGTGTCTGACTGTATCCATGTAATGGAATTTCAGAAGAGTTCATAAGGATGCTAAAATAGCAAGATTATTTTAAAATGACCTCTGCTTATTGTTTTAACTGTTATGTCTCTCTCACATGCAGATATGTGTGATAACGTCACTTAACTGACAGTTAGGTCACATTAATCATGCTGCTTCTATAACCACTTCTTTCTACCTGCAGCTGCATATTGTTCTCCAAAGGAATTCCACACAGTTATGGCCAGTGTAGAGACAAGGCTAATTCAGCACTACTTTGCTCAGCTACATTAAGTTGTTTTGCTCTATGGAAAGAATTTAATTAGTTCACATCAAAGTTACACTACCTTCAGTGACAAGCAAAATTGGTGTGTAGCAATATGAGCTAAATCAATGTGAACTGGTATAAAACTCTGGAAACCTAGCTTTCAATGGTCTACTTAATGCAGCTCAGAAAAGCAAATCCCAGCACAGTATAGCATGCAAAGTGAAATAAATGAATGAAAACTGCATGATTAAATGCTTTCATCTGGAAATTTCATTGCGATATTCAGAAACTCTACAAATTCTTCTAATTCATCATACTCTTTGTTTATTACTAATAAATTAATGTGCTGATGGAAGGAATTCATTACCCTTTCTACACACTTCACTAGTTGCAGGTCATTTATTAATCTGTGTTATCTGGTAAGACTAAAACCAGCTGTAATTACATTGTTAAACATTGATTAATAAGCAGACCACATCACTAATATACCCAAAAAGCAAGATAAAAAATCTTTTTAAAGATTTAGAGTAAAATTTTAACATTCCTTTGGGAATAAGGAAATCTGGATCTTCATCAATATTCATTTTTGTAAGATTCCATTTGCTTGTACAGCTGTATCTCTAAACACCTTTTGGAAACAGATTAACAAGCAAATTCAATTACACTAGAGTAAACGAACTGCATTCACAAAGTGGTATTAATGCACTAAGTGAAACATTTAGAATGAAACATTTTTTTTTTTAATAGTCTTCAGCTAACCAATCTTTTTTGCTTTGTATTCTTAGTTCAATCATGTAATTAGGCATACATCTATTTTAAGTCCATTTGCATTTTACAGGTTTAAAAACAATATAGCAATTTGAAATACATTATTAAAACCACTGCAGATTCCTACACCATGCTTTTGTGGTTTTTCAATAAAATCAATCTGATTGAAGTGACACACAGGGAATTATTACATGTCAGAAGCCTGGATTATCATTAAGGGTAAATAAGCAGAATGTTTCTGGAACTTGACAAAATTGGGGAACTTATTTTTATTATATAGCTTTTTGGGAATTAAAGCAGATGGAAAGAAGACACTTTTAGAAAAGATGTTTTAAAACTGTCCTCAATTAATCATAAATGACAAATCTTATTATAGTAGCACTATTGCTAAGGGTCTGTCAGTATTTCCATTACAAACCTATACTTCAAAGATTTATAAATCAAATTTAAAATTAAGTCTGGGATGACATTTGTTCACACTGTTCACTATAGGATCACATTTTCCTCACAAAACTTTAAGACAATCTATTCTACCTTTTGAATTGGAAGACTGGACAGGCACCAGAAGCGAGAAGTTTGGGATGACTTGTTTGTTCGTATAACTTTAAAAGAGGACACAATTTAATAGGCCAGAAGAATTATAATTCAATGGCATAAAGGGTCTAACCCACTTTTTGTTTCTTTTGTCCCTGAAAGGATCACCCATTTTAATAGGGTAGCTTGTAACAGGGCTGCTGAAATACTCCTCTCAGCTTTGTAACTTCTTTGGGTTACTTTTTCCAATGTTATTATTCATCAAGGATTTGACACCTGTTTTCCAACTCAGCCAAATTTATGCTAGCTCAGAACATGTTCAGCCACCAGGTTTGCATAGATCTTTGAAGCAGAGTCTCTACCGTTTCTGCAGAGCTGATGATCTGAGCTAAAGGTAGCAGTTCTTGGTTTAAGTTAATTTTTTTCATCTATGTTCCTTTTGAAACTTGAAGCTAATCTATAGGGTGCAAAGTAAGTATTGCTAGGAAGTCCAACAATCATAAAGCTCGGAAGTGTTGTGGTTCTTCAGTATTATGACTCAGGAGGTAGATGACTTTTGATGGATGGCTTTTAAAGTCTCTGATAGAGATGGTGAGAATTCCTTAAGGACATTTTGAAGATGATCAGAACTATGTTGTGAAACACATGAGTACATACTGACTACTCAAGGATGTTAGAGGTGATGCAGCAGTGCTTTGCTACTGTACTCTACCTGTGAGACAGGACTACCCACAACACATAGAGAACACAACAAGGAGATCCCAGTTTTCTGGGATCTGGCAGTGTTTTTTAGCCACTTTGGTGAAGCCTGTCTTGGTAAGTCATGTCTGTGACTGTTGTCCGGCACTGGTTGATAGAGGAAATCCTGTATCCCACTCCTCAGCTGCCTGAACCACCAGATCAGGCAGCCACATCTGGGCTGCCCATGGGCAATGGCACCTGCCCATGCCCAGGAATTGTTTGAAAAAGTGCTAGCTGGTCTGTCCAGATTCTACTCTAACAGTGCAAATAATCAATGTTTAACAACATTCCCCAATGTTGTTTTATTTACTAATACAAACACAGACTCTGATGCCCTTCAAAGTGACAAGACAGAATTTGGTTTGGACTGAACTGAAATCTGCAATAAAAGTGAAATTTCTCAATAGCAAATGGGGGAATCCAGTTTCAGAGAGACATGAAGCTGGATGTTGACGTGTTCTTCATGTTGACAAAAATCATGTTACCTGTAGAGCTGGTAGCCTTGAATGACCAGTGCATAGACACGCTGATATCTGCACATGATATATTTAACAAATTCCTGATATATTAGCAGGAAAAGACACTGTTTCAGGAGAGTTACAGTATTCATCTGGCTGTCCTGGCTGTGCTTTCATAAAAGAAGAATAAGAAACTCCTTCATCCACTACTGCTGAAAAATTGTACTCTCCTCGTAGTAGTAGCCTTGATCACTGCGCTGAAGATCACTGCCTGCTACCTAGCAAATGGACCTACCGACTACTGACAGTCCTTTCAGTGACTGAATAAGATGCTGGCCTATGTGATTTATGTATACGACAATATGTCACGTGCTTCCACTAAACATACCCTTCACTTCCTCTTGTATGGAAAGCTTGGCTGGCTGATGAGAAATAGGAACCCTAGAGCCAAAACTCAAGCTGAATTACCAAGAAGCTAGATATGAATAGGTTAAAAAAAAAAAAAAAGGGAAGCTCACAGAAGGAAGATATTAAAAATACATCATTATTATTGATAGCATTATTATTGTGCTGAAAATTGAAAACCTATTGTTTCTGTGGAAGACAGATGTGAAGAACAAAATGCATGATCTTGTGTTTTAGTCTATTTAGGAGACAGTATTTGTGAGATCTAAAGACTAGGCTGGTAACTTGGTTCATTTGGACAGTTTAGGGTGAAGGTATTGTGGAGAAATTGAAAATAAAACTTTCTATTTTGTTCAGGAGTAACTTACTTAATATTTCAGTTTCTCTGCAGGTGGAGAGTAATTATATTGTGTGAGGTTTTTGTGGTTTTTTTCATTAGCTATTTGATTGTCTTTATACAACATTGGCCATGCTGAGGACAGTAGAAACTATCTAAAATATGGTGTTATAATCTGAGAATATAAAAACAAAACTGGAAAGGTGAAAGTGAACAAAATGGTAATAAGGGGAAGTGGGTCAAGTGACCAGACCAATAAGTATTTAATAGAATTTTCTTTAGCAAGTATTGTCTTCTTTTCCAGACATTTAAATGGTGGTATATTATTAAGAAAATAAACTTACTGAACATCTGTAAGAGTTAAAATTTGAGTACCGGCCTGTCTGCAGTACATAGTGGGTCTTCTCTGTGTTTTGGGAGTAACCAGAAGCAGAGTGGTCAAACTAAATTTTCATAAACATTCACAGGTAAATGTATGCTAACTTGTGATCGCTGATGATTTCTGAGACTGGAAGATGTGATATGTGAAAAATGTGAAGGTTATTTGTGCAGATCCTTACTGATTTAAAAAGTTACATATATTTTAACACATACAGGTATTCCTAAAAAGAGCCTTTATCCTGTTATTTCAACTATGTCTGTCATGAACTAGAATCAAGACTGTGGCACTTAGGTGACCAGCCACTTGCTGATAATATTGACCAACAGAAGTCACTTCATAGTATGGGTGAGGTTCACACACATCACTTCTGTCCTGAAAATTATTGATCCATCCAAACTTTAAAAAAAGCAGTCAGTGATTCATTAGTCAAAACATGCCTAAATGTTTGTGGAGTATTGTTAACCAATAGTCTAATCAGTGGAATGAAGAGGAATTACTGAGCAATGTTCCTTCTAAGCATTGCAGCTGCCTAATGACTCACCTGCAAATGTTATCAAAAAGGTCATTTGGCTCATTCTTTCACTGTTGAGTTAATTTGAATATGCTGCATTTGAATTACTCTTTTTTTATTAGCCTAGCTTGACTGAAGCTGTATATTACATAGAAGCAGCACGTGAGTTGTCAGGGCTGTCTTACTTGGTGTCTGTGATAGTAAGTCTTTGGGGATGGAAAAGTAAATACACCCAAAATATAGATGGAGAAATTGCTTCTTTCTTATCGACATCCAGAGAAAATTACAAGACCCTGGAGATCCAGTAGACTTGACCGCATTCAACTGTGTTGTCCCCAGCCTGGTTGTATGAGTAGCTGCTGAGTTGTATTTGAATTTTTGCCTGTATTATTTCTCAGGCTTGCTGCCTCAGACTGAAAGCATCAATGAACATATGTTAAAGGATTTATTGCCTATGAATATGACTAAAGTCACGAGCAAAACTGGAATGCAAAGACCCCTATAGGGTAGCTTGGGATGATAGGAAAGCATGATATCAACTTGTGAAAATGTCTGGTTTAAACTGCTTTTGATGCCTAACTAGCAGGCTGTGCTTGATTTGTCACTCTCCTCCTGTATGCACACTTGTGCGTATCTGTGAATACCGTGCTGTATGGTGCAGGCTGAAGGCAGTTTACAGAAAGAAGCTCTGATGTGCCTTGGAAGAAAATACAGAAGATTCTCTGATTGTGCCTTTGTTGCACGTTTTGAACAACAAAAAATGTTTAAATTGCCACAGATCTTACATGAGTCTCACCACCAAGCAATATAACTGAAAATGTTACGGTATAAACTGTACAAACTCTGCTGGTTTGATCACCTCACATTGTCTGATTTTCTACTAGTATCATATCCTGTCCTCTGTAACAGACCATAAGACCTAAACACAAGCATAACTTTTATATCTTATGGTGGCATATTTGTAGGGAAGGAATCTGGTACTCTGCAGGATTTTCTGTCTCCTAAGGCACCTGGCTGATGGTTGTGTGTGAAAATGAAGCTTTTCTGTAGGAAAACTAATATATATATATATATATATATATATATAAAGTGTTTTGATGGTGGTGGTTTTTTTTTTTTTTCAAAGAGAAATAAGAAAAATAAAATCAGTATGTGGGGTTTTTTTGTTTGTTTTGAGGTTTTTTTTTCAGAGAAATACCTTAGGTAGAAAATCTTTGCCTGCTTATTTATTAACTTTTATAAAGAAGTTTGTTTTAAAAAAACCAGAAACAAAACCAAAAACAAAACAACAAACTCTTAGCCATCTCTAATTATATATTGAGCAGTATTATGGGAAAATACTGCAAAAGGAATGGCTAAATAGGTATAAAGGTGATTTTAAAAGTGAGGCAACATCACCATATATATATATATATATATATATATATATATATGTATAGCTTCTAAGTATGTCAGAAAACAAACAAAAGCTACATCCACATTAATAAATAAGATGGGCCATGGCCTATTCTTTACTGCAGAAATCAAGTGGCACAATGTGGTTTGTAACTCCTCCCTCCTGAAAGCAAGTGGACTTACTGACTCCTGCAAACAGTCTGGGCCACCTTGTCACCCAGACTGTGCCCTGGAGCAGTCTGAGCTAGTGCTGGCCAGCCCCAGGCAGCCCCATCTCTGAGCCTCCACTGGCCATTACCGGTGTGGGTGGAACAGAATACAGAAGATCATAGTTCCCTGCTTAAATCCATGCCCTGGCCCTGGCCCTGGCCCTGCTTTGTTTCTTCAGAAAGGCACAGCTACAGGACTAGCTTTCTGCTAAAATTTTGGTATGAATTTCATTTACATGCTGGTCTTGATCTTTGATGATTAGAGAGTTTTTCCCATGTTGAGGAGCCTCACTTCTGATAAGCAGAGCACAGGAAAGAGCTTTTGGTCTGAAATAGGAATGATCTGGTTTGAATGATCATTTTTAATAGAGTGTGAATCACCACTATGTCATCAAGAATATAGAAAAAACGCGTGAGAAAATTCTGTCAAGAGAATGCTATTTCCATGGACTATTCTGTGTCATTACAAATTGCATTTGCTGTAATAAGTTGCAAATGTAATTTATTATGAGTTAACATCAGGACTGAGACAAGTCATTAAAATGTATAATACACACAATTTTGTTTCCCCTGATAAATGTAAAGTTTGCTAGGCTTAACTCCATTAGTATATGACAGTGCCAGGAGACACTTTGATCCAAAAAGCTAGATATACATGATGTATGTCATATATGCATTTTAGTTTTAATAACAATCCAAGAGGTTCAGCATATTGCTTAATAAAAGATCAATGCAGTAATAAGATTAACCACTCTGTGTTGTTTTCTTTCCATGTGTGAGAAAAGATAGTTCAGGAGCTGCACAGCAGTGAATAGCAAAATGACTAATTGACAGGCAAAATGAAGGTTTCCCTAAAGGTCTTTTTTTCCCTCTCCACCCTCAGGGCTTTCTTTGTTGGTAGAATGCTGTTAACTCTTTTGTTTAGGGTCTCTTACCTTTAAGCAAGCTTGTGGAAGAGCTTTTCATATTTTTTAGCAGTAGATTTACTTGCTGAGTAAATATAGCTGATGAAAGACAAGCTGGTGATCCATAAAAGACCAGGCTGCAGGGATCCTCATTAATCTTCCAATAGTTTTTGCTGTCATTCCTCTTTAAAGTTCCTTGCCTTGTAAAGTATTTGTGGAAAAAGTAGGAACACATTTCCTTCCACTAAGCAATGATTTCCAGCCAGATCCCAACAAAAGCTCTCACTCCTTTTCAACTAGTTTTAACCTCAGGCGTGTCATTGGGCAGGATTCTCAGATATGAAAGGGAAAACACTGTTTGACTGACTTTTACAAAAGAAAGACAAAGAAAAAGCCAGAGAGAAATGGTTGTCTTGTTATCTGCTGATGGTAAGGTGACTATACCATATAATGGATAAGCTAAGTGGAATATAATGATAAAATAATTAAAAACCCCATAATTTTAATACATTCGACCTTAAATAAGAGACTGTCTTTTCTGAAATCTTATCTTACAGAAGTGGTGAAGCATATGGCATGAAACTGAGAAAGTTAATATAATTAGCTGTGACGGATTATGACATGATCATGAGAACATTAGGACAGAGGCCTACAGTTTAGAGAGTATTCCAAATTTGGGATTGCTGAGCTAATGGTCACTAAGCAGAGCTCAGAGCATGGTCTGCTTCTCCTGAGGATGATCAAACTGACTTGTGTTCAGATTGTGCTTTCTATTAGCACTGTCCAGCATTTTAGTCTATCTGTCAATTATGCCACCAGTAAGTCTTTTGCCCTAGGAAGAAGTTATAGGGAATAATTCAACCTCTTTCACAGACAAGAGATAAGGGAATCAAAGGTTTTTAAATGCTCCTATGGTTCAAAAGGTAAGAAAAAATACAAACCACCAAAATGCTACTGGTTTTCATCAAACTAAGGGGAAATAATTTTTGCTAAGAGAAGGGGAAGAAAGATACAATCTTAGATATTATCTACACATTTTCACTTGGACAGAGGAAAGTCTCCAAGAATGAACACATTTTTGGTCTTTTTCGGCTATATTTGGCACACTTATTTTCAGAGCTAGGTAAAAGTATTTTAGTGGATCGCTTTTCAAACCAAGAAGTAAAACTCTAGGGCATTAGAAAACATTTGAACTTGGATTAAGTTTAAAAAATAGTTTTTGCTGAAGCAAAAAAATGAAAAAAAAAAAAGGGAAAAAAGAAAAAAAGAGACACTGAAATAATACGGTTCAGCACTCCAGACACAAAATTATTTTTTGGTGTGAGTACCATTCAGAAAACCAATAAAGTGCCCTTATGTCAGAAGTGATACTTGCTTCTGGTAACCCTACTGCTGAAGCCCTCTCTGAGACCTGGGAGGCCAAGATTTTGATGTGTTGCCTTTTGGATTGGAGCAGAAACACAAACTCTGTGGATATTGGCAATCCATTGTTCTTCCTCTAGTCATTACAGCTTTTCTGTTTTCTATATAATACTGAAATTATCATCAAGGCATAAGCTACAATTTAAGAGCAAGTTGTATGTGGCTTCATTTTAGACAGCTAAATGGTAGACATTTTGTTTAAACCATCTTCTAGGATCCTTCTATAGACAAAGGCGGCTCATAAAAGCAGTCTTAAGACTTATCAAAGGATCAGTTCGAGCTGTGAATATCTGCTGATGACAAAGGAAGTTTAGATTATTACCCAAACCTAGTCTTTATGCAAGTAGTCCAAGATTGGGTGAGTGATGAATCATTCCAGATGAATCCCTGCTGGAGTGTCTCCTCTTCTAGCAGGTCCTAGACTTACTTGCATTTTATTTTTTTTTTCTCTGTGGTCCAGTGAAAAGCTAATTATTTATACAGTGGGCAACAATTCCAGAAGAGCTATAGAAAAAACAGCTCTAAGTGACTGAGGAACTTACATTCTTCTAGGACACTGAAGACGATAATAGGAAAAGACTACGAAGTGCCCTAAAGGAAATACTTGTGCTTCTAGAATAAAGTGTTAATTTGTCTCTGAAATTGGATTGTATTATCGTTGAATTAACTATACAAACTATCTAACATTATCCCTAACACTATAAAATAAGGTTATATAATAAACATAGCAACATAATCTCATGTTCAAAAGTTGCTTAATAGATTTATCTACCTTTGTCAATGTATAAAATAATGATGGTCTTTTCTATTATTAGGCCTCAAAGTGATCTGGAAATTGAAGTTTCACTTTTCCTATGGAAAAGGAGTCAGATGAGTCAGATGCTGCAATATATTTTGTGTTGTACAAACAAGCCTTCAATGGCTACAGGCTTTATGGCAGACCGATTTATTCAATGTATAGGTCAACCTTTACACAGATGGCTAGTCCCTGAGAAAGCCTTCAGTTACAGGCTCAGAAAGTGAGTTACAGGACTGCCTGGGGCAAGCTCTCTTCATGGAAATTAGCTCACCTCTTCCTCCATTCCCAAATTCCTAATGCCTGGAAACACCTGTTCCTTAACCTTGGGCTGCTTAGCTCAGGAGAGTTATTTCAGCTTGTTCCTTTGTAGCCTTGGCTTTGTATATATGTCTGTGCCTGTTGGGGAGAGACGGAGGGACCTTTCTGTCAGGGAAGAAGGCATTGGTTGTCTGTAGTGGGATTTGGGCATCTTTGTAAAAAACAAAATACACAGACTCTGATTGTAATTGAAAGTTGTTCCCTCAATGCCAGCAACATTAATCCTGTAGCAGAATAAACAAGCCCAGATACTAGCCTTAACCACTGTTTGTAACTATTATTGAGGAGCAGGACCTACATGGTTAGACACTGCATGATTGTAAGTGAAAGTAAGTCTGTGTCTCAAAGACCTGTAGTTTATAGCCTAGAACCAAGGAACAACAAATAATACCCACTGGAGTAACTGGTTTCATTTTAAAGGTATGAATGGGCTCAGAAAATCAAGTATATTAACATAATCTAGTCACTAGCAAGCAATGTTTCGGAAAGACCTAAGACAGTCTTGATTTATACCATAAAAATCACCAGGGCAATAAAACCTTTATATTATTTAAAGCTTTTTGAGACAGAAAAAAACCAAAACCAAAACAACAACAGAAAACTCCAAAACAACAACAACAAACAACAACCCATCCCCAAACAAAAAGCATCCAGACATCCAATGATGGTGAATTTTGCATTAATCAGTGTGATAATTCCCATTTTCCTGTTTTAAAAAGCCACAAATGAAAATAGAGATGGGACAGTAAAAGGTGAGTGTAATAGATCTTCTAGAGATCTGTCTTCATAAGATGTTTTCAAGAGGATCAGTCAGTTCTAATGTCACAATTTCTGCTCCAGACTCCTTCATTGGTCTTGCTGAGACCAGCCTGAAACATCTAGGCTGTTCTACTTCTGCTGACATTATAATTGCTCTCAGGATTGAAAGGCAGAGAGGAAGAGAGTGAGAAAAGGAAGGACAGCAATAAGAATATGTGGAAAACAGAGAAATGCACTGAAGGAATGAAAGATGATTAATCTCTTTTTTTGTGTGTATTTGTAACAGCATGGACCACTGGTCAGATGTCTGTAGTGTGCACATCCTGCTGATCATGACTGCTTATCGGAAGAGTCTTGATGATGATGATGATAACAACAGCAACAATAGGAATAGTCTTTTTTTTTTTTTCTTTTTCTTTTTTTTTTTTCCCAGACTCACTACCTTGTCCATTTCACTGGAAAATATTTTCTTTTGAAAGCTCTGAGAAGTGAGGTTACAGATGGAATATAACCTCTCAGACTATTTCATTCAATATTTAGACCCATTTTTTGTAATATTAGTTTTGGTTCATTGGTTGTTCAGTCATAATTTTTATATTTAATAAGCCAAATCTTCACATAAGTACTGAGATTTATTAAAATTCCTCATAATTTGAATAAATTATTTTTCCCCACTTTCATACCACTTCCCTCAAATAATTAGTATATTGTTTTAAGAATTTTTGATCACTTTAGACAACCGAACCTACCATTAGGTGCAATATTCAAGCTCAGAGTTTTACAATAGGAAAATAAGGAAACAATAAGGCATATTGGTCAGAATTGTAGGCAGTTGGCTCAGCACTAGCAGCTAGACAGTTAGGAAGTGTTTTGAAGTCATCAGGGAAAAAGAGAGTTTTAAGATTTAAAGACAGTGAATTAGGGTTGCAGATGTTCACAAGGATACCTTTCCATATGTGAGCAAGAAAAAAAGAGAGAAAAATATATAAAAGGCCTAACAGAAAAACTGAAAAAACCACATTTAGCAGAATGAAAATGGTTAAGATAAGCCATGAAAGACTCTTCCTTGAATGTGAAAGTAGGTAGCCGGAGTTCAGTGAAAGAAAGGAAAGTCAAGAGCAAGATGCAAAGGAATGGGTTGAGTACCAAGCTACCAAAAAGATCTTTTCATAACTATTTTGAACGTATTGAAAGAGAAAGTTTACCTGCCTTAGGGCCTGGAGAAGGATGTTGTGCTAACTGAAATGCCAGATGATAAGAACCAGCTGAAATAGATAGAAAGGCTGCAACCAAGAGAGATTTCAAAAGTTTTCTACACAGTTTGGAAACAAAGATCTAGAGAAAAGTCGAAATTGGCCTAGAAGTATCTATTAATCTTCATTAACTATTAAGGAAGTCTAAATGACTGCTCAGCTTTAATTGTTCAAACTGGTGTCTGTGATGGCTAGGTGATAGATCTGATTGACAGATAGGTCTTTGGTTGCTTTTTTCAACAGAAAGGGAAAAATGGAGGTTTAACAGAGGAGGAACAAGATCCTATTTTAGCCATACAAAGTCTGATCTGATGACTACATATCTTCAAGAATGTATGAGAGATGAAATAGTATTTTGATTTGTACAGGAGAAGACAGGTTTGGCCAAAATAGAACTGAGAGTTGTCATAGCAGAGAAAGAGTAAAATTAATTTATATTTGAATATCAAATTACCTGTAGAGAGAGAATGAAAGAGAAAAAGAAGGTAATCTAGAACACAATGTGTAGATCCACCACACTGAGCTTTCTCCTTTGATGAATGTGCTGAGAAGACAGTAGTTAGAAGCAGGAGAGGATCCAGGAAAGCATCATAGAACCTAAGTTAGACAAGATTTAAGGAAAGGTCAGTAATATCAGACATAGCTGACAGATTAGGATAGAGCATGATCTGGCTAAAAAGAGTAATTAGAAGCTGTTGTAAGAATTGTTTCACTGTACATAAGAGGAAAAGCTGGAAAATCAAGACTTTATGTTAGAGAAAAAGACAGATTTTATAAACAGCAATCAACTAAGTCAAAAGCAGAAGAAAATAAGAATATTTTTTTAGTGAAAAGATTAATTTTTGTGTCATTAGGAGAAAAACAAAATTGAATTGACAGCTTCTGGATAACAAGAAGGAATAAAAATTAATGATAGCTTTATAGGATTGGAGGATGCCTGAGATTCAAAAGGTGAACAGAAGAAAGGGGCTGTGTCTGAGACAAGATAGTGGAAAGAAGGGTAGGTAGGAAGTCATGATGTGTTTTATCAGATGATATTTTGTATGGTACTGGTTTAATTTTTTATTATTTATTTTTTCAAATGCAGATTATCTTAAAATATTATCTTGGGTAGTGACAATTTTCTTGTAGGGTACCATGCAGTATTTTGGAGAAATTCTACAAAAGGAGAAAAAAAAACCCAACCAACCAAACAAAAAACCCACCAAACAAACCAACAACTGACTTTTACTTCTCACTCATTTGTATATAAAACATGGCCAGCTAATTCTTAAAAAAAATATAAAAACATTTATTCATAGCAATGTGCTAAAACATTTCTAGGAGTGCTGTGGCTGCAATGAGAATGTATGTTACTGACATAGAAGTAGCTAGAAACATTGGAGTACACAACATTTCTTGAAACCATCATCTCCTTAATTTTAATTCACAGCTTTATTGAGCTTAGATTTATATATTAGAAAACAGTGAGACACAGCAACAGTTAAGGGAATTCTGCAGAAACCAGGCTTTCTTCATGAGAAGCAAAATGCACACCTATATTTCTGGGCTGCATTCTCAACCACTTTTGGAATAAAGAAAGTATAGCAAGTGCTCCTTGGGACTGGGAATGAATCCTGCTTCACCATCTGTTACTAATTTTGGAGCTGAAGACCCCCTGCATTATTAAATCTCTAAGTTTAAAAAGTTGTGTTAAACTGGTGTTTACTTAACCCACTACAGTGAGGAAAGTTAAAGTTCAGACTAGATTTGGGACAGGGTGTCAGTGGTGAAGAAAGACATTCCTAGCTTTATATAGAACCTGACTTAAATTTATTCGGGGCAGAAGATGCTATATTTTATAAAGAACTGTCTGACATTGTTGTGAATGAATACTGAAGTGGTTGTGAATAGTAGTGTATTGTTTTCAGTCTTTGCTGTAATAGTTTTGTACAGTGAAGCAGCTAAACAATGAATTACCAGTTAAGGGTATGCCCTCAGCTGTGTCTTATAAACGGTGCTAAGCAAGCTGTGTCTTTGTGATGTGATGCCTTTAAAAGGCCATCCATTGCTTTTCACAGGTCAACTTTTTTGGCCCTGCACTACACTCTTCATCTTTTTGTAAGCACCTCAACAGGACTGCAGAGACAACACTGCAGGAGATGACAATTTCAACTTTATTTGGTGAAGAGCTCCATAGTATGGCAATGGTCCAGAGCATTGCTTGGGACTGAGTCCTTCGTTCTGAAGTTCTCTAACTTAGTATAAATGGAGGTATGCTTTCAGCCTGAATAATTTATAGGTTTACTTTCTTTCTCTGTAGGATTTCCCTGAATAAATACATCCAGAAAGCACTAGGCTTGCTGCACCTGAGCTATACAGATGGCCTCCATGTGCACATAAAATCAGATACATTGACCTGCCCATATGTAGCCGATATGTCTGTGCTGTTCCTCCAACTGAGTTGCCAAGCATCTGGAATGCTCAAAAAAATGTCCAAAAATACTCAAATTCCACCTGGACACCATTTCCGGGAGGAAAAAGAGGACATGTCAGGAAAAATCTGGACATATGGCAGTCCTAGTACAATCAGAGCAGTTAACTATGAAAGCAGCCCATTAAAATAAATCGTATATTTTGTATTCTCTGTCTTGTGTTGGAAATGTAGGATACCTGTCAATGTGATTTTAGGGCAATTATTTATTGTTTATTTATTTTCCTATTTTATCACTAGTATAACCAAAATTAAAAATAAGCAGAGGGATGTTCTGTTACAATGCATTGGGTTTGCAGGTTTCTTCAATGCAGTATTTTCTATAACATGGAGTTATATTTTTCATGCTCTTCCCGAGGGTCATTATCACATGTAGTATGAATGTGTATGCACAATAATTTAAAATAGCTATAGGGGATCTACAGCTCCTACTGCAGTTACAAAGCAAGCTCACTGAATGCTTTTCTAACAGCAGTATATTTTATGTTTTATATATATGAAAAGCAATCACTACTTTTGTTACTGTGTAGCATTAAGGTAATGGCTCCTTTGAACATGGACACACTGTGTTGTAATAATAGTACAGATTGCATATTATGAACCTGCAGTACCCAAAGCAAAATAAATATCCCAATGGCAAGTAGCTTCTGCGAATGCACAGTAGTTGCTTTAAAACCACAGCATCTTGCCCAATTTAAATTACTTAAAATGATTATTCTACATTCCAGGCTAATTGACTGCAAAATTTCATTATAAAAATCACAGCTGTTTTCTGGTGCATGTGTGCATGGGATTTTGTTTATCTGGTTGGTTTTTATTCATTTGAGAAAAAGAGAAATATGTGTCTGAAACACAAAAATTTTGTTCAGTTTTCAGAGCCACATTTATTATAAAATGTTAACACAGAATCAGTTTAAGTCTATTAAGTCTTATAGCCTAACCTTCCATCTGCACTGCCTCTCTGTATAGACTCTTACCAACGTATTGCTATGGAATATGTGCCTGTACATCAATGCCTAAAGACACATATGGCTTCAAAGCATACCGACTCAATCTGGCCATAATTTATATAAAAAATGGACAATGTCTATTCTAATTTGCATATAAAGAGCCACAGACATCTTCAGATATGGATCAGAAAATACATTTTACATCAGTAGAAGTACATGCACTAAAACTAGCATATGGTCCACAGTTTGTAGAAAAGAAGTGTACTGCCCACGCTTTTCTTAAGAGAAACACACATAAAGGGCCTAAGCTTTATGCTTCTGACAGATGCAAAATGTAATAAATTTAATTAACAAATATATTTTTTATATTCTTTATTTTAATCTGGATCTCTACTCAGAAAGATTTAGCTGTGTTTTAACTGAGCATTCAGAGAGAATAACTAACATTTTGAGTAGAATAAACTGCTGCATTTTGAGTAGAAAAAACCTAAATTTACCAGAGTAAAATATGACCGATGCCTTAAAAGTCCAGTTCTGTTTCTTGCATAGACAAGGGTAAAAGTTGCTGCTTACATGAATGACATTAGCTGCAATAGCAGTAATGGTGATCATGGTATGTGAACAAGATAAGTCTGGGAGTCGTGCCTTATATAGTAATTGCATCCAATCAATGAATCACTTATTTCTGTGCCATCTCTCCAACTGCAGGCAGTGTCAGCTCCCTCCATAAAAGGCTAACAGTATTCACACTGTAACTGCAGTTACTACTCACCCAGTGACTTGAGAGGGTGTTCTGGTAGACAGTATTTAGTGACTTTTCAAAAACACCTGCGTGACTCAGAAGTTTGAAAGTGGCTTAGACACTTAGGAAAGTCAATAGAAGTTATGCACCTCAGGGCCAGATTTTTAAAGGCTACTATCTTCCATTGATTACAGGAATTAGGAACCTAAATACCTTTACAAATCTGGCACAAGAGGCTAAATCACATTTGAAAGTCAATAGGGATTAGGCTCCTAAGTGCCTAAATCAAATGAAAAAAAGATGTGTTTTAGGAGTGAGAATCTTTATAATTGTATTCCCGCTAGTGTAACTGCAAATTATGGGTTCAATTATTCCACTTAGGCACAGCTGAGAGGAAGAAAGTGGTATGAAGTTGCAATGCCCCAGAGGAAAGCAACCATTCCTAAACTTTCAGGAGATACAGTGTACTGCTTCATGAATTTTTGGCTTGTGAGAGAAAGAAATCTTGGTTTTGTTTTAAGCTGTTTTCTTTAAACCATCAAGATAAGGACTAATGATTCTATTGGCCTGTATTTCTACTTATAAAATTATGCATATATTTTTAAAAGTACTGTTTATTATTTCTTACAGTTCTGTAATTAATACTTAACAAAATCAGAGTAAGATATTTTCTTTAGGTCCATGAACTTACAATGTAGGGCTCAAATAATATTATTTGAATGCTTAAATATGTGCTTCAGTGAAGTAAATTAGTGGGACTGAGAAAGAACATTTTACTCAGTACAAGAGCTCACTATCAGCAAATATGCAAAATATGAGAAAAAGAAAAAGATAAAGAAAAAAAAAACAAAACAAAAGACCCAACCAAACAAGCAAAAACAAAGGTTCCATCTGAGCTATCAGTATCACATGCAATAAACTAAATACTTTTAAACTCCTCATTTGAAAGACAAATCATGGGAACTGAGGATGGTATATAAAGAAAGGTATGTAAAGGAGGCCTATAAAATCATACGTGGTATAGTGAAAGTAAATCAGGAACTTGCTCACCGAGTCTCACAATGCAGCAGTTAGGGACAATCCAATGAAACTATTACATTGCAAGTATAAAGCAAAGAAAATGAAGATTTTTTGTTTTCCACACAAAGTATTGTTACATTTCATTACTTTTTGCTATACACAGTTGTAGAGCTGAAGTGTGGGTTTGATCAAAATAAGGTTGAGACAAATTAATGAAGAAGCAGTCAATTGACAGTTATAAACCTGTTAACACACATGTTAAATCTGAAAATCCATAACTTCGATAACGTCCAGAATCCAGGTAGCAGATAGAAGAGGTAACTTAGGGAGAAAAGAGGAAAATAAGACCAGAAGAAAGATCATGGTGTACCTTATTCTTATGTTCTTCCCTTAACAGAAGTTATCAGCTGGTACTCCTATTTCTTTTTTCTTATGGTCAGGTTCATGCCTGGCCAGAAGGTCTTCCCTCAAAATCCAGATTCTGTTCCCAAAGGGAAGATAGACTCAAAAAAACCCCAAAACCTGGAGTGAGCAAAACGAGTGTGGGGGAAATAATAAATAGAAAAGGGAGGAAGGTAAAAATAAAAACGTCACAAATATAAGGACAGGGAAGCAGCAGGAGACACCAGAGTCCCCCAAAAGCAGTCCTAGCTCCTTGAAAGTATCATCCAAGGAGCAGACGGGCACTGCCTGTTGATGTAATATGTGGAGATATGACAGGACAAGGCAATAGAAATAGAGTCTGCAGTTGTCCCTTTTCCTGATGCCAGGGCCAACAGGAAGGTGATCAAAAGGAGCTGGGGCATGGCAGGGCCTCAAGCCTCACAGGTATAAATAAAAAGAAAAAGAGAAAAAGGTAACATCAATAAGGAGTTATTGAGGAGGTGGCAGAGGGACGGCAGCCGGTGTACATAGTGTACATTTGCACCAAGGTGTCCTCTTGCTGCAGGAAGCACAGAGGACACCAATAACTGCTCCATGTCCATGAAAATATTCACATGTGGACAATTTTCCATTAATTCACAGTGAAATATAAAGTATGCTGCTCCACAGGCATATCTTCCCCTCTTGATAGTTAGAGTTACTATCAATTAGTGTCTAGATGGGACACAAAAGTAAGGAAGCAGATTGAAAGGATTATGTGTATGAGAAAGTATTTTCATTGTGCAGAGGCAGTGACAGAGCTAAACATTATGAGACCTGTTTATGTGGGGTTGTGTGTTCACACTCTTTGGAAAGGTGTTCAAGGGCAGAAAGCCACCAAGGAGACCTCTGTAGCCAAAAAAGCCACGTGTGCCTGGAGGCCACCTTCCTGCAAGTCTTGCCTGAGGGAGGAAGGGATTGAGGGATGCAAGGTGTCTCTCATTTTCTGGAGCAGAGGATGGGGAATGCTGTGTGCCAAACATCAGGCAGTATAGGCCCATGCATGCCTGCGGACTCTAGTCCAGGATGCCTTCAATCTTGCCAACATCATTCTTTCATATGCCAAGATGATCTCTGCCACCTACACATGTAGGTAAGGGTAGTGCAGCAGCAGTTCAGCAAGATTCTCATCTTTGGTGGTAATTTGGAACTTTATAGGTCTTATTGGCATACACTATTTGGCATACACTATCGAGTACAACAATGTCAGTTAGGTAAAGCTTGAGTCTAAGCCTGACAGTAATTATATTTTTACTTTTATAAATCCTCTCACCCTACTTTATAATTTTATAAAATAAGTCCAGGCTCCCTTCATAGCCAGTGTAGGGAGTGGACCTTCAAAGCATGATTTACTTCACTGTGGAACTGTCTGCTTTCTCTCTGAGGCTAAGGTGGATGAACCTAGGCCCCCATGAGAAGACTGTGTAGGAGGAAGTAGTTCCTGGCATACTGAACACAGAAAAGAAAAAAGTTCTGACTTGGTACTGATCTGCTGTAAGGGTAGCATTCATAATGCAGGATCTAGCTGTCAGATTGTAGTAATAAAAATAAGCTTTCTTTCACATTTGGTATAAAGAAATATTTAGTAACCTTTCAGGCTCCTCTTTTGCAGGTTATGGAACAATAGGCAATTTAAACTCTGTTTGTATTGCTCTATTAATACAGTAAAGCCACCCTCTGAGAATTTCCAGTATTACACTGCTTCCACCACGAGTACTGAATTTCCCGAACAAAATAAATCAGAAGTCATATGATGCTGCAGCAGAGTCCTGTCTATACCAGTTAAGGATACATGGGGATTTATGAGGTGCCAGCCTTCTGATTCCGCAACAGAAGGTAACTCAAATAACTCTGAAGTTTGATTTAAAAACAATGACCCTCAAAGTTTGCTGCTTATATATTATTAAAAAAAAAAAAAAAAGCTGCTAATTAGCAAGGCCATAAATGTCAACAAGTCATAGTTTAGAAAACTGAACCTGGACTGTCTACTATTCTCTTCCTATACAGAAGATTTATAGTTGCAATTTACATCCTGGCAAATCCTTTAATCTGTAAAATGACAGGTATGATTTAACCATGCCACTTGTCTATTAAGCTCAGTAAAATTCCAGGGCTGAATTCCTTCATATTTCTTTTAACAAGAGAAAAGCATTTCAAATAAATTTCTTTTTTTTTTTTTTCCCCAATGTAATGAACTATCTGCATTAATTGAGAAAATATTGCATGTGGATTCCACTGCTGTAAGTGGAAAAGTAATTAGTGTTTGAAAATCATATGGCTTCAGTCCTTGTAATTTTAAATATTTAACTGAGTGTTGATCTTGCAAACACTTATGTGAGTACTGTGATCAAAGTTAACAATGCATCTACAGCTTGGTAGATTGGATCTCTGTGATAATCCAAGCATTTCCTTTTGTAGATTATTATACATACAAAAAGGTTAGTTTGTAAAATCAGTTGCTTTCAGTAGCTGCTCATTAAGAGATCTCAAGATATAATCAGTCATGAAAGAATTTGTTTTCTTTCAGAAAATTGTAAGAGAGATTTATAAGTTTTATTCCTAAATATTATAAATATCTTCTGCTATTCAGGTTGCTCATTAAAGTTCTGTTAAGAATCTGAATTTACCAGTTATTAAACATACTTATGTTTCTGATTAATAGTCAGTTTTTAACTTTAAAAAAAACAACCATGAAAGATGGGATAATTCTTTTTCCCTTGGAAATTTTAACATTTCCCTCCAAATGAGTGATCACGTATCAGTGAAAAACTAAATTGTTCCCTATCATTCATCGCATACATTGGTTACAATTATATTTCTCTTTCTATTATTATTTTGCTTTTCTGTGTAGAGCAAACAAGATTGCAAATGGTATGGTATAGCTTATCAATCCTTTCTGTTAGTCTATGGTATACAAGACTGCCACTGTATTCGGAATACGTTGGTGTTTCTGTCAACTTGCTTTTTTCTCCTCCTCCCATATCATAATGTCTGAATACTACAAACAATTAACTGTGTTTCTGATTGCAATGAATAAGAATAATAAAAATTCTAATGGAGCATAAGGTTTTTTAGAGTCCATGTTTATTTGCTTAGTAAATCAGACTTTTCCATGGCTTTTTAAAAGTTGGATATAAAGAAATCATTCATCATTTGATAAGATATACAAAAAACATAACACGTTCTTGAGTGAGGCTGAGTCCCTTTCTTCCTCATAGAACCATTACTTTAGTACAGATAATTAGGGATTAGGGACTGTAACCAAGAGGTAAAAATGGTTAACATAAAAGGGAGACAGAAAACATCTCTTCCTTTTGTTCTTGAAATAGTTCATTTGTTTTAATAGAAGTTCAGTAACCTCACAGCTTTACATTAGATAAAGTTCCAAAAGTATGTGGTATTTATACATGTAATTCCCTTTAGTACTAATTAAAACATACAATTATGTGTGCAAGACTTTCCCATGTGCCACCTAGTGAACTGTCTATGATAGCAAGTTTCCAGTCTAGGGAGAATGTTATACGCAGAGGACAGCATGAAAAATAAAGAGAAAACATAATGAAGCTATTAGACAAAACAATGAATGGGCTTTTTCTGATTACTGAGGAGAGAGCATGGTGGGGTATGTTGTGTTTTTGGGAAGTATTCAGTAAGCATTTAAAGACAAAACCAGTAGCTTTTACTTAGACAGTGGTATCATTAGTTTCTGTTGGGTAGCTATCACTGGACACCTGACAACTCCACACCACTGACAGATACATATCCATTTTTCTCACTCAGCAACTGCACCCAGCTCTGGTGTTCATCAGATCCACCTGGAGCCAGTACACAAAGTTTGCAGAAAACTATCCCAAATAAGAAAGATAGAAAGACAGAAAGACAGAAAAGAAAGAAAAGAAAGAGAGAAAAACAGTAAAGAAGGGAGGAAGGAAAGAGAGAAAGAGAATGAGAAAGGGAAGGTCCTCTGAGAGTATATTTTCCTTTGTTGACTAGAGAAGGATCCAAACAATTGACTAACAATAGATAAATAATTAGTGGACGGCTAAAAAAGATGAAATAAATTTAAGTCTTAGAGGAATAATATTCAAAACAGATGCAAGATAAAAGAAGTGAGCTTACATCCATCATTTTGCCTTGCAGTAAACCACATGATCATTTGTTCTGGAGCTCCTTGTCCTACATAGCGATGTAAAAAGATTTGTAATTGCAGTGGGCCACACAGACCTGCAGAAAGATAATGCACAAGCACACTATTTGAATGTTTCTCTTCATCCTGACTCAAAGTGTGTTTGTCAAATCACAACCTTACACTCGGCTTCCTTATGCAAAAATATCTTTTTCCTGTACTAGTGATCATCTCCATTCCTGCACTGTTTCACTGTCCCACCGCCCTTTCCCATAGCCCTCACTCACAAAACTCACTTCTGTGGGACTTCTTATAGGACTTCGTATACTTGGCCACCTCTCTCAAACTGCCTCTTATACCTGCTTATCATCCACCTTTTATTCTGATCTTACATGAAGATCTACTAATCTACTTCTATATTGTTGATTGAATTTCCCAAAACTATTTTTTTTTTCTTTTTTTAATTTGCAATTCTCTGGATTGCTCTGCCTCTGTTCCACCTTCTTCACTGGTGATGTAAAGCTTTACTCTATGCATTTTGTCTGGAAATCTCTTTCACTATACCAGTTAATGCACTTCCAGTAGCAATGATATTAATGGGTACTACTGCTTCTAGCCCTTCTGCTGGGAACAACTGTGGCTTCTTCACAAAAGGCACATATATGGCCTATGGTCCCAAGATTCCCAGACTCTGTACCAAGGGAATTATTTTCCCATTAACCTTACATAATGTGCTTGTTTTCTCACACTGATTGGTGTTTCCATTTACTCAACTGGCAGTTGTTTTCATAGCCAACTTGAAGTCAAAACTTTACAAAATATTTATGCTCAGATTTTTGTCTTAATCCTTAAATTTAATCCTATAACATTATGTTTAGTTCTGGTTAATATGCAAAGGCAGTTGAGCCATGTAGTATTTACAATATCAACTTAAAGTTTATTAAATCTGCATATTTTACTGTTTTTCACACTCCTCCACTTGAGACTTTCTTCCAAATTTGATTAAATTGTTGCTTAGGAAAAGTGCTCCAATTTTTCTCCTTTTTTTTTTCTGCACTTTTTTTGAGGACTAACTTGAACTGAAAATAGTACTCTAAAGTGCACTGATGTACTGGTAAGGAATGCAGCATAATTGCCTAGCTTGTTTAACATGACACTCCTAATAATACAACCCAGATAGCATTTACGGTATTTGAAATATGTCATGTTGTTGACTCATTTAATTCATCATCTGCTAAAGTACCTAGATCCTTCTCTCTAACTACAAAGTTACTGATTTTCATATTTTATATGTGTGCATCTGATTATTTCTTCTTCTCAGGAATATTTCATGTAATCTCATTGGATTCTGTAATATTTTTCAGGAATTACTATGTATTTATCACCTTCATAGTTATTTTTTATTATTGGTAGGACAGTCATATCCAGAGTCTCTGGTCACGGTTATCAGGATTCTGCCATACTCTGTACTGATAAGGTAGACACAGGCTCTGCCATTTACATCTGTCTTGTACCACCATGATATTTTGATTACTTTCAGCACTGTATTTACCTACAAATGCAATTAACATATTCCCAACTTTAGCTTCCAAGTCATTAATGAAAATATTGAATGATATTGAAGCCAGAATAGATCCCTGAGAGACTCAGATTAATATCTTCTGCCAAGCTGATGTCGAGTCATTAATACCAGAGTGGAAGATTAATTTGTACTGACTAATTTACTGGATGAGCCTTGTTTTTTCATGTTTACTGATTACTAGTGAGAAGATTATTTTTAAATGAATATTCCGGTTTTTGTTAAAAAGCAAATGTAGAAATTCTGGATTACCACTTTTCTCCTGAAATATGAGAAGTTGCATGGCAATGTATGCTTTAAACTGTGTATGCTGACATCACTATTTAGGACCTGTATACACAAGTCAGATATCTCATTATCAATGACTCATTTCTTGCTTTTCAGCCCATTTTGCTGCCTTTTCTGTTGAGGCCTTTTATTAGGACTGAAGATGGAGGAGATCAGTAAGTACCCAAGAGTCACAGAGCAAGAATCAAGCACAGGAATAATATCTGCTCTTCATTAATTCCTACTATGGATGTACACAATAATTCTCTGGGACCAATGACTCACTATGCAAGATGCTGTAGCTACTACACACAACATTATTTGTAGTTCTCGCTAAAGCTGTGTCTATACTAGTGAATTTTAAGTGTACAAGAACACTTTTGGATGCTGAAGCCAACTGGCATGATGCTGCTTACACCTCTGGTGGCAAACTCTCTTAGCTTCAGAACAGGGTGTTACATATAAACTTTATTGGAAATGAGCTAGCCTGGACAAGCTCATGTATTGTCTCTGGGCATGGTCTGGACTGTGCTAGTTGGCATGAGCCAAATTAGTGCCAGGGAACATTTAAGTATTTACTCATATAGACAATTGTATTGCAGCATCTGGAAGAATTCCCAGGCATAGCTAAATTTAACATTACAGATATTGTTTAAAAGTCTACACACTGAATGTTCATGTGGCATGCTGATGTGTTTTAAATTTATATCTTACTATGCTGCTAATTATTTTTCTTAACTTCTCCAACTGTGTACGTGTAGGTACACATAGTACCTACTTGAGTCTGTTCTCCAGCACAGCACCTTGGAACATCCTTGGGAATAATCTTGCCATTTGGTGCCCAGTGACACATTTCCTGCTTTTCAATCCATTTTGCTGCCTGTTCTGTTGGGGGCATTTACTTGGACTGGTGATGAAGATCAGCTATTTCTAAAAGCATATGAAACCCAGTAAGTACTCAATATTTTCTGGTGAATCTAGAATCTAGAAAACAATTATGTATCTGTGCCATTGAAGAGATAGAGATTGCTGTTATCACCTCAGAGGGTGATTCATGGAAGTATCCCAGACCTCAAAACACTGAAAGGCTGGTCCATTCTTAATGAAAAAAATATTCCATATTTTGACTCGGTCATCCTGACATTTTGATCCAACAAACCATGATAGATTCAACTAAGTCTAAATCCTGTTTCAGTATAACCATGAATGACATCCTAAACCTCATTCTAGTTTGCATCTCCAATACTGCCTAATTTCATATGTTAAGATCTTCCCATAACTCATAGCAAGGCATATACAAACACACAAAGAAGGCTCTAATCTTGTACTTCTTATTCAGTGGTTGCTGTTTACTAGCTTGTAAATACAAACTCCTTCTCCTTATCAAAAAAAAAAAAAAAGGGAAAAAAAATGTTTTGAAGGAAAAGCTTCTTTCCTTTGAATTTTGTCCTGTGAATGTTATCCTTTCTTCTTGCCACAGACAGTATTTCTATCCTCAACTTCATTTAGGCAATTTTTCATTATTTGTTATAGGTAATTTGGTGCTACGTTTGTGATGATTGCTTGCCTATATATAGGTGCTGAATGGCCAGAAGTCTCATTCCTCTCAAAGGACGTAAAAGGATAAGTTGTATATGCCTTTTCCTCAGGGGAGAAAATAATTTGGGCTTTTTTCTTTATCCAGATTCCACTATCATACAAACTTTGAAAAGTTAAATTCTTTAATAAATTGGTTGAAATTGATGAGTAACTTCAAACATTATTTGTAGGACAGACAGCATGGTAGCATAAGCCTTACTACACCAAGAAAACAGACTAAAATGATACATCTGGAATAGATATCAGAACTTCTGCTTATATATTAATGCTATATTTTTTATAGATTTCAGCAGCATTCAGTTCATACAGTACAATAATTTCCAACAAATCAACCTTAAATTTCTCATTTTTATGTGATATGACATACAAATCTTGTTATATGATTCTTTTAATGTTTTTCTGCATGTTTTACATTATTAGATCTTGACCCAGAAATATTTATGTGAAATGACTGTAAGCCAATAATATGCCTTTTGTTTAATAAAAATGCACTGTGAACAGTTTAAGAGGTGTCTGTGTTTAATGGTGAGTAAAACACTGTCTGTTTCTTTCTACGGCCAAGTTGCTGTCTAGATTGAGGTGCTAAATAACAGAGAGCAAATTTAGTGGTCTCTGCTAAGCCTGAAAGTGGAAACACCAGAGAAATTGCATGTGTAAGGAGTTTCAGAGCAGGACATAGAAAATGGCTTAGTGTGTAAATGAAGTAATAAGAGTAATAAGAGCAACAAATCCAAAGGATATTCAGGATGATTGAGGGTGTTGACTCACAGGATGATTAAACTCAGGTTGCTGAAGTGTCTTGGAGCACTCTGTCTTACTATTTTCCCTGTGGATCATGTCCCCATGGCTAGGACAGCTGGCCATCTGCCTTACTATGGTAAGCTATTCAAGAAATAGCATTAGAGTTGGTCCAGCCTTTCTTGCTGCGAGTGGCCACCTCTGCAAGAGGCAAGGTGAATAATGGCAGGAAATAGCCACTTCTGCCAGATGCATTTAATCTACTTGCATTCATATGTCAACCCCAAGATGGAGTGAGGTGAGATTCAAAGTAAAATTTAAGGTGAGGTGTTGGTCAGCCTTCACTCTGGCTTTTACCTTTGTCAAATTTTGGGACTGCAAAGCGCTTATTAGTCACAGGAAAGTAATTTTTTAAATCTTCCCTGCTTAGCTTTTCCAGTTAAAAAATGGCAAAGTGCTAAGTCCTGCTAGCCTTGGGGAATAGACCCTTCACATCTCAGGGCTCTGCTATTACAGAAGTAATTTTTGAGGCAGTGGGACTTCTTCAGCAAGTAATGACTATTTGTACAATCCTTTCTGAGATAAGACGTTTATATGTATGTATATTTTCTCTAGCAGCACTAGTACAAGGACCGATGATCTGCAGCATCCTGAAGTCAACTAAGTATATACAGTATTTCTGCTCTCGTAGCATGATCTAAATACCACTAAAATTGTTGACAGACTCTGAAATGAAAACGACAGAATCAGATTCTTACTAAAGAGCTTCATAAGTTTTTGTGTGCCTAGTGCTCCCTTCTCCAACCAGAAATCCCATTTATAGATTACAGGCTAATATTGTTTTTAAAGCTGTAAGATTCCAAACAGAACAGGAAGATTCTAGCTTGATTTATGCATGTTTCCTATGTATACTTTCTCTGTTGTGTAGATAATTTTTTCAACATTCAGTTTTTGAAAAAAAGTTGGTAGTTTTGGTTTTTTTTTTGTTTTCCATTAATATGAGTAATATTAGTATAGGACCACTTTTCTGAGTGATTTTTTTTTTTTCATAATTCACTGAAAAAAGTAATTGTTTTGTTTTGTTTTGTTCTGTTTTGGTCTTACTATGGACAAACTGAGACCTTAAGCAACTGGGATTTTTCCTTTTGCTCTTACAGAACATGATACATATCGAACATAAGATACAATCAGATCCACAGTTTAAGATTACAAAAAATGGAACTCTACAGGTTCTGGTTAAATACAGAAAAGAGCACCACTTAAACAACTGACCAGTGTTTTCTAAGCTGGGAACTGTCTAGGGGGTGTGGAACAGAGGTTCAGACAGCAGGGGAAGGCAGGGGGTAAGAAGAATACAGTACACTTGATTCCTTTTTCTCTTCAAGCATGCTTCCTCCCCAAAGCCTGCTGTGGCTGGGGGCCAGGGAAAAAAGCTGGGTGATAATGGAGATTGTAGCTGGGAAAACCATCTCTCTGTACCTTTCACTAGGTGAGAGGGAAAAGAAAGATATTTTGGAGTAGTACAAAAGAAATGAGAGACATACAGTGTCTCAGACCTAAGATGGATGGGTGATTATTTTCAGAGCAAGAAATGTAGAGATATTTGAAGAGAGAAAGTTGATAAGGGAGAAAGAGGAAACTAAGGGACATCTGTGCTTTAACCAAGTCTTGTACTGAGAGCAGCCCTTCCAACATATCATCATGGTCCTCATTGCCTACCTCATTTTTCTGTTGGGGTGTTTTCACAACAGTGTCCAAATCTCCTTGGAGTTTTCTTTTCTCACCAAACTTCTTTGAAACTAATTGTAACTACAGTGTCCTGACAAAAGCTTATTGTTTCTGTGGGGCTTGTGGTTTGCCTTATTTTGTGCCAGAGGAGAACTGACCTCTTAAAATCCTTCCAGACCTTTTTTCCATGGCTGTAGTTGCAGTGTTTGAAGAGGAACTAGAACAAGGTTTGGTTCCTCTGGATAATTTTCAGATAATATGTAAACCTGAAAAACATTTTCTATCAAGAACTGAGATAAAGCAGATCCCACAATCTGCATGCCTACTAAACTCTCCAATGTTATCCTTCTGAACACTTATTTATCACAGGAACAGTAGGGAGCTCTAGCTCAGTGCAAGATTTTATAGCACTTGAAAGGACACTTAATCAGTGACTCTTTTGTAATTTAATTTTATTATACTTAAAGATACTATAAATACAAATTTAGGGACTGTGGCTGCAAGTCTTTATTCATGCAAATAGCCTCATTGCACTCAGAAAGACTATTTCTGTGATTACAGAATGAGCTCTTAGGTTATTGGGAAACTACACAGCTGTTAATCAGACAATATAATTTTCATAATAGTTATTCAGAAAAAGGATCTATCACTGTGTCAAGAGGAGAAGAAAAAAGATTCAAACAGTAGATATGCATGAGAAAAATTAAAATAATATAATAAAAATATTTATTTTGTTACATTATATAAATAAACTTTGGTGCATCTCTATTGCCCTTGGGATGCAAATCTATCTTAGAATTTATTTTTATTTTTCAAGTAAGAATCCCTATTCAGATTCAAACAGCCTACTTCTGTTTAATTGTCTATAAGAGAAACTTCCTTAAGTCTGTCCGGGATATAGAATTTTTTTTTTTAGTGCTTGCCTGTTAGTAAACTCAGGTCTACTTTAAAGTGTTACTGTAGCACGAGTGCCAGTCTTGGCATCTCACATGATTACAGTGCTAGTCTTGGTAACTGGCATGATTACAGAGGCACAGGCTCTTCTGGTATAGACAGTGCTCAGATATGTAGCTTTTGGCTAAATGCTCTGTAAGTGATACCTTTAGCACAGCGGGTAAATTGGTCAGTGAGGTTTCAATAATTCTTTTTCTTACATGCCAAAAATAATTGTTACCTTTACCATAATTCACTCTTTTAATACAGAATAAATTCAACATCAAAATGTATATTTGATTAATTTTTAGTTGTGCAGAGGATACTTACATGTCCTTCGGTTACACCTATCCTGGTAAACCACAGAAGACCAGGACCTTAACACTGGCATGCAGTCATCCATAGCTTCCAGCTATAAGCACAGATCCTGGCACAGTTTTTTTCCCAGGCCAGATGTTTCTTTCCCAGAGAGTATACAAGCACTGCTGGGGGACAACCTAGACAAGGTACCATTCCAGTAGTAGTTTGAGTGCAGCCCCTATGTTTTCACAGGCAAGAGGTTGCATGTAATTGAATTGAGGACTCAAAACTGTGCCATACTACTTCATCTGAGGCCAGAAAACAGTCCATGTCCTGTTTTTTTTTAACTGATATACATGTAGTTTTAGACTCCTCATCTAATCGCTCTCTCACACCTCTACAGAGAGTGATAGGCATTGCCAGTAGGTGGTTCAAGCTGATTTAATATCACTGTCTTAATTAGAAAGATTACATGACCCACTGACTTTAGAAGGATCCTTATTGATTAAGTTAGATGTTACTTTAGTTAAAGGTCAGCGAACTAAATCTTAGACTGAGTCCGTGGTGAAGGCAGACTGTAAAGGAAGAATGTTTTGGGGCTGAAATCTCAGTAGCAACAGGCTAGGAGCTGCAGAATGAAGATGAAGAAAGTGCCAAAGGAGACTTTTCAGGTTGCAATGTGCTATAGAGAGACTGTACAGTTTTTTTAGGAAGCTGTGACAAGGTATTTGAAATTGAGAGGTAATTAAAAGGCTTGGAGGAAATAAAAATAACTCACTATAGATATCTAGATAATTGTATATTATTAGGGCTCCCATCTATATAATAAGTGGGCATATTTAAAATACTATTTGGACATATTTTAATGAGGTTTTAACTGCAACTCGCACTGTTCTTAGACATTAATAAGATTATTCGCTAGGTGAGGCATGGCTTTTGAAAAAGTAACATGCAACATGTAATTCAGTCTCCTGTGATTTTGCAGTGTTAGAATTGAATTGTTGTGGAGTTGTAAAAAGTGGAAATGTTAATTCTTCCAATGTGATATTGAACTTGTTTTTTATTTTGAAAAGCCTACAATATCAAACTACTGAGGCACTGAATCCAACACATCACATTTCACCTGCACTACATTATCTCTAACATAAGCATGCATGGATCCACACCTTGTGTAGAGGACTCATGGCATGTGACATTCATGTTTGTACACTCCCTCTAGGGTTATTCCCTTCTGTATTCATATTTCATATGTCAGACTTAAAGGACAGACTTATCAAATCACCTGACAACAGTGAATGACTGGTAAGTACGCATGTAGCTTGTAATTCATGCAAAAGGGTTTTTATGGTGACAGCAAATCTTTACGTGTCCTTTCTGAAGGAGCGTTGTTGGCATGGAACCATCAAGATTTGTGGATGACTCTGTGTGCAGTGATTGACAAAGTGCTTGTGCTGCTATTAGTAAATGTAGCTCCTCAATGGCTGCACAGGTATTATCAGCAGTACATTAATATTATGACATATTGCTGTCCACTCTTAAAGCTATGATGTGCCTGGCAATTGCAGGATATCAACCAAGTTACTTCCTCCCTAAGTAATATAGTTAAGAGTTTTTTATCATAGATGTGACTCAACCCCAGGCTAGGGGTGGTAACAGGACACCTTGTACAATGTGGAAAGTGGTCATAATGATTTGGTTTCACCTTTGAACTTGCACACATTGGATAGGAGGGCAAAGATAAGCAATGTCTGCTAGAGATGCATTTAGCCGAGCAATGAAGCCCTAGGCCTACTGTGAGTGCTGTCAACCCACAGTGCACACTATTAATCCAGGCAACAGCGTCCTCCATAATATGCTTTACTGAAGCAGTTTGTAGTAGTCACAATTCTATATCAACATAGTAACTAGAAGGAATATGGAATGTCTTAAAAATGTTTTATAGTAAAGAGAAATTAATGTGATAAATGCAAGAGTTCCTCACAAGCTACCCATGTACTTGGCAAAACTGAAGATGTCACATACTCCATTGGAACACCTGAATTAACTCCTTTGAGATATAAGAACGTGCTCATAGCTAGTTTCTACATTAACATAATCAAAAATCACTAGAGCTTTTTCCCTATGGTTGGAAGTTTAAACTATGTGCATTTACACTAGAAACAAGACAAGATTTTTTAACTGTGACAGCGGCAGAATAATCAGTGGAGTAACTAACTACTGGATTAACTTTCTCAATTTTATGGTAGATACTTCATGACTGAATTTTCAAAACAAGGATTTTTTTAAACTGCAGTTCAGAAGTTATTGGGCTTTTATAGTTAAGTGACAGGTTTCTTGTCTATTGCATTATGCTACAATATAAAAATTTATTTTTCTCCAAGTACTATATGCAGTCTGAGAATTATCTTTTATTGGCCTGATTTAGCCTTGTTGACCATTAGCACTTTTCAGACTACAGTTACTACCAGCTGTTTTAGTTCAAAAATTGATTCACAGAAAACTCCTACCTCAAGTCCAGACTAGATAATCTCAATGGTTCTTTATGATATCATAATCTGTGAATATCATTGTTGAGGACATAAAGGCTAGGATAAAGTTCCAGAGCATAATTAGGGGGCAGTTGTCAAATAACCTTTTTTTCCAAGAAAATTCTGTCCTAATTAATGATCTCTTTGTGTAAATGTTAACAAAATTCCCTACTCCTGAGCTAATGGATTCAATCCACTTGAAAGGTAGATGAACAGTTATCAAAAGGGTGTCTGAACATAAAGAATAAAAAAAGGTTCTCTAGAGACTTGGAAAATTGATCAGCTGGAAAGCAAATTAATTTAGAAAAATGAACAAATGATCCTGAGAGTTGGTATGCACTAAAACGTAGATGGACACTCTTTAGGGTGAAGCAGCTACTTTCATTCTTGAATAGTCCCCTTACAGAATCAGTACAAAGTAGGAACCAGACTTTAAACAGGAATAAAAATGATCTGCTTTAGTTCAGTCTACAACTCAAAAGAAAGACTACTCAGTTTACTTCCTAAGGAATATTTTTAAGAGATTTTTTTTTTTTTTTTCTCTCAGAAATTTTGGTTTTCTTAAAAATGCTGCTGCAGGAATAATTTCACATAAACGTTCTCAAAAAATACAGAGGCAAATAAATCCTAAGGGGAAATAATTAAATAAAATAATGTTGTTAATTTCATATTATTCTTGGCTTTAGGTCAGGGCTATAAGTGAAGGTGTGAATTGCATTGTTGACAGGTGAGAACCTAAAAGACAAATGTGGGTGGTTAGAAGACCAAGCTCATGATGGTAAAAATAGTTTAATGACTAGTATCTTGAGTGCCTGTACAATAGTGGGTGGACAGACACGTACCATTTTAGATCCACCATTGCAGCATGTGGATCAGTTAAATGTTTTCCCTTTGTTTGGGTTTGATGTCTAAGCATTTATTTCTGAAATATGAGGCCTCCTTCTAAAAATCTGTACATATGTTTATCAGCTTCAAGTTGAAGAGTCTAAATTCTGTCATCATTTGATGTTCTGAACACCCACTATAGTTTATATTTTATCTGGGTTTTTATATATATTTTCTGCCAGGACTGTAAGAAAATATTCCTGTACATAAAATACAATAAAATTCACTGAGATAATAACAGGTAGTGAAATGTGTATGATTTTTTGTTTAAATCATAGTATCTCAAAGCACGTTGCAAACACCTATTGAGCCTTATCGAGTATATCAGAAAACTAAAAGTTTTATCATCTGATTTTACAGAGGTGGAATTGGAAAGTTTTGATTCATGAGTTCCAGTATATTTAGCTGCAGCAGTTCAGGATATTCACCAGTGATTTGTGCTAACAAATAAGTGAATACACACAGTGAATGCCAGAGGCCGTTGGATGTGTCTTCTGCCTCATGCCTGGGTGAAATTGCAGCAACAAAACCCAGGGTACATGGGCAAGTTGGGAGGGAGGGAAGCTAAAATAAGCTCCAGTTGGTCCCCTTGTATGGATAATTGAAAGACTCGTACTGTTCTGTACACCATGGAAGATACTCATCTCACTAAATTGTGCCCCAAGTTGACACTGTAGAATCTTATCCCATTCTCCTAACTGAAGATGAAGTCCAGAAGATTATAAAACAACTGTTTTCCTCTTCCTTAATCTCATCACCTTCCTCAAGATAATATAGATTTCAGTAAATTTGAAATTTTCAAATTTGAAAATTTGTCAAATTTTTGGTTATTTTTAGGACTCTGAATATGATTAAAGGCCATGAATATCATTAATATTTCTTACAAGGAAAGACTGAGAGAGCTGGTCTGTTTAGCCTAGAGAAGAGAAGAATAAGAGGGGACCTTATTAATGTTTATAAATATCTAGAGGGTGGGAGTCAAGAGGATGGGGCCAGACTCTTTTCAGTGGTCACCAGTGATAGGACAAGGGGCAATGGACACAATCTGGAACGCAGGAGGTTCTGCTTAAACATAAGAAAAAAAATATTTACTGTGTGGGTGACAGAGCACTGGAACAGGCTGCCCAGAGAGGCTGTGGAGTCTCCTTCTCTGGAGATATTCAAAACTCACCTGGATGCAGTCCCGGGCAACTTTCTCTAGGTGAACCTGCTTTGGCAGTGGAGTTGGACTAGGTGATCTCCAGAAGTCCCTTCCAACCCCTACCATTCTGTGATTCTGATTTGAATTTGGACAGATCTGAGTCACCATTCATAATGCCTCAAGCCTCTCTTTTTCTAAGATGCCCTACAGCCAGAGTTCTGCTCTCAACAATATCAGATGCTTACCTTTCCTTACCATGCCACCAGCTGTCCTTGGATTCAGGTAGCTGGAGGAGAAAAAGAGATTTGAAAGTGTCTTGAGTACATAGCCAAAGGCCTCTTCTGTTAAATATTTTAAATACATTCCTGTATAGGTTACAGAATATATATGTACATGTCTTTCTATCATAAATGTCCAGTTCCTAAGCATGAACCCTGCAAAAGCATCATTAACCAGCAGAACGGACAAAAGTAGCATATTTTAATAAAACCTTATCTTAGCTAAGACAACTATGTCAGCAACAACTAGGTCCTTATATCAAGAGTTTCATCATAACACTTACCTTCAAATTCATTGTTCTACACTTGGCAACCATTGATTTTATACTCTGACACACTTGGTAATGTGTGTGTCATGAACCTTTACAAGTGAAAATTCAGAAATGGTGGAAACAGACATGTAAACTTTTTTTTTTCTTTTTTCTTTTTTTTTTTTTTTTTCCTGAAAAGCAAAATGTGATGTTTGAAATATGAAGGTTCTGTAAAGGTCATCCGGGCATGGCAAAAATTTATACTCGTGGTATTGTATGCACATCTTCTCATATCTACATGAACAAAGAAGACAGGTTTACCGAAGCAGTTAATTTCTAACTACTTTATTAGTGACATAGAGTGAGTAACTATGAAAATACAGGCCTTAAAACAAAAATGCTTTTTAAAAATGATACCATGTGCTTGTACAGTGCTAGAGCTGCCTAGCTGAAGAAGCAGCAGAAAAACAAAAAGTAGTTTTGCATTAGAAATCACAGATTCCATTCTTCAGAACAGAGTAGTTAAGGTTTAAAACAGTTTTATTTCAGGCCTTTCTCATTTTATTCTAGGTCATTTTCTAACCGTTTCTCCTAATTCTATATTCTGTTTACTTATTGAGTTAGATGCAAAATATTTCTTGTCCTAAATTGCCAAGTAGCATTGTTTTATGATGGAGAACAAATGGGTTCTTCAGTCTTTATTTCCTTCTTTCACAGGGATATTGTGACCTAAGTTAACTAATATTTGTAAGGCAGTTTAAGATAATTTCATGAGAGTTACACAGCTAGCATAGAAACAAAAGACTGAATCTGGATCTCTCACATTTGCTGAAATTCAGAACTATGTCGTGGGTGTGATGAACACAGTTTGTGACTAGCAACAGCAATAAGCATTTCCAAAGGACAATTTATCCTCCCTATCTTGGAGACCAAATTTAGGACAGGATGTGTCATAAGATTATCTCCTCATCTCAATCTATTTCTCAACATTTATTGTAGGAAGAACATATGGAACTATCCTAGAGTAGCCTGACTTTCTCAATAGCTAATATTGGGCAAGATGAATATGATATAGACTAAATCTGCCTCTTTTTACTGATTTTAATGTAACACCATGGAACTGTGGAATCCAAAGGTTTTATCCAGGAGCATAAAAAGCTCAAATTAAATCTGTAAATGCACTTGGAAATTACAAGTTACAGTTTACCAGAATTTTAAAGAAAGATAAAAATGCTTTCAGTCAGTACATCAGCAGAAAGAGCAATTGGTCAATTAGTCAGCAGGTTGGAAAGCTAATAAGAAAAACTACCGAGAACATCAGAAGTGCCATTGCTTTTTGTAATTTTTTTCTCTTTTAAGGTTTAACTGTGGCACATGACTAACAATTGGCACCAATCACATAAAGGTGAAAATTCAAGTTATAGTAGGAAAAAATAGAGGTTAAAGTCTTCTTAGGTAAACTAGAGTTTGAATAGACTTTGCCTTTAGGGAACTAGCAGACTGGACAATCGTCATCTTTGGGAAATGAAGAAGGACAACTGAAATATCAAAGAACTGGAAAAAGATATGGTACCCATCCTCAGGTGGTAAGGTTAAATGTGTGCACTGAATTTCAGGCTTTGGAATAAAAATCAAACAATCTTTTTGTAAGCATTTAGAAGATAATAAGGCAGTACGTAACAGCCAACATAGATTTGTTAAGAACAATCATGTTAAATCAATGCAATTTCCAGTTATTCCTTGTGGAAGAGAGAAAACCGAAATACATAGTTTTTCTTGGTTGCTGTAAGGTTCTCAATACAGTTTTAGCTGACACCATAATCAAAGTAGTTTAAATATGGTGTAGATGAAACTATTGTAAAGTGGGTGGACAGAGCACCAGAAAAGAAAAAGTGGTTGTGTGCTGTTTGCTATCAAAGACTTTATGAAGTTGGATTGTGTAGGTGTCTGTTCTGAGCCTGATAGTATTGGCTTTTTTTTTTTTTTTTAATAATTTGGAGTACATTTATGTGCTGATAACAAGATGGAAAAATTACAAGTACTTTGGAAGGCTGGAATATAATTCAAAATTATCATGACAAGCTGTGTAAATGCTTGAAAAACAAGAAAAAAAATAGTAAGAAACAGGGCAAGGTACTACATTTAGTAAGAATAATCTGTACCTGCAAGATGTGGAATCATAGTCTAGACAGTTCTGCTGAATGTAATGTGGGAGATACTTTCATTCTTAAACTGATTGTTAGTCAACAATGTCATACAGCTGCAAAACCCAACATTTTTCTGTGATACATAAATAGGAGTGTTATATGTAAGAAATAAAATAATCCTTCCACTGCCCACAAATAGTCTTAATTAGGCACAGTGTAGAGGATTGTGAGAATGACCAGACATTTAGGAGACAAGGTGCAGGAAGAAAACCTGAAAGAAGTGAATCATTAAGTCTTGATATGGGAGGACAATTACAACAGAAAAATATGTAATAATATTGCTTAGGGAAATAACCTGTTCTCTGTGTCCACAGGGATTAAAAGGTCAAGAATTGATTTAAAGAGTAGCAAGGGGAATTTTTCTTATATATCTCCAAGGATGGAGACTCCACAACCTTTTCTCTGGGCAACCTGTTCCGGTGTTTGACCACCCCCAAAACATTTTTTTTTTTTTTTTTTTTTAAATTTTAAGTGGAATTTCCTGTATTTCAGTTCGTGCACTTTCCCTAGATGTTTAACTTCTTTCACTGGATATTTAAGTCTATATTTTGCTCCCTAAACTATAACTTGTTTGGAGAAAATGCAAAATCTTTAGCTTCTGGGACATTGCAGGAGAGCAACCAAGGAGAGAAGACTGACAGAACTTTATGATTTCATAATAAAATATCTAGGAGAAATCCTATTCCACAAAATAAATTGAAAAGTATTATGTGATATTTTAGTCCAATCTTTCCATTTAAAGCCATTGAGAGCCCAATACTTAATACAGTTTTCACTGGTTAGAAAAATTATACTTTAATATTCCTTTGATTTATTAGTATGAAAACTTTATACTACCTCAAACTTCAAGTATAATAAGAGAGGGTATCTTCTATACATGATGAAATAACTTTATAGTATTGTCAAATAAGATATTAAGCTATAAAAACTCTTGAAATATGCATTATTTTCCCCTTGATAATAACCTTTGTATTTTCTTCTTAAACAATGTTCAACCAGAAAGTCCAATAAGAAGAAAAAGCTGCTTTGTAGACAGAAGTAAGAGATGAACATATGCACAAGTATTCATTCCTATTTACATTCTCATGCTTCTTTAAAACTGAAGGAAAACTTTAAAAGTATAAAACTTAAAATGTACAATAACTTTTATCTGATTAAAAGTCACTTAAATACTGAAACATGTTTGTAATGAGTTAATGGTCTTTAGAATTTATAAATTGTAGAGTATAGTGATTACCTTATTTTTTTAAATACTGAAATGTTTGCAATGTAGTTTTTCTATGGGGGCAGTAGAACAAAAAAGTACTCAGTTTATGCATTTTTATTGTCAAAGAATATCTGATTTGAGTTAATCTAAAACAGGAATATTAAATATTTGGATTCCTAAGATGTGCCCTATCTAAGAGAAGAATTAACATAACTGATATTTTAGGCCAAGACCACTTGATTGAGTTATCTCCCTTGTAAACTGAAAACAATTCAGAGGTCCTTTTTTTTCACCTCTTTTATTAGCTATTTGTCAACATGCAACACTTCAGATGTCCTTCTTTTCAATAAAATCTAGATTTTTGCCTTTTTTAAAAAAAAACAACCCATTTTTCATAAACAGAAGGCTTTGATTCTTAGAGTGAACATGGCAATAAATTCCCTTTTAGGTTTGCTAACATTCTGTAAGCATACTTTTAATATGTATAGTTAATTCAGAATGCAAATAATTTCCATTTCCTCACTCAATATCCTTCCCTAAGACTTCTATTTCCTTTAGAGAAACTCCCATTGAATTCTTTCTGTACGTTTTTCTTTTTACAATGACTAGGCTGAATGATGGTCTCTCTTCCTGTTCACAATGAGTTGTAACACCTTACATATTTGAACTCAATTTATTTCATCTGAAGAAGAGGGGATAATTAGGCAACATTTGATGCCTTATTCCTTTTCTGGATCCAATCCCAGAATAATTATAATGATTAATAAAATAATTTGCTGTCTTGTATACAGAAAACCTACAGAATGCTTAAGCACTCAAAGATTTAGACAAGTTTAAATGTTTTATCTACTGCTCTTTTTTTTTTTTTTTTTTTAGGAGTCCTTTACTTCAGTTGCGTATATACCTATGTACTTTAAATTTTGATGTTTAAAGTGTGAGTCATAGATTTACTCTGGTATTTCAAGTATGGAGTTATTAGACTGTGAGCTTCTCAAAAGGGAGAAAAGAATAAAATTTATAGAACATTTGTACCTGAAATTAGATCTGTTCATCTAATGCATCCTTGAATAATTTATTTTGCAAAAAATGATGAAATTTATCAGTTAATCTGATCTGCAATGGATAACTCAATTACCTTGACATGACATGGTATTACCTGTAATTCCAGTTGCTATAGTAAGGTTACAGAGAGAAAAAAAAGCACACTACTCACCTGCCAGTTCTGCAGAAAAGGAATGAATTTTGAAGTTTGCCTTCAGGTTACATGACTGGAACAATTGCTCTGTGCATCAGAGCAAAAAAGTTTTCAGATGATTTCATCCCATTTGACTTCTGCATACTACTGTGGCAAAAATGACTTCTCTGATGAGAAAACTGACACCTCTTATCACTAGTGGGCGTTTAACTCAGCAGCAGAAACAGATGGATTCAGGGAAATCACAGCATCTGTCACACAGGCAGTTATGAAATGCATAAACATTTCTGTGAAGGTGAAAATTGGCAGATTAGTCTTCTGGTTGCAATACAAAACCATGAGATCTGGGCTACAAAACTGGCTCCTGGATGAATCATTCTCACAGGTAAGAGTCACCAGTTTCCTCACCTACGCATACATTCATCCTGTTCTAGACTGAGGCTCAGTACAAGACAGTCAATTAGCTGTGGCTACAGTAGATGGCTGTTAGGGAGGTGGGTGGATAATGCTAGTAAGTCTAAAGAATAGCAGAGTGAGATGGTCTGGTGTGCTTGAAGATGGAGACTGTCCAGAAGGTGCTTTTTCCAAGATCACCAACACAGAGGGCTTCCGATTGTGCTAGTGTAGTGTTAATGTATTCTTTAGGATTTTCCAGAAGCAAGAGATGTTGGGTATGGAACAGAGACTGTAGACTTCATATCACGATGGACCACATGGGTCTACATCTGGCTTGAAGTGCTTAAACATTCTGCTAAGATCTGTGAATATCAAACAAGATTTGAGTGTTTGTTTGTGAAGTTCCACTCCTAGTATCTACTGTTTTGGAAGCTGACTCAACTTATAATTTTCAGTGTTTTGTTACAATGGGATATGATGCTTTCTAACGGACATGGGCAACTAAGTTAAAAAAAATAATTCAAAGAGGACAGAGTCTTTGTAACTGCACAGATCAGGTAAGACAAAGTCTAAGATAGGAAAGAAAAAAACAAACACCCTCTCCCCCCAACCCCAAAACAACAACCAAAAAAACCCAAAAAACCCAACCCAGCAAAACCAAAAAAGTAATATACTAGAAGGATGTTTGAAGTCAGAACCACTTGGAGGCTTCGTCTGCAAATAAGCCAAGCAATGCTGGAAAAAGTCAGCTAATTTGGCTGAGGCGAGTGAATTAACTGCCAGGAGCCCACAATGGTAAGCTAGATATAAAAATTGGAGAAAGACTAGGGATTCAGCTGATAAATAATTTTACTCAGGTATTGGGTAACCCATTTGATTTAGAAGTCAAATAAAATTGGGAACGTGATGATTAACAAAATGTTGTCAAATGCTATATGTAATTGTAAATGTGAAATTTATTATAGAATTTTAGACATTTGCACATCATTCACTGTTACTAAAAAGTAGTGTCCTTCTCATAGAGAGCTAGCATACTGAAACCAGTACGTGTTTTGTCATGACAGAACTCACAATGTCCACTTCTATAGCTAACTATCATGTTGTGAGGTGATCAGTGTGGTATCATAAAAACCATAATTATTTAATTGTCCTTCATCACTCCATCTCACAATATCAAAAATGACTTTCAGCTGTGTGTACAACAGTGTAAAGCTGAGGCTCAGTCAGTTTTCTAGCTATTTGGTACACTACAAAAAGTAAAAAAATAAGGTCCTTCAAAGGAAAAATAATGAGTGGGTTTTCTATCCTCTCCTTTAAACCTTTGGAATGACTAGAAATGTAATGTTTAACTAAAAGTCAGGGTAATAAAGTAAGGAAATCAGATGTTTGGCAGTCACTTACTACCAAATGTTCCAGTTATTCTTCATGGAATTATCTGAGGCATTAGCTCCATGTAAAAAGGGATATTTGAAGTACTGGACTTCTGAGTTTATGTAATGTCAAATCTGTGGAATAATTGAGATTACAGTTTGTTGGCATCCAATTTTACACTCTATTGAGTCTCTAAGTAATGTTTCTTATATTGCTATTTTTGTACGTTGAGACTGAGGGTAGGAATACATTAGTAAAGTAACCCAAAATAGGGAATCTCAAGACAAAAGACTAGGGATAAATGCCTCAGGGCAACAGTGTGCAAATAAAAGAGTATTCTGGGAAGAGATTATCTTATCTCAGGATTAAATTCCTTTGGACTGGAAATGAAGTAAAGTTTCTTGGTTTAAAACAGATTTACCTCAGCTCAGTAGTCTTCATTAAGTAGCCAGAACTGTTTCTTTAAATTAGCTAAGATTTCTGCACACTGTCTTAATTATCTGCTTATGCCCATACTTTGCAAATTATATTCCTTGTTATCCAAATATATCCTGTTATTTTATTAGTAATTTTGTATCCACTTCTAAAATGTCAGTCTGAGTTTACATGAAAGGTAATTCTCTGTACTTAGTATTATAACTGTTTCTTAAACAAAATATGTTATCAATATTCATTAATGACGGTGTGACTATAGTGTCTTTTTGCTTTTAGCAACTTAACCTTTCATCCAAAATACATATTTTTGCTCATTAAGTCTTCAGTCTCAAATGTAATGGGATACAAAGGTGAAATCTACATTATAAGGAATCAGTATTAGGTTTTGTTTAGATGACCTTTCCAAAATAAAAAATAATTAAATTTAAGTATTGCTTATTGCCCTTTACTGTATTTTGATAATTAGCATTTGACTGAACAACTGTGCAAAACCTGAACTCTTTGAAAATATTGACTGCTGAAGGAGATGATATAGTTTTCTTGGAACAAATATCTTCTGCTTGTAAGTCTGCCAGAACCTGAAATAATTAAATAGAAATGTAGTGCTTTCACTAAAACATTAACTATAATTGAATAAAGATCACTTGGTAGATACTGAAAATATTGATATAACTTTACATTTAAATTTAAGAATTCTTTCCCTGATATCTGAAAATTATGAAATTTGTGTAAGACTGCTAAGGACACTTGTCATATTTAAGAACAGTTTCTGAGCATTGTGGTCACCTTTCAGTAACCCTTACCCAGTGGAGTTTGCTTTTTACTTGTGAGAATCAATTAGTGTACCCTACTACACTAGGTGGAATATGCCAGGTTAAATCCAGCAGAAGGGTAGTTAAATGTAACCTTTTTCTGTTACTGGACTATACGACCTTTTTTCTGATCCATCATATCCTTATTTGTCTTCTGATATGAAACTTGAGTGCTGGAGTTCACTTAAAGTACTGTCATTAGATAAAGACTCTGGTGCTTTCACGTTCGTCTTTAGAACTTCTGTATTGGTTGTTAGGTCTATTTCTCTTTTTGTAACAGCATAGTATATTCAAGAGTGACAGAACATGGAAAAGATCTCCAAGCTAGGAGAGCAAAGGATACGTAGCCCTATGTCTGAAAAAGAATTTGACCCTATGAGTTATTTGACACACCAAAACCAACTTAAACTTCTAAAAAACTCCAGAGTCCATAACTGTTCCCCACAGTTCCTCAGAATCACAGAATGGTTGAGGTTGGAAGGGACATCTGGAGATTTCTGAAGGCCATCTCCCTTCCTAGGCCAAGGAAACCCTTTCTAATCCATTCAATTAGATGCCTAAACTCATGGTGCCTCCCCATTTGATCTGAAATTTCTGTGACATCTGTTTTTTTGAACAGATGGGACGCTTCATTCCTGTAGATGTGTACTTATCATTGCTTATGCCTTACTGGGGCCAGAGACGAAAAAGAGTAATGAAGATGTCCTATCAGAGCACATTTAGAGACTAAAAAGAGTCATGAAGATGTCCTATCAGAGCACATTTGACAAGACCAGGCCCTTTGCACCAATATTTGTTTTTTATGGAAGTGATTGACATCTTTTATATAATATGCTGGAAATAAAACATTTAAGATATAGGCTCTTTTTTCACTGCCAAATGTACAGTAGTTAAAATATTTAAATTAACAGAAACTCTCATGTTTTCATCTGCTTGATAAGACTTTATATCTATGTTATAAATATTACTTCTCCCTATTTCCCTGCTGTATCTCAGTTTGAGATTTTCTCCAAGCTGAAGGCCCTAGCTGGGCTGCATACATTTTCCCAGTTGAATGACAGGAAGTGGAGCAAAGTGAATAATACTCTTCCATTTCATTGTCAATATGTCTGTTTGTGTCAGAATGCTTTGAAAATGAAACATAATTTCAAAAGATGAAAATTTTCACATTTATTGGGGGAAAGCAAAAGTAAAACTTCTCTAATAGGTTAATTCTATTAGTTAATTCTATGTTCTGAAAACATGCTCCTTAAAAAAAAACCAAAACAAACAACCCAGTAAAAACCAAAAAACAAGGAAAATATTTTCTTCTTATTGTTTTTAATTAAGACTTCTAGTTTTGTAATTGAACAAACAAAAGAGACTATAATTGTGTCTAGATAGAAGCTAAAATGCCATACCAGGAAATGGCCGCTCTCAGGCTGGCTAATTCTCCTACCCTTTCCCAGAACACTGATTACTGGACATTGCATGAGAGAGCTTTTTGAATTGTATACCCTTTTTATCTGACAAGCTTAGCAATTATTGCATTCCAATTTATTTTCTCCTAAGAATATGACATTTTGTGTATACCTAGAATGTAATATAGCCTTCAGACTGTTTGCTGAAAGAAATTATACTTATTGCAAATGTATATAAGTTGATGATAAAAGTATTTTAAACTGGTGATACTTTATACATATAGCTCTTGCTAACAGATCAAAAATTAACAGATAGAAGAGAAGCTAGTTTGTCAACCTTACCCTCATGCAAGTGAGCCATTACTCGCATGAACGACCACTAAGTTTTCACTTTCACTGCATCAGAGAATTGCTTGTGAAAACTCATTATTTTGTAATCAGAAGACAGGGACACAGGGTAAGCTTTTGCTATCAGCATACTCTCAATGTGAGATTTGTCATATGTCAATATATGGAAATGCTTTACTCATACAGTCTTAACCTCAGTTCAGGTTTATTTTCATATGGCATTTAACCACAATGAACAGTTTGTTTGACATACTTGAGGTATTAAGGATCACATTCTAATTCCAGCTAGGTATTTCTGTGAATCTCTAAACTTATGGCTTTGTGGTTGTGTTGGAGATTTTTAAGAAATGTGGAGGTGTGTGTTTGAAGTTGGAAGCTGACCTATAACACTGTGTAGTACAGTAAAAGGGTTCTTTTTTTTTTTTTTTTTTCTTCCCTCCCCCCCCTGTACTGATGCATGCAGGTGAACAGTTTTATTTTTTTACATTGGTTAATTGGTTGGAAAATGTATTTCGGGATAATGATATCAGCCACATATCTGTTAACCCCTTCTTGCTTTAGATACTCTCTTACTGCCATTCACAAGGCTATTTGTAGAACACAAAATGACACACATATTTTACTTTTGGAAAGGGAAATACAGCCTTTTGCAACAAACATATATTTTCTCCTCTAAACACTCCTCTGGCAGTGTGATCTTACATTGCTCTGAAAGAGACATTTTGCAATGGGGTGAAGGTCAGGAGAAGAATGCAAGTGAGCAGGGAGAAATAAAGAGGGAAAGGATATTTATGGATAAGCTAAGGAAGTAGTGCCTGCTAAGCATAAAAGTTCTATGGAAAATCAAGTTGTGATGTTAGAGTATCTGTAAAAGGATTAGTTCCCATCCTTCCTTTACTCCTGGCAGCAGAAACTCAAGAGCTTTGCTGCTAATGGCTTCTCCAGCATTTAACTTAAGTGACTGTCCCTAGGCTCACTCCTTCTTCAAGCTGACAGCCTCTCAACCTGCTTAATACCAGCCATGCTGCGTTCAGGAGGAGGCACTCCTGGGGCCTTGTAACCTGTTATGTAAGCTCTGTTCCTATTCCTGCTGTTCTCAGGGCCTCAGTGCTTCCCTCTGTGTTCCTACATTTCCCTCCAAGCGATGCAGCAGAAAGAGCTTTTGACTAATTCCATTAAAGCTTTTGAAATAACATAGAGAAATGCAAATAAATGTAGGCAAATCACAGTAAAGCAGTTTTCTTTGCCTTAAAGGGAGTACACTTTTTATAGTAGACTTACCGTAATATTTCTAGAAAAAATGATGATACTCATTTAGAAAAAGAATAATTTTACTGAGATGCACAGAAAATAACATACATTTAATAATAAGCAACTACTTGTCCTATGTTTTAAGTTAACAGTTAGTCCAGTCTCAGAAGAGGTCATCTTAAGTCACCCAACAGCTATGTTAGTCTCTGCTTTGTCCTGAAAACAGCTTAGTACCCCTCATGTTGTTTCATTATGCCAGCTCTTCTTTTCTCCATGTATGCTAAAAAAGGACATTTTTCCTTCATGAATCATTCACATTACTGAGTAATAATTCATGTAAATCAGTTCATAATCTTCTATGCTTACACTAATTTGGAGAGGTATATTTATTTTTTCCTGAGACCTCTTCAGTTCTGCTCTTGCAGAGTTCAGTCTTAACAGCACTTCCTGCTTATTTGAACTTTCTTGCTATTTCTTGACCTTTACATTCAAATAGTTTTCCTGTAAGCTTTCCCCTTTTAGGTTTATCCTTGCATCTTAGGAATGCCCTGCCTTTCAATTCTAAGCTCACTTAGCATGCTGATTATAGCTGTTGTCTCAAATTTCTTTTTGCCAAGCTGATCTGGACTACTTCCAAACCAGTTCCTGTCATTTTCATGCAGTGAAGCTGCTGTCTGAAATGCCTCTAACAGCATCTTGCAACCCATACTGCTTCTTTCTCCTCGCCCTCCATGCTGGTTTTCAACATTCTTGCTCAATACTTCCTTAAACTGGATGTCCTTTTGATATTTTTAACTCATTTGTCTTTTGGCTGACTGTCTCTGAGCATTTCTTTGTTATTTGTTTCTGTGGACTACTTTCTTCATTATGCATTACGTTCTCCAAGCACCCTACACATTGCCAGTTTGTTTCATTGTGTCAGTCTTTCTGAGCAAGAGGCAGGGTGATCACAGGTAATGCTAATGTTAAGAAAAGACTTCCCATTTTCATGCCAAAGATTTGCAGTTCATATTTTAGGCTTCTTGTATCCCATTCATTGTTTAAGACTGCATGGATTTAATCATATGGATTTAATTTCTAAATCTATGTTCTCCTTTTTTAGCAGTTTCCTGTTCTTATTGACGTCAACACTATCACTATGCAGCTGGTACCTAAAACAGAAGGACTGTTTGGTCTCCCATCTCTCTATTAACCGTGATCCATGCTCACATGTTTTGCAAGCTGAACTATCTTAATTTAAAAATCTGGAAAATATTGCACACCTCACAAAACTATGGAGTCCAGACCTTTATAAAAAAAGGCACTTGTAATAGCCAAAAGTAATTTTGCCCAAGTAATGCATTTCATTCAGGAAGTGACTATGACTTTTTTTGAAGAAAAGTTCTGTTGTGTGTTGGCTGGGAGTGCTTACCAGAATAGCTCTAGTGCTATATGTTTACTAGCAAATTTAGTACTGTCATGCATTTTGTGTTAATATTTCTAAATCTGATATTTTGCATTATGTTCATTCAGTCCAAAATTCTGATTCAGGCTATCGACTCCCATGTAGATCTCTCCCACTGATCCCTGTAAAATTATAATTGTCCATGGTGGCTCTTTTTTCATTTTTTTCAATTTTGCTTCTGTTGAACCAAATTCAGTAATGTCATAGGAAGTATTTATTTAGTGAACCAGTGTCACCAAAAGCTGTGATTGATAACACAGTCAATTAACTTCAAACCAGCAACCCGATGCAGGATTCCTATTCCTCTATCCCCCCATGCTTTGTGTATCTCTCAAGATGTTTTCCTTGCCAACTGCTGGGTATAAAATTTGTCTGAGACAAAATACAAACTCAACATCACACCAAGACAAAATGAAAACACATGTCAAGACAGAAGAATCACAAACCAAAAATTAAAGGACAAACACTGTGGAGGAGATCAAGCTGGCTTTACAGGTTCATCAACCAACCTCAAGTTCAAAGGTCACTGCTTCCGTGACCATGATCATGGGGATATTGGTCATCAAAGAAGCACTATAGTAAGACCACCTTAGTATCAGTGGGAAATGTGAGGAAGAAGAGTCAAACTGTTCAGTAAGTGGCATGTTCTTTCGAAGAGATATTTGTGTAAAGAGTTAAGTTTTCTTAAAAGATACTGGAACATGTGCTTCATAATCTTCGAGGTTATTTTTTTTTTCATAATTTCTTCTACAACTGAACTAGCACTAAACTGAAGCAAAAATCAAACTCGTCCTGGTTTTTCTAGAATAGAGTTAATTTTCTTAGTAGCTAAAATAGCCGTGTTTAGGTTTCAGTGTAGGGTTTGTTATGAGAAGAATGTTGATAAAGTACTAATGTTATTAGTTGCTGCTGGAGCCCAAGGTCATAGTATTTGTCTGGTTTGCAGGTGGATAGGACTGGAAGGGAGAAGTGTAGTAATAAGGAAAAGTAATAAGCAAAACCCAAAATTGGCATTTGGATGTGCCAATGAGATATATCTTATAACATCATGTTGTTCAGTATATTAACCAGGGTTGACTGGAAATTGGGGGTATTCTCTTAGGGATACCTTGGGCTCACTTTTCCAGCTTTTGGTTTTGGGACTGTCTCAGCTCTGAGATTGCTAGCTGGCACAGGCTGGGCATTGGTTGGTGGGTGGTGGGCACTGTGCATCACTCAACTGTATATTCTGTTATTACTATTATCATAACTATAATTTTATTTTAATTAACAAATTGGTTTTATGTCAACCTGTGAGTCTCCTTGCCCTTTTCCTTCCAATTGTCTCCCTTACTCCCTGGGGGTCGGTGGCGAGAGTGTGAGAGCGACCAGGTTTGACTGCTAGCCAAAAGGGTGAAACCACCTTAGGGAGACCCTACAGCAGCCTTCCACTACCTGAAGGGGCCTACAGGAAGGCTGGGGAGGGACTTTTTACAAGGGCAGGTAGTGATATAACAAGGGGTAATGGCTTTAAACTGGAAGAGGATATATTTAGATCAGATATTAGGAAGAAATTCTTTACTGTGAGGGTGGTAAGACTCCAGTTGCCCAGAGAAGTTGTGGATGCCCCCTACCTGGAAGTGTTCAGGGCCAGGTTGGATGAGGCCTTGAGCAACCTGGTCTAGTGGAAGATGGCCCTGCTCATGGCAGGGGAGTTGGAACCAGGTGATCTTTAAGGTGTCTTCTAACCCACACTGTTCTATGACTCCTTCTATGTCATGTGGGACTAGAATGTGTATGTCACATAATTCTGGTGAAAATAAAATTTCCATCTGCTACATTATGTCTAACAGGCAGACAGGTTGACAGAAACATTTTCAAGGTGGGGGAACATCTAAATTCAGGTAATACTTATATACCTACAAATCTTAGTTGCAGACCAAAACTCTGATCCATGAACTGGGTATTTATAATACTTTATAGGACTACTTTTGAGGCAAGGTAATCTAATATTTAATGTTTTGCACTGGGGTGGATCTTTCACAAGGGGTCATATAGACTGGCTGTTAAGACAGCTTAACCGTGAAGGTGTGCTCTGTTCCATGCCACTCACATTTAGGGACAGGTAATGAACCTTGGACATTTTATTAACTAATATAGTTGCAACTAAATTTCTAGCTTTATTATTCTAGTTTGGCCTTTTAAGTGACTTTGCACAGAACAGTTCCCTTTTTTAACCCTCTTTTTGGTTCCCTAGGACTGGTAATACTAGCACATTGAAATCTCCCGATTTTAATCATAGAGAAAATAAGTAGAGAGTGGATTCATTTTAACTCATAACTTACGAGACTAGGAAAATATTTACTTCATAGCACCAAAGGAAAATGTCTCCTCTACTTACTTTCACTTTAAAATTGTTAAAACTGTATTTCAAATTGTATTTAAAATTCTATTCTCTCCAATTATTATTTTGTTTACTATAATGAGTGAGACGTGACAACTTTGGGTTTTAGTTTGAAATGGGGAAAAGAAGTATTTGAGAAATAACAGGGAAGGCAGGAGATTAGCTTCTGGTTTTCATTATCCATGTTTGTATTTTTTAAGTTTTCATTGTCAATATTTCCATGACTAAAGAGAAGCATTTCATAATAGTGAAAAAAATTGTGGAAATTCTTCCACTCTGATTTACATGTTAAAAGTTTTACAGCTTCATCTGGTGGTGGTGTTTGTGAGAAGAACATTTCTCCCAAATAAATGGCAAAATACTTTGCTTCTAGAGTGAGATCATCTCCTTAAGATCTACACAGCCACTGGGAATTTGACAGTCACAGATGTAACATTTAGGTGACGTAAAAGTTTCCTAATTAGAGAAACACAAGTTAGTTGCATACACCCAACAGTCTTCCCTTTATTCTCTTCTGGAGAAGACATATAAAAGAAAATGCCTGATCTCTACTAATTCATGTGAATCCATCCATGGAAAAAATGCAAACCCATGCTAAGCCTCATCAGATGACTGAGACATCAGACTACAGAGGGAAGAATAGTATCTTCTTAATCAGTGTGAAGAATTGCATGGAAAACAATGTGGTATGTACAAATATCCTTCACCGAAAAGGTTAATTAAACTTGATGAACACAAAAGCTGATGTATTCTATACTCATTCTTTAAATAAACATAAATAATTGCAATCTAATTTTCTGACTCTCTGAATTTCATGCTATTAACTATTTATGTCACAAGAATAATGAAGGTGGGACATAAGTGTTTCTTAAACTGAAAATGTGAGAGCCCTGTTATGTTTTTAACTGACTTTTTCAATGGAAGTACACTTCTGGAACATGCTCCGTCGTGCATACATTTGTGTCTCTTTCCAGTAACTTTTTACTGCAAAGTCTAGCTGTCAGTTGACTATTGTAATAGCAATTGCAATGTCTCAACTGAATTTGACAGAGGACTTGAGATCTCAGAACATTAAATTTGCAGCCAAAAGTAAGAAGCAGAAAGGGAAAAAAAAAAATATGTTGGGGATGGAGCAAAAGGGGGAAGAATTCAGGTTTCGAGGAGTAAGAAAAAACTTTGATTTTATTAGGACTGCTGGAGTAACGGATAACAACCAGAATTGTGCAACTTTCCAACTATTGGTATCTGAGCTTTAAACTTACCTAGTCATACTTGTAGAAATATAACATCCTTGTACTTTGTTTTCACTCTCTCTTTTGTAGTGCACGTATTCTATTAATAAATTGTTAACTTACTTAACTTCATAATTTGTATTTGAGTTAAGTGTCAAATCTTAACTTTAGATTCTGTAGACCTACTTCTGTTTTTTAGAGATGTTATTTTATTTCTAAACTTTATTGATTTTCCTATTCCAAGTAAATTTTGTAATATTTTTAATGGAAAAACATACAGGACATTTTAACAAAATGGATTTTGATGATTTTGTTTTGTTAATTCTCTGAAAACAGCAAACCATTTTTTTTTTCATACCTGAAAATGTTTAATCCTAATAAGTGAGTCATATTGCTACAGAGAAATGTTCCCTAAGAACAACCATACATCTGATAGCAACAGAAAAATAGAAGGCACATCTAACTCCAGTTATAAGGAGATTTCCATGCTCAACAGAAATGAGGGCCTCAAGAAACTATTCCATTTCCTCCCCAAGACTTAAATGATCAAGCTAAGTTAATTCTGGCATACCTTTACCCTACCCTTTTTTAAAGGTGGACAGTAATGGAGACATAATAATATCACCAGACAGTCTATTTTGTTATTAATGATATGAGATTTTTTTTTTTTTTTTACTAATGTATCACTTGATTTTTTCCTGCTGCATGACTTTTGGTCCTTTTGACTGTGAAGGCAGAAAACTGACTTTTCCTTTCTCTTTGCAGTAGCCTGTATCTGCACACACATACACAAGTATGCTCATACAGAAGTACGTACAACTGTACATACATATACATATATACTTCCCTCCTCCCTTCTTCCTTCACTTCCTAAGCCTTACTCTTGGCTTAAGTTAAGCCAGGTCATTTAATATTTCCTTTCAAAGCAGTAATGAATTTTAGATTTATAATTGTTTTTGTTTGTCGTCTCTGGCCAACATTTTGCTTGACATGAACACTCAGCTCTGCTTGGTATTCCAGCTGGAGTCTTGCCAACTCCAAACAGGACTGTTTTATACTTTTACTCTCTTGTCATATTTACAGACGATGACTGCATTTTTTGCAACAGACTGATACTTTTGGCACATATTCAGGCTAGGATCTCCTATAGCCTCCCTTTAAAAAAACAACAACAACAACAACAAAAAACCTGTTATTTAATGTTCTCTCCTCAAGTTTATTTTATTCTGTATTAATGCAGCAGATTACTGCTGCCCTATTTACTATTACACCTATCCATACAGTTCCCCACTAACTGTTCCTTATTTTTTCTGCTATTTACTATGAATATTTTGAATTCTAATCTTGCCAAAGGACTCTCATGTTTGTGTCTGCTGAAAATATAATCAAATATTAAGGAAATAATTGATTGGCATTAGGCTGAAGACAAAACATGCACAACCTCACCTAATATATTCTTAAACTTCACAGTGAATTGATAACTGTTCTTTGAGCAGGGCAACTCAGAAATATTGGTACAAATTTTAATTTAATTCTATACAGTGCATGCGCCTCTAAATTTGCTAATGAGACTACAAAAGGGAAAGCATAAAATCAAAATGTCTACTGCTTCTCTCTTGCTATGGAGGAACTCCAGACAGCACTTCAGTTACTTTCAGTGCCCTGTGCCAGTGGTCTCACGTATTTGCAGAGGTCTCACTTGTCTCAGCAATCTCTAATCTCCCCTTCCTGTATCCTTGGACATGATCCTACTTCCCAACTACTGAAATTAACTGTCCAAGCTGCCAGCCCATTGTTGACCTTTTCTCATTAAGCACCTCAGCTTTTTGAGAGTCATGTCTTAACCACTGCCAGGAATAGGGGTGTGGGGGTGTTGGGGACAGGAATCACCCAAAATCATGGAACAACGGTGAATTGTACATAGCAAGGCTGAAAATGCTTAATTCCTCCTTCTTCACTTTAGTAAAAGACTGAATGGTCTTACAAATGTGTGTTTCACAGACTAGGTAACACATTCATGTGGCCCAAACAGCTTAAGCAAATTGTCAAGAATATGAGGATCCATTTAGAAAGCATTTTTAAATAGCAGTGGATCCAGTAATATTTGCCTGAGTGTGCATACATCCTGAAACAGTTAATCAGAGAAGTGAACGCCCCTGTTTCTATTTATCTGGTTGGAACACCAGCTTTGAATCTCAGTGATGGCATGTTGCTGTTGATATTTACTATTTAGTCACTGTTCGTAGAATGAGGGCAAAAGATGAGATTTAAACCACTTTGTGTTGGAAACCAAGGATTCAAAGTGTGCAAAAGAACAGAAGAAATTATAAGAGGGTGGAGAAAAAAAAGAAGTAAAGAATAAAAACAGAAGTGGGCAGAAGAGGGGCAGATTTTTTTCATAGAGTAACAAATGTGACAAGAAAATATTTGGACAATTAAATCAAAGCCTGTCTGGGAGTTCTATGCCAACTTTCTACTGACGTCAGTGAGTGTTTCAGCCCCTGCACTGCAGACACTATATAGTCCTAAATTTATACCTCCTGCTACAAATAATCATATTTTGATATTGCCAAATCCAATAAGCATGTGAAATTTGTGAGCCAGTTAGGTAACAGAACAAGTGAAACTGATTTTTAAGTTAAGATGTTTAAAAAATATTTGAACGTTCTCTTTGCTGCTTTTAGTGCCTGTGGGGTCAACCTGGGTCACGTTCTCAGGCTGCACTCTGCACCCATGAGGACCTGCATGTTTTTTTGCTGAAGCTGAAATTCCCGCATGTGTACTTGACTCCAGAAGGGGGAGCTTCAGCAGGCACAATGACAGTAAAATAATTTTGCAATGAAATCTTTAAATAGTTGCTCTGTTACAAACAGATTTGATAGTTTTGGTCAAAGTGGAGGCAGAATTTAATCTGATCAGAACACAGGTAATGCTCTAACTCTTTTCTGTCACCAAGTATTATCACTATTTTTTTTTTTTAAATAAAAACCAATGACAACTAAATACAATCTTAATCTTCTTGAAAACAAATATATTTAATCTTAAGCACATGTTTAAGTAAATCAGGCCTAAAAACATAAATTTTTCCATTTTCCTAATAGCTTTCAGTCTGAGTGTCTGAAAATAAAGCACAAATTAGCTGCTTTCCATTCAGGCTGGGTAAGGAAAAATTACATGCCTTTTAGTTTATTGGTAGCTTAAATAATGAATAGGGACTACAAGCTTAGGTAGCTGCTAGGGCATTTTATTAATTTGGGTTTCTCAGAAGGCCAGTATAAGTGTAGGAACAAACAAGCTTGTAGGTGTATTTATGTGATTTTTTTTGTGCACAAGTGTGTTAAATCTGAAAGAAAACAGAAAAGAGCTTGAAGACAGAAGAGGGCAAAGATACACTTATAATTAAGCCCTTGGTGAAATCCAATAACAAGTTTCTGGGGGCAACGTGCTGATTAAGAATACGGGCGACAAGAAAACGTATAGTGAACCACTTGTGCCAAGACCAAAACATTTTGAGTTCTTACATTTCTGCCTTAGGGTAGAGATTGTCCTACAGCTTTCAGAGTAACAAGACAACTGAGACATTGCAGAGCTCTGCCCTTAGATGCTTTGCACAAATCCTTTAACTTCCTTGGAGAGCCTGAAAATCTGGCAATCGGTACCTGTAGAACTATTTTAACTTTCAAGCAGCGACAGCAATGTGGTATGTTCAGAACGTACCCCTCTCGGTTTCGGTGTTGGAATCATTTAAATACTTACTATCTAAGAGAATTTTGAAAAAACTCTATCATAGAGACATTTAGAAGATAAAAAGTCCAGACATTGATTTATACCAAATTTTATCCTTCCTGGCCACCAATTCATTACAGTTTAAAAGCTAGTATTTTAGTTATCAAATACAGTTGAGCAGTTTCAAGGGCTGTCCAGCAAGGTTTCTAGCTGTTTATTTTTTCTCCAGCTAAATAGAGGCAAAAGAATATAAAAATTGTCTACAAAGTATATTTAGAAGAAGGTTATAGTATCAGACACTCTGTGACCTGGTTCAAGGATTTCAGTCTTTTAAAATTGTGATGGACTGTAACACTCATAAAGTATTCACTTATAAATTCAGGCACTGATACAATTTACGATATATGCAATGGTTTAATTTACAACTCTTTCAAGCAATTCCATTTTTATAGATACTGAAAATTGGCAATAAGTCAGAAAGTAGCACTTTCCAAGGTATTACCTCAAATCACATCAAAGCAGTTTTGGATATATTATGAAAAATTAGAAAATTAATAACTATGTAAAGTAGAATTAAACAAAGAAATCATGGCTTAAAGGACTGAAGAAGTCTTTTATAAACTGCATAGAGTACAGTCACTTCCTCTAGAAAAGATAATTCTGGTCAAAGGCAAACATAAAATTGTTCTCTATTGAGATCTCTTTCTGTCCTTGTTGTACCTACACATTATGTGTCCAATCTAAAGCCTGTTAAAGTTGGTGCTATTCCTTCTGTTGGTTTGAATGGACTTTACAACACAGTCTCCCTTCCACTTCCAATATATAACCATATCTGCATTTTATTTGCTGTTGCAATATAAAATGTATCCTTAGCTTTCTGCTTCAGTTTCCAGATTCTTGATACTTTTTTCAGATTAAATTTAAGCCTCTGAGTAATACACTTCTTTTTCTTAGTTATTTTTCCATGGACTGCTTAGAAATATTCATAGTCCCTTAGGGTTCACAGTTTGCACATTTTATATTCACCTGCATATTAAAAGACCATTAATATTATCTGTTTGCTCTAAGTGAAACCAGTATCTTATGTCTGGCTTTCAGAAAGGCATCCATTCAAAAGACATCAGAGAATGCAGAGACTGTGACTTCCCCTGCTAGTCTCTTCTCTTAGTGCAATATAGGCACTGTTGAAACATGCTTACCTTCCATGTCTCTTACTATAAGTCCATGAAGTCACTAAAGAGATACTCTACAGTTTTAGAAAGGAAAAAAAAAGAAGAAAAAAAAGAATAGAGATTCAGGAATTGAAAGAGTACTCCAAAGATCAACCTAAGAAACATGGTTCAAGCATGTGTCACAATTCCAGAGTTCTTCATATTCTATGTAGTATATCCCCAGGTTTCATTCATTAACTCTTCCAGTGCTTAAAACAATGTAGCCATACAATAACTTGCCCCGTGACCCTCTATAAAATACATAAATTATGATAGAATAGTGCTACTTTTAAAATGTGTGGTAATTCTGAAAATCCAAAGCATTTTGTTTGTCTGAGGAAGTTCATGGGAATATAGATTCCAAGGGAGAAAAAGGACCACACTGATTTAAGCAGCTAAAATCCACCAAGTTCAGCGTGATTCAGAGCACAAGCTTGCAAATGAATGTATGTTGTTTTCCTTGTATTAATATTATTATGAAATGTATTTACATTTATTGGCAATATGAAGCAAATCTGCATTTTTTTAGGATTTTTAATTGATTAATTTTAGAATAATCTATGAAAATGTTGAAAGTATAAATGTCCACTTCCCATGCCACTGTATTTTGCAGTCCCTGATGTATTTCATCAACCATTTCAAGTCATCAAACAGAAAATAAAGTGTGGTTTGTTTTTTTTGTTTTTTTTTTTTAGGTGTGTGGGGGGAGGGGTGTTCAAAAAAAGGATGGCATTTGGAAGAAGGAAGGCAGAAGTAAGGCCTGCTCTCGTAAGGCCCCACCTGGAGCACTGTGTCCAGTTCTGGAGTCCCTAACACAAAGAAGACATGGACCTGTTAGAACAAGTCCAGAGAAGGGTCACAAGGATGACTCGAGAGCTGAAGCACCTCTTCTATGACCACAGGCTGAGAGAGTTGGGCCTGTTCCGCCTGCAAAAAAGTAAGTGTCAGGGGGACCATATAGCAGCCTTCCAGTACCTGAAGGTGCCTACAAAAAGCTGGGGAGGAACTTTTCATAAGGGCAGGTAGTGACAGAACAAGGGGTAATGGCTTTAAGCTAAAAGAGGGTAGGTTTAGATATTAGGAAGAAATTCTTTCCTGTGAGGGTGGTGAGACACTGGAACAGGTTGCCCAGAGAAGTTGTGGCTGCCCCCTCCCTGGAAGTGTTCAAGGCCAGGTTAGATGAGGCTTTGAGCAACCTGGTTTAGTGGAAAGTTGTCCCTGCTCATGGCAGGGGGATTGGAACTAGAATGATCTTTAAGGTTCCTTCCAACCCTAACCATTCTATGATTCTACGATTCTAAATGTTTATTGGAATTAGAAACTCAATTTGACTGCCCATTATGTAAAAAGTACAAAATTATTCTGTCATACACATATGAGAAACACATGACAAATATATATATATATCTCTTAAAATCATAGCAAAAATCAGTAAAGCATTAAATGTTCTTCCAGTTCAGTATCCAAAACCAAAATGCTGATTCTGGCCTGTCAAACACTCACAGCTTATGATGGTAAGACCCTGTTCTGCACCTGAGCAACTTAAATTGTAAGATCTTTGCACTCTGTCAGCTCATGTGAGATCAGAGATCTAGGAATAATCCTATGTCCAGTTTGTTTGCTGGAATTTGGTCATATGACATTGTCAAAGTGAAACAAAGTTTGCAATGTAGACAATTGTCCCATCTGTACTTTTAGGAATAATAAGCTCTTTCGTGCACTAAGGGACAGCCTGTATTCAAAGGCCGTGTAGATTAAGCATATATTAAAAAAGTATGGGCATGATGCCAGGTTTGTCGAAGGAGAAGGACTGACCCCTCCCTCAAATAAAGGGGGACTTGATGAGACAGTAAAAAAAGGGAAGCCTGGATGATTTAAGGTTTTTGAAGTTGATCAAGACAAGGAATTAATGTCTGCATGTGAGGTCCTACCCCCCATAAATAATCTGAAATAACTATCTAAAAATCACCCTGATATCCTGAAAAGCATAGTCATCCTGTATCATGAGTGTTTAGACAAGGAATTTAAAAACGTCTTTAAAAATCTGCTGAATAAGGGCAGAGCAACTCACTATTACAAGTTCTTGGACAACCTGTTTTACAGAAAATATGTTGAAATAAAAGCAACAGAAAATTTTCAAAATATGACATCATTTTCTCTTCCATCATAACCTGTATTTCAAAATCTTGCATCAATTGCTTTAAATTGAACAAAAATATCTCTGCTGCCTGAAAAGTGCTCATAAGTCTTTGAAATGGACATTATGTTTTCAGGGAGGACAATTTAGGTTAAAAGGCACACAACTGGGTAATAAATAGCAGAAAGCTGAAAGCTGGATAAAGGCAGAACACTGAGGGTCTTGGACTTATGTGAAGACAGTGGAAAATGGACATAAAAACCTGAAAATGTCAATCTTTTACAGTCATTTTAAATTTTCTCTGCAATGTTGCAAATAAATAATTTAGTACAAGACAACAATGAATTGAGCCTATATTACATAATCAGATGGAAAATAGCCCTGAAAATTTGTTGGACCTGATTCATCATTCCTGATTCTATTTATATTTGCCTAAACTGTTAAAAGATTTTTAAAGTTTTTTTAGAGAAGGACTTAACTTTCAGTAGTTTTGAAACATTTCAGTACAGACAATATATACTTCAGTATTTCTGGAGCAGAACATTTTTGATCTTTGTTTTGAGAAAACTTTTTAAGCTTATTTGATGTGAAAAAATACCACATTGCAACTAAAGGCTGATTTTACAAAAAATGAAACTTTCATTGAATCTGAAACGAATTCATCCTGTTAAATAATAATTTGTTATGTAGATTACATAGCTGAACAAAATACAGCAATTTTATTATAATGTTATTTAGCACTATAAAATTTGGCCTGATCAGATACTTTACATGTAAAAAAAAAGGCATATGCACACACATTTGGATGCAGTATTTCTTTGATTAATACTTAATTTTGATAAGGATAGTGTACAGTGCATGTAAGTGTGCAATTGCACTCTCAAAAAAAGTTATATTGATGCAGAGGGTGAGAAAGAAAGAAAGAAAGAAAGAAAGAAAGAAAGAAAGAAAGAAAGAAAGAAAGAAAGAAAGAAAGAAAGAAAGAAAGAAAGAAAGAAAGAAAGAAAGAAAGAAAGAAAGAAAGAAAGAAAGAAAGAAAGAAAGAAAGAAAGAAAGAAAGAAAGAAAGAAAGAAAGAAAGAAAGAAAGAAAGAAAGAAGAGAGAGAAGAGAAGAGAAGAGAAGAGAAGAGAAGAGAAGAGAAGAGAAGAGAAGAGAAGAGAAGAGAAGAGAAGAGAAGAGAAGAGAAGAGAAGAGAAGAGAAGAGAAGAGAAGAGAAGAGAAGAGAAGAGAAGAGAAGAGAAGAGAAGAGAAGAGAAGAGAAGAGAAGAAAAGAGAATGACAGGAAATTCTCTCGTCTTGTTGTTGCCAAGCTCCACTGGAGGTACAACAGTTAAAGCAATGTTACTCAAGTCCACAAGAGCCAAGTAGATCAATTTACTGTTTCCACAGCTGCAGGGTATTTAATGCTGACTGCACCCAATTCATCACCCAGTGCCTGCAAGATCACCCAGTGATCATCACACTGTGTTTAACCATTCACTAAGTCAAGTGTTAGATCTACTACTGGCAAAGGACCTCTCTTTCCTCTAGGCTGTTGGACTATGATGATTACACTTCCTCTTGCTTCCGGATCTGCCCATCAACCGTAAGTGCCTCTTACTGACTATTACTAACCTCTTTTAGACTTCTGTCTCATATACACATATAAACACAGTCACACACACATTAAAGGTAATTTCCTGTTTGTAAGGCTTGCTATGCTTTCCTTTTGTTGTTTTTTTCCTAAAAGTTCTTTCCTCTAAAACCTTCCAAATTCAATCAGCAGTGAGGGTAAAGGCAAATGCTTAGGCAGAAATACTGCGCTCTAAATAGGCATTAATGAATAACGGAGCAAGGGATTGATACACATTCTTAACTATTCTGACTGAGAAATTGCTGAAGAGTTGTTCTGAGTTTTAGGTGTCTTTTCTCTATTATAAACTGCTAGAAGGGCCAAAAGCCACCCTTTCAGTTATTAGCAACAATTCAGGTTGTTCATTTGATACCCAATTACTTTGGCACTCAGGAAACCCTATTCATTCTGGGCAGTTCAGTGTGAAAAGCTGACAAGGAATGTAAAGAAAAGTTGGGATAGTCATTATCCATCTGTGTTCCAGGCTTTATAACACCATGTGAAAATACCTGAGTACTAGGATCAGGGCTGAAAATCCCCGTCCTTCTTTCTTTCTGTGTTCTTGAATATGTTGATAATGGAGCATATAGTCAATTGTATGCAACTCACTTTTTTTCAATTAAATGTTTGCCTTACATGATTTCACCAATTCCCATGATCCTTCCCTTAAAGAATTTCTGGGAAACAGCATGGAGGATAATGGAGAACTTTTGTGGCTTGCTGCTAACATGCCACCAGACTAGTGGAACTACAGAGTAAAGTGTTCATATTGAAATCATTACACTAAACTCATTTGTTACACAATTTCATTTACTCTTTAAAAAACTTGAGACTGTGGTCAGATCACTTTTTTTTTTTTTCCCAATTAATTTTCTATTTCGTTATCAACAACGTGTTTTAATCTTTAAAAATAAAAGAGCAATCTTTAAAACAGAAACAGAGTTACCCACAAAAGGAATGCCTGTGACTCTTTATTTAAGTGTTCTCATGCATGTTTTATGGTCCTCACAGAAAGTTTTTGTCTAAATGAAGAAATATGCTTTAGTACAAGAAAGGAATTGAAATGAGGGACACTTGTATTTGCCAGTCTGAGGAATCTAAATAAAGTACACAAGTTCTTGGGAGAGTATTCATTTCACGAAATCATCAGTGCATACAGAAGCTGCTGCCACTGTCAGTATTGTGGCACCTGTATTACAGATCAAGAATGATAAGGAGCAGTTAATCACAGCCATTGTTGGACTGTGTGAACAATATTTGCACTAGGAAATATAACCATTTTGAACAAATTTGTTAGCAGAAACAAAATTTTCCTGGGGAAAGATGGGCACAGGAGACTGTAGCTAAGTGAAACAATGGCAAGCGTTTGTCAGAAGTGAAGATGATGGGGCCATACTGTGCTACTGAAAGAACAGTCTGACTGCAAGATAGGCCAAGAGAAAACACATCTGTCCTGTAAAGCTGCATAACAACTTTAATGATACATAATGCTGTGAAGAGGAGTCAACATCTGGAGAAGTAGATATAATAAGTTATAGCTACCTGACCCTTTACACTAAACTAAGCAGCCCAGAACTTTGAGGAAAGAGTCAGGGAAATTTATGTGAAAACTAGTATTTTACCTATGCATTATTTTTTGCTTTAGGTAAAAATAAATTGTTTTAGACTTTGGTGTTATATGTGTGTATGTGGAATTTTGGCTGTTGTATGCCCTTGGGTATTCAGATGGAATAGTCTTAAAGGTGCAGTTCTGGGAAAGATTTGTTTAGCCTATTTGAAGGCCTGGGGAAAGGAAAATATGCTGTGCTAGGCAATGGTATCTTGGGTAGTAGGATCACAGCTCCACTTTTACAGACAACTCAAGAGACAAGCTGTTCACAGAATGGGTGTTGTAAGGAACAGCAGGAGGAGAACCTGCATAGACCAAGGGAAACATGTGAGATGCAGTAAAGGAGAAGCCCTACATACAGCCTTGATGAACTACAGATTTTGTCCTTAGAGTGTGTGGAAAAATGTATCTTACTACTAGTTTTCTAGAAAAAAAAAAAAAAAAAAAAGCATAGAAATTGGCTTGGGAGAAATAGACAAAGATTTTGATGGTAGTTGAGGGGGCTGGTGTGATAAGATATAGAGTCAAATGTAGATATTTCAGTGTCATGGAAACTATAAAAAAAACAATTTTTAATGCAGAGAATGCCTAGTGGGAGCTTTTTGGAGATGCCTTCCTCTGGATCCCTGGATACTACATAACAGACTCGATGGACTGGTCTTCTACATAACAAATTTTATATTTCAGTATTCCCAGCTTCATCAATCAGGACTTCATAAATCAATTGATAAGTCAGGACAGCAAGATTTTCCTTAGGCAGTATTTAAGAAATAACACCTTATAGTACCCTTTGAATAACTGGAAATTATGTCCTCCATTCCTGAGTGAGGAAGATCTCTTGGGGAGACATATGCAACCTTGTAGGAGTCTGTTATAAAGTGAGTTGGATTCAGCTGCCTGTGGGAGTGGATTTCCACTCATTCAATTATCAGTGTTGTTGTCTCAGATTTCCCTGGAAAAGCAGGGAAGAAAGGATCACCTGAATCAATGGCAGCATCTGCATACTTGCTAATGGAAAAGACATTTATTACTTAGTGCCAGGAAGCCATCCCCACCACACAGTTTTGATCGCTTACAGAGCTGGATAGCCAGAGTTGCCCCTAGCAGCCCTTTGGCCCATGTCAAGTATCACTCTTCCAGGAAGCGCTTGGGCACAATACAGGAGTTTGGACAGCCCATTAACTGCTTCCAGTAGGGAGTTTGGAAGCAGCAACAATATTTTGGAGGGCAGGAGAATTGAACAGTATGGACACAGGGAATTTCTTGTCAGCTAACATCAGTGCTAAAGAGTGTTCCTCTCCATTTCTAACTTACATGCATAAGCAGAGCAATCAAGGACCTTTCTTCTGTTATACCCGTGACAGGTAATTTCTTCTACAAATTAACTTTAAATTTCCAACTAACAATTAACTGATTGTTTGGCTCCTCCTCTGCCTCAAAAAGCTGTTCTAGGATCTAGATGTCTTACAGCAAGCAGGGCTTGTCTTTCACTTTCAGCTTACTTAATGTTATTGGTTACTTTATACCATCATTTTCTTGCCAAAATTTATTTTCTATTTAATTGGCATTTTTCCCTTCATTGTCTTTATCTTTTTATACATGTGGCATATGTATGCAGCAGTAATACCTACACTGTGTCTATGGATGCAGATAAATACTTAAGATGTTAGAACACAGTTGCCTCTGGAAATTTGGCCTCTGTAACTGCCAGGTCTCAGTGATACAAAAAAATATAATATTGTCATGGTTTGTAAAAATAAACTCACTTGTTCTCTTATAGAAATGGATCATATTCTTACTCTGTGCTTATATATTGTGATAGTTTAACTTAGCTGGCAGCCAAACAAGACACAGCCACTTGCAGCCTCCCCCTGCCCCCCTCCACCCCAGGGAATCGGGGAGAGAATTGGAGGGGTAAAGGTGAGGAGACTTGTAGGTTGAGAGAAGAACAATTGAATAATTAGAGTAAAAAAAAATTAAAAAAAAATAAAATAATAAGAGTAATAATGATAACAACTACACATATATGAGTGATGCAGAGTACAATTGCTCACCACCCGTTAATAATGATCCTGGAGGAGCGAAAAGGAACCTCAAACCGAAATTGCAATCCCGGAAAAGTGAGCCTGAGCAATTCCCGAGAGAATCCCCCCCCTTTCCAGTCAGTGACGGTTAGAATACTAAACTTGATGTAATATGATATGGAATATCTTATTGGCATATCTAACTGTCAATTCTGGATTTTATTAACTACTATAGTTTTTTCTCCACTCTCCCCTTCCAGTCCTCTCTTTTTGGAAACCGCCCAAGCACAGTGTCCTTGTAGTTATTGACATTGTTCTCATAACAATCTTTACTGAAACCAAAACAGAGTGCTTTCTCACTACGAAGAAGAAAAATTAACTCTACCCTAGCAAAAACCAGGACATATATGCACTTTTAAAAACAGAATCCTATTTTTTTTTTTTTTAATTTTATGAAATTTCTGAAAGTTTGTGACTGATATTCTGCTGTACATAAAATAAAACTCTGTAGGAATATTTCATTGGAATTGATTGTGCGAATACTGTATGTGTGTAAATGAATTAAAACTATTTATGAATAGAATTTTTAACTAGAATGTGTTTCTTGGTTTGGTATCAGTGTAACTCAGAGCAGAGTTTATCCCATTAATAAACAGAAATTTATAAAAACGTGACAGCATTTCATTTTAAAATCTGAATTCAGCATACTTCTATCTTGTAATTATCACAGAAGATTAGGAATACTATATTCTCTGCACAAGTGACATTGACATTTTTTTTTTTTAAATAATAAAATCCCCCAACAAAACACCATCAACCAATGAAGCAAAGCCTGATTAACTGCTGCAAGATTTTTCAAATTAGCATTGTCTAGTGACTTTTACTTCAGCTGTCTTTTCACAGCTCTCCCAAGAGGGAAAGAAAATAAGACTGGCCTTTGCCACACTTGTAAAGTTGTTATTCTGTAGGGAGGGATGATCAGAACAGAGCTGATCAAGCCATCCCTTCTGTTTTGTCTCAGAATGTAACTGTGGTGATGCTTATTTTAAAAATGGGCTTCTCATCCCTCTCCTCTTACAAAATTTAGAGTATCTGAGCCCTGTAATGAAATGCGTTTTACATTAGGTACACCATCTAAACAATTCCTGGAGTGGAGAGAAATCTCAGCACTTCCAGTCCTAATTAACCTGTGGGTTTCCTCTTGTGGTATGACTCCAGCCTATTAAATCTTGTATTTCTTGCTGCAAAGTAACATTAGTTCAATGGGAGGCATGGAAAGTGTCTTTCTCTTCCAGAAAATTACATCCCAGCAGCTAGGGAAAGCTTCAGGGAGGTAGATGCAGTAGATTTTAATTCCCTCCAGCTGAAGCAAGAGCTGAATCCAGTTCATTCTCCAAGTCCTAAAAGAAAAAGGGCTTGTAGCACAACCACCTCCTTTGGTGATCTTTTAGAAAAATGTGGATTTTTAGAAGCCTCTATCTTGCTAATGTCCATGAAGATGACTTTCTTAGAGAAATATCTCATTTCTGGATACCAGTGGGATGGAGGCAGAAGAGATGGACAATATTTTACATGCCTACAGTGTGAAATTTCAGCAATTCAACAACTTTAATGTTAAACATGGACATATAATAACTTTATATGCTACCAGTTACAGGGATGTTTAGGAAGAAGCTGATGGGGGGAAGACAAAAACATTTGTGAAATGAGTTTGAAGTTAGATAACCTAAAATACACTTGTGTTCTGTTATTAAATGCCTAAAAGCCTTTTATTTACACTAGTAGATTAACGTCAGAGCACAGGCACAGACACTGGGAAAAAGATCATCCATATTGTTAAAATCCTAGTATACTCTCTGGCACAATATCACCCTGATCCAACGAGTATGCTAGAAAATAATTCTCAGGCATGCATTGGAAATTAGCACAGAGTGGGAAACATTCCCAATAGGCAATTTGAATGTTGTTAGCTTGTTTTTGATGGCAAGAGAGCTTAATAGTAAGGATGTGCCAGTTGGCTTCAGTGTCAAAAAAAGCCCTAGGCTCTGTTTACTTTGCTAGTGTAGATATAGTCCTATTGGTTCTAATATCTAAATCTAACCTAAATCTTCTTGTATTTTCCAGAGAAGGTGGAGGCTCTTTTGGGACACTGCCACCTGTGATTTGGAATTGATCTTGCAAACTCTTATTCAGATAAATTATTGTAACTCAAACAGTTCCACTGACATTAACAAGGTACCTATAAAGTCAGGACAAACATTTGTGATTGAGGTTTTGCAGAATCAGCACATGGTGGGACAGGTGCAAAACAGAAACTTAGAAGCTGATTGCTGTGCATTGCACTACCAGGGAAACTGAAATCCTAAACACCAAAGCAATCTGTCTCACCTTTGAGTTATTTGTTCATGCATGATTCTGTGGCCTTTCCCCAAATCAGCACTCATATGGACTTCACTTTATTCATATCCCCTGATGTAAGCAGATGGTGAAAAACTAGTCCCCTAAAAAAAATGTTTTGTAAGAAAAAGTACTTTTTTCCCTCATTGTGCAGTAGTTATGTGATTGGTATTTTTCTTCTTTTCATCCTTTAATCCTCAGGGACTTTCTTGTATTGCTATCTATTTCCCTATCAAGGAGTTTCTTCCTTGAAGAAAAAGAAATGTTATGTGCTATATGTACTTGTCTTAAATATTAAAAGCTAAGAAACAAGGTGTTATTAATTATTTATAAAAGGAAATTACTGGCTATTATTATTATACTAAATGCAAGTTATGGTTATTATGCTAACATCAAGAAGTCCCAGTGATGAAATGGAAGATCAAGTTCCCCATGTAGTTTGAGCTGCACAAACATGAAGGAAAAAGGAAATAAAAAAGCAATAATGGAAAAGTTTAAGAATCAAAGGGCCAAGAAATGAAAAAAAAATGGATACTTCCATCTCTGCTGCCACCCATAACCAGTGTCATCTACCTCAACCCTTTATGCATCCCATACTTTCCACACATTTCATGACCTCTACCCCTTACATAGCAGTGCAACTTGTTTTACACCTCTCTGCTTTTCAATTTCTTTTGTTATTTCTGGAACAATCTTAAGAGTGATTGCAGCTACCTTCACACTTCATTTTCTACAACTAGCTCTTGCAGAATTCTGATGATACCTCTGCCATCTATCTCTTGCATTCCTTTCTCGGCAGACTAAAGTACAAGGGACTTAATTCCTTTCATTCATGGAAATATTGAATTATAGAGGTCTTAGTTGGAAGGTGTCTCTAGAGGTTGTCCAGCCCAGACTTCCCATTTGAAGTGGGACTATGCCACCACTGGGTCAGATGGGGTTTTTTTGCCAAGCCCTGGAAAAATCCAAGGACAGAAAGTTCACATTTATGCCTTGCTGAGTAACATGTCCCAGTGCTGCCCTACTTTTCTGGAGAAGTTTTCCTCCTCTGTAATCTGAATATCCCTAGCCACAGTTTGTGGCCTTGCTATGGCTTTTGCCACTACCATGAAGACTCTGGCTCTGTCATCTTCTCAACTATTCAAGCTGTTGCAGGTTGCTGTTAGATTGCCCTTAGTCTACCTGTTCACCAGACTGATGTTCATAGGTTCCTCAGGCCACCCTTAGAGGTGATCTGTGAACGGCTTGGCAGCCTCTTCTGGACCCCTCTATCTCTCACGGACTAGGAGGCCCCAAACTGAAGTTTTCAGCTCCTCCATTTTCTTCCCTTACTCTCTTTCTCCTTCTTTACATCTACCTATATTTTACTCATTTTTACAGTGGAACCTATGAGGTGTTCTCACTTCTTTGTCTCCTTTCCTTTACACATAATTCCTAATGCTGTTCCCTTCACTCATCAATAATGATAATTCAGATTTCTTGTTAGTTATATTTATAATTCCATGGTTCTCTTCTCTGACTTCTGCTCTGCTTGCAAGTTTGGTTTTGGACTTCATATGCAGAAAAGGACATCAATTTGGTGTTCATTTGGGATATCTGTAATTCTTTTGTTGTTAATATCCTCTTGTATGACTATCATCTGGTTTTCACTGCCAGGAGCTATTGCAGTGCTCTGTAGCTCCGTCACTTTTTAGTGACTTTCAGTTGAGTGATTTCTTCTTGCCTGATTCAAGAGTTTATTAATTGTTCTCCTCCCAGGCTCTCTTGCCTCAGCAAAGTTGTTCCATCTGTCACTTCCATCCATACCAGCTCTTTGCCTGCCTTTCCCACTCTTCAGTGTAATGCATGGCATAACTGTCTGATTTGTTTGCTCACAGAACCTGTGTAGCATATTGGGGTTGTTTTAAAAGCTTGTGACTGGGCAAAAAGGGCTACTGCTTTCCTTGCTCTGAATACCTCACTCTGATTCAGGTGAAACTGTATCCAGTGGGGAGGGAGGTGATTCACTCCTGGAGAAGAGGTCTATGCTCAACTCAAAGAGGCTCTAAAGTGTAAAGTGAAAGAAAAAAAAAAAAGTTATTAAAAACTTAGCAAACAGAGAAAATGCTAAATGAGAAAAGACCAACTGACTTCTAAGATAATTCAAGGAAAACAAACAAACAACAAACTAAAATCCCCACCATACAACCTTCCTTCGGATATTCACAGCCCATTAGGTGGTTTTGGTATATTCACTTGTAAAGAATATGCAGCCAGACGGACTCAAAATTCTGGTAACCCAGCTTCCTGCCCAAATGCCTTACCAAACTATTTACCCTGCAAAACCATCAGCATCCAGTTCCTCCACTGATACTCTCAAAATTAAAGTTGCTGGAGGAAATTCTTGGAGGAGGCTTACTTCCTTACAAATTTGTTACATTCTTCAGTCAGTACTAACATTTTTCTTGCTAAAATAAATCAACTTCTCCAAATTAATTGATTTCCATATCTAAAATCACAGCTTCTATTTTCTTCAACTTGTTCGTCACAAGCTCCTTCTGCCCCCATTTTTCTCTCCTCAGAGGACCTTGCTAATTTCTTTTGAGAGAAAGGAGATAAAATGTGTGTCTCTTCTCTTTCTTTGATCTTTTTTTTCCCTTCTCATCCTCTCATGTTTCTCCAATTTGAGCATGAGGAAGCTTTTTATTCTGTTCTCCTCTAAATCCACAAAGTAGTCTAGAGAGTGTCATCCCATTTCCTTACCTCATATTGTGGTACTTACAACCTCTGACCTCTGTTTTTTGTCTCACATTACAAACATACTCTATATTTTTCCCATCTTAGGAAAAAAAAAAAAACAAAACAAACAAAAATACTCAAAGACACCTTTGCATTTGCTTCAGTCTTCTTTTCCATTTCCCCTGTTTTTTTTTAGTGCAAAGCCAATTTAATTTCTCATTTCCTTCAAAAACCTATTCAGGTGTGGCTGCTGTGTGCTGCAGTCTATAAAAGCCCTATTACCTTTTTAATTTCCAATGGCAAATACCAGAACCAATGTTCCAATTTCATTCCTTGCTGTAGTTGCTGTCAGAAGTCATCCATGTTCAACATTGCCCTGCATTTTTTTCTTAAAACAATGCCTTCTTTCGCTGTGCTGACTCCATCTTCTAAGTCTTTGTTGCCGTGTCCTGTACAGACTCCTCTTCATCCCTTCTTGTCCTCTCTGTAGATGTTCCATGTACCTCTGCCCATGGTCCTTTTTTCTTCCTCTTCTAAGTGTGTGTAATCTTATCCATATTAATTCAACCACAGTTCACTGCCACTTCACAGTACAGCAATCTCTTTCTATCTAAAGCAAGATTTTGAACTGTTCCTCCAATATTTCCTCATGACTATCTAGTCAGCTCATCTAGCAGAACACAGCTAAATAAATATTTTAAGGAAGGTTGAAAGAGCTTTTGCTCTTCCTTCCTAAATCTCCTTGAAGGCAAAGTGCCTACATCTGTCATTCAACGCATCTGACTCAGATATCCTCCTTAGGTCCTCAGACATATGTTACATTTAGTGTGGTGTGGTGGGTTGACCCTGGCTAGAGGCCAGATGACCACCAAAGCCCACTCTATCACTCCCTCTCCTCCAATGGGCAGGGGGAGAAAAATATAACGAAAGGCTCATGGGTGGAGATAAGGACAGAGAGAGATCACTCACCAGTTACTGGCATGGGCAAAACAGACTCGACTTGGGGGAAAAAACAAATTTACTTTATTACCAATCAAACACATTGTTTCTGCTGCTTCTTCCTCCTCAGGGGGAGGACTCCTTCCCTCGCACCAGCGTGGGGTCCCTCTCATGGGAGACAGTCCTCCATACACTTCTCCACGTGAGTCCTTCCCATGACTGACAGTTCTTCACGAACTGCTTCATCATGGGTCCCTTCCATGGGGTGCAGTCCTTCAGGAAGGGACTGCTCCAGCACGGGTCCCCCATGGGGTCACAAGTCCTGCCAGCTCCTCTCTCCACGGGGCCACAGGTCCTGACAGGAACCTGCTCCAGCGTGGGCTTCCCGCGGGGTCACAGCCTCCTTCAGGCATCCACCTGCTCCGGTGTGGGGTTCTCCACGGGCTACAGGTGGTCATCTGCTCCACCATGGACCTCCATGGACTGCAGGGGGACAGCCTGCCTCACCATGGTCTTCACCACAGGCTGCAGGGGAATCTCTGCTCCGGCACCTGGAGCACCTCCTCCCCCTCCTTCTTCCCTGACCTTGGTGTCTGTGGAGTTGTTTTCTCTTACATCTTCTCACTCCTCTCTCCAGCTGCAAAGTGTGCAGCTTTTTTTCTTCCCTCTCTTCCTTTTTTTTTTTCTTAATTATGTTATCACAGAGGCGTTACTGATTGGCTCGGCCTTGGCCAGCAGCGGGTCTGTTCTTAGAGCTGGCTGGCATTGGCTGTGTTGGGTCAGACATGGGGGAAGCTTCTGGCAGCTTCTCTCACAGAAGCCACCCCATGTCCTCCCCCCCTCAACTGCTACCAAAACCTTGCCACGCAAACCCAATACATGTGGTATGTCTTCCTTTAGTACAACATTTTTAAGATACAACTTTTCCATTCATCCCTACTCCCCATATACAATTCTCTTGGCTTGTATCTGTCTGATTTCAAGCACCTATGTGCAGTATAGACATCTGCATCTGTGTTCTTTTGGATACCTCATATACAGTTCAGACTGACAGTCACATACGGTTACCTATGGCTGTAATTCCATGTTGTTCACTTAAGAAATTTTAGAACAAACTTATATGTTTAGTTCCTCCCAAACTATCCTGTATATTTAAGGGAATATTCCCTTAAACCTCTGCAATGCTGTAGAAATTAACTTTTTAGAAAACCCCACCAAATATCTTATTTTCTGTGACGCATGCAAGCAGCTTGTCAAGTACTTGGCTTCCGGCACACTAAGGCCCCTGGTCTGGATATTCAAACACTTTTTTTTTTTTTTTCTTCCTAAGTTTGTCTCACTCTGCCATAAAAAACAGTATTTTTGAGCAAAGATTGTTTTCAATCTGTGTTTGCAGAATACTTAGCACAAAGACATCTTAGACTATGACTAGGTCTTCTAAATGCTGGGAATATTTATTAATAGTAACAATATGAGATATTTTTGTAACTAAAACACTTGGTGCTTTAATAATCTTTAAATCTCAAATGAACAAAATCTACCTTTTCTTTGTTACTTTGAAAATTCACTGTGAATACAATTTTTGTGGTGCTTCAATGGGAGAAAAGATTATTATTGTACAGTAAGTACCGTCATATATGTTACTCAATTCTTGTAGGGTAAGAAGAAAAAGCCTGCATTTTAGACTGAATTTTGCTCCTGTCTCTACTAGGAATGGCAAGCTATTTACAGTAATTCAGGAGCATTCCTACCAGATAACTCAGGAGTGACAAGTCAGAAGGAGACAAATATCAAACAAAAAAATAAAATAATAAAAAAAATAATCCTCAGTTAGCTCTAGTGTTCCCAGTTTGTAAACTTTGGCTGTCACATATTTGCTTTGTTGATGTAAGCTTTTAATTTTTTATAAAGGTAGATAGTGGTTTGTTTCATATTTGCATAGGTAGTACTGTGTAATATTAGATGACCTAGTAAAGATATTACATTGCTGCTGATATTTTGAGTACATTTAATATTTTTAAGGCTCTATTTTGTTTTGTTCCTGATAGATACTACTGAATAAAAGGGTATGCATATAGTGTTATTGCCTTATCATCAATAGTGAGGAGGATATTTATCTTAACTTCCTATTTTCCTTTTCACTTTATTTATATAATGGCCAGACAAATACATAAACAAACAAACTTTACTGTTAAGTTTATATAAGCTAGGATGCAAAAAACTCACTTTATTTCATTAAGTTCCAACCAACCTCATAGAGCTGAGACATGAATTTACAGTGACTGAATGCAGCAGAATAAACATCACACACAGTAGCCTAGAGAACCAGTGCACATTTTTAATATGTATTCATTTCCATAAACGTAAGTGCTGAGCAGCTGATTTAATTAAAATTATATCATATTGCATTTATGATCTTTATTTGCATATTTTCTAAAAGTTGAAGTATTAGTTTTTGAAGTGCCATTTTAAGCAATTTTTGCAGAGTGACAGATAGAAATATTCATTAGGATCACAGCAAGCTGTTGCCTAAGATCTGAATTCTAGAGAACAAACCCCACTAGAAGTACATAAAATTTTGTTAAATTACTATCAGGATTGTTTAGGCATAAGCTCCACAAAGAAAAAAAAAAAAAAGAAAAAGTACAGCTATCCAAGGTTATGACCCTCTGAGGTATAGTTCTTTGAAAAAAAATAAAATAAAAAAAGCAAGGATAGAGCTTCCAAAAACACCCCTGAATTCACAAATTATTAGATTACATAGGAAAAAAGATCAGGAAACATTTTGTCTTGCTTTTTTGTGATTACATTTTTACAGAAAGAAAAAAAAATCATCTTCTTAGTAGGATGAAAAAAAAATCACCAGAAATACTAGTGAGATTATACTATGCTCTACTTTCTAAACTTGTAAAATCCTGTTTTTAACTCAGTGATTTGACTCTTTATTCCTGGCCACGTTCATGCACTCTCATTAGTCTCATGAGCCAGGTTCATAGTTCTCTCTCAAGGGAGACTTCCACTCATGTTTTCTCTGCCCTCTGTTTTCAAATGGGGAAATGAGCATAATTGATAGCTGTGCTTAGTTCCCTTTGGAGCTCTTGAGTACAGAACTTAGTGGGAAAAAAGGGACCAAAAAAAAAGTGGTTTCTATGTTTATGGGGGAAAGGAGACTGCAGAAGGACAAAGAAGGAAGAAAAGCTGGAAGATGAAGGAAAAACTGAAGAAAATCATGAGGGAATTGCAGCTGAAGATAAAATGCAATGTAGTATCAGATTGCAAGAACAGACAAAGTATGAGTGAATTCTGAAAGTTGCTTCCTTCAGAGATCTTGTGTCACAAGTCCTGCTGCTGCTGAAGAATAGGATTTAAACATCCATCAAAAGCCTGCTGCTGTCCTGGTGGGAAAATAAATAGTTCAACATATTGCTCATCTAAACCAAAGTTATCCTGTAAAGGCTTAGAAGATTGGGAAACTTGGGATCCACGAAGGCTTCTCTCTGTTCTCTCACTCATCCAGTTCTGTGTTTCTCTCCTTCTTGTCTTCCCTCTCTCTCTTTTTATCTGTAAATACAGAAAATGTGTATAAACAATATATATAGACTACATATAGAGTGTGTGTGTATGTATATATGTATTAATAGGTATAGGTAAATATGAGTGTTTATGTGTGTATACACACACACACACACTCATACATATGTATGTATAAAATGTATGTGTATTCTTCTTAAGCCTGACTGAAGTAAAGAAAAATCTTATTTAGGAGCTGGCTGAATTCCAAAGTTAGATTGCATGCAGTAACTTCATGCATGTGTGCACACATAACATATTGTACATTCATAGTTTCAATGTTCAAATGCAAACTATAGATCAATGTTATAATTTATTGAAGAAGTCTATCAAAATTGGAAACATTTCCAGAAGGAAAAAAAATAAATCAAGTAACCTTCAAAGGTTAGAAATTCAAGCTGGATCTATACCCAGTGTAATTAACTAGTATAGCTATTAAGCATCATTTTTAAAATTAGCTTGGATGTGAAATCAGTTTTTTTCCTCTTTCCTTTTTTCTGGTAGGAAGCAAAAGGATTAGATAAGCTTTGGACAGAATTGCTTGAAAACACAACATAACTAAGGTTCTTTCATCTTCATCCCAGGAAATCTCTAGCCTGGACATGGCTGAGAAGTATAAGGTTCTTCCCACTTGTAAAATAGTCCCTGTAAGTCAGCCTGCTGAACATGGCATGAAAAAACAAGAGTCAAAGCCCAGTTCTCACTTTAAAGTTACTGCTGCTGGATTCTGTTGAAATAAATTAAGATCATTAGATTTAAGTCCAAGCCTTTATGTCATGTTGACTGGCACTTGGAAGAGTTGATTCTAAAGTATGATTCTCATACAGAAAATACTTTATTTCTTACAGTGTTTAGTTTGCAATTGAAGTAATGAATTTTCTTAACTTAGTTTCTGGATTTGTATAGCACCTAAAACAGTAGATATTCAACTCTTTCTTCTTCTCTTCTGTTTTATAACACCATAAAATTGTTAAATGAGTTATTAATGAGGATCTAGACTTTTGACCTTTGATACTTGGCTGAGGACAAATTTATCAAACTGGAACTTTGGTAGAGCCAGTTGGAGTCTGTTGAGGTGTGAGAATCTATATTCGGTGTTATTAAGCAAAAGTAATAAAAAGTACTTCTGTTTGCAACACTGTTCTTAAAATGTGTTAAAAAATTGTCTGTGCTGGCCTGACAAAAGCTAATCATTGGTGGAACTGCTGTCTAGTTCAGAGAAGGTTCTGTAACATAACGCAGAAAAGCACAGCGGAGAGTCTGCTTCACTTTTTAAAATATTCTTTCAGTTTTCCCACAAAAACTTAAAGGGGTACATAGTCTAGACCCATAATTTTCCACAGACCCATGAACTAAGTTCAGTTTTATGCGAAGTTTGACAAGAATCTCATGAAGTTCAATAAGGGGAAGTGCAAAGTCCTCTCACTGAAGAGGAACAACCCCATGCAGCACTACATGCTCTGGGCTGACTGGCTACAAAACAACTTTGCAAAAAAAGATCTGGGCTTCAGGTGGTCTTCAAGTTGAATGTGAGCTGTAACAATATATCATTGCAACCAAGCAGGCCAATGACATCCTGGGAGTCATGAGAACAGCATCCTGGGATGCATGAGAAGTACTCCTGGGTTACACGAGGACGATATCTTGGGATGCATGAGAAGGAGCAGGTCAAGACAGGTAATCTTTCCCCACTAACGTGACGGTGGTGAGACACAGATGGAGTGCTGGGTCCAGTTCTTGGCTTCACAGTACAAGAGACACAGGCATGTTGGAATGAGTCCAGCAAAGGACCACAAGGGTGGTTATGAGGAAACATACAAGGAGAGGCTGAGAGTTCTGGGATTGTTTGGCCTAGAGAAGAGCAGGCTCAGGGGGATCTTAGCCATGTGCATAAATACATGTTTGGGGGGAAAGTAAAGAAAATGGACACAGTCCTGGGCAACCTGCTCTGGTTGATTCTGCTGTGAGAAGGAGGACTAGACAATCTCCAAAGGTCCCTTACCATCTCAACAATTCCGTGATCCTGTGATACTACAAAACAGGCAATTGTCTGTCCAGGAAATCCTGCTGGAAGTCCTCCCTACACCCCTCCTGTGGCATGACCATACCATTACTGTATGTACTGAACCCTTCCCTCCCTTCTCTTCCCCTCCCAGCTGTGGACTCGGCACTACAGTGAATAATGTGTTTACCAGTGATTTCCAGAGGCTAATGAGGAGCTTAGCAGCATAGCAAGGGAGTCAGTATCTTATCATAGCCTTTCATTTGTGTCTCAGTAGTTTCAGAGGCCAACTGACTGGGAGGAAGAACACGCTCAGAATAAAATCACTCCCACAAAGTTAGGGGTAGCCCTCCCAGCAGGCAGGTGTAGTGAGCCACATTGGTCCTGAAACAATGCAATCCTCATAGTTTTCTGTATTGCTAGGTGAACAGATGCATAGACACAGAAGAATAGAAGTACAGATGTATTCCTCTACAGGTATGCAAAAGTGAATATTATGTTGTACAGTAATTTATATGTTTATAATTTTAAACCCTTTTCTGTCTTTGATCAAGTCACAGTAATTTTAACAGACTTTCACAACAGTTTGAGATGAGGTTCCTCCCAGCACTTCACTAGTATAGTTTTGTGAAGAAACTATCCAAGACTTTGGAATTGGGATACCTAGAAGTGACTTTTCTCTCGTCCTTATTAGGTAGCTGGAAGGGGATTACAGTATATAGTGTAAATTTAATGTCACCCTGGCAGGAGGTGGCAGGTTAGGAATCCTGTCAGTCACTGATTTACTGCTTAACAGTGGGGAAAGGCTTTAGAACAAACTCCACAGGAGCATTATAAGCACTTTTTTATTGTCAAGATGTCAGAAGACAACACGGGGTAGCTACTAAGCTTAAAAGTGATTTATGAAAAAAAGACCACCTGGAGATTATCTCTTTTTTATCATTTTAAAAGGACATAAAAAGATCATTTTTGTGGTATCCTTTTCCTTTTTGTGTGGGCAGTACACAAATCCACAGAGAAGCAATTTACTCATAACAAGGCCACTGATGTTATGAAATTGTTCTAATTTCTAGTGTTGCATTTCATTTATTGTTGATACTTAGAATGACCTGTGGTACCTTTTGGTGAGTTACTGTGTCTCCTCTCTCACCAGATTTTTAATTTCTACACTCAAAAATCTGAATTTTCCCTAAGCTGCAGGAAATATTCAAAATCTGCTAAATATTTTAACATTGAGAAATGGAGACCTGTAAGGGAGAGTGCTGTTAAAGACTGCAGCATTTTATACTAATTTTCCATCACCACTTATGGTTCCAGGAAACTATAATTTAAGACATTTTAAAATTCTAATACCAATCATATGAAATAATAGCATTTATTATATAGAACCAACAATAAAAATAACCTTTGTAAAGAATAACAGCTAGTAGTAGAAGTTATAAATTGAAAACTTTGGTGTGACTGGATTAATAATAATAATAATAAAAAAATTCCTCAGGTTCCCAACAAGCTATGTTTAATGTCAAGGTCAGAACTCAAGCATAAAAGCAATGTAAAACAAAGCAGGGTATTATTTTTAGCAATAACAGTACCTTGTCCAGAGTTGCACTTAGAGCTGGTATAAATACAATACAGACTTCTTACCTGTTTTCCCTCTTATGGTTGGCTTGGTTTTTTTTAGTTTGTTTGTTCGGGATTTTTTTGTGTATTATTAACAGAAGAGTAGAGCTTGGTTTTGCAGCTAACATTGTGTAGCACTTCTATTAGATGGAACTGGCTGAAACTAACTGATGAAACATTCTGCAGATCTGTACCATGGACAGTCCAATAGAAACTATTTTCAGAAGCTAAAATGTTCAGGCTGAACCAAACACCATTTATGTTTTTGATTTCAATGGAAAAATGTCCTTGAGTTGCATATGGTGTAAAACAAGGACTGTCTTATGCTTCTCAGCAATATAGGCAAAACAGTTTTCCAAAGCCAGGGAGAAGGAGGGATGGGAGAGAGGCTGCTCAGAGCCTGTTCACAGTGGAGGAACTGAAGTGTCAGGATGGGAGTTGGGTCCCTGAGTCCTGGGTGGGAAAGACTGCAGAACAAGGCTTGCTTTCATTCTGTGCCTGAGAGGCTGCAAGACATGGGGATCCAACTGCTGCTTCTCAAATGGAACAATATTCCTTCTACTCCCCAAGTGGTACTGATGCTACCTTGGCAGTCACAGAAGCTCAGTTTTCTGGGGCTGAGGCACAGACAAAGAAAATAACACTCCTGACAGTCAGCTGCTGCCTTCAGGGTGGTGGGGAAAAAAGCTAATTTCTGTTAATTGAGGAAATATGCCTACTTTTTCTTTAAGAGTTGAGCACAATGGTACCTGTCTTGGCTTTTGTACTTCCAGAATAAATGTTTTGGGTTTGGGGTTTTGTTTGTTTGTTTTGGTGGGGTTTTTTGTTTTTTTTTTTTAATGTTAGATGGAGGGATTAGACCGTTAACCATTAAACCACCAATGTTTGTGAATAAAACTGTTTCACAATATCGGAAATCAGGGGATGGGTATTATCTTCTCAGAAATGTAGATACAGAAAACGTGGATATTATAGGAGTCTGAACTAATTTTTATATCCATACATGAATTGAAATCTAGATGCAGAATTTTTCAATGTTTTCTCCTCCAAGGACAAATGATGCATTAGGAAACTTGCACTGTTCTGTGGGGAAATCATGGGGACCATGTGTAGGGCAGGACTGCAATGACTGCTGCCTGCCCTGATCCACCCAGGGGGATACTGCAATGGGAAACCAGCAGGGCAAGGAGAGGCAAGTAGGACTACTCTTGTGGTTTCTGCCCAAGAACCTTGTAAGGGCCTGTTATATTCTAGTCTTAGCTATTGCTTTTAGTGCCAAGCTGGCATTAAAAGTGACAGGAATTAAAAACTTACCTTTGAGTTTTATTACTTTTTGTCACACTGTCTTGTATAAAAAGTTTTTATGATTTTTTCCCTTCCTTATTATAACCAATATGCAAGCTTTTAAAACTTTATGAAAGTAAGAAATTCTATTTTCTAGTGCAAGAAGTGATAAGTGTAAGCCAGTCTACCAGATACGTAGCTCTGTTGCTATTTTAGGCTGAGGACACGTCAGGTAGACAATATCACTTTTGTAGCAAGGACCTCTCATTTTGTTAACTTATTCTATAGATGAAAATTATGTTTTTGGAGTCAAGTGGACACATTCTCAAGAGCAGATTTTGAGACAGGATGGGGAAATGTTCTGTCCACTTAATTTGCTTTTCCAATTGAAACTATGAATTTGCTTTAAGAATGTATCTTGTCTCAGTTTCTCAGTTAAGTAATAGTAGAACCTCTTTTTAGTTTATTCTTACTATTCAGAAAGGTCCTAATAGCTTTCTTAAAGACAGAGCTCTACCTCCTCCTCTCCCACCCTCCCCGTCCCCAGCTACATTTCCAGTCAGATATGATTATACAGCCAGTGCAGGAGCACAGAAATGTTGCAAGATGAAAAGTTACTAACATTAAAGTGTTTCTCAGTGCTACACCTGTTCTTATTTGATTCAAATTCTATAAAAGCTGTTAGTTTGCTTCTATTAGTCAAATTTTTAAGACATTTTTTTGCATTCAACTCTATATTAAAGCAAAACTTAGAGGAAAAGTAGCCATGAAGCTTTAGAAGTGCTGGGAAAAAGAGGTTATTTACTGGTTATGGATATATGTCTAAAGTGGCGTGGCATAAAGCATATTTTTTCTTATATCATTTGTACTCACCGAAGACAGTGACTTTCCATTTCTGTTGCTACCCAGGACCCTGGCTAAGGAGTACAAGAGTATTTCTTTCTGAAAGACAATGTGCCACACCACATTCACTGGTGTCACTATCAATCAAAATTATTGCAATGAAGATGTTTGGAATTGTCTTCTAAAGATTGAGCCAATGAGAAATTCTGACACCTCAGTTCCAGCCTTTAGCCCATCTTGCTGCTTGCTTTGATTGTGTTTTTTGGTGAAATCTTCTGAAGTTCTGAAACGTCTGGATCTGTCAATGTAAAATGAAGATATTTATCCTATTTCAGAGAGTAATATAAGTTGATTTCTCACATGACCATTTTATTTATGGCTTGCAAGAACTTATGTCCAGTTGAGAGAGATTTTTTTTTTTCCCCTTAAGATTTCCCTTGGTATTATGTAACCTCCTTATTGGTTACCTGAAAATTAACATACAGATTTTGTTGGTTTTAACTAGCCAATAATAACTTTTAATGTGTCACCTGATTTGTTCATTGTTTTGGGTTGGTTTTGAGAGAAAGGTTAACTCTTCTATAAAGAGGCACATAGAAACAAGTACACAAATAAATCTTGACAATCTTAATCGAATTCTTCTGTAGTTTCATACCATGGGAAAAGACTAAAGAGGAAAAATATTATTTCCCTTAATTTTAAAGTGCTTCTGCAAATAGTGAATAGAACTGATGTGGCATCTTGCATGATTTCTCCGTGGAAATGAGTGAAGACAGATTACATTCTTAAATCTCCTGAAAAAGAAGGCTTATTTTCATACTTTAACATGGTATGAAAAGAAACTCAAATAGTTGTAGTTTTGTGGCATGTTAGATCATTTAAATTCACCTATTGTATGACTCTATACACAGAATTTCATCTTGCTATCCAATGTTCTCAAGTGAGTTCAACAATATGAGCTTGTATAAAGATGATTTACAGTATGCAGATTTGATCTTTATAACTTTTGATATATAGTCTTTTCTCACCACCCAGCTACTTATTCATAATGATCAAATTATCTCGTTATCATTTTTAAGTTGTTTGTGAGTAAAAGAGATGAAACTCTTTGAGTGGTTCACAGTCGACCATTTTACAGTCCTTGAATAATTCTTCTTGATTTTATAAATAATGTGTGGGTTTTTTAGTAAGAATGCTTTGTAGAACTACAAAAGCAGTCAGTCTCACCTCATTGCCAGGCAAGATCATGGAGCAGATACTCCTAGAAACTATTCTAAGGCACATGGAGAACTAGAAGGTGATTGGTGACAACCAACATGGCTTCACCAAGAGCAAATTGTGACTGTCCAATCTGGTGGCCTTTTATGATGGGGTTACAACATTGGTGGACAAGGCTAAAGCAACTGATGTCATCTACCTGGACTTGTGCAAGGCGTTTGACACTGTCCCACACGGCATTCTTATCTCCAAATTGGAAACATGTGGGTTTGATGGATGGACCACTCGGTGCATAAGAAACTGGCTGGGTGGTCGGACTCAAAGAGTTGTGGTCAACAGCTCAAAGTCTGAGTGGAAACTGGTGACGAGTGGTGTCCCTCAAGGTTCATAACTGGGGCCTGTGCTCTTCAACATCTTTGTCAGCGACATGGACAGGGGGATTGAGTGCACCCTCAGCAAGTTTGCCAACGACACCAAGCTGAGTGGTGCAGTTGACACACTGGAGGGACAGGATGCCATCCAGAGGGATCTTGACAGGCTTGAGAGGTGGGCCTGTGCTAACCTCATGAAGTTCAACAAGGCCAAATGCAAGGTCCTGCATCTGGGTCGGGGCAACCACAAGCACAAGCACAGGCTGGGCAATGAGTGGCTTGAGGCCAGCTCTGACGAGAAGGACTTGGGAGTGGTGGTGGACGAGAAGTTCAACATGAGTCGGCAATGTGCCCTTGCAGTCCAGAAGGCCAACTGGGCTGCATCAAGAGAAGTGTGGCCAGCAGGTCAAGGGAGGTGATTCTCCCCCTGTACTCTGCTCTCATAAGGCCCCACCTGGAGTACTGCATCCAGTTCTGGAGCCCCCAACACAAGAGAGACATGGACCAGTTGGAACGAGTCCAGAGGAGGGCCACAAGGATGATCCAAGGGCTGGAGCACCTCTCCTACGAGGACAGGCTGAGAGAGTTGGGGCTGTTCAGCCTCGAGAAGAGACGGTTCCGGGGAGATCTTATAGTGGCCTTTCAGTACCTGAAGGGGGCCTACAGGAAAGCTGGGGAAGGACTTTTCATAAGGGCAGTTAATGACAGGACAAGGGGAAATGGCTTTAAGCCAGAGGGTAGGTTTAGATCAGATATTAGAAAAAAAAATCTTTACTGTGAGGGTGGTGAGACCCTGGAACAGGTTTCCTAGGGAAGTTGTGAATGCCACCTCCCTGGAAGTGTTCAGGGCCAGGTTGGATGAGGCTTTGAGCGACCTGGTCTAGTGGAAAGGTGTCCCTGCTCATGGCAGGGGTTTGGAGCTAGATGATCTTTAAGGTCCCTTCCAGCCCAAACCATTCTATGATTCTATGAACTAACTTAAATGCCTTGTAGAAGGGTGTCAGCAATTACTTCGTAAACGATGACTTTTTTCTAAGTGATACCAGTCGTTATATACTGTCTGACTAAACCTAACACATGAGAATATACATTTAACTCCCACACTATGGTGACATTTTTATCCTTCTAGTGAAGATTGAATTTTTCGCATTATTTTTATTTTCTGTCTTATTTCAGCCCAAGAAATAAGAAAGTATTTTTAAGAAACTGTAATTAAGAGAATATAAAAAGCTTATGTGTAAAGAAGTTATTGCACATAACTCATCTAAATATACTTTCTTGATGTTTTGTAAACTATTCATAAAGCATTGATAATATGCTACTTATTTTGTTGAGCATAAATATATCCCCTTCTATGCCATATAATTATCTTTGTAATGTAGTTCTATTGTAAGAGCAATTTACTAGCTCTTAAGATAACTATAAAATATCATAACAAGTATGAAATTAAAACAGAACATTAAAGACATAATCTGTCTTGTTTTTCTCAGATCACTAGCATAACTAAAAACTAATCTGTTCAACCACTCATATTTATCACTAGGTTTATTACTCAAATGACGGACATATTTATGAACACTGCTTTCAAATTTTTTATAAAGGAAATAAGTGAGGCTGAAGAGGTAGGAGAAAAAGAGAAGAAAATGGAGCATGAAGCACCTAAAGTAATAAAAGGAGGAAATAGTTATCTTTCACAACTGATACAGAGGTTCCAAAGTGTTACTGGAGACTGCAGAGGGTTTGTTCAGTCTTATTGTATCCTCAGCACTTATTTGGTCAAATATATGGAAGAAAAAGCAGCTCTGTTATATATATATATATATATTTTCCTATGCTATTCATATCAAAATATATTTTATTCCATAGGATCAAATATAGCATTTCCTTGAATTTCTTTAAATTTTGGATCAGACCCAATACATCTAAAAGAAGAGGAATCAATAGACATGAGTTGAACTCTATGTAGAAAGGAGATGGAATCAGATAGAGACATCAAAGATTAGAAAAACCCAGATTCAAAAGTACCCACCTCACCGTGCCTCTTCCTGTCAATTCTGTCAAATCAAGGTGTTCTGTGGTTGTCCTATGTCTCCTCTGTCTACTGGCAGCTGACACAGCATAGCTTCAACAACCTGATCATTATAGTTTTTTTTATACACTGAGCTTTCTCTCTCAATTTTCTGTTATTTAATATGCAATAAGTGTTCGTGTTAAAATATGCAATAAGCATTTGCCTGCATTGTATAGGCATAATACATAATTGCATATGGAATTTGTCAAATCTATTTCAATTGGTTGAAAAAGGATTGTGTGATTTTGTGATTTTTGTACAGTAGCTCTATAGCTAAATAACCAGTAATCCAGATTTTTTTTTTTTTCCCCTCAGAACCAAAAGCGCTTATCGAGGAGAGGCAAGAATAAAGGGTCAGCAATAGTTCAGATGCTGTTCCTGTTCCTTGAAGTCTCTGCCTCAGTTCTTTGTGTCTGCTGTTGATGCTTACTGAGAGTTTTCATGTATATGAGCTTAACAGGCAAATGTTTCTTATTCCAGATAGGTTTCTCATTCCTAATTAAGAATATGGAACCACTAAGTTTCAGGATCATCTTGTATATATTTAAACAAAGAAAAGAGGAAAAAGTAGCTTTCTCGCAGAGACATTTAAGTATATAGCTGACTGCAGCCACTCACAAGCCCTCAGATGCATTTATCTATTTATTGAAATAAAGGTATTGCAGAACAGTGTCCTAGCCAGTCAAGACATATTTCACTTTGGCAGCTAAATAATTACAGTTGTGTCTCATTTCTTAGATAGGAGCCATTTGCAATCAGTTTATGTGATTTCAATGCCAAGAAGTTTTTATTTTATCTATAGGGAAGTGGGACACTGAGGAAAAAAGGTTCTGCCTAAAATACACAGTACATCTTTAGAAGAGCTAAGCATTAAGCCATTCCCAGACTAGCGCTTTATTAGGGCAACTTCTCTATTTTACCTGGTCTGAAAATCTGATTTATAAATTTCATGTTGTATTGCACTTATGTTCCAAAGTTAAGATCCCTAGGGAGCATTGGAGCCTATTGTGACAGATTCTGGAAAGAAAATAAAAATAAAAATAAAAAAGAAAAAATAGAAAAAGAAAAAAGAAAAAGAAAAAGATGGAATTCTAGATCTGTGACAACAGACAAGTGCTAGAAGAGGACAGCTGTGTTTGTTGGGGGCATGAGGAACACAAGGAAATTCTAAAATAAAGGGGCTATGTGGTGATCAGTAATCTCAGCTAACTACTTTTGTAGATATTCTGGGGGTTGTAATCCTTTAGGCAATTACTAAATTAGATATTTTAACATGTATTACTGAATTTTAGGGAAAACAACTCACAATATTTTGCCTTGCCAACATATTTTCTTGAAGATGTTTATCTGGAAGAGAAAGATCATTTAAAAACATGTTGTTCTGGGATCATTAAATCTTTTAAAGCCAGACAGGGAGAAAAGAAAACTTCAGAGACTATTAACACTCTGGGGCCTGCTCAACAGCATGTTCCATAATGAAATGCTAAATTGGTATAATTTTGTATAATCTGCCTGGCTTTGGGGGCTTTTTTTCTCCTCCTCTCTTGATTTTTCTCTATCATGCCAACAAACTGGTTATTTTTAAGGAAAACTAACACAGAGGAACAGACTAGTTACATTTGGAGCTCAACTAAGAGTGCTGAATGACTTGGGAGGCAAATGTTATTTATAGATATGCTTTATTCAAGTGTTTCAAATTCAGAATAAAGTAGCACTTTAAATATTTGAACTGGAGTTTGAGAGGTATGTAGGAAATATGAACACCCACTTGTACAAAAAGGAATTGCTGGTGATTACACTCTTAGCATGCAAAATTCTTATGCAAATCTGAAAATACTGTTTTGACATTCTGCAATGCCGTAATCATATATTTTAATTCTTCTGATCTTTTTTTAAACTTTAAAACAACATATATTTTTTTGAGAAAAAGTTTAAACAGTATGATGACTGTTACATGCAGAAATCCAATGGTCCTTCAGAGGTGTTACCTTTCTACTTTCAGTTTGTCATTTCTAATAAAGATTATGTGATTATGAACAGGTAGAGTGAATGAAATGTTGGTGAGGGACTATGACAGCCATTAAAGGGGAGTCAAATTAAATGTTTCAGAAACTGTTAGTGATCTCTGATTTTCTAAAAGATGAGCAATGCTCTTTCAGAATACTGTGGTTGATGACATTTCTAGGAAGTCTTTCTGTTATAGGGAACTGGTGTGATCCACATATTTTCCAAATATGTTGTTCCTCTGTATCAAAGTAATTCTTAGAAATATTATCTTCTACCTAATGCTTCCTTCACCTGCTTCCTGATTTTGCTGGTACCTGCGGCCACGTATTGTGTGCCTCTCTCTGCTCCTGAGTGTGTCCTACAAGCTCCTGCAGGCTCTCTCACCATGCCTGCCCACTCCTGCCCCTGTTCCCCTACCCCACAGACAGGTCATGTGGTGGTGTGGATCTCACTTGGCAGACTCCCAGCTTTAATGTAAGGCAGAGGCTACCGGGTCTTGCCAAGTTTGGAACTCAGAGAAACAGCTTGTTATTGCAAGAGGTAGTTGCTGTCAGTTGCTGCTGAGCTCAGGGAAGGGGAGGCTAGTACTTTCAGCCTCTCAGGGAGGGGAACAGTTGCTTCCCTCAATATCAATTTCTGTCAGCACTGACTGATTTCAGATCTCAGTGGGAGCTGTAAGGCAGGAGTGCCTGCCTTTCAATGTGTGGAGGTACTTCTCTGATTAGCCTCTGATAATCCTTCCACATGGATTTTTTTTCTCCCCTTGCCTCTATTTACTGCACCCAAGTAAAGATATGACCTTGTTTTTTTTGGTTTTTTTTGAGAGGGTGGGGGAGGGGAGTGCGGGGGGGAAGTCAAGGGCATAGGTAGCATGCTGACATCTACTGCTGAGAACTAAGTAATGATCAGACCCCAAAACATGGCATATAGGCAGCAAGCTACAAGATAAGGTAATAATTACACATGAATACAGATAATGCCACGGAAGAAACCTGCAATACCCATGCTACCACCCTTACTGATAGATAAAAGGTGTAGCTGTGGTAACAAGAATCATCAGTTAAACACAGGGACTATAAGATCACCACCAAGATTAAACCAAGGTGTGTGTTGGATTTGGTCAGCTATATCTCAAATTATATATAACTGTATCTCAGGAGGCCTACATGGATGGACAGGAAGAACCTGAACAAACTTAGGATCAAGAAAGAAGCCTATAGAGGGTGGAAGGAAGGACGGGTAACCTGGGAAGAATACAGAGAAATTGCCCGAGAAGCCAGGGATCGGGTTAGGAAAGCTAAGGCCCTGACAGAATTAAATTTAGCCAGAGATGTCAAGGGCAACAAAAAAAGCTTTTATAGGTATGTTGGGGAGAAAAGGAAAACAATGGAAAATATGGGCTCTTTCCGGAAGGCAACAGGAGATCCGGTCACCCAGGACATTGAGAAGGCTGAGGTGCTCAATGACTTTTTTGCCTCGGTCTTTACCGGCAAGGACTCGTGCCACACTGCCCGAGTCCTAGAAACCCAAGAATGGGTCCAGGAGAATGAAAAGCTGCCCATTGTAGGAAAATATCAGGTTCGGGAGCACCTAAGGAACCTGAAGGTGCACAAGTCCATGGGACCTGATGGGATGCATCCGCAGGTCCTAAGGGAACTGGCGAATGAAGTTGCAAAGCCACTATCCATCATATTTGAGAAGACCTGGCAGTCTGGTGAAGTTTCCACAGACTGGAAAAAGGGGAATATAACCCCCATTTTTAAAAAGGGTAACAAGGAAGTCCCGGGGAACTACAGGCTGGTCAGTCTCACCTCAGTGCCAGGCAAGATCATGGAGCAGATACTCCTAGAAATTATGCGAAGGCATATGGAGAACGAGAAGGTGATTGGTGACAACCAACATGGCTTCACCAAGGTCCTGCATCTGGGTCGGGACAACCCCAAGCACAAGTACAGGCTGGGCAATGAGTGGCTTGAGGCCAGCTCTGAAGAGAAGGACTTGGGAGTGGTGGTGGACGAGAAGTTCAACATGAGACAGTAATGTGCGCTTGCAGCCCAGAAGGCCAACCGTATCCTGGGCTGCGTTAAGAGAATCGTGGCCAGCAGGTCGAGGGAGGTGATTCTCCCCCTCTACTCCGCTCTTGTAAGGCCCCACCTGGAGTACTGCATCCAGTTCTGGAGCCCCCAACACAAGAGAGGCATGGATCAGTTGAAACGAGTCCAGAGGAGGGTCATTAGGATGATTCGAGGGCTGGAGCACCTCTTCTATGAGGACAGGCTGAGAGAGTTGGGGCTGTTCAGCCTCGAGAAGAGACGGCTCTGGGGAGTTCTTATAGTGGCCTTTCAGTACCTGAAGGGGCCTACAGGAAAGCTGGGGAGGGACTTTTCATAAGGGCAGCTAATGACAGGACAAGGGGAAATGGCTTTAAGCTGAAAGAGGGTAGGTTTAGATTAGATATTAGAAAGAAATTCTTCACTGTGAGGGTGGTGAGACACTAGAACAGGTTTCCCAGAGAAGCTGTGGCTGCCCCCTCCCTGGAAGTGTCCAAGGCCAGGTTGGATGAACCTTCGAGCAACCTGGTCTAGTAGAAAGGTGTCCCTGCTCATGGCAGGGGGGTTGGAGCTAGATGATCTTTAAGGTCTCTTCCAGCCCAAACCATTCTATGATTCTACAAAATTAATTTTGTTTTATAGAGAAGACGTATTCAGAGTGAAAAAAAAAAAAAAAAAAAGTCAGTGTCCTACGCTGGGCTGAAGATGATGTTCCTGTCTACAAAAAATATGTGTGGCTGATGACCAGACAATATCTGTTGATTCAGCAATTGCAGTAAGAGGGACTTCCTCTAGGAAACATAAATTGTAGCATGTCAGTCAATCCTTTGGGAATCCTCTGCGACTGTGGCTCTGCTGTGAGCAATCACTCACAGACATTGTTATCAGCCTTGAGCCTCAGAGAAACAGTAAATGAGTAAGAAATATGCAGAACTCTAGTTAGCAAGGTTAATTCAAAGTATCCAGAATACTTTAAGTGCAGTAAATAGAATCTTTCAATGGAGTTATAAAAACACAATATATCACAAATGCCAGGAGATTTAAACCAGCTTTGGCGAGTACAAATGGAAAGGAGATGCACAGCACCTTTTAGGAAAGAACCCAGCTGGAAAGACTCCTTAGTCTAGTTCTTAAATTTAACAAGTTCTCTGGGTAATCAAGGTTCAGGAAAGGAAGCCTGCATATTAAGAACCCATTGAAAGAACTCAGTTAGTTGAAGGTGGTTGGATAAACATTCCCACTTATTCTCAAAAGTACATTTTCTACCTATTGTTTCAGGGTGAAGTGAGACAGAGAACATTTGTGACTACACTCTATAAAGTGGCATTGGAAAAGACACAAGTCCCAAAACACCATGCTATTTTCCTGTACAATGAATCTTCATAGTGTGAGGAATATTATTTCTTCTCAGGATTTCCAATACAAAATGTATTATTGTCGGTATCTGTCTCAATTATCCCATTAAGGGCATTACATAAAATAGAAATTACTACTGTAGCATTTGAATGGCTAAATTTCTTTTTCTCATCCCTCTTAATTTTCACATGTAGTTTTCATCACCAATCATTTTCAAGCACAGTAACTAGCAATCTGTTTCACTCATACTTACACCTCAAGAGGATAACAAGGCTGAATCCAGCATTTCTTTAAGCCTTTTAATGCTCAGACTTTCTAGCATCTAATATTCAGGTGTCCCTGGACAACTGCTTGTGGCGAGGCGGGGGTGGGGCAATTTTTGTTTCTTTGATGAGGCCTATCATCTCATAATGGAAGCATTAACCAAAATATTTGATTATGGACAGAATATGCACAGCAAAATTAAAATAGAACTCAGGGAAAGAAGGAATCTCACTCACTGAGTGTTTTCACTGCTTATGACCTATGATTGAGATTTCTCACTTGCTTTGCCACTGAACATGCTTTTGAGTGGGCAGGAAGACAGACCCTGTGCTGGAGATCTGCTCTGGCATACAGGAAGATGCTGGCTGTGCCTCCTGCTATGCACACAGCAGCTGAGCAGCATTGTGTGATCCTTCAGATTGCCCATCCTCAGTGGCTTCTTGCCACTGCAGTCACCTTATGTTGGGTGAGATTTTACAGAAACATTGGACTAATTTTGTGTGAACTGCAGAAGTACATGCAAAATAAACAATGTAATTGTTAAGCATGAGTAAATACTGGACAAATATATATTAAAAAAAAAAAAATTCCAAAATTTCCAGGCAGAAAATCTTGGTGAATTCTGAAGATAGCAGTATTTTTCCTAGTTTCAGACAGTACACACCATCTACCAGGACTTGCATACTCTCCTACTTGATGCAGTGGCTTCACAAGATGGAGGCTTTGGCAACTGTACCAACTCCAGATGTTCTCATTGCCAACTGATGCTAAGCTGACACTATGACACCATCTCGTCTTGTGTAGCTGGGCTATGAACTGGGTCAGGGAATTAATCCATGTCAGACAATTTATTCTTTTTTTTTTTTTTAACATTTTTCAAACTAGTGTGATGCCCTGGTCCAGTTCATAATGTCACCACACAAACGGTTATGCTGGCATGAATAATAGTGATGGCATACTGCAGTTATAAAGCATAGAGAAGATGAGTGGAAGGAAACATCTCAAGCCAATGTTAGTGTTAAAGGCTTGTTCTCTTGAAACCATAAAATCATAGAATCATAGTTTGGGTTGGAAGGGACCTTTAAAGGTCATCTAGTCCAACCCTCCTTCAGTAGAGCAGGGACATCTTCAATTCGATCAGGTTGCTCAGGACCCCATCCAACCTGACCCTGAATGTTTCCAGGGATGGGGCACCTGCCACCTCTCTGGGCAACCTATGCCAGCATTTCACCAATCTCATTGTAAGAAATTTATTCCTTATATTTAACCTAAATCTACTCTCTTTTAGTTTAAAACTATTGCCCCTTGTTCTATTGCTACAGGCCCTGCTAAAAAGTTTGTCCCCATCTTTCTTTTAGGTCCCCTTTAAGTATTGAAAGGCCACAACAAGGTCACCCCAGAGCCTTCTCTTCTCCAGGGTGAACATCCCCAACTCTCTCAGACTTTCTTCATAGGAGAGTAGCTCCAGCCCTCTGATAATTTTCGTGACCCTCCTCTAGACACAATCCAACAGGTCCATGTCTTTAATGAACTGAGGACTGCAGAGCTGGCAATCAAAGGCATTTGATAGAACCACCATCTTTGCAGAGACAAAAGGAAACACTTTTTCCAGTGTAAATACTTTCTGTTATAGAGACTGAAATGTGGTGCTTAATCTTTTGTGCTCTTGAACCCATTATTTGTAGATACTGAGTTCCCTCAAGGTAACTTAAATTAGACATCAGAAATGGCAATGCTTTAGATTGTTCCAAATCATTTAGGTGTGGGATGAAGGAATTTTTCTTTCACATACTTATTTCCTTTCCCAATGGTAATTGCTCTAGCTAGCTGTAGCATTTATTTTGTTACTGATCATTAATGATTATTTTTCAAGCTAGAAGTTTATACTCTTATGTCTAATCCTTGCCAGTCAAGCCTCTATTGAATCTGAAACTTCTTTGTTTCTGTCAGTGTTTTATTTATTTGCACTCATTTGCTGGAAGCAGAGCACTAAAAGCTTGGGAGAACCCACCTGACAAACATGATTTGCTAAGCTTCTATGCCTAAAGATAGCTTAATTGGGCAGAATTCTGCATTTGAAAGAAGGGAAAATCAGGGCAACCAAATGAACAATAATTTTTTAAAAAGTCTTTGAAAAGATTGCTTTGGCAATTTGAAACTAATTCTGTTGATTAAAGAAAAAAAAATTCTCAGAGAAAATAAAAATAGAGGTTTTTTTCCCTACATTTGAAAAAAAAATATCTTTAGGCTCATCAAGTTCTTTTTTTTTTCCATCTCTGCCTGGTTTGGATCTTAATTAATAAAATTAATAAGCATAATTCTGAAGCAAGCCTTTGTAAATGCAATTGTATGATCTAGATCATGAAATAAACTTCATTTGTGTCAAACTGGAAAGCATTATCAGATAATGCTGTTACAACATCTGGCTGTTTACTGTGTGTGTATGTGTATACTGTATATTTAACAACTCACCATTATGAGTTTTTACTCATTATGAAATTGGATTTCTCTATTTCAAAGTACAGGATACAAGATCTTTGCTTCTTCCCTGGACCTCTTATTCTGTATAAACGGGCTAGCACTACCTAAAAGCCCATTTTCTGTGTGGGGGAGTTAACATAATGAAAGCATGGTAGGGATCAGTTTAGGGCTGCACTCAACGAACATTTTAGTGAAGGGAGAGAGAAGGATTTATTAAAACAAGAAGATGAGAGATGTAAGGATGGATGTTTATCTAGATCAGCCAGGCTTTCAGGGGTGACTAAACTGGAAGTCTACCAATATCCTCGAGGCACCTGGAAAATGGAAGTGTGAAAATTGTCCTTGACTCTTCTCCAAGGAGGTATACATGCTCTTTGATCTGAACATTTAAGAAAATTATACCTTTTTTGTCATTAGTAGTACCTACATTGTAGTAGCATCCTCCTCTGATCTTTTTTTTTTTTTTTTGGTTTGTTGGTTGGTTTTGGTTTTAATTTGGACTAACTGGAAAAGGCAAGCTTGTGTATCTAAGTGGTGCTGAATGGTCTTGTGTTTATGGATAGATGGGTTATATGATTATAGTAAAAAAGTGTATGTATTTTATATTTATATCTACCTTTGATTATATATGTTGCAATTCTCAAGCATATATTGCATATATAAATGCATATCTAATGTAAACATACATACAAATGTATATTATAGGTATATTTAATCTTCAATGCATACATCATAGTTAAATTACATTAACAGAGAAAGAACTGTATGTGGACATTTAGCAGAAATTCATATATATGTGTTATCTCTTTTAGAGCTTTTCTCCAGAGGGAAAACAGCCTTATATTGGATTCTTAAATTGCAATCCAATCACTAAAATATAGAATGACTGTTAAATAAATGCACCGTACTTGTTTGATACATAAATGTACATATTCAGTTTCTCACATGCATGTTTGTGCATTAATAAATATACTTATCTATCTAGGTACTTATATATTTATACATCTAGATATCTAAAGCAGAATAGAATAATGTAAAGGTGATATACCAGCTAATGCTCTTAAAGGAGTTTTCAGTGATGTATAAATATATATGTATATGTATATTTTATATATATGCTTATATAAACCTACATACATACATACATGTCATAGATATGTAATCTTTTTTAGTTGGAAAGATATTGCTCAAAAAACCAAAACAAACTTAATTTTTAATTCAATTTTTTTTCTGTTATTTTTCCCCTCCCTTCTACTCTTTTTTTTTTTTAAAAAAAAAGGGAAAGATTGTTGCATACTTCTTTTTTTAAATTTCTTTTTAGAATATAAAAAAAAAAACCCAAAAGAGTTTTCGTTTGGGTTTTTTTTTATTATTATTTGCTCCCATTTTTATTTTTTTATTTTTTTTTTAGTGTTGAATGGACACGGAATGCTTGTATTGCTGAAAAATCTACTATAAAGTGCTTTTAGTCTTTCTTCATTTGTCAACCTATCTTGTGTTTAAACCTCAGATCTCATTAATAAAAATTATCCTAGAATAATTGTATTCAAAATGAAATCACGGTGAATAGATTGTTCTGAAAATTACCTTGCACTTTCAGCTGTTCCTATTGCACCTGCATTTCAGAAATTGTAAAAGTTTTTTTGCAGGTCAGATGATGCAACTGAGAGTTCATACTTTCAATCTAGTTTTGCTCTATATAAGTCAATTGAACACTTTATAGTGAAATATATTATTCTGTACATTTTTTCATGAAATCACTGCAAAGGTGTGCAATCAAATGGTTCCAAACATCAGTAGACTGCCAAAATAGAATAGACTTCAGTTTTAACCAGGGCAGTTTTTCAGAGCTTGTTTTTTCTAAGCTTTTCATATTATATTCTCTGTAGTCATTCACATGTTTCAGTGATCCTTGATATAATAAAAGCTGTATAAGTTTGTGGTTTTTTGTTGATCTTGTGTCGGAAGCTATTTAAGGTTGGAAGCATTTCTACTTAATTTCTTTCTATCCATTGAGTTTAGCAAGAAAGTAAGTTTGTGACAGTTTTTGCAATATCTCCTTATCTAGAGACTATGTCTAATATAAAACAATAAAACTCTCTTGCAAAACTTTTGGATAAAGACATTTTCAGATTCATATGCATTAGACACAAATCATGTTCTTCATTTATCTTTCTTCTATAGTTCCTACACTGAAATGCTTATAAATATTTTGCTTTGGTTTAATTATGCTCTGTTTTTCAATAACTAGTAAGGATGCTGGAGATCCCATAACAACAACACAGCACTGGTGTGGCAACATTTGGACTGTTAGGTCCAGTTCTGGGCTATTTATTACAAGAAAAATATGGACTGACTAGAGAGAATCCAGTGAATGCCCACGTAGATAATTAAAGGACTTAAGCATCATTTGCATAAGAGGCTGAGAGCTTGGACTGCTCATCTTGGTAAAGAGAATGGTCAGAATGATCTTACTGATGTGTATAAATTATTGATTGGGGGGAATTAGCTCCAGTGTAGGTAAGTCTGCACTGGGGAGGAGGATTGCAGCAAAAAGGACTGGCAAGGGCTCTTTTGGGGGCTCTTTTGGGGCTTTTTGAGGCTTTTCTAAGCCGGGTAAGAGGGTAGCCTGTGCCAGGAACCAGCATCTTGTAGGCGGGCTGCTGGCACGGCATGGGCAGAGCCAGCACCTCCAGTGGCTTCCCTCACTCCTATAAGGGGCTGCCCCAGGGAGCACCGGCCAACAGAGCTGGAAACAGAGTGGTGTGGCAGTTTGTGTGGCAGTTGGCGCGGGCACTTTGAATGGGAAGGGTGCAGTTCCCCTCCTGGCTCAGGGAGGCTGACACAAGCAGTGGTCATTGCCTTCCCTGAGGTAGCCACAGCTATGGTTTGCCACTCTGCTGAAAACATTCACCGGGGAGTGTGGCAAATCAGACGGAGGTCCCACGCAAATATGCAGCTGTTCAGGTCTCCATCTGCATGAAGTGCCTAAGCCTGTCACAGGAGAGCAGCAGAGACAACACCTGTGTGTGCTGTGACCAGGTGAATGATGTGCTCAGCATGATGGCAGAGCTGAAAGAAGAAATGGAAAGGTTAAGGAGTATCAGGGAGTGTGAGAGGGAGATAGATTGGTGGAGCCACAGCATATCATCCCTGTAACAAAGGCAGCAGATGGAGACTCCACAAGAAGCAGAGGATCTCCTACCCTCTTGCCACCAGGCCGAAGGAGGGGACCTAAGAGACCAAGGGGAATTAAAACAGGTCCCTGCTCAGGGCAGCAGGTGAATTCCCTCCAGGCCTCTTTTACCTACCCAGCTGCCCTTACACAACAGGTATGAGGCTCTGGAAATTGAGGGTCTGGCAAATGAAGATGAAAATATAGATGAGGGCATCCAGGGGGTTACCTAAGGTGAGGCAGTCTTCCCCACACACTCTCAGTGCCTCTGTTAAGAAATAAAGGAGGGTAATTGTCACAGTTGATTCCCTTCTGAGGGGAACAGAAGGGCTAATATGCTGACCAGACCCAACCCACAGGGAAATCTGCTGCCTCCCTGGGGCACAGGTGAGAGACATCACTAGGAAACTCCCTGATCTGGTATAGCCCCCTGATTATTATCCACTATTGGTCACACAAGTTGGAACTGATGAGGTAGCAGAGAGAAGTCCAAAATCAATCAAAAGGGACTTCAGGGCACTGGGGCAACTGGTTAAAGGATCGGGAGCACAGGTAGTGTTTTCCTCAATTCCTGAAGACTGGAGGCTTGCCAGTGTGACACCCATCTACAAGAAGTGCTGGAAGGAGGATCCAGGGAACTACAGACCTGTCAGACTGACCTCTGTACTGGGGAAGATCATGGAGCAGTTCATCTTGAGTGCTCTCACGCGGCATATGCAGGGTACCCAGGGAATCAGGCCCAGACAGCATGGGTTCATGAAAGGCAGGTCCTGCTTGACCAACCTGATCTCCTTTTATGATCAGGTGACCCACCTAATGGATGAGGGTAAGGCTGTGGATGTTGTCTACCTGGACTTTAGCAAGGCCTTTGACATTGGTTCCCACAGTGTTCTCCTAGAGAAGCTGGTGGCCCGAGGCTTAGGCAGGTGTACTCTTCTCTGGGTAAAAAACTGGCTACATGACCAAGCCCAGAGAGTTGTGAATGGAACTAAATCCAGTTGTTGTCTGGTCACAAGTGGCATTCCCTAGGGCTCAGTTTTGGGGCCATCTCTGTTTATTATCTTTATCAGTGACCTGGATGAGGGGATTGAGTGCACCCTCAGTAAGTTTGCAGGTTACACCAAGCAAACTTACTTGGTGGGAGTCTTGATCTGCTTGAGGGTAGGAAGGCTCTGCAAAGGGATCTGGGCAGGCTGGATCAATGGGCCGAGGGTAATTGTATGAGGTTTAACAAGGCCCAGTGCTGGGTCCTGCACTATGGTCACAACCCCATGCAACACTATAGGCTTGGGGAGGAGTGGCTGGAAAGCAGTCTGGCAGAAAGAGACCTGGGAGTGTTGGGTAACAGCCAGCTGAACATGAGCCAGCAGTGTGTTCAGGCAACAAAGAAGACCAACAGCATCATGGCCTAAATCTGTAATAGTGTGGCCAGCAGGAGTAGGGAAGTGATTGTGCCCCTGTACTCAGCACTGGTAAGGCTTCACCTTGAGTACTGTGTTCAGTTTTGGGCCCCTCCCTACAAGAAGTACATGGAGGTGTGTGAGGAGCTGCACTATAGGTTTGTCTCAAAGATTGCTTGCAAGGACGGCCACAAGACCACCGGGTTCTGGAAACTCTGACTTGTAAAGTCGCCCTGCCCATAAGGCAATCTTTGAGCCATGGCATGATGTGAGGAACTGGAATATAGATTGTCTCAAAGATTGTTTGCAAGGATGGTCACAAGACCACTGGGTTCTGGAAACCACGACTTGTGAAGACACCCTGCCCACGAGGGGTCTTCTGCCCGGACATGTCCCTGACCCAAGTGCTGGGGGGGCACAAAGAGACGTGCCATTGCTATGGAAACCACAGCCCTCAAAGGGGTATTTAAGGGGGACCTGCATGGGCAAGGCCAGGAGGGAGAAAGAGAGAGAGAAAGAGAGAGACAGAGAGGACAACTGCCTGACTGCCTAACCCCACCATGCCCCGCTGCACCACCACTGGAACAAGCAACTGAGACCTCCTCACCCCCCCTTCACTGTCGCCTCTCCGCTGGACCTGTGGTGGTGACTATTCTGGCTGCCCTATCCCGACTCCTTGATTGATTTCCATCTTTCGTTCTGTTCTGTCCTATCGCTACCCTCCTTATTCTTTTTGTAATAAATGGTGTTCCGGGAGTACGGCATTTGACCTCGTTTGTGTCTTAATCTTGCTCTTGGGATCATATCGAAACCTTTCGAATCGGGACATTTGAATGATCCCGACATCGGATCGGGACAAGGTGCTGGAGCGTGTCCAAAGAAGGGCAATGAAGCTGGTGAAGTGTCTGGAGACCCAGTCTTATGAGGAGCGGCTGAGGGAACTGGGATTGTTTAGTCTGGAGAAGGCTGAGGGGAGACTTTATTGCTTTCTACGACTACCTGAAAGGAGGTTATAGTGAGGTGAATGTTAGTCTCTTCTAGCAAACAAGTGATAGGACAAGAGGGAACAGCCTTAAGTTGTGCCAGGGGAGGTTAGATTGGATATTAGGAAAAAAAAATCTTCACTGAAAGAGTAGTCAAGTATTGTAACAGGCTGCCCAGGGGAGTGGTGGAGTCACCATCCCTGGAGGTATTAAAAGGATGTGTTGATGTGGTACTTGAGGACATGCTTTAGTGGTGAACTTGGCAATGCTAGCTTTACGGTTGGACTAGATGATCGTAATGGTCTTTTCCAACCAAACTATTGTATGATTCTATGAATTAAAGAAAATGGAGACAGACTCTGCTGTGCCCAGGGACAGGTCAAAAATTCAGTGGAGCCAAATTAAAATAATTAATTAATTAAATAAATCTACCTGCCCAGTCATAGAATAAGAGATCACAGGGGTAACAATGTGTAATGTGAGGAACTGTGTCAGCCTGAAAGGTTAATAATCACAATTAGTGGTCTATAGTGGGGGAATAAATTATTTGGCAGGCTGTCACAGTCACTGACAGCTTCATGAGCTGGGGAAATCCAGCTCTCCTCTGTCAGGCTTTCCATATATTCCAATCTTGTACAACATTTGGAGTCCTTGTGGCCTTAAGACTTCTGTGACACCCATGTCATGGCTTCAGGATGGCTGGAAGATTGAGGAAGGATAATGGAAGAATCCATATTCAGATGCATCATGAACTACCGTTATTGCTAAGTCCTGCTAGGGAGCTTAGCTCTCTTTCTGAGCAAAGATAACCCAGAAGTAACCTAAGTGTAAACTCCTTTTCCCCTTCTTGTTCCCCTGTTTAAGCTATGTTCAACACCCGTGCTTCTTCCTCAGGTCTCCTGTTGCTTTCCAGAGCTCTATTGTCACAGGTTGTGTGCTTGAGAAATGTTAAGTTTTTTCTGTGCAAAAGTACAGTCCATGGTATTGTTGCATACTTAAAGTGACAGAGTCCTGAATGATTTGATCACAAACCATTTTTTTCCAGATGACCTCTTCTGATTCAGTGGGCAGAATGGGTAACAATTGTTTATTGAAGAGTTTATAAAAATTTGGTTTTATTTTCAGTGCTTAGCATATAATTCATGTACATTATTCAAACACTGCTGTGGAAACAGCGTTACTAGCATTTATGTTGTTTGTTTTTTTTTTTTCTATGCCATTGATCATAAGTACTTGATGCTTTCATGAACATGTTAAGTATCTTTTTATTTAGCAGTCTCATTTTAAAGATATTTACCCTTTTTCAATAAGAAATAAAAGAGATTTGAAAAAAAAAACAAACAAAAAACCCTGTGAAAATTAGAGATAATTCAGATTAGATTTTTCAAAGCACTTAGCTATATGCAATATTTGTGCGTTAAAAGGAAACATTCTGTAATAGTAACATTTACTGGTTCTGAAAATCAGACTTCACATTGTTAAACAACCTAGAAAACAAGGAAAATAGTATCAATAAATGACTATGAAAGATATGATTTAAGTGGCTTGTATGGAAATGGGTCACTATGGAAAAATCAAGGACAAAGTCAAATCCAGGGATAGAAATCAAATTCATTCGGTACATGAGACCACCTCCTGAGACCACCTGTTCTTTGCCTGCAATTCCCTGTAATATTCTAAAAAAAATTGCTTCATTAAGAAAAATTCCTACAAACAAAAAAAGTTCAGTTAAAAATGGATCACAAAATTTTCAGATTCCTATGTCACAGATCTCTAAAGTTCATCCATCTGCAACTAAATTTAATCCTGCAAGTTCTATCTGAATACAACATAATTTATCATTTTAAGTCATGAATTCCTGAAGGGCATTTTATATTGGGCTGTTTTGCTTATTCCGTATGAGCACTGGCATCAGTTTCTTTAATATGCAACCATTTATTAAAATGTCATTTGTCATTCATCTCAATATTATTTCCAAGACACTTGGATATTTTCTCTAGTGACTCTGATTTAAAGATGTTTATTCCAAAGAGCCATTAGCATAAGTCTTGGTTACTAATGGGCTGGAAATTCTACTTCATCATTTCATGCTTTACAAGAATATCACCCAGCTTCTTTTTAAGTACATGTTAGAAGCATTTTTTAGAATCTTCCCATTGCTGCATGATTTAAAAGTTGGTTTTGTTTGTTTATTTAATAAATTTTATAGCTCTTTTTTTAATTGATAAGTTGTAGGATCTTTTATTCTTAATAGTCTTTAAAAATCCATTTTTACTGACAGTTGTAACTATTACGAGGAGGTTTTTTTAATCTTCATATATCCACTTCCTATATTTTATAATATCTAAATAAAAAGTAAAAAAAAAAAAAAATTAAAAAAATAAAATAAATTTACTGATAACTATTTTAGTGGAACAAATCGGCTTTCTACATGAATCATAATAGTTTTAACCAACATTGTGTATTTACTTAATTATGGAACTATATTTTTTAACTTTCTACTTAGCTCTCTGTAAAGTTTTCCTTGTTTTCATTCAAAATTTTATCTCTTCTTCATTTTTATTTTCTTCCCAATAACTCTCTTTAGCACTAGGAAATTATTCTTTTAGGACCACCACAAATATTATTGTTTGTGGCTATTTGCCTGTATAAACTTCCCAAAATATCAGTTTTGAATACAATTAATACAATACTAATAATAAAACCACAGCTATGTTGAAAATCTAATTCTTTCTTCTGTAGTTCTTAGAACAAGTATTTGTTTAAGTTACATGTTGCAAATACAGTTCTAATTTAGGTGAGAAAGGGAATACAGAATGCCTAGGAATTATGCTATGTAAACCTGTTAAACAGCTTTCTGGAGAAAAGGAATTAAGTTTAGAAGTAAAAGACATACCTCCTGGAAATTGCATCCCAGAAGGGGCTTTTTTTTAATAGCCTATTCCTATAATTTTCAGTTTTCAACAGGGGATATGGATATGCTCGTATACTCAGAGAGTCATGTTCTCATAAGAATCAGTATTTTCAGTTTTAGATTATTGTTTGAATAATTAAATATATTTATATTTATATTAATATTACATATTTTATAACATTACATTTTAACCCATTGATTACTGACAGCTTTGCTCAAGTTATTATGCCTAGTAAAGCTTGCATAATTGCAAACTGTATCAAGCGTAAAATATATATTGAGATTAATTGTCTTTTATTTTTGGATGGGAAAAGGTTAAAATTGTAGTGTCAAATCTAAGGGAGTTATTAGGAAATTCTGCTGGGAATTTGACACAAATCGTTAATGAATCTAGCAACAACTGTCACAGTATCTTGCACTTAAGGATTTGGGATATTATATTTCTATGCCATCTTTATATTCTTTCAAGTATCAACTAACCTGGCTTCACAATGACACTTTTATAGATACGATACCATTTGATATGCATATTTTCTTTCAGCAGTGTTAGGTTAAGCAGTATGCTAAACTCCAGCCTCCTGGAGTTCCTGTTCATTGTTCATGCCTTCAGCCACTTCTTATATTCACCTGCAGAACAATTTGTGTGAGTGTGCACTAGGATGGGGAACTGATCCTGCTGGAAAAAAGTTGTTTTTTCTTTTGCTGAGTTCCTTTCTAAATGCATCTGCTACCCATTTAGATTCACCATACGACCCCATAAATGCTTAAGGCTAGTATGGAGACAGAAATGAGTGTTAGTGTGGGATAGGAAATGGGTCATGAATTTCTGAAATTGGCTTTAGAAGCATTAATGTGGAACATTTAATATAGCCTGAGTGGATTATCAGGTCTATACAAAAGCAAACAGGATGTTGTGACAGTTTATGGAGCAAAAGGGAGTTCAAGAGAGATACTGGAAGGATAAATGAGGGGGAGAAAGGAAAATAAAACAAGTTCATGCAAATGGTTCAACCTTAACATTTAAACACTAATTACAAGTCTGTGTCTAACTTTTTTAAGGGTCTCACTTTTATTTTTTTTTTTATTTTAAAAATCCCTTTGTATGTAGAGGTGGTAGAGACATAGACCTGGGGGGCAGCAATGTCCTGACAGCTATTCTAAGGAACAGACAATGGTTACAGAATATGTGCCAAGACACATTTCAGAATTTTGCCCATGATGCTGTTCAATGTAAACCACAAAAACACACCTCTATATCAGACCCTAGCGATCTTTCTCACCCACTGTGGCCCTTTCCCTCTGCCTTGCCTCCCCAGCCATAGGCTACAAGGGAAGGGTCATACAGTCTTTCTGACTTAGTGATGCTTAAATGATGTTTTGCAAGGCTGAAATATTTCTACGGGATGTGCTCTTCTCCTTCCTGTTCCCAAAATTTGTGGATAGGAAAATCATCAAGATATGTGTCTGAAGCCTCCTGAACAAAAGAGGTCTGGTTCCCTACATTCCTATGTGCAAATACAATCTATTAGGCAAGTGTACAGGTGAGTGGTGGAAGCACTGTCCCCTGCTTCTCTGACCAGATTTTAAAATAAACCAAAAATAAATTCCTTTATCTTTTGCATCATTACAAGACATATGATCTGTTAAGTCAGAAAGAACTTGTGGAAAAAAAAAAAAAAGACAAATCCTAATGATTTTGAAGGTAAAGATGAAAATGTCTGAAGCCTGCTGCACTGTTAGAGTATTTGTTTTGAACAATACCATATGTATGTGTACATATGCATGCATGTGTAGATTAATATTTGCCTGTGTGTTAGCAGGTAAAGTGTTGTTAAGGCTTTGTGTGCTTCATAACTCAGTGTGCAGAGTATACAATTTATACATGGAACATTTATTTCATCCTTGCTCCTTGCATTTCATTTCCTGCAGCTTCAGTGAATGTAACAACAAGAAAACTGCTGAACTGCCAGAGAAAAATCATGTCAGATTTTATAAGCAAAGGTTGGGGTTGTTCAGTGCTGGCTGAAAAAACTTTAAGGAGAAAAAAGGTCAGTAGAACATGTTCATATATTGTACATAAAGCTGCCAGTACTATTTCTTTTTATAGGTATTTCTGCCATATATCACATTTTTAACTTTAGAATTCTATTTTTTTTTTTTTATAAAATTAAAGGCCAATGATAGCCAAGCAATATTAATTCATGTGAAATCCAAGGTAAGATAAACACTAATTTCTTTTTTCCTTTTGAGTCATGTAATACTTAATGATTAAATAACTATGAAGCATTATTAAACATATGTATGTTTGAGATTCAACTTAAATTCTTAGTGCAAATTTCAGCTTTATGTAATTTATGTACAGCTAAAATTTGTAAATTTTCTATTTACTTTCTGTGGTAGGTTTTATTATCCCTTTTACATAAAGGGAAATAAAATTTGAGAGAAATTACTTTAAATGGTCATTTTGCTAGTAGTGGTCAGAGGTAGGAGTGAAATGCCTTGGAAACTTTTTTCTGGATTTAAAAAAGTGTAGTCCTCCAGCCCCATGTTCTTTCAGGTGCACATATGGCAGAGGTTTGTGTAGGCAAGTGTCTGGGACACTGCTTGCAAAATAACATGTGCATTTGCAAGCTCATGGACACAAACTCATTAGTATATCCTGGACACTGCTCAAGAAATTTGAGGTTGTCCAATCTGGAGATCAGAATGCTCTGGGCTGACCTTAATGCAGCCTTTTAGTGCTTAAAGAAGGCCTACAGGAAAGACAGAGACAAACTTTTTAGCTGGGCCTGCAGCGATGGGACAGGAGTAATGGTTTTAAACTAGAAAGGGAGTAGATTTAGACTAGACAGAAGGAAGAAAGTTTTTACAATGAGGGTGGTCAAACACTGGAACAGCTTGCCCAGAGAGGTAACCAGCCCCATACCTGGAAACATTCGAGGTCAGGCTGGATGGGGCTCTGAGCTTTCACCCTGAGCATCCCAGGACTGATTTCTCTGCTCAGACATCGAGGCCCACTGGCTAGCACATGAATCCAGGCTTTCTCAGGTAAACATAGCGGAATTCATTGGAAAGGGTATGTAGTACACAACTCAGTGTACATATGTGTTGGTTTTGTGTGTGTGTGTGGGGGAGCCATTTTTTTTGGTAGTGGGGAAAGGGCCACCTTCTGAGAGTGAAAAGCTCCCCTGGCTCCAAATCAGAGACCCTCCCAGCCCAGGCTGAGCCAATGGGCGCTAGAGAAATGCCTCTGCAAATCCGTATTTGTGAGGGGAGGGACTGTCCTGAAAACAAGAAGGTGTGGTACCTAAAGGAGACGCCATTGACCTAACAAAAGACTACCATTGTCTAAAACAAAGGACAGACAGACAGAGAGAGAGCTTCATTGCCAGAAGAAAAAGACAGAGACCCACACTCAGTTCACTTGATGGAGTAGAAGGCAAAGCAGGTTTTGCAGCCCATGGAGATTCAACAGCAGAGCAAAGACCCACGTATAGGCCATGGAGGATTCCACTCTGGAGAAGAGAAGTTGAGCCTGAGGGCAAGTGTGATGGAATTGTGACCTCGAGAGTCGCTTGCTGCCAGAGTAGGGGTGGACTCCCAGAGTGGGAGGTGAGTCTGTAGCCCGTGGATGTCCCCATGCCAGAGCCGGGAGCTGAGCCTGAAGATGTCCATGACTCCATGGGAAACTTGCTTTGGAACATCTTGTTCCTGGACTTTCATGCTGGGAAGAGCTGCAGAGGTGAACTGACTGAAGTCCCACTCCCTGTCCCCTGTGCCACTGGCGGGGGGAAGGTAGAGAAATCGGGAGCAAAATGATTTGATCTCAGGAAGAAGGGAGGGGTGGGGGGGTGTTGTAAGATGTGGTTATGTCTACTCAGATGATTTGCAATGAATTAAATTGATTTTTCTTTCCTAAGTTTGAGTCTGTTTTGCCTGTGACCATAACTGGTGAGTGAGCCGTCCCTGTCCTTCATTCCTAATCCTGTGTCCACTTTGTTGTGTTTCCCATCCCATCTCACTGTTTTGGGGGTGTGAATGCAGGACTACATGGTCCCACTGTGGGTCAAACCACCACAATATAATACACAATGATGCTATATTCTTTGGCATTGTGTATCCTTGTTACTTACTAAAGTTTACTTCACTTTGCTTTACTTTACTTGCATGGTAAACAGCTTTGTACGACGCTGTAATGGCAGGCCCTTGGATTGTGAGCTCATACAAGACAGGAAGCTGTGACTTGTCTCCACATAGTTGAAATTTCACACTCCAAATGTATGTTACTTTCATATGCTTTGTATTTGTACATTTGATTGGAAAAGGAGTGCATTGTGACAGTATGACACCTTTACACTGCCAAATTGGCAGTTATTTTTCAATCTCATGTTAATTATTAATCTCTCTTAAAGAAGATAAATTGACTCCTGCTGTTTTAACGTGTCTCCTACTGGTGCCTGCTGGAGTTGTGTGAGGTGTTTATTAACACAGAAGCTTTGGAAGCTGTGGAAAATTAACAAAAAAATTTAGCTGAAATAATAAAGTAGCAAAGCAACTACCCAGCTGGACTAATATGAAACTGTGCCAAAACATTGAAGAGGAAATGGTAAATTTCATTTAAACTACAATTCACCAAAGTGACACTAACGCTAATGTTTAATGCTAATGTAAATCAGTCAAAGGGTGCATTTGAAGCCAGGGGCAAAGCAGGCTCTAGGAACCTCAGTCCCCTTTTGGAGCTCATCTTTGCTCAATGGATGGTTGAACTGGATGGGTATCTGTCTGTCTGATGTGAAATATACCTAGAAACATTTGCAGATCAGTACTCTGGGCAGACTTGGCAGAACCTTAACCTAACAAGCTTGATAGCCTTTCTGAGCCTGAATGTATCAAAATACATACTCAAATACCTCCAGAAAGTCATACCTGCCAGTGTGTGAGTCTAGACTCCTATCAAAAATGTCCCACTATACATGAGTACTAAGTCGACAAGCAGGAACCTGAGGTAGATCACTCAAATGAAAATGTCCTGATTGCTTTCTAGATATTGCTCCAGATTCCTACTAGTTCTGGTTTGGCATTGGACATGGAACTACTTACATCACATTTTCAGTTTGATATTTATAGCTATTAAACTGTTTGAAGATCTTTTAATATAAAAGGCAAAATTGAATTCTTCAAGATTTTGAAATATTTAGAAGATATCATTTCATAGCATGCATGAAAAAGCCTCCTGGTTGGTTTATTTTAGGTTTTTTTTTTTTGCTTGGGGTTGGGTTTTTTTTTTTTGCTTTTTGGGTATTTGGTTTGGTGTGTGTGTTTTGGTTTTTTTTCTGTGTTTTTTTAATTTTTTTTTCCTTCAAAGTATTTTTACATTTTTTATTTAGTTTTGTTTGCCAAGTATTGTGGTACTCATCTGCTCAGAAAAAAAAGTAAAATGGTTTATTGAAAAATAAAATCTGCAGACAGAGTTCCACATTCCATTGCCCTAGTCCTTTAATATAATATCCAATTGAAGTTTATCTATGGAGATTGACCAAAGAAGCAAGAATCAACAACTAGCGTAACTACAGCATCTCTCAGATTGCATGGTATCTTCTCTTATTTTTTGTGGATCAAGATATATTTGACTAAGTGGAGAGAAGTTAACATCAGAAATGTCTCTGCCTGCCACAAATTACCAATTTATCAGACAAAGGAGCTAATTTACACTTTAAAATGAGACAGAAATTCTTGTTTCAGCTTTCAGAAGTTATTGGTCTTTGTTTGAATACATTAAAAAACAAACAAAAAATCATAGCCTGAAATATAGCAGCAAGGAACAAGCAACAAAGAAACCTTTTAATAGGAAGAGTCTTCATTGATTGTTAGATACAGTGTGCTAAATTTTAGTTTTGGTGTAGTTCCATAGATTTCACTGAAGCTGAATATAGGAGGGCTTGAGTCTCCAAATATCATGGTTATTGCTGAAGTCTTCATTCACTTAGTTTTGACATGTATCCCTTTTTATTGAAATGAAATCAAAATTTTATACTGGCATCAAGAAATCATTGTTATAACTGGAAATGCAGTATAAAAAATAAGTAATTAACTTTTACAATTTCTTTATCAGGTAGGCAGATAAGCACCACTACTCTTATTTGGAAGATGGAAAAATATAGGCTGACTCAAACACCAGATTACACAACAGTTTGGTGTGATCTGGGTATAAGCTCAGAATCTCAAACTCAAACTTGTGCTCATAAATCCCAGATCACACTTAAAAAAAAAAATAAAAAAAAAAAAAAATCCTTACACATTTCATTTCAAGGGTCTGTAGACTGCATGATTCGAACATATGTAAAATATAGTTTTGAATGTGCGATACAAACCTACACATTTATTAGCACATATTGGTGACTGAAAACTGAGTGATTTATACTATTACTTTTTCTAAAATACTGTGGTAACACTTTGGCATGTAATGGTGGACTTGTGTGAAATGAAAGCCCACATTTACACTAATAAATAAAATAGTGCCCAGGAATTTTCACAGGCATCAGGATAAGATTGTCTGTGTTAAACTGTTAAATTATCTTAATATACGTATGTTATATTATATTAAAACTGTTACTAATGCTTTGTATATGCCATTTAGCAATCTCTTGGACAATTGCTAGTCACAGTTCAGGATGTGAAATATACTAGGGACTTTTCCTGCTCTGAGGTTTGCAAGCAGTCATCCTACTTCGGAGATCTGTGGAACATAGTACTTTGATCTAGACCATCCTGACCCTGTTAGCCAAAGACCTTAGTAAAATTAATTGGCACCTCTTAATTTCTTCTATAGGTACCTCTACTTGTCTAAATCCAAAATTATGATCCAGAATATGCCACTGCTTGTACTCTAGAGGTTCCTTCTTTTCTGACATGAATTTTTTTCTGTCACTGAGGACATCTCAGATTTCAGGACATCTACATTCAAGTTAGAAATTGCTTTATTCATGGTGTGAAAATGACTCATACAGTTCTGAGGAGAGAAATGCTTTTCAATTTTTTTCTTTTTTTTTTTTCTTTTTGTCTCAAGTGACTTGAAAAGATGAGATAATTTATAATGAGTTTGTTTTCCCTTTTTCTTTCCCATAAATACAACATTTTTTTTTTTTTTTTTTTTTTTTTTTTTAAGTGAAAGGAGTGTCTTGAATGCTTCCTAAAAGCCAGATTTGGAAAACAAATTATTGAGTACTTACTTGCACAAGAACTCCCATGACAGATCAAAGAAATCAGCCTAAGTTACTTAGTCAAGTGCTGAATATTAAGTGACTACAAGGAGACTTAAGTATATGATTAAATGGTTCCCTAGGAAGCCTAATTTTGTTACGGGAATAAGAGCAATATCTTAGTGTTTTAAGGAGTGAGATCTAGGAGCTAATCTACCAAATGGAAAAAGAAAAAAAAAAAAATTAAAGAGTTAGAATTTGTCTTTCCTCTGTAAAAACAAACAAACAAACAAACCAACAAACCAGAAATTGTCTTTTCTGTAACAGCTGTTAAAAGCGTATATTGAAGAAGGGGGTAGGGGCTGACTTTAAGTACAATTCTAATAAAAATGTCACCATGTCACCAGGTACATTTTCATTCGCAAATGAAGTTCTGTTTGCACTAAACTTCTTGGTAATCATCAGGAATAAATATGTTATATGCCAGTTAAAATACTCGTGTACTTCTTTAATTCTTTTGCCTTCAGCAAAAGCACAAGAGAAGGTAGAATTTCTGACTGTTAAAGAAAACCGACAATTTTTGTGTAGGCAAAATGAGAACTGACTGATTTCTGACATCGGGAATTTTTCTGATAATGCAGAGGAATCAGATTTGCCAAGTGAAAAGAAACACTTTATTGCACAGTAATTTGTCAGTTTATTTAGGTCTATACTGAAAACATATCAGCTGATGTATAATTTAAAAGCATACAGATGATTTCTGACAATATGGTCTGAATTTTGCAGAATATTTGTTGATAGATTTTGATCTTAAAATCTCAGTACTTAGGTTAGAATACAGGTTATGGAGATTATGGTGCATCTATCACTAGAAATTTTTTTTTTTAATTATTATTTTTTTTCTCCTAAGGTAAAGGAACATCTGTTAAGGATGTACTAAAGCCATTTGGTACTGCTTTCACACAGAGGGAAGCACTACATGACTTCTTCAAGTTTCTCAAAATATTATGTTTCCTTTAACTCTATATGTCAGTGAACTAAACTATAAGTTTACCTTGTTATTACCATGGGTTCTATTTAGCAGATTCTAAAAGGTACCACATAAATGCGCGGCAATATCAATAAACAGTAGCAAAAAGCAATTGGACAAATTGAAGGGGAGCAAAGGTCTTCAGACTGATTCAACATTACAGAAACCAAATTTGAAAGTGACAGTTCACCTTTTCTTCTTAGCCATTATGCACTAATCTGTCAGTTTTGCTCAGCTGAGTCCTGACACAGCACACTGCAAAACTTAATTTTTTGTGGCACCAACATTGAAGTAAATTTAGCTGTTACTGTTTTCCATGTACAACTTTTCACATAGCTCTATGGGGAGCTATGTAGTTGTAACCAGATATGATTTATGATGCTGTAGGAAAATAAGAAATATTAGTAGAGTTAATAAATGAATCTGTCAAAAGGTGACTGTCACACATCCTAGTAATTCCTAGTGGTTACCCAGTAATTATTTATGATGTATTCATTAGGTACCCATTCTAAGCTTTGACTAGGGACAGGCAGGCTGGTTAAGAAAACAAGAGCATATCATTTTGGTACTTGCAACCCCTTCTGTATAAGGGTTTACAATATGTATTTTTCTGTAGTAAGGGATTTTTTGCAAATTCTGCAAAAAAATATTGTATGCAGAAGGAAAGGTTTTGTTTAGCTTAAACAAAAATGCCTACTTATATCTTCTTTTTGTTGTCTGTATTCTTTTTGCCTTCCTTTCAAAAGAATATACCTTAGCAGATGAAACCAATTTTCTAATATTTTGGCAAGATAAAGGAAATAAAAGCAATACCTTTAACAAACCAAGTCAGCACTCATTTCCCAGGTCTTGGAAAACCAATTAGGGACTCTATTGGACCAGTTTTTCTCTAGCAGCAAGATTTCTACTGAAGTTTTATTTTCCACCATTACTGTTCTTTTCTTTCTTTGGTTTCATCTTGTTTTGTCCTGAGGATGCAAGCTCAGACTTCAATAGCAACTACAACATCAGCAACTGTTGCCATCTCATCTTCTTTCAGGAGAAAGAACTCATATCCTTAATGTTAAATACAATTTTAAAACTGTTAAAAGGAAATGTCCTTAGAAACAAAAGGGAAACAAGGCCAAGAAAATACAGAAAAACTTATTAACATTTTCCTTTTCAAGAACTTAAATTGCTTTGTTTTAGAAGTTTCTTTCTGATTTCTCCGTCTCTTTTAGGAGAACTAAAAGGCTTTTTGATTATAATTTTTTTGCCATGGGATGAAGGATGACATCATAAGTCTAGACTTGAAATGTCACTGCCCTTCCACTGTCTGGTGTAGCACAATAACAAAATCACGTCAACAGCTCTGACTGTCTGAACTTCATCAGAATGGTGACCCTTCATATATATATATCTTTCAAGTTTATACTCTTTCAAACTATTTTTTAAAAAATCTCTTTTCAAAATATTGGAAAAGCCATAAGTATCGTAAACTAAACCTTAAGTGTTTATGACATGCCCTTGAGGTCACTCTCCTTGTCTTTGCCCACACAAACATACATTTCTATGTACATATCTGTATGTATATGTATATATATATATCCCTGAAAAAATGTATAATACTTTCTACTAGGGCTTGAGATTTAAACAGAAGTGGCAGTTATGCTTTCCTCTGGAGCTTAACCTACAGCAGGAGACACAGAATCCCTAATACTGTGTAATAATAGTTATATTCCCTGTGCTCAAACTGCTGAGGCGAGTGCTCTCGGATAGCAGGGTCATGCCATCTGTTCTCAATGGTATCAGTAGCGGTTTACAGAAATAAGTTTGTGTATGTTAGAAACGACCATAAAGTGTTATAAACTCTTCCTGGTATATTTTGACTCCTACACAATCCCTAGTGGCATGATGCTGGTAATATACAGCGTTGTATTCTCAAGGACTGAATAGTAACTCTAGAAATAGGGGAGAAAAAAATCAGTCAGGAAAGCTCTAATGAAAATTGATTGGAAAGGCTGGAGGATAGAGATATAGCATATCCGTTCAGCAGGAAACCTAGTTGCAGTCATCTTTTTTTCCCCTTTTTCATCTAACTTATAGGCTAGAAACAAAGATAAACCCAGATATCTGAATCCAGCAGAAAACTAATACTGTATTTATTGTGCCAAATTTTCTGCTGGTATATCTTAATACAGCTCAATTGACTTTAATGGAGCTTGGCCATCTTTCACCAGCCAGGAATTTGGTCTATTGTAGTAGGAAATGTTCTCAATGAATTTGCTGGATGCTTTCAGTTACATTCTTTTCTATTACTGGAATTGACTTATACCTTTATGAATATTTGGAAAAGATTTTGAGGTAAAGGGCTGAAAATTCTCTGATTAGTCTCACAAAAGAGAGACATTTCCTTTAAAATAAAATTGTTTGGATATTTTAAAATCATGTTAAATTAAAATTACTTGTTGGCCAGTATTTTAAAAAGTGTTTTAATGCTTTTAAATTATGCTCTTTCATTCAAAATGAAATTGCAAATTTACCTGTCTCAAATGGAAGTCTGACAATATCTTTAATGTCTAGATATATTGTGTATGACTGTCTAGGTGATGTGAAATGATACTGCACATAGTTCTTCTGTAATAAAGCCACATAATAGTAAATCCCAGACCAGATAAAAGGCAAAGAACTGCAGAATACACTGTGCCACTGTAAGATTACAAAACCATCCTTAAGAAAAACACTCCTTAAATGTGTAAAAGCCATCAAGGGGGTTGAATGGATTAAAATTATTATAATGCTTCACTTTTTTGGATACTTACAAAAAATAGTCTACTTCTTTGACTTTTGTAAGTTTTAAAAAGAAAAAAAAAAATACTTGAATGTGTTTTGGGGTAGAAGAACATATTCCCAAGTAGATGGACAGTACATGTATAAGAGAGATCTCTAGCTGTGGAATATTGATAAGGAACTAAAAATACTCTGGTAGATGGAGTAGACTGTATCAATAAGTTTGAACAAAAGAGGTTGAGTGAGTGCATCCAGTTTTGAAAATGCCAAAACTGCAGTTTTATATTGTATTTTCAAATGGAGAGGAAAAAAGGGATTATTATGTACTTAACCACTAAATTTTGTGTATTTGTGGAAAATAGACTGTGTCTGGTTCTTGATTTAGCTGACAAGATACTCAATAGATGAACTTTTTTTTTTTTTCCCCCCCCTATATGCAACACTGGGGTTTAACAGTAGGAGTAGTTACAGCGTTGACAACTCTTGTCAAGTCTGGGGTGGATTTTGTGCTTAAGCACGATGTGAAGCATTCAAAGATTTTTAAAGAAAACAAAGAGTTGAATGAAGAAACAGCTCATTAGTGTATCTACACAGTTTAGGCAGTTCTCAGATAGTCAGCAGTTGAAAGTGAGGTTTCAGGACTGTTGTTTTTGACATAAATGCTCTTCAATTATTAGTTGTTTATTTTCCCTGAATCAAGATATTTTCCAAGTTTTTGGCTGGGTATAGTGGGGGAACTGCTGTCTATCTTGGAACTAAGGCCTTCTTGGCTGACTGGCTTTCCTCAGATGTTAAGATCTGCCTCAGATGTTAAAAAGAAGAAAATGTACTTTCATCTCATTTGTAATTGGACATCCAAAAAGCTTAATCTTAAAGTAAGGAAGTCTTCAAAACTTAAAACAAAAAGTCAAAGCATGTAAATAGCTCTCAAAGCCTGCCACTTCAAGTAAAAGGAGGTAAAAGTAATAGAAATTGGAGGGAATAGGAGTACAGATATTTTGTTATTCAGAAACTAGAAAAGGGTGATTACATTACATTGCTATATGGGAAAGTCAAGTTCATTGCGGAGGACAATAAAGGAAGTAGAAAAGGCTTTGAGGAAGTGTAAGACAGAAGACTGGAAGGAGAATTTGTGCTGACAGATGTGATTAAGGCTAAAATAATGACACCTCTGTAATATCAAATTGCATGGTGGAAAAGAGGAAAAGTATCCGTGATTGAGCAGTAAATTTTGTTTTAGCAGAAAAAAAAGTTACTATTGTGAAGAGATTGTTTACTGTCAGATTGTCTGGCATTTTTTTATGTATGACAGAGTCAACTTCAGCATTTGAATCAAATGAAAGAAGAATTTATTTTGCAGAGTTAAATTTATTGAGAATATTCACTAAATTTGAGGGTTTTTTGGAAAGGTATATAAACTAAATATGGTTTCCTGTAGAGATGCTGTAATACCTAACGACAGCTAAACATCATGATGACTGGCATGTTAGAAAAGTTGGAGATAAATGGTTTTCTGTAGGGATGAACAAACTATTAGTTAAGCACAAGAATATTGAGAGAGTGCATCTACATTAATGTTCAAGCAGGAATGTGCTTTTTAAGAGAACTTTCTTGGATCCCCCTTTCCTCAAGGTTTAGCATCTAGTGTCCCCTCTTCCTTCTCCCTGGTTCATGCTGTGAAAAGGACTCAGAGCTCATGAACGATATTTATCTTGGAGGGACTTAAATCAGAAGATGTACTAGAGGACCACATGTACTTGAGTGCGCACTCCCCAGACCAGACTAAAGCTATGCCAAAATAACTTCCCCTCATCATTAGCTGTTTCACTCTACAGATTCACTCCTGTTTGGCTGTACTACTTGTTAATGTAGACCACACTCGACCACTAGCCTCATAATGTGCCATATGCTTCTCTTTCACCACCCAGAAATGGATGCAACATTATTTATATGGATCAGAGAAAGAAGAAGAGAGTAAATCATGATAAAATCATTCAGTTCTAAATGTTTCATGCTAACAAAAATATTTACATTGAATGAAGACTCGTTGTAATATGAAAACACATTTAAATGTGGTCTTGTATCTAGAGACCTTTTCTTCATGCAGCAAAAGCAGGTCTTTTATAAGTCCTAGCAAACATCTATAGGTATACACATACATAATATTATATAAACACAAGAACATATTCAAGGTTCTGTAATATGGTACTAATGCCAAATTATAACAAAATTTAAAATTAATTAGATGGTTAGCAAAATGCACTGAAGAATTTTTCTTTTTTATTCAGTGCAGCAGAAATACTGGCTGCGCAGTGCTGTGTATGATTTATTTATAGGCTGCTAATGAAGACATAACTAATCATCATAATTAATTGGTATTTTTTTGCTTTGGGGCCTAATCACAGAAATTTTCATATGTTGGCTCAAACTGATCTTAGCTGTGAGGCAAAAATTCACAAAAAACTTGATTTTTCTTTGTTTAAGTTTGCTTTTCCATTGAGCTTAACTACTGTGTGGTGACTATAACTTAACCCACAAAACCCAGCATATGTTGAAGTGCAGTGAAAATGACCTATGAGAGGATGATTTGCAGGAGTAGCATTACATTCCAACCATTTCATATTTGCTGTGGGAATTTGCTTAATTCAAGCTTAATTTTAACCCTGTTTAATCAGTGTCACATCAGTAAAATAATCCAGTAATTTTTGTAACAATCTCCACGATTTCCTGATATTTCTTAGTGTTTTGTATCCTAAACTCCTGTATATGAAAAAAATATAAAATTTTGCACAGCTCTGTAAATGTGCTGCTTCACTTATACTTGTATGTTCCTGCAATTGTATACATTTCCCATCATTTTACTAGTAGTCAATAGATATATTAGATAGGTAAAAGTCCGGTTTCATTTTACTTGCTGAAACTAAAGTGCCTTTTATTTTCTATGAGGACAATTCTCCATGAGTATTATAGAATAAAATTCTGTTCTGTATTTTAAATAAACATGTATATATAAATGCATTTAGTGCAATATGGAAATGTAGATACACTCTTTGGCTCGCAAATATAACTACTTCCTATTAAATCTTTCAAATATATCAGGGGCATATACCATTTCATGCCCATGAAATGAATGCTTCCACCTTCCTGTGTCATAAACAATTTAGTTTTTATAGACCTTTATTACATCAACATCACTTTCATTTTTGGCTAATGTAGTTGTTCCAAAAATAAGTGCAATTATCATCTTCCATCTTGCCAGGTATTGGCTACTAGGCAAGGGGAACTGTGTGCTCTTTGTGAATGTGCATTATAACAGAGAAAATAATAAACTACATTGCATTGTTTGTTTGCTTTTTAATCTAAACTCCTGTATCTTCTATTAAATATACTAACCTGTACTGGTGCTACAAGTGAGATGTTAACAAAGTAGTTGTGCTAGATTTTTTGCCTGATGTTTACCCCTCAACCTTTGTCAGTTTTTATTTTCTACACATTCGATAAATATAAATTTTATTTAACAGTTTCTCAAGATATATCTCACAACTCCATTACATTAATGGAACTGAATTTTCAGGGATTTTCATTGTCTTGGGACATTAAATTATATTTTCCCAAGTGTTTGTGATTGGCATGAGTTGTTTGGAAACATTCTTGATAGTTGTAAAAGACACTTTGACCTGTTTTGAATTTTCATTAATACATTATCCAAAGCAGCACACTGTGTAAGAAATCTGCCAGAAAATCCTGTGTAAGGAATTCTGGAAACTGAACTGAAGACACATGCATCCCAAAGCACTGACTTTATCAACCGAATGAAAGAAGAATCTCCATTAGTCATTTGTTCTAGTAGCAGCAATTCTTATGAACCATTTCTAGGCTTCCAGATGAGGCAAAGGCCATTAAATACTTCCCCTACTTCCAGTAATGTGCTTGTACTCAAACAAACCAATACAAAGGTGTTCCAGTGCAGTGCTTAAATGGCATGCATACCATTCCAGCCAGTGCACTTTAAGGGTATCATATGAAGCCAATTAGATGCTCCTATGGTAATCTATCTTTCCTTAGACTTAAACAACTGGTTTCCTATTACAAAAGAAATAACTTTATTTCTCCTGTTCAAGGAGAAACACTTTTAGCTGTTTTTAAGTGTCCCATCAGAGTTCCAAAAGAAAATTATTTGAACCATTAAGTAACAGTGTTATTTAATTCTTTGAGAGAAGAAATGGGAAAAGACTACATAACTTAGCTGAGTCTACTAGGAGGGAAAAAAAAAAAAACAACCCTCAAACAAACCAGAACAAAACAAAACAAAAAAACCCAACACAACAACAGGGACACAGTTAAAAGTAGCAACACTTATATCATCCTTTCAGTTTCCAGACATGAGCTGGTAAGGCCATTAATACTACAATTTATAACAGATGGCCATTCTTGCTTGGACATGGACATACATCATCAAATTTCCTTTTGAATTTCACCCTCTTTAATTCCCACTGAAGTCCATAGGAGTTTCATCTGTGTAAAGGACAGTAGAAATGGACCTTTCCTTTGTCTTAAGTGACATGTTATTAAATGTAGATTAACACAGAAAAGAAACTGTCATGGGGGACCAACTCACAAAGATCTTTTTTTTTTTTTAATCCTTGTGAAATAGAAGTGTATTAATATTTAACTTTCTGAAGTCTAAAAACGAAAACTTCTTTAATGAAACCAGGAGTGAGAAATTTGTCCATGGATGGTCTGTATATACATTCCTTTCTCTGATGTTATACTCATTGAGGATACACAAACAACCAGTGTCCATTTTCTATTTTGCTGTTCTTCAGCATGCAAGGACTGTCAAATAAGTTATATCTGACCAGGAATCTGAGGAAATTGTAGATTTTGAGACTATGTTATTAAGTCTTCTCTTCTTCTTTGTTGTTTATTGTCTTATTATAAAAAAGAGAAAAAAACAAGAACAAGAACCACAAACAAAACCCCCCACCAAAATCCATGAAAGATCTACAAGTCTTTTATAAATCTAAGTAATGTCTAGAGTTTAAGAAGGTATAACTTCAGCTTTAGATGACCCTATAGAATGTTTTTGATTTTTAACTATCATAAAGACACAGAAAGAAATACATCATTTCATGCATAGTTTACCTACCCATGTCATAAAGGCAGAAATATTCCCCTGTGGAATTTGATGTCAGTGGTCAGGGCCATAAACCCATTCTGACTAATCATGTTTATTCTGATTGATTGAGCTAATTGAAAAACAACACAGATATTCCCTGGAGGTGCATTTTTCTCTTATTATATTTGAATGATAATAAAAAAGGGATGTTTTAAATTCTGAAAAAATAATTATCTTGGCTCTTCTTAGCATTCCAGAATTAATTGCTTATCTGACTAATATTAGTCTAACAGGTAAGCAAAGTGTTCTCAGAGCTTGACCATACTAAATTTAACCATTAAAGGTCTAAATATATTTTTGGAATGAGGTGTTCAGTGCATCATTCTTAATGCAAATACATGATTTTTTTGCCCTAAATGGTGTTATCTATAGCTGCTTTGATGGTGTTGCATGACCACAAAAATAGTTCTTAGCGTTCTTGTCAGGACCACCATTCACCTCATACAATAGTGATCTTGCCTTCCTTATTTCCTTGAAGAATGTTGAAAAGTCTGATAAAAACTTATGCTTCACTTATCTTTGTTATAGGAAACCTTATGCGTAGTGGCAGCTATGTATCTTTGCCAGAGAAATAAGGAAAAGGCTTGAAATAACCTTTCATGAAGAATCAAAAAAAGTGCAGGCTGAAATATTATGCTTAACTCATATGCAGTAACTTCCTAGGAAACTGCACAGAATTTTCTTCTTATTTACGAGATACTACAGTAGAGAGATCTAGTCTTCTACAGAAAAAAAAAAAAAAAGGAAAAATAAAGTAGAGGTTAGCTTTTCTTGAGTTACTTCAGATGTCTAATATAGAGGTGGATGAATTTCCAAGTTTCAAAGGCCAAGAGGAAATGAGCATCAGAACTTTTGGATGATTATCCTGCATATATCTGATTGCAGTTTAGATTTCATGTTTGAGAAGTAGTTTGCCTCATGGCATCTCTAGTACCATTTATTCTTATTTTGATAAAAAGTAGGGTATAAATAGATATTTAAAATATAAAAAATGACCTACTCAATGTGTTAAATCTAACATTCTTTAAATACAGTGACTTTAAATGAAGAAAACTGCCTGACTCATGTCACCTAAGCTAGTAAACTAGCTAATGGAAAGTAAACTTTTTTCTCCAAAGAGGAATGAAGATAAGGAATAACTATTGTAAAACTCCTATATAGTATTTGAAAGAAGGACCCTATATCTCCTCATTGATAGCATTTCCATGACCATATAACTTAAAGTATATTAAAGCTGTGTCATGCTCTGTGACTTAGTTTATAAAGATACTAGATGGAGTGAAAAGAACAACCAAAATATAGCAAGAACAACCACAACACCAATTACTTTATAGCCTTGCAGAATTCTTTGTTCAGCAACTCTTTTTTAAACTTTAGTTAATTTGAAGCCTTTAATTTCCTTTTACATTCTGAATTGCTTCCAATCAAGTACATTAAAAGTGAAACCCTAGACTGGAGCTTTCATTTAGCTCTGAATATTTTTCACATAATTGGCCACAATAAATATTCTTAAGAAATGGAGGAACAAATGTGGATGTTTGTACTCACCAAGGAGGACAAACATACACCACATGAATGATGTTCTGGATTTTAATAAAAGATAAAAAAAATATTTTGTAAATTATGTCCCAGATTAGAATGGGGCATCTGAAGCTTTGCAAGATTTCCTTGCAAAAGGTTCCCATAAATGTGTGTGTGTGCAATAACTCACATCAGGAGTGTTCATGCAGCTATCTTGAAAGTTCTTGGGAAGTCTCAGAATCATTCGGATAAGAATCAGGAAAAAAATTATGTTATAGAAGTGATCAGAAAAGAGCATTAACCGAATAACTGAACTTTTGTTAATATGCCACAAGTTGTCTCTTTTCACGAACACAAAGAAATAGAATTCATAGAAACATCAATATAAAAAGCTATTCCAGCCAAAACTTTGGTCCTGTTCAGCATCAAAAAAATACCATGACTGACAGAACCCTACTGATTTACAATAACTAGAAATGTTTTTCTTCATTTGTATCTATCACAAGGAGATTTGAACCAAATAGTGGGATATTTTAAACACTAAAGAGAAAACAATTTCTATTGTTTGATGGAAAGTGCAATTTCACAAGGATACCCAGTGACTTGTCCTATCACTTCACTGCATGCACATCTAAAGCACTATTGATTCTGACACATCCGTTACCAAAAAGTTATTGTGAAAAAATCCTATGAATAAAAATCAGAGGCTATTTGTTAGTAGGCACATTACAATACTTTTCAAAGGAGTATGATTTTGGTCCATGAATAGTTTATTGACTTATTCCCTGATGATTATGAGATAATGAGCAAGTGTTGCCTCATCATAAGCCATAGAATTTTGTACTACTTCTTAAACAGAAACTGTATTTGATCATGACTACCATTAGCTGGCATATCTTATTAGTTATAACAAGGAGCTGTATTACAATATGTTATACAGTCCTAGAGAATTTTGTTCTGACTTGGTGCATACATAGTACAACAAAAGGCGGTTTTGTTTTGTTTTGTTTTTCTCTTTATATGTTGATGTGCTGTTGATGATATAGTCTAAAATGTGTAGACTGCATTGTTTTTCTCATCTATAATGTAGTTATAAGGACAAAGCTAGTCACATCAGAGGATTTATCTGTCTTCCACCATTCTTTATGTATTTCCTGCATCTTCTCTCATGTGCAGTTTCAAAAGATCAAAGAGCTGGCTAAGCCAGCTCCATTTATTTTCTCTACATTACCACAGTATCACCATGGGGTTTTGTGTGTGTGGGGGATGTTGTTTTTGTTTTGTTTTTTTTTTTTCTCGTGAAAGAAAACATCTCTGAGGGAAGATATTTTATATGATTCTACCAAACTACAGGAAGTGTGTTTAAAGATAAAGAAAATGCATGTCTGTGTATCAAAATATCCCACTATCGACACAGACTGATGGATATTCAGTTTTGAGCCCCTCACTGCAAGAAAGACATTTTGAGGCACTAGAGTGTGTCCAGAGGAGGGCAATAGGGCAATGATGCTGGTGAAGAATCTAGAGGACAAATCTTATGAGAAGCAGGTGATGGTATTAAGGTTGTTTAGTCTGGAGAAAAGGAGGATAAGGAGGGAACTTATCGCTCTCTACAACTACCTGAAAGAAGGTTGTAAGGAGATGGATGCTGGTTACTTGGTCTCTTCTCCCAAGTAACAAGTGATTGAACAAGACAAAATGGCCTCAAGTTGCACCAAGGGAGTTTTGGACTGGATATTAGGAAAAAAAAAATTCTTCATGGAAAGAGTGGTCAAGCATTGGAACAGGTTGCTCAGGTGTGGTGGTTTCAACTGCAGCTAAGACCACATGGTCCTTCACTCAGTCTTCCCTCCCCTCTCCCCACCCGGTGAAATGGGAAGAGAAACACAACAAAGGGCTCATGGGTTAAAATTGACCATGGACCAGTTAGAATGAGTCCAGAGGACAAGAGGGGCTGGAGCACCTCTCCTATGAGGACAGGCTGAAAGAGTTGGGGCTGTTCAGCCTGGAAAAAGAGAAGGCTCCAGGGAGATCTTATAATGGCCTTCCAGTACCTGAAGGGGCCTACAGGAAGGCTGGGGAGGGACTTTTCATAAGGGCAGTTAATGACAGGACAAGGGGAAATGGCTTTAAGCTGAAAGAGGGTAGGTTTAGATTAGATATTAGGAAGAAATTCTTCACTGTGAGGATGGTGAGACACTGGAACAGGTTGGCCAGAGAAGCTGTGAATGCCCCCTCCCTGGAAGTGTTTAAGGCCAGGCTGAATGAGGATTTGAGCAACCTGGTCTAGTGGAAAGGTGTCCCTGCTTATGGCAGGGGGGGTTCGAACTAGGTGATGTTTAAGGTCCCTTCCATCCCAAACCATTCTATGATTCTATGATTCTATGAAATGAGGACTCACCAATTATGGGCACATGCAAAACAGACTTGACTTGGGGAAGAAAAATTGAATTTGTTACCAACCAATCAGGGTAGGATAGTGAGACATAACAACCACATCTTAAAACACCATTCCCCACCACTCCCTGCTTTCCAGGCTCAAATTACTTTGCTTCTGATTTATCTACCTTCTCCTACAACAGCAGCACAGGGCGACAGGGACTGGAAGTCGAAGTCAGCTTGTCTATGTCATTCTTTCCAGCATGAAGTCCATCCTGTGGGATAAAAGAGTTCAGGAACAAAATGTTCCAACATGGGCTTCCCATGGAGTCACAGACCTCTTCAGACACAGCTTCTGGCTCTGGCATGGGGACCTCCTCAGCCTTCAGGCAGGTCTCTGTTCTAATGTGAGCATCTCTGGGGTCTTCTTGCTCATCACGAGCTCTCAGCATAGTCACAAATGCCCTTGGGCACAGCCTCCAGCTCCAGCGTGGTGTCCTCCATGGTTTACACTTGGGTACCTGCTCCACCATTGAACCTCCATGAGCTGCAGGAGACTTCATTTACCTCCCCCAACTCTTCTCCTTCCTGATCTGGGTGTCTGAAGTTCTCTGTCTCCCCCCCACCTCCTCTTTCTTCATGTATGCTCTTTTTTTTTGTTCAAGTCAATGGTCTTCTGATGGCTCTCTCTTTCCTTGCCAAAACAATTTTTCCCCTTATAACTGTGGATTTGAAGAGGCATTTCCCTATCACTAATTGTCTCAGCCTGGTCTGGAGGCAGGTCCACCTTGGAGCCAGGGGACCTTCTTGAAGCTTCTCTCGGGGGCCACCCATATAGCCCCTTCCCCCACTACCAAAAACGCTCCCCCTGCCCTGCCAAACCCAACACACAAGGGAAGTGGTTGAATCATTATGGTGAGTTGACCCTGGCTGGATGCCAGATACCCACCGAAAGCCCACTCTATCACTCGCCTCCTCAACTGGGCAGGGGGAGAAAAATATAACAAAAGGCTCGTGGGTGGAGATAAGGACAGAGAGAGATCACTCACCAATTACTGGCATGGGCAAAACAGATTCGATTTGGGGGAAAAAACAAATTTACTTTATTACCAATCAAAATCAGAACATAATGAAAAGTAGAACCAGATATTAAAATATCTCCCCCACCCCTCCCTTCTTTCCGGGCTTAGTTTCTTTCCTGATTTTCCACCTCCTCCCCGCAGCGGCACAGGGGGACACATTGTTTCTGCCGCTTCTTGATCCTCAGGGGAAGGACTCCTTTTCCTGCACCAGCGTGGGGTCCCTCTCACAGGAGACAGTCCTCCACAAACTTCTCCAACATTAATCCCTTCCATGATTGACAGTTCCTCACGAACTGCTTTAGCATGGGGCCTTTCCATGGGGTGCAGTACTTCAGGAACAGACTGCTCCAGTGCGGGTCCCCCATGGGGTCACAAGTCCTGCCAGCAAACCTGCTCCAGCTTGAGCTCCTCTCTCTCCACGGGGCCACAGGTCCTGACAGGAACTTGCTCCAGCACAGGCTTCCCGCGGGGTTCACAGCCTTCTTCAGGCATCCACCTGCTCCGGCGTGGGGTCCTCCACGGGCTACAGGTGGTCATCTGCTCCACCATGGACCTCCATGGACTGCAGGGGGACAGCTTGACTCACCATAGTCTTCACCAAAAGTTACAGGAGAATCTCTGCTCCGGTGCCTGGAGCACCTCCTCCCCCTCCTTCTTCACTGACCTTGGTGTCTGTGGAGTTGTTTCTCTTACATCTTCTCACTCCTCTCTCCAGCTGCAAAGTGTGCAGCTTTTTTTTCTCTCTTCCTTTTTTTTTTTTCTTAATTATGTTATCACAGAGGCGTTACTGATTGGCTCGGCCTTGGCCAGTGGCGGGTCCCTCTAGGAGCCGGCATGCATTGGCTGTATAGGACATGGGGGAAGCTTTTGGCAGCTTCTCTCACGGAAGCCACCCCATGTATGTGTCGTTGTCCCTCCCCCCGCTACCAAAATCTTGCCACGCAAACCCAATACAGTCATAATCCCTGTACGTATTTAAAAATTTACAAGATGTGTAGATATGTCACGTAGGGAGATGGTTTAGTGGTGGACTTGGCAGTGTTAAGTTTACAGCTGAACTTGATCTTAAGGGTCTTTTCCAGCCTAAATGATTCTATGATTCTGTGATAATATACAGCATTTCCAGAGAGAAATAACAATGGTAGAGTCAGTTAGCTGTGCAAATTTTTAGCTTGTCTGACACTTCCATGTCTGTATTTAGTTAGTAGATGAAATTCAACTTGGCTAAACTGTAAATGCCCTTCTTTTTCTTTCCTGAAGTGTTCTTCATTAAACCATTTCTTGATCATGATGGACAACGCCACCTTTCTGCTGCAACCTAAGTTTATATTCAACTCAGATGCCACTTCTTATTCATGTTTTGTTTAATTCTTATAAGAATTGCAATTCTTTATTAATCTGTAAAATAATTTCTCTTGGTCTGGTCTATAAAGTTAAATCTTTTGTCCAGGTTTTTCTCTTCACATCTCAGTTACTTCAATATCTGCTATATGAAAAACACCATTATGGCAATCTCAAGCACAAATACAGGCTGAGCAAGAATGGATTGAGAGCAGCCCTGAGGAGAAGGACTTGGGGGTGCTGGTGGACCATTGTTGGCTCAACATGAGCCAACAATGTGCCCTCGCAGCCCGGAAGGCCAACTGTATCCTGAGCTGCATCAAGAGAAGCGTGGCCAGCTGGTCGAGGGAGGCGATTCTACTCTACTTCACTCTTGTGAGACCCCACCTGGAGTACTGCACCCAGCTTTGATTTAAGTGATTCATAGAATCATAGAATGTTATCGGTTGGAAAGAACCTTAAAGACCATCTAGTTCCAACCACTCTACCATGAGCAGGGACACCTTCTACTAAACCAGGTTGCTCAAAGCCTCATCCAGCCTGGCCTTAAATACTTCCAGGGAGGGGGCATCCACAACTTCCTTGGGCAACCTGTTTCAGTGTCTCACCACTCTCACAGTGAAGAATTTCTTCCTAATAGGTCAATGGAGGCGATTCTCCCTCTCTACTCAGCTTTCATGAGACCCAACCTGGAGTACTGTGTCCAGTTGTATACAACATAAGAAGAACATGGACCTACTGGAGTGAGTCCAGAGGAGGGCCCAGAGAAGCTGTGGATGCTCCTCCCTGGAACTGTTCAAGGCCAGGTTAAACGAGGTTTTGAGCAACCTGGTCTAGTGGAAGGTGTCTCTGCTTATGGCAGGGAGCTTGGAACTAGATGAACTTTAAGGTCCCTTCCAACCCTAACCATTGTATGATTATTCAACACCTGCTACTTCAGAATGCTGCTAAAAGGACCCCATAGTTTTGTTACATATCTGTTTGCATCTACTTAATGGATCCATCTTTTAACTTGTGTCAAGCATGATGCCTCTCTACTTTTCAGGTCATTCTTGATCTCTTCCCAGCCTACTTAAAAGTCAGTTCTGGATTCAAGCTTGATTCAAAGTTTTATCTCTGAATTTTAAATCTTTGGTTCATTTTTAAACCATATAATCCACAATTTCTTCTGCCATATCCGTCATCCTTGAGAGAAACTTTCCATGTATAGCTGCCAAACAGCAGCATTGTCTTCCTTATGCTGCCTGAATGATCTCACAATAGCTTGATTGCTTCTAACATGTTTTCTGTTTCCTTGTAACAACTCCTTCATTTATCTGAATGCATGTACTTCTTGTCCTACACTCTGGCTGGCAGCTACTTGAAATAAACTATTTTTTGTTCTCTCAATAGGTTCTCACAATGCCTAATACAATAGCGTCCTAGTGCTTAGATTAGACTTGAAACTCTTCTGGACAGTGGGAAAAATTAAAAAGATGATGACTAGGTCGTGGAACTGTATGACTTCTGCTTGCCATCAGAAAACTACTGAAGGAATACTGATATTAAGACTCCATATTTTACAGCACTGAAATCAGGTAGCAGTGCACTATGAAGCTAGGGGCAACTCCCAGACAGCTAACATGCACTGTACCTCAACAGAAATATTTTCCTTTTGTGAAGGATGTAAAGCTCTGTCATTTTAACAGAAGGGTGATTTATATATATATATATTTATATATATATTTTTATATATTTATATATAAATATATATTTATATTTTTTTATTCCTCCATAAGAGTGTTTGGTTTACTGTTGGACTTGATCTTAAAGGTCTTTTCCAACCAAAATAATTCTATGATTTAATGACTTCTTAGCAAATCCATTTGATTATGACAAAACTAAAGATTCAGTTATCCTTTCTGTGACCTTCAAAGAGGGCATCTACTTCTCCTCTTGCACATGATCCACTGATATTAATTTTCAAAATCCTCTGTGTGTTAAAAATATTTCAGGTTATTTTTTCCAGGCAAAGAGGCTGTGACAGAAGGTAAAAAGGAGCACCCTAGGAAGGTAATTCAGTTACGTGCAAAGAACCACTTTATCTTTCTGAAAAGCAGATAAGGTTCCTAGCAGGAGAGGACCACATACTCAACCAGCCTTATGGGCATATGCAAGATGTCATGCCACCAGAAAACGTCTTGATGAAGTGGAATGTGCTGTTCTGTTAACTAAACCAACATCTTAATTAAAATATTTTTCTTCTGTTACTTTTTTCAATCTACTTATTTTCCAGTATTTTGAATTGAAAGTATAGTTAATTATGGGTGGAATTTAAAAATGCAGGTCTAGTGAGTTGATTCTGATCACATCAGTTCTCTCACAGAATCCTGTAGGCTCCTCCTTCAGAACTCCATGAGATTTTCCAAGGCATGAAGTTGGAGAAATCCGACTTCTTTATGTGAAAATCTCTAGAGCATGTAACTCTTGTGCCACTTCTTTTACTTTGGCAAGTTTTTTGTCTGATTTTTTTTTTTTTTTTCACAGAGCCACACTAGCTGCCAATTCATCAACAACTTCCTGAGATGTATCTCTTCTGCCTCCTTAAGTGTAGATTATACGTACTTACCTCGTACACACAACTAAGATATCCAGGCTGTCAGAGGAAAACTTTACAAACAATGCAGTAATACTTTTATGGGAAACTTCTAAAGACAAGCAAATATGTCTCCATACCTTGGAATTTTATAGGGCCGATTCAATGCAGTGTTGTTATGTTGGCATAATATTTTTTTCTAAGTTTTTTTAATGCTTTAAGAAAAAGGAATGGTGTTTTTTTGAAGAGACCAGTATACACATCCAAGTCATTGAATAGATGGCTTTTATCTGGACTGTACAAAACATTATTGGATTGATAAATAGATAAATAAATAGATAAATAAATATTTTTTTAAAGCAGATATTCAAATTATTTAGGAGGAACAATATTCTAGAAATATCTTCTGCCTAATATAATAACTTTTCATATTTAATTGATGCTGTTAGTGCACACTTATGACCATGAGAATGAATGTCTTCTGTATTCTGCCCTGCAGCCCTTTCTTTCTTCCTACATACAAGAGGAAAAAAAAAAAAAAAACAAACCAAACCAAAAACTTGTTTTTCCATTATCATTTCCATGACATCCAGTGCTTACCTTTCCCATTTAAGTTGTTCCAGGTCAAGAAAAAAATAGTTAGCAACTTTCCTATAAAAAACCTTTTTTGCTTCTAATCAGTCACCTATTTTCACAAAGCTTGTGGAATCTTACTGTCTTTAAAATATTGTCCATTAATTTAAAAAGTTGATGTTGAAATATAGTCCTATGTATACTTGCAAATGAACATACACATGAACACAGATTCAATATCCAGTTACAGTAAGTAGAGCTATTTAGGAAAGCAGACAAAACAGTTTCCTAAAATAAATTTTTTAAAAAGGTAATAATTATTACTAATAAACAGTTTTATTTTATAAGATAAATACTTTACAATATGTATATCAAGTAACTATATAATATAACTATATTTATATTATGTAAATTTAGATAATATAAATAAAATATATATATTTTTATATAATATTAAAACATACATACAAATATAAAATATTTTATGAGATTTTATATTTGGTCACCAGAAAATTTGTCATAAAAACAAGTAGAGAGAACAGCACAAAAGAGTGAGTAAAACAGCTATCGATCCACGGATTAATAGAAAAGTAAACAAAAAAAGATTAGTTAAACACCACAGTAGTAGTAATAAAATGCTTACCTCACATGTAAAAACATAATTAAGTGTAGAGGAAAAATCTAGTTCCATAAATAACTATCTATAATCATACACAATTGGCATGTCATTATTCATATTATGCAAAGAACAGATGAGAACAGAAAGCAATATTAGTCTTACAGAAAAGAGTTCCTAATTAAGTCCTCATCCAAATAACTAAGCCTCACAATCTCTTCCTCTTTCATTTCTCAAGTATGGTCATTAAAACTATCTGGCAGCATCATATACAAATCATTTGTTTTCTGTCTGTTCTCCATAAGAACACTGTGAAGCTTAGGAAGGAATAGAATGGCTACAGTGCATCAGCTCCTAGACAGGAAAATAATCTGAATAGCATGAGAAATATAAAGTAAAATATTGCAATATTTGTTCTTTAAATGAATTGTCCATTTTTTCTACATCAGAAGTAAATCCATCCTTGTTTTTAATTGAACAGAAAGATGTGAATCTGAGAGTGACAACATGAGCATTTCCAAACAGTGAACTGATCTGGAATATTCCTGATGGATGTAATAATAAAAGGACACAATAAGCGTTCCTGTCTTGTTAAAGAATGATTGTCATTTCACCCCAAGATTACTGGAGAAATTGGGAAATTTTCTCACTGATGCTTTTTATTTGATTATTCAATGTATCTATATATATATTTTAACCTTTTTTAAAGTATAAAGGTACACTACTTACCACACTACAATCTCAGTGTCATTTCTGTTCATGTTTACTTGCCCAAACCTGCTTGAAATAGCTAGATTACATACAGATGGCAATATACAACTTGCAAATGCAGAGATAGGGCTGGATGTTAAAACTTTCAGAGTGAAGATTGGGTTGAAAAGCACCCCAAGTCAGAACCGTATGATGCTGCAATTCATTAGTTTACTCAGATGATTATAAAATCATATACTGAGGATGCAGTATAGTAATCAGTGTTTGGTTTTGGTGATTTAATATACTTTGAGTTTGGAAGCTGAATTATAGGGACTTTTCTCTCTGTATTTTGAAACTGAGTTCAGACCAGGTTTTTTCTTGACCCACTCTATGTAGATGATGCCACCATCTAACAATACTTTCTCTCACTTAACACAAATACAAATTACTATCCAAAATCTTGGGACAGACATTAAGATGTGGTATATGGTAACATCATACTCTCTAAGCCCTTCAGGCCCTGATATAAACTTTTTGGATAAGGGTTAAAGCAGACTGGCAGGGCTGGATTAGGGGTGCCAAATTGTCTTCTGTGTCTTTGGACACAGGACTTCAGTTTCCACCACTACCAGACCCTGCTTCTCCTGTATTCAAAACCTTGACAAGAATAAGTCTCAAGGCTGAGAGAGGATGCCTTTTCTGTTTTAAAACAGAACAGGGGTCTAGAACTGTGGCCTCTAGCAAATGAGAGTGTAGTATGGAGATATGGAAAAGGAGTTTGGTGCTGAGGGAGAGAACAGTGACCAGTGAATGAGGCACCATCACCATCTTCTTTAACCTGGGACACTAGATGCAGCCATAGAGGAGGCTAAACTGACAAGTAAGGAACCATAATGCCCTTTGAGAGGTTGCCTTTTCCCTCACATTTCTGCTTTATGAAAGAGTGAATTTGACTCACTGGAATTGCATTCTTAATGGACTAAAGTAACCCAGTAGTAAATTGGACCACCTATACACAATTATATGAACACTGAGCCAAATCCATCACTGCAGTCTGCCTGCTTTGCAAAACATCAGTAATGCAAAGCAGGCCAGTGTCTGGCCTCCTTAGTCAACTTGTGCAGTTTTACAGCATATTTCAAGACAGGAATATTTCACAACAAAAAGAACATATCAGTGAATCCAGTGTATTGTCAACTGAGTCAATTCAATATAATATGGAATAATTTATAGAACTTGTTTCAAGGAAACTAGAAAACAAAATAATCCCTAATGTTAATTAATGTGTGTCTTAAATAAATACAAATATTTGTTGACAAAAAACCTAGAATTTACTACCTGTTCAATTTGTTAGTAATTTTTTCCAAGTCTGTAATTTCCCCAGCTATCTATAGAACACCAAACAATTGCTTCCAGCTTGCTTATAGGCATGTTCTTTCTGTCCCTTAAATCAAAGGAATAACAGAATGAAATTATACACTCTGGATGTGTATTAATTTGGGGGTTTTTTGTTTTCTTTTTTTTTTTTAATATATATGAATGAGGGAGGCACCACCCTTTCCCTTCATGTACTTCTTAAAATATTCTAAAACTAAATAAAGATGGTTTGCTTGAAGTTTGGGTTTTGGTGAGGTTTTTTTTGCATTTGTTTGTTTGGTTTTTTTTTGTTGTTTTTTTTTTTGTTTTTTATTCTATTTCTGGAAGTAGTTTACTGTAGGAAAAAGAAGAGTATATTTATTTTCACATCTCCTCATACCAAGGGACAGGATGACACATTGTTTTAGAGATGCATCTGTCATATTGAGCTACATAAATTGACATGATACAATGTGACATGTTGATGAACAATGTGACACAAGGTACATATTTCAATATATCATTCAAGGCAGAATTATAACAAGGGAAGTCCCTGATTTAAAAGAAATAGAGGGCTCTAAATTCTAGTTTTATTTTGTCTTTCTAAAAACTTTAGAGATTGCCTGTAAAAAAATGTCCCTTAATAGTAATACTGCATTTGCTAATGTCTTGCTAATCACACAGGAAGCATAATTGTTTTTTTAGTAGGAATTATTAATCCAGCTACAAAAATACTCACCATGCCATGTAGATAGGAAAGGTATTTTGAAAGGTTATGGAATTTTGTACTGGGTCTATGCAATAGCAAGTTGTGAATAATGTAGGCAGAAAGAAAAGGTAAATGTATTTCAAGAGAAAATGACAAAGAATTTTAGCTGACAGCTGTTGCTTATGAGAGTGCCTTTTTGTGAAGCGGTTATTGTACTGTGCTGTTACTGGACTGTGATATACTTATGATATATGTAGGAGTTTAGATACAGAAGGAGAACAATATTGGTTACTTAAACAAAAAGGTTTATTCACTTCTAAATTACTTGAACTGTGCTCATGTGCTGTAAGTAAGGCCATAGGTGAACTTATACTAGGAGTGAAAAGATTTATTATATAATGCAACTTTAAGAAGGAAAGTCTTTCTCATGTGTATTTATTTATTTACTAAGTTTTACTAAGTAAAAAATAGCGTTGAAGAATAGAAATTACAAAACACTCTAAGGGGTTGCTAGAAGTAATTCAGAGAGAATAATAAAAAAATATAAATAATAGAAATAGTGAAAAAATAAAGGAATACTGTCTTTAAAAGTTGCAAGAGTTGCAAAAGAAAATGTCCTTGTCTTGATGTTGATAGAATTTTAAGAGAAGAAAAAGAGCAGAAAACAAATTCAGATATCTCCAGATGCTCATGTTGTATGTTTGGCCCTACATCTGAACCCACAAGTCATTTCTTTGTTCACATTTAGCTCCCCATGGTTCAGAAAAAGAACCAGCTTTCTGGATAATTTTCAGGCCTCTCCCCAATATATGACGTGATAATGAGGGATGAAGAGAATCAGGTCACTGACAACTCAGACATGCTGAAGTTTGCCTGTCTGTGATTACTCCTTGTAGCAATGCCAAATCCAAGTTTTGATGATGTCCCAGAGGAACCTCACCATTCACTTTCTTTGGTTTCAAACTGAATTCTCTTTCTTAACTGGTTCAGATTAGTAATGCAGACTTTCTAGAAAATTAATGAGACCACACAAAAAGCTTTATGTTCCTTCTAATGAGCACATGAGTATGTGATCATATCAACCCTCCATGATACACTGCTGAAGACATGGAGACATTGTAAATCATCAATGTACACTGACTATGAACAACAAAAGGAAAATAAAAAACTTACAGTTTTATTTTATTTTCTCCCTTCTCCATCATCTCTAAATATCAGTTCTGTAGCCTTTGGTGCAGGCGGGATCCTTTTGACTGTATTCTCAAGGCCAACAGCTGAAAAAAAACCCCAACAAACAAACAAACCACCAAAACCCACCATGATCGATCCTCCTGTTGAAATGCAAATCATAGAAGTGAAATCCCAGCCCAGTGGCAAAACTTTTACTGACTATATTGAGGCCAAGATTTCACTTTTTGTTTAAAAAAATATGTCAGGGTTTCAAATAAGACTACTGCATACATTTAATTCCTTATCAAAACCCTAAATATCCACTCCATTTAATAAGAGTGCATTCTGCTCTGTCCCTTTGCATAACCTTATTAAATAAGGTACCATTGTAAGGTAGCAGCATAACATTGAATATAAATTCTGTTTTCCAATTCCTAAACTCTTTGGGTCAATTTAAATGCAGTTGCAGGTGATGAAAGTCAGCATAGAATTTGACTCATTCTATAAATGGGAGTGAAATTAGTGAACAGCATGTGAAATGGTGCTAGCTTTGAAGAATAGATTATTATCAATAATTATGGTGTCTGTGATGAGTACTTTGACTTTTACAGTTCCCTGTAATTTACATAATTTAGATGTATAGGAGAGAGAGAAATGAAACAAAAGCTTCAGCCTATTTGGGGAAATCAAAAAAGAGTAGAACCAAACTTCCATTTCTCAAAAGAGTAACTAGATAGACAGCATTTTAGAGCCATCAATGCTATCAGCATTTAAAAGACAACGAGAGGATGAGAGTAAAAATAATGTGATAAAACAATTCACAGCTAATATCAGGAAAAATGAAATTTCAATGTTGCTGTCACTCTGCTGACTGAGTTGACGAGCTGAGCTTATGTAGGGCTTTTTTTAAAGCTGTGATTGGCCTGCCAGCATGGATTTGTGTTGTCACGCTGAGGGCCCCTCTAATAGCCCAGAGGTAGCAGGTGGCTGCTGACTTACAGAGACTTGCATCTATTTTATTATTTGTTGGCTCTTATCCCTGACAGATTCAAACACAAATAAATTCAATCAAGAACCTCTACCTTTCTATGATTCCATTTGGTACCTGTAGCTGGCTGCAGCGCATTTCTGAAATAGCATGACACCAGCCCCAGTGATGTGACTAGAAGTAAACAAGATGTTTTATATCCTGAGTAGTGACGGCTGCACAGCTGAACCAAGGAAGAAAAGAAATGCAAGTTTCTTGTGGAGCTAACTATGGGGAAAAATAGTGCACTTTAAGACAGAGGCCTTACCTAAATTTTCTTCAGAAGACAAAAGGTGTAAAACAAAAAAAAAAAGTATTGTCTTGAATAAGAATTGAACCGAGGTATTTTGAAAACTGGGCCTAAAACCATTAAGTGTAGTAGACAAGAATAAAATGACTTGGTACAAATGGGCTACACTTTAAGTGTGCTCCTGAGTTTACATGTTCTTCACAATGTGCAGGCTGAAAGTGGCTTTCAATCACTCTAACATTGCTGAGAGGTCATCAGGCCTGTCAGTGGTGAAACACTAATATCCACAAGTGTACTAAACTATGTGATCCGAAGGAGTTGAAAAGTGGTTGTTTTTTTTTTGCTAAGTCTGAGTCTCTGAATGTCTCTGAATGTCCATTCCTCAGGTCTTTCAGTGAGTGCTATATGTCTCTGAGATCCAGGTTACTCTGTCACAGGCTGCCCCAAAAACTGAGGATGCTGACTGCTGTTTTGAAAAGTGGTTGTAGAGGCTGTCTGCTTCCATACTATTTTAATTAATACCAACAGTTTATTTCTATGAAGTACCTCCAGAATTGGGTGAAAGTGAAAGTGAGGTTTTTTTCTGTAGAAATAAATTCCCCTCAACAGTAAGAAAGTAACAACTAGTAAATATAGCTATTGTGCATTTGTAAATTTTCTTTTACTTGTCCTCTTTCCAGAGATTTTTGAGAAGTCTAACAGTAGCTGTTGAATCAAGAGGAAGTTCTCTCTCATCCCATTTATGTTTCACTTGAATTACAGAGTAATGAATACATAAAGCAAAAGCACATCCTTTAAGAAGTCTCTACTCAGTCTGAGTGAGGCAATCACTCTTCCATCATGTGTCTGGGCTGAGATGCTTTTAAAGTGTTTTCATGTTCTGGGAAGACAGAAGCAGTGCAAACCCACAGAAGTAAAAGCATGCATCAAAAGACAAAAATATTTGAGTATTCTATGTGAGCCAAAGCACAAAACCTGGAAGTGAAAAATTTCCTAGGCAATGATCCAGCTACTGGGATTCAGTTTCAAAGCTCCTAGTGGCTGTTTTTCTCTCATTCTCGGTAGTTTCCTGTGGTAGTTTCACCCACAGGTTGGACCATACAGTCCCGCATTCACTCCTTTCATGCAGTGAGATGGGAAGGGAATCGCAACAAAGGGGACACAAATAAAAATGAGGACAGGGACGGCTCAGTCACCAGTTATGGTCACAGGCAAAACAGATTCAACTTGGGGAAGAAAAATCAATTTATTCGTTACCAATCAACCAACTAGCACAGTGAGACATAACAAACACATCTTAAGACACCTTCTCCCTACCCCTCCCTTCTTCCCTGGCTCAAATTACTTTGCTCCTGATTTCTCTACCTTCTCGCCCCCAGGGGCAGAGGGGACAGAGAATTGGAGTTGCAGTCAGTTCACCATTGCTGCTCTTCCCAGCATGAAAGTCCTTCCCACAGGCAGTAAGAAAAGAATCCAGGAACAAAGTATTCCAACATAGGCTTCCCATGGAGTCATGGACCACTTTGGGTGCAGCTACTGGCTCTGGCATGAGGGCATCCATGGGCTGCAGAGATGCTTCCGGTCTGACAGACCTCCTCCCACCCAGGGCTGGGGGTCCACCCCTGCTCTGGTGTTAAGTGTCTCTGGGGGTCTCAATTCAGTCACACCTGCCCTTGAGCTCATCTTTCTGCTCCAGCGTGGAGACCTCCATGGCCTACACATGTGTATCTGCTCCACCGTTGGACCTCCATGGGCTGCAGAGGACCTCATTTACCTTCTTGTACTCTACAAGTGTTGAACTGAGTGTCTGAGGTTCTCTGTCCTGCCCCTCTCCTCCTTCGGTCCGGCAAAAAAGCTCTCTCTTTCTTTGTTTAAGCTGATGGTTGTCTTTTGTTCAGGTCAATGGCCTCTCCTCCAGGTTCTCTCCAACTTCTTTTCAATACAGTCCTTCCCCTCACAAATATGGATTCTCAGAGGCTTTTCTCTATTGCTAATTGGCTCAGCCTGGGCTGGGGTGGGGTACGCCTTTGAGCCAGGGGAGTTTAATATCTTAAAACTTAGATGAATGTTTCTTTTACTCCTTAGATATTTCAAAACACTTATCATGGTTTATATTATTTTTTTGTAGTTAACACATCTTTAAGACTTTGTACCTTCAATCTTTTGCCTTATTATTTTGCTATAAATATTTTTATTAATTTGTAATAAGGGCTGCCAAGTTTTGTCTGCCTACAGAGATTCACACCATGATGCTCTGTCTCAGCTCATGAGTCAGCTTTTCTCCATGCTATCAAACATTGCTACGTCAAAAATAAAATTTCGTCTAGTTATTAATTAAACTAGAAACTCCTGAACAAATATTTTAAGCCCTGTCAATTACAAAATTCAGTGCCTTTTTTGTTTTCTGTGTTAGTGTTCTGACTTATCAAGTACAGTCAGTGAAAGACTCCAGAAGAAGACTCACCTGTGGTCTAATATTGAGTGGTAATTTATATTCACAAGTAAATACAAGCATATAGTGGCAAAAATACTTGAGTTCAGTCAGTTTAAACTCAGTTTAGGATCCATGGACAAATCATAGAGGCTAAGCAGGTTTATGTTTTTCTTTTTCACAGATAATTTCTGTTAGATTTTACTTCTGACAAAGGCCCAGAAGTAGCAGAGATACATTGCCTATACTCTGTGCAAAAAAAAAAAAAAAAAAAAAAAAAAAAAAAAATCCCAAACAACCAAACCCACCAAAACTGACATATATATTTGGTGATTCAGTGCAACTAGACAAACGTATATGAACAAAAATGACCAGCTGAGAAATACAGGGGATATTCAGGTTTCAATAGTTAAAAGAGAAGACTCGTAATGAATGTAATAGAGCCTGTTTTGAAGAAGCAAAATCCTTTTCTACTTGTCCACAATGAGGAAAACAAGAATTAAAAAAAAAAAAATCTCTAAACATCAGAAATAATTGTTTAATATGGACAACATTAGGAAAAATTTTTTAAAAAAGAGAGATTATTGGTACAGAATATCTTAAGAAGATTTGGAGAACTTTAGGAGCAGGTCAGACAAAATGTATCAGTTCAGAGAGGATAAAATAATTTGTAGTGCTCCTTGTAAACACCACTGTCCTATAATCCCCATTGTTCTATTTAGTCATCCAACAATTTCAGGTGGTTTGTATCTACACTTTTATCTATAAAGTGCTAATGGAGAGAGAAAGGGGACAGGAAGTTGTTATTTCAGCATATGCTTGATTCAAGTGACTTGGACTCAAGTTCCCAGACTGGGGTAACTTTTGCTCATTGATTTTGGGCTTCAGACTTGCATCGGCAAAAAGAAGGTTGTAAATCTGTACATCACCACAATAGAGTGCTTATTAAATCTCTTTAGCATTTTGCGAGTTTGCTAGATGCTAGCACAACAAATGGCTTGGAAGGCCTAAAAAAGAAGTGTGTAATGAATGAGTCTTATCCTTGACTTTCATAGTACCTCTCTGTTTATCCCAGGTAAGGTATCTAATACAACTAATTTGTTTAATGTTTTCATACACATTTTGAGAATTATATTTGTTATCTGCTATAAAATGAATGCAGTTTATATATTAGTCACTTGCAACAGGATAAATTCAGACAGATAACCTCCATATATATGTCCATATAAAAGGATACTTTATGCCTGTGTGATGAGAGACATTCTAAATTCTCACCCTGTAACATATTTAAATACATTGTTCTTTCTTTTTTTTTTTTTTTTCTTTTTGCAAGTAAATACTTAGGATTCCAACCTGTAGACTGTCTGAGAAACATTTCTAAGTATAATCATGTCTTCACAGAAGCATTTTTTCCTGTTCCTTTGTAACAGAAAAAGTAATCACACCAAAGTTGTATCAGGAACTTTGGATGGTAAAGAACATTTTATTTGATGTAATAGCATAAATTACATCACTAGAGGGAATTTCCACCTTCTTGAGAAAAGATTGCTTGGAAAATTTGCTGGTGACATGCTGCACATCTTCCCGGTAGACATATCTCTAAAACTGAATTCAATGCTGCAGATCCATTTCTAATTTAAAAGATTGTGTAGTAAATAGATCCTCTATATATGTTAAAACAAATATTCTACATCTTTTTCTATCCTGCTATATCTACAAAGAAACTTTCCAAAAGATTAAGTTTTATGTGCATGTGCAGAGAACGAAACACCACTGTTTGCACCTGCAAAGACTCCATTTAGCCTGTTGCGTACAAACTTGAGTGCTTCCCTAACCAAACAGTATTTGTGGGAGTCCAGCAGCTGTCTACCTTTTGAACTTCCCAAAAAAGTTTGTCACATCTGATATTATGAAATATTTAGACTTAAAAAGGAAATTACACTTTAAAAATTACTACTTGAATTGAAAATACAGGTTTCAAATTGTTCAGTAGAAAAGCCAGACACTATGAGTCAGGCAGTGTGTGCAATGCTTTAATTTCTCTAATAAGACAGCATAATGGCCCATTATTGGTTTTATATGTCACCTTACTGTGCTCTTCAAACAAATTTTCTGTCAAATTTTCTTTTAGTATCCATATATTACATTTGTATTGACCCTGGGCCCTTTCAAAACATTATGTTAGGGAAATGTTGAAGTGTTTCGCTAAAAGTGTTCAAAGCCATTTACAGCCTTCCAGTAAACATGTAGTTATTCTTCTCTCCATTAGAGGTATTATATGGTAGTTAATGGTTATGAATATTTATACCTATATATATGTATGCATCTATAGTTGTACTTTTATATGTATATATAAACATATATACACACTGACAGAGGAACTGTAGAAATCTAAGTATTTATGATTAAAAACTTTTTATTATGTATATATGCAAAACCACATGAATTTGCAGAAAAGTAGACAGATCAATTAGATCAAAAGTAAAATCTGCAGCTGGTAGTACTTATGTCCAAGAGCTTGTTTCTTGTTTAGAAGAGTCTTATGATGCATTTTCATTAATGGGTGCAACAAAGGCCACATTCAGCTTGAACATTCATAAAAATTGGGTACATATGAATGTACTATTAGTTCTGTACCCTGAGGACTTACAGAAGACCCTAAGTTAACACTGAAACAATTTCTGTCCATTTATTGTATAGGCATGTGGGATGTGGTTCTTCTAACATGGAGTATGGTCTGAACCTATATAATTGCTGGGAACCTTCAGGGCTATGTTGCTTAAACATCCATGCCCTTAGCAAATGTGGCAAAAAGCTTTTTTATTAGTTCCATCTTCAAATTTCTGAGATCTGTCCCACATTCTAACACTCGTCTAGGTTGAGCCTTCAACCTCTTGTTCTTCTGAGTAAAGAAGCATTTCCTAATTTTCATGCAAAATTTATGCATGAACTTTTTGTACTTGTTTAATCTTATGCATATACGAGTTTTTAGCTCAAATAGCTCTTCACCTTTCCCTGTCTGCTTTTATCCTGATGTATTTATTGACTGAAGTCATATTCCTTCCTCATATTTGTTTGGCTAGTTTAAGGAAACCAAAAGTTTGCAGTCCTTTTCAGGATTTATCTCACCTTCCCCTAGTCATAATAAAAAGCTCTTTTCCAAATAGAATTCAGTTTGAATTCAGCTTGAATGTGCTTTGCTTCAGATTGTTTGACCAGAATTTTGTATAGTAATTGAAGAGTCTCGTGATGTCTCCTACATTGATATAGACATTTTCTATTCTTTACAGGAAATTATGGCCTTGAGTAGTTTCCTAGTGTAAGGATTCCTCACTGGTCTTTTCAATCAGTAATAAGGAATAATTTTTTACTTTGCATGTTAAAGATATATAGCTTCAGACAGAAAATGAACTCTGATTGAAATAATTATTAGTGAACCTGCTGATGGGAAAGAAGGAGAAATTATTGTGGGTTTCCTACTGCATATGCATATGTTAAATGATTTTAAAAGTTTTTTGGGACATTCACAAGTTGTGAAACAAAGATGCAACATGAACTGCTAATCCAAAGTATGAACAATAAAGGTACAGAATGGTGACGTGGTAATGTGTAACTAGTTGTAGTGCGTAAAGAACTAGTAATGGAATTGGGCAGAGAGCTATGATAAGATTGTGCAGTTATATAAAACAACAGCTACGCAATTAAGAGATTTTAAACCCTTTCAAATCATCATGAATACAAATACAAATACATTAAGTAGGCCAGCATTTTCTGTTTGAAACCTTTTAATCAGAAAGGGAAAAATGTTCTTAATTATATTTTGGAGGAAACTTAGCTTCTTAATTTTCTGTTTTGCAACAAAAAATTAAAACTAGAGGGGGAGGAAATTCTGCTGGTATTTAAATTTCTGTTCTTCACATTTTCCCTGATGCTACCTTCATGTATCTTCCCACAATTTTTAGCATACACAAAGCAGAAGAAAAGGAGAGAAAAATAAAGTGGGAAATAGTTTGATATTTTCCTCCAATGTTTTCTTATTAGAAAATTAAGTTGTGTTTTAATGAGGAATTTAAAACTCTATTCTACTAAAAGAACCCCCCATATAATGAAATAATTTATTACCTTTTATTTTCTTGAACATTCATCTGGTCAGTTTTCCACACCTATACATCTTTTAATTCCATGGAGTACAAACTCTGGTACCATTTTCTGTTTCTCTGTAAAACAAAACAACCAAGCAAGCAAATTAACAAACAGAGAACATAAAATGTTTCTGGACTTGGAATGAAATTTTTAACCTTCAGGTTAATCTTTGATTTGTGTTAACTATAAGCAACTCAAGCCAGGTCCCATTTGTGCTATGAATTGTATAAGTACAAATACATAAACCAAGAATTCCTGTTTGAGTAAATCAACTATCTAACTGTAAGAAAAAAGACGTAAGGCACACGCAGGCTGAGAAAAAGTGTGGGGGTGGGAGAAGTGGTGGGCTGAGAGCAAAGAAAAAGTGAGACAGCTCTGGTCAGTGGGAAAGGAGAAGGGAGGAGTCACTACTGGGAAGACTTGTTATAAACAGCAAAATGAATTAGTGAGGGTGAAACTGCAAAAGCACAATCAAGTGAGTTTTTTTAGGAAGCTCTAAGCAGCAAAGATTATCATAGAGCAGAGCATAAACATATTTTCCAGAATATGTAGGAATGCCTGGCAGAGGATCTGACATTTCAGTAGTAAATAAGAAAGACTGAGCAGATGCACACTCCAAAGAACCTTGGATGTAAAAATAAGTAATTTCCATTTGGTGTGATAGAAACAGAATTAATAGAAAGATGCATATAGAGGACTGCCATTATCAAAGCCATGAACTATGAAAATTATGTTTGGCTGAAGAACTTTGAATATTATGAGAACTGGAATGCAAGCTTAGTAGTGTAGCTCTACGGGATAAAGATATACCTTGTGATGGAAAGTAGATGATGTACTGAAAGTCGGCTGTAGCCTGAATCTGACAGTACAAAAAGATGATGGAGTCAGTTACATCATTCGGTTTTGAGTCTCACATGATTAGGGCTTTCAGTGATGATGGACAGGGTGATGATGAATGTTCAGAGAAAATTGGAAAAGAGGAAAAGGAAAGGTTGGGAGGAAAAAAAAAAACAAAACACCTTGACCTAGTCATTAAAAAAATCAGCTCACTAGTTAGGGAGACAGGCCAAAATTTTGTTTAAGCAGGAGGGGACAAATCTTTAGATCAAGCTAGGTCTAAAGAAGGTGGCCTGTTGAAAGACAAACAGTGAAATAGTGTTTGTGGACTGTTTCATCCAGTGGTCTGGTACAGATCAAAAGAAGAAAATCAAGTTATGATGTCTGAGTTACACACTGAAGAAAGGGCAGAGGAGAAATAAAAATATATGTACATGAAAATCTGGATTAGTTTTTATGAATGTTAACACAAAATCCCTCTGGATGAAATCTACAGGTGCACAGATGCTAGAACGATGGCAAAAGGATAATCCTGAAATATATGCATCATGCCGTCAAACAAGCCCATATATCTGGGCCTTTATAAATGTTTTCATAAGAGCAATACCATTTCAGGAAAAAGAACCTACTTATATGTGGAAAATGATCTACTATCAAGTAATATTCTGAAAATATTTTTTTCAAGTCACAATGGAAAATTAAATGCATACAAAGTCTTTGAGTGGAGTTGTGGCAAAAAAGGACTAATGGCATTTTGTAATCTGATAGGCACATAGCACTGATAAGACCTGTACTATAGTTTTTTGTTCAGTTTTGGTATCTACATTTTTAAAAACTGTTGATAGAATGAAATTGATACAGCATACTCTTCCCAACTCCTCTCCAAAATGAGGACAGTAAAAAACATTCCACAATGATTTTTTCCTTAAAAAAAAGTAAAATTAAAATACATTTGATTTGATATTGATTTTGTCCCTTCTTTAAGTTGATGGTTGGATTAGATGACGTCCTGATTCCTTTCCAACCTAACTCACTCTAATACCCTATGATAATGGTATCTTCATAAAATAATAGGAGCAAAAGACATAACAGCATCTAGTTCACGTATTCAAAAAAGAAACTACAAATTTTTCACATGAAGAGAACTAGTTATTAGGGAAAAAAAAAAAAAAAGAAGAAGGAAGGAAAATGCTTGGAAGAAAAGTATTGGATTCTCCTTATCTTGATGTTTTGATTTCCAAGTCCCATATCTTCTGGACGATGTGCTTTAGCTAAGCACAAGTTTGCTTCAGTCATACACAAGTAGCTGGTTTCTATACAAGGTTAAGTAGATGAAATGCAATGTCCTGTGATTTGGAGTGGGTCAAAGTAGGTAAAGTTATTCTCCCATCTGTCCTTTCACTATATGAGTCTATGAATCATGTTAATCTTGTTCAGAGTCTATTTTTGGTGAGTTGTTCCTTTCTCATAACAGTTTTGTTTTCTCCATCCTGATCTAAAACATTTCTCTATGAAGTGACAGATTTCCCAAGGGAAATATCAGAGTCTCATGATTTTATTTGATGGCACTAAATGTGTGAGAAGACCCAGTTCCTAGAGGAATTTCTCAGATGTAAGGATTAAGGATAGAATGAGGGATTTAACTTGGCCTTTAATTTTGGGACCACAAATAAGTTTAGAAGCAAGTGTGACAAAGCCAATGGTATATGAAAAAAACCTCTTTCTGATCTCAGGTACCTTTAAAATTATTTCATAATACATACTGGAGTCACACATTGCCTAATTATTTCTTTAAAAAGACAGTTGAAGATGTAAAGAAAAGACTACAGATTTTTTTTTTTTTTAATTTTGTTTTCCTTTGTATTTTTTAAGAGCAAAAATAAAATTAAAAACAAAATAGTGAAGTCTCACATGGTTAATGTTGAATATTCAGGTTTAAAGTTTCAAAGCTGCCTGTGGGATTTGGACTCCTGTTTCCTATTATTTTTAAAGCAAATAGTCAGCTAAGCTTCAATTTTTCAGGAATGTTGTATCTTAATCAGTGCATCAAAATATCATCGCTCCTGAATAGTTTTGTCAAATATAGCCACTGTCTTTCTTGCTGCTTTTTTTTCTTTTTTTTTCTTTTTTTTTTCTTTTTTTTTTTTTTTGTGCCACATAATGGCCTGCTAATGTGTTAAATACCTTCATCATTGCCTTAGCCTCCTTGAATCTAGATAATAATTAACTGACTGATAATACTTTCTCATTGGTGTTTAAGTAATTTTTAAATGTTGACACTTAAAGGAATTTCTTTTTGTGCAAAACAACTAAAACCAGCTCTAAGTGTTAGCAAGCTGCTTTTTAGAACCAGAAACATCAGTAAATTCTAAATGTAAAAATATTAACTGGATGATCCTTGATCCCTGACGTGAGCTGCCATCCACAACCCAGTCGTAGCCTGCTCATCTCCCTGTGGGAACCACAGTCTTAAGAAGATTACACTACACAAATAACAATCAGCTTGGATAGAGGACAAACCAGGAGAGAGTCCATTAAACCTTTCACATCATTACAAGCCTCATTGTTTTGCAGATGAGCAACATAAAGTAGAACATATGCATGAGGCCTCTTACTGACTCTCTGGATACCAGGGATTTCAACTATTTGAACCTAGTTGATTGCTGGTAAATGAATAAATAACCTTGAGATAATCCTTCTCCTTTGCAGGAAAGGTGCCCCGCTTAAATACGAGATAAGGAAAAAAATGTCCAAATTTTCATTATCATATTTTTTGTTCTCTGTTTTCTGTGTACTATCCTGTAATTGTTATGGTCACTGCTTTTTGCCATCTGCTCACATCAGAAGGTGAAACTGGCATTTTGGAGGGAATCTTATTAAGCCGGGCAGGGAGAGCAAATAAAAAATATTGTAAGGAGTCTTCACGCATTATCTGATTTAAGGCACAGGCCACCTCTGGAAAAGAAATTTTTCATGGGGACCTGGAGTTCTGAAGTTATCAATTTCCATGGCTGTATGTCAAAACAAGTGGATAAAAGGTGATTTATTCAAAATTTAACTGGCTGGTTTATCTTTGTAATGTGCTCTTACAAAAGCTATTTTTCATTTTCTGTCCTGGGTGACTGTTGATCATATTTCATTTATGCATATTTAATATTCATTTTCTTGTGATTTTCCCCCCCCCCCCCAATATTTTTTTGATCCTATGTCAAAATACTGTCTTGTTTATTTGATGTTTGAGCTATTGCTTTAATAGCAGAGAGCTTTAATTTTAGGTCAGAACACCAGCACGCTGGCCTTCTAGGTGTCTTATTTAATGATAAGGTGTGTACATGCAACTAATAGTTTGATTAGCCAATTCTAGCTTAGTACTAGAATTCCTTCTTAAAGAGCAAGGCAGAAGGACAGACTAATAAATACTAATCTATTTGGGCCTCCAAGAATAACCTTTAAGCTCAGATTCAAATCTATGTTGATATTTTAGCAAAGGATTATATATATTTTTTTTTTTCCATTCTAGGTTGAACCGAGCAACTAAAATCGGTCAGGAATCAACAGATTCTTGATGTGCTGCTATGTGGAAGACATTGATGTCTATTATTTTTTATTTATCTGATCACATAGACTTGTTAATTTACTAGCCCTTTTTTACACTGTACTGTTACGCTAGAAATGAACATAATTAGTAATTTTTATTCATATCTTGCATTTGTATATCCCTTTTCCCTGAAGCATCCCAAAGTGTTGGGTGGTTTGAATGAAGATACTCCCAATTTGAACGTGATCCGAACCAATTTAAGTTCTCTTAATGCAGCTACCTGACTTTAAAGGGACTCTAAATAGCTTCTGAGAGCTTTACTGGTGACTCCTCATTCGGGATTGTGCACTTCCTATGAACTGAGACGTGAATGAGGCTCATTTTTTGTGTATGTTTAACCAAAGGGGAAAGAAAAAAAGCCTCACACAGAGTATGTGTATTAAATTCTTCACAGGTGGGGAAGTTTTACATACCCACTGATTATTGTACCTTATTTAGCTAAATGCCAAGAGGTAGTGGTGGGTGAAACTGGAAAGACTGACTGGTTTAGTTAAGATTTGCTAAGAATACAGTGATGCTTAACCAAAGCAAACAGTCAAACCCCAGGACCTATGGATCTAATTTTCAAAAGAAAATAATAATTTAAAAAGATTTCTCATGTTACTTCTCCTACTTTTCACTTCTGCCTGGACATAACTGTTGAAAGAAGAGTGTCTTTTTGCAATGGTAATAAAATCAGATTATTATCACACATTTTTTTCTTCCCTTTTTTTGTTTGTTTTGTTTTTTTGTTTGTTTGGGTTTGGTTTTTTTTTTTGGTTTTTGTTTCTACGTGAGTCCAGATTAAGGAAAATTTAAAACAATAACAAAGAACATATCAGAAGCTAAAAAATATTTTTATGTGAATTTAGCTGTTAATTTTAGGGCTGATTATTCATCACAAGTCACATACTTACTGTATGTGCCCTGTTAAATGAAGAAATAATAACACAGCATGAACTCATGTGTACTCTGCATGTGTCTAGAGGAAAATATCTTAGGTAGGCAGATAGACAGATAGAAAGTAGTTGGCTCAATTTATTTCTCCTCTGACATTTCTCATAAATCCTCTTAATTCCCTCCCTTTACCCTGAAAGGAAGGCAACATCCTTCTATGGTTCTAACCACAAACCCTTCTCTTCTCGTGGAACTATTTATTTTTTTTCAATCAGTCCTTGTGGATCTATTAACTTTCTCCTACTTCTTTGTTCTTGCACAATTCAGTGTAGAGTGGCAAACTGCTTAAAAAAGCCTGGGATTAGAAATGAAGGACTGTTGCAGTTTATTGGTCAAAAACAAGTAGAATTACTCTCTGAGGAGATGAAGGAAGCTTACTCGGAATCTGTGTTTTACTTGGATCCTTTGGGTCCCATTATTCCCTCACTCTCATTATCCTAAGCACCAATTCATTTCACTTACTCTCACCTTTCCCTGTGGTCGTATTACCTATGATACCATGACACAATGATTTTATTGCTTTGTTTGTCTCTATAAAACTTTATTGACATAATAAATAAAATACAATTTTCTGATGTATTTGCAACGATAACTGTGCCCTTACACATATAGGTATCAAACTCATGGTCATCATACAAATATTTTATATGAAGACAAGTCCTAGAAATAAATAACTTGAGAATATCAGTAGTGATTCCATAATAAATACATCTCCCTTTCCAAATCGATTGCATATTGGTTTAGTTAGGTATAATAGTTTTTATTTCTATAAGTATCAATACTTATTAAACAGATGATACTCTTTCTATGTTAGATACAGTAGTTGTCATGCTGAATGCTTCAGACAGTGGTATGCTTTTCCAGTTGTGTTTCTAAGGCAGTAGTTAGGCTCAGCTAAAATGATTTTCATTATGTATTATTTAGAGGCTTCTGAATATACTTACATAATACCTCAGCATTATGCACTGCATGTATAAGGGGCTTCCACCTGGTTTCTAACATGCTTATTTGACATTCCTTATTTTTCATCAGTGAGAGACTGTGTTTATTATCTAATTGTCCATTATTACTTCCATATCAGTTAAGAAATGGTAATGCATGCACACATTAAAAATGTAAATTAATTAACCTGTTTGGAGGGAATTGGAAGGGTTTAGAGGAGAAGAAAGGTTTGATGGATGCTGATCAGTTAGTGAGAGACCAGAATGTCTCCCACTGTTCTTGATGGGTGCATATTTGCAAGTGACTTCTTTTGCACTTAATGTCTGGTGATCTGAGGCTCATTCTGTGCATTTATTACAGGTCAACATTTTTATAAGTGGCCTTTTACATCTGTTGGGTTTTTTTTTGTTGTTGTTGTTGTTGTTTGTTTTTTTTTTTTAGACTTCTTATGTGTTTAATATAATAAAAGCTGTAACCTCTATTCAAGCCCAGGTCAAAATAAGTGTTTTTTTCTTACAGAAAGAGCGTGCAGAAATCTGGGTTTAGTTACTCCACCAGTGAGACAGCAGCTACCCTGTTTCACTGGATGGTCTCTGAATACCTTGATATTATTCAAAGCATGCTCTTGCCTAAACTGGGTCTTGAAGGTACATTTTGGTCCTCTCAGAAGTGAATGATTGTGTGTTTGTTTGGGCTTTGTGTTTTTTTTTGGTGGGGGAAAAAAAATAAAAACAAAATATCTAAATTTTACATTTTTACCTCCTCAAAAACTTTAATCTACCTTACCGATTTTTGTTAACAGATTTAAGATCTTTATGTCTTGTTTCTAATCTGAAAATGGGGATAAAAATGGGGATATTTCTCTTCCCACACAGGGCATTACTCTTCCCACACAGGGTTAAGTTAAAAACCTATAATCAACTTTATGCTGACAAGTACCATCCAAAGACTTCATGCAAATAAAATTCACACTGTTTTTTAAAATTGAGAAACATGATGAAGGAAATTAAAAATATGTTAAAATGAGAGAAGAAACAGCGAGTTCATTATTGGTGGGGGCTCCCAGCCTACCTGCGCCACTGTCAAAACCACTTATTTTCCATTTTTGTTATAATATATTCTACTGACTTCTCTGTGTTTGGAAAGTTAGAAATTTCTCAAGTGGCCTGAACTAGTACTTGGCCAGGCAGCAAACTCCTCTAGAGACTGTAACTGAAGTACAACCCTGTATCATCAAAAATAGGTTGACCTATACTGAAACTCAAGAGGAAGACAGATGGCATGTAAACCAGAACTATGTGAATTTTCTGTCCTGTGACAGATTTTTAAAGTGGGTTGGTTTTTTTTCTAGATCAGTTTGGAATATAAATTTAAAAAGCTAGCAATATATTAAAAAAGGTATAACAGAGAAAAAATAAATGAGGTGATAAAGTTTAGAATTTAGTCCTGAAACATTTGATTTCAAAGGCTATTTTTTTATTTTCAAAGGTTTTGTTATGAGTTAAACAAAATTTCAAAATGAGAATCCATTTTGTATAAAAATGCAAAGATTATTGGTTTTAAAACGATTTTTGTAAAAATCTTTTCACAACCAACTTACCTACTGTGTGAACAAAAACACTTTCAAAAAACCTTCCATAATTTTATTCTGTATCTGATGTTTTGATTTAACAACTATATCTCAACTCACCTCCTTGTGAAAGTTTAGAAGATGCAATTTTTAATACTCTTTTCAAGCTTACATTTTCTTTCAGGCCCAGTGAATGCATTCAGCAGAACTCTAAAAGTTCTCAACACCCACCTCATTAATGCTTATTTGTTGCTGTCAGTCTCTGTAGTTTTACCTGTGTTTTTCTATGACATAATGTAGCTTTAAAAACATAATCTTATCTGATAAAAGAAAAGCTTACCTCCATAAATCTTGTTAAATTTAATGGAAATTTCCTTTACCTAGAAGAAATACTGGACAAATCAGATAAACCAAGTATTTTGATAAAACCTAAATGCTTAGTTTTGTTCTTATTATCTCTGAATGACTGACTGTCAGTATTCTTCACTATGCTCCATTTCTGGATAACAGCAAGATGCTAACAAGGAAAAATTTTAACACCAGATCAAGGTATACCCAATGTATATTCAGATGTGATTTTGTACTATATACCAAAGACATTAAATGTTATTACCTTCTGAACTTCTGACTTCTTCAACTCATTCGATGCCCTAAAATTGAACTTTATTTCATTATTACATTCTATGTTTGTGTGACCATTATAAAAATGCTAGAGCAAAGAAGTACAATATTCAAAGTCCTCCTTCTCTTCCAAAGTGAACACATTAATTAGTTAAAAGCTTACTTTGAAATGCCATGCTGTCTTGTCTCTGTAAAGTAAGAAAGAATCAAATCTGATCCCACTTTTCCATAATTCACATTCTTCCTTTAACCTGAAGTTTAAAAATATCCAGTATATATTACAGTTTCTGTATTATGATTTAGTACTTGCAATATTATTGACTTTTGCAATAGTGACAACAGAACACATCAAATCATCCTAATAACATTCTGGAGAAACCAATTAGGAAGTTAGGACACAACGTTAATCTACTGTAACACTGAAGCAGGACACACTTACCAATCCTTATCAGCTTGGACTGTGTCTAACACAAGAACAAATATTTATAGAGATAACACTGGGTGGTAATTAAAAATAGGCCATCAATGTATCTAACTTGCTATTCTCACAGTTGGTTTATATTAATCTGAGGTATAGGGCTAGGATGTTGGGTTGTTGGTTTTTTTTACAATTTCAGTGTCTTGTTTTCTTTCTGATGGCTATGAAGAAAGATTGCATAGAAAAAAACCTACAAACAAATATACTACTTCTGAGCTTGGTATGTGAACTAAGATAATGAAAGCAAGGAGTGGTCAAAAACAGCACAGGTAAATATACCGATAACAAGATCCAATTATTTTATTATAAGATTTATGAAATAAGGATCAGGTCTATTTATACTACAGATCAATAAATTAAGGCATATTCCTTCATCATGTAAGAATTAGCTTAAGGGCTAATGACAACGGTTTTCTATTTTCTTTTATATTTACTTTTAAACTACAATAAACCCTTTAGGAATTGTTTAATTTACATAGCATATAAAATACTGGAGAGTAGAGGGAACTGATATAAAAAGAAGCAAAATGGACCCTGCAAACAGGCAAGTTTTTGTTAAAATATCTCAGGTTAAATAGATTATACTTTTATATCCTTAAATTTTCTACAGACTAAAATAAAATGTATAGATTTCATGGGTTTCCAACAGTGTATACAAAAGTCTACAGAAAGGTTAGATCAGGAAGAAAATGTGATAGAATTCCTCTTACATGTTTGTATGAACCACTCTAATAGAGATTTAACTACTTGGAAACTGCATATGAAAGACTGTCCATCAGCTTGTATTATAATATAGTCTTTCTGCAAGTATTGACTTTAACCAAAACATACTCAAATTGTGTATCTCTTCTTCCCTAATTTTTTACTGTCATGAAATCTAGAGTTAAAGAAAAGAAGTGAGGAAATACACATAACTCAAATTTGCTGTAGAGCATAAACCTTTTGGCTATAAACATTTGCTAACATTCAACCTCAAGTGTGTTGGATTTTCCTGTACCCATGAGAGGAGATGACAAGCAAAAAGATTATCCTCCTAGATATCTGATGAAGATGCAGTAAGAGAGACAAAATGTGATACCAGCAGGTTCACAAGAAATGTCAAATGCTTAGTGAAGAGAAATGGAAAATATCAAACAGTCCTCCTAAATAGAGTTCTGAAATATCTGAGATGATGACTCATCAAAAATGTAACATAAAATTATCTGTAGATAAAATAATATGTTAACATAAATGACTCAAAAATCCATTGAGACATAATGGTTTTTTTCCATGGTAATTATATCTTTGTACTGGATATATTTTAATTATCTGAAGATACAAAAGGCTATATATTGTTTTCTACTTGTGGGTGATGCAGTGTGCTTTACTATTAACTTTCTACAAGATTTTTAATAATACACCTGACATTTGTTGTGGACGCAGTAAGTGTTCTGAAGCTGAAAAATTTTTTTAGGCAGTCATGTCCACTCCTGATGCTTAAAGGGACAGTGGCAAGGATGCTGGTGGTAGTAGATGGTACAATTAAAAAAACCCAAACAAACAACCAAACAACCAAACAACCAAACAAAAAAATCCCCAAACCTCCTAAAAACAACAATCCAAACCTGACTATTGTGAAAACCTTGGTCACAGAACCTTAGTTTTAAATGTACTTGAGGAGGACTATGACTGGGGAAATTCTGGGGAACTTTTGGTAGGATTCAGCACAGATGACAGGGACCTGATGCTGAGAATATTCTGGCAATAAATTTCTTATGGGCTCTTTCCTCAGATATCGTAATTCCTCTTGTCAAAAAAAAAAAGCAGGAGGGGCAGTCATTAAAGCAACTGACTTCCAACCAAATGTTAATTATTAAACATTTGAGACATTTTGGGCAGCCAGAAAACTAGGGTAAAATATAAGTATTGTTATAAGGACACCTTATTCAGGAAAAAGGAAGATACATTTTGCCCTAGCTTCTGCTGCTGGATAATATTTCAATGCAAATCCCAAGTAATTGCAGAGGAATATAGTATATTGAGATTTTAATTCCAAATTAAACAAAAGATTGCCTTTCAGAAACACTGGACTGCAAAAGCATTTTTTGTTAGTATGCTGAATTTCTCTAAAATAGATTTGCTATTCCTGACTTGCTCACTCTTTGAATAAAGAAACAAAACCATATTGTGTTACTGTGTTCTCTCATGTCTTATTATAACAAAGAAGACACCAGCAAACTTCTGTCACTCAAATATGCTTGTTACATATAGTTGAATTTAAATTATTATGTCCAGAAATGAACTTGTGTGCTCTGTCACTGCCCCACTGAGCAGCTTCCTCGGTTTCAAATTGAATCTTCAGGTTGCAGTCTTATGTATGGTACATTCCTTGCTCTTAGAGAAGGGTTTTTGGAGGGCTGTTTCGTTTCCAGAATTTATTTAGGAGAGATCTACCTCACACCATTCCATTAATAATCTCATCTGCTTTAAAAAATGCTAAATAATTTTCAAAGGTGTTAGAAGCTGTATTTTTAGCAACAGTCTATATCTTCTTGACACATTCCCGGTACAGCAATGTTGATAGACCTTGTGTTACAGAATCTTCTGGTCTGTCATGTATTAAAACTGTTCTCCGGGTATTCAAGCACTTAAAATACTTGCAAGTGTCAGGCTCACAAGTGGATGGATATTTCTTTGGTTTATATTTAAATGCCAAGAGAAGTTAATACATCAGAAGAAACAGAGCTCTAAAAGGTATTCATTCAGTCAGATATATGCAGTACTTACTTAAAGTCTTACAATGGACAAACTAAACAGCTTGCTGATTCTGATTTCAGGCAGTGGCAAATGCCTGAAAAGGATATTTTAATGAAAGCAGTAAAACTTAAGATCTGTTGACAATTTTGATAACAATGATAAATGCCATGGTATTTAAACAGATGAATCATCAAAACTGAAGACTTATCTCACAATCATGTTCAGCTAATAAAATTCCCACCATTTATTATTTAAGTGTTTTGGATTATGTGATAACCTTATATACATTGCTTAAATTGCTATAAAGAAGAATAATAACTAGTAGCAATAGGTCAGGTATAATTCATTTAAAGTAGCACACTTAGAAAAAGGAAAGTTGGTCCAGTGATAAGAGTGACAGCTTACAGCTTAGGAGACCTGAAATATCTTAGTGCTGAAAAAATCTTCATGTGCTGCAGTACTTTGTGAGGATAGATACACTGGAGTTGTTAAAGTCTCTGGCCTCTGGAGTAATGAGGGCTGTGCAGGTTACACAGACTAACAGGCATTGCACTTCATTGTTTGTTCTATGACATCTTAATGACTCTAACATAAAGAGAATAGATTCAACAAGACCTGAGCTGAGATCAGCTGGCCTGGGAGGCAGCTTTGAGAAAATAACTTCATTTCCCTCATTTCTCCCTATATAACCATGGGAAATAACTCCACTTTTCTTTTTAAACCCTCTTACAATTGTCTTATGAAATATATTATCTAAGGCTATTGCTGCTGATAATAAAATAATATTAATTTTATTTTTGAAAGGTGCATAGAAGGTGTGAAAAATCCTTGCTGAGAGCCTGTCCCTGTATTTATAAGAAGGAAACATACTTTCCTTAAGCCACATATTCTGGATTTTTTTCCAAATCTTAATATGTCTTTATGGATTTAATGGAAAAATATGGGAGCCCTCCAGTGGTGAAAACAATATATCTGGATTTCATAATGTAGCTACTTTCCTGTGAATGTTGCCTGTTTGCAACATAGTTGCCATAGTTTACTTACACATATGAATACTGATTCCATTTCGATTAACAGGACTTGATATCATCCAACATTTTCCTGGACTTGCATATGAACATATTCCCAGATAGTATTTGTAAAAGCCAATAAAGCCAAATTTCTCTCACAGCTACTTCCTTTTCTATATAGACAGGAAAACTGTCAGGGGCTCTTTGTTTGCTTGTTTTCTTCCCACGAGAAACCCCATAGGTTAATCATGTTCTCTTCTTCCACAGGCTTCTCAAGGATTTACAATTGCAGTAATAGAGATGTTTGGCTGGCCTGATCCACCCATTCTTTGGCTTCCTGGATTATCATGTTAATGCATTCAACATTTGCCTGCAGAACTGCACTCGACCATGTAGAGCTCTGGGAAGCTGTGGGACATTCTTCTGGAAAGACTCTGGGCACCTGGCCCACCACTGCCTTGGAACTGTAGCCTTGAAGCGTAGTACGGCTTCAGCAAATGAACTGACATTTTGAACTTCTATGCTCAGTTTGCTGTAAAAACCTGGAGTTATTATTTTCATGGAAAAGACTTTCTGTTGTACTTTGGGAAGAAAGAGGACATCATTCACACCAGTGAAGAACTGGCTTGATGGCAGAGCTCAGAGGGTTTTAATCAGTGGTGCAGAGCCTAGTTGGAGGCCTGTGGTTAGCGGTGTTCCGCAAGGGTGAGTACTTGCTCCAGTCCTATGCAATATATTCATCAGTGACTTGAATGAAAGGACTGAGCGTACCCTCAGTGAGTTTGCTGATGACACTTAACTGGGAGGAGTAGCTGATACACCGGAAGGCTGTGCTGCCATCCAGCGAGACCTGGATAGGCTGGAGAGTTGGATGGAAAGAAACCTGATGAAGTTCAATAAAGGCAAGTGTAGAGTCCTGCACCTGGGAAGGAATAACCCCAGCCACCAATACAGGCTGGGGGTTGACCTGCTGGAAAGCAGCCCTGCAGAGAAGGACCTGGGAGTACTGGTGGATGACCAGTTGACCATGAGTCAACAATGTGCCCTTGTGGCCAAAAAGGCCAATGGTAACCTGGGGGCATTAAAAAGAGTGTGACCAGCAGTTCGAGGGATGTGATCCTCTCCCTCTACTCTGCCCTGGTAAGGTCACATCTGGAATTTTGGGCTCTCCAGTTCAAGAGAGGGGGACAGTCTAGCAGAGGGCTACTAAAATGATTAAGAGACTGAAGCATCTTTCTTACAAGAAAAGACTGAGAGCTGGATCTGTTTAGCCTAGAGAAGAGAAGATTGAGAGGAGACCTTATTGTTTATAAATATATGAAGGGCAGGTGTCAAGAGGATGGGGCCAGACTCTTTTCAGTGGTGGCCAGTGATAGGACCAGGGGCAATGGACACAAATGGGAACACAGGAGGTTACATCTAAACATGAGAAAAAAATTATTTCCTGAGGCTGACTGAGCCCTGGAACAGGCTACCTGGAGAGGTTGTGGAGTCTCCTTCCCTGGAGATGTTCAAAACCTGCCTGAATGCAATCCTGTGTAACTTGTTCTAGGTGAACTTGCTTTGGCAGGGGTATTGGACTAGATGATCTCCAGAGGTCCCTTCCAACCCCTACCATTCTGTGATTCTGTGACTGATTATCTGCTTTCCAAGGAAATGTTACTTTGATATGCTCCACTTATGCTTTTGCAGTCCACTGGGACTACATTCCTTCCCTAAACATGTTAACCTCTTAATAATACAGATAAATCCTTAATATGGAGCTCCTGTGCCTTTAGTTCAATTTTTTTTAAGACTTTTAGACATTTTAAAGTTAAACATGCCAGCATGACTGTCAGATGGCTTCTCCTACTGAAGTTATGAATATGGAGTTAAAAGCAGTTTCCTCGTGAGTGAGGTACATATAAAATACAAATGTCTGAGAAATAGCAGACTTCAGAGACCCTTTCTATAGCACTGAAAACAATAGGAAACTGAAAAAAAACCTCAAAGGATCAGATGTTTTTCTTATTTTAATGAAGATAGATTTTGTTGGAAACTCATGTTGATAAAGTTCATGGAATATTTTTTTGATGCCCTTTGCATCTGAGGTATTCATAAGCAGCCCACAGCAAAAGCCATACAGCCAGAAGCCCACTGTAGTACCATTATCTGCAATATGTTTGTCACAGGTAGATTCATCAGAGGCATAGAAAAGCTTGTCTTAGTGATATAGATGTGAGTGTGCACGCACACACACACATTAGTGTGCATTGAGTTTAGCCAGAGGAATATTCCTGAGTACAGATGGAGAAGGAGGAAGTGTGTTTCCTTCTGGTTTTATTCATTTTCTTTTCTGTTTTATTTCATTTCAAATCTAAAGGCAGGCCACTGAAGTATACAGCACAGCAGAAATAAGATTGTAAAAAGCTGAATCTACTACATCCGTTGCCTTTGGATTTCAGTGTTTTTTACTTTGTTTTGTACATCAGCTGCAGGGTCCAGGCCTCCTATTGTCATGGAAAAATAGAGGTCTCATTTAACTGCTAGTGAAGCTGTAGTGTGTGATGTGTGTTTGTTAGTCTAAGACATCTGCTCTTTGTGTCAGCTACTAACTCCAGGCACCACTGAGTATCCCCCATCCCCTGTCAGGCTGTGTGTGGAGGCAGTGGGTCAGAGCTATATGCCACCATCCAACAAAAGAGAAAAAGGGCAAAGAAAATATTTGTGTGCAGCAGGGACTAAGCGACAGGAAAAGAGATACTTTCAGCCATGGCTGAGAGGTTATGTGATTAGCATGTGATGGCTGTTAGTCCCGTAACCACTGGATAGATACGGACAACTGACTGTCAGGCTCTGAACTATGTAACCTGACAGAAACAGTGCTGAGAGGACGCTGATTTTAGTTACCGGGCCTGCGTTATGCAGAGTTCACTTATCATCAGGAGGTACTCAAAATATGCAGTGGAACAAGCAGCAGCAACCTCAGGGTGTGCACAGCACTTCTTGTAAGCATGCCTACCTGGACCAGCTCCCCAGCTGGGTTGGGGCCACCAGTGCTCCCCCTCTGCATGGACACTTAGCCCCACTGGCACCCTAATTTCCCTGTTGAGGCCTAGCAGTCACCATGCCACTGCCCTTCACCAACAGTCTCTGGGCTGCAGCTGCCTGAATCATGAGCCAGTAACTAGGAGTGTCACAGCTGTCATCTGATTGCCCAAGAGATTTATTTTTTTTTTTATTATTTTTTTTTTTTAGGGAAGAAGGAGGTAGAAATGGTGAGAATAACAAAAGTAAAATCAAAATTTGTGGGTGATAAGTAATTTTAACATCTGCCATATTCACTTGCCTATAATAGGGTTTAAAATAAAAAAAAAAAGAAAAAAATGTTCAATTGTACTTGTATGATAATAAGGGAATTTTGCACTTTGACATACACAGAGATTTTGTTAAGCTTGTAGCTGTCAGCTGATCAAATTAGAAATCAAATGGACTGATTTTGATTAAAGTTTACTAAAATTTTACAGGTAGTTGCTTTTAGTGAGAAACTAACATTTTCTTTGTTTTGGCTGAGGGTTGGATTCGTCACACAACTTTAAGTATCTAGAAGCTAGATTTCTCAGTTGGTTGTCTCATTACAGTCAATGGAGGGATATGAAAAGTGAAACATCCTCAGGTGGAATGTTTTTGTCATCCACACTTGTATCAAATAAAATGTCATCAGTGGAGTGTCTGACCCTTTCTACTCATTGTACGTGGAGCCCAGATGACTAGGTTAGACTGCTTAATGTTTATATGGCAGAATTACACAGGATAATTACTATCTGACTTTCAAGGTGATAAATTCTGTATTTTCACTAGGATTTTTATTTCCATAAGTACAAATCTGCTTGGGCATGCATTTTACCAAAATGTGATGCTTGTCTCTTATTGCCATCTATCACATTTACTTTTCAAACACTGATTTATTTATTTATTTATTTATTTTTTCCTGAAATAATTCAACAGCTTCACAGCAGAATCATGTAACACCTTTAGACATTTAAACGTGATGTATACTCCGTGAGGATTGACTGCTTTCATTCTACAGCTATAATTTTACTACGTTATATCTAAGAACCAAGATTATCAGGACCTTTACTATAAGAAAAAATTATCCAACAATATTTTATTGTTCTACTGAGTCTTAACTCTTTCCATGAGTTAAGCATACTGACTGAATTTGGTCTTCATTTATTTTTTCTTTCAATGATATATATTGATTTTCCTCCCTCTATACATGAGCATGCCTAAGTAGAGAATGTAGTTCAATAGATTTTACAGCTCTGTAAGAAAACAGTCACATAGAAATCCATAATGTCCTCAAACATAAGAGTATAGTGTGTAAACAACCTTATTCTCCAGTGGCTCACTCCCAACATTAAGATAAGATATTCCTCAGTGAACACATAGGAAGTATATTTCCTTGAGACTCTGGAAATAGTGGGATTAACACCATTAGGATGCATTGTCACAAAGTAACAGGAAGTAAAGAGTAGAAAAAGTAAATGTATGGCATTGACTACAGTTCTAAAACCTAAAAGTAAGAAAAAAAGATGGGAGAGGCAAAGTTTTCTCTGTCCTCTACTCAAAATTTTTCAGAATCTACTGAGACATGCAAGACCACTGGACACCAACTATTTTCCTGCTTTCATTTTCAGGAAAGAAAAAAGCAATAGTCTTTATCTTTTTTTTTTGTTCTACCTTCCATGCCCAACCAGAAATACTTGTTATCTTATGTGGGAGTTTTAACATATTGAAGAATTTGTGTACGATATTTTAAAGACTGTTAGGGCTTTTGATAAACAAACAAACAAACAAACAAAATACCTGGTTCAGAGACAAAACCTTAAAAAAGCCTTATGACTACTTACTGATTTGGATGCTGTTTGTCTCAGACAAGAATCAGGTTTAACTCAGAGAATCGTCGTAATACCTCATTAGTTTTAACGTGTTTCACTGTAATTGACTCGCTTGCTTATATTTTAACTTTAAAGCAAAAGTCAATCTATATTAATTCCAATATAAGATAGTTGAATGTTCAATATAATTGCAAAATTTGCTAACAAGACATTTTAAAGAACTGTGATGGGAAATTTAAACGTGGGTAATCTGAGGGCTTTAGGTAATATGACTTCATTTTATTTCTCTAGAATAAAGCTAATCTCCATCCTGTAGTACTTAGAAGCAGTTTTTGATTCTTGCAAATAAGTAGTTCAGTTTCATTGAAATGTCTGTGTGGTGAATTATTTCTGCTTAATTTTGGCTTACCATAAGAACTGAAAATAAATTTAAAAGTCCATAGCAAGTCACTATAGAGTGGTTTATTGTGCAACGTAGCATAGCTGTAATTTAACACAGGCTAGTAAGCTTATTTGCATAATATAAATTTTAGCCTGATTTTATAACAAGTTGGCTGTGTGAGTGCATTGACCCACAATCAGCTAGAGTTCAGGACAAGTGGTGACATACTACATTTCCCTGTAGAAGCTCAGTGGAATTGCAAATACAACAGCCAAGAGCATGTCTTTCTGAAAGCATCTGGGAACACCACCACTAGTGCAAATGATCCTTTAAGGACCTTTTTTTTTTTTTTTTTTTATGAAACTTTATTGTTATCTTTTTTTGGTTTGTTTTCTTCTACCTTCTAATGATTTTTTAGATAACAAAATAAACAGGGCCAGTACATAGATATTATTTGAGGGTAATGAGGCACTCATGCTAAGGCTAATAAAATTATATTTCATACATATCCAGTATTAATACTCTTAATACATATATTTATAGACATATTTCAGTTCTTCACTATATAAGAACAAGTGAATATGTGTTTGGACCTCTACAACATGACAGAAAACAAGATACAGTTACTATAGCCTGTATGAAACAAGTCTTTAGCTCTCTGACAACAGTTCCTGACATTTATAGCACAGCTCCTAAGGCCTTAATGACCATCATGTCATGCTGAATCTACTATTAATATACTTCATGAGTAAGGAGTAAGTATTATGGGTTTTATTCTCTGTGTGAAAGGTCCATATTTCATAAAGATCTTGAGTCTAGCTGAGTTATTAGAAGGTATCCCATAAGGAAAGAAATAGTAATTTTTTTTTTTCTTTTTCCTTTTTTTTTTTTTTTTCCCCCATGACATTTTCTGCCTACTGAAACTTTCTTTTCTTAAAAGAAAGAAAAAAATGGATCCACATTTAAATTAAAATACAGAATCAGATACTGCTGTCACGGCACGGTGGGATAGACGTAGTGAGCAGAGCTGCAGGAGGTGTGAGCAGGTAGGGGAGCTCCTCCACTTAGTGACTGAGCTCCAGGAAGAAGTCAGCAGGCTGAGGAGGACCAGGGAATGTGAGAAAGAAATAGATTAGGTTATTGGGACTGCTCCTTGGCATCCCTAAAACAAGCCAACAGACCACCTGAGACAGAAGACACCCTGTCCACTTGCTGTCTGGCTGAATGCGGAGACAAGGGGCAATGGGAACAAGTTCCTGCCTGTCTATGAAGAAAACGAGACAGGTTGTTGTCATAGAAGACTCCATTCTCAAGGGAACAGAAGGCCCAATATGCAGCCCAGACCTACTTAGGGAAGTCTACTGCCTACCTGGAGACCAAGGTTAAGGATGTCAAGAGAAAGCTCCCCACTCTCATTAAGCCATCAGATTATTTACCCACTATTGATATTTCAGGTGGGGAGCAATGAAATAGCAACTAGAAGCCTGAGAGCAATCAAGAGGGACTACAGGGCCTTAGGAAAATGGTTATGGGATCAGGAGCACAAGCAGTGCTCTTCTCTATCCTTCCAGTCATAGGTCATAACATCGGAGTAAATGGGAAGAGCCAGCTAATCAATGCTTGGCTCAGAGAGTGGTGACATCAGTATAACTTCGGGTTCTTTGAGCACAAGTGGGTTTACAAGACACTGGGCCTGCTGGTGGCCACCTGTCTCTTATGGGGAAAAGGAACCTGGCTCAGGAATTAACAGGGCTCATTGATAGGGCTCTAAACTAGTTTTGAAGGGGGAAGGGTAGGAAACCAGGCACAATGGAGCAGAGACTGGGTGTAGTACACCCAGGTTTGATGGTTGCTGCATTAGCAAGGCCCCTCAGTCTGCTGTCCTGGAGGAAGTAAGAGGTGTGAATCCAGGCAGCAGCAGAGATACAAGGTGTTTTGATGAGGTAAGAGCCACAGAGGCTCGCAAGAATCGTAAGGAGGGAATTGTGGATTCTCCCTCTAATAAGGTGATGAGACTAGCAGCCCAGCTGAAGTGCATCTACACAAATGCATGCAGCATGGGCAGCAAATAGGAGGAGCTGGTAGCCATTGTGCAGCAGGAAAACTGTGATATAGCAGCCATCACAGAAATGTGGCGGGATTCTTCTCATGACTGGAGTGCTGCAGTAGATGGCTACAAACTCTACGGGAGGGCAAGCAAGGAAGAGGGGTAGCTTTTTATGTTAAAGAGGGTTTTGATTGCCTGGAGGTTAATAATTGTGATGATAGGGTTGAGTGTTAGTGTGTAAGAATCAAGGGGAAGGCCAGCAAACGAAATATCATGGTGGGGGTCTGCTATAGACCACCCAACCAACATGAGGACCACTCAACCAACACGAGGAGGTAGATGAAATATTCTACAAGCAGCTAGGGGATGTTTCATGATCAGGGGACCTTGTTCTTGTGGGGGACTTCAACTTGTCAAATGTCTGCTGGAAATACAACACAGCAGGGAGAAGACAATGTTAGAGGTTCCTGGAGTGTGTGGAAGACAACTTCCTGACACAGATGGTGAGGGAACCATGTAGGAAGTTGCCCCACTGGACCTGTTATTCCTAACAGAGAAGGACTGGAGGGTGAAGTGGGGGCTGCCTCAGGTGCAGTGATCATGAAATGATAGAGTTTTTTGGTTTTGGAGAAGGCAAGAGAGGGGTCAGCAGGACTGTTACCTTGGACTTCAGGAGGGCTAACTTTGGCCTTTCAAACACCTGCTTGGAGGAATCCCATGGGCTATGGCTCTGCAGGGTAGGGAGGCCCAGGAGAGCTGTTTAATTTTCAAGCAACACTTCCTCCAAGCTCAAGATCACTGCATACCTAAGAGTAAGAAATCTAGCAAAGGAGGCAGGAGGCCTGCATGGATAATCAAAGAACTTCTGTAAAAGCTCAGTCAGAAGAAGGAAGTTTACAAAATGTGGAAAAAGGATCTGGTCACTTGGGAGGAATATAGGGACATTGTCAGAGTATGCAGAGATGTAACAAGGCTAAGGCCTGCTTGGAATTAAATCTAGCTAGGGATGTCAAGAGCAATAAGAAAAGCTTCTTCAAAGAAAAGACTGAGAATGGGCATTATTGATGTTTATAAATATCTAAAGGGCATGTATCAAGAGTATGGGGCCAGACTCTTTTCAGTGGTGGCCAGCAACAGGACAAGAGGTAATGGGCAAAAGCTGGAACAGAGGAGGTTCCACTTAAACATGAGGAAAAACTTCTTTATTGTGAGACTGACAGAGCATTGGAACAGGCTGCCCAGAGAGGTTGTGGAGTCTCCTTCTCTGGAGATATCAAAAACCTGCCTGGATGCAGTCTTGTGAAACTTTCTTTCGGTGAACCTGCTTTAGCAGTGGGGTTGGACTAGATGATCTCCAGAAGTCCCTTCCAACCCCTACCTTTCTATTATTCTGTGATTCAGTGTCCTTCAAAAATGGTAGTGTATTTTTTGAGATTGACGTATCTGTAAATCCTTTTTTTCCATTTTCATGTATTTTTTTTAAGAAATTAGAGCTTCTATTAGTTATTTTTTCTGTAAAAGATAACTGAAGAGACATATAGCATGTGACTGTAATTATTTTCACAATATTGAGTATGTAATATGTTAGTAATTCACGGTCTGTTGATAGAATTAATTTAAACAAATGAGTTTGCACCCTGGATCTTTTCCTGTTTTTGTGGCAGACTGCATAAATGAGAACTGAAATAGATGAGAAAAGAATCTTTTGAGTGGGACATGCTAGTGAAGAAATATAAGCATTTTGTATACAGAGTAACAAACGTGATAGTGTTTTAAAAACAGGAGACAAGCTGGTATTGCTAAGTCAATCTATGTCTTTTTCCAAGTCAGAAGTTTAGATAAGTTAAGGTCTGAGTGAAGAGTAGTGTATGTGCTCAATTCAAATGAGTAAATACTCATGGATTTTAGCTAAAATAGAGCAGAGAATTTAAAGCTCTTGTGTGTGGCTTCTAACAATAAATGGAATAAAGGATATTACAAGAAACTCACTGAAAGGAAATGGAGAACCTGAGGAGACTGTTTACTTCAGAGGAACAAGTGATCATGACATTTCTAGTGCACAGTGGCAGCTGGCACTAACTGATGTAGCACATGTAGTGTGCTTTCCATGGCACTTCATGGAAAAGCTGTGCAGTTTGCACCATCATAGGGCTACTGAGAAACTCTTCTTCATTCCTTAAAAACATTCCATCCTTTATGACAGACTGCAGTGTTAGCTGTTTTGGCATAAATTCAGGCCATAGACTGGGATCTGTAAAGTTTACTGGGCAGTAGTTAATGTTTACCTGAAAAGCTGTATGAATCACATGAGGCATTTAACATTTTACTTTAATAGCTGTGTGATTGCCACAGAGATTACCATAGTGCCATTTATGTTGGAGGAAAAATAATGTATTTATAATACATTTTTAGTTATATAAATTGCCTTTTCTTCTAAGTTTAGATATTATGAAATTTAAGGACCTACTTTTCCCATCAAATGCATTTAGCATTGTGGCAAATCTGTCAGTCTGCCTTCCTGATATTAACTGATTGCTGCTCAAAAATTTCTTCTAGTGATCTGGTAGACTACCAGAAACATACTGAACCACATCTTTAATTTAAATTAAATTGAAGTGTACTTCTTTGTTTTTTTTGTTTTGTTTTGTTTTTTTTTTAAGTATTTACTATCTTGTACCATTCTTCTGATACACAGAGCAACTCTTGTACCAACCTCGAAAAACAGAACCTAAATTTAAGTGGGCTATGTTGTTGTCAGTATTTGGCAGTTCAGGTACTATAACATGTCAAAACCTGATTCATTCTGTTGGTACAGGAAGAATTGAAGCAAACAGTGAATCTCTCAGGATCTTCACATCTCTATCTCCTTCATAGTTAAGGGCCACAACTGGTGACAGTTTTGTCAGCTTGTCACATAATTTCTTTGGAGATTCCACATGGCTAGCTGACAGTAAATTTTCTTTTCTATTTGTTAGAAGGTACCAGCTAACAGAAGCCTGAAGAGAGATAATTTTCTTACGTAAATTTGTAGTGAAAAATGTGTAAATGGAAACAGCCTTACCTGTTCTTGTCTTTGATTTTTTTTTAATACCATAATACATTTTTAAACTGTTGACTACCTAGTAATATTAAAATGAAATTTTTGAACTAGAATCTGAATGTAGAAGTGCAGATACTCTGTAAACACAAAATTCCAATTGTGGTGCTTTTAAAGCTTCACAGACAGAGCTGAAAATATTTCATTTTAACTTCCACACTCTCTCATGCTGTGATGTTTTCCTTGTTCCTTATGGGCAGGTCATTCTGCATATTTCTCATAGAATTCCCACAGAGGACCTTTGACATGTTCATGAAGTTACAAAAACATTTAGATGAGCCAGCCTACAAAAATGGATAAACATGCTAAAACCTTACTGAGTAAAATAATATGAAAAAGCCACCAAAGGAAAGTTGATTACCTTTGTAAGACTGTTTTTTCAATTTCCCCATTGTAGGTCTTTATACAGTGCCCTGATGCTCACAAATGATATCATTGAATGGCTTTTTCATATGTAAAAGTTGGTATGCTAATGTATTACACACAAGAGACAATAATAAAATGTGGGCTACTAGGACATGTTTCTTTAAGGTGATTGGATGGCTTAGTAACAACACATTGAGAGACCTAAACTCAACAGCAGGATGAAGAAACATTTCTAATGTCTGAAAGAGTGTGACACAAGTGTGCTACATTATTCAGCTTCAAGAAATTAAAGAACCAGGTGAACTATTTGAACATACCTTAGACATACAGTCTTGAGTGTGACAAGAATATATAGTAATGGGAAAAGTTAAAGATCTTCAACACCAGGATGCAGAGAACTTTTAAAAGTGACATTTAAACCCAAATAAGTATCTTAAGCAAAATAATATTGTTAGGATACTAACATGCATACTTTGTGGAGCTACTAAACCTGCAAGATTTTAAAAGGTGTTTCAGGTATGGTATATATTTGATATAGATATATATATATATGACATAAATCTCTACATTCTATCTGCCTGGATCATACCATTGTCCTGGTGTAAATCTGTGGAGAACTGTGTTCTCTTAACCCACTTATTACTGCTTAGACTTCACCAAGTATGACCCATTAATGTGAACTGAGGTACAACAATCGAATTTTTAACTTTTGACAAAAAAAGCTTAATGTTTGTTTTAATCAATACCCTTTTATAGAGGATGTAATGAGATACAGTATTATTGGTTATAATCATTGACCTCTCAAGCTTGTTATTTCTAATTTGGCTTAAGTAGATCATAATTTGTTAGACGTCCTTACTTTGTATTCTTCCTGTGTCTTTAGATGAGAAAATTATTGCTAGCAGTTTTATATTTAGACACCCCAAATCTTTTGGTTAAAAATCTAGAAATCTCGAAAGCTCTAACTTCAGAAAGAAGAAAAAAAAAGAATTATTTGTTTCAGTATTTGCATTTTTTCTTTGTTTCCTCAGTTTATAAGTTCATCTATTCTTCCAGATACAGGAAAAGATGAGAGAACTGTTGTTGGCTTATTTTATTTTCCATTTAATCAGGAAAGAAATAAACTTTAGTTGGAGAGCAATGTGCCTTTTAGAAGGGAGAGAGTCTTATTTCCTCCTGCTTTGTAGAGAAAAAGATGTATGCTTTTGCATAGCTTTTCATATCTATTACTAAAATCATGGTTTCTTGAAGCTGTGCACAGATAGGATAGTATCTGCTCTTATTCCAACAGGTTTATCTTATTTTAATTAGGAGCCTTCATTTCTCATGATACCTGGCACTCCAGCCAGTGCCTTGATGTCAAGGACCCTATATCATGATATATTCTTAATTTTTGCCTGATTTGTTTAATATAAGTAATGTGATGGAATGAGATTATAAGATTTTGCTGTCACAGTAGTTTGAACCACTGATTTGTCATAACAACACTGATTAGATAATCAGACTCTTAAAATGAAGTATATGTCATTAAGAAATTGCTGGAGACATTTTTTAAATTATTATTACGTTATTGCTTTTGTATTGATTAAGATTTTTTTAAAAAAAATTTGCAGATATAACTAAGTTATTAATGACATTTAGTATTGTATTATATCAATTTCCTGAGGTCATTGACACATGATCAGGAGTAAAAGGAGGAAGGTTTTAATTTTTCAATATTTTTCTGTCAATAGATTTCTTTTTTTAAAACTGCCTACTGGTTTACCTGTCTGACAGGTTATCTTTCTATATATTGTTTTGTTCCTTTATGTAACCAAAATGGGTGCTGTTACCTCATTTACAGTTCAGAAAATGAAACTCCTATCTATTTGTTGCAGACAGTCAAGTGAGAACTACATGTCTGCATCTGATGATACAATTTAAACTAAACATCATGACTTGTCAGCTTCATGTATAAGATCTCCAGCAGAATCTGTAGTTTGAAGAAGAGGGATAGATTATCTCACAAACATCTAGGTTTTGGGAAATTTTCCACTACTTTGAGGTTAAAGTTTATATCCTCAAGTTGAGTAGCATCCAAACTGTAAGCTTTTCAGCTTCTCAGCTGGCTGTTTTAACCAGTAGTCTATAGGAAGTACATGTACCATACTCCTTTAAAAATGGACAGACTAAATCCAGAGCTGAAATAACTCAATTTCCTCTGTTTAAGAACCTCTGTTTAGGTGCCTAAATTCTCAGTGGAAGAGGTAGATATCAGGGTCTTCCTGAATAGCATGGATTACCTTCTGGAGGTACTTCAGAATTACTCCAGAAATCTCAGAAATTCTAGTTTAAAAGTGTTCAAAGTTTACTTTAAATTGCTTAAACCCCATTTAGGAAGTCAAGCAATTTCTTCCACAGGGTGATGTTTCCCATCCTAAAATTGCTGTCTAAGGCAAAAGGGATGAATATTTTCCTCTGCAAACACTTGTTTGTCTAATTAACTATGAAGATCTTAAGTTAGGTGGCATTACTTTTTTACCTTTAGGTCAAGCCCCTAAAATTTCGGTCAGCTACTGTGAAATTAGGCACCTTGATAAGACTGTTTAGTGTCATCCTTAATTTCTCTGCCATGATGACTGCTTAATATAGTGACTCTAAGATGTGAAAATGTGTAAGAAAAACTAATGGAGAAGTGAGAATGTACATTTGCACTTGTACCATTTGGTCTTGTGATTGTGTGTTGACATTGTGTGTTTTTGTACATTGGACTAACTCCTCTTTTTCAAAGGAAAAGGAGGTGCCATCTCTTTTTGGATTCATGATCAGGATACATATTCTAGAATTTTAAAGACTTGATTTCTAGGTCCCCTTCAGCCACTGGACAAGGGTCAGAACCATATTCTCAAGGCCCATAAAAGTCTTAGTAGACTTTCTGACTAGAAGCAACACTCTAAGAGGGCCAGATATCACCTCTTGGTCAATATTTGAATGGAATGCAATGGTGGGGCAATGAGAATCTCTACTTGGTTATCGAGTGATTTAGACATTTTCCTGTTGAGGAATCATTGCAGTGCTTATGCATTTTACATTAAGGAGAATAAAATTCACAAGCACTCTTCAAGTTTCTCTTTAACTCTCAGCTGAAATGTGAGAACTCAACTATTTAGATGAAATTTTCTTTTCAGGAGTTATTTATTGTTATGCTTCACAGCAGCTGGTTTCTGATATGAAGGAGTTTTGCAATTTTCCTTTTCAAGCCACTCTTTATGCAGAATAAATAGAATGTTTCTAATGTAAAATAATTTTAATTAATTACAACTTAAATTTATACTTAATCTACCCTCATTGTTTATTATATGACTTTTTCATTCAGCTTTTTTAATATATTACACCTTTTAGGAGGGGACAGGAGAGCTGGGCCTCATCTGATCATTCAGGCACAGAAGAGTGTCATCTGTCTTTTTTTAGTTTTGTTCAATGCTATGCAATTTTATGAATCATCACGTTTTGTTGTACTGCCTGGATATCCAGATGAAGTTCAATCTTCAAAATACCGTGACAAACTCTTAAGCAAAAGGATGCTAAACTAAAGAAACTAATGATACAGCATGTGAAGCAGTCAACAGTTTCTTAACATTGTTTAAAGACTGGTTTTTATCATAAGTACAATTTTCTATTTTTGTTATAGTTGTTTTTTTGAAAGATTGTGTGCTATTTTTTCCTCATCCATCTCCAACTCTATCCAGAGCATAAAGAAGCAATTGTAAGGCTAAAACAGGCAGTTAAAATTTTCATGGCCACTGAGTGTATATTAATTCTGATTTATTATTATGACATTTAAGCATACAAGCATTCATTTATGCATACAAATACCAGAGCTTAATGAAAAAATCCATGATTCTTTTTGTAGGATTTAAAAAATATAACTTTAAAATTTATTTAAAATGAAACTTTTTTTTGCCTTCAATGGCATTGGGTAATAAGGACATTTGATGGATTTTAAAAATATTTTTAATAGTATTTTTTTCTTTTTCTTTGAAAAATCTAGCTTTCTTCTTTATTATTTTACCTTAGGCTCTGGTTTTCACCAATAAGCTAGATTTTTGACCAAAGGAAATTGCTAAAAAGCTGTGGAAAATATTTTGATAAAAAATAAAATTGACCAGAGACTTCTTATGAAATATATATTAAAACTGTTATTTTACAAGAGGCATTACTCTATAGCTACTTTTCCTATAATATGCATATTGATTAGAGAACTATTGTGTTTCACTCTGATTAGTATTTCACTAATCTGGTGAAGCAGGGAATGAATAATAAGAATCTAATAAAATTATGGAAAGTCTGTTTATATAGAGTATACCAACTGGCAGAAATTATTCTTTGCAATGTAGTGAATACCTCATTAGTAGCTCTTCAGAAGATTATGGATCTCTTAATGCTTACTTTGCTCAAATTTGGCTGCTGAGCCTTTTAATAGTGCAGAGACTCCATCACTAATTATTCCTTTTCATTTATCATCTGGCATTCCAAGCCTTGTCTTCCTTCCTAGTAAACTCAGGGAAGTTTTTAGGTGGATTTTCTGTCAGTGTATACTTAAGAACAACCATTTACTTTTTCTTTTGTCTTTTTAATAATTGACAGAAAAGCTTTGCCATTTTCTCTTTTGCTGTCTTCAAGTGTCAGAGCCAGGTTTGAATGGTCTTTCTCCTGAGATTTATTAAAATAAGTACATCTATCTACTTACCCTTTCTTGTGTCTTCTTTGATGGGTTTATCTTGTCTTCATTCTCTCTCGCATAATTCTTCACTTCTCTACAATATGTGTCTTGAGATTTCCTCATGAGACTTCACCCATGAGGACACCAAAAATGACACATGGCAAGCTTTTTACACACCAGGAGGCTTCTAGTACAACTAAATTAAAATATGAATCCAGTGACTGTCCATGAAATTTAAAGGGTTTTTACCAATAAGTAAGTAATGAATACACAATAAAATTATGGTATATGTTTAAGAATACAAGAGTATTTGTGGAAGAAGGAAGATCTGAGGATTTACAAGCCGGTCAGCCTCATCTCAATCCCAGCATAGGTAATGAAGTAACTAATCCCAGAAAATATTTCCAAACACATGAAGCATAATAAGGTGATTGGGAGTTGTCAACATAGATTTATAAAGGCGAAGTCATGCTTGACCAATCTGATAATCTTCTATAATGAGGTGACTAACGAGAGGAGAGTAGTGAAAGTTGCTTGTATTGACTTTAATAAGGTGTTTGATTGACATCGTCTCCCACAACATCCTCACAGATTATTGCAAATTATAGATTAGATAAATGGGCAACGAGGTGGACTGAAAACTAGTTGAACAAGCAGGCCCAGAGAGTTGTGATCAGCAGCACAAAATCCATTTAGAAGCAGATCACAAGTGGATGAATACTGTTCAAAATCTTCATTAATGACCTGGATGATGTGTCAGAGTGCACCCTCAGCAAGTTTGCAGATGGTACGAAACTAGGACAGCCTAGAGAAATGGGAAGAGAAATCTCCTGAAGTTCAGCAAAAGGAATATTAAGAGTCCTGGTCCTGGTGGGGAGTAACCCCATGGATGAATAAGCACAGGAGGCCAACTGGTTAAAAAGCAGCTTTAGAGAAGAGGACTTGGAGGTCCTGGTTGACAACAACTTAAACATGAGCCAGCAGTGTAGCCTTACAGCAAAAAAGACAAACAGCATTCTGGGTTGCATGAGGGCAAGCATTGCCGGAAGGTCAGTAGAGGTAATTCTTTCCCTCTGCTCAGCAGTGGTGAGACACATCTGAAGTGCTGGGTCCTGCTCCTCGTGTAGAAACTGACATATTGTAACGTATTTTCCTACTTCTTAAAAAATAATAATTTAATAGGATTTTTACCACCTCCAGATATAATCTCATGCATTTTTCTCACAGGCTTCTTATTTTTTCCAATTTTTTTATTTATTTATTTTTCATTCTTATCTCTTTAATCCATTACCCTTCAGCTATGTATAGATTTTGAACACATTGAGTTTCTTTGGTTACTGAGTGAAGCTACTTAATACTAAGGATTACTTTTTTTTTTTTTTTTTTTTTTTTAATGGCCTCTATTTCATTCTATTTCATACCAGCAAAATTTAACTTCACTAGAACTGTCTAAATACCTAAGTAATTACTTTATTGTGTCCATTTCTCAGGTGTGTATGGAGGTAAGTGCTTAAATTGCTTCATAAAATAAATTACATATAAAAACTTTACTTGCAGGATTATGGAGAGAAATACCAAAGGTCTACTAAGCTGTTGAACTCATAAGGTTATCCCATGTATCTGACAATATAGATAAAGATCCCCAAAACCCTTAAACTCAGTGTATGAGTCAAGTGATAAGTAACAGATGGTGCAAGAAAAATTACACATTTGTTCTCCTAAATTCAAGTTTAAAGCATGTCAAGTGTGAATAAATCATAGAATATAATGGACTGAACTATTTTTAGTGAAGATCCAAAAAATGCAGACTCTAATAATTATTCCTAGAGCTAAGATAGGTTTGTTACATCTTTCTCTCTCTCTCCTTCCCCATTCACAACTTTGGACTATGCTGATGTAAAAGCAAAGTAAAAATAAAAGACAGCTTTAATCATGAGCTATTGCCTTGAAAGACAGACTATCAAGGAGGGACAGTGGGAGCTGAACTGCAAATGCCACAGATAAGCGTCAGACTGGATCTGTGAATACTGGAGAAGCTACTGGACTTACATCTGGCTCTAAACATCTTTTATGGATTGCAGTTTGATACCTAGACCCATCTGTAGGCAGGCTGTTTAATCAATTAAGTCAAAATGTTGATTAACATCATGACATTCAGAGCCTGACTGTAGAGCGGACCACCCCATCCTGCTTACTATTTGATGTCTTTGAAGGTTGAGCTCTGCAGTAGAAAACTGAGAAATATCTTTGAAACCCATACAGGCAGATTTAAACCTGAATATACAGCAAAAAAATGTAGGGATTTTTCTCCATGAAGGGATTGTCCACCCAATGTACCAGATAAACTTTAACCTTGCTGAATTCACAGAGCCCCAAAATATGTTACTTTCAAAAGTGACAATTTTTTTTTTTTTCTATTTATTTTTTACAAACAAGGGATTAAATTTTCAAAGTAGATGTTTTATACCCTTTTTAGCCCTAGGGGGAGGATACCTGTGTCAAGGACACTTTTCTAAGCTGGAAATCATGAGGTACCCTGAACAGGCATGATTTTCTGAGGCTGAGTGTCTCTGTGAAGTCTGTAACAAGAGCTCTTGAGTGCAGGAAAGAGTGCATGAAAAAACATGTTTTCAAAAGGAAGGGATGTAGCAATGGGGAGCTTAGGACTGCCTTGTTTTCCAGGAATCCCTCCCTTTTTCCACTCCTCACTGCCCAAGGTGAGATGTGTTTGAGTGCCAGAGGAGGATCCTGAAAGCTGGAGATGTCCCCTTCTCAGATGTATCCCCATGAATACAATCACTTTTTTCCCTGTTGCTTTCCCAGACTAATGAATTTTGCACTCCTGGCTCTGCAGCAGCACAGTTTCAGGAGAAGGAATAGTAAGTGCCTCATTTGGATTATTCATGACATGGTGGTTAGGTCACTCTAAGAAGTTATAGGAGAGGTGGATTCAGCCTGCTGTAAGACGATCAGGGCTGGGAATGCAAACCTCTCATTTCCTTAGTGAGCACTCAAACCACTAGACTATTAAGCATAAGACAGTGTCACCTTTACCAGATACCTTTCTCAGAGGAGGGATAAAACACCCTGGATCCCTAGTGAATGGAAGCACCTAACATTTCCTATTAATTTTCTACATTCTCAGTGGAAAGATAGACACATAAAATAGGAGTAGATTGCCTTTTGTGTATCTTCAGAAGCACTATCTCTCCCCACTGTGGTAGGCAGACTAGTTCATCAGCCTCCTTCTAGGACCAAACACACTTTTGTGCATCAATATCTAAATTAAGCACCTAAATGAAGTGCACAAGATTATATCCAGGGAAATTAAATCTCTTCAGACATGCCTACTATGTGAGAGGAATGACATTTGGATTAACGTTGCCAGAAAAATATTTGAGGAGTCCTGTGCTGAGATGTGAACACAGCAGCATCACTTTGGACCATGACCAATACTGAATTGTTCAAATTTATTTTGCTTGGGTCTTGCTAACTTAGACATCCCTGTACCATACATTATTGTATGAGGATCCTGAGAGTAACATTTGCCAACCTGATACCAGGAACTAAGTATCTAAATCAGTACTTAATGTAGGCAAGAAGTAATGAGTTATTCAGAGGCAAAGGGCAGGCAGAACCCCTGTCAACTTAATGAATATTTGGGGTACAAACCACCTCTGAAAATCAGGCCATTTGTTTTAGCACCTAAAAATAGATTCAGATGTTTAATTTTATATATTCAGGTTGGAAAATTTTTGGTTAGAGAGTAAATTAATTGCCTAAGGTCACGCAGCAAGTCAATGTATAATGAGAAAGTAATAATGAGTGAGGGAAAAAAGGTATTTTTAATCTCTATGGATTTTTTGAATCCCAAAACTCTTTTCATAAAACTAAAAGTATTTTTAATATATCTCTCTATTTTTTTTTAAATTGTGGCTTAAAATTATTATTTAAAATGTATTTTATTTAAGTGAAAACAGTATTTTTTTCCGTGTTTAACCTTGATTGGTGGTATCTTCTTGTTGCTATGAAAACAAAGGTTCAGTCAAATCTTCAACAGCAGATATTTTGTTGCATAGGTAGTTAATGAATGAGATATTTGATTACAAAAGGATAAGTAACCTCTCGGTAGCCTGCAATTAACATTTAACTTGATATGGCCAATAAGCCAAACGAAGAGAGAGTAAACTGAATAAAAAGGATTTTTCTCTCAGGAGTTCATCACACACATATGCTAGCAAAGCATACTGTTGTGATTGGTGATTTTGTTTGCAGATTTATATAAAACTAAACTTTCATCTGGTCAAAAAGAAATAACCCATTTGCCCTCTGGAGAAAAACAATATTTTAAACTATTCAGATTTCAAGTGTGTGAAGATAATTTATAAGAGTCAGGTGCATTATTAGGCAGTAATGATATCTCAGGAAGTTAGTCACTCAGTTCCTGTTAAAATCCTGTGAGATTGGAATGCCTAATTCCCTCACATGCCTTCTAGTTTTAATGAGTTCTTGCTTACACACAGACACAGAGAATAGTATCTGCTATATCCTTTTCATGCACATACAAGCTAAACCCTTAGCAGTATACTCTGATTCAAAATGCAGAAAGTGTCTGTCTAAGGCAGTAATGCGATCCAAAGTCAGCTGCATTATACCTTTTTTGTAGTGCACGGAACTCCTCAAAGCTGTTTATCATAAACACAGAAATAAAGCAAGAATGGTCCCCATATTAAGGTTTTAGGCTTGGGAAATATGGGTTGATTCTTTCTCTGCTGTGGACTTCCTGCATTACCTTGGCCATATCATTTATATTATGGATTTAAAGACCACACACTTTCCTTAGTTGAAAGAGAAATTGAAATTTGAAAAATTAACATTTTATTGGTTTTAAGGTTGATTTTTCTTGCTGTGAGCAGAATTGTGAGAGAAAATGAAAACAAGCCAAAACCCAAACTGCTGCTTTCATAAAATCCTAGCTGACAGTATTAGGCAATTGAAGAATAATATCTATCATAATTTTGTTATCTAGGATATGCAAACAGTCACTTCTAATCATTACCTAAACATTGGAAATTTGTATATACTGAAAAGTACAAGAACTGCTTCTTCTGTTATCTTTCAGGTTCACAGTAAGAGTAACCCAGAGGAAAATGAGGGTTCCTTTGTTCATACATGATGGTTGCTTTGTTCATAAGCTGAATTTTTCTCATTTAAACTGAAGGTTCAACACTTTTTACTATGATTTTATCCATGAAAGATAAGTCTTGTCTCAGAGCTTGTGAAAATAAAAATGTGCCTAAATTAGCTGTCACCTCTCTGTTATCCTTTGTTATGAACCATACTTGTCCTGGCTATCACTCCAAGACATAACTGTTTAAGCCGTATCAGCCTTTTTGCCTAAACGAAACCAACAGTAATGTTTCCCAGGGGTTTAATGAAATGGATTTTTGCTATATTTAATGGACATGGTTTAAAATGAAAATCTACTGCCTTACAGCAAAGAGGTAAAGAAAGACTGGCATTAATGGTAATAATGGTCAGTTTGTGGGGCTGCTGCATGGTTTCTTCAAACCTGCTGAAGGTATCCTGTGGTTTCCTAATTGAAGAAATAATTGACTCCTAACAATTCAGCCAGAGTGAGTATGTGGTAAAAGCCACTACCATTATGGTTATGAACATTATTGCTTACTCACAGCTTTAAATGAGAGTCATCATATGTTGAAACACAGAAATCTTGTCCTTTTCTTTATTTCCATCTTCTTATTTATATATATATATATATATATATATATATATATATTTAAGCATTAAAATACTTTTAAGTCTCATCTTTTGAAACTCATCTTTAACCTTGTGTTGTGTTTGTCAGAGGGGGACTAAGCAACAAGATTGGACTTAAACCTTCAAGAGAAATGTATGTCCAGTTGTGGAACTTGCTGCTAATACTGTTCCCAGTCCTTTGCAGTATCCAAAAAAAAAAAAGACCTAAGGGCAGACTCCTTTACTCAACTCAATAGCTACATTGAACTGGCCTATGCTGAACTGTGTTTGTTGCACAGATTTTTGTGTCGCATAGGAATACATAGACATGAAAACGGATTAATTTTACATAAAACAGAGGGAGAAAAATTCCACAGGATGAAATTTTCTATATTCTTAAAACCAATATACAATCATAAGGAAATAGATTTATTATTTATTTATAGTAGTAGTTAGTGTCAAGAGAATGTGTGATCACAATATATTACAATATAATCTAATAATATATTATACTACTTATATTTGAACAAAATATAAACATGCATACACAAGATACTGTATTAGAGTGCAAAACATCTTTTATGTCATTGTCAATAAGAAATGCTGCCTTTATTGCTCCTTGATTATTTTTATATAAAATTTGTACTGTTTAACAAACAAAAGAATAAAAAAGAGGTTGGCTTCTTTTTTCTTTTTTTCTTTTTTCTTTTTTCTTTTTTTTTTCCTACTTGTTACCACTGTAAACTAACTCTGGATTATGAAAGTGAAGCTACAAGACTTTTTTTCATTGTTTCATATCTCAACCCTGACAATAAACATTCTGAAGGGCAAAATCTGTCTTAAATTACAGTATTAGCTTTCTTCTGCTTTATGAATGCTACTTTGGGTTTCTAGTGTAAGTCTATGCCTTCAATGGGGCTACACAGATATATGTATCCAGGAGCATAATTTGTACACTCAGGCTGAAGAGTGAACCTGCCACAGGAATTTAATGCTGTGGATTGATGTGTTAAAAAAAAAATAAATAAAAAAATTTCCTTTATCAGAGCTCTCTGCTTCTGTAGGACTGTCACCAGTAAAAAGCAAAAGCTAGTCTAAGTCACTAAATGGATATTATACTGAATACAAGCAGGAGGAGTCACTGTGTTAACTGAAATAGGGGCATTTTTAGTTGGAGACATTAGAGTTGCACTTTAGGCTTTCAACTCTACATGGGTCAATAGCAGCAATTAGTTCTGTTGCATTACATTCTTCTACTGGTTTGCTCATCATAGTACCTCGGTGCATGATATAAGTACTGCATGATGAAATGCAATAAACATTGTGCTGCTGTGTTTATTTCCTTTTGCCACCATCTGCAAAGTTTAAGTGTACGGCATGCAGTGAACATCCTACAGTTGTTACCTTTTTTTTTTAACCATATTACTATTAAAGGAAAGTATAGACACAATGAGTCAAGATGCAACTTCAATTAGACAAAACAAGGTGAAGAAGCATACTTTATACTCAGTGAGGGTATAGGGGAGACTTATAATTGCTCTCAGTTTCAAGCCAGTTTTCAAAAAACTTTGTTTCCTCTTCAAAATGAATTTCATCCTCCTCAGGTCTGTGCTGGAAAGACACAGTTCTCAGCTATTGTCTCCATACCAGAGCTTAGTTAATCTTCTAGCCAGACTGGTTCCAGGTCATTGAGTGCCTGAGAGAGATATGGTCTGTGACACTGACCATGATTAAAACCAGAAGCAGCTTTAGGCAGTGAGGCAATCGGGGGTGAATGCAAGCAAATGGAGTTTGCCCACCTTAATTGTTAGCAATATAGACTTTACCCACTTCTTGCCTGAAAGACAAAAACAAACTGCTGAGATTACCTCATTTCACCATAGGCTTTAGTCTTGTTCTACTGAGCAAAAGCCAGAGGCCTCAGTGGAAAACAAACGATAGCTTCACTGATAAAATTACAAATGAGAAAATTACCACTCTCTACACCCTGCAGCTCCTTTTTCCTCTTATGTATTTTTCTTCCCAAAAGCTAGCAACACATGGTGGTTCACAAAGATCACTGCAAGCTGGCTGCCTCTGCAGCAAAGTGGAGTATTCTGCAGGCATGCTTGGTCAGCTGGTAGGTGCTCCAGAATTTACCCAGTTCATATCATGGGGTGGCTATGGCTCTGCTGTGATTGGGGTGACGAGGGGGCTGGACAGAGCTAAAACATTTCAATTTACATAGGACTTTTTATTATTGGGTTCTAGCAATACACCAAAAAACTTGATTGTCATGTAACTTTGAATTTAATGAAAAGTTTATTGTTTCCCTAGGACTTCAATATTTCAAAATGTTAAGTGTTTGCTCTTCATTCAGGGCAATGCTGGTATCCCCTTCACTACATGCTGTACAATATTCCTCTCTCATTCATGAAAGGATTGCCCTTACTGTTTTAAGGGAGTCTTTAAATTCTTCCTTTATTGCTGCAATATTACCTCCCAGAGCTTCTGTATTAATTTCTATACAGAAACCAGTGTAACTGCAGACAACATGAAAATAATATAAAATCTATATGAAATCATCCCACTCACACTTGTAAATAATGTGACTCTTGCATATATACATGACAGAAGACATAATTTCTATTTGTATTTTTGTATCCAAAATTCACTAACAAAACTTGTTTGAAAAGATGGACACAATATAGTGCTTTTTCCTTTTCTGTGTGTGTATGTGTCTACCATTAGAATCTTGATGAGCTGTAAAGTAATGTAACCACAAGGTCATTTCTTATTCATTTCTTAAATAAGAATGGTACACTTAAAACACACAAATATAACAGTTATTACCTCAAGGAGCTCAAAATTTGTGAAATAAGTAATAAATAAGAGAATAATTCCTTTATACATTAAATTACATAATGGGCATATAAAATATGGGCAATTACTTGTCATGATTTAAGATTTGCCACCTGTACAGAAGAACTGAGTTGCCCATAAATATTTCAGAATGTAGAAGGTAGGAGCATAAGTACTAGTAAGTATTATATAAGTACAAAACAGTTCAGATATAGAGAACCTGTAGTAGAGAAAGCATGGAGGACCATGGCTGGAGTGAAATGGAACTCAGACTAATTTAATTAGCCATCATAGACTTGATGACTGTAAATTATGAAATGAATGAGGTTGATCACTACTGCAGCTCATGGTAAAGAGAAATATGCCATTCCCTTGCTATGTACTCTTGTCTACTTTAATACATATAAATCTATAGAAGCTCACAGATGATGTATATAGTGTGCTATTGAATCATATACAACTAAACTAAATGCTGAGGCTTAAAAAAAAAAAAAAACAAAAAAAAAATAAACCCTGCACCAAAAAATACTTATTGCAGAGTTTAAATGGCTTATGTTTTATCTGAATGTATTTTTCTTTTTTCTCTTAAGTTATTAAACCCCAATCCTATTATTTTGTATCCCACTGTCATAAAGTGGGGAGGAAGCAAGGAGGTAAAGCTGGAGAATTCAGAGATTCAGCCCCAACAGTTCATGCCTGGCTTTTCAGGCAACTCAAATCCATTTTCAGGTGTTCAGCAAAATACTGGCTTTTCTAGAACCTCTGCTGTCAACTCATCTAAACCAAGATGGCTCAAGTACTGCCGTGCGAGAGTTGTTAGCAGCTGACCAAGAGCTTTGTGAGCCTCCAAGGATCTACATTTCAAATATTTGTCCAGCTGGGTCTCATGTGGGAGTTATGGGACAACATGCTCTCCTGTGTGAGTGCCTATACTTTCTGGTTCAATCAACTTGGAAAACAAACAGAAATAGCTGTTGGGACAGCTAGCCCATTGGTTTTTCTAATACATTTAGCCCTTGTCTTCATGCCCTCCTGGAAATGATGCAAAAACTTTAAACTCTATTTAAATTTTTTGAGGAATGAAAGCAATACACATTTTGAAGGAGAGTAAACGTACATGTTCATGTTTCGAATTTCCTATTTGGGCCTATTCAGGTTTGCTGCCATGTGGTAGTGAAGCAGGCTGCTCCCATGGAATGCTAAAAGCCATTTGACAGGTTGTCTGTCAGTTAAGCACATAATTTTAAACACTTTCTATATTCAATTTTAATATTGTATCTTTCTATTATTAAAGGGTAAAAGGTCTTTAGTATTAGCATCTATATCACATATGCAAAGTAAATAAAGTAAAAATAATGAATCTCACACAGAGCAATACTTTCACACTAAAGGCATTAAAGAATGTACTATTTGATATTATTTAATATTTACACAATTTGATAACAGCTATTTCCTCCACAGGAAACATGAATAACAACACCAATGATAACAGCCACTGCACTACAGGAGAAGGCTTTCAATAGAGTTTATAAATCATATTGTCATATTTGGGGAGCCCTAAAGGTACTATATTGAGAGCCTATGATGCATTAGAACCTTTTCAGTTTTATGCATTCATTGTTTCTCCTTCGTCTGTTCTGATGTAGAAAATAGGAAGCATAAACTTAAACATTTTTGAGTGCTTATAGACTGTGATTCTATAGTTAAAAGTGCAATTTTATTGTTTTATTCATAATACAGGACAAATACGTTCAATGAAAACCAGTAAAGTAACAAATAGTCATTCAGCCATTGTGTGAGTGTTTTGGTAGAAGCATACCCAGTGTTTGAGAAATATGGTTCTGTCTTGTTTAGGGACGTCACGTTTCCTGTTTCCTGGATCCTTCTATGTTTTATCCCAGCAAAGAGAGATGAAAATAAAAGGAAGAGACAAAAAAACCCACCCAAAACCAAAAGAAAACAAACAAGTAAACAAACCCAACTGAAGTGACTCAGTACAAGGAAAAATAATAGAGAAAACCAGAACTAACAAAGTTTGCTTCATACTGAATTTTAAGTTTTAGGTTTTTTAACCCATAGTATTGGTCTCTTCAAAGGAGTGAAATACTTTATCTTCTTGACAGAACAAATTGAGTGGAAAATTACATAAACCCCTCAGCAGATGTTCTTTCCCACATTGTTTGGGAATTTATCCCCATTACACAGTGCTTCTAAGGCCCATGCCAAGCTGAATGGGGACATTAGCAAACTTGAATATATCTTTAGGTGACCAGTATGCAAATGTTCTCTTACCACCTCTTTCTTATTTTTAAGTGACAGTCAACTTCACTATGGTTTTCTGATATGTTTCTATCAAGAATATCTCTGTGTAGGTGCTAGACATATTGTATCTACATTGCAAATCCAATAAATGAGAACCTGTTTTTTTTTCACTGAAGCAAAAGCCAAAGTCCAGACCTCTATAAATTCAGTTTGCTATAATGAATGGGTCTTGGAGTCAAAGCTGTCAGGCAACAAACAACAGGAAAAAATAAACCAATTCCAGTTCCTACTGCCTGCAACATATCTGTGGCTGTATAGCATACTAATTTCTGAAAATCATATGGCATCTTCAAAATTATAATGCACACCAGTGAGTTAAGCATCTGTATAACAATAAGATTTGTCATCCATCATTCAGTGAACAACATAAGGCAACTTACTGTCATCTAGTGCCAAGTGACATCTATCTAGATTGTTTGCCTGTCCATCTGACTTTAATATCTGCTGCAGTCTTTGATCCATTCCTTTATCTTTTTTAAGTCTTATTTTTTAATGCTATAGTAAAGCATCCATGAAGTTTGTGAATGAAAACAATGAGACATGCTATAACCAATGCACATTGAAAATCTATGTTATAAATAGCCATTATCCCTATTTATTCAATAGCAAATGTAGTGAATTTCACCAATGAAAGTCTCAGCAGAACCACAAGGGAGATTTACAGTCCAAGCCCAAGAAGACACATCTGCAGCTGAGAAATGCATTAAGAGACTCACAGGGATCTGGGGATAAATCAACAATCCAATGCTCTGGGGTGCACCCACAAAGAAATTAGAGACTACCTGCAGAGAGAAACGTCTCAGCTCTTCTTCTTGTACTTCCTTGCCCCTAAAAATACATTGTGAATTGGGACAACAGAAAAAGAGACTGAAAAATTGCAACAAGAGATGAACAGTAGTGGAAGTTTTCTCCACTGGGATTAATTAGTCTTCCTTGGCCTAGGAAAAATGGCATAAAGCAGATTCATTGGATCTGAGAATTGGACAGAGCCTGATGTTTTTAAATAGACACAGTAAATTACACAGGAGAATAGTCAGGAGAAACGTGAATTCCTTCTACAATAGATAAATGCTGTTTGTGATGTTTCCAGTAACAGACTAAAAGGAGATAATTTTGGAAATGAAACGTTACTGCACTGATTGGTGGCTACTCTGAAATGATTCCTGGAATACTTTCTTGATGAGGAGAGATTACCAGCAACTTTGGTGCAAAAAACAATAACACCATTACATAAAAAAGACATTTTCAATAGTATCAGTATTGATCCAGAGAAGAAGAAATAGTTTTCTATTTAGTTAATCATAAACAAGGACAGTTATGAACTCAATCTGTGTCATAGTTTAACCCCAAATGGGGGAGAATCAGAAGAGTAAAAGTGAGGAAACTCATGGGTTGAGATAAATACAGTTTAACGGATAAAACAAAAGCTGCCTACACAAGCAAAACAAGAAATTAATTCACTACTTCCTATGGGCAAGCAGGTGTTCAGTCATCTCCAGGAAAGCAGGGGTCCATCACACGTAACAGTTACTTAGGAAGACAAACGTGATCACTCCAAACATTCTACCCTTCCTGCTTCTCCCTTCAGCTTTATGTGCTGAGCATGATGCCATGTGGTGTGGAATATCTTTTTGATCAACTGGGGGTGAGCTGTCCTAGCTATGGTGGGGTGGGGTGAGAAGCAGAAAAGACCTTGACTCAGTGTAAGCACTGTTAGCAGTAATGAAAATATCTCTGTGTAATCAACACTGTTTTCAACACAAATCCAAAATATAGCCCCATGCCAGCTATTATGAAGAAAATTAACAAAATTAAAATTATGCCAAAACCAGCACATTCTGAGGGAAACACAGAGGATATCTATAACTATGTTAAATGAGATAGCAAAAGCAAGTATATAAATAATTAGGGACAGAAAACTCAGACTTCATTGTGATAATTGGTCTATGTTTTACCAGCATAATTGTATGGGTCATTATTCTCTAGTAGAGCCTAGTTAAAGTGTTAATAAAGGCTTGTTATTCATACTGTGTTTGTAAAGAGTTAATCCATCAATGATGGATCTGATATAAGAGTTTCCCATTTTCCCTTCCCTTTCCGTCAGCCGTTCAGTCCCTGAAGACCACAGGCCCCTCTGTTGCTGACTCAACAAGGCAGCCAGTTGCCTCCCTGGGAAACACTGCTAGAGGCTGACAATGCAATCACTTAACTGTCACAGATCCCATTAAATTGGGTCAAGTGAATGCAGTGAAACCATTTTTAGCAGTCATGTGCTCCAAGCAGTATCCCACTCCCTGCCAATCTGGAAGTCCCAGATTGTTATCAAAACATGCCTCTAGTTTAAGACTAAGAGGGTCTGAAAGAATAACAAGGAACTACTAAGCATTTGCTACAATGTTCCTTATCCATAAAACTAAAGAAGACTCAAACTTCTGTTTGAACAAATACGGTAGGGATTTACCAACATCTCACATGCAATTTAATTAACGGAATAGTAACTGTTGACAAATAAATTCAGATGTCACTGATCTCTCTTCATTAGCAGAAATTAATTAATCTTTTTTTTATGGCTCTTGCATTAATACTAATACAAGCCATAAAATTTTCAAAAAAAAATAAGTCTTGAATCCAAAAGTGACTCAGCTTCAGATATGCAAAAATATTTTTGACAGTTCTTCACTTTGTGTGGCAAAATCTAGGTAACCTGATCACTAAATCCTTTCCTATTTGTGCACTTCAGTTGCATCCATTAAAGTGCTTATACTGAAGACCACTGCTCCTTTAGCTTTCCTAGTAACCCTGCTTGTCTTTCTCACTCTAAGCAGAACAGTCAATCAAGTTTGATGCTAGGGTCAGCATAAAACATATGGAAAGACTTAGACTCATGGGAGACAATGGAGAGCATGTTGAGAGTTGCCTGCAGTAACAGGTAGGAGATGTCTCAGAGTATGTCATACATCCTGGTATGCTAAGGTGTGCAGAAGGTAGCACAATTCTTTATTCAGCTTTCATTGTCCTAAGTAATTTCTGGAAGTTTTCCAACAACTGTTAAAAGTAAGGAGGTATGCTGACTGATGACATCCTGATCTCTAGACCAGAGACCCAGCAATAGGGTATATGGCTATGTTGAAGCCTTTGTCTTGCCTACTAAGAACATTTTCTGAAAGAGTGGATGTTAATTTAAAGGTTACTGTTTAAGAATTTCAGATACCAGTTTAACAGTCTATGTAGGAAATTACTTCGGATCTCCACACTGGAATAATTTTATGGACTTAACTGAAAGTACCTCACAGAATTGTTTGAAATACAGGTCATAAGTTCTGTAAGGAGAATTTATATGTTTTTATCCTGTGTTACTGTGTATTTCAGTTTGGCCACGGAAAGAATGAGATAACTCCAAGAATCTTATGACCATAAGAAAAGAAGTATTTAACTTTGGCATGAGACCTTCATCCCTGCTGCAACACAGAACTTCTGTTGGCAAAGCTACAAAAAACAAAAACAAACAAACAAGCAAAATCTGAGCCCAGATTGCACTAAATACAATGTGTACAGGTTAATTTTTACTAAACATTATATAATTCCTAAAATAAAAGTTATAAAAGTAATAATTACCTGGGTTTTTTTATGTATCAGATATTCAAATGGTAGAACTTAACTCTACTGTTTTCCAAAGAGATGCTGGTTTTCATTACTTGAATGGCAATGTCTTCTCTCTTTCTTTCTTTCTTTTTTTTGAAATTAGATTGTGGTTTAGCCAGGGTATAGAGGAAGCATGGATTGTAATGTGGAAATACTCATAGTGGGTAAGGTTTTCCAAACATATATGTCTCATTTTAAATACATTTAGATCTCTACAGAGCCTCAATCTGGCAAAGTCAAAATTCTTTGAAAATGGGCTCCAGGTCATATAGATGTGTTTTGAGAATTTTCTTACTCTACTCAATAAATGTTCTCTACCTTTTCTGTAATAAGCAGTCATTTTTTTTTTTTTTTTGCCTTCTTTAATATTCAATGTTCCTGAGGCTAGAAGATTATATGCAAACATTGTTAATAATAGCCTAATTTCTCTTCAAATTTCCAACACAGCCTGTCAATAAATCAGGTTTAAATAAATCCCAGTCCTGTAAGATAAGACAATGTTTGCGATGTCTTCAATTACATTTTGGTTATTTATTATGAAATGTGTATAGTATGCAGCACTGGAAATTAGTTTTGGTAGATAAAAAGAAACAAAAATTCTATTCTTTATAACCTGGGAAAAATTTATAGTTCAACAAACTTTAATATGGAGTGGAGAGAGATAAGAACTTAAACTCAGTAGTATAATTTTTCAGATATAGTCCTATTGATGCACATCCCTGCATGACCAGTTTTACCTACTGTGAGTACTACATGAATAACCTAAACATAATTTACAAGGCTTTCCCATTCCTCTCTACCTTATCTGCTTCTGTACAGTAGCACCCTTAAAAACATCCCTTGACAGCTAATTGTTTGAACTCACTCTAGGCCTCTCTGTAATAAAAAGCTATAGTATCCTGTGGGACATTTGTTTTATCAGCAGCCCTTTAGCTAACACTCAGAATGAAATCCTCCATGGACTCTCAGTCACAATTGTGAGATTTATTCCCAGCACTGATAGAGGAATAGAAACATTCCTGGTCAGTACACTGTCTCGTTGTCTAGCAGCCCTACAGCTACTACAACATGTTTAGTTTTGGAGCTCGTGCCTAGGCCAGTGACAGCCACTTAGTTTAAACCCTCATCCAATAACCACATTTTTAAAGTATCACAGCCCTGTGTATCCCAAAGGAACCATGGATTGTTTTTCTGAAACCCTCAAAGGGGAACCTACTTTTATAATCTGTATAATCTTATAATTCAGCTGTGGGAGCAGGTACTCCAAATTTACAAACCTGCACTCACTGCTAATTTCTTTTATGGTCTTTGGTGAAGTATCAACTTTCCTGTCTTAGACAGCTGTCTCTTTGGTAGATATTTTTTAGTAGCTGTATAGTTTGTTGCAGAAAGAGATAATGGTTTATTATGTTAATTTACTTTGATGGCTGAGCTACTGGAAGGACAACTGCAATCCAGTTGCTGTGTCCTGCACAGTAATATCTTTGACCACTATTGCTAGATTCAAAAATTTACATTACAGAACTGCTGCGGTAGCCCTACTAGTGTGGTGGTCAGACATAGGATATGCTGAATAGATAGTGGCAGTGAATGTCTGAGATAACCAACCTGTGTAGTTGATAGCACTGTATATTAGCTTTTTCAGGACCCAGTTCATGATATCCTGAAGTAGGTGTCTGAAACAGGAAAGATAAATTACAACTGCATTTAGTCTGCAGGGAGTCCAAGCTGATTAGGTTAAATGTTGATGTCTCTATTGTAGCTTCATAGAGATAGCAGAGAGCAGTCACACTAAAGGAATGCCTGTACAGGAGTAGTTATGCCATCTCTAACATAATCTAAGCATGTGGAATGATCATCTGTTTATAAAATTTTATCAGCATTTTATCAATTGTGGATGTAAGCATAGTAATTTTACCTGGTAACCTTATTTTTACACCCCACTTTTATAAATGTCCTAATAAACATTGCAGTGTTTTTTTTTTGCATGGTTTCCTTGTGAGGTGCAATCAAAAGGGATATTATGAAAATAAAGAGCAGCACTTTTTAGGGAGTTTCAAAATTAGCATATTCTTAGGGTCAGAGTAGACAAAAATATGTTAGCCTGCCAAAAACAAGGACAAGTTTTTAGGTTTAAAAAGTTACCAATTACTTGTTGAACTATAACTAGATATAATAACAATAACAACAACGAGAAAATTTGAAGGCAGAAAATAAAATCAGTGAATAGCCATCTACCAGTCATGTCATTCTAGGATACAGTTAGTTGATATACAAGCACTTATATTTTCCATAAATAATCAGGCATGCAACTTTGCCCAATATTGTCAAAATCTACTTCAGCTACTACTAGTTCTTTCTACTTCCACCATTTTATAAGACTTTTTTATCTCCTGTATGCAGGAGATAACCTAAGCTAAGGATATGACATTTACATTCATACTTCATTGGTTGTAGCAGCAGGGTAGATTTATTCTACACTTTGGGAGTACGTAGAATTAGAAAATATGATTACAGGCTAAAGTTTTGCCTACATCTGAATGTTTTAAAATCAGTTACTGAGGTCTGGCTTTCATACCAGGCTGAAAATCCAAGTAAAATAATTTCCTAGGAAGGTTATTCTGTTTCAATTTTGCTAGTAAAGTAATGGGAACTGCTGTATTGAATCAGATCTGTTGTTCCTCTAATACAGGAACAGTTTTACCTGTGAGTAATGCCAGCTTCTTCAAATAAGAGTTTTAAGAAACACTGTAGTGAGCCCCTATTTAATTATCTGCCTGATGAATGGCTCCTTTTCCCTTCTGTTTAAACCTCTGTATATTTTAATGTTTCCCAAAAGTTTTGTCTTAACACTTTTCACTATAGAGCTATATGATCTTATTACTCATACACATATTTAAATACTTCTAAGGATTCACCTGCACCAGTGACTTCCATAGATTTTTTTTTTTTTTAAATACACATTTTGATACATTCTGACTTTTCTACCTTGCAGTCTCATTGATTACCATTTGTCTTGTATTCTGAGGAAAGGCAGAAAAAAATTTACAAAATAGCTTTTAGTATGCAACAAAATTACATCAAAGTCTTATTTGTCCCAGTTCTATTTAAATGAAATACTTTGTATTTCTTATTTACACTTCCTATACTCTCTCAATTTTAACCAGATCCGGAAAGAGAACTCCCAAAAACTGTAATTAGTTTGGAAGAGTTTTCCAATAAGTTCATGGAAAAATAGAAGTAGTGAATTTGAAGGAAAACACAAGCTATCTTTTAGAAAATTCTGGATGTCTTAGGTAAGGAAATACGTAGAAAAGTGAAGGAAGGAAAAAAAAAAAAGTTAGTAAGGGAGAGGTAATACTAAAAGCATAAGGATGTGGTGAGCTCTATCCTTTCTGCCCCAAATGTCAGGTTCTGTCCTTTTGAAGAAGGAGGAGCTGGGAAGAAGGGCATTTTTGTTTTCTTGCTTAATCCAGGAAGTCAGCAGGAGAACTACTTTTTTTGGGAGCAGTATTGGTAAAGGATGTGATCCTTGTATAGAAATTACAGAGACAGAGGTAGGCTCTCCTTTCTCTTTACAACAACTATGTGTTTGAATAGACCGGCAGACTCTCTCCATCTTTTCCTTCTATTTCAAACAAAATATGTTGGCTTACATGTGTTTGGAATAGTGAAATAAATGAACAATATAGTTTAAACTCCTTAGGAGCACAAAAGTTTCCAGCCCTTCACAAACACAGGCAAATACCAGATACTAAACCTCCCTAGAAAGCTACTGTGTCTTGCTTGGTGAGGACAGCTCTGGAATATATCCTTATAGCCCCTCACAAAGGGACATGCTCATGCTACTGCACTGAAAGTCAGCACCACCCCCTACACCATGGTCAAGTGTGATTGTGCTTGAGCTCAGTGAGAGGTAGGAAGTCCTAGTTTGGGCTTATCACAATTGTGACATTATTATTTTTGGACCCTGAGACCAAGCAAACTGCATGTATAAAACGTACTATTATTTCAATTTATCCACTTTCCCAAAAAATGTTTCAAGGTATCCCAATAGGAAATTGGATTTTCTCCAGGTTTTGTGACACTGGGCTGTGGGAATTCTCATCCTCAGAAGAATGATTTCTAGTGTATAAAGACTTAAAACTTGCAATAAAAATGTTTCACTGCACTGAATTGGGCACAGTCTTTAGAGGAGTCCTTTGCAAAAGAGAGCACAATGACTTGAGCTGCACTTTGTGTAAGCCTTTACACAAATAGGTCATTTATTAGAAATTAAATATTTTGGAGGATTTAGAAATTGAATAGAAAGCTACTGAATTTGAAGAAATAGCAATTCAGATTTTCACAAGAGGAAACATTTTTCTTTTTATTTTGCTTTATCCTTTCAGATATGTTAGTATTTCAGAACTCACAATGCTCATTAAATATCCATTTCAGAGGAAGTTCTTCATGGAGATTCACTAGTTATATTTGATTCTGTAGGATCGGTATATTTTTCTTTTCTTTAACCTTCACTAAAATGATTCGACTTTCACAAAACTTCTGAGGAAAGGAATTTTTTTTTATTGTTTTATTTTTTCCCAACTGACTCAAGGCCCATGACTACAAAAACAGTGATAATCCTGGCAGTGAACGTTACTCTGTCAGTGTGCTTCTAAAGCTATACGTCCATGAGGCGGAGCCCTGACAGTACAAATGTGTACTGCAGTCAGGGCTGAAACAGTTGTGACAGCAGGAACCTCTACTGTTTCTAGAGCACCTAGGCTTAGAAACCAGCAGCACAGCACGTGGTATGGTTTCATTCTACAGGGCAGATTTTTCTGATACAAATGCATCCACACAGAAGCCCTTCACTAGTGTTATACTGAAGAAAGCATTGCTACTGTAGACATAAGCTCAGATTGTATGAGATGCATTCAAATGAAAAAAATCTTAGGGATAAAGGTCTGTGCTACTAAATCATTCTCAAGCAGTTGTGAATGGTGTCCATGGAGCCTGCAGGAATGAGGGTGATCTCTAGAGGATGGTACAAAAGACTGGGATGCAGAGAGAGGAAAGGAGGAGAAGGCACTGTCTCCTGAGCCAAGCACAGACTGTGGGGCTTTAAGAGCCATGATCTTAAAGAGGTGGGGCTGTAGCAGTGAGTGAAACCTGATAAACTGTTCTTTGGTAGGTGGTTTGGGACCTCAATGTGATTTCAGTAGCTGAATTTAGAAAAATGGAGCTATCTACTTTAAACTCGACCCTGTATGAAAACTTAAGCTGCCTTAGAAAACCAAAGCTTGCTGGGTCACAGTGTTTTCCCACCACATCATATGTTATTCCAGTGCAGAAGGACCAGCATAAAAGGTCCTATAAAATCCTCTGTCCTGAACTACATTCACTCTGAATGGTCATAGTTGGCAGAAGGGCCATTGAGGCAGAGGATGAATCAAAGTCAGGAACAGCCTTATTAGGTGATCTGAGAAAGCTCTATAATTTCTCATTGCGGTATCTAGTCCTGTGAATATCTCTGGGACTCCAGACAATACAAACTAGAGGCAAGGGATGTTTGTTTCTGTACTCACTATCATGTACACCATGCATTTAGCCATATGTGTAAAGCTACCTGATATATTTAGAAAATTTCTAATTATTTTCCTTTCAGAGCCATGGAAGCCATAATATCCCATCCTCTGGTATGGGATGCAGCTGTAATGGTGTGTCCTCCTTTCCTCCCTGTTAGAAGTGGAACTGCATCTACCCTTGAGCTGACTGACTACAAATGTCTTAAAACTACCTTTGTTTCTCAAACATGTACTTTCTGGATGTGTGCTGGGTGCCACCCAGACATGCAGCTCCTCATACTTCAGAAGGGTGCTGGAAGGCACACATCTTTTACAAGGTTTACTGAGAAATAATAACATAGGAATTGTTGCTACTACATATAGCTGTCATATCTGTGAAACAGCTGGACCTTCTGGCATCTTGGTTCTCCTTTTCTGGATTGACAAATGAGGTACCAAAAGGTAAGTGGAACTGTCGGATGCAGGGAAGCAGGACTAATCAGTAGCAACTAAGCATTAGACACTGTGTCCTTAATACAGTGACACAGAGCAGGCAAAGCGATGTTGTATTCTGGTAGGATGGTGGCTTCTGTGAATGTTGCAGACATCAGAACTTTTTATCAATAATATGTTTTCTCATGCAGTATTTTTTAAAAAAAGCATACCTTGATTTTTAAACTTCTTGATTTTGACTCAGTTTGCAGTGGTGAAGGAGTAAAAGATACAGATGTTAATGTCCTTGTTTACTTTTACCAGGACTGATTAGAAGAGGAACTACCCATGTTTGGTTTTGTTTGTTTGGTTTTGGGTTTTTTGGGGATTTTTTTTTTTTTTTTAACTATCATTGTTTTGCTCAGGAGTAGTATAAACACCTAAGTGGAATGTCATGACTGAAGGAGAATTAAGCATACTAATCTACTCTCCATTCCAGCCATTAATATACTACATATCCTGTCTTCACTTCGCTTTCATATTCATTACTTCTTTAATGAAAAAAAAAAAAAAGATATTTTAATGGTCAAAAAAATCTAAATGATTAATGATACATCAGTTAATGACATTTTAAAAGTATTTCAGTCTGGAAATGTGACACTACAATCATTAAAAATCAGATTCAATTTCCAAAGGTCCTAATCTTAAACTTTATACTGCTGGCAGAAACATAAAATGATATCCCGTAAGCTTGACTGCTTCTGTATGATGGAAAAGCTCAGGAGTTTTGTGAGTGCTGCCAGAAAATAATGTGTTCTCGGAAATTCTGGAAGTTTAGCAAGAAGATAACTGATGAGGATATGACAGAGCAAATGAACAAATTGTTTGGTATAGAAAATACTCAGTCCAGAGAGATATTTTTTCTCTGAGACATCGTTTGGGGTCCAAGATAGCATAATGGCTCCAAATGGATAAAAACAACAGTAAATCCCATTCTCATGCATTATGCATGAGCTCTCACTATTGGAGTTTACACCACCATCTGGTGTTTAATTATTCCCACTTTACACCACACGGTGGTGTGAATCTAATGAAATGAATATGTACATTATATGAATTTGGTGCATATATTCTGGTTTGCTAATTATTAGGTGCCAGGCATCCTTTTTCTAAAGCTGAGACTTGAAATTCATTCAAAAAATAACTGTTTCTGTAGAATCTTGCTGGCAAATACAACGACAATTAATCGTTCCATTCTCTAAAGATTCGTTATTCCTATATGGCTGGTTGATTTTCTCTAACATCTGTACAACATAAATTAATTATACAGTAGTGTCAGAATTCCCATTCTCATACACTGTCAGTATAGTTAGAAAGGACCTTTCTATATGTATGTAGTTAAAAAAAACCCTCAACAAATCACCATTGGTAGTGCAGACTCTCATCTCCCTTGCAAACACAGTGGCTGTCACTATATGCACAAAATTTTCTTATGTATCCCAGTTATTATTTTTTCACATTATCACCTGTAGGCCATTAGATTTCCATCTGTCATCAGTGTATCTGAAACCAATATCCTGTGTTATTAAATTAGTTAGAATGGAAGTTTCTACCTGGCAGGAAGCCCTGCTGTGAAGAGTGACACCCTTCAGCAAGTGCAGTGTTCCCAATATTCCCAGAAAGGACACTGAAAACTGTGTCCCTCAGTATCAAATCATATTATGCACATATTTTTCTCTGAGTAAAAGTTTTCATAAGTTAAGACACAACATACGGAGTCAACAGGATTTTCTGTAATAATCACAAAGAAAACTTGGAAGGCTTTAATCACATGTTCAACAGTGACACTTTTCTACCAGAAGATGGTGGTTATCTGGTAAGATAACACTGCTAAAAGATACTCGGAAAACCACTGCATCAAGCAGTGTAATCCTTCCTTACACCTTAAAAATTTTGGCTTACTTTTCTGCATTTTTATATATTTGTGAGCTTAGAGGTTTGTGAACTTGTAAGCAAACTCAAAAAGTTGGTTGTGAGGTACGGTATTAAAAACATGTCTAAAAGACACAAATGTTTATAATTTAAGAGGTATTTGAGAAAATAAGACAAAGCAGGTTAACAAGAGACTCTGTCAGCCTAGAACAAAAGCATTCTGATGTGGTGGCTTGGGTTTTTTTGCACCTTTGGAAATTTCCCTCTTAGTTTTACGTATGCTTTTCCTTCAGCTGTGTTTCAATAATATTAAAAAAATAAGAGAAAAAGAAGAATTAGGAACCATATTATTCAAGTAGTTTTCAATGAAGACTAAAACCTCAGTTTTGTATTACCCTCACAATTCAAATCATCCAACCTTCCTTCTGTTCATGAAAACTTTGTTAACACATTAATTGGCAAGCAATATTTTTTAGAAAATGAAGAAGACATCATGTTTCAGAAGAACATCTTTTACTCTTTTGCAAGAAACAAAAAAGTCTTTTTAAACTTTTCATTCATTGTTATGTGTGTTTTAATCAACAGCCTTTTCAAATTAGTATGTAGGTTTGAGTGGTATGGAGGAACCTATAGTTTAGCAGATATTGCAGAAAGAGTATGTATTATAAAAGCAAAAAACATTCTTTTGAAATTAATGTATTTATCCATATCATGAAGGAAATTCTTTCACTAGATCAGCTTTCAAGTTGTTATAAATACAGATGAAGGGAAGTATCTAAATTCAGTGACGTCATCTAATCTGAAAAAGAAAAAAAATATTATTAGTTACAATATTAACTAAGTATTATATAATTTTTAATTTTGTTGAAAAAGTTAATATGTCATTATATTTACCATTTTTCAAATATCCATAATTTGAATATTACAAAAGCTAAACAAATTCAGACATAAGACAATTCTCTATAGTCTCCGTGGGTGTCAATTGTGATGTTCAGAAAAAAAAAAAAATAAAAAAATTCCAATTCAGACTTTCACTTTTCCAATGTAAAACTGTGATAGAAAACATTTGTATAGAACCATGACTGTCTTGGATATAAGTCCCCCTCCCTCCCCCTTTTTTTTTTTTTTTTTTTTTTTTTTTAGAAAACTGAGTAAGAAATAATCAAAAAGTCTAACAACATCCACCAGTTGTTTTGATGGAAAGTATGTTGTTTTCCAACTTCTGCTTATCAGGGAGCAGACTTATTCTGTGTTCTCTAGTCCTGGAGTAAGTGGGAAGGTTGTGAGACTTGTATCAGCTCCTTGGGCTAGCAAGGTACCTCAAAAAGTGCAGATCATGTTTTTAGTACTTGAAGAAATTAGGAGAAGGACTGCACAGGGTTAAACTTAGTATTATCTCATCAGCATTCAGCACCACTGCTATGCCATGAAGGAGAAAAAATAACAGAGAAACATGAGAAGAGGAATAGATAAAAGGCAAGCACTGAGATGAAAAACATGTTGTTTCTTAATTGAGCTGGAAAGAAAGAAGAGGAGGAGGGGAAGATGTTGCTCGCAGCTCTCTTTTGATGAGAAACCTTTTTGTGCCCATGACTATGTAGGTTAAAAATGTAGTGCTGCCTCTAATAGACAGTCACATTGTAATCCTTATGTGGTAAATCAATGGTGAAAATTCATAAAAAAAATAAGAGGAGGAAAGGAGAAAAAAATGTTCAGCAATGTGAACCTTTGTAAGATGTACAGGGTCAATTCATCTGAATTAAGACATCATCATAACTCCTTTGAAGTCACCGAAGCTATGCAAGTTTACATCAGCTGAGATTTTCACCACCAGCTTGTAAGGTTATTAGATGCAGTGTTAAAACATTGTCTCATACCTGAATTTTTTTCTGAACCATCTGAATTTCAGGGATTATTGATGTTTCAGGATTTAACTGATTTTTTTTTTTTTTTTCTATTTACTTTTCAGACATCTGTATCCTTAGAATTAATCTCACAGAAGTGAATTCTGAAATGGAATTTTCAATATATTCCATTTGCAGACCTGGAACAAACATGTCAAGAACAGCCACTGTAGTGGCATTTTGGCACTTCTGTTCACAGGTGGCAGGCAAAAGTACAGGAACTCAAAAAATAAAGAAAAAAATATTCCCACAAACAAATAAGTAGACTAAATCTCCTTGAACTTGTGATAAAGGTTGGGCTTGTGGAAGAGGCTTGAATTTGTTCTTATTGTAGCTAATCTTAATGCAGTGTTTTCTAATTATACCAGAAACATTCCCTCTCGGATGGAGCTGCCTGTCAGCCACTCTGCAGCAGAAATGGCCATATGGAGCACTCTGCAGATGGCTGGGCAGTGGCGTGTGTACAGCTGTGCAGGACGAGCACCCAGGTGTTTCAGCCTACCTGTGATAGGCAGTGAGCAGGCAGGTCTGCAAGGATGGGGAGGATACTCAGCAAGGCTGAAAAAAAGTAGTAAAATGGGATTTGACAGGGAATAATGATAAAAATAAATAATATTAAAAAACAACTATAAACTCTTTTTTTTTCCCAGATTGGTATTTTACACTCCATGATGAGGAACAAAGTCTGTTCTTACTTAAGCTTTGATGAGACAGTAAGTAAAAAAATATTAATATAAAACAAGTGTAGGCACACGTGAGGTAGCTCAAAATCATGTTAAAATAACAACAAAGATGAATTTGCTTTGGCTGCCACATTAACTAAATGACCATACCTAAAGCAGACAGGTAGCACTAGATTCTATCCACAGATTTGCTCAGTTCTCATTCCTAGAGCCTCTGCCATCTGATTCGGTGGCTTAGCTAACACCTTCCAGAGTTGTGGTCTCACACTAAATATCCAGTTAGACTACAGGGTATGCAAAGTCACCTTGCTGGCTGCATCCGAGTTTCTTTTGACTTGTGCTGGTGAAACTGCTATAGAAACATGAGCTTCTTTCTATCATAGCTGAAGCTGGAAAAGATAAATTTTATGCTACCATCAGCTGAATCCTGCACACAGCTGCATCCAGATTCAGATACATCCATACACGCAAATAACAGTGCTGTGAAGCTGTGAACACAAAGGAAATACACATTGAAAAAGCTATTATAAAATGCCAGAGAATGTTTTGTGTTATATATATTACATTGCTTACAAAGCTTTAGAGATGCTTTAGATGCTTTAAAACAATGATGCATAGGATTTCTTTAAAACAAAGCAAGTTTCATGTATATATCTTATACAGGGTGAAACGGGTGTCTCTTTCATCATTTCAGTGTTGAAAGATATGCAGTTTTATTAAATGTAAAAGAAATACACTAGTGAAAACCATTGTCAACGTCTTTACTTTCAAATATCGCTTTGCTCTGTATGCACTATTGACCTTGTATGTACATGAGGAAGAAACAGGGAAAATCAAGCATTTTTGAACTTTTAACAGATGCAGGCTCCTCTCCTCCTACAACTGCTATCCTAAGCATGGCAAACTTTTGAGTGATTTAGCTCAATGGCTGGTGTGTCTACATCAGTGGGAGTCTGGGCTTAGAAATGGAGTAGAAGTGTATTACACTTGCTCAAGTTTTGGTCATTACTCTTTAACAGATCAGAAAATATTCGTCCTGTTAATCCTGACAAGAATTGAGTGTCACACAATGTCAAATGTAGGACTCATCTCAGCTAAGGTTAATCATATAACAATTAGACTTCTCCTTGGACTTCTCCTCCCCTACCATAGAGAGACAGAAATGAGAACTGGCTTCTTGATACACCTATCTCTCTCCATTGATTACAAAAGGAGCCCAGACAGCTTACTTAGGCTAGGCTAGCTTTTACATAGCTACTGTAAGAGAAATGGATCCCATCTGAGAGGTGAGATTTTCAAAAGTGCTTACATGACCTTTTCATAGGTTTTCCAGAAATCTATGTTTCTAAATTACTTATATTTGGAGTTTATTTTAATTCCTATCAAATGAGTAGACAGACATATTAGCAAAATCCAACTAAGCTGATTACATCCTTTAGTTCTCAGTGTGTGTTTTAAGCATACCTTACAATTTCTTTGTCTGTTTTTTGTTAGCACATACTTGGAAAAGCAATGCAGAAGACCTATATATTCTGATGGGCATACTAACTTCAAAAATGTAACAGAAGACAAAACAGGAAAACCTTCATTAAAACTGCTCAGGGGAAAAAAAATAACCCTTAATGCTGGTGTTGTTAAATAAAAAAAAAAATTCCTTCTATAACTAGCAGTCAGTGATTGGTTTATAGTCTGAGGAATTAAAGTAGTTCTTGTATTTATACTAGCTAAAGAAAATTGCAGACTTCATTCAGAGTCATACTTGTAATCTCTACTTGATTATTAATTATAATTTGCCTAAAAAATATATAATATTATGTTCTACTGATTATATTCCCCAGAGGAGGGGAAAATCTCCAGATGAAGCTATGATGCACGACAGAAAGATTTAATAGCTGACTGATAAAGCACACCTTTGCTCATGGCACTGCTGGGTTTCAAAACCCTCCACTTCATGACTAACTGTAGGAGCCAAGGTTAATGCCCTTGGGCACCTGAATTCCCATTAGTAAAGTATCTTAGGCACTTAATCCTGGCATGTACAACAGTTTAATTCTGCTAGCATTAAACAGTGAGGTGCCAAGATCCTGCCTAAATCCCAGCTTGATTAATAAAATAGATATTTCCACAACTATTTTACCTGGGTGTATTCATAGTGTAGCCAGTCTATAAGAAAGGCAAAGCTGCCATATCTTTAAAGGGAGAATTCAGTGGTTAGTGAGATGTGAAGAAGCTAAACTTTGCCCCTCTTCTGGCTGAAGCCACACCTGCCTAGGGGGGTGTCAGTGGTAAGGTGTTCCAGAGTGGGAGTTTCTCAGCCTCTTCTATCTCACTTTCCAGGAAATAATTGAATATCCACAGTGCCAGAAGGAAAGTAGAACAATTTTTCAGCCTGCTGGTTAGAGCACTCACCTGGAGTATGGGATCACTACTTTCTCCAGGGAGCATGTAAATAATGCAGAAGTGGTAGAAGGGGGATTGGACTAGATGAACTTTCGAGGTCCCTTCTAATCCCTAGCATTCTGTGTAATTCTGTGTGGTAGAACAGCTTCACCTCTTCATGTAGAAATGGAGGTATTCTCCTCTCTTTAACCAGGTGGTTTTATAGTAGATGGTGCTTTATACCAGATTGAGATAGGAAGCAGGAATTTAATATTACTTGCCATACCATGAGTGCTCTAAGTGGGATTAAGAAGACAGAATAGGGCAAACATCTATTAAAAATAATAAATAAAAAGACACCTTTGACTCTAAGTTGATTTTTTTTAAAGGCACCAATCTCAATCAAGGACCTGTGACTTTCCAATTAGGCACTTCTCAGTATTACAGATTTAAAAATTGAATTTCTGAAAACTGAACAGTCATCAACTGTACCATTGTCTTTCGAGGAGTACACCTTTTAGGAGTTTCTGGTGAAATAGAGATCTTCAACAAATCCATGACACTACAAGCCTGTAACTGGAAGCTGTTGCCCTCCTTTTTCTTTCCCACAGCCAGACATTGCTATGATTTCCTTTTGAAAGGTGCTGGCTCTTGTTGGACACTTTCCTGAACTGCCTTAGCTCACTATATCTACAGAAAACTGGACAATGAATGAGACAGGTCAGTGCACTGAAGGACCTTAGTAAAGCCAATAGTGGAGCAACACCAGAGCTGGGTCAAGGAGGGGACTCAAAATCACACCCAACACTAGAGGAAAAGGCAAGACCAGCAATTACAGTAGCTTAGGCTGCCACAGAGCTATAACCAGATCATTTTGGCTTTGCATTCTCCTTTACATGCCCTGATTTCCCTAGGTATGTGAAAGTTACATCTCTGCATCCACAGTATACAATTTGGAGTTATTAACCTTATTACACAGCTGCGTACCTGAAGACTAGCTTCCAAATCACTGTGTCTATCCCATTTTTCTTTTCTAAATCTTATGAGGCAGAATCCAAACTGATATCAGGAAATATGTTCCTGAGGGGTAATTCACCAAGACCTTTTGTGCAATTCTGTCTAAACATCTTCATAGTTTGGATAAAAAGAGAAGCTTTTGATTTCTTTTTTTAACATATAGAGTATAGGGCACAAAATTACTTCTCTATCATATCTGCTTTCATTTTTGTTATTTCCATACTGAGACTCTGACCTCGCAAACATTTAATTTTGAGCATGTGAGTAGTGTCATGAAGTTCAAGAAGGGCAACAGAAGTGACTGGTGACATCTGACCCCAATTTATACCTTAATCTTGTGAAGATTTTTGAATATTAAATCAATATGACTATTCACACAGTTAAAGATAGGAATGTGAACTTTTTATGGGGTTGAGACCTAGCTAGAACAGGCCCTTTTAATTTCATTTGGTGCAGGAATTATATGTTTCTGACAAGTTTTTCACTCTTCTTACAACCTTGCATATTATTGTTTTGACGTTTGGGAAAGATTATCTCAGGGGTTTCAGCATGGGGGGTTCAGCAACAGGTTTCAGCAAGGCCAAATATGTTTGGGTGAGATGTCCAATATCTGCCAATAATATCTTGTAAGAAAACAGAGTTTCCACAGTTATTAAAACTTTAACTATGTGCTAATAAAATAATGCTTTCATTTGCACCGTTGAACCTTCACAGGAATCAGGCCTCTAACAGAGAATAGTCCCCTGCTGACTTGTATTGTGAAGTATTATTTCCCCATGTATCATTAATTTAAATTTCATAATATTAGACCTCATTAATCCATCTCTAGTTGCTTTGTATTTGAAAATGGAAGTTATTGAAGTGGACTGGATGAGAAGCTCAACATGGGCCAACAACATGCACTCACAACCCAGAAACCCAACTGTGTGCTTGGCTGCATCAAGGGAATTGTGTCCAGCAGGTCAAGGGAGGTGATTGTCCTCCTCGACTCTGCTCTTGTAAGACCCCACCTGGAGAACTGAGTCCATTTCTGGGACCTCCAATATAAGAATGATACGGATCTGCCGGGGCAAGTCCTACCTGAAGTCCTTCCAGCACCTGAAGGGGGTCTACAAGAAAGATGGAGAGGGACTTTTACAAGGGCAGGTAGTGATAGAACAAGGGGTAATGGCTTTAAACTGGAAGAGGGTAGGTTTAGATTAGATATTAGGAAGAAATTCCTTCCTGTGAGCGTGGTCAGATACTGGAACAGGTTTCCTAGAGAAGTTGTGGATGCCTCTTTCCTGTTAGCGTTCAAGGTCAGGTAGGATGAAGCTTTGAGCAACCTGGTCTAGTGGAAGGTGTCCTTGATCATGACAGAGGGGTTGGAACTAAATGATCTTTAAGGTCCCTTCTAGCCCACAACACTCCATGATTCTTTGATTTTATGATTGCTCTGAATTGCATAATAAATAAATTATATGTTATTTGGCTCTTAAACTTGCTTCTTTAAAACATATTATTATTCACATATATATGCACACAAGTATAGACACACACATATTTGTCTTAAAAGAAAATTAAGTAAAGCTCATTTTTTTCTACAGTTAATAATGCCTTTTTACAGGGAATTTGCTGATATGCAAGAAACAGACAGCCTGTCAACTTACTTTTAAAATCCATTCTTAGTATGCATCTTTACAGTTATTTTGAAAATCCAAGTCTAAGAATCCAAGGTGACATATGCTCTGCCTAAACACCATCAAAGTCCCTGAAAGAAGTCCAATACTTATGTACTTTTGGCAACAATCTAATTCCTAAGTTGTTTAAATTAGGTGTTTTCATTCTTAGATTAAAGTCCCCTGGGTGCTTAATTTTTATTGCCTTGATATGGGAACTGCATTCACACTGGGCAGTGCAAATAGACACCTGAACTCTGTTAGTCTTTAGACAAATTCTTTAGAGAAGCTTGACAAAGACGAACATGAAATTGTTGGCCCTAGGCTGGGTCTGGTATCCTGCTTCATCCCTCAAGTCTGCCCTAACTACTAACTTTCAGTATAAAGGGTGGCCAGCAGTTTGGCAAGGGTAGCTGTGAGCAGGATGAAGACAATTCATGTTTCCCCTTTATTCCTGAATTCCCAGGAGAAGAGGTAAGAAGAGTTAAATCTGAATTTCAGGAAGACGTGGTGGAAGGAGACACCTCTATTCTATATATTGTCATTATAGAACCTTGGCAATATGTAGAATACTGCCAGTAAGAGCTCTCTCCCCTGCGGCAGATTCTGAAATGAAGTGTACAGTATATCCCTCTACAAGCCTCCCGAGGCATCTTCTGACACTGAGGGTGCAGGCAATTTAGGTATCTGTGTAGCCTCCCTTTGCAAGGACCCATTCCCTACATTTTTGGAGAGGAAGTACTTAATAACCTCTATAGGCAGTTGGATTCCTCTTCAGTTTATGCTGAAGTATCAGTAGTGAGGAATAGTCTTTTGCATTGCTTTGCTTTACCTTTTTTTTTTTTTTTTTTGCCTTGCTTTATTTTATTGTCAAGTAAAAAAACGTTTAGTATAGATCCTAGAGTGTTTTCACACATCGAGCTTTTTCCTTAGAAAATTTTACTAAGTTCAGTTTATATTTTTCTATCCTCATGACCTAACTATCTGTAGATACATGGATATTTGAATGTTTTATCACACTACCCTCATGAACAGACAACATCTAAAATCAACTTTCTTATAGTGAATGGACTGTTTAATAATCTCTGGTAGTGATAACCATGTCATGAGTTTAATTATATCGTAATTTTGGAGCACTGTGATAAATAAAGTTAATGTAATGTTTTAGTGTCTCCTGCATTGTGTCATTTCTTCATGGATTATTTCTGTCATTCTGCAGCTTAGAGTAATTTCAAGCAATAAGTACCAGCTTCCTTCTTTCTCCCAAACTTCCTTTCCAAATGCATTCTGCCTTTAAACATAAGACAGACTAAGTTCAATATCTTGCAGCCCTGCAGGGTTAGAAACAGAAGCTTTATCCCATTAGAAACAGATGGTTCCTACCTTCCCAATGGGACACACACAGCTCTAACCAGAGTCCCTGGAAAGTCCTGAAACAGTGTGTTGTGACAGACTTTTCACACCTGCAATCTTGCCAGTTATTAACCTACCTTATAAACCTACCTTTTAAAAATTAGAAGGTGAATGAAAAATACGGTAGCAAAACAGTACCAATTTTGGACAAAAAAGCCCTTTGTTTTAGAAAAAGGATATAAAAAAAAATTGGAAATGTACAAACATAACAAAGACTCCCAATTTCACTGCTAAATGATGTGCTAAATATAATTCAATGACAAGTTATATACAACATATACTGCTACTGTTGATTAAGGATATACTCTGTCAGAATGACAAAAGGCTGAAATTTGTAATTTTGATTTATGTTAGCCTGTAATAAGTTTGTCTTACTGGTAAATCAGCAAATACTTAGGAACATAGGACTAGGATGAAATTAATTTTTTAACGTAATTCAGCTCCTGATATTACAAGTATCTATATTACATAATACTTTTAATAAATTAAACAAATTATATTTTTAAAAAAGGTCAGAGGTTTTTTTCTTAATCTTTGCTCTTCCTGTGGATACATCATTGTTCTTATGGCAGAAAACTTATTATTCTCCTTTCATGTCTATAACTTTTACTCATGACTTGACCAGTGGTCTTTTTTTTTTTTTTTTTTTTTACTCTTAATACTTTGTCAACATTATTGCTTAATTTAAACAGTTTTAATTTTTTTTCAAAGTATTCACTCCTTATATATATAATCTGTCTTTCTTGGCCTTCTTTTCTACATCTAAAATAGCAAAGAATTTTTTTTTCTTCTTTTCGTAAGAAGGCTTTCTCCTGATCTCAGGTGCCTTTCTCCAAACTATTGAATGCATCTTTTCTTGATTGTAGGTGATCAGGATTATATACAGTATTTCTGATGACATTTTCATAGAATCATAGAACCATGGGTTAGGGTTGGAAGGGACCATAAAGATCATCTCATTCCAACTCCCCTGCCATGAGCAGGGACACCTTTCACTAGATCAGGTTGCTCAAAGCCTCATCCAGCCTGGCCTTAAACACTTCCAGGGAGGAAGCATCCACAACTTCTCTGAGCAACCTGTTCTAGTATCTGACCACCCTCAGAGGAAAGAATTTCTTCCTAATATCTAAGTTAAACCTGCCCTCTTCCAGTTTAAAGCCACTACACCTTGTTCTATCACTACCTGCCCTTGTAAAAAGTCCCTTCTCAACTTTCTTGTAGGCCTCCCTCAGCTGTTGGAAGGCCGCTATAAGATCCTTGCACAATGTCATTGATTCCTGCCTGTCTCCTCTGAAAATGCTTCAAATTATACTTTGTAGGATCACATTTATCTTTTTCATGGTCATACTATCTTAATGGTATGTATTTGTCTCTGATGTGTAAAGACAGATTCCCTTCCTCAGTCACTTCCAAATTATGAATTCCAGATTTACTGAAAAATACCTTGTTGTTATTAATTCCTAAATGCATAACCATATACTTCTTACTCTTGAATATGAACTGAATTCTTCCTGTTCTTTACCCTTATTTCCACCCCTCCTTCAGCCCCTTCCCCACTTTATGATTCCTAGATTCATTCTTTTTATTTCCTCTTCCTAACTAAAAAATCCTGCATGGTATGAGATAGATTAGATCTGTTCTCTTTTTCTATATAGAAAATAAATTATTTTTCAATTAATTCTATCAGGTTAGACTGGCAATATCTTATTCTTTCATTCAAAATGTTTTTCAGAAGAACACTTGCATATTATTTATCAGACTAATGGGTTGTCACTATGCCCTCCTTTTCATACTTTATCTTCTGTCCTCCAATAATATGAAGCAACTCGAGAAATTAAAAAAAAAAAAAAAAATTACAAATTCTGGCTGTGAAGTCTGAAATTCTGTGTTCCATTTTGCTCAAAGTTCTGGAGTAAAAATTATTTGCTTCCTGTGATTTGAAGACTTTAAGATCTTTATGTTTTTCATCTACCTCAATTGCCGTAATTTCAATTTCTGAACATTTATTTGTACATTAGTTATCTTTGTCTTCATGTACAGCATCATCAGATTTGTAGGAAACTGAGGAAAATATTAATTTAAATAGATATCTTCCTATTCTCATTGCACATTACTCCTGGTTCTATCCTTAATCTTTTTTATTTATTTGATTGAAGCAACCTATTACAGCTTGACTCATAAACAATATATAGGAATTATAAAAGTGTAAACCTCAGGGGTTTGGGGGGGGTTTTGTTTGTTTGTTTGCTTGCTTTACTTTGTTCCTATATATTCTTCTTGCTGTTAGTATTTGACTCTCTTTTCATGCCAATATTTATTTGAGTTTCTTATTTACTCAGTTAGCTATGGAGCACTGAAAGGTTCATCTTCCTGCTCCTTTGGGTTGTGTGATTCAGGTGCTTTTGCCCTTTTGGTTTAAATAAAATCCAGATCCTCTTTCCATTCAAGTTCCTGAATGTTATAGAGCAGTCGGTTTCACTCTTTGCTTCTTGTACTTTATCAGCAGTTGACCTTTCAAAAGAGAAAACCTTAGTAACTAACAGACACTTAATTTATCTTTATTTATAATGTGAATTGAACAACAGATAATAACTATTTTGTGTGTGTGCCATGACCAAACAGTCTATATTGTAATTACTTAGCAAAAATCACCTAAAGAATCAGTGCTTCATGTTGATTTGATGACTAGCTGGTGAAGCAGGCACTGCTGTTTTCAGAAAGAGAGGGAGAGGAGTCCAACAAATAGAATAATGAGATTTTTTTTTTTTTTTAATAGGAAAAGTAGTTGCTATTTGGTACAAGCAATAGTTTACATTGACAAAATCTACACTTGGACTGTAAACTTAATTTTAATTCCTCTTTACTGATTAATTTTCTGAAGATATTAAGAGGAATGAGTGTCAATATAAAATAATTCACAGTATTTTGAAGAGCATAATGACATTTTCTTAGAATTCTCTCCCCTAAATATGCAACAAACCCACCCCTGGTTAGTTTGTGAGATTACCACCACTAAGGTGGTCTGGCTGCAGATGTTGTGTAGGCGTTTGAGTCAATTGTAGGAACAGAAAATTGAGGATAAGTGCATCTCTACCCGAATATTGATTGTACAATATCTGTCTCTGTTCTTTCTAGAATTAGCTGGTGGTCTATTGCACATTAGCAAACAGTTACCTGTGTAGAAGCTAATGTTACAGATGCTATAAAAAGAGCAGCAGCAGAGCAAACAGATTGAAATCAGCTCAATTCCAACAAAAACTCTTTCATCTTGAAACAATTTAAACTCTACCAAAGCTAAGCAAACAGAAAGAATATATTTTCTTTCACCTTGAACTGTCAGTTGCTTTCACATTCCCTGTCTTCAGATATGAGGAAGTTTTTTGTATCTTTCCTGGTAAAAGACTCTCTTAACCTGTTAACATGATTATTTTTTTCTTTAGTTTAAATAGTTCTTGCTGTATTTACACAATATTCAGTTGTGAAACCTCTAAGCCAGAGTTTCTCTCACAAATACAGAGCTACCAAAGCAGCAGTCAAGATATTTTTTTCTGTAAATTCTGTTGATCATATAAAAATATAAAAGGAACTTTAGCAACTGATCTAATTTTATTTCTATATCATCAGTTTAATTCTCTGAGATATAGTTAGAGCTTCTTTATATGTTCATACACAGAAATAGAACCATTTACATATATAAAACACAGACTAAGAAAGACTCAAAGAATTCAAACATTCAAAGAATGTTTCTTTCTTTTTTAAGTCTAGTGTGTCTCTTTTCTCAACTAAGAAAACCACAGGCATACTGAAGAACTATCCTGATTTTTAAAGAGAACTAAATTTGAGTTTGTTTAGAAAATGCCAAAGATTTTGGCTGGCAAACATTCTTCAAAACTTAAACTTTTTTTTTTTTTTTTTTTAAACTATCATGAACAGTCATACTAGCTGCTCCTGCTGCTCAGAATATAGGATTGGACTGAACAAAGACAAGATTAATGCTTATTGTTACAAGTAGAAGGGCTCAAATCTGCTCCTCAGTGCCCACAATCAGAGTTCCTACCTTCTCAACTATGCCAGTGGTAAGAATTATGTGGATGTTTCTTATTTGAACTCTTCAGACTAACCTAGATGCTTTTTGTTTGAAACATATTAGGAGTTACTCATGGGAACAAGTCCATTTTCTGGGCTTTAAGACTGTATCCTCCAGCTGAGGGAAAGTAACATCTATAAATACAGCTTTCTTCACTGTCTGTCCACAGCCTGAGGGAAAGATGATGGAGAGAACTGATATAACTTAATTTACAGTGATCCTCATATTGTTCTTCTACCTAGAAGTTGCTTATTTTGATTCACCTGAGTGATTCATCTGGCTCCAGCTGTTTAACAACAGAGGTTGCTAGTAGGGAGGCCTAACAAACAAGTACAACCTAGATAGCATCAATTCCAGTTACACTGATCCAAGAAGAAACGCTTGGCTGTCCAAACATATTCTTCACAAGAACATTTAAACTTGTGTACTCAGGGAAATATCTTCAGGATTGAGAAACAACATATTCCATTTTCATATGCTGTGTATTGTTAAATATCACCCTTGAGGAAAAATGCAAAGTACAGAGATGTTCTGTGGCTGCTATGGCAAAGTACAGAGAGACAGACGTTCCTCTCTCCAGTTTATGTTTTGTGACAATTTAGTAGCACATGCTGCTATTTCTGGTATGGTTCCCGAAGCACTTTGAATTCTTTCTCAGCTGCTGTAGATCCCCCCTGTTACAAAGAAAACTGATTGGCATGCATCAAGGATATTCATCTTTGTTCCATCCTCTCAGCCTTTCATATTTGATATGTTAGGGAATTGGCAATTATCAACAGATGGTGCAAATTAGAATGTCATTATGTTATTTTAAATTTTCTCCAATGGCAGGTTATCTTTCTAATAAATCCAGGGGTTAGAAAAACACAAAGATAATATTTCCCTTCCTTTGACCCATTCACCTTTAGTCTTGAAATAAGTCCAAAACAAAGCTAGTAAATCCACATATTTTGCTAACTTACTGACTTCATTGCCCAGGTAGTTAATTTATTCCTTAATTTATCCCTTAATCCACAACTTTCTCCCTTAGTTTTTATCCCTCAATCTAGAAGTTGACTAAGATGAAATCTAATGTCTATTATCATATAGCAAAATGATTAAATATGAACCAGTCAGCTAAACCACCTGAATGAGAATGAGAATGAGAAATAGAACTGAAAAGGGTAATGTACAACTGCATTAGTGACTACTTACTGGAAATCTAAAGCAAGGAAATACTTAAGCGGAGGAAAGTTCTTAAAAATGGAAGCTTCAACTTATTTGCCAGTCAGTGATCAAAGGTTACCAAACACTAGGTTTAAAAATTGGGCTAGTTTTGAAGCATATTCCAGAAACAAAGTGTAGATTCTTGTAAAATTCTTATTAAGCAGAGATAATATTTATAATTATTTAATTAATTTGAGATAAATCTCATTCATCTGTTACTCTATTTGTTTACTTATTAGCATGTTGTTGGGAACTAATGAATTTGATATCAGATTCAAAATAAATAAAAGTTAAAAGCAGAAAAAATGTCAAGTATGAATTATTTTAATCTCAGAATTCATAGTTACTCTCCAGATTAAAAAAAAAAGTCCTGATTCTCTTTCTCATTTAAGATAGCAATTAGATTTACTAAAAATTTTTCAGAGCATAATTTGGTGCTCCCTGGTTAATCAGACATACATATCTGTTTCAAAAACAACAATTTGGAACAGAATGTTGTTTGAATATACACTTTTTATTGTTTACTGTCTGCTTAGGCTTATTTCCCAAGACATTTATTTTTAACCTTGGACATTCAAATCCATTGGTGATAACTCTCAAGAAATCCACAAATGTTGATAAACCCACCCAAAGTTCATACAACTCCTACCTGAAATTTCAAAACTACCTTGTTAAAATATTTTTTTAATATTAAGCATATACAAAGATTAAAAAAAAAAACCCAACAAAACCAACCAAAAAACTCAAAACAGAACAAAACCCCCCATAAAATAAAGTTAAAAAATGAGTTTTACTCATTTATTAGCCTGTATGAAACTTCTTAGCTTCATCTTTTCATTAACTGGGGATCTGACAGAGTCAGGTTGTGCTAGTCATTAGTGTTTTTGAGCTTTTATATTTTTGAGGCAAAGTTTAACTAACTAAATAAAATATTATTAAAACATGTCTACAAAGATGGTTTCTTGTAAGCTTTGTTTCTTTGCAGTGTTTCATTTGGTTCTAATTTATTGAACAACGTCCTTTTAAATATCAATGATGCTCTATCTGTTCTGGAAAAAAATGTAATTACAGAGTTTCAGTCTTCACACACTTCTTCCGGGCTTATACTGGTATACTAACTTAATTATCTGTAATGGGATTACTCTTGATTTGCAGTGCTTTACCTAAGCTGCAAATCCAGCCTATGAAGTACTTGACCTGGCTCCTGCAAGCATGTACACTGAAGTTTGCAGGCTTTTATACAACAAAGAAATGAGCAAGTTCTATATAGGCATACAACTATTTCATTTTCTATATTGTAAAAAAATTCCTAATCAATATTTTCCTTTTGTTTCCCGTGAAGTTTTGCACAGACTTGTCTTGGGGTATATAGTTATATAGTACATCCCTAAGATGAATAAACTAGTCTAGGCCAACTTCTACTGTCACCTGTTTTAAAGGTATAATTTGCATCAAATTCAGTGGGAGGAATCCCTTCCCTTCAAAACATCCTTTTTTTAAACCACTGGAGGAAAACTAAGAAGCCTCTTTAAAACAAAGTCCATTCTAGCAGCTTAATATTTGTTATTTTTCAGATTCCTTTTCAAAAAGAGTGAAAGAAACGTGGGCAGTTGTATCGATGAGAAGACCCTTTGCCATCAAGGCTTGAGCACAATGTCTTTGAAAGACTCTTTTTACAAATGCTAGCATTTGAAAAGGACAAACAGGGAAATAAACCTCAAAGGGGATGACAATAGGATATGGAGAGGAAGTGGGTGGGTTAATGCATCTGAGAAGCAAAGCTCCTTATAAAGGCATTGAAGAGGTTTAAGGTTCTATTTAGCAACAAAAGGAGTTATGGAACAGGGCATAATTTTCCCACAGGATTTTTGTCTTTTGATGTTTTTGAAACACAATTTTTTTTTTTTTTTTAAAAAGGTAATAGTTTGTAATTTGATAGGCTGAAAGTCTGTGTAGTAGAGTATGTCTGTTTATGGAGGGGAAAGATAGGGTGCCACCAATATGCTGATGTATGTAAAATCAATTAAATTCTTAATTGTGAAAACTATTAGAAAGTTTGAAAAATGTTGAGTACTCTTTGAAAGCACACTACTTTTCCATCTCCACTTCGTATGTGTGAACTCTCTGTACATTAGAGACCTAGCCTTGACCCAGTTTTAGGACTATACTTGCCATTAATTTTGTCCTAGAGCTTTACAATGGAAAGAGAATTTGAAAGTGGACTGCAGCACTGAAAAGTGCCTGTAATTCTAATCTTGGTAAAGTGACCCAAATCTAGACCTCTGTACTCAGAGTGCACATCAACTACAAAAACAAATACCCTAGGACTTAGTGGTCCTCTCGAAGGACACCTCCACTGTTTGAGCTCTTCTGGAACCTTTCAAACTGTATTTTGCCTGAAAAAAAAACCCCATAGAATGAATTATTATAATGTTTGTGGGATGTAAAGAAAGAAGTGAAGGAAAATTCTTCTCTGCTTTTAAATTAGTAGCCTATGTGTCCTAAGTAGATTGTTCTTACAGAGAACCTCTTTTATTGGTCAATGGTCTTTAACTATTGCAGCAATAAATAAACCTCTCTGTTTTATCCTCCTGAGATGTGAATTTCCCCTGATGGCTCAAGTAGATAGACCCATTTATAACAATGTGAAGCCACTGCTCACCAATCTCCTCCATATAGCTTATATCATGGCTTGTATTTCCGTATGTATAACTTCAAAACCATACAAATTTATCTTAATAATTTGCTTCTAACTATCTAGACTACCGTATTCTGCCTATTGCACTATATGTCCGTACAATGGAGGGACAAGGCACATGGTCAGGAATCCTAGCTTTAGAACACATTGAAAAACTGCTGACATTCAATATCTTTTTGTTAAATCATTTTAAAGCTTTGTGTAGAACTTAGAGGGGGATAACCCTATGCTTAGCTTTCCAGTAGGATTATGCTTATATTTTGTAATACATCTTCAGTGGGAAAAAAAATGGGATTTGAGCAAAGTTTAGAACTAGACACACAAAAACATAGTAATAATTAGCCTTATGTTATTATTGCTTAGTGCCTCTTCTTTCAGTGGGTATGCAGAGATTAACCAACTTTTGGATCCTTTCAGGCTAGCTCTGTTTTCCTATGTCAGGCTCTGTGGTTATGCTATTCTGTACTTTTGCTAATGAGGTCAATGTCCTCTGGTGGTGGTGTACCCACACCGTTGCTTGTGGGATAAAGGTTTCTTAAGCTGATAGCTCTAGCGACATCTCAAACTGAAAGTTGTATTACACCTATTCTTCCTTACATTAAGCCTACCCATGTTACATTTTCACACTCAAAACTGCAGGTACAAGACAGCTGAAAAGCCTTTCCTCAGATACAGGTATATTTCTACCCAGAATTAGCAGTCACAGTTTGGTTTCAAAAGCATGCCCAAGTCCATGTTTATGATCCGATACAGAAACACTGTCATGGCTCCAGCCCTAAAGCTTACCTGGTAAACGGTTGCAGAGAAGGGACAGAAAAGTCAAAGAGAGCTAAGAGAGCTAAGTTCACTTGAAATAACATCATGTTACTTTCTTTATTTGTTGGATTTTTTTTTTTTTTTTTTTTTTTTAACATTTACTTGTAATGACATGATAAGAGGCAGGGAGAGGATAGAATAAGTTAAAAAAAAAAGGATAAAAAATGTTAAGGGAACAGAATGAGGAAGGTTGATTAAATGACTGAGCAACAAGTGCTGGAGGTTGGAGAAAATACTGATCACAACAAAGCAGAAAAAATGCAGCTCATTCTAGAGAAAATATTGTCAGGATCTGCTGATAACCCTGCTCAGGCTTCTCTGCTAGCTTCACACTCTGGGGGATTTGTTTAAAAAAAAAAAAAAAAAAAAAAAAAAAAAAAGGAAAACTCTAAATGTTATCCTGAGTTTCACAGGTTATATTAAAATCTTAAATTGTGTGAATTTATCTTTAAGCTTTTTTTTTTTTACAGAAAAAAGATCATAATCTGATTTAGTACTTCATAGCAGAGGCTTTAACCTACCTGTTCCCTGTGACAGTTGAATCATTACTAGGGGAAGAGAAACTTCAGTGCCAAACAGCCACACAGCTTCCCCTGCTTTACATCCCCTGGGGGACACCCACACTCTCTTGCATTTGTATAGTGAAAAAAGGGACACGAGGGAATCTGCCTGACGGGTTCATGTTACTATTACTCCATCAAACTGCCCCCATTGCTACTCAGAGGCTAGTTCATCCTCTCTGGAATTATTTATGAAGTCCTGCAGGCTGAAAGCATGCCAGTCTTTTTAGCAGTGCTTCTGATTTTGCTTCAGTACAATCACATTAGGAGGAAAAACATATGGGAGAATCAAATTCCATAAATGAAATAGAAAATCCCTTTGGATGATTAGTTCAGACCAATGTTAAAAGAATACTTTGTGTGCATGTCAGGTTCTTTGCCAGTATCAATGCAGTCATTTGGACTCACTTCATTATAGGTGCTGCGGTACCTTAGGACAGAAAGAAATAGAGCGCGAGACAGAGTGAAAATAACCCTTGAACGATGAAGTCTTTCTCCTAGCACAACTTCAAAAAACTCGGGCAACTATCTTTTAGTCAAATATACAAGCACCAGTGTAACTGAATCCAGCATAGCTAGCATCCATGAGGAGAAAAAAAAGGAGAGGAATGTAGAGGAGGACACGCTGGATAAAATGAAGGAAGCATTACGTCATGGACTTAAACTTAAATAGAAGAATTAATACCAACTCGACAGCAGAATAAACACATGCTGTAAAGATGGTCTGATCTTTTCCTTTTTAAGTCAATGGGACTTTCCCCACTGACTTTAGCAGAAGATAAAACAGGCTGTTATTCTCCAGCCCTGCTTTTTTATACCAGCCTGGTTCTTGTTCTCCACTTTTCTACTTTGGCTTTCTGATCTGTGTTCACCACCTTCATCCTAGGGGTTTCCTAGGATGGTCTCTGTTATAAATTTTCCTCTTCTCATAATGCCTTTTCATTTACTGTTTTTCTAACACTGATATTTTAAATAATGGAAAGAATCATACTATTTCAGGAGCAGGTGACAAGGTAAATTGCAATGGGGATCAAAGGACAAAGCTGGTTTATGAAAAGTAAGCTGAAAATATAAAAGCAGAATTTAAATTCCTAACATACTGTGTGATACCCGTTCATGCTTCCTATGTGGAGTGGAAAAAATACTTATTAATTGGTTTTACCAGTGAGCTTTTTTCCAGACATTAATTCCTTCATACAACTTTAAATTCAGATCCTGATTCAGTAAGATTACATACTAGTGCTGAGTTTCGGCAGCGTAAGTAGTAGAGATGACCCAAGTGTGTCAGATAAAAATTTCCTCCATTAAAATGTTGCTTCAGTTCCAAACAAACATATCCTGTACAAGCATGGATTTATTTCGGGAATGTTTTTTATCATTATTTTTACCTCAAAATGTAATCAATATTTGTAGAAATCAAAGTAAATGAAGTTTTTTTAAAAATTATTGATTGATTTTATTTTATTTTTTTTTACTAAGAAGAGACTTAAGAAAATATTTTAATAACTGTTTATGCAAACATTGATTAATGTGTCATGAATGCTTTCAGGAAAATGAAAAGGAGCCTGATTTGAATTTTGTTAAATTAAAACAATGTGAAAGTTGTTGTCAATATTTCCTTTTCCTTTCCAGTATCTTTAAGGAACAACTCAACTGACCTTTGTAGAGCTGTTCCCTTTCTTGAACCTTGGCATGTACTCAAATATCTTCTTTAATCAAAATGGTAAGGTTTGGGGTTTTTTTTGTTTGTTTGTTTGTTTCTCAGCAGTAGAATTCATCTACCATTAGCTATCTCAAAGTTACGTGTCGAGTCCAAGCTAGTAATCTAGTCTTCTTCTGTGGTCAATGGAGAAAGATAGTTACCTCAAGAAGGTAATTCCTTCCATCCAAAGATAAGGTATTTGCAACTAGTGAGATGAATTGCCCTCAGAAGGCACTGTGTTTGATTTGACTGCAAAGGAAAAAGAAACAGCTGTTATGACTAGAATCTTAAAGGCTAGACAGCAGTTGTTTGGAATGATAAAACCCTTGGAAGATACTAATGATTTTGTAATTTCTGCAACTATTTTGAACTTACTTGGTTACTCTTTCTTTAATCAGGGAAGCATCCCTCAAGAAATCAAAAGAAGTAAGTACTGAGCTGCATGTAACAGCTTATTACTTTTCATTCTTTTGGTATTGATTATCCTGCATTGATAATACTTGAAGACTGTTGCACTTTTTCTCACCCTTCTTATCAACAACCATGCTGGTCCTGTATTAGCCTAATTCAACTGAATATATGAATGGACTTAATTTTAAACTCCTCTTTTATTCCTTAAATGCCTTGAGAAGCAGTAGAGGATTTATGTTCCTGCTAAGCACTGAGTGGATCAGAACTCATTTTCCTTTTATAAATATTTAAAATACTAGTTTTCAAAAAAGAAGATTAAATTTTAAAAAATATAGTTAACAGATATAGTTCCTCATCTAATACTCAAGAGGTCATATTTTCCACTTTCTATCCTACATGTGGTGAGCTAATTTGCTGGTTAGGTGTTTTCATATTGTACCAATAGGTGGCACTAGAAATTTATTTATTTTTATATAAAAAGGAAAATGACAAGAGTTTTTTTTTTTTTTTTTTTTATCAGTACAGTAGAGCACTAAAAGAAAATAAGATCTCACTGGGCATAGAGAGAAGCAAAATAGCAATGCTGGCATGGCCTGCAGCTCTTTCTTACAACTGTTTGATCTTTGAGATGTAAAGGTAGTATTGCCTAATGAACTTCTAATTCTCTTTTTATAAAACATATCCAGACTTGCTGCAGAAATTTAGGTAACATGGGGACTCGGACTGTATTTGCTGCTGGCATAAATGGACAACTTTTGAATGGCTGAAACATAATTTCTCTGTCTACTAAGCAAGTGTTCGATCTGGTAATTATCACTATCTTCTGTGGTATCATGAGGTATGTCTTGACAATATGCAAATTCATTGTTATTTTGTGTGGTGGTTTAACTCCAGCCAGCAACTGAGCACCACACAGTCACTTGCTCACTTTCGGCTGGTGGGACGGGGGATGGGGAGAGAATCAGAAGAATAAAAGTGAGAAATCTCGTAGGTTGGGCTAAAGACAGTTTAACAGATAAAGTAAACACTGAACATGCAAGCAAAGCAAAACAAGAAATTCATTCACTACTTCCCATCTGCAAGAAGGTGTTCGGCCTTCTCCAGGAAAACAGGGCTTTGTCATGCATAATGGTTGCTTAGGAAGACAAATGCCATAGCTCCAAACATCTCTCTTTCCTTCTTCTTCCCCCAGCTTTATATGCTGCACATGATGTCACATGATCTGGGATATCCCTTTGGTCAGTTGGAGTCAGCTGTCCTGCTGTGTCCGCTCTCAACTTCTTGTGCACCCCCAGCCTAAAGGCTAGTGGGGTAGCGTGAAAAGCAGAAAAGGCCTTAACTCAGTGTAAGCACTGCTTGGCAACAGCTGAAGCACCAGTGTGTTATCAACATTCTTATCCTAAATTCAAAACATAGTGTTATACCTGCTACTTGGAAGAAAATTAATCCTCGGACATTTTGGTAAATTTACTTCACAGTTCTATACTGATTTTTTTTACCTAAGTTGTTTTGTTGGGTTTTTTGTTGTTTGGGTTTTTTTTTTTTTTTTCATTCTCTTTATAAACTGAGCATCAAAATACCCATAGGATATTGATAATGTGATTTTTCATGACATCTTTAGCGGAGATATCCAAACATTTCTTTACAACACCTTTAATTTTGGCAGTGAAGAAAAGGGAAGATTGGAATTATTAGATCAGGTTGTTTAGACTTCTAAACTTCCTTAAGAAGTCCTGAACATAGACAAAACATTCCTGTGCACAGGAATTCAATTTCTTTATCCACACTTATTTCATAGTGATTGTCTCAGAGGCTCAATATGGATATAGCTATTTGAATTTAGTATGTAATAAACACAGATGATTTTTACGGAAGTTGAATTGTCAGTCTTCTCTGAACTTGGACTATAAAATGCATATTGGGTGTGTTCTCTTTAAATGAGTTGTAAGAATACATACATACATAATCCACTGGTGACATTTTTATTTTCACTCACTATGATCTTTCTTTAGACATTTAACAGCACTTAAGCACATGATTTAAATTAAGCAGTTATTTTTGTAAATAAGGATTCCTCCCTACCTCTATATTTTCTCTGTAGTTAACTAATTGTTAGTTTGTCTTAGTTTGATAGTGAGAATGTATTATTTAAAATATACAGAATACAATAGTAAGAAATATTTTTTGTAGTGTTCTGGTCACTGCCACAAGATTTCTCCAGCCTGATTTGTTCAACCATTTGTAAAAAAGGTTATCAATATTGGGAAGGAATTGGAGCTTTTGCAGCTGCTTGAATAGCGAAATGATATTTAGGCCTTTTGGGAAAACTTCTTTCCATCCACAAAATCTTTTTCACCAGCATCTGTGCTATGGTCAAAGAGCTCAGGTATGTAAGATTCAGCTTGGTTAGTAGATGGTATAAGCTACATTAGCAGGTGCAGAATCACAAAACATAAGACTTAGAGGGACTTGAGAGCCATGCCCATCCAGAAATAGGTGGGTTTCCCTTCTTTTTCCACCTTTCGGTGGGCTTCCGTTTTTGGGCAGGGAAAAACTTAATGAAAAAACTTAATGAAATAAAATGAGGGCAAGTGTAGGGTGTTGCACCTGGGCAGGAACAACCCCAGGTTCCAGTATAGGTTGGGAGATGATCTACTAGAGAGCAGTGTAGGGGAAAGGGATCTGGGAGTCCTGGTGGACAGCAGGATGACCATGAGCCAGCACTGTGCCCTTGTGGCCAGGAAGGCCAATGGCATCCTGGGGTGCATTAGAAGGGGTGTGGTTAGTAGGTCAAGAGAGGTTCTCCTTCCCCTCTACTTTGCCCTGGTGAGGCCACATCTGGAATATTGTGTCCAGTTCTGGGCCCCACATTTCAAGAAGGACAGGGACCTGCTTGAGAGAGTCCAGCGAAGAGCCACCGAGATGATTAAGGGAGTGGAGCATCTCCCTTATGAGGAACGGCTGAGGGAGCTGGGCCTATTTAGCTTGGAGAAGAGGAGACTGAGGGGTGACCTCATTAATGTTTATAAATATATGAAGGGTGAGTGTCAGGAAGATGGAGCCAGGCTCTTCTCAGTGATGTCCAATGATAGGACAAGGGGCAACGGGTGTAAGCTGGTACACAAGAGATTCTGCTTAAACTTGAGAAGAAATTTCTTTACTGTGAGAGTAACAGAGCACTGGAACAGGCTGCCCAGGGAGGTTGTGGAGTCTCCTTCTCTGGAGACAGTCAAGACCCACCTGGACACCTTCCTGTGTGAACTCATCTAGGTGTTCCTGCTCCGGCAGGAGGATTTGACTAGATGATCTTTCGAGGGCCCTTCCAATCCCTGACATTCTGTGTGATTCTGTGAAAGAGAGAGAAAAGGCATTTCACAGTCTATGTAGCCACAGTTTTATTAAATGATGAAGGCACAGAGGTGTAGCTACCCTCTGTTCAGATCACTAGTACATCCCTTTATGCAGACAAATTCCCATGGTCCTTTCCAGCCCTTTAGCTATTGAAATAAGTCTTTCTGGCAAATTGAGATCTGATCCAGTTTCACCCGTATTTTACGGCAAGGTAAATCATATATATCCTCAGTCATATCATGTACATACATATGTATCAATAAAAATCAGCAAAAAAGATTACTTAGGAAAAGAGGTAAATAGTTTCACACATACTTGTCCTATTTTTATATACCTTTGCTCCCTTACCTTGGAACCTTAAGTATTTCAGTAGCTGTAAGCAAGCATCAGTATCTCATATTTTTAACTATATTTATTTATTCTTGTGAAATGGATAGTTCTAACTCAAGCCAAACATAAATATGAGTGATTACAGCTTTGAAGGCATTTCATATATTTGCACTTAAAATCAGGCACTGAATGGAAGCTGGTATATAAGTACCTGGAAAAAGCCTCTAAGAATATATCAAACCAAAATGCAGAGTATTGGGGGCTTAATCCTGTGAGGTACTGAATAGCTTCATCTTCCGCTTAAAGTCCTGGGAGCGGGTCGGGGAAAGCTTGAGAGAGATAACTCAACATCTTTCATGACTGAGCTCAAGATGAATTAGTGCAATATACCCAGTGTCATGTCTTATTGCTTAATTGACTACTTCTAGGTATAATGTAGCTGGCTTTATCACAGAAAAATCATTTTGATTTATTTGATGCATTGTATATCATAAGGAAGTGTGCATGAGGTTATTAATGTCTTGCATAGCTGTGATATATTCCAAGGGCACAGATAATGTGTTTCATCATATGCAGTACTAGTCTATTATGAGTATAACCCTGAAACTTTCTATTTTTATTTTTATGAATTTTATTTTTTATTGTATTTTTCCTCACATTACTTGATCTGCATGTAAGAGTTGAGTAGTGCTTTTGGCATAAGGGACTATACTACAAATATTGCAGAACTTTAGTTAGAACACAGCAGTTAGAAATATTGACTATAATATAAACGCAGATTATAACAATTCAATTTGTTGCTAATTTATTATAGGCAATTGAGTTGTTAATTGTTCTCTTTGGCTCATAAACCTCAAGGTCTGTCTGTGAGAGGTCAAGTGGCTGGGCCATGCTCTCTAAATAAATGTAGCTCTGTCACATAAAGAAATAAATGTGTCTAATGAACATGATCTTTTTCCACATCTTTTCCTAAATATTCTGGAGTTGTTATAAGAATAAGGCAGATTGTTTAAAAGGACAAATTATACAATACAGTAAAGTAGTCTTGAAACTAAAGAATTTTGTCACAAAATTCAGTTGGTATGGTGAGTACAAGACATCTTGATAGGGTAATTAAAAATCATGTTTGACTTTTCCAGGAGAGTTTGTAACTTTATTTAAACAGTTTGAATATTTTAAAGAAATAGGCATTCAGACTTTAATTCAAAGAGCTGATTTTCCTTTTATAGGCTTTGTGAGTTTGTGGGGTTTTTTTAAAAAAACCTACATTTCCCAGTGGAATTCATCCTTTTTGGCAGCTATGTTCTACTGGAAGCAGGCTGCATTGGGTCATGCTCCACCAATGCTAGTCATTCCATTAATGATTATACTCATACTTTTTCACAATTCTCTCATATTTTTTCACAGTTATCCCCATGTACTAAGATGGTTAACTAAATTCCTCTCTACACAGTGGAAAAATTTCCAAGGGAAAATTTGCTTATTGCTATTCAAAACCAAACAACTTACAGTATGTAACATTATGTTATATACATCATGTACAAGTGCATGAAGTTGATGGGCAACTCAAATATGTTTTGCTACCTGACTTTTTAGGTAAGAGGAATCTGAAAGCAGGATATTAAACACTTGACACTAACTCCCAGTGAAGATGTGCCTATGTCGTGCTTTGCACTGTTTTTGTATTCCAGTGCAGTCATTTATACCTCATATCAGTGTGAAAGACAGGAGAATTAGGCTACTAGCACCTTAGGCAGGCATGTCACAGTTTAGACATGACTATAACTCTTTCACTTGCTCTTTTTCTTCTCACTTCAGGACCTTGATCTTGTACGTTTAGATCATGGTACCTCTGCCCACTGCCTTTCTCCAATCTGAAGCCTTGTGTCAATTGTATCTGGTTGGTGGAAATATAGAAGGCTTAGCCAATTAAATTGTGGATATCGAAGAAGGTCTGGGAGATATATTAAAATCTGAGAAATGGTTCCATAAGAAGATAGTAGCCACCTACTATTTGACAGGGTACACATCATATTACCTCAAATAAAGGGCATGCTAAGTCAAATACTTGACATGTTCGTGTCATAAGAACACATTCATCAAGTTTAGATCCCCATCTCTTCCTCCACAACAGAGATGTTTTCCACATATTTTGGTAATTTAAGAGGGCTATTTAGGAAAAAAAGCTGCCTGCAACGAATTCAAATATACCAAGAGAGCAATACTGTACAGAATTTTTTTACATTTATTAGGAGCCTGTAGCTTTACAGTCTGTCAATATATCAGTAATAATCTTTGAATGAGAGTAAAGAATGGATAGAAACTTTCAAGATTAAGCTTGCAGAATTCTTCTGGAAAATCTGCTTTCTTTGTGTTTTTGAACTTGAGCTGTTGTCTAGCAATACTTAAGACACTGAACTTTCTCAAAGTCACTTCAGAAAGACTCTTGGAGCACAATGAAATAATCCTAAGGTTCAATAGACTACAAAATAAAAAATAACAAGTCAAACGTATAAATATTAAAAACCCCATTGTATGGAATATCAAAAAATGACAACATGGAACTTACCTACAGCAAAACATAGAGTAAAATCAGTCTATAATTATGGTTTCACTGGTTTACATCTACTTGTTGAAGTTGTTATAGCTAAACTTGTAGTGAGAGAGCTAGACTAGACTGATATTGAATGATAATTTCTGGAAGAGAAGCACAGTTGTAGTAAAGTGGAATACTGACAGGGAGGATATATGCAATCCACAGATCATTTAAGGTTCACTAAAATTCTACTGAAATATCAGGTCATGAAGCTTGGGTTTAAAATGAACTCTTTACTTTCAGATAAATTTCTTGAAGCCTTCACTCAGTCATTAGGCATTGTCATAAACAATTAATACACTCATTTTAACTTCCACTAGCCATTTTTCTTCCAAGAAAAATGAAAATAAAGGGAAAAAAAAGAGAGAAAATAAAGTAAGGATACAGCAGAGATTTTCTGTTTAAAGGAGGAGGGACTGTTTTTAAGAAGATTTAGGAAATATTTTCCAGTTTGTAATGAAAACTATCAAGTAGCCTTGGTCAAAATGGTTCTTCCTTGATCTACCATATTAAGAATGCATATAGTGCTGGCAGACCCTCTAGGGTATACTGAGTTGGTCATGCATATTTATAGGGCAGTGAGGCCTTTAAGAGTAAATTCTGGTTTATCCTCGTTTTTCAGTTGTGGGCTTTTTTTTTTTCTTCCCCCCCTCCCCCCTCATCAATTGTCTGTGCATGTCAACAAGGAGTTTAGCAGGAAAAAAACAGGCAGACTAGATTCAAATGTTTATTTCTTCTTCCAGGAAGATTACAGCTTACCAGCATCAAATAATTGCTGAGATATAAATCTGTGCTTTCTTATTCCTGTTTGAAATCTCTGCCCTTACAGCTGTGTGAAAAAACTTCCACTTGCCAGAAAAACTAAAGAAAACTGTTCCATCAGTTTTGAAAACAGGGACTTATTTTCAAAAATACTAAAACACATTATCTTTTATATATTCTCTAAGGCAAGTGTATTAAATACATCTAATTTATCAGACTCAGTAGGTCCTAGTTAACATAAAATTATTTGTCATACACAACACAACACAACCACCAGAGAGCAAGGACGATTCAGATACATGTGGAGAGCTCACACGAGAGTCTCTGTATCTTAATAGCCCATGTTAGCTCCCTGATGAATTTCTTTTGGGAACCAGGAAAGGAATAAGGCAATCCTAAACAAAAAGATGAATTGGTGCTATGTGCTATTAACACATGGAGCAGGCAAGATAGATTACTGAAGCTGCTTTTTTTATTATTATTATTTCTCATTTTATACTCCCCTTGTAATTTCTGTGTGGAAATGACTTTTTGTTTCCTCCATAAATGGGAGTAGACTCCTAGTATAATGAGTCCATGATGCTTTATCAGAGCCTTCAGGTACTACCAATATAATAGAATATATTCTAATACAGATTCAGTTAGCCTGAAATCTTCAGTCAAAGAAGTGACAGGCAGACCAGAAGCTTTGCAACCTTATAACTTTCCCACTGCTTGTGGCAGTAAATTCTGTTATTTCCAAACCCCTGGAGTCCTCATACACAAAATCAGACTATTCAGACTTTGTACAGGGAGGGATAGGAATGGGAGGCAAAAATGCCTTTGACTTTCAGTCCAGCAGGAATATTTTTTTCTATTTTAAAATATTGAAGTGTCTTTTTATCGGTTATCATAATAGTCTGCTAGTCTCTACTTCAAAAAGAAAACAATGGGGCTTAGTCCCTTAAGATATTCAGCCAGATATTCAGATATTGGCTGTTTCTGAGACTCAGTCCCTTGTCCAGACCAGCAAGCAACTTTTTCAAGTCAAAGTCAACAGAAGCAGGATGCATGAAATAACCATAACCTTAAGATTTTATCCCTTTTTCCCCCTCTTTTATTCCAAAATTTTAGTAGAAATAAGACAGAATAGTGAAAAACTATATGCATTAAAACTTTATTTTTTTATATATCAATAATCACAAAAAGAAAATTAATACATTCATACATTTATAATTGCAGGTAGAAAAATTGAGGACTGAACCATGACACTTTAATTTTACACTGGTACAATACTTCCTGGAAAGAATATACTGTGGGCAAAACATCACAAAGCGGAGCACTGTGGTAAAGATATATTCATCATTACAGTTTGGAGAATGAAGACATGCCCTGGATATTATTTTCAGCTTTGATCATGTCATTATGGAAAGATTGAAATCTGCATGAATATAAAAGATCTGTAGAACAGAAATGACTACATAGGGGTGGTAGAGTGGGCTGGATATTCTCTGGAAGTAGAGATTAAGAATTTAGGGTAATTCAGACCAGGAAACAGAAAACATAAAAGAGAGACAGTGAAAGTATGCCAGGTGTTCTAGTATACTTACTTTTATAAAGTAGGTGCTGGATGCTAGTTTAAGATTTAAAACCAACACTTTTAAAATCAACATTATTATTCTTGTAAGTAAGGAACTCATTTCCATATAATATTTAACAAAGATTTCCATGTAAGCAGCCTAAAATCAGATTAACCTTTGTACGACTCAACATTGCACAGAACTAAAAACAATCAATCTTCATTCACCAGGACATCACTTGGCCACCAACTGGTGGCAGGGCAAAAGTTCACATACATCAAGTGCAAAGAACAAGTGCTTTAATTTAGCTAAATATTCCGTTAGCCTCTGAAAACTATAAAGAGCGTTTCTTTGTTCAATAGTTTTTAATAACACCAAGATCATTTTTGTACTACTTACACTTGATAATTTACAATGCCTATCAGCTCAGCTGAGATCTAAATGCCAACCTACATTCTCTTGAGATATGTAATTTGGCATTTTCAGTGGATAATGAAGTTTCTAGCCAGATTTAATACATCAAGAAAAACAGCCAACTTACACTGCATGGGTAAGTACCACTCATGATCTTGCATGTAGAGGCATAAACCACCAGATTAGCTGCAAGATTGGATATTAGGCGCTCTTTCCTGGGACAAAGAGAGTTAACACAAGTTACTGCAGCACATACAGTTTGATTCCCTGAGACTCAGCTGCAGTCCTGATATTATGCAATAAAGAGATAAAAAGCCATTCCCACTTTCATGTACAAATTACTCCTTGAGCTCCTCTTTTCTTCTTACTGTTTGAAGGTGTAAATTAAGTGTTTAGTGACCATGAGATTTGGATGTATTGCCCAGAGGGCAAGAAAGATTTACAAACCCTGGTCATTATCTATGTGAACATTAAATTACAAGTGACAATTACAATTCAGCACATTTTCTCAAAGCTAGATTGATTGCATTATTTAAAAAAGAAAAAAAATAGAGCTGCATGATTCTTTCTGATTTGAGGGAAAGATGAGATCCCAATAGACTTTATTTCAGTCAGTATGAAGGATGGGAAGAGAGTTACATGCCCATTGTTCCTTATTTCTTGAAGTTTAAGGAGGGAGAGGAAAGGATTGTTGTAAAGATCTGAAAATGAATGTCCAAAGTATTTATCTTTTTCAGGGAACATTAGGAAGCATTAAACCTGTGACCTACTTGTAGAAGGAGACTTGTAAGCATTTATTATTTTTGTTGTTGCTGTTATTATTCTTATTATTAATAATAATTAATGGATTCGTGCTTGCCACATCAAAATAAAAGCTATTAATCAGAAGCAAGTCTTTAACCTTAGGAGGTAATTTAAAATATAGATATTTTATTATTTAGCTTATTCAAATATTTGTGGGTTTTCTTATTCAAGTGAAAAGCATAATCACAGACACAGGTTTCAGGATTTGAGGGATAAAAGTGAAATGAAGTATAGACCTGAGCACTATCCTTTCTAATGGGCATTGAAAAATACACTCTGTTCCTGAAGGTCCCTAGGAAAGGACTACAGTTTCAAGCTGCTAGACTTTATACCTTTCTAACCGCAGTGAACTGATACACATTTCAGTTTTACAAGGAAGTCAGGCACTGAATTAATATTTTATCTACTCTTGTGTTCTGGGAAAAGAAAAAAGGTTTCTTCTGCCCTAGAGAAAATAGTAGAATTCAATCATGAATGAATAGCAAAGAAAGAACTGGTTATTAGCATTAAGATTTCTGCATACTCAATTAGACATCATACATAAGGTAGGTCACAATGAGCCAGCTGTACAGAAACTCTTGCATGGTTCAGATTCTAAGCTGCTGTTTCATACATTGCTTATGAAGATGAAATTTTGGTGACATTTATTGTGTCCTGTTATTTAACTACATTGGAGCTTGCAGCTTAACAAAACTACGCTTGCCATACTTCTAGTGTGGCATCTAGCAAAGATGCTTTTTCAGTTATATCAGTAAATAGTAGTCCACAATAAAGATAAATGTAAGTAACTCCTAACCATCTAAGATTTATGTTCTGTTTAGGGTGTTATGACTAACCTTAAACACAGAATATCATTGGCTTATTGCCACATCAGCTTCAGTCTCGAATCTTGAGCTGTAAATGAAACATATGATTTCTGCTATAGAAAACTTGTTTCACAATGAAAGCTGATGACGAGGCCTACAGATCCTGTTCTCTTTCAGCTCGTTTAATCTACATCTCATCAGTAAGGGGCAAAATCTATCACAATCAGAAGAAGGTTTTGTAGAACTTAAGCTGTTCATTAAGTAGATTGGTAATGTTTTCTATTTCTTTTTCTTGGCTCCAAATTCCTAATGTTTTCAAGGCACATCACAACAGAAGTGAACAAGCAATCAAAGTTTTACTCAAAATCTATTCCATAGTCCCTGAATTTATTCTTTCTGTTTTCTTTTACCTGCTTCGAGAAAAGGTTTTCAGTGGCAAGGAATGGGCAAAAAATCTTGTCCTTTGGGGAAGTACAGCTGGAGAAGGCCAAATATCCATCAGCTGGAGGACTTTTGTTCAATAACCCTCCTCTGATGGCACAGAATCTGTGGACACTAAAAGTATGCCATTGAAGTGCATTTGGTTGTCTGTATAATTTTAGGCTTTTCTTCAGGGAAAAGGAACTGTAAAAGAGGAAGTCAACAACTCCATGTTAGCCAACTTCATGGATAGCACACCTATCCACAAGCATCATATACAATCAATGGCAGAAAACACATCAGAAATTAAGAGTTTAGGTGCAACAGTCAGTGTTTTGCATGTGGTTTTGCTAGCCTTTGATTGATAATAACTACTGGTAATTTCTTACTTCTAAGCAAGAACTAGTGGCACAGTCTTAAAAGTGAAGCAACAAGCCTTGGTCAGCTGTGACACAGACAACAACCTTCTTTTTTCCTCAGTGGGAGAAATTTTAATGAAAGCTCTCACCAGATCAAATTTATTATATTTTCTAGATTGTCCATGGACTTCAATCCATGGCATTACTCATTCCTTGGCTGCTGGAGACTTCCTCTAGTTACCTGAACTGCATTGTTATGATTTATACCAATCTGAAGATCTTACATCATTACTATTGACATATCTGTAGAGAACACAGAGCCACAGTTCTGTGATTACCATTTGCATCATAGTATTTTAATTTGAGGCCTTTCAGTTTTGTGTTTTGTTTGTTTGTTTGTTTGTTTGGTTGGTTGGTTGTTTGGTTGGTTGTTTGGTTGGTTGTTTGGTTTTTTTGAAACATAATTTAATTAAAAACCTTGCTAGCCTTTAGAGAATAGGCATTCTTATTTCTTGACTTTTAGAAATAAGAGCAAGCTCTCTCTGCTGGTACATAACGCTTCTATCACCAGGAAATCCTACTTATTCATGCCAGTGGGCTAAACAAATAATAAGGCAAGCACAGAAAAATATCTCCAAACCTAAAAAGGCTCAAACTGAGATCAGTGCCCTAGACCACAAACAATATTAGATAGCTAAGGGAAAGTATAAGCTCAAAAAAGTGCTTTTGAGTCACTGCTATAAAAATATTTTTTAAACAGATAATAGGTTCACATACACACAAAAGTGGGATCAATTTTCACTGAAAAGCAGCCTCAGACATACATGAGCCATATAAAGAGATGTGAAATATATAAATTGTACATTTAGACTCCATTGAAGGTAACATGTAATTTGTTTTCCCTAATGATTTTAACCACACAACTGATTAATGCCAGTAACATTGTAGAAAATTTGAAGTAGAATAGCTTCAGGTGTAAAGTGTGGTTACTTCATTACCCTACTTATCTAAGTAGAAAATTGAAAGCTTGTTGGTTAGGAAGAAACCTTGATTTGCCACATTCCCATAGATATTTTCTTGTTACTTAAAATTTTGTTGTGTTGGACACTATTGCACTGGACTCAGCTCATTGCTATTCAAAGATAGCTTCCTTTATCCCAAGTTGGGAGCTTGCTTTCAAAGTTTCCATTTCCATCCATTTGGGAACTAGATTTAACGTTTAATTTTTTAGCTTTAACTCTTAGGAAATTTTAGCAATGAAATCTTTGATGTCTGAATCTGTCAGTGCATCTGTTCAACATGTCAAGTGTCTCAGAACCTCAGAATGGCACCACAATGCTTCTCATTATGTAGTTACCCACAGTTGTATAGCTAACTACAGATGGAGACTCTTGAATTTCTTTTCCCTTGACTAGCTTTCCCAACTACGGTCAACACTCATCATATGGTTGAAACTGGTTCCTGTTTTGTTTTTTCATTTGTTTGTTTTCAACTAAGTTGTTTTAAAGCAACAGATGATGTATAAAGGCTTTTTTCTTTAAATAACAGGCTAGTCAATAAGGCAGTCATTCTAAGAAAGGGAATCTGTAACCCTCTTCCATCTAAACAAAATCAAATACAAATTCCCTTCTTACCACAGAGTGGCATAAGGAGAGTGGAACAGAAGCTAGTGCAAGTTTTTCAAACTCTTCTTGATATTTAGGTGCTGTACTGAGGAGAATTCAAAATTAGTTAGGCCAAAACACAGAGAAGAGCTGATTTTGTTAATCCCTGAGCAGGTTTTTACCCTGAGAGTAAAGATATCATAGGTCCTTACTCTTAGGATTGTTTCCCTATTCTATATGATGTGTTCTTCACTATAGGCACCCATCAGAATCCGTAGAAAAGTGATAGAAACTTGCTGTGTCATTGATAAGTATGATCCACCTTCTGCCTGCAGTTATGTGTTGCTCAAATGTCCTCTGAACTAAGTTTTTACTTTTCATTGTACATATATAATATAATATTGATTATCATTATTACTCGGATTTCTCTAGTTCCCATGAGTGAGAAACTTCTTGCATTTAAGTCTGTTTAACATTACAAAAAAAGTGTAGCTTATGTCTATCTTTTTAATGTGCAGCATAAAGTAGGATTTTTTTAGGAGAATACATTACAGAAGTTAGCTACAGTTTCACCACTGAATACCTTCCAGATGGAATAGAAAAGAACTTGACTAAACTAAGAAGTTATTATTGTAACAGCTTTGTTTTTCTCTGTATCAGGATTGTCTCCTTAAGAATTCTAACACCTGTTGTTACTTTCTGATTAGTAGTTTTCAGGGGTTTATTTTAGCAAGATGATAAAGTCAACAGGTAAACCTACCCTCCCTTAAAAGCTCTAACCTGTAATGCTTTAACCTGACTGTGGGGTTTGTTTTTTTTTAATTTATTTTTATTAAAAAATAATTAGAGTTACAAGCAGTTTTACAGATTTCTCATTAGCAGCCACAAAAGGGCACAGTAGCCTGCACCCTTTGCAACACTAGAAAAAGTGTCTTTGGAGTCTTCAAAGCAAACATTTTCTCAGAAGACCTAATTCTGCTCCTCCACCCTACAAGAAATGGAAATGGAAGAAAGCAGTGACAATTCATAAAAAGATATCTGGGAGTGAACATTAGATATCATCTGGAAAGGCTACTCATTCAGTGCTTTACCTTAATGCTACAGGATACTTCTGCAAAAATATCTGGGACATTCTCCTGCTCAGACCTAGGCCAGCACCAGTACCACATAATCTCTGTAGATGCTCACTTTCTTTATTTTTTGTTTACTTGGTTTCTCTCAGCAAAATTATCTAAATCATGAAATATCTGCTTCAGGGAATACTTCTTTAAAGGTATAAGTAGCTAAATGTTCTCTCTCATACATATCCCATGCTAGGCATTCCTTTGTTCATCTTTTCCACCTGAAGGATATCAATATACATAATTAAAATTTCAGTGATTAGAATAGGACCTAGGAAGGCACAAGAGATGGATTGAGATGCATTCTCTTCTCTGCTTAATGTGCAGAAGAATTTACTTTTTTTTTTTTCTTTTTTTCCTTTCCCCAGAATAATGTTCCAAATAAAATATATCTACAGTGTGGTAGTCAATTTATCATATCTCTCTATACTGTCTCACTTTTTCAAATATTCATTAGGCAAAAAAACAGCACATGGCAAGTTGGTAGAGCACGCACATAGAACAGGTGACACTTGACTTTCTTCTGTGGTTTCTTACTCATATTGTGTTATTCAGCTATGCCTAGTTAGACAACAGTTTTACCATTTTCTTTCTGTGTAAGAATTAAACTGCGCATTCTGAGAAATTAAGCAAATCAGCTTTCTAGTCATTCATCAAACCAATGTGGAACCACAACTGAATTTGTTAGGTAGCCTGAAATATTTTCTACTTTCTCATTGCTGTCTTTACTGGTTATAACCAGCTCTTTATACTTATTTGTCCAAGCAATATGATAAATTATTTACAATAATTATGCTTAATTTCTTGTAAAATGTGCAGCATAATACTAGATTGATAATGACAATAATTATATAATTAAATATAATGGTGTGTGTTGGTATGTATGTCTGTAGTTATGTGTGTATTTATATACATATAGTAAATAAATATAAAATAAGTAATGAAAATAAATCCAAAGATAATTGCTGTCAAATAGTGCTCATCGGTTTGGGAAAATTTCTGTAAAATATGACTTTCTCGTACTAATTTTACAATGACTCAAACCACATGATAAAAAAAAAAAAATAGTTTTCATTTAATTCCCTCTGCCAAACTGCAGATCTTCCATAACACTGACCTAAGTTCCAATAAAAGAATAAAACAAATAATAGTTGATATGCACAGTGCTATACTGTAATAAACCAATTATTTCCCATAGTGCAGAAATGGCATGCAATTTCCACACCTGTGTCTCCAGAGAGATGTTATTTGCACAGTTTGGATCTAAATGCCTAGTTAAATTTTGCTATAGTGCCTTGGGTCAGATTTATGTTAAATTTCTCTCTTTATAAACTCCATGGTCACGTATTATTTTCTGGTGTGCTGGTTGCATGCACTGCTCTCTTGCTTGGCGGGAAATCTGTCTTGATGATCAACTTCTGCATCCTTGTGTTTAGTAGGTATGCCATAAAGGCAACACCTGCAGTGAGAAGTGCCAGCTCCACAGTGGGTGGAATGAGAAAGGTGGGGAATGTGTTTTCCCCATGGCATTTTGTCTGTCTTTTATAATGTAACTCTGCTAGTAGCCTTAGGCAAAAGTCCCTTTAGTCACACAGTAAGAAGACCAGGGGCCAGTGTCAGAGAGGTGGGCTTTTATAATATCTTTGTCATCAGATGCTAATGCACTTGCAACACAGAAAAAATAAATTTGATATACATCAGTAATCATGGTCCCAATAAACAGTTATTTTTAAAATGAAAATATGTCCTTTTTGTCTGATGCTTAGGGCTATACCAGCATCGACAAATTGATTGTGGTATAAAGGATTTCTATGGCCTTGCAGAAGTCAGATTTATATTTTTTTATTATTTTTATTGGGTCTAACATTAGTTGATTGCATTTATATGTTTTATATTTGTATTTACAACTACATCAAACTTTCTGTGTAAATCCAAAATGTTATTGACTTCAGCTCTGCAAAGCAGAGTCAGAATCATCCTCCCTATTTCTGTATTTTTCTACAGAATATTGTCCTGAGTCTGTACACAAAAATGTATGATATATATGGAAAAAAAAAAAAAAAAATCTATTTGTTTCTTTGCCCTCTTTAAAAAAAAAAAAAAAAAAGAATTTAAACAAAGAGTTAAGGATTCACTGAACTAATGGTTTATTGTTTGCCTTTGGCAAAATGTGAAACTTCCAGCTGTCTACAATGAATAAAGCTATGAGACACCATCTTTAAAAAGTCATCTTCTTTGATTTGGTAACAAAGTGCAACACACATTGGAATTCTGGATCACTTCATAACACACGTTGTTGTATGACCAGCTGTAGCTCAACAATGGACCATATGTACCTATGCAGCATTACCAAACTTTAAGACACCCAAAGAAGCAAATAAAAAGTAACTGAACATTTGGCTTCCTCCTAAAGATAGTTCTGTAAATTAGAAACAAACAAACCTTGTCCCCAAAACAAAACCAGAGAGTTTCTTAACATGTATGAAATTTACCCTGATTCAAAACTGGTTTTCTGTGTTTTGTTTTGTTTTGGTTTTTTTCTCTTTTTCTTTTTCTTTTGAAACTAAATTGACTGGAAACATAATTCGTTGGTTAGGAGGAAAAAAAGAATCCCCAACCTTCTCACTGTTATTTTCCACATTATTGGGATGAATTGCTTAAAGTAAAACCTACAAAGATTAATTGATATAATCTTAGATAACCCATTAACTTTTGGAAAAGAAAGTGATAAAACGCAGCAGAGTTTGACTTTAAGGGTCACAGGAATACAAAGGAAAATCAAATGCCCAGTAGAATATGTCCTCTTACATCTTCTCAGGTCAGCACCCATTATGCTTTTACTCATCTCTTTCCCAGGTCCACTTTCCTCCTTTCTAGGCTTACCTATAACCAGATCTGAAAATGTTTTTATTAACAAATTCTTCCTTACACAGATTTACAAAGAGATACTCTTCTTGCCTAGGTCACATAATTTCTGTGTTCACCCAGGATTGCTTCTCTGCAGACCCACCTCCGGAGGCTCTTAATTAATTTAGTGCTTATAATATTCATCCTACTTCACTGACTCATTTATGGACTCTTTTCTGCCAGCAGCCAAAAGTGACAAGTCAACATTTGAAATCAACAGCCAAACAGTCTTTTGAATGCACACCACGTACTTTTTCTGCAAAAACAGAAACACTGTTTCACTGAAGAGACAACAGGCAGACTTCAGCTTTAATTGCTTGGAAAACTGTAAGACTTTCCTTATCTACAGCTTCTAGACCAGAGACACACATTTTGATTGAAGTTTTTTGTGTTTTGTTTTGTTTTTCTGTTTATTTTTGTTTTCTCTCCTCACTAATCCTAGAAGTATCCACATGTTATAATTTTCTTCCTGATAGTATGTGATATCTATAGTATAGATATCACAGAATTGAAAGTTTGAAGACATACCTTGAGGTATTTAATTTATTCATTCTGTTTTGTATAAATGCTTTAAAGTGTTGCCTAGCTGTTCTTAGTGTTCTTATATATTAAAAAAATCATAACATGACAAGTGAAGTAGTAGAATTTAATACGATCTATCAACAGTGAGTCACACCATTTGAAAATTCAAGTCTCCCCTCCCCCTTGGTAACCTAATTTTAAATGCATGTGGGAAAATGACATGTGCAATGTGTCCTCAATGTCTATAGATTTGGCCTAATTCAGTACAGGTGGGGATTGATTCTAAAAGCCCCCACAGAAAATTAATGCCATTAATCCCCTTTCACTTTTACTAATTCTCATTTCAACTGTGTCAGTACAGTAAAGAATGAGAGGTGGCTTTCAGTAACCAGGGTTGATCTTTTTGGACATTTTCATCTTAGTCATCAGATTATAACACTTTCTATCTGTTAGTTCCTACCTAGAAATGTAATATAAACATCTAGCAGTGGATGTTTGTGTGTGCGTGTGTCTAATTTTTATACATTATCATTAACACAGCCTTTATTGCAATAAGCACAACTGTACCATACTATGTGATATTTAAAATGCTGACTGAAATACTTCTTACTATACTGGGAAGTACTTATTCTACTGCTGTCAAGCAGTGTAAGTAGTAAGTCCACCTGAGTTTCTCTAGAAACTCAGGTATGGTCTATGAATAAAGTTAACATTGCATAATGATGTACCATTAGGTAGGTAGGTAGGTATTATATTGCACCTGTGCACCATTACACCCAAGACAGCAAAATGAAAAACAAGGCATTTAAAATATTTTATAATTCTATCACCACACACAGTGATAAGGTTAGGTTAAGGTGGTTAGCTGATAAGTTAAGGTGAGCAATCTGCTTTCAAACCCAATCTACATGTCCAAGCAGATCTATGTGGATGTGTCAGCTAGGGTCAGTATGGGTTAGTTCTTCACTTGGGGTTGGTATTAAGTGGAGATGAAGCCTCTACATCAGGCTTCATTGAGCCTGAGCAGTATAAATATGCATTCATACAGTTTAATAAACTGAAATAACAATTGGTGAAGTTAGGCAGAAAGGAAGAACACAATTATCTGAGGAGGCATTTTTTGTCTACAAAGAAAGGGCCCTTAATAATTTGTGAACTCTTTTTAAGAAATCTGTTGAAGGTGATGAAGAGAAGCAAGTTCCTACAGATTGTGTGTATTGGATTTAGGTGTCAAGGTTTTGGTAGTGGTGGGAACTTGATGGAGTGGCATCTGTAAGAAAAAGCTAAGGTTGTCCTGTGCTGGACACAGATGGTTCTGCAATGAACCCACTGCTGGCCATAGCTAAGCCCATCAGCCAAGTTTGTGACACCTGTGTGAAAACATATTTAAAGAAGGGCATAAAATTCCAGACAGGCAGGAAAGGAGGGAAAACAACAACAAAAACAAAAGAACAGCAACAAAAATACATGAGAAACAGCAGAGGGAACCAATGTCAGAGAAGGAGGAAGATGTGATGTTCCATGGTGAAGCAGACATTTCCTGCAGCCTGTGGAGTATCCACAGAGGAAAATTGTGAGAAGGAAGGAGCAGTAGAGAGGAGCCACTGTGTACTGGCCATAACCCCCCACCCCGTTGTACCACTTGGAGGAGCAGGTAAAGGAGTCTACAGTGAAGGAGTGAAGTATGGGAAAAGGGAGAGAACAGGTGTTTTAATTTTTGTCTTTCTGTTTCCAACTATCTGGACCTGTTTTAATTGGCAATAAATTAATTTTTGTCAAGTCTGTTTTGCCTGCAGCACTAACTGATAAGTTGTCTCCCCAACTCTATCCAAACTGATCAGCTATCTTAATCCTCTTATCCCGCCCTGTCCTGCTGAGGAGGAGGAGTCAGTGAGTGGTTAGGTGGGTATTTAATTGTTAATTGATGCTGGTGCACCATGAACATATATGTACACTTATATATATAACTCTCAATTATAAAACCTCTAAAGTGATTTACATTTACTTTGGAAACATTTTACAGATCTTAAAATTGAAAAAGGTCCTCCCATATAATTTAAGTAGTTATAGGAAACACTTCAAGCTTATTCTATCAAAACATAGCCATATCTAGTCCCCAGAAAAGGTTAGGGCTCCACAGGCCTTGTTCATTATATCTAGCCTAGTGAATTTTCTCTGTCACAGGCAATTAGTTAACATCCTGCTAGAAACATACAGTCTGCTCTGCAAATAATATTCCAGAGTTTGCTACAGGAAAGCTTCATTTCCTCTTTTACACTGCATGAGGTTCCTTAACTTCTGCTGTAGCCCTTCTGTTTGACTTTTGGCAGTTAATGGTACTTTTCAGGTGTTCCCTTCCTCTTCACTTTCTTGCCTGACATGTAGGGCTTTTTTTTTTCTTATCTGTACTCATATTTAGTTAAGTTCCTTTTCTGTCATCCACAGAATGACAACAAAAAGAAAATCTAATTTGTCTTTAAAAATTAGGTTGGGCTCAGCAAATAATAATAATACAACAAAATTCTAAATGCATCATTATTATATAATCTCTTTGTTCTTTTTATTTTTAAACTGAACTCTGGATTACATGGACAAAAATGCTTTGTCTTGATTTGGGGATAATTACATTCCTTAAATCCTTTTCCTTAAATTATAGGTGCTTCCTTCTACTTAACCAAAGTCTTTCCTCTGGATAATTATACTGTGTTATACTCACATATATATATATGCGAGTATATATATATAAATACCATATAAATTTTGATTTAACAGAGGTCCTGATATATATCAAATGGGAAAAAAAAAACCCCACAAATAAACAAACCACATCACGTGTCAGTTAGGCTCTCACCTCTTCCTTTTAGTCTACAGAAGGTGATTCTTATCACCACATTAACTGATAGCTTGTTTGGATTATTAGCATTTGATGAATTCACCACGACATACATATATACATGCATATGTGTTTGTCTGTGTGTGTCTATACAGACACACATAAATATATACCTTAGTTATTGTAAACTACTCAAAATATGTTCGTAGCAGAAACTCTGGTAAGTTAAGTGAACAGGGATGCTAGGATCTCCAAAGATCCTCTAATAAGCTGGTATAGAGAACAGAACACAACTTGTTATTCATTAAACACGTGTTTTTCTCTTCTGAATAAGAACTAGCCACATGCCTCAGGGTTATACGTGAGATCATAACTGCTAGACATGTAGCTCCTTTTAGCTGGTAGTAGAATACTAAAAAGTATTTATGTGACATAGAACACATGCAGCTTTGAAAGTAATTGAGTTACAGCTTTTTAAAACTATTAAAGCATGTCTCTATATCAAAATCCAGTTCTCTTCAGACACATAAAAGTTTTGCCACCAGAAGCACTGATGCAATTAGATGTTTCTGAAAATACCATCAGACCTGTGGAAATGACATCTTGTTTACCTGTTGTCACTATGTCTGTATATTCTGAACATTTCTATCAAAATTGATATTCATGTGGTGATCAAAATGGCAATAAATTCTTCATAATGCATTTAACCTTGATTTTCATCAGGAAATTACATTCTCATATGTTTTCTAGCCTAAATTATTTCTGCTGTATGATGATTATACACTATAAGTGCCTATAACTTTCCACTGACTCAAAGAAACAAAGTTTAGATGTAAAAGCTCTATATTATACTAGCTCAGATTTAAAAGCGTACACTGCAGGTAACTAAAGGTTAGATGATTATTTTTATTCATAGTGCCTGTTGCCACAAAAACACACAGGATCACATGTTTGAAAGAAACTTAACAGTTTTCACACAGTAAAAAGCAAGACAGTAAACTTCCAAATAGAGCCATGAAAATAATTCCTCTTACATACTTACAGCTAGACTGATGCTCAGTGGGACTATCAAATGATGCAAAGGTGAGCGGAAAAAGGTAAACATTGTAATCATCCTCAAGGAAGGAAAGACAGAGGGTTTTGAAGACTTTCTGGCAAGTCAATTCCATTTCAGTTCCTGGAAAGATTATTGAGCAAATCCCTCTGGAAACCATTTCCAAGTATACAAAGTGTAAAAATGCAGCAGGGAAAAAGCAGGATGGGTTTGTCCAGAGCAAATTATGTCTTGCCAATCTGATTGCCTAATGTGATGACAGGATTGGCACAGTGCATAAAGGTGGAGCAGTGGGTGCTTTATACCTTACCTGTAGTAACACCTTCAATACAGTCTCCCCTAATATTCTCACTGAAAAATTGGTGAGATATGGACAGCAAAAGAGGACTATACAGTGGACTACTAGGCTCAAGGATTGTCATCAGGGGTACAAATCATTCTGGTTACTTGCAATGTGGCCAATACTATTTAATGTATTTACTAGCAATCTGGACAAGAGGATGAAGTCCACTTTCAGTATGTTTGACAGCAAGGTCACACTAGAGTAAACAAATGATACATGGGAGGGGAGAGCTGCTATTCAGAGAGGCCTTGACAGTCTGGAGAAATGGGTAAATTGGAACCTCAGCTACATGAAAGACAATTGTGAAATGCAGCAGTACAGGCTGAGGACCAAACGGATTGAAAGCAGCTTCACAGAAAAGAAACTGAGGTCTCAGGTGGACAGCAAGCTGATCACAAGTCGGCACTGACCTTGCAGAGATGCAGACCAACTGCATACTGAACCGTATGAGCAAGAGTATAGCCAGCAGGTCCAGGAGAGCAATTTTTTTCCGCCTTGCACTTGTGATACTGTGTTCAGTGTACTGTGTGCTGTTCTGCTCACAAGTAGAATAAAGATACTGAGACACTCCAATGATTCCAGTGAGCCACCAACACAATGTAGGCATACTGGAGATTGTGACATATCCTGAAAGGCCAAGAAAACTGTGATTGTTCATCTGAAGAACAGGAAGGATGAGGGGAGACCCATTTGCTGTTTTAATCTATTTCATGAGAGGATACAGATAAGACAGAGTCAGACTGTTGTCAGAGGTGTATAGTGATGCACAATGACAGAATAAGAGGCAACATAGAGAAACTGGAACAGAGATATTCTGACCAGATATGAGAAAAAAAAAAAAACAACAAAACAAACTGTTGTGAAGGTAGTTAATCTATAAATCAGATTGCCTAGAGAGGATGTGGAATTTCCATCCTTGGAGATTTTTAAACTGTGTTAGATGTGATCCTAAGTAACCTGCTGTAGTTTACCCTGCTTTGAGTTGAGAACTGGACTAGGCGATCATAAGAGGTCCTTTTCAAATTAAGCCTAAATTAGCTTACGATTGTTTCAGGATCTATCTGTCCAACCAAATGCTTAAAAAACATCCATAAATCATTGGAAAAATTTTGTAAAAAATAGATAAACAACTACTGAAATAGAATGTTGCATGTGTGCCATTACCAAAAAGACTTAGTCTTTGTATTCTGGGGAATCATCTATGTCAAAAACAGCTGAACTATAAAGTGCAGTTTAAAGAGGTAAGCAGTGAACTCTAAATGTTTACACAAAGGCTGCAGCATATGCATAGAAACTTGTTCTAGTTGTCGGGGTTTTGGAGGTTTCTGCACTTAATAACATTTTGCAAAATATACTTCCATCCTGTGGGAGTGCTACAAATGTAAGTGATTACTTATCGAATTTGAAAATACTAATTTTAGTTTCAATGGGGATTCAGTTTTCCAGTTATATCTTGTTGATATGAATAGCATCCAGTGAACAAGCCGGTAAGTAATTGAGGTTCTGGGAGTTTGACTGCTCTTATGCTAATTAAAATATAATAATCATCATGAGAACAAGCACCTACTGAGACTTTTTAACTATAATTCCTAAAGGATGTTCTCAAAGTTTGCATGCACACACAGTCTTTGTCAAGTGTGAAGGCTACTTAAGATGCTGAACACATTACAGCTGTAATACCACAGTTTCTTCCAGGCTTAGGAACAGGGGTGATCTCACTCTCAGTTCCGTGATTAAATGTGTGCAACCTTTTTACTTCTCTCATGGACTAAGGGACTCCTTTTCCCTTTCATCTCCCCATTCAACGCTACTTGGTCATGATTAAGGCAGTGTTAAAAATGTTGTTGTGATCAGCTATATCTTCAATATATTTGTTTTTTCAAAACCTGATTATAATAGCAACCCAAGAACCATGAAGTGCTCCTGTCTTTTGCAAGAACGTCATTGAGGAAATGAATACCAATGTATTCACACACATATGGATAATATAGCACAAGCTTGATTTATGCATCCAAGTATAGATACTAGTTTTTGTTTAGAAACTGAAAATACGCTTTTGGATACACGGAGACTGTAAACACTCACTCTGGAATTGAACCACATGGAATATACTGTGAATTCTGTCCATTGGAACTTGTGTGACTTTGGAACATTAAGCTCTTCCAGGCAACTAAAAAAGAAATAAAAACACGTCATAAAACACATCAAGGCAGCATGATAATCCTGGTGCAGATAAATCAAAATATTATTGAATATTTTATTCTGTCAGTAGATTTTAAGAATAAAGAAGCTGTAATAAGGGATTTTTGGGTGGTTTTAAAATCAGTTTTAGGTAAAGAAACATCAAGAAACTTTAAACAGTGGAAATTTCTGATTTCAAAGATAATGATGAAAATAGTTGCAGGAGAACTCTCAAGGATTACTTCTTAGTGCAACCGTTCTGGAGATTCATCTGAAAAAAAACCTCCCTTCACCAGTTTTCAAGCTGCATTTTTTATCCTTCTACTGTATATTACCTGCACATGTCAACAGTTGCTGAGAATAGCCAATTATAATAATGGGAGGGGTGATAATTACAAACAGCAAGTTCCTAGTTGCCGTCCTGTCATAATTTTTTAGTCCTGGAAGTGTATGAAAACCATCACAAGTTAAAACTGATAACAGATTCTTTCCCTTTCCTCTGCAAATTCAGGGAAATTTTCATAAAGTGGATAGGAGGAGGCATAATTTCTCAGTGAAGATGATATGCAAAAGAAAAATTTGAACAGTTCTAAGGTGTAACATGTTAATGCAGGGATATTTAATTCATTCTTTTAAACATTAAATATTATAATTCTGATCCAGATTTTTTTCTGGTAGGTCCCTGAGTCACCCTAACAGATAAACCAAACTAGTTTTAACTGGAATATAAAGGCAAGTCAAAGTAATGAAACTTCTATTAAACATATGAATTGGAAAATGAGAATACCTTAGAGAAAACAATTGCTTTGGAGGTGTATTGCTATATTGATTTTGACACTGTTTGTATTATCTGACAGTATGAAAGGGGACAATGTAGACTTTGAGTTTTGCTCTCCTTTGTTGAGGAAGGGGACAGGACTCAGCTTGTTTATCAGAAGCAAAAGTAAAAGCTGTGGGTAGCTTTGGCCTCCATGAGAGAGCCTTCTATCTTAAGAAAAAGAAAATTTAACAGACAGGACAAATTTAGGATAGCTAGTCAGTTCCGCTGAAACGCATCTACCAACATGGAAAAGTTTCTTCTCTCTGTACAAAATCACACATTTAGTTCATGAAAAACAGAATAGGAAGGAGACAGTATGAAAGAGGTCACTTTTAGGCTACTGAAATTTTTAGGCCATGGAAGGAACCACTCAAGCACAACCTCAGAGAGGTTCACCCAGAACACTGCAAGTGATTACAAGAAGGGAAAACAAGATAATCATAGATTTCATGAGAAAAATATAACTTATAATGGAATGTTGCAAGGGGATTTTGGAGATGTACAAAACTTCCTAAGTGTATTAGGAGATATTTAGAAAGAGGACTACAAGTGGAAAAAAAAGGAGAAATAAAGTGGATTATGCAGGAAAAAGTGTGGGAAAATGGGGAATAGGGAGGACAAAATGTATGAAGAGTAGCCCAGTATAATTCCCTAGTCAAGGCCTGCATCTGATTGTTGCAATCTGTCCTATCCTCTTATTAAACTCTAGCTATATTTCCTATATGACTCTCTACATGTAAAAGTTTGTAATTTTGTAATGTGCTTTATGCTGGATTAGCTGGTGAGTTGGGAAAGAAGAAGGCCAGAATTTGGAAGGGCTCAAGTTCAGATCTGGAGAGTGGATAAAAATGCTGAGGGTCTGGGCGTAGGTGGTGAATGATCTTTTAAGGTCTGGTCTAGGGTCTGAGAGACCCATGCCTGTAAATCATGATAGTGAGGGTGTATACATGTTTAGACTGGTGAACTTCAAGCCTGATCAACCAGAGAAGAGGAACAGGATAGGCTCATCTGTATTGTTCACATTTATGTGAGTGCTGTTAGTGCTAATGTGGCTGTTGGTAAGGCCATGCTCTCCTGTTTGTGTTGATCTGACATGTTCCTGTTGTGTGCATGTGTATTCACATCTTTGGAATATGTGCTCAGCCCCACTACGAGCTGAAAACAGGGAACATCAGCAGCCACATCCAGCAAAACTGTGAGGAAAATTCCCCTGGGTTCATTTTCCTTTCACAGCTAAGATTTTTAATGTTACAGTTGTTCAGCTGTACTCAGAACTGTCAAGATCTTTTTTTTTTCTTGCCACTTGCACCTCTGTACCTGACACCACTCATACTGAAGCAGGTCTGTGAGCATATACTGCTGGGTTTTGCTGCAATGCCTTTCAAATTTCCTGGAGCTTTAAGCATTTTTTTTTAATCTTTCTTCAATGCAAGGCACATCTCTCAAGCCCTGGAATCATTCAAATCTGAAGCACTCTGGGGTTTCTGAGTCACACTCTATAATTTGAAGCATTTGAAGTACCTGGGAAGATCTGGGATGTATTTATTAATTATCTTCTTACAGCACCAAAGATATACATCGGTGTGTACAGCCAAAATTAAAGGCATGATATTTTTCTTATGCCCCAGAAGCTTCAAATCTAGGTGATTGTTCATATAAAGTGCCAATAGGTGCCAGTGAATATCAAAGGTCAACTGGTCTCTCAAGAACTCTGGACCAGGTAGAACATTTTCCTGTGAGATAATTTTGAACTCTTTGAATTTTGGGTGCTTAGGTGAACCAAAATTCTGAATCGTTCAAATTCAGGCACTCCTATTGCTTAAGAGATAGTAGTTCTTCATTCTGCTTTTCACAGGAAAAAGAATACACCAATCCTGGTCAGTGTGTCACAGGCAAACTTGGCTACTCCAGAAAAGCAGATATATTCTGTTTATCAATGGTTGTCCTTGGGCCAGTACTGATATCTGAGACTGAAAGTCAGCTTATTGCTAGAGAGGAAATCTGTGAATTTTTTAATTATTTTTTTTTTTTACCTTTAACTTGTTAGATATGCATAGCAGCTGTGAAATAACAGGTTCCCACATCTATGGACTCCCCTCAGTTTTCCTGCTCATGGATAGATTTCTCCTTTCTCATTCACTTGGCTAGGCATGAACTGATGTCCTATTTTTTTAATCATTTCTCTAATTTCAGGCTCAGCTTTTCAAATCTTCTATTTATACAGTCAAACAGAAAATGGATAGAAATTCTTGACTTGTGAAGAGACTTGCAATTTTTATGGCTTCCTTGCAATTATCAGTTGCTTCAAGGTGCTTAAATGTATGTAGTAGACCTGAACTGAACTATAATCCTTTCCCTTCTTACCTCAGAATCTACTCCTCATAGTTAAATCTCTTTGAATATAGGACACCATCCAAGATTAGGTGGAGGCAAAATGGGTGCATTAAATTGTAACAAAAATACAATGACAGCAAAGTTTTTACCATATTCTTCTTCTTCCTGTTCAACTCTTTCTATATGCCAATTGTCATATTAGATACCATAGCATATAAGAACAGATTAACTATTTTTACATGGGCTTGTATTAAAAATATGGAGGTCAGTAGTTTCATCAGTACTCTGGATTCTGTGATAATGTATAGAATTTGTTCCACAAACAGCTTAGCACTGTTGAAATTATTTTTGTTCCTTTTGTGACTGTAAAATCTTACAACCAGATAGAAAATACTGACACTATATGTGCTATATTAAGAATAGATGGGAGCAAATAACAAAGCTGTTTGTTTTGTTTTTTTTTTTTTCAGTTGACAAATCAGCAGTTCAAGGGATTATTCCACTGGCATTTAAAACATTCAGTGTCACATACACAGCATCATTTGGATTCTAATAGGTCAATTACAAACTTTTCCAGGTTCATTTAGGGCTGAAGGATGCCTTAGGTCACAAGAAATGCCTGTTGTTATGACTAGTCATATTTCAGTAACCCACTAAAACCTAGCTTTGAGGAAGGGTTATAACCTAGCCTATCTTATTGTGGTGATAATAAATTGCAAGTGCACATAATCAAGATACAGTTCGTAACCAGTGACAAACTATGCCATACAGCTAAGGAAGCTGACACTGAAAATACGGCCTGAAGGGTTTTGTTTCCACTGTTGTTCAAGTTGATGGCAAAAACTCCTACTGATCTGAACAGGAACAGAATTTGGTGTTAACTGTTGGATGTTGTGCCTGTGAGTGAGCCTACTTTTAATGTAAATTGACATGTCTTAGTCTTACAAATTCTTTTCATTATGGACACTAGGATTACTTCATGGCCTAAGGCATTCATGGCTCTAAACTGTTCTTAACATTTCAAAAATAATAATTTTAAGCCGATCCCCTCTCTTATTACATTTTAAGTCCTTAACTTCTCAGGCGTCCATAAAATCAAGCTATATAACACAAAGCCTGAAAACTTAAGGACCAGTATTGCACATGGCAAGGGAGGTACACAGAAGTTGAATAATACAGTCCAGCAAATGCACTTTTTTGCTCCTTTCTAACTGCAATGTATGCAGTTAAAATATCAAAGGGTAAATTCAAGACTCTCTTTAGGCCAGTGCACTCCCATTGGTTTTGGTATAAGGATGTAACAGAAAGCAGAATTAATTATGAAAAGAAAGTAAATATTTGCCACAGGTTTTTCCATCCCTCTAGCTTTTAATTACAAATACTTTTTTTAAATCATGAGCTGCTTTTACTTCTACAAAGAAAGAAGGCAGGATGCTGCCAGACAGAGCATCCTCCATCGAAATCTTTTGCCAGGTACATGTATTGTGCAGGTTATGCTTCCAGTGTCTTCTTTCCAGGGTATGATCTTCTACAATTTCCACAAAGCTCACTCATGCCATAAGCAGTATCTGTGTGGTGAGTCCTCTCAGCCACACTGTATAAAGCTGCCAATGCAGGAAATATGGCACCTCACACTAAAGGAATGCTGAAAATTCCTTGACCTCAGTTCCAACTGACAAATGTAGAAAAAATCAACTATTAAAAGCAGATAAAATGGTAAAAGAAAGAAAGTGAGGAGAGAGTTTTCAAGCTAAAAACTGCCATTAAAAGAAAAGGAGAAAAAAAAAATATATAAAAATAAGAATAGGCTGCCTGTGTAAGCATGAATTTGCAAGGAAGAATCATTTAGTAAATTCAATAAATAAATGCTTGGTCTTTTAAGGAACTTCTCAGGAGTTTTAAACCAATAGTGAAGGGAAGAAAAGGCTGGACTTTGTTTCTAGCAGGAATAAACTTTATTTCTAATATATATATATATATACAAGGATATTTTGATACTTTACAGATGGAGTGTCTGTGTGGGGAGTAATTATCAGTTTCTATAGTCATTATATGAACAACAACTATGGAATTTTGCATCAAAAGTAGATTCTGCTAGGTGGTATCACCTGAAAAGTTTCATTCTTCATACTGTAGCAGCAGACAAATCAATTATGGACTCTTCCCCCCTCTCCCCTCTGTTAGTCATATTTGAAGTTTTGACGCTGTGCATTCCGTTTATATGCTGCTGGCCTAATAATCCCCTGCATGCTGGGAAAACCTTTGTTCTCTGACAGAAGTAATAAAGCTGTCTGCATGATTCCCTCTTGTGAGACATGGAGCGCTCCCATTTTATTTAATCTGGTGGTGTGCAGCCTTTTCAAAGTAAACACTTCACAGGGACCGAATAGGGAATGATATTTCAGTGACTGCTGGCCTGCATGACCAAAAAAAATTAAGAACTTGTCTGTCAAGGAGAAAAATTACTCTTAATTTCAGATTTCCTCCCCTCCTCAAGAAACCTGTGTGATAAACCTAGGTCAAATAGTTTTTAGCTCTCATTTCTTCTGGAGTGTGTGTCTTCCTGTAGAAGTGCTTCAGCTTTCCCCTGCTCTTCATTCACTCATTCCCACTGAATGGCAGCATACAGAAAATGAAGAGATCTAAATGCCAGCAGGAGGCTGGCTGCTTTCTCCTAGGCATGTCCTGAGCCCAGTCACCCAGAACAACTTGTGATCCCTGGACAAAGACACTCACAGTAGGTGGCCATATCAAGAAATTTTCCTCCTGGAATTAGATATTATTCCAGGAATCACTACTGAGTCAAACATAATGCCCCATCCTGCTGGGTCAAGTAGGATTTCATTTCAATTTCTTTACACAACGATGCGTTTCATCTTGTCTGCGTACAATGACAGTGCTCAGGCATGAAATAAATTGAAGTGCTTGAAAGGCAGAATTATCCCTTGAACCTGCAGCATTCCCGACCCCAAAAACATACATTGTCAAGTGAGTTCCAGATAAGCAGGATCTTCACCGAGTGTTTGTGCTGCTTGGCTTCCTTTAATCATACTCCCTTTTGTAAAAGGGATTTTCGAGGGGAAAGATAAATCATTGCTGAGGAAAAAGGTCATTTTCAAAAGGCTTTAAGAGCTTCATTTTGTGTGGCTTTTCAAGGTGAAACAGGTAATTCAATGCAATGAAAACCTTTTGTATTCAACTTAATTCACAGTTCACGCTACCAAGAAAAAAGTAACGAAAAAAGCCTGAATAAAATTCTTCATTAAAACTGTTCTCATAGGTGTGGGAGCCACATTTTGTTGTTTGCTAATACATCGGCCTGAATATTGAAAAATAAATTTATGAGTAATACTGAAACTGTATATCCTGGCTTTAAATCATCTGTGACTCCAATATTGGACCATTTTCTTGCTGTAGTACAAAAGACATCAATCATTTCTTCTGGGAATCACTTTTGTATCGCATATACTGAATATAGTGATATTGAGACATGTATGCATATCATTGGCATCCTGCCCACAGCCAGACGGAAACTCATATTTTTTAGAATAAGGTAGCAAGTGTTTTGCAATGTTTCATGGATAATGAGCCTGTCCTGGATATAGGAACTCTTTCTGTACTTCTTTCAAACTACCAGTGAAGGCCTTCCAGATCTCTGTTCACAGGTCAGACATCTATCTTTGTTTAAGATATTTGTGCTCTGCATTTTAACTTCCAACATATGAGCTCAGTGTAAGAATAACAAGATGTCAATATGTAGTTTGGATTAGTAGACCATCATAATACTTTCAACTATAACAAATACACTTATTTTTTCTTTCTGCTTTTTCCCACTGAGCTGAGTATCCTCTAAAGCTTGGCTGCATACATTTCACTGGAAAAAATTGTGCAAAATTTTCATTAATCCTCTATAGCCTTAAATAATAACCCTAACAAAGAAAGTCTTCTTTCATAATGAGGACAAAATATTTTTAAAACATGCATCTGTATCAAGGAATAGGGAATACTGAAATGGATCTTGTTTGCTTACTTGTTTTTCCCACGCATAAAATAATGTTGATCAAACTATGGTTACCTTCAACTCTCATCCAGATCGTATACCTGCCCTAAAACTACTGTAGTGACTAAAGTGAGTCATACTTCTGTAGAAATAAGCAGAAATGCTGCCAAAAATGAAAGTTATTCTGTGAGATTACTTCATTCCTTTGTTATTTCCTCTTTCAGGGAAATTTCCTCTTTCAGGGAAATAACAACCCTAAGGAAATGCAACCAAAATTGCAGATAGAATATCCTGATGAGGGATCTCATGAAGAAATTGTGTTCTTCAAACTCATCTTGTCCCTATCATATCTAATTGTTTAACAAAGATATTACCCCTGCCTCCAAATCCTTCTTCTTCATGGAACATAGTGTGTTTTTTAAGAAGTATCTTACAGATTGTATATAGCACATGGGATAAGTCATGTTTATGAACTGTGGCAAAGTACTGTGAAGCTAGTTTAAATTTTCAATATATTGCATCTCTACAAACCAAGAGCCATGGACCAAATGCCCAAGTGATGATCTTGGTCCAATGGAGAGGATATAAATATAGTGCTATTCATACAATAATAATTGAAAGGATAAGTTCATTTAGGAAAGAGATTGACTGTATTCAAGAAAGAAAATTAGCATATTAATTTTGCATAAACCATTCCAAAATGAAAAACAGGAAATAAAATTTATATTCTGCACAGTTATGATATTCTGGTGGCTTCAATAAGCCATGCCAACCTTGGAGAGAATTCTCCTTCAGTATGATCATTAGAGTGGTTAAACCTTGTCTGAAATATAGGAAACAGACAGGGTGGAAGAGAATAATATGGGAAAGGAAAGACATGATTTTACAGAACTTATTATTAAGAGTAAAGGAGCTCATGCAGTCATTGATGTCCTTCTGACTAATGTAAGACTATTCTAAATTAGTCTCAGATCTGTCTGTTCCTCCAGAAAAAAACAAATGTGGTCCTAGAGGTAATATATTCACAAAGGCAATGCCCATTTTTGTATAAAACCTTTCTCTTCAAGGCCATTGGTGGAATTTTAACCTACAAAGCAAGGTATATGTTCTATTCCAATGAAAATTTTGGACCCAAATCTACTAATTTTATAGTAAATCAGGGCCTCTCAGTGCATTCAAGCATCTTCAGAGAAAAGGTTACAGGGGAAATCCTAATTAATTTTCCTGAGTAGATAATTAGACTACTAACGTGATCTGAATCAGAAATATTCTGGTGTGGATTTACTTTTTCCAAATGTGATAGATCATAAAAAACCCCATTATATTAAATTTAAGTTTGCAACAAAATAAATATATCAGTCTTGTAGGGAAAAACATATATTTCTCATAGTTGTTATTTGTTCAAGGTCAGAATTTACATTTATTTGTAAATTGAGCACCTATTTGTTGCTCTTAAACTTAAATTTCTGATTTCTTCTTATCACATGGACATTAAGGTTTTATTCTAAGGACTTTTTCTGCTGTTTTCCCCCAATTCTTTTTTTTTTTTTCCTATTTTCACAGAACTTGATAATGCCTAAAGTTATATCAAAAAAACAAAGCAGATTTCCATGTTCCAGAGAGATGGTTTTTAATTTTTTTTTTTTTTTGTTTTTTAGTGGGGAAGGTTACAGCTATTATGAAGCAAACAACCAACAACAAAAGCTAATTCTAAAGTGAGTTGAGAGCATCAATGACTATCAGCAAATATCAATGTATATGAAGTGATCTTTTTTTTCATTGTAACTGCAATGACTTTATGGTCTATCTAAAATTCCACTGACTATAAGGTGTTATGTACTTCATATCACTTGATTTTTTTTTTTTTTTTTAAATTATGGCATCCATCATTCTATATGCAAGGATAGTAGCAGCTTTTATAATAATCTATTACTCTTTGGTATAATTATACACAATGCACCGACTACTGCAGCTAGAGTAGCAGAGATTAAACACAACTCTAAGATATCCCATCTTTATGTAAGGAAAGACACAGCATCATTTTTCACTAATCTTATCCACTGGCTGTGGAACTAAGTAAACAGAAGTTTAGAGATGAGATAAAATGTTGTGCTTATATCATCTTGATCTAAAGCTTGCCAACACAAACAATTCTCTGTAATCTGAGTGCCAGAAAGCTAATGATCCTATGGTTTCAGAAGACAGGCAAGAAATTGAGAGGACAATTTGTTTTCATTCTTAAAGCATTGCAAGCAGCTAGCAGTCAGGAAAATTAAAACATATGCATCATTTTTGTCTAATTTCCTTAAGATTTGAAACTATTCCACTGAAAAAAACCCAAAACAAACAGATAAATTGAAACAAAATACCTTCCATGTCTGCATAGTGAAATCACATAAATGTTTACTCCAAAGCAAAATGTTCCTTTCTCTTCTCTTCTTCTCAGAGAAATTCAATGTTTATTCTGAATTGCGACTGGAATGCACAAAAATCTTCTTATTTCCTGATTGTAACCTGTCTTATAATTTTTCTACTTTATAAAAGAATGTTTCCAGTCAGCATTGCACTGCTTATGAATTTTTGTTTGTTTGCCTGTTTGTTTGTTTTCTCATCTATATTTTCATTTTTAAAATTAACACAAAATGCAATTTTCTCACAAGGGGAGAGAAATATAGGGAAAGTCACTTAAATGCCAAACACAGACATTACATTATGAAAAAAGTATTCTTATTTTGATCAATATTTTTTTTTTCCAGGATTTGTTCATTAAAAGAAACAAAAATACCTATCAGTCATTTTATAGGTTAATTTTCTTGTCTCACTGCATTTACATCAATAACTATGTATTTCAAGGGAGGAGTTTATAAGACCATTTATCATGTCTGCATCAGTGATAAGCAGATACACACACACTGTAAGTATAGTAATTTTTTTTAGATGTGTTATTTTCTGAAGACTAACGGGTAATTTGGTTGCTTACTCTGTTGGATGCTAAAGTGGCTCTAGGAATATTAGATGAACCACAGTTATAGTTCATAATAAGTCCAGTCTTTATTTAAATCAAAAAACTGAACAAAAATAATATCATATTTACAATTGCTGAGTCCAGTTTATGAGTTCTTTTGGGTGGACATAAAAACATATGTAAGCACGGCTTACATTAGATATTCTGTATTTTCAGGCACGCTTTGAATGTGCATTTTCTCAAATATATGTGTGGGAGCATTCCCCCTCACCTTTTTTTCATAGAGACTTTAGCTTTTCCTGTTGGGAAGTCTAGCCATCTCCCAGGGAAGCTCTTTCATGGAGAATGAGGGATCCATCCTCACCAGGAGCTTATAACCCTAAGTCTTTGGGAGTTTTGTTTCCCACTTGTGCGAGTGCCAAGACTGGCACTGTAGTACATCAGGACAGGGAGCACAAACTGGAATTGGAGTTGTACCACTCCCACACAGCAGCCCTCAGTGGAGGAATACCCAGCAGCTAAAAAGTGCAAAGGCAACTGCGGCACCTACCTGGAATTCTCTAATTAGCCCTTTGCAAAACACATCTTTTTCACTGCCAACTCAGCATCAGCACTTACATCCATGAACTCCCTTAACTGAAGCAGTCTGCTAAACAAGCTGAATTTCTTCTGCAGTAAACAACTAATAGCCAAATCTTTTATTTTTTTATTTTTTATTTTTTTTTCAGTATTATGGGTTTATTGAACAAATTAGGTCCCTGTGTGCATGCTGCAATCCCTGCATTTTAGAACTAAGAGTGCAACAAACAAGAATGACTTTAAATGTCTTACATAGGCTCTGACTTGCATTTACAGTTTCATTCTTGTGCAAATGAAGAGGGTATAATTCATCAAATCACTACAGTTTCCTTCTCTTTTTGACTCAGTTCTCCTGTAAAAGCTTAAGCTTTGGAATCATAGGAATATTATTCAAATACTTATTTATTCAGCGCCCATAAAATGAAAATTAAAGACATCTCTGGAGGTGGATTTGTGTAGATAGTGATATGTTATCTAGAGTAAATCTTTATGTTCTCCCTTTTCTTTCCATACCTTTATGTGTGCCTATGAAAAAGGGAAGAAGGGTTCTGTGTGAATTTTGTATTCTTATTCCCTGATATCAGGGAAGATTCACTTTCTGTTCTTCTAGCAGGAAACTGTATTTTGTTTAACCATTAATTCAAGACCATATTTTACTATTATTATTTCTATTTTTATTGTTTACTTCTATACAACAGAATGAGATTTGACTCTTTCAGGTACCATACTTAAAAGACAGACCATGGCTCAAAAAATTCATGTCCATAAGATAATGTCCATAGTAAAGCCTTAGCAGATGAAACACAAGGAGGAAAAAGAAGATTAATGATTGATGACTGATACAATAAAAAGTGTTTTTTCACAATGTCAGTGCCAGGACCATACTTTTAATGTACATGCTTACACAAGGACCAACAATGACTGACTTCCAGTATTTGTATATGGAAAATTCTCTTACCTAGAGAAGATGTGAAGATAGAAATTAATAAAAGATATAAAAGTGTATTCCTGGAACTGATTGTTAAAGAAGTCCTTTCACAGGAACATCAAAAAAGGTTACCAATAAATACACCCAGTCATCAAAATAAACTAATTGAATTGAGTTGTATATATCATAACAGAAAAGAGTTTAGTTTATGGAAAAAAAAAATCAAACAAAGAACATTCTATTTCATTTGAAGTTCTTTATATACAAGTTTAATAATATGTATTGAAAGACAAAGAATAGGATGACATTCCTGTGCTTCCATTTATAGGAAGCTTGTTTGAAAAACTTTATTATTTCTTCATTTTTCTAAATTTAATCCGTAAGCAATGTGTGTTGTTCTGATTCAAAAGTATCATTCAGCTAAGGAACATAAGACCTACATAACAACTTACTAACTTTAGGGATCTAGTCTTTCTCATTTTAAAAATGGAAGTAAGAAAGTCTTCCAAAATAATAATAGAATATATATTTAAAGCTGGTTTATTAATTTTGTAATTGATATACCAGTAGCACTTATGATCTACCAGATATCTACCACCAACTACTTTTAAGCTCTGAGTGCAATACCATCAACTATTTTTAAGCTCTGAGTGCAATATTCAGGACCGAATTTTTTTAGTTATGTACGAACTGTTTGTGATATATTGAATTCATTGTAACAAGTATTTTTAATTCTAATGTCCTTTTCTAATTGATCTGTAGGGACAGTTTTCACAGTTACAAAAGGGGTATTGTCAATAAAAAGCCACTAGATGTTTCCTTCCATTCAAGAACCTTAAGGTGAGTCATAATTCTCAAAAAGCTCTCACTATTGCACAAAATTAACACCAATATAACTTTATTTTTTATGATTCTTTTGAGAGGACTCGGTGTATTCTTTTTAATGCCACTGGGAATCATGCTGCATCTTCAAGATGAATTTACATTGACAATTACATTTTTTAATTCAGATAGACATGATGTGAAACCTATTGGTATGAAAAGCATACTTAGTAAGTGTGCATCAAGACTCACAGTCCTGATGGTAGAAAAATCAGTGAGGAAGTGGCTTGATCCCTTTTCAGGCCTAACAACAGAATTCATGTTAATATGCTGTACCACCACTTGGCATACAAGACATGTTTTGCAAAATATAGAGCTATGTTGTTGGATTTAAAACAGAGATAATGCTACTGCCAATGAAGTGAAAAAGAAAAGAAAGCCAGTGGCTGTATATTGCAGTTCTGATACTCTGTAAAATAAATCCCAAGAATCTTAAAGAGTTGTCTCCTTGTTTAATCAAACACCTGTAAATACAGTAAAAGTCTTGGTAATTTTAGAGGAGACAAGGTGGTGGGATTAAACTTTGCATGGTCACCAAAGTGTTAATCAACAACATAAAGTGTGAATATTGCTACTTGTCTGCAAGATGTGAAATGTTTGCTGCCAGGCAGGAGACATGTTTGGTCAACAAATTAGACAGATAGCTTGACAGATTTTTTTTGGCTGATTCTCTTATACAAAGAAATGGAGAAAGTTCCATTTTCACTATCTTTCAGAATATGCTTATTACAAGTACATGAAATATTTCCCTGCAAAATGGATTAGCTGCTGAGATGTCTCACAGGCATGGGGATGTCTGTTAATGCCATAGTGAGTAGGAGGCAGTAGTACCGTTTAATATCAGGCATGACTGGATAGCAGCAAAAATTGCAAGAAAAAAAAGAACCTTGTCATAAAAAAGATTAAAGATCATTTTCAGATACCTGAAATTTGCTTAGAAGGTAACTCTTTTGCAGTGAGCAAAAAACACCATGATGCTGCAACTGAATGATATGGAATGTATAGAAAGGCAAAAACACCAGAGCAGTTCAAAGACTTCAAGGTACATTGAATTATGAGAAGAAGCTTGTCCCTATGTCTTTCATTTGAAGAAGTTAGTTAAGAAAACTTCTTTACACAGTTGTACACTTGGGAGGTTAGTGTATGTACTCATTTTGTCATTAATGACAAAATTCTTTGTCCCTTGTGATCATCAATCTCCACAGAAGCTTCATGGAAAGGATATATTTTGTGTTCTTACAAAAGTATATGGGTTGCACTGCTTGCCTTCAATGTATGTCTTTGAAATCATAAATAGTGATTTCAAAGACATACATTGTCTTTGTGAAAAGAGAAAAAAAAATACTAGAGAAAAGAGAAAAAAAAAAAATTGAAATGCCTATTATAAACAAATAAAAATTTGATGTTTATATTTCCTTTAAGATCACTGAAGGTTATTAACAGTTTAGCCAAACACCAGTCAGAGATAGTTTAGTTATATTTGCTCTGTGATCTGTACTAAATAGCCTAGTCATAATGCATTTCTATTGTACTCATTTAGCATTTAAAAAATCTAAAATTAAGAACAAGCGGTGGTTGTTATAAACAGGAAAAAATGCTCAAATACTAGTTGGGGTTCAGTAACTATCTATAAATGTCTAAAGCATATAATGATTACCTTACCTTTTCTTAGATTTTGCTTTCAAGGGTATAGGTTCTACTTTGTGACCTACAACTGAGACTATATCAAGGCAGAAATAACAACACATACAAAAATATGGTTATAGAAAAAAGAAGAAAAACGGTGAATTAATGGTAAGTAAGAAGAGAAAACATAGTGGAATGCCCTTAAATCTGTTGCCTGGTTTGTTTCCGTTTGGTTTGGTTTGGTTTAGATTTTTTTGGTTTGGTTTTGGTTGTGTTTTGGTTTGGTTTGGTTCATTTTTTTTCACCACAGAACTATGGCATGCCTATTTTCTGTTTATTTTTGTACATTTCCAGAAATGATAGCGTTAAACATAGTGTTTTCATTTTGTGACAAGACATATAAAATCCATATAATGTAAATCCAAGGATAATAGATCAATTTAAGAAGTGTGATTCCTTTTGTTTTAAATCTGCTGCCCAATAATTTCATTATATATTACCCAGATCTTGTATTGAGAAAAACAGGTCTTCCATTAAAATTCTTTCTAAAATTAATGATTTTATAAAACACTATCCTATGTCTTTTTGTAGCCTCTTTTCCAAACTAATCTTTATGTAGAAACACTTCCATATCTGTGACACTCTGTTACCTTTCTTTGTATCTTCCCCAGTTCTTCTGGATTCTTCCAGTGGTGGTTAAATAATTTCAAAGAAAAAAGCTTCTTAGGAAGAAGTTTGATATCTTGAATGATTTCTCCTATTGAAAAAAAAAATAGTTTTTTAAACAGTTACACATGTAGAACTCAGTAAGGTGAATTCCTTATATAAGTAGGCAGGGGTATATTAGGACATAAAGAGTTTGACAACATAGGTAAGCCACAACATGGATGATACCCTCCTCTGCATAACATCAATTTATGACAGTAACAGGAGCCACTCTGCTGCTCTCACTACCAAGTGTCAGATCAGCCAGGAATCACATGGCTGATGCTCACATGCAACGAAAATTTAAAGCCAAATTGTAGACTTAAAATACAGCTGCATCAGTACTAACTTTACAAATTCTATATGCTGGTTGTCATTTGAATTATTGTAAAATATCTTGGAGCTATCACTGAATCTCTGATGCAGAAAATTCTTAAATACATGTCTAAAATTAAGAATGGAGGGGAACATTATCTATAGTGGCTAAGGTTTAGAAAAATAAGCAAGTCTTATCAGAAGTGATCTTTCAGTAGACTAACTGGTAAATGAACAAAGAAAAAAAAATTGTGTCTGAAAAATTGTCTTTCTTTCCCTAACTGTATCATTAGGTTTATCAAAAGACATTACTCCTCTCTGGAACACTTGTTTAACTTATGATTTCAAGATGTCAGCAATTCTGTTTGAGTCAGTAAAGTTATTTACATATTTACATTTCAAATGCATCTAGTTACTTTATTGAACTGTTGCTTGAATTATATCAGACTGTAAACCAGAAAGTGAGCAGCACCCCTGTGACGTGGACATAATATCTCTTCTTTAATACTTATTTAAAAATGCATTTGTTAATATCTGCATTCCATGGCCTCACTTCCACATCATGGTTGCTACTGAACCAGGTTTATAAAGTCGATGGGCAGCCCCAAATGTAGCCTCAAATTACCACACAAATTCTCCTACAGACAGATGACACCTTGAGAATCAGGATTGTGTTTGCTTTGCAATGACAGAGTTCAACTCAGACACACTTCCTTGAAGAAGGTTTAAGTTGAGCCAATGTTACTGACTCCTCATACTCACAAGTGCCAATGAGAAAAATAATTTAAAAGTTGTACATATAAAAGTAGAATGCACCATTAAGCTGAGTCTGCTGTGTGGAGAAGCATGAATTGACTGATTTACAAAACACATTGTGTTTAGTGCAGCAGTGCAGACCTGCACGTGGCTTGTGAGCCTAATAGGGAGAGGGAGGAGAGCTATTTGTTTTGTTGTGTCAAACCATTCTGCTGTCTCTGAAAGGAAACTCATTTTGGGATAATCAAAGAACAGGCATAGAAACTCAAACAATAGTTGCTGAATCTTAAAAGAAACCCACATATAATTTATTTCCTTCCTTTTTTTTTTTATAGACTGTTATGCATTAAAGTGTCCATAATGTTATTAAACTGGTGTATTCAGAATAATATAAAAGAAAATGAGATCATATTCAAGTTGACAGGCAGTTATACTGAGAACAGCTAGTGCTTCTTTCCTTGATCACAAAGATGCTGTCTTATGGTTCCAATTTTTTCTTCATTTTAAGAAAAGCGTCAGTTCATTGTCTGTGTTTACAAGAACCTCTTTGCTATCTATATTCTCCTTAGTGTTTTCTCATTAAGAATATAGAATGAGAGATATTTTAGGTTCACATTGGTGAGTTTGAGATGAGTTTCAGCATCAGTTTTATTTTACACCGATACAGGTTATCTGCACCCCTTGATCAGTTCTTCACATAGATTCCTTTATTGGATTTTTAGTGCACTTGATCAAATGTATGGACTGTGAACAAATGAGTCTCTTTTTCCTTGGGTATTCTAGCTGTTACTGAGGCAGTCAAAGCCCAAACTAGGGTAAAATTGCTAGGGTAATGAAATGTGACAATCTTTTCTACTTACTCTTTTGAGTGAATTGACTGATTTTATATCGTACTATTTGCATTGAATGCAAGTATATTGGAACCATTGTTTCTATCTCTATACTGTATAGAGAAATACTATTTGAAAACCAATAGGCAGGAAAAAACACCAGAGAAATATAATAAGGAAAACAGTTTGCACTGTATGTATTATACTACATTACCAAACAATAATTAAACTGAAATGATCAACTCCTTAACATAATAAAAAGAACACTGAGAATTCTATGGAGTGAAGAGGTATTTTTGACATCTGGGTACAGATTCTCTACAGACTCACTATATAAAATAAGTACCAGTTCAGGAGCAATTTCCAACAACATTTTGTTAGAATAACATTGGAAATTCACTGTTGTTGCTATATGTTGCTATGAAAAAAAATCTTTTTAATATACCAAGGATAAAAATCAGGAAACACGAGTTGTATGATGGAAGCGATTTCCTAAGGTTTGATGCTAACATTCAGTTATACTTTTACACTGAGACTTTTTTAGAGAAATTGAAATTGGCTTATGGGAACCCTACAGTAAAAACATAAAAGTTGAAACAGAAATAACATGGGCTACTGATACTGAGAACAGATTTTCTCATTCTTCTTTCTCTCCTCTTTCTTTGATTTCTTATTTTTTCCTTTTCACAAGAGATGACCAAATAGTATGGTGTCCAGCAGGAGAATGTCCACAATTACTGGAAATGAGAAAGTCCTTTTTCTTCATTGATTATTATAATTAATCTCAAGAGAAGGATGCAGTGGATCATATGTTAAATGGCTCAGTACATTAGATAAAAATTGGACAGGAATAAAAAAGAAGAAAAACAACAGAAAAAAATGAGACTAGTGCAAACAAATATCAGAAATTTTTAAACAGGAGCTAGCACTTTCACTTGGAATTAAAAATATAATATAACATCAAATGGACAGCAACTTTCAACTTTATTCCAGAAATGAACTGGATACTGGCTTCATTTTGGGCCAGCCGATCCAATGTAAATTAATCTTTTTGAAAAACTACATATATAAAAGAGTATTTCATTCACAGCTGAAATCTATACCAAGGTTTAGATGTCTTCCTTGTATAGAAAAATGATTGTAAAAAGATATTGTGAAGTACTATTTGACACTGAGGTCATGCTGCTCACACACATTACACACAAGAAAGGACTCTTTATGCTTACTTAGCAGAAAATTGTTGCAGTTACTGTTTGAACTGGTTAAAGTATTGTTTTAAAAATGCACTTTTGCCTTTCAAGATGGTTTCATTGAGGCCAGAGTAACATAATACCACATGTCTGTAATCTAAATTTGTTGCCACTGAGGCAATAAAAAAGGTTTGGTTTTTTTCTTGTTTTTTTTTTTTTTTTTTTTTTTTTTTGGTGAGTTAAGCAGATTTACTCTTTAACAGTGAAGCTTTAGTGGATGATTATGACATCAAAGTGTGACAGACAGTGATTATGTACTGCAGGCGGAAAAGACGGATAAAAACAGATATTTAATTCCCTTAGCTTAAAGAGACATTATCCCTGGCTAATAGGAAAAATAAGTATTCCATCTCTTTTTCATATGGGCAAAATTAGGTACTGAATTAACCAACTTGCCTTGTCTGAAAGATTTTCTTTTAAAATCTTAATTGTAAGTTTGTTTCCTTTCTTTAAGTATATTTTAAATGTCTTTTTTTATTATTATTCTTTACTTTGAGACTTACTTTAGGCAGTTTGTTGTTCTCCTTTCCAAAGAGCTCATCCATAGTTATGCCTATGAATGACTTTTCCCCCCTGCTCCCCCCCAGAGAAGTCATAAGACTATAGAAACAAGGAACATACTGGATATAGAGGCTGAGGAATTTAAGTAATTAACAATGATTTAAGAATTTTAGACTTCTGCAATTGGGAATTACCTTTTGAAATTAATTTTCAAAAATAAAAGAGAAAATACAAAATTTAATGCAAGTAATATGGGATTAGATAAAGCTACTACTGAAGTCCCTGGAAAGATTTTTGTTAGATCAGGTCTTTGCTGCAGATATACATAACAGCTTCATCATGCTGATATTTTACCTACATTAATGGAACATTCAGGTTTTATTTTAAGTTGCTTGAAATATGCAGAACAACAAATTGCTGCCAGCCCTTAAAAGGAGACACAGACAATACCACAGATTAAATTCAAAACAATTTTTGGCTTTAGCTCAGAAGACTTTATCCCATTAGAGGTAGGAAAGGAGAAAGATGGGGGGCATGAGGGGGTTGTGGATTTAGTCACAAGGGGAAAAAAAAAAAAAAGACATCAGAAGAATCCCCTTGATCTAGAGACAACATATATCATTTAAGTGCCAGACGTTAAGCACATGCTCTTTAATAAAGATCTTTTTTAATTCTTCTCTAACCAAACAAAAGGGATCATTATTAAAGCAAAATAATAAGACCAGTATATAATCTGGTTTTTAGTGTTGCTCTTCCCGTAAAATTCTGCACTTTTAAAATATTACCCCTGGCTTCTGCTATCACAAATAATGTAACAAATTAAATTGCTGATAAGAGCCTTTCCTTTTGAGCCTGCTGCTGAATGCATTTTTATTAAGAGAAAATTATTCATAAACAATATTTTTGTGGGGAAAGGAAGAACAGATTACATGAGGAGAGAACAGGAGTGTGAGGTAAGAGTCACAGTTGAAATTGATGTAAGGGGCCAATTGTCTCTTGTGTGCTGAGGTTCATATTGCTGTGTTAGAAAGCAAAAACAGAGGCAAGGTCTCCAGTAATACACTGATGAGGAGAAGGTAGAGAAAAATCCTTCCTCCACAGAATGGCAAACAGATATTGATTGCAATAGAGCCTAGATTTCACCTAAGATTCTGCAGCTAATAATGATGTGTACAGCTCAAGTACTAGACGTTGAATCACTCTTCAAGATATCTTCTGGTTTTATTTTTAAACTCCTGGTTGACTACAGCCTTCTCTTCAGCTTCTGGAAAACACCTGCATTAAGTTCTTAACTTCTCAGCTTGCAAAGAGTGTCTGTCCCTGTAGTTCTTGTAGATTTGCAATTTTCTTTCTCCTCTTCCTTCTCTTCCAACTTTTCTTATCTCCTCTCCTGAATAAAATTTTGAGATCTTGTCCTGAAGGGTACATAAATAAATAAATAAAAAGAAAAACTGTTCCAAATGAACTCTTTCCACTCTATAATTCTTTACTTTATAACCTGATGTACGCTGAAACTAGACCATCATTCTATGCAGCTGGAAATCCTATGACCACTGAACACTAGATTTTTCTACCAGTTCTATGAACATGTGCACTTTGCAGTGATTCAGAGCAAAGATTCAGCTGGATGGGTAGAGGACCTGCAGCATCAGCAGAGTCTCTTTGAGAAACATGTTTTAGCATTGCTTGCAACATACACTAGAATGGTCTTCTTTTTAAATGAAGGAAATAGAAACTACAAATGCACAGTCTGCTTTTAAACCTTAGGATACCTTGTTAATTAATTAATTAGTTAAATAAATAAATAAATTCTCAGAACAGAGGGCCCCCGGTGTACTTAGAAGCACACCCTAAATTCCTGCACTGCCTGTGATATTCTCTGTAATAAGTGCAAGGATTTCCCACACAACTCAAACTACCATGTGGAGATCTGAAAGAAGAATTTCACCCCCTATATTTAAATGCCAGGAAGGTATTTATAAAAAAAATGTTATAACATGCATCTGAGTTCTTCCCAAGTGCATTTTTGCAATCATTATATATTTAAGAGAGATTTTTCAGCTAATGATTTTAGACATGTAAACATGTCAGTATCCTTTTCTAAAAGATCAAAACAGGAATAATAAATAAATAAAAATGCATTCAGGTGGTAAGAGAGGAGATGCTACGTGATATTGCAATGAACACTGACTGACATCCGTGCATTAGGAAGACAACTCAGAAAGATTAGAACATTTCTCTCTGATTCATTCTAATGTAGCTCTTTATATTAAAAGAATGTTTTTTTTTGGGGCACAGAAAGCAAGCACTGTTGCTTGTGTAATGTATTAAACCTGTCACATTTTTCATTCTTGATTTTCTATCCCTTTTATTATTTAGTAGTCTTGCTTCTAAAAATGTTAGGAATTTTGGCAGACTTCATGGAATTCTGATTTTAAGAACACAAAACAGGAAGCTATTTTGAATGCTCCCACTTGATCCATCTTTGTGCTAGCAACACAATGCCTGTAAAATCCACCTGCTGGAAGTCGGGTGGTTTATGCAAAGGGATGTCATGGTAATTTGGAAACTGCTGAATACAGAGTGCAGCCTTTTCCTGCCCCCGAACCTGCCACACCAGTTTTTCTAGTTCATTACATGCCAAAACTTTTGATTGATGTGCTCACTTCAGTCACGGGTAATTTTAACTCCTATATTAAGTAGCCGCTGCTTCCATCCCATTATATCTCCTCATATGGGGCAAATCAGAGCTCAAGCTTGGTCTGTATTGGTCTGACCTAAAAGCCAGAGTAAGCCTTTGTTTAGTTTTGTGTAGGCGGCAAGCCAATATTTCAAAACAACTTAGACAATCACACCGCCTTTTCTTAATTGTCAACACCCCTTGAAATGGAGCTTTTGAGGATTACTACATAACATTTTTTTAGGGGAGCCCCAAGGAGGTAAGAAAGTTGTCAAAGGTTTTCTGGATATGAATACAAACCTTTTCATGAAAGTTAAGTCAAATATTATGTGCTGCACAGAATAACCTGTGACTGCCTTGCATTGCTGCCAGTGGGATGGAAATCCTGTTTTGCACAGCCTTGTTGCTTATTTTCCTGGATGAGTTTGGGACCAAAAAGAAGCAGAACAGAAAGATTCAGTGTTTTCTCTCAGAAAATAGCCTCTGCCTATAGTCCTATAGAAACCAGGCTACATTTAAAGAGTGAAATGATACCTAAAAAGAATTAATCTATCCTATGGCTCTTTAAAACACCCCTCATCTAAACTGTTTAGATTCTCTGCAGACAGGAAAATATCAGTTCATCTCACCATAACATTATCATATAAAATAGGCAAGATTTTAGTTTCTGTGAAGGGAAAGAACTGATATATGTAATGTTTCTCAAATCTGATCTCTGCCTTCAAGTTAGGGGCATATCTTCCAGTCACCTAAAGATTTGAGAATGATAAAGATTATAAAATCTTCATACAGCAAGTGGATTGTCATTCATTTAATCCTGTTTCAGATACCACTCCTGGGAGAAATGCTGTTAGTTTGAGATGTGACTTGGTTTTTACAATAGGATAACTCAGAGGAAATGGTGCCCCTAAATTATTTCTGGCCTCAGTTTTTGTATTAAATATATAATTTAAAGATCTACATAAAGCCATTTAGTGGAACATTAAACATTCAACATTCCACCAGTGTTTCACTGATGAAGTTCAAATGCACATTTCAAATATAGCTGTGTAGATCTTGTGGCTTCCTGACAAATCACATTTATTCAACTAGGTGGTTATAGATTTATAGAATCATAGAATCTATTGGGTCTTCCAACCAAGGAAGGGACCTTCGAAGGTCATCTAGTCCAACCCCGCTGCAGTAAGCAGGAACATCTTTACTAGAGCAGGTTGCTCAGGGCCCCATCAAGCATGACCTTGGATATCTCCAGGGATGGGGCCACCACTACCTCTCTGGGCAACCTGTTCCAGTGATCCACTCCCCTCATACTGAAGAACTTTTTCCTAATATCCAACCTAAAACTACCCTTTTCTAGTTTAAAACCATTACCCTTCATCCTGTTGCTACATGCCCTTGTGAACAGTTCTTCCCCAGCTTTCTTATAGGCACCTTTCACGCACTGGAAGTCTACTATAAGGTCCCCCTGCAGCTTTCTCTTCTCCAGGGTGAATAACCCCAGCTCTCAGCCTATCTTCATTGGAAAGGTGATCATTTTTGTGGACCTCCTCTAGACTTGCTCCAACACTACACGTCTTTCTTGTGTTGAGGGCTCCAAAACTGGACACAGTATTCTAGGTGAGGTCTCATCAGAGTAAAGAGGGAAGAATCACCTCCCTCGACCTGCTGGCCATGCTTCTCTTGATGCAGCCCATGATGCCGTTGGCCTTCTGGGCTGCAGATGCACATTAGTGGCTCATGTCCAGCTTTCAACCACAACTACCCCCAAGTCCTTTTCCTCAGGGCTACTTTGCAGCACATCATCTCGTAACCTGTATCGATAACAAGGATTGTCCCATCCCAGGTGCAGGACCCTGCACTTGTCCTTGTTGAATCTCATGAGGTTTACCTCGGCCCATTTCTCCAGCCTATCCAGTTTCCTCTGGATGGCATCCCGTCCCTGTGGCACAGTGACTGCACCACCCAGTTTAGTATAGTCAGAGAACTTGGTGAGGGTGCACTCAAGTTATAAGTAATAAAAACACAAATTATGTGCATAGTCATGCCTGGATCTATTTTATGGGTTTTGTAGAGCACAGACCTAGACACCTAGCACCTTCAAAGTTATCTGCTGGATAGATTATTTAGGCCCTGTACAAAGTCATAATACTAAAACCACAGTATTATACAACAAAAAGTGTGAGATTCATTTAACTAAACAAACATCAGAATGGTTGATATATCCATCTTTGAGCTAATTATGAAGATACACCTGTCTTTGAGCTAATTTTTTCATCATCAGAAACAAGAAGACTCTTACTGAGAGTAGTGCATCTCATCCTAAAATAGTCAACCAATACAGACAAAGATAATTACTTCCTAAAATGACTGATTTTCTCTGTTTGGAAGAAAGGGAGAACAAAGGGGAGTATATCTCTATACTGCTGGAGCAAACAGTTAGATGAGATTAATACCTTCCAATGATCCTTAAAAACCTAGTGCTGAAACACAAGAAACTACTTGTGGAATATGTCATTTTTAGAATAATTTCCAGGGATACTTATTCTGCAGAATTTAAAAAATAGAAAGTAATGCTCTTTGGGTAAGTTAGAAATAAACTTCATTGTTTGCTACTCTTGTTAATTTAAAAATTATTTCTATCTATATCAATTCAAAGTAACTTTATGAGAGAGAAAACTGATATGTCAAGAATCTACGTGTTTCACTTACAAAAGTAGCTACTGCTTTCACCCCTTTATAAAGAAACCGTAAATAAACCGGGTCCTGCCATACGGTAGTGCTATAAAGTTCATTCAAAAGCAGAAAAGCAAATGAAATCTATATTAGGATGACAAAATGAAAATCTTTATCAGGAAAGGATTAGGAGAAGTTACACATTATATCCAATAAAAGAAAATTACACTACACAAAAGAAAATAATTTGTAAATAAAAAATACACCTACAGTGGCTGATCTATTCTGCTTGCTCTAAGGAGCTCCACAGTATCTCTTGCCATGTTTTTCAAGGAATCAAATACACTTATCAACCTTTTCAGGTTTACAAAAATCAGTAATAGGATTATTGACACAAGGATTGATTATATCATTGACAATATCTATTATCTCCTCTAACTACTGCAGTATAGACGCACAATATATCAACTCATCCAAAAGAAGTCATTCTCATACTAATATTTAATAAGAAACTAAACATTTTCAATCTGAATTAACTTATAAAATTCACTCTATAACTGTGTCTAAAATTGAGCAAATGTAGGTCACATGGAGGAAGAAGGCCAAAAAGAGTAATTACATAAACATAGGTAAGGTAACTAAAAGGCACTTCAGCAAGGTTAAACTGGAGCCATAGAGATTAAATTAGCCCTGTTAGAAGCTCTATATATGGCACAAATAAAAGAAATAGACTAAAAGGAGATGCCATAAGCCAAACTTTAAAATTCAGAATAACAGAAGTTATTTGAATAATGAAATCAGAGAAAAACAGGTATAAAAGAGGCCTCAGGCTGCCATTTCATATGCCTCTGTCTAAATCAGAATCAGCTATACTTACATGATGTCCATTGTACATATTTCTATGCTGTTCTGAAAGACCTCCAGTGCAGGACACAGCCTCCATATCTAAACTAGCTCAGAGATTCAATATAATTACACTAGGAAGTTTTTCTTTCCACCCAGCCTGAAATTTTCTTGCTGGCCTTAAAGTCGATTGCTACTTGTCCTAACCACCATGGATACAGAGTACAAAGTACTTTCCTTCTTGCAGTAGCTTCCTGTTTACTTGATAACTGTTTTTAATGCTCCCATTCAATATTCTCTATTTCCCTTCCACCCTGCCCCTCATCCCTTGGCTGCTTCAGTCTCCTCAGTCTTACAATTGTTCTTTCTAATCTGCTGGTAAGTCTTTCTATTTTTGGACTCCCTCTCCATGGTCAGCACCTCTCCTGGAGTGAAATGTTCAATTAGAAAGACCTCCTTCAAGAAAGAGAAAGTAGCTTCTGATCAAGGAGAACAGAAAGCTCTGTAAATATCAGCTCTGTAAAGTTGCACATAAATTTACAGTAAGACAGGCAACAGAAGTATGAAAAAGTATACCAGGAGTATAAAAGCTAATAATATAATATTATCAAACACTTCAGAAGCAAGAAGCTCCTGAGAGCTACTAATGATCAAGGTGTGAAAGAAGCATGGAAGACCATTACAGTCAGACTAACTTAATAATTTTATTTATTTTCTCTACAAAACAAGTCAGAGAAACATTTTTTTTCTTTTTTTTCTTTTTTTTCTTTTTTTTTCTTTCTTTTTTTTTCTCTCTTTTTTTTTAAGGGGAATGAGTTGGAAAACTGCTATAAATTTTTTTTAATTAAACAAATAAATACAAATGTGATATTCATAATCATTCTAAAGAAGCTCATGTGTGAAACTCTGGACTGCTAAGCTTATTGTTAACATTTATCTCAATACCAGAAAAGTATAAATTGCAAACCTCATACAGTCTTTAAAGGACCTCCTGGAGTATCTTGGGAACTGGAAACCTAAGGGTTTAGGTTGTTGACTCAAGTGTAAAATTGGAATGTGATTGTTGAAGTAGTTGCTTTTCAGGATTTATCCTACCCCTCTCCTGAAGTTTATTGTCTCTGGAGTGGGGCAGCAGACCTAAACTATTACAATAAACCAGATTTTATTTCAGTTCACAGAAATACAAATAATAATAATTCAAAAAGCTGAAGATAGTAAGTCTTTCGAAATAGTTTCAGCCAGCACACAAATCAGGGTGAAACTGAAATATTTCAAGACTACATGAAATATCATCAAATTTTAGCAAGATAACAAAAAATTTAAAAAGCCTAAATCAAGTTCTACTTACCTTTGCAGCTGTGGCATGAAGAAATATGAAAAAAACCCCACCTTCAGTGTACTCTATTTCCCTCTTGACTTTTTTTTTTTTCTTTGTTTTCACACGTGTGGACATTTCCACCTGGTATGACTTTTGCATCCATATCAGATAGGTGAATGCTTATTGACAGACTACAACAATTTATTTCCCAAAAACAAAAAAGAAAGAGGTGAAAGTAACATTTTTATTCTAGCATTCTGGATGGCAGGAATGGACACATAAGTTCATTAAAATCAGGCAAAAATTATTTGAATATTTATGTATATATATTATGAAATTTTAATATGATGTTCAGAATCAAACAGGAAAATTCACCATGGCAAATTCACAAGAGAACTTTAAGAGCCTTAGCACTGACTCATGGCTCCAGAAAATTCACAGTATAGAAAGAAACTTTGCTTTCATATAAGAATCTAAGTTTGAAGGCAATGCTAATTTTTATTTGACTTAGAGATGTTGGCTTGGTTCTTGAAATACCACTGCCAGTAACACAATAATAAGAGATTTCATTTTAAAATCTTTTATTTAAAACTCTTTTTTTTTTTTTTTTAAAGAACTTTAAACTCCCAAATCATCGACATCCCCCTCAAGGACTCTTTTTGTTTCCTTCTGCATCTTTATTTAGAAAGAGAAATAAATAAGGACTTTTACACATTTCATTTTGTTGCTTTGTTAAATCATTTTGTGAATGCTTTATAAAGTCCCTTTCTTCGCAGAGATTCGAAGCTTAATGTAAATATAATGTATCTGTAAAAGAAGAAGCTGACACAGGTATGCAGATACTCTGGAGGAGTTCAGCTGTGTTAAATTCAGGGAAAATTTGGGATTTTTGACAGCCTTGAATATGGACTTCATTGTTATTTAACTCCAAAGTGAGATTTAATACTTTTGCCATCAGAAAATGTTTGCCTTGGGTAAATAGTATATACTGGGATTAACAAATGTTTTATTTCACTATTGCACAGGGCTTGTTCATATGTGAAAAGCTGGGATGATGCTCTTATTCTGTGTTTAAAACAAGTTTGGTTAAATTTAATATCCAGAAACATCTATACTGGAAACACTTTACCATTACAGAAATACCAATACAGTAAACCAGCAAAGTGCTCCTAATGGAGCCGTTATCAAACTGAACCTTTGTATCAATGTAATAAATTCAATGTCTTGAAGCAGATCAAGCCAAAAGACATTTTTGTAGAAGGTAGAACAGAATCTGTAGTAGGGATTTATGCCAGCTCAGATGTGTGAATTTAAATTAACTTTCCATAACTTGGCTACCTGAACTGTAACAAAGTCTTTAATGTAGACAAAGTCTAAGTCAATTGGGAACAAGCTCGGAGGAAATGGCTTAAATTAAACTTCAATAAACCAATATAAAATTGAAATAGTGTGTTTAATGAAATTGTATTGGATTAAAAATTAGTTTAAATTCATTGTAAATTCGGTGAAAATTTCTTGTTTGTATATATAGTCTTTGTGCAGTCTGAATCTCAGCTGTCTCCTTACTAATTCTCCCAGTTCTACCTTGAAATATATTTTACTCAAACTCAGGTATCAGCTTTCCTTCAAGTATAGCCTTCACATAGAAGCAAATGTGTGTCAAGCAATTTAGGAATATGCCTGAAAGAAATATGATTTTCCCTCCTGAATCAATCAATCCTCTCTTCTTCTTATACTACCTATACAATTCTTATAAATGATACCTTCACAATTCTACTGGGAGGTTAAATAAGTGAAATGTTAATGCAGTTCTCATACGAGAGAAAATACATGTAGATTCCCAGTGCTCTGCAATCATAACGCTTCAAGATCATATTCATATCCTTGAAATGCTGGCTGCCTAAGATGTTACAATGTATATTTCTTTTCCATGATTAAAAATAAACAAACAAACAAAAAAAAAACAAAACAAAAAACCCCAAACGAGTAGAATCAGTGTCATTGTGTGAGAACCAATGTAATTAATTCACTGCAATTGGAACCTTGTGGAGGATTTACAAACAAAGGGGTGGAATTGCAATTAACATGTTCCCTTGTCCCTGAGCAAGCATCCCCTTTGATCTTTCCAGATGACAGGAGATGTATCTTAGGAATTAGAATGTAATGCAGGCATCAGCCATGATTGATGGAGACATATCTGGGCTGAGCAAGAAGAAACTCTTCAGGCAAGCAGGCATGTGCCACTGTATTTATCGCACTGCCCCTCCTAGTTCCTACCTGAAAGGAACCTTTTCACCTAGGTTCAGCTTGTCATTAGCAATGGCACTACAGATGGGTGCTTTTCTTTTTTAGCTGTGATCTCTGGAAGCTGTGTTCTGTGTCAAGTGCTCCTTTCTTTTGACCTAGTTTGGATTGCAGCTTTGCCTTTAATAAGAACACAGTGCTCTTTTCACAGGTTGATAGTCACTAATGCAGATACAGCCTGGAGGAAAAAAAAAAAAAAGAAAAAAAAAAGAAAAAAAATATATGCAGAGAAAGTCTTTAGCATTTAGTTTCCTATGTCTAACCTGAAACAAAGAGAGTAGAAATATTTTTAGGTATATATAAATAAAATATCTCACGTATTGCAAGTGCTATAATTGGATTTTGCATAAGCTAATTTGCTCTGTTTCTTGTTTATGAGTATTAGTACTAGTCTACGAAGTATTTAGTAAAAAATAAGTTATTACCAAAACCGTGGTAAATATATATATATATATATATATATATATATTTAGTAGTCGCTTTTCTCAGTCCTCAGAACACACCAAATGACGTGGATCAAGTCTCTTTAAAAGAATTACAGGTGCATACATCAGCTGGACCTCAAGGTCATTGTTTAGTCTTTGAAAAGTGCCACAAAAGAATTTGCTAATAATTTAAATTATGTTTAAAAAGTAATAAAAGTAATGTGTTTCATGGCAATGGTTGTTGCCTTGTGACTGCTAAACTGACAGTCATTTGCCTTCCAAAGCGTAGTCATATTGATGACATTGTACTACAGTGACCTCAAGTCTTAAAGAAAAAGAGGAGTTTTACTGATAGTTGCCTGTGTGATTCTTCTGTTTATATTTGTGTAAGCTAGGTTAGTCATTTCTACAATAGGTGAGTCAACAGAAAACATAAGCATATGACTAATTTTCATTATATATGTAACTCAATCCTTATTCTACAAATCAGATTATGCTTTATAATACATTATACTCTATAGAATATTATAAAAAAATGTTATTTTCTTAAAGAATTTTGATGAAAGATTTGCCATTTGGGATGTGAGAGAAAAGTGAAATTATTTTTGTTACTTTGAGAAAGGAAGGAAAATAAACCCTTCTGTTTTACATAAAGGTGTCTAAGCAATTTGTGTAACACCTATAAAACTCCTACAAATCTAAAATAGCATTTCTTAAATAGCTGTGGCTCAACAGGAAATGTAAAAAAGGAGCAGGAATCTATTGAAGCAGTTAGAGCTTTTAGGAGTGGCACATGCCAGTACTGCAAAGGGAGAAATCTCATGTAACCAAAGTGACTTTGTGGCATTAGTTCTTTCCAGGATTTAGCCTCTACTAACTAGTTTTTTATTAAACTCTACCAAACTTCAAGAAGGCATCTCTCAGGTGGCATATTACAACAGCATACAACAGCCTTTTGTAGAATAAATACAATTAGGGTTAGCTGATTGCTAAGAGAATTAGAGGAAAAGCATCAGGAGAAAAAAAAAAAAAAAAGGCCTTGTATATTAAAAACTGTGTTCAAAGCTGCATGTGTGAGTATACATAAAAGTTTCAATAAGTACTCACTAAGGATAGCAGATATATACTATAACTAGTTAATTTAGCCATTATAGAAAGAGTGCTAGAGTAAGCAGTCATTATAGAGTCTATCAACAGATTCACCTCTCTTTTTCTCTCAACTTATTCTGCTAAATTTTTTATTACAGCTGAGAAATAAGTAGGAAATATAATGTTTGAAAACTAGATCAGGAATGATAGTTGCCTCTGAGTGTAGCATATCTCAGAAATTATTTCATTTAAAAAAAAAAACCAAACCAAACCAAAACAAACACAGTTTCATTGGCAAGAAGTCAGCATCACTCATTTCCTAATTTCTCTGTAGCCTTTCAGACAAAGTTTTATTCAGACTTTCTCTCTTTCTGGCTATTAAAAATGGTTGACAGGCAAAAACATTCCTCATGGAAAACTATTGTGGCTGATTCAAACATTTCATATTGTGGAATAAATACCCAAATTCCCCTCTCTGCATGTGTGTGTTATGTGTTCATGGTGTGTTTATGAATGAGATTATTCATGGAAATTAGAACAGTACAGCTGACTTCATTTGGTGTCACATAAGATTTAAATATCAAAACAACGTCTTTTTAAGGAAAATTAAGATATAGGGGATGGACAGTAGAGTGTTTATAAGCTTGACAAAGAGCAAGTTCAAACTAGACTGATATGGAGGAATAAATCTGCTCTTCTGTGGGCATTTTTAAAATCTATGCTCCCAAATTAAGTCCCACTCAAGGTTGTTTTTGTTTTTGTTTTTTTTTTTGTTTTTTTAAATTGAATGAGGAAGGTGTAAAGCTACAGATCTCTAGAAAGGAAGCAACTTGTAACACACATTCCTTGGTCTTCCAAGCACAGGCTGTACACTACTGCTGTCTCTCATAATCTGAGATCTGAGTAGTCAGATTAAGTTTTTATACCTGAGAGAGGTATCTCATAAGAAGGGAATTTTGGTAACAAAATAAGGTTTCATAAATGCCATTTGTCTTGGAGAACAAGAGCCTGTTTTCTTGCACACAGGAGAAATAAAAAACAAACCAAAACAAGAGTATTTCTTTACTTGTGGCTTCAAGCCACTTTTATCTAGCATGTGGTTTAAAATGAGATCTTTACAAGGCCATGGTTTCAGTGCTTTTCCAGTCTGAGTGTCATCTTTCATTATTGATTTCCCAAGCTTCTCACTTGCAGTGACAAAAGCTGATGTTTCTCTCCCTCTCCCTCTCCCTCTCCCTCTCCCTCTCCCTCTCCCTCTCCCTCTCCCTCTCCCTCTCCCTCTCCCTCTCCCTCTCCCTCTCCCTCTCCCTCTCCCTCTCCCTCTCCTTCTCCCTCCCCTCCTCCCCCTCCCCCTTCCCCTCCCTCTCCCTCTCCCCCTGCTCCCTTTTTCCCCCTTTCCTCTCCCTTTTTCTTCCCCTTCCCACAATTTTTTCACAGAATCACAGAATGGTTGAGGTTGGACGGGACCTCTGAAGGTCAGCAAGTCCAACCACCCTGCTCAAGCAGGGACTCCTAGAGGCACGAACCAGGATTTTGTCCAGATGATTTTTTAATATCTCCAGGGAGGGAGATTCCACAACCTCTCTGGGCAGCCTGTTCCAGTGCTCAGTCACCCTCACAGTAAAGAAGTTCTTCCTTATGTTCAGGTGGAACTTCCTATGCTGCAGTTTATGCTCACTGCCTCTTGGCCTATTGTTGGGTTCCAATGAGAAGAGTCTGGCCCCATCCACCAGACACTCTCCTTTTAGATTTTTTTTCTTTTAAATGTTCTGGTTATGTCCATATGGAGGGGGCTGGTAGGGGCTGGTACTTCTCCCAGCTATTCAGACCTGGCAAGCTATGGTTGTACAGTGTGGTTTAATTCACATCTCTGTGCTCAGATCTCCTTCCAAGAAGAATCTGGGGATATGGCAGGGTGATGTAGACCTGGGTCTTCTGATATGCAGACATGCTGTTAGGAGTGGCAAGACTGAAGTCTAGATGCAGTGGAGTATGACTGTGCTGCCTGTAGACAAAGTTATATTTTCTGGACTAGCAGACTTCTGGTTTAACAAAAAAGAAAAATCTCCATCTGCTGGTGTAACATTTTTTCTCAAATTTCTTTTTACCAGGAACAAGTTCAGTGCACTCATACAGTTTTTTTCATTATTTCTATTGCTGATACAATGCCACTGAAAACAGCTAAATAAGAAATCTATATCTAGAAACTAAACAGGCCCAAGGACTGGATTGTCTGTGTAAATTATGAGAAAAGTCTTAATGGTTTTGTCTTGCTTAAGCTATTCTCTATAATATGTCCAGAGTATACAACTCTTAGCATGTCTGGATCAACTCCTATCAAGCAGTATGGATGCAGCTACCCTCATTCAGGTGATAAAAAATTTTAGCTTGATAGTGAAGCATCATACCTGGACAGGTACTGTCAGAGACAAAAATAAATAACATCTGAATCTTTTTACTTAGTAGTTTGGAGTCAGCCATAGTGTTAACCATTGTCCCACCTGAGTCTAGTACATGCAAACTCCCATTAGACAATGCAGAGAAAGACTTTTTGGAAGTTAGAGAACCATTGTATTAGTTTCAAGTAGAGACACTGTTATGCTTTTGTCTCAGGGGGAGGCCATTGTTGTTTCAAGAACTGATTAGATTTCTTACCGATTTCTTAATGAAAAGGCAGCCAACTAATGTATCTGTTATACATTCTTGAGTGCCATCTACTGGCACCTTCTCTATTACAAGCATATATATACATTTGCATGTGTGTTTTTATATATGCACATATGCAAACATACATATAGGCATGTATAGTTACATAAAACTCTGTATATGCATATATAGATATAGATGTATCTGTAAGTCAGGCTTGCAATAACCAGTTTACAATGTACATTCACCCATCTAAGAGCTCTCACCTCACTGTTATTGTGCTTAGGATTTAAAGTTAAAGCTAAGTTAAATTAACAGAATTAATGAAGTCAGTTTTCCTACAAGGCTGTATCCCATATTCCTAACCAATTCCATGACCCCTCCCACATGCACAGAACTCACAGTTCTGAGCTCCCAGTCTCCCCAGTGTAGTCCTATCCTTTCCAAATTGGCTAAATTATAATTGTACTTTCCTCAGAGGGAACAATAATTTTGCTTCTTTACTCTGTCTCCAGAGTTTACAAAACTTTAAGAACATACACATCTTTGAGCTACCTCTTCTTCTTCTCAAACCTCACTGAAACTGATCACTAAGGACATAAAAGTTACTGGTAGACCAGTACAAAGTACAGAGTCTGTAATCCCATCTCTCTTTTCATTTTAATTGCATTCATTTTCATGTAGTTCATTGTAATTAATTGGTTGCCCTAATAATCATTGAACATGGATTGACAGCTAAATAAATATATTATTTCTTCTTGAAGGAGATTTAAAGAATTTTTTTTGTTTGATTTTGGATTTGGAGTTGAGCGTTCAGGCACTGAGAAAAATACTGCTGCCATTGGCATTCTTATAGAAATGAATAGGGAAAAAATTAAGACAGAATTTTGCTTACAGTAGCTCTTATATCTTACTCATTACTTTTCCATTGCAAGTGGCATTCTCAGAGAAGTGCACAGTATTAGGTTCTGGCCTGCAACTAATTTCTTCACAAAGCAATGTTAAAGAGCTGGTAATTTTCTGAAGTATACATTCAGGATTTGTCTTTATCATTTATTTCTGTCCCACAGAATATTCCTTGTCCTGTTTGTACCAGATAATGACAAATAAATATGAAAAAAGACATGTGCTCTACAGATCAGGTAAGACTGCAGAGGCTATACATCTGTGCTGTGTCCAGATGATAAAGTGTAACAATAGACATTTACCAGAAGCAATTGTTAATTATGAACTATCAAGCCAAATAACAATCATTTGTGCCTTTTCAGCACGGTCCTGTCCTACTCCATGAATTTCATCCTTCCAGCAATAAAGGTCTGAGAAATGCAGCTAGTTCTCATTTCATCTTTAAGAAGCAAATTTCAGTGCTGAGCTGAAGACACAGAGAGTTACTAAATAATTATAGAAATAAAATTCAGAAAGAGAAAATACTTCTTGTAGTTTATAAGCATTGTCTAAACTGAAAAGCAAAACCTTGGTATAGAATCACTAACCATTATACCAAGTTTATGACTCCAGATGTTTTCTTCCTTTTTTTTTTTTTTTTTTTTTTTTTTTTTTCCCAACTTTCTATGCAAAAAGAATATTTTTAGTCTGGAATTTTCAGGAGAAAGAATAAAGAAGAAACCATTTGCAAATAAATTATGATCCTTTAGAAAAATGTGCTTAACTTCATGAATATGAGTAGTTCCAGCAAAGTTCTGTGTAAAAAAAAAAAATAAACACTAAGGAAGGTTACATTTCACATCTAATTTTAAGCTAACACAGAACAAGGAAATACAACAAACAATGGACAGAATAAAAAATAAAGTAAAAAGAGATCAGCTTATACACTTTTTTCCCCCTTTTTCTTTCTCTGCTGGTTTTATTTCTATATTAAAGCTCTCTTTATTTCAAATATTATGAAATCTCTGATATATTAGCTTTGAACTGATTGAGTGTTTTAACTTTTGGCTACTTCTACTATTGTTCTTATGAGTTTTATTTTCCTACAAGATATTAGTTTCATCTTCTGAAATATGTTGCATTCTACAAATCACTTTTTATTACAATAGAAGCATAAACTAAAACTATGTTTTTTCCTGTTATCCATTTTCTTAGTTTCATTACTTTCCTATAGTTCAGGTGCTCTTCTTGCCCTGTGTAGATAGCCACAAACTATAGGCAAGCAGTTAGGAAACAGATACCAGAGGTTCTATGTAGAGCTGCATTCTTGTCACACATATATCCATTCCGCTTATCCTCCAAAATAGCTAGCATTAATCATACTGGAGGTCAATGGAAACACAACTATTGATTTTGATGAGCTTTGGATTAAGATCAAAAGAAACTGGAACTTTTAATCGGTCATTTCCCATGGTGGGGGGCAGGGAAGAATAAGATTTTTACCCACTATCGAATCACAAGTAAAGAGCAATATCATGATTTAGTGTTTTAACCCTACCCTGACTTGAAAAGAACTGCGATTTTGTTGGAAGTGAGTTTTGGAGCATAAGATCTAAAAAATCCCAATAGTAAAAAAAACCACATGCATTATGGTTTTGAAAATATGAAAACTGTGAAGAATTACTCACTAGGTAAACAAATTTTCATTCATTTATCCCACAGTATATCTAAACAACTTGCCCTTATTATAGAGTTGACTGAAAACAGCAAAGATGATTTCCGCTTGCTGTAATAGGAGCTATACCTAGCTTAATAGTTAAATGAATCATGGTTTTCATTACAGTCCATTATAGTTTCTGAAACTTTCAGCTTTCAGATTGAAATTTTGAAGGTTTGTTCTTTCTGAATATAGTATTTATTGGTACTGTCATTATCCTTATTACTTATTATTTTCTGTGGGAAAATGATTTATGGAAAATGTTTGGCCAGTTTTGAAAGATAACTGAGATAGGAGGGAAAAAGAATATGCTTTATTTAATACAAAAATCCTTGGGTTTTGAGATTTTTCCACAGCTTTAATGATTCAAATAATGACAATAGAATTTTAATTTTCCACTGCAATATATTTATTGTAAGTGTCTTTGAATGTTCCCATAAAAAATGGGGTGAAAATCCAAGAATAAATAATACAGTATTAGACTGGGCTATTTGAACAATTTTATCTGATCCTGTAATTAAAGACTCCTATAATAAAACCAGGCAGAGTCAAAGTTAAACTTGTACGTTTCACAGAAAAGACTGAATACTTGGCACAGCTATTTAAGAAACAGCATTATACAAAAACAATGAATTATTTGACCTGATTAGAACTGATCCAAGAAAATAATAAGGGGTATGTGTGACAATTTTAGCAAGCTATTAGTAGAATTCATTATCCACCTTATAATAAGACACAGTAAAGAATGTGTGATGTAACAATTAGCACTTCAACCTTATCTATCTTTTTACATCAGTTCTACAAAATTGAATAAAAATTCACGATAGTTTATGTTTGTGGTCATTCTTAAAGCCTTCCCTGTTGCATATTAATAGAAGCCTTTTTAAATATTCCAAAATGAAAATATATATTTAATTTACCTTCCTGTTTTTTTTTTTTTTTTTTCTTTTTTAACCCCAATTCAATTTGCACTTTGTCTTTGAAGTTTAATATCTGCCTTTAATTACCTTTAATGGACTGGTATGACTCTGTACTCAGTTCATAGATTTATTTGTCATAAATGAGAAATCTTCTGCTTGCAGCACCATTTTAAAGCACCATTTTAAAATGGTAGGACACATCACATGGACATACATTCAGTAATAACATTTCACAGCTTTTAACTAAGCTGGTAAATGTGCTTTTTTTTTTTTTCTACTGCTTTTTCTTTTTTTTTTTTTCCCCTCTCAGAGACAGCTGCCCGTTCTTGTTCATGTGCTGTTTCTGCCAATACTCTGATGTCTTTTTTTAGGGAATTATAAAGAATAGCTTGGAGTCTTCTGCAGTTTCAAAAAAACAGCCACTGAAGGGAAGGAGGATAAAACTTATTCAGAAGATGGATGACAGCTTTTCATCTGGGGATCATACAGAAGGATGCTTCCTTCAATAAAAATAGATCCTGTAATGTTGTTTGCTCCTCACATTTCACAAAGGCCAATCATTCTTAAAAAGAAAAAATATCCTCAAAACTGTGAAGTCAGCTGAATCTTACAATCCTCATTCAGCCAAACTGGTATTTTTTTCAATTATTACTATTTTACACAGTAAGGCATGCAGAGTTGGCTCCTAAAAAAACCAGGTTGTCCTTGCAGCCACCTCTCCTGTCCTTCAAGAGACAATACCAACCTGAGTCAAATCAGCTCACACAAATTCTGTTTCATTCTGTTTCAATTCTATTTGAATTGCATTTGTCAACAGTATCTTTTTTTTGTACCAGAATGTTGCTAAAGAGGAAAAAAAAAAAAAGCAACAGAAAAGAGGAACATTGTGATCCTTATTAAATAAACTGTCTTCCTATTTAATTGAATGGAGTGATTTAAATGTCACCATAATGAACTGTTTGTAGTTTATTTTTTAAAAAATTATAATCTGTTAATTAGTGGTTAATATGTGTCTTTAAGACAGAGCCCACTGCAGGAGGTACTGCTGAGGCATTTTTCCTCAGCAGGAGTGCTAGGCGGCAGTTAACACACAATAAGCAACTGGTACAGATCCTCAGCTGGTTAGGATTTAGCTTTGTGTTTTCTGGAGTACAAAAGGCAGTATACTTTCATATGGAAATAGGTTACAAAAATATCTTTCAGCAGGTGGGGAAAGAGTCAGATTAGAACATGTGAGGGTACTGGTCAATTCTATTCCTCGGGAATGGAAAAGAAGTGATAATATTAGAATTTCATTATCAATATAGACCAGTCAGGATGAACCATTTAAGTGACCTGCTCCTGCTTGATATATCAAGTACTGAAGGATCAATGATCATGTTATTTGTAAGAATAAGTGTTTCAAACATAAATAAAGAACAAAGCAAGCAACATTTGTACTCAAAGGTTAGCAGTAGGGGAGTTATAAAAATTATCTCTCTTACTTCCAGGTCTTATAGAGGGCTGATGTCTGTCTCAAATAGTTCAGTCACTGAAGATTTCCGTTTCAACTGAACTAGTTAGTTATGCAGAAATGTGAAGTCAATATGATCATATCTTCTAAAGTTAACATCAAATTATTCTGTTAGTCTAGTTATCAGGTTAGTTGCTTGGTTCCATATGAACCAATGTCTCCTTATTAACTAATTGAGAAGGCTTACGTCTTTTTTATGTATCAGTCCCCAAGTTACCCGAGTTGGTGATAACAATTTCATTTTGATCCTAGGTGAAGAGTTGATTGGGAAGGTCAGATTATCCCATGTGACTGCTGACCACATACTGGTGGGGATGCTGTTAGTCCCTGTAGCACCAGAAGCCTTCCAGTCCTCTACAGATAGAAACTGGAAATTTTAATTTAAAACAGATGGATACATGACCCCTCTCCCCAATATTTAAACAAGATGGTTGTTCAGTTTTCATAATTTCATTCAATTCCTTCATGCCAGAATGTGATTAAGAAAAGTTATCTGATTTTTTTTTTTTTTTTTTTAATTTAGTCCTTAAAATAAATGGCTACAGTTTCCTCAGCTAATGCCAGATTACACTTAACTGGCATTTTATTTCATCTCACCTGACTTTAACTGGGAAGAAACCTCAAACTCATTGATATTGCTTGGTTGTCTTGCAGAGTTAGAGGATAGCAAATACATCTGTCTTGTAAATGAAAAGATAGTAAATGTTAGGACTAAAATCGAAAGACTTCTAATTACAAATTAATGTAACTGTATGTAGAGGGATTGTTTCACACTGCAGATAAATGTCATTGAGTTCCTTTTTACACTGGTGTGTTCATCAGCTGAATTTTCTTTCCCTTTTCTTTTCTTTTTAAACCAGGTCTTGAAGTAAAATCAAACTCATCTTAGCAATAATAAAAAGTGTACCTGCTCCTCATAATCACAATGTGAAGTTTCAGCTGTAACTGGCACTTGTAGAAAGACTTCTTCTGTGCTGTCTCCATATTTCCAGTCAGTTGAATTCTTCCCACAGTCTGTCTACCTGTACATAGAGCTATATTCAGTCATGGTCCCAGAATAGAGAATTTGAATTTTAATTCTGCATTTTTGCCTCTTGGATTATATTTGGGCTTCTTTCTTCACTGAATCTGAATTTCCTGAAATACTAAGTCACTATCCAAAGTCATCACCATATTCCATACTTCTTTTTGTTTGTTTGTTTTCTTTGTCTAAAATATATTTTTGAAATACAGTTGTAAAGAAATTATAATGGCATAAACAATTGCAAGACGTGATGAAGATGTTCAGTACAGAGAAATACAAAACTTGTTAAAAGGGAATATTTATCTGGATTTAAAGGACAAATAATGTGGAAAGAAGATCAGATAAAAGCAGAGGAAAAAATATTTTTGAGGTTATTTGGAAGCATCAGGGCTTTAACTTAAACACATCCACTACTTATGCTAACTGACAAAGGACAGCTCATGTTCATGCTACCAGAATCTATACCAAAGTAATGAGAACTACTGTGGCCCATGCTGGTTAGTGACCCATCTCCAGGAAGTATATGGGAGAGTGCTGGTTTGCTTCAGCCGAAACTGCTCAGGAACCAGTACTAATAATGTGAGGCCATAGGTGAATTACTATTTCTGAGAGCAAAAGTGTATGGTATCTGCAAACAGAGTTTCTTCTGTGGAGCTGTGTTTTTTGTCCAACTTTCAACAGCTCTGCACACCCTCTAGCAAGCCTCTCTCTCTCCTGGGCAGCTTTGAGGTTGGAGTTGGATCACCTCAGGTGCTTTCTGGTTGACCTCAAATCTATCTTCAAAAGTCTGAGTAGATGTTATCCTTAGTTTCTGCACAATTAGATGGCATTTAAACATGTTGCAAAACTAGGCCTATAACGTATCTCATATATTCTCTATTCTCTTATATGAAATTTGTTTTTTTTTTTCTTGAGAGGAAAAAATTATGTATTGTATCAGTAATAGCAATTACAATTGTTTGTTCTACTAAAAACTGTTATAGCCTTCCCTCTCCCTTAAAAAAATATGTATTTTTTTTCTTTCTTCTCCTTACCAGATAGTCTTATGTTACAATGGATTTCATACAATTATTTCCAGTACTTTGGTTATCACAATGTAGTCTTCAGATAAATAAAATAACAATTTTCTTCCATTCACTATAAAGGGTAAATTCAGAGATAACAGTGATCTGGGGATTTAGAAATTGTGCTAAATTCATATGGTAATGAACATCTGTGATGTTTTGGTGACTCATTTGCTCAAAAGGATACAATCCCCAGGTTTCATTATTGTCTTTAAAATTTGCAGGAAGTTCCACACTGAACACTGATGACAGACAACACAGAATGGTTTTAAGCAGTCTCCCAGTATGATATAGGACAATGCTAGGCTATAGCCCAGTGTGATACAATGGCTAATGCCTAATATATGGAAAACTTTGCAATATTTTAGTGTTTTAATGACATCCTCAAACATTAATGAAAACCTAACTGAATGAATCACCTTGGTATTGTAATTTTTTGCTTGCTTGTTTGTTTTTCTCCATGTGCTGAAGTAGCACAAATTGAGCCACCTGCCAGGAAACTCTCTTCAGAATGTCTTAATTCCCTTTTTTTTGCCTCTCTTCCCACTCCTCCCTTGACAGATAAGACCTTTTTCAAATGTGTTCCGGGAATTTAGAAGCATATTTTCCTAATGAACTGTGTTAAGACACTCAGATATTTACACCAAAGTATTTTCTTTTACAAAATAAAAATACCTCCCTCTCGAGTTACTTTGTCACTGGGCTTGCACCAATGAAGTGTTCAATGAATTCAAAGTGAGGAAAGCACCAAAAAGCACTTTTGAAAGGGAAGTCACACAATACTTGCTCTCCAGAGAGTTGTGGAAAAGCCACAAAAGGGTAGGATAATGCAGAAAATCCCGATACATGCTACTGCTCAGAGTAGAAAAGGAGGGGCTAGCAAAGGTATTAAGACATGAAAAGTATGTTTCAGGTGAAAGAAGCTGAACTGTTGCAGTCTGAAGAATTACATCTCTGCCAAAAATGTCTCTGTTCCCAGAACACAGGGAAAACAGCACTAAGCCTACGCGAAGGCAGTGCGTGCTACGTTAGGCCTGTGGGAGCCCGTACTGACAGAAGGGTAAACTTAAGATGCCCAGGTTGGGAAAGAGGTAGCTGGACAGCAACATCAATGGACCAGTGTTATATTTAACCATCTTGTCTTTCTATATGATATTAATAACAATTAATCCTACTGAGCAGTCTGCAGCAGGAATTCTTGCATTAAGGCTCACCAAAAGCTCCTTTTGTACAAGTTCATCTGTGTGTCTTAAGCCTTGTTAGTGTTTTACTGGATAGGTGAGATACTTGTTTTTTGTAAGCCTAAACATAATTTACCTAATGAGCCTCACAAAGTGACATTCCAGTTACAGCAGAAAATAAGATTTGGAGACACTACATTTTTGTGCACATTTTTCATCACTGCTGATTTTGTCATGCATTCAAAATTTTAATTTGTGCCCAGTTATCCTGATCTTCCTGGAAAACTTTTAGTCCTTTGGAGACAGAAGTTTCTGAAGCCATAATCTTAACTGAAAGAGCTGGTTTTACAGATTGATATCAAGAGTACATGGGGATTTTTATAATTAATGACAGTTTTATTGCAGAGATCTTTACCTTCAGGCTTCAGAGTTTAAGCTTTCTCTGATATCAAAGATCAGGAAGAGACCTAACTATAAATGCAGATTTTTCTACACTGTCTTGCTGTGAGGTTCTTAGACCTTTTTTTCTGAAACTCTTTGAACTGGCCTCAATACGAGACAGTCCATCAAACCTGACAGATTTAACTTTTGGTCCATCACAGCAATTTCCTTTTTCCTAAGAATTCTTACAAATCTATTTTAACTTTTAGGACATTTGGCCAAGCCATAAATCTCCTTTCCAATCACTTAGCTCTCTTAAATCCTGGGTAGTTTAAATTGTTCTAAACTTTGTTGAAGGGATTATTCATTTAATTGCAATTATACAATAAGCATTTCATGATCTGTATTCATTGTACAACCATAGAAAAAATTTAATCCTAAATAAGATGTTGAATAATAATTAAAACTACTGAAGACTTGATTAAGAGTGTTCAGGGATTATAAATGAGAATTAAAGATGGCTATTGGGCCCAGGGGTAAATTCAAGGACTTCAAACACCTTTTCAAGGAAAAAAAAAGAACCTAAAACAACCCCACACATCCCAAACAAAAAATTAAACAAGTTTTTGAAGTAATTAAGAAATTTATTGGACTAAGGATTTCCTCCAGGAAGCAGTCTAAAAAAGCCACATAAAAACAATAGAATGTACTTTCTGGGCTCCTTAGAGAGTTCATTGTGTATCACGGGGGACACAATATCTGATTAGCTTCAGAGGGAGTGTTAAATGTCTAAACTGTGATTTTTTTTTTTATTTTTTTTTTGGTCATATTGAATAAAGAAGTGAAGTAAATTAAAAACTTTGAGAACAAAGAAAAAATCAGGAAATGATAACTTGATTTTATTTCCCATCACAAATGCAACCTGTTTATAAAGTAGGCAAGTACCCAAGCTTTTTTTTATTCCCTCAAAAAAGTTTTGTTATAAAATATGCTTTAAAAAAAACTTTTCATATAAATCAAATGGAAAACATTTTGTATAATATTACAGATACAGTTGAAATGAGTGAAAGTGGAGTATTTTGTCTTGACTAACCTAGAGCCAAAATTCATCCTCTTAAACAAGGTAAGAACTTTTTTTGCCTAAGCAATACTATGTACAATTGCATATGTAAAAAAAAAAAAATGTACATAACTGTGTACACATGTACATGTATGTATATATATTGTCCTTTTTACTGCATCTCTTTGCAGTTCTTCATCACAGTACTGAGTCTTATGATTGCATTATTCTTCATTTGCAATAAATGAATAGAAGATGTCCTTGAAAGTACAGAACAAATCATAAATGTGTGAAGCTTGAGAAATGTTTTCCAAAAATATCAGCATCATCTATGTTTTAAAATAAAGTTTTATGGAAGATTCTGTTCTGGTACCAGTTGAAGTAACTCTGCTGACTTCAGCGATTCTAAGATTATTTCTATCAGACAAGGTTCACTAAAATGCCTAAATTCCCACCTTCAGATTACAGATGTGGTCATGCCCATAGAAATGCTCACTTAATGGAAAAAGGACAAGTGATTCCACTAACAAAAACAGTACCACTTTGACATCTCTGAGGTAGTCAGGCACTTAGAGATATCTAGCTGAAAAACATGGCAGACAGTCTCTTTCTGATTCCCTGTGTATAAATTTATCTGGGAATCACAATAAATAGGATTTGACTACTTTGAAATTGAACTCTGCTACCATTTTCTACATTTTTGTACAAGCTATTCTATACTTCCTCATCAGTGTATATTAAAAGCCTCCAGCTGAAACTTTATATTGGTAAATGATGAATATAATTCATAAAATCAATTAATTTGCCTCTAGTAAGGACTTAATTTTACATATTAATAGAAACAGTAAATCTTTTTAAGCACTGCACTTTCCCTAATACCTTTATTTATTTATTTATTTATTTATTTATTTATTTATAATTCCAGGCTGGAACACAAAGTGAAAAGGTTAACATTTTTTATTAGAAAACAATAAATATTGATTTGATCAAAAAGTGTTGCTAGCATAGAAATAATATGAATGTGATTTGGGCATATTGTATTTTCTGAGCTACACATTGAATTATGATTTATTTTCAAAGAATACGTTCTAAATAAAAACTTGAAGTACTCAATTCAAGATGCAGAAATTAAATATTTTTATGCTATTAATAAGTTGGTTGTTTTGGGGTTTTTTTTTTTTGTTTTTTTTTTTTTTTAAGTGTGATCCAATTTGACAATAGTGAGCTTGTTTCATTCTTCTAAAAAACCCTCACAAAACCAACATGGTTGTAGAAAGCATATTTCAGAAAAAAAGCTTTTTAAAATACAAACCAACTCTGATTAAACTGTCTAACTGGTCATTATTTGATTTAACTGTAGGATGTATGGCACAAGCTTTTAAAGTCATGCAAGCTTAACCTCTGCCTTGAGCATCTCTAACCCAACTTATGTAGAAATGTGGCTAGCACTGACTGATAATTGCCTTTACATATTATTGAGAAGGAATTAGCCTGTCAATCAAAATAAATTAATTATTATTATTTTCAGTGATCTCACAAAATTGCATTATAGATTCTCAACAGAGGATCGAGATGCGGTACATATGGTTGTTACCCGAGTATCACACTGAAAGGAATGTCTACACCCAAAGCAAAAAGATAATTCCTCTTTGCTTTTGCAGTCAACTGTAAAAGGAAAACAGTGCACTATAAAGCAGAACAGTTCCAGACCAGAAGATACAGATTACTAAGCACCACTAATTATGCCTCAAATGTGCAAAGTGGGAATGACAGCATCATCATGACTGACAGCAGAAACTAAAACTCCCTGTGGAAAGACAGTCTTAAATGACGTCCCGCAGAGAGATGTAGAAGTCATTCAGGACCTGTGGTTCGAAATGAAAATTCAACAGAATCCTTTGTATCATCTAAGAAGCTGAAGTTGCCTGAGACTGAAAAAAGAGTGTATCAAGCACCTTGACAGCACCTTTAGGCGGCACTCCAGGCCTGTATCCTCTCTAAAACCTGTAACTGTTGTTAACGATGTATTATTTGTCATTACTCCATCTACTGCTACATGTGTTTTTAAATACTAACCTTGTAACTATTTGTCCTTCTACACTTCATCAGCTCAGACAATTATGTCTGTGCTCTTCAACATGCTGAGAAGTAGGTGTTTATCATGAAAGATTTCAAACCATTGATGATAGTTTTATAAAGCAATTATAATAAAATTATTATTTGTGTGAATTTATTACTGTCTCCTGCTTGATGACCTAGTTCTGGCTGCATACATATGTCCTTCTACAACTCCTGTGGAATCAGCTATTATGCATGTGCAGTGACAGGTACATGCAGATGGGAGACTACGAATGTTTTATAATTTTCTTCTGTGTATTCCTTCCTAATGTGTACATTTTTGAATTTGCAAATTCTCTGGACAAAAGAGGGTCATGCATATTTTCTGTGAAATTCACTCTGTGTTTTTTATGACATAAACTATAACAAGTATCTTTTGAATATTTCCAATGCAATTTGTATACCTGATCTCTAGATATTAAAAACAAAAAAACAACCAACTAAACAAAAAAGATAAAGAGACTTTGTCTAGAAGCAAAATTAATAAATAAAGGAGAAAAAACATTTTATATATTAAACTGCAGGGATGGATGGACCTTCAGCTTCTTTAAGATAAATATTCCAAAGCTCATAGGCTTTTAATTAATGATTCAATTTCATATCCAAATTTGAGTTGCTTGAAGCTCTGAAGCTTTCTCAAGTGTCATAAGAATAGGATGTATGAAACATCCTGTCTCTACACCTCACTAGATCATGTAACAAAACCAAAAGTGGTTTATTATTGGTTTATTGTTTATTATTGGATCTTTGTCTCATCAGAAAAAGAATGTCTTCAATAGAATTTTTTTTCTATAATATTTTAGTAAAAGTTGACTTTCATATTTCATTTTTAATGAAATTCAGATTTGCAGGTCTAGAGCTTGATGCAAAGCTAAGTAGATCTACATTAGATCTACTGTAGTCAATATGTTTAAGATAATGAGGAAAAAAAAGCAAATTTAATTGTTTTGCAGCAGTTCCTTTAAATCTTTTATTTTCTCTTTATTATAATGAATGCAATTCACATTTTATTTCTGAATTTAAAACATCTTACTAAAACACTTAAACCAGTTCTGAAGTCTTCCATCAATACAATTTACTTGCTTGCTAACACATATTTAATTTTATATTATCTATGGCTTTGCTTATGGATGGAGAAATTTAAATAAAGTACTATTTTTTAAAAATTTATTTTTCAAAATTAACATGGCAATTGCAAAAGGATAAACTGCTCCATATGCAGGAATATATCATACTCATAGGGGCACCTTTCTTGAAGTTCAGAGGGAGATTAATGCACTTGTTAGAATGTAAATTACACTTCCAGCACTGACATGAAAGAATTGCTGTAAAAGATGTACTGTAAATATGTATAATTTTGGCACCAGATAATACTTATGTGTAATTAATTTAGAATGTTTCTTTTCCTCTGCAAAGCCCTCCAATAGGATACAAACATTTTTTCCTTATGTGTCTCCCTTGTTCCCTCTCAAAAACTGAAACATAACTCAGAAATCTTTCTGAATGTAGAATGCTGGGGAAAAAGTTAACACCCTATATTGTACTTCTCAATCTCCTTTTACTTTACAGCGTATTAATTTTTAGATACTTGATAATTTTGTTTTCTATTTGAGCAAGTTTAATGGATTTTGATTTTCCACAGAGATAAAACATATTTTCATTAAGGATTTTAAAAACTTTTTAGAAAAAGCCCAACAACCAGGTTTGGTTGTACATTTCACATTTTATTTCTGTTGCTGAATTGAAAATATATCCTCAGTTAGCATTTTTTTCTTCTTCTGTAAGTAGAATTAACACTTTAAGCTGGGTAACCTATGACCCAAGGTGTATGAGATCATACAGATTGAAGCTTGATGACAGACTGAAGGCAAATGAAGCAACCTGAAAGTTTTGCTGGAATGCAACCCATATCTAGACTATTTAAACTGATATTTTTCATATCTGGTTTTCAGTGTAAAGGAAAAATCTGAGACATGTAAAGAAAGAGACACGTGAGTCTTTTGGAAAGCCTGAAGCAGTAATAAGTGAAAAACCCCATTGTTGGCTAAGCAACATCACTGAGGATTTGGAGAAAGATGAGGGGTAGGAGAGGGAGCTATCAATTTTAAGGAAGAGAGTCTATTAGACCTTCAGATGATTCAGAGGCACAATGAATAAGGCCTTTTCAAAATGAACAAGCAGGCATCACAGGCTCAGGCAAGCAGCAGATAGAGGAAAGAGAAGGGAGGAAAAGGAGATCTGTGAGGATGAAGGCAGAGGTACACAGAGGCATCAAAGATGGAGGATTTTTTTTAACATTTTTAGCACTGAGTAGTGTTCTGAGGATGCCATGTTGTGACTAAGCCCTGACCTGTGGTTAAGCAGCAGCAAAGTGAGTCTTTCTGGTGTGTATGGACCTTGTAGCAGGAGCAGAGCAAGGTTTTTTTTTCCTGGAATGCACCATGATGTGGCCATCATGTGCTACTGTTGCTGTGGTATTTCACATATGCAGTTTGCACAAGAAGCAGTTTTGGGAATAAGTATGTCCACAACCAGCCATATCTGCCCTTTCAGAGTTGTATTTACTAAACTGCTGACCTGCAAAGTAGCTCCCTGACAATCAACACGTTCAGAGGAAATTCAGCTTTGCCAAATTGACTTGGCCTATAAGTGTTACGTTAAATATAACACAATACTGAAAAGGAGCCAAAAATGGGTCAGGAAATGTTTGCTTTAGATACTGGCAGTGTAAACAGTTATGTTGCAAGTAACAGAGAGCTATTACACTGTGTAAAGTTTTATTAGGTTTAATATCCCAATAAAGTTAGTTCCTTTGCAGTTCAGGAGTAAAGAATTATTTTATAAGTGCTATAGATCAATATAAAATAGAAGTTTGGTTTCCAGATATTCTAGTTCTCATGAAACAAACACATCCTAACGGGAAGAAGAAGGAATCCAGAGTTCTAATTCTAGTATTCAAAAGTGACCAACGATTTTACAGCTTTAGACAGTAATATACAGGCTCAAAAAAAAAAAAAAAAAAAAAAAAAAAAAAAAAAGCCTTGCCAAAGACTGTATTTCTGGTACAATGGAAGAAAACAAAAATAAGTATAATTTTGCATTGAGGTATTCAGTGTACTTGTTTCTGAAAAACTGGATTAAATTTTCAGAAAATTAATTTGACTAAGACTGACATAAATTACAATCTTCAGCTTTAAAATTTGATATCTGGCCCCTGTGAAAGGTAGCGGGACAACATCTGATTCGTCAAAAAGTTCCATGAAGAGGGGTCATGATCTCTGAAGACAAGCATCCTCTGCAACTAGGTACTCCATTTTCTCTTCCTAGCAAATGCAGATACCCTCAGAGGATGATCTAGCTTGATAAAAATAGATACTTATATCTATTTTCCAGGAGCAGAAAATTAACTGGACGTATGTGTCTCTCTTCACCTAGTATCTAGTTCCTTGCCTGCAACAACACAGAGGAGAGACCATGTCTTTGTGGTTAGAACATCTGGATGTGGGAAGAGGATGGGTCTGAGCTCCACACCCTGTCCTGCCTTGGGGGTCTGCAGTGCCAGCAGCGCTCTGAACAGCCATGCTCTGAGCAGTGCAGCAGTCACAGGGCCAGGTGAAAGGGAGTCTGATCCTAGATCGGAGTTTAGGACACTTGTTTACAGTCAGGAAAGATGCAGGTTTCTCCTCCTGGGTTTCTGTTTCCTTTCATCTTATATTCAATGCACAAGTATTCCTGAAAGCAAGGACCACACTTGTGCATGATAGACTGCAGCTGAGCCCTTGGAAATCCTCAGAGAGGTCAGGCAGATTCCTCATATAGCTGGGCAGCTTCAAGTGCTGCTGAAAATCGGACAGAGTGGCTTTAGATGAAACCTAAGAAGGTTTCCAGTGGTCTGTGCATGTTCAAGTGAACACAATCTCACCTAGTGCCTCATCAGAAGGAAATTAATGGAGCCTTTCAATTGTCACATCTACTGTGATACCTTCGCTTTACCATAATTCTAGTTTCTAACGAAATACATGCTATTTTCCTATTAAAAAAAAAAAAAAAAATCCTTTAACTTTTTTTTCCAGGCAGCTTACCAGTTGCTGAATTGGAACAAAAGTCTTTAAAAAATGTGATCAGGATTTCAGTCATAAGCATCTAGGTCCTGTAATCATGAGCAGATTTTAGACAGGTTCTGAGCTAAATATTTTCCTTATTTTGAAACAAACTCATGAGAATATTCTAATCTTTGCGTTAATTTAAGCCTGGGCTTTTTCACTAACTTGAAGTCCTGCTAGAGAATAAAACAATAGGATCTCTCCTCAGTTCCTTTAAGTACGGTTTTCTTCTCCTTCTCCCAAATGTCTTTAGTATAAAAATTATTAATTATATTTTTATAATGATTCTTTTAGTTTAATGGTAGTATTTTTGTTGGGTTTGTGTGTGAGGGGAGTGGTTTTGGTAGTGAGGGAAGGGGCTATAGTGACAGCCCCTATGAGAATTTTCACGAAACTCAGAAAGCCTTGTCTCTGAGGCTAAGCAAATTAGTGATAGGGAAATATCTCTTCAAATCCGTATTTATGAGGGGAAGAACAGGCTTGGCAAAGTAGGAGAGACCATTGTTTTGAACAACAACAGCAAAAAAAAAAAACCCTAAAATATATTTCCCATATTCACTTGTTAGTTGGCATGTTGTCACATATGTCTCCTCTGACCTGTTTATTGTTTACTCCTCATGTACATGCTTATTGTTGCATTGGATCTTCTACCAAACTCAACATGCCTTTGTAATGCATACCCAGCAAACTACTGAATAAGATGAGATAGAAAATTCACAGAAATAACACGAAAATGCTTCCTCATTCTGTTCATCTGGGCAGTCAGAAATAATTGCATTACAGTTTAAATTTTAAAACTTCATTGCAAAATATTTTGACATCTATACATTGAACGTTTGGGTAATTTGGAAGGGAGGAATACTGTCTCCAGTTTTGACAGCACTGTGTGTCAATGCAAGCGATCAGCGTGTTTGACATGAGACAGTCTTTCCCTAAAACACTTCCAGATATTTGTCAGAATATATTTTCTCAAAAGAAGTCAAACTGCTAAATTCATTTTGCCTTCTAACAAGAACAATCCACTCTGCAGCATCAAACCTAAAGCTCCTGTGTGGAAAAAAACAGTAGGAGATATTAAACACAATTTGATACTCTGGTTATTACTGAACACAACTGTGAGTAGTGATGACTCTCAGGTTAGATTGCCTTTGTACCAAAGTACTACTGTTTCATGAAGCCATGTAAATGAAAAATAAAAATCTAAGCCTCCTTCCAGGAAAAATGGTATCTCATTTTATATCTGCTTCTCAAGTCAAAGTGAAGCAAAAATTAGAGAAAATGTACAGTGTACCTACAGAGTGCAGGGCTTTTATTGTCTTGAAATAGCTTGGTAACTTCAGTCAAAATGTCATCCATGCCACATTATAAGTTTTATCTTTGTGAATGTGGTGGAACTTGCATGTTCTAGTAGAATATACATTTCCATTATTTTCATTCTCTTATATTCATTATATATATTTGATGACAGACACAGACCTTTAGCTTGCCATGCTTTGTGTTATTCAGTACTTGAATGACAGTAAATACCAAGCCATTTTGATCACATTGCTTTGTCTTATCAGAGACAGATACTTATTTTGTGATTTTCACCTGGGAGAAGCTTGTATAGCTCAGCTGCCCTGTTGGAAAGAGGATTATCTCTTCAGTCATTTGAAAAACTCAAACGTTGGTCTTGCCATGTGTACAAAGAGATGCTCCTGTTTTACAGAAGACCAAATTACAGAAATAGTGAGATAGAAGACACTTAGAGAAAAAAGTCCCTATGATTCTGAAGTCTCTTTTACCTGCTGTTGGCTGAGCCCTGACTTAAACTTGACAGTTCATATTTTCTTCTCTTCAGTTCAGTCCATTAAAATGTCCATCTGCTTTTTGGTAGAAATAATGCAATTATCTCCAACAGTGAAGCTACTCCCCTCTTTCCATTAATGCACACCTCTCCTTCCCTGTGGACTAGCCATAATTTAGGTCTCAATCTCTGTGTACCATTGTAAAAGATATATTATCCCCCATCTAGACACTATCTATAAAAAATAAATTCCTTTTAACTTAGTTGCTAATTTTTGTTGAACATTTTATCTCAGAATCAATTCTACTGTTATGGATCACATTGGACCATGCAAAGAGCAAAAACGCATCTTCTAGTCTTAAACTGGCATAAATGTTGTTTTAGCCTCTGATATTTTCTTATAATAAAACAAAATAAAATAAAACAAAACCAGACAATGGGCACTGATATACTTTTTACACAGTGGAAACAAGGTCTCTCTTGAAGCAGGGAGGATCCTACGTTATCTCACAGACACAGCAATGATGTACACATGGACAGGAACTGCCCTAAATTCTAAAGCATTGTTTGTTAATGAAATTAGATATTATTCTGGTATGCATACTTACCACTACTAATACACTACTATACTACTTACCACTAAAAAGGTAAATTGAGCAATGAAAATAATGCAGGGCCACATTCACCTTCAATTTCTGCCCATAGACACCAGGAATTAAAAAGAATAATTCCATAAATACACAGGAAGGCAGAATCTGGATAATTTAAAAACATTTTTCTACATTCAACATGCATAATTTCTGGTAAAGCTTTTTCTTTTGCATTAATTTCTCTTTCTCCTACATGTACTACACAGTTAAATTTATAATCTCATCACTGGATCCTAATATATTTGGCAGAGTATCCATACTAATCATTGCCTCTTTGTATCTCAATGATTAAATACATATTTTAATACTATTTATAATTTCTTATCTATGAGGTTACATTAATTAAAGACTTTCAAAGAACTAGGCCCTGACTCATAAACTAAGAGACTGGTTTTGCTCTAACACTATGAGACAAGAGGTAGCAACTAATGTTTGTATTATTGATTAATCAGACACTGAAGGGATTAGGTTCTAAGATTGTTTAGCACACAAAAATCCATACTTATTGCATTAAAACAGATTTTGAGACTTTGTTTATTGGCTATATCCAGGGTCGGGACTCTGGGATTTATTCAAGCTGAAACGTCTATATTATATGTGAATGTAAATCAATCTCTTACGAGAAATATCTAATGCTGGTGACACAAAGGCAAATAATCGTAGTAAATTACAGGTCAGTAATTGAAAAAGGCCATTTATGCAAACACTTGTAAATTTAGAAAACTGCCTAAATATTAAATATATTGAGTAAATAAAGATGAAGTTTGGACTAGTACCCCATTTTAGCTACTGTTTTCTTTGTTTAATAGATTTTCTATTATGTATTCGTTTTGTAATTTTCACAGGTAAAAAATTTCATTGGCTGAACCATAATTCTACATATGTATTCAAACAGAACAATATGTCTTATTGTTCTTCAGAGTATAATGTACTGACTTGTGCAAGCCAATACTGGTTGCTCTTTGAAAGAGAAAACGTCATAGTTACTCAAGTATGTGTTTTGTGCATTTTTATCTGTGTGCATATACGAGATAGTGAATTTCTGAGAACGAGACACATTAAAGAAATGTAAGAATTGCATTAATAAAATGCATTAATAAACTACCTTAGAAAAATATTTATTTGGTTAATTTAAAATCTTGCCATATTTATGAACCATCTACAAATAAAATATTATTTTTTCAGACTTGTTCCATCTTTGTAGTAATTTGATATGTCATTTTGACACTTAAAATAACATAGTTTACACAACAACTTTTTCCAATTTCCTGCAAAAAAAAACCATGACTTTTAAGTCATGTACAAAAAATTTGTTTGGATTATAAAAGAAATATTTTTAAATTTGTATCCAGTACTTTTTAAAGTTTTGTTAACTTGAGGTTCAATATTTAATTGTCATATTGCAAACACTTCCATGGATGCACTTAATCCTACTTGTTAAGAGTATAGTCTTTTTTCTGTATTTCTCCTCTGATCAATTGATTCAAAGAGAATTTATTGGTGATACTTTTTCCTGGTTTTGTTTCTGATTGAAGCCACAGTCTCCTTAAATCTTACATAACAGTATTTTCATAGAATCATAGAACTGTCCGATTGGAAAAGACCTTTGAAATCACCAAGTCCAACCATACCTATCCACTACTAAACCATATCTTTAAGCACCCTATCGAGCCATTTTTTAAACACCTCCAGGGATGATAACTCAATCACTTTCCTAGGCAGCCTATTCCAGTGCCTGATAACCCTTTCAGTGAAGAAGTATTTCCTGACATTCAATCTGTATCTCCTTTGACACAACTTAAGGCAATTGTCTCTTGTTCCATCACTAGTTACCTGTGAGAAAAGACACACACCCACATCCCTACAACCTCCTTTCCTGTAACTGTAGACCGTGACAAGGTCTCCCCTCAATCTTCTCTTCTCTAGAATAAACAACCCCAGTTCCCTCAGCCGACCCTCATAAGGCTTGTTCTTCAGTCTCTTCAGGAGCTTTGTTACCCTTTTCTGGACATGTTCCAGTACCTCAATGTCCTTGTAATGAGGGACTCAAAACTGAACACAGTGTTCAAAGTGTGGCCTTACCAATTCTGAGTACAGGGGAAGGATGACTTCTCTGGTCCTGCTGGCCACTATTTCTGAAGCAAGGATGCCATTGGCCTTCTGGGCCACCTGGGCACATTGCTGGGTCATGTTCAGCTGGCTGTCAACCAACACCCCCAGGTCCTTTTCCACCAGGCAGCTTTCGAGTCCCTCTTCCCCATGCCTGTAGCATTGCATGAGGTTGTTGAAACCCAACTGCAGAACCCATCCCTTGGCCTTGTTGAACCTCATACAGTCGGTTGCAGTCCATTTATCCAACCTGTCCAGGTCCTACCCTCAAGCAAATCAACACTTCCACCCAGCTTGGTGTCACCTGTGAATTTACTGAGGGTGCACTCAATCCCTTCACCCAGATCATTGATAAAGATGTTAAATAGGACTGGCCCCAACACTGAACCCTGGGGAACACTACTTGTGACTGGCCTCTAGCTGGATTTAACTCCATTTACCACCACTCTTTGGGTTTGGCTATCCAGCCAGTTTTCAATCCAGTAGAGAATATGCCTGTCCAGGCCATTGGCAGCCAGTTTCTCAAGCAGAATGTTATGGGAAACAGTGTCAAAGGCTTTACTGAAGTCCAGGTACACCACATCTGCAGCCTTTCCCTCATCCACTAAGCAGGTAACCTTGTCATAGAAGAAGATCAAGTTTGTCAGGCAGGTTCTGCCTTTCATAAACCCATGTTGACTGGGCCTGGTCACCTGGCTTGCCTGTATGTGCTATGTGATAACACTTAAGATGATCTGCTCTATGACCTTCCGCAGCACTGAGGTCAGACTGACAGGCCTGTACTTCCCTGGATCCTCCCTCCAGCCTTTCTTATAAATGGGTGTAACATTTACCACCCTCCAATCAAGTGGAACCTCCACAGTCAGCCAGGACTGTTGGTAGATGATAGAAAGGGGTTTTGGAGAGCACCTCTGCCAGCTCCCTCAATATCCTTGGGTGAACCCCCTCTGGTCCCTTAGACTTGTAGATGTCTAATTGGCTGAGCAGGTTTCTAACCATTACCTCCTGGATCATGGGAGATTCATTCTGTTCCCCGTCCTTGGCCTCTGGCTCGGCAGGCTATGTACCCAGAAAACAACTGGCCTTACTATTAAAGATGGAGGCAAAGAAGGCATTAAGTACCTCAGCCTTATCCTCATCCCTTGTCACTATTTTTCCCTCTGCATCCAGTAAATGATGGAGATTCTCCTTGGCTTTCCTCTTGTTGTGAATATTTTTATAGAAACATATTTTTGTTATCCTTCACAAAGTTGGCCAAATTAAGTTCTAGTTGGGCTTTAGCCCTTCTGATTTTTTCCTCTGCAAGACCTCACTTCATCCTTGTAGTCCTCCTGAGATGCCTCACCCTTCTTCCAAAGCTCATAGACTTTCCTCTTTTTTCTGAGGTACACCTAAAGGTCTTTGCTCAGCCAAGCTGGTTTTCTTCCCTGCTGGCTTTTTTGGCCTTCTATTGCACCTCCAGGATTTCCTTCTTGAAGACCATCCAGCCTTTTGGGGCTCCTTTTTCCTTTAGGACTACCTCCCAAGGGACTTTACTGACCAGTCCAAAGTCTGCCCTCTGCAAGTCCAAGGTGGCAGCTCTGCTGACCCCATTCCTTGCTTCACCAAGGATCAAAAATTCAATTATCTCATGATCGTTGTGCCCCAGGTGTCTCAACCATCACATCTCCCACAAGGCCTTCTCTATTTGCAAACAACATGTCCAGGAGGTCACCTTCCCTAGTTGGTCCACTCATGAGCTGTGTCAGGAAGTTGTCTTCCACACAGTCCAGAAACCTCCTAGACTGTTTTCTTTCTGCTGCATTATACTTCCAGCAGACATTTAGTAAGTTGAAATCCCCCACAAAATGAGGGTGAGACTTATCTCAGCTGCTTGTAGAATATCTCATCTGTCCCTTCTTCCTGGCTGCGCAGTCTGTAACAGACTCCCACCATGAGATCCGTCTAACTGGACATTCCACTGTTTTTTTCCCACAGACACTCAACCCTATCACCACCATCTTTGAAGTCAATGCAATCAAAACACTCACTAATGTAGAGGGCTACCCCGCCACCTCTCCTTCCGTGCCTATCCTGCCTGAAGAGTTTATAGCCAGCGATGGCAGGCACTCCAGTTACACGAGTCCTCCCATTATGTTTCCATTATGAAAATAATATCTTAGTTTTCTTGGTGCACAATGGTTTCTAATTCCTCCTGTTTGTTGCTCATGCTGTGTGCATTTGTGTAGATGCACTTTAGTTGGGCTACTGATCCCACCACTCTTCGGAGGGAGATAGTCTTAGTTCCTAAGTGACTACTTTCTATTGTTTCTAGCTCACCAATAACCTTTCTGTCTTTACTTCCACTTGGAGTAATATCTCACATTTCCTCTGAGGCTGCAGACCGAAGAGCCTCACTAGCACACTCAGACACTTGAGTGCCATGCCCAGGCCTATTTCTAATAATCCTGGTTTCATCCCCCTCCCCCATTGAATCTAGTTTAAAGCTCTTTTGATGAGCCCTGCTAACTTCATGGAAAACATCCTTTTACCCCTTAGAGACAGGTGTGCCTCATCATTTTCCAGGAGGCCTGGTGTTGTGTAGTTCAAGCCATGGTTAAAAAAACCAAAAACAACAACAACAAAATTTTGCTCCTCACACCAGGCTTGGAGCTAGGGATTCACTTTCTGGCTTTTTCTAATCCTCGCCTCATCATTCCCTGCAATAAGAATGACAGGAGAGAACACTACCGGTGCACCTGATCCCTTCAGCTTTTGTCCAAGGGCCCTGAAGTCCCTCTTAATAGCTCTCGGGCTTCTTGTTATGATATCAATATTGCCTACTGGGAAAATCTGTAATGGCCTCTTTAACTCAAGCCCAAGGTAGGCAGCAGAGCTCCTTGTGAAAAGGGTCCGGTCTACATATCAGGCCTTCTGTTCCCTTCAGAAGGCAGTCCTCTATGACAATGACACCTCTTTTCTTCTTTACAGAAGCTTTTGTGATGTAGGGCCTAGGGTTCCTTAACTTTGAGAATGTTTCCGGGATGTGGGAACCGTCATCCGTATTAAGGTTGGGTTCCACTTGAAGAGCTTTGTATCTGTTGTGCAAGGGAACCTGGGAGGCTGGGGTTGTCATGGGGGGGACACGCTTTCTGCACTGGGCAAGAACTTGTTGCCATCCCCCCTCATCTCTTAAATTTCTCCGTTCAGCTGTGTAGAGAAAGGATAGGAAGTCCTCTGATGCATGAGGCATAGCTGCCTGTTGGTTTGAGAGCGGGAGCATAGGGTATTTTTCCAATAGTCTATCTTCCTCTCACACTCCCTCATAGTCCTCAACCTACTCACCTCTTCCTGGAGTTCCATCACTAAGCTGGGGAGTTCCTCCACACAGGCACATCTCCCACAGGTGAATTCCCCCACTGTTGTCTGATGCTGGTAACTATACTAGGAAGTGATTGCAGGTGCTCCTTTTCTTATTGTTTTTCTTCCCATTATCAGTAATTGGCTGATTATCAGTAATGTGGACAGCAGGATGACCATGAGCCAGCACTGTGCCCTTGTGGCCAGGAAGGCCAATGGCATCCTGGGGTGCATTAGAAGGGGTGTAGTCAGTAGGTCAAGAGAGGTTCTTCTTCCCCTTTACTCTGCCCTGGTGAGGCCACATCTGGAATATTGTGTCCAGTTCTGGGCCCCACAGTTCAAGAAGGACAGGGAGCTGCTTGAGAGAGTCCAGTGAAGAGCCACCAAGATGATTAAGGGAGTGGAACATCTCCCTTATGAGGAAAGGCTGAGGGAGCTGGGGCTCTTTAGCTTGGAGAAGAGGAGACTGAGGGGGGACCTGATTAATGTTTATAAATATTTGAAGGGTGAGTGTGAGGAGGATAGGGCCAGGCTCTTCACAGTAATGACCGATTATAGGACAAGGGGTAATGGGTGTAAGCTGGAACACAGGAGGTTCCGCTTAAATTTGAGAAAGAACTTCTTTACAGTAAGGGTGACAGAGCACTGGAACAGGCTGCCCAGGGGGGTTGTGGAGTCTCCTTCTCTGGAGACATTCAAGACCCGCCTGGATGCCTTCCTGTGTGAACTCATCTAGGTGTTCCTGCTCCGGCAGGGGGATTGGACTAGATGATCTTTCGAGGTCCCTTCCAATCCCTAATATTCTGTGATTCTGTGATTCTGTGATTGGCTGTATATAGCAGCAATTCTATGGTCCTTGTCTTCTCCAGAATGACAACATTTTGCACATAATAAAAATTTCCACCATCTCTCTCTCTCTGATGTTCTGCCTTTTTCAGTCTTCTGCTTAAATAGCTTGTGTTTGGAAGTATGTAATAGTACTGCCCAAGCACACATGCCTAGATTGAAGCTTTGTCATACCATAGGTGGTGGTGTTTTTGACAATAGTTTCAAGCTGCCCACTGCTTGCTGCTCTTGCTTATTCCCTTCTATTTCCCACTCACAACGACTTTATAAAATAGCCCATGCATGCATCTCAAATAAGTATGTAACTGTATGCAAGACACGTTTTCTTTCTACAACCATTCTTGCAATTCTGTTTTCATTTCTATTAATTATTGCCAAGAAGAATCTTGACAAAAACAAAGTCATGGCTCATGACTTGTCGTTATGGGCTCAAAGTCTTTTAGTTCAAATGCCCTTTACATTGAAATGCTTTGTTCTGATTCCTTACCTCTTATATAGGAGTCCATGTTGTTTTACTCCTTATAGTTCTGAGGATTTTAGAGATGCACCACCCCATGACAACAATCTTATTTAGAAATAAAATCTCTTCAGCTTAAAACTCATCCTGACTGATATAAAGTATAATGATAAAAACTTTCCTTAGACAAGGTAAAAGCTTCTGCACGGACAGATAACATCAGTACAAAAATGTTGATTTCAGTTAACACCCCAGGTTACATAGAAAATATTTCCCTATGCAGACAAGGTGTAAACTATATAAGAATTGAAATTTGTTCAGATATAGAAATAATACACATCAATCAGCTGTTTGAGGGGGGGTGGGCAGGTGAACAGACTATAGAACAGCCTTTTTAGGAGAAGGATTTACTACCCCATCATCCTTTTTTTTTTTTTTTTTTTTTACACAAGTAGTTGTAGAGACTGTAAAGGACATGCAGATCATCCCAGACTAAAAACATGCTACTAATACTGGACTCTGAGAAGGTAAATAAATTTGGAAAACTAAATATTGCACTGTAGCTAGCTCATAGGTTTCAGATAAAATATGAGAGATAAAGACTGAAACTCTATGGTGATATATGATGTATATATTCTAAATATCTCTACTCTGTACTCTTTATCTTTTTACCATCATTTATGTTCCATTACCAGATTCTTCTACACTTTCTAGCTTATATGCAAAGTATTTTCTTATTCCAGTACCTTTCTGCCTAATTCTAATAGAAATGTTGCTAAAATCAATTCAGGTTTGTTTGGTTTTCCAAGTGCCAAACTATTGTCAATTCAAATTGTAGTTATTGCCATTTTGTGAAGCCTTTTTTCAGTTTCATGTAAAAGTTCTTTTCAGTAATAAAATAAGCATTTCACATATAAAAATGTAGTGAACTATTTTGAAAGAGGATGTAAAATATAAAAGATTCCATAAAATACCCATTAGCAGGAATATTAGCAAATTCTTGTGGTTTTGGTTTTTTTTTTTTTTTTTCCTACTTTCCTGGTCTAACAGGAACTTAATATGCAGGAACATTTACAAAGTAAAGTAAAAAAAAAAAAAAAAAATTCACATCCTGACATCTTTGCACTAATTTTCTTTCTTTTAAGAAAGAATTTGAACTCTTTCTTTAAAAAGTGCTTCAAGTGATAATTTTTGATATTTTACACCTTTTCGTGTTGTGCATTTCAGCATTGTTATACATTGCAGTGTCCTTTACAAAGGACACCTTTCCCTACTGTGCTATTGTGTTAACACTGATCTTGTGGTACAACCAAAGCCCTTCCCTCATACTCTTTCCATCTGACTGGTGCAGGAAGAGCATCTGGGACCTGGATCAGGTCTGTTACAGAGCACAGCTACTGCTCTCTGAATGAGTCCACTCTCCAGTAAATGCACAGAGAAAAGGCAAACACGAACACGGAGTCAGCAGAGCTTTTGTACAAGTCCTGCCTTTATTGTCTGACCACAGCAGACTTTTCAAGGACTGCAGTAATTCACTTCTTTCTGCTTTTTCCCTCCTATTCTCATCCCACACACACAGCAACAAAGAAAGAAAGCAGGACATGTTATCTCTCTGAGTCACCCATACAGAATCTGGACATTTCTTCTACTCCTGTCATGCTGAGCTCAGACTAGCTTTTGCGTAGCGCTACCAAAGCTGAATAGTTCTATGTAAAATAATCAAACCAGGAAAAATTCTAGTCATCTTCTTCCTCAACAAGCAAGCAAACAAACAAAACTTGCATTTGTTTCTCCTTGGAAGTTTTTATATTCAGAGGATGACAAAAATGGGCACAGTTTGTCTTCTGTGTGTGACATTGATTGAGAAGATGGAAAATGTTTATACAAATTCTCAGAGATGGCTAAGCTAATTTGTGGCATGTGGTATGCATGTTTTTGAACCAAAAAGTTTGTCATGCACCTACTATTTGGCTGTAGAATGTATGAGAAGATGGATCCTGTTGACACATCACAGCTGCAGCTCAGCTCATTGTGAAATGCTTTGACTTCAACAAATTCACATGTGCCAAAGAAGAAGAAAAAGAATGTTACAGTCTCTATCTCTCTTAATGTCTTTCACTGAAGGTGAACTGCTCTGATTTTGCAGCTGTAGCAAACTGGGTAAGTGAAGCTTCTTTGCTTTTTTTTGAATGCAGACTCCAAAAGGTAGTAAATATGACCTCCTATACACTGCTGTTTCACAGGAATGAGGGATAGAAGTCTACCACACCCAGAGGTTGCCTAGGGAGGTACTGGTAAGAAAACTGGGGAGAAGTAGCAGGTAGTAGTGATGGTTAGGGATGCAGGTGAGGTACACATGCCTTAGGAATCAAAATACTTGGTATGGCTTTGCATGGTCTTTAACAACATTGGAATGCAATACAAATTTACGGTCTTTTAAAGTCTTTCTCTTGACCAGCAGACTTTCAAACCAATGAATCTTCCTCCTTCTCTACTAGATAAAATGCCCTGTAGACAGAAGTGGTGAAGAGAAAAACTATAAAAGCATAAGCTGAAAATAGTCTTGTTCAGCTAAAATTGCAAGTGAAATCCTGACCTCATATCAGCCATAAATGAGATGATGTTCTGCAGTGGCATTGGCTTCCATTATTTCTCACTTCTCAGCATCAGCATACCCAGGAAGACAGTCCATAACTGGCACCAGATGTTATCTAGTAAATTACTTTTATCCTGCAGACTCTGTATGCTTTTCTTATACCGTTTGGGTCAGATTTGCTCTCCGTCTGTTATGTGTTTTTTTTACTTTCTCATTTTGCTTCCATGAAACTGATGATTAAGTAAATAGTCAGTAAATAGATTCAGAAGTTAAAGTATCTTTTCCATTAATTTTAAATTAGGTACATAGAGTCTTTTGGGGAGCAAGAATAATTTTCAATTATTTTAAAATCTTGTCAACTCGTGTGTACATAGATTTCTTACTGCAATATGTTCTGTACTATTTTGCAATATAGGTCCATGTTTATTCTGACTTCCCTATAAAGCTGAATTATTTTCTTACTAAGATTTAAGGAAAATTGGACGTGACTGTATTGCAATATACTATGTCAAGCAGATATCTGACGGAAATTATATAGTGTTTTCTATAATAATGAACTCCTATTATGACCTTGCATAGTGAATTTTCAAACAACCTGAAGTGATGCTTTCAGTGTGGTCAAGGATACTTATGTCCTTAGAGTACTGGTTACTACCATTTAAATTGATTCTGCTAAGAAAGGTTTCTGAGTCTATCCTGACCATATATCTTGCATCATAGTGTTTGATAACATAAATTGTTAAAAAAAAATATTTCATAGTAGCATAGAACGGCTTGGGTTGGAAGGGACCTTCAAGGACCATCTAGTCCAACACTCCTGCAGTGAACAGGGACATCTTCAACTAGATCAGGTTGCTCAGAACCCCATCCAATCTGGCCTTGAATGATTCTGGGGATGTGGCTTCTACCACCTCTCTGGGCAACTTGTTCCAGTGTTTCACCACCCTCATTGTAAAAAATCTCCTTCTTATATCTAGTCTAAATCTACCCTCTTCTAACTTAAAACTATTACCCCTTGTCCTATCACTACAAGTCCTATTAAAAAGTTTGCCCCCATCATTCTTATAGGCCTCCTTTAAGTATCGAAAGGCTGCAATAAGGTCTCCCCAGGGCTTTCTCTTCTACAGGCTGAAAACCCCAAATCTCTCAGTTTCTCTTCACAGGAGAGGTGTTCCAGCCCTCTGATTGTTTTTGTAGCCCTCCTCTGTACCTGTTCCAACAGGTCCATGTTGTTCTTGTACTGAGGGTTTCTGAGCTGGATGCACTGCTCCAGGTGGGGTCTCACCAGAGCAGAGTAGAGGGAGATACTCACCTCCCTTGACCTGCTGGCCATGCTTCTTTCAATGCAGCCCAGGATACAGTTGGCCTTCTGGGTTGCAAACACATTGCCAGATCATGTCCAGCTTTTCATACCCCCAAGTCTTTTTCCACAGCGCTGCTCCCAATCCCTTCATCCCCCAGCTTATATTCATACCAGGGGTTTCCCTGACCCATGTTCAGGATTTTGCACTCGGCCTTGTTGAACTTCACAAACTTCATACGGACCCACTTCTCACGGTTGTCCAGGTCCCTCTGGGTGGCATCCTGTCCCCCAGGCGTATCAACTGCACCACTCAGCTTGGTGTCATCTGCAGACTTCCTGAGGGTGCACCTGATTCCACTGTTTATGTCATCGATGAAGATGTTAAACAGTACTGGTCCCAGTACGAACCCTGCAGGGACACCACTTGTCACCAGTCTCCATCTGGACATTGAGCCATTGACAGCTACCCTCTGGATGTGATCATCCAACCAATTTTTTATTCGCTGAAGAGTCAACCCATCAAATCCATACCTGTCCAATTTAGAGAGAAGGATATTGTGAAGGACTGTGTCAAAGGCCTTACAGAAGTCCAGATAGATGACATCTGTAGCTCTTCCCTTGTCCACTGATGTAGTCACTCCATCATAAAAGGCCACTAGATTGGTTGGGATTTCTCAGGGATCATTTAGAGTAACTATTGAAATACATCCAAAGACAGTGATGCTTTAGGATCAAATATATTCCAGAATGAAGAATCAATCAGAACGTAACATCTAGGAAAACTCTAATGAAATTTACCAGCCTTGAAGTTTTTACTATTATATTCCAAAATAACTTTCAAAGTTCTACTGCTTCACCTACTGTCAGTGTGTTCTGGATACAGCTTTTTTACCTCCTCCAAAAATTTTCAGAAACGCCACACAAACCAAATACACTTGCAAGCAAGACATTTGCCTAAAGAGGAAAGACAATAAATGGTATTATCCTAGAATATTTGGGATGCATGAGACAGAAGATAAATGGGCCCTGAAGTTCTGCCCTAGTATAAATAAGGATTGAGGGAGATGATCTGAATTTGGAAGCAAGGTTATGTTGTGATTTTTTTCCCCCCCAGTAGTATCTAATTATACCAAGTTTTTGAATTGATGTATCTGTCTCAAACAACTTCAAGAAAATGGTTAAAAGAACTCTGATTTTTGACTCATACCCTGTAAATCCAGTATAATATAAATACTTAGATAGGAGGCGGCGGGGAATAGGAAAAACATAACAGAGGTCATGTTGCCTGAACAAAAATTTCACCAAAGGCATATCAGAATCCAGTTTATATATCTTTAAAGATGTTGCTGAAGGTGCCTTAGTAAAGGCCCAGTTATTGGTTATACAGTATTGTATCTTGCTATTTTTCCATTAGAAACTGCCCGAAGAGACTTGATATTTTTCTGTAGAGCTATAAGAGAAAGAAAGTGTATCTTCACGGACAGCAGCCTATAAACAGCTGGTCAGGACAGTTCTGGGAGATAGAAAAAAAAAGTTCTGATATTTAAATCTTCTCAGGCTAATGATGATGCAGAATTTTGATTCTAGTTAGGTGGCAACATTTGTATGGCTATTATACAGCAATACTAGCAATGTATATAAATGCATATAAATAACAGCAAAGAGTAACGCCTGCAGATCCCTTCTGCCAGACTTCATTTGCAGCAGTAAGATCTGATTCAACTTTAAAACAATCACTACAAAAAGCATAGAAACGCACAAAAAAATTACTGAACATTATGAAGATCAGTGAGATAACTCTCTTCAGTTATCTTTACAAACCATGTAGCTAACAAATTTTTTTTAATACATTTTAATACATAATAAAAAATACATTTTTTATTAACAGGAGAAGAAAACTCTGACAAGGTAGGTAAATAGACTAAGAAAAAGCTAAGTCTCGATGACAATTTTCAGTCTCTTTCCTTTGGAGGGAGGTAACTATTGGGCACTCTGTTTGTTTCCTGCATACCACATTGCTGTTGAAGATGTTTCAGTCTTGCTGAGGAGTCAGGCCTGCTTCAAGCTCATGTAGCCCATTTCCTTGGCTTGTTTCTGTTGATTGCTCTTACCTGTTGATCACCCACATTTGCTTGCCTTTGCATTGCTCCTCATCCTGACAGCCACCCAGAGAAGATATGATGGAGGCATCTGTCTTGAAACAGGGTATTAGAGTGAGGCTTCTGGCATGCATAATCAAAAGGAATTTCAGTCGTACACTGGTGCTTGACATTCCATAACTAGTAGCCCTGGATTGGCCTCAAGCATCTTCTTTCTCTGTGTTACCTCTTTCCATTCTCAATTGAAAGGATTTATTCAGCCCAGGATAGCTATTGGGAATCAAATGTTTTTCTTTACTCCTGCATGACCACACATCCTGAGTTAGATGGTGTATAAATCCCTTATTGGATCTAACCCCCTTTTTTATGGGATTCATGTTCATAAGGAATATATCAATAATTCTGACTATTCTGTCTGAAATTATATTTGAAATGAAAATTTTAAGATACCATTTTGAATTTTAATTCAAATATTCATAAACATTCAAAATTGGAACTGATGTATAAGGTTTCCTAGTATTTTGTATCTTTCGAACTTGCATTAAGGATGAGTGTCTGTAGCCACAAGACCATGATTTTTTATAGTTTCCAGGTATAACAGATATTGTATAATTTTCTCATGTTTGAAAGTGTCTTTTAAGTAATTGCTTTCTGAAGAGCTCTATATTTACTTTCTAACTGGAAACTTCTAAATTAATTTTCATTTAATCTTAACTAGTCCTTTTTCTATGCTTATCATTTCAAAATATTCTATTGTATTAATTGAGGTTTTTGTAACAAAAATTATCATAAACTAGACAAAGAAGCAAAAATTAAAAAACAATACAAAACAAAAAATACCCCAACACATATAACATGTACGAGGGATAATTTCTTAATACATACACTAAAGCAATCCCTGACCTGAGAATTCATGCAGTGAATCTTATAAAAACCTGGAGTCTGCTTGAAAGAGTTTCAAAATTTAAAAAGGCATTTGTCCTTAGAGAAAAAATAAAAGCTTATGGCAAACATATAGCATAGTTCAAAATGAGCAGTACCTGACTTAGCAATGGCCATTATTTTTAACTGCACCAAAGGAAGAGTAGGATCTATGAGTTCTCATGGATTAGGATGAGGCACGAGGGATGTCAGAAGGGGATCAGAATATAAGTTCTGTGTTTTATAAAATGGAAACAGAGTGTGAGGTTGGGGGCTATCAGGATACAACATTTGCTGCAAATGGATCTAAGAAGACATTAAAAGACCAAAGTTTATATTGAGTGGAAAGATCAAGGGGCTGTAAAACCTGAACTCCTGCTGCTGTTTTCAGTGTGTAGAGGGAAGTTGCTAGGACCATAAGGATGTTTGATAACCTTGGTGTCATATATATTTGTGTATATCTGTGTGTGGAAAAGAAAGGAAGAAAAAAGTAAGTCTAGGAAGTGAGAAAAGAGAGTACAAAACTGAAGGGACTCTTTGTAGTGAGCTGCCCCAGAAGCTAGGATTTTGGCAGTTTCTTCTGTATGGGCAAGGGCAGAAAGTGCACTGGTTTATCTCTTGCTGGTCTGGCTGTCCTCTGGGGCAGGAACATTACAAGTCACTGTTTCAAATACAGGCTGTCACTTTAGATGATAAAACCGAGGGAAGTGACTGAAAGTAAATAAAACTCGAATTCACACAGGTATAAAAGGACCTTTTTCTATAAGCAGGCAGTTATAAACATCACTCTGCATGGTTTGTGAGGCAAAAATAATGGGCTTGTTTGAGAAGCAATTGAGGTGCTTTCTGACAAAAATAGTATATTAGGAGATTAGTCTCCAAGGGGTGGATAACCTTTTCAGATTCTAAGTATTTCTTCTGTTCTCATGTGTGAGTTTACAATCTGTTAGTCTCAAAATATATCTGCAAACCCACAGGCCCACCTTCCTGACAGCTGCTCAAACAACAGAGCGGAGGAGCAGAGAAAAAACTGTGCACTGTCACCCGCCCAGCAATTCTGAAAAGCTTGGTAAGTTACTCATACAATCCAGAAATGCCAGTCAGGGTGGGAGGGGGGACAGAGGCAGTGGGGGAGAGAAGGCTCTTAAAGTGCAACATTTGCAGCACAGGCTCAAAAACTAAAGGGGCCAATTAGTATAATAGGTTTGAAATCATTTCAGCACAGTCCTAAAGACAAAAGAAAAATCGTCCTTCAGAAATGGGGCTTTATTGTTCAGATGAGTACAGAGATGAACAATGAATTCTATCAGTTTTGGAGGCAACATTCCTTCTCCTTCATACCGGACCATACATTATTAATAAGCACTATTTTCGGCTGTGAAAGAACTGTTTGAAAAGCATTAACATAGTCTATTGGATGTGATTGACACTGTCATCCCTTTCATTTTGCTGTTGGCAAGAGGCATCCCTGTAGATTTATGTGCATCTGGACATTACTAATATTCTCCTTGTTATGCACTCTGGGCAGCTGTGATATGGAAATTTTTAGCACGGTTTTTAGGAGAGGAGTATACTGTTGTTATCTGCACAAAAAAGGGATTTATTTTTTTTTTCTCTGAGATTTTATCATTCAAAAATATTTAATGTCTGGTTCCTTAATAGCTCTAATCTGTTTTCAGTATATGCACTTTTCAAAGGAATTTCATCAAGATTACACGGATTCTCCAGATATTTCCAATGTCTCTTTTCCACACAGACAATTTAGTTTCTGAGACTCACGTCTACTCATTCTGCTTCTATTTTAACCTCCAGTTATCCAACTTGATTGCATTTTTAATTTGGTTGGTACATCAAGGACTGCAGCTAGTGTCTGCCTGCTGTTTAAAACCTCCACATATCTTCTGATTTGCCTGTGTGATGGCTTTTAGTCACAACAGATTGGTGAAATTAAGAACCACTGAAACAATACATCTTAATGACATACAAAGCAAAATTACCAGAGGTTATACTTTGGTTTTTTTTTTTTTTTTCCAATGTAATGCTATTAATATTGGTTATATACATAAATTTAGAACTGTTTTAGTTTCTCAGATCATATAAGATTGTATGTTATCATTTCATATACACAAATATTGTAATGTGTAGCAAAGAAGAGAGGAAAAGCCTACATAACATAATGAATATTGATAATAAACATGAATGATTGTGTAGACATTGCATAAACAGTTATCGATATGAAGGTTTAGTTTCTAATCTAGATTTTTTTTTAGTGTTAGCTTTTATGTATCTACGTACAAGTATATAAATGTATAGGTAGTCACAGTTAAATATTTTATTCAGGGACGTATTTGTCATTTTGGCTATAATTTTTGAACCTCTTTAAAGAGAACCCTTTTGCTACCCAGCCATCTCATGAGAGTTCCCAAGTAGAATAGATTTAAATGTTAAGGATCTGTTTGAAGTGTTGGGGTACGAGAAAGTAACATCATTGGACTAGAAGATAAAAATGTAAGGCTATACTATTTTAAAATATGTTTTGATATCTGCAGCTATTCTGTGCAATGGTATAGTAGGAAAGCCTTGAGTTTTTAACTCAATGCAGAGTTATCTTCTCCTTCAGTCTGCTCCAAAGAGCCTATCTCTATATTTGCAAAACATCTCACCTCACCACTCTTTCCTTTACACACAGCCTTATGTAACTATGTGTTTGCCTCCAGCTATGAAAGACACATGAGCAGATGCTTTCTGCTCATAGTCAGCAGGTCTTCTCTTTGAGTGACACGTCCACCACCTTCCTCAGAGGTCAGGCCCAGCTTCTCCATGGCAGGTCCATTGTTGGCCATCACAGGCTTTGATATTTCAGCACTTAGGTCCCTCCTGCTTGGCAGCACAAGGAACTGCCAGTGCTCCACTAGACAGAAGAATTACACCAATCAATCATGTAAAATAATTCACATGGCTAGAAGTGGAAAGGTTGTAACTCCTAAAGACACTTGCCAACTGAAGAGGCGGGGAAAGAAAATGTGAAGTCTACGTGTAACTTAAAAATACGCTATCCAACAAAGTATTCTTAAACTGTTCCTCTTAATCAATTTTTTTGTTGTTTTGTTGGGGTTTTGTTTGTTTCTTTGTTTTTAATTTGGGCCAAAATCTAAGTGGCATTTATATGATATAGCCTTATAAATCAGTAATCAGTTACAAGACTTCGTATCTTCCTTTTTGATGTTCTTTGAAATTCCAGATGCACAGCAATGTAGATTTAGTTATTTTAAGGAGTACTTCCTACTTCATACTAAAACATCTTTGTGCCATCCTACAGAGCATAAGATAGCTAAGCAGAATAGTCAATGTTAAGTTCTTTAGTCAGAATTTTTAAATTCTTGCATAGCTTCATCTTGTTTTCCCCAAGTCTTTTTTGTGGTATTTTAAAATTTTGCTTAGTAATCACAGCTGTGGGGCACATGATGTTGTTTTGTGGTTACTCTCAGAGGGACAGACATATAAAGGAAAATTTCTTTACCTTTCATTCAGAAATTTCTTGCCAATTTTCCTACTTACTGTATAAAGTTTCCTTCACCTCCTTCGCAGAAGAGTGAGTTTATGTCAAAGCTGTACTTGTATCAGGAGAGTCACCTGCATGGTCCACTGTTCTGAATCAAGTGTTTCCCAGAAACCATTCCTTGCACAGATTCAGGACTCAGATCCATTCCTAGGTATTTCTAAAAACATTATAATTCAATACTAGGATTTAATGTATGACTGATAAAGTCAATACAATACTTGTGCTCCACTGACTCAAAATAGAAAGAGGAAAAAAAGTAGGCAGTGAGAGCATAGTCTGTAATCCTATGCTTAATATATCCTTGTCCAATGGCCCTAAGTGTTGTGTATTCATGTCTAAACTTATTTTTGTCTCTGTTTTGCTTGAACCAGACAGGGTTATCTAAACACAGAGACAGAGACAGATACTCGGAAGTGTTGTGGTTTGTAATAATTTGTTGTTGTTGCTGGGATTTGTGGTACACAAAAACTTGCTGACAAAACATGTCACTCACTCCTTAGAACAAAGTTTAATACCAGATGAAGGGCTGAATGAGAGAATGTAGTAGCACCTGTCCAAACCAAATCCAGAAAAAGTGTTTCACTGTCAAAAAACCTCTAATGGAAAGATTTTATATAATCTGATGCCAGAAGAATTATATAAGTTATTCAAAACAACTAAAGACTTCAATAAATAATATTATTTTTGCTACCATGCTCCAAGTCTCCTCATGTTTTATATTTTTTTCCACAAGAGTGATACATAAAGAGGATCTTTAAATCCCATGGGAAATAGCTATGCATCCTGCAGTTGATTTTCTTCTTTCTGAACTCACTGTTACCAAAGCTCGAACACAACAAGGTAAAGATCCCTAAATCTGGGTAGCTCAGACAAGGATCAGAAGCTTTTTCCTGCAGGAAGATAACATTAGTCCTTTTTGCTGACTTGTTTTTTGCCACTGTCACTGCCATGATAACTTCCACCATGTTCAGCCCTAATAGATACTCCAGATTCTTTCTTCATTAAAAACTGAAAACCAAACAAAAAAAAAAAAAACCCTCAGACAGATGCTGTTAAAAGTTAGCCACCTAAAATTCAAATGTTGGCCACAAAGTTCATGAAAAAGCTAATCAACAGTTGTAGAAATGTTGGCTTTGAAACTTTGGGCTGGACTGAATATAGTTTAACTATATAGTCCAAGGAATAAAGGTGAGGAAAGCCATATTCACATATGAATATTTTAAACCAATTAAAGCCTGCTCAGAGGAACTAGAATTTCTTTGTTTTATACCTTTTAAATTATTAGCCAGATGATCCTGTGACAGCATGTTTTTAACCAGTGGAGATGATTAAACATTAGCTAGAGATGTCCTATTGCATTTGAAGAACAGTATTTCTGTGTCAGTCACATTGTTTCCCAAGACTAGTTAATGAAGACATAAAATTAATAAATTCTCTTTCGTTAAGGTTTGTGTATAAAAGCATAGTCACATTTTTAAATGCACTGATAAGTCAACCTGTAAATCACACATTTTTGAAATTATTTTCAATTTGTAATTTATTTACTGTGCTTTGATAATTCTTTACTAACTCTTTAATATTTAATTTATTTTATATGTTTCCTTACTTTTCTGCAGGGAATCTTTCTTCCTGAACAGTCTAAAGTAAATTCTACGTCTTTCATCATAAGGTTTCAGTCAGTTTCTCCTGAGAACTTCCTATGAAGCAGTAAATACTACACACCAGCAAAATATTCCTACAGTTCTCACCTTTTTTTTGGTGCTTAGTTAGGTTTGCTGAGAGTTATTTTTTTATGTCTGTAATCGATATGCCATGGGTGATGATTTTGATTGAAGTAAAAAGAGAAAATAATATTTCCCACAGGAATCTCCAGGGAGAGTAATGTTTGAATGTATATAAAGAATATAGAGTGATTGCAATTATATGCCTGAGGAAATTCAGGAATGGAGGATATTGTAGTACGTATTCTAATCACTGCAAAATAATTTTAAATTTAAAAAAAAAAAAAAAGAAAAAGTTAAAATACCAAGCTTACATAATACAGAGTAGTTTTGATTTGTTGGGGTCCCTTTCCACTCATTTCTGTACTTCTGTTTCATAACAGTATCTTTTCCTTTCCCATTGTTCAGTTGCACAAATGAAAAATATAATTCAAATTGCAATTCTGTTACGTGTAGTTTTAGCATAAACTTGTGGACTGTGTGACAAAATAAACAGAAATTACAGTGTGAATTCTCAGCTATTTTCTCATATCTTCACTTGATGCAGTTTTCTGTATGTGATCAAAGGTTATGTCTATAGCATGAAAAGTGTGGTTATTAGTAATAGGCTACATGGGTCATTAAGTCCATCTGGTTTGGAAGGGTGCACAGAACACGTATTTCACATCCTCACATCCCCAGAAAAAAAACATCCACAAGACTTTTAGCAAGTCAAAGTCTTGCAATAGAACAATATGAACTTTCCAGGAGGAAGATAATGTCATATTCATCAGAAGTATCTTTCTACTATGGAAAGGGATCAGTTAACCTAGTCTTTGAGGAGATAGGCATGTCACATACTCCTTCTTATGAAGCAGATGACTAATTCTTCCCCTCATCTCAAATCCATTTTTCCTATTTACACACTGGCAAAACGTAGCTCCTTATTCCAAATCTGATGACCTAAGTGTGAACAAAACAGATCAGCGCAGATTGTGTTGTATCCCATTTCTATCTTTGCCAGTCTCCAGTGATTCTGAAGAAGTTTCTCTTCTCTTTTAGATTCTTTACCAAGTTTTCCAGAAGACGAGGGAGAGAAATAAATCCATCCTGGCTCTGGAAGGTGCCCAGCTCAAGCTTTGAACTGAATAGTTTTTACACAACACGAGAATGCAGCATAAATATGGGGAAAATATTGCAGTGTGGTCTTTTCAAACTGCCGTGACAGTAATAGATATACAGGACTCTTACTGCAAGAAAGAACTCTATATCAATATATGCCAAGTTAATGTTGTTTTGACACTTTGAGGCATTTATTAGCAGACAGTAAAAAAAAAAAATTACTATGCAAACCCAAGCAGGGATTGCATTCCAGTAAGGGAACTATCAACCTGTTTATCACAGAAAATACTCCATATATCCTTCACCCTCTTTTTAACCCTTTCATAATAAATAGACCACAAACATCCGTTATAATTATACTTAAGAAAAAAAAAAATCAAATTGTTTAATAAATTCTCCCATTTTGTGAGATGCATTTGAAATAACTGTTCAAGCTGCATCTTTGACTATTGATTGACCATATTTAATGAGGTAAATATGTAAATGGTTGTTCATATTAGTAAAACAGATTTTGGAGTACTTTCATTCAATATTTGCCTGCTCTACTTAAAACCAAACAATTTAATAATTTTATTAACTCTGCAGGAAGTAAAATCAAACAAAACATGATATGAAACAACTGAATTTCTAAGAGAAAAGAAAAAAAGTGTAAGTATAGCAGAAACCAGTTTAGTGTGATTTCTTTTTATTCCTCTTTTTTTTTATCCTATTTGTTTTCTGTTGCTCCATATCTTTTTGCCATTGTTATTATTTAGTTATGATTGAATTCTCCTTTCCCACTCTCTGGGTTAGCAAAACTTAGAAGTTTCAATGGTTATGACCCTAAACTTTTAATCGGGTAGTATTTCTGATAATAAATATACTTCACAGGTATAGATTCTTTCCACCTAAAGATGACCAAAGCTTCTCAAATATTAATCAATATTCACCAGACCCAAGAAATTGCTGATGCTAAATTACAGTATTTTCAACTAGATGTCACTATGGTCAGCTAGAGTAGAACTAATCATGAGATTATGACAGTGGGCCTGAATGTCTAAATATAGACATCCACAAGCATGCACATTATCTGGTCTTTCATTCTATTTGATGGAGATGTAGTCAATGCAATTAATGAAGATTAGAGAGCAATTAATCTCATCTAAGCATAAACAACCAAGGTGGGATTTGTTTGCATAAATATTGCTGTCTTGTGCCATTTCAAATGCTAGAGAGTACCCAAGGTGTGTGCATAATACTAACTGGTAAGCCAGTGTCACAGATGATCTGTACCTTTCTGGGGCAGCAACTGGAGACTCAGTTGGGTGCTGCTGTAGGGTAAGATACTGACAGCATAAGTGACAGACACTTTCTGACACACAAATAGAGAAGAATAATTTTTGATACTGTACTGAATATTCAATCATTCTTTAAATTACTGATTTGTAAGCTAAATCTGTAATTTGAGAAACAGACTAAAGATACAGATTTTGTTATTAACACTTAAATAAATAAATAAATAGATAAATAAATAATCAGACCACTCTGTAACTACACTGCTGATTCAGTGACTTATATCCAAACTTCTTGCAGATTTTAGTATCTTAACTTTTACAAATTTTTGGAAGAATTAGGCAGCCTTTGAGTTTGTGATTCTATGTCCTTAATGATTACATTAAATTCTTTCTAGAGCAAATTTTCTAAGAACATGCCATGAGAGGGGAGGTCTGAATATAGGACTGCAAAGTCTTCCTGTTCAGGGCTTTAAGAGAGTCAAGTTACTCTGAGTACAGACTTCCACAGCATGCAGTGCTGTCTTACAGAATCTGCATGTGCTGAGCAGACATCTGCAGCAGATTTTAACCTATGTCTCAACTTTTTAAGACTGCTATAACTACTAAGATATGAGCTGTATATTAATGACAGATCTTTTTATGAGTTTTAGGTATATGGGCAGGTTTATTATTCAGGCATCTGCTATTTTATCTAAACAGTGGCCTAATTTTTTTGTTTTCTTTTTGAGACATTTTATCCTGGGAAGTTTTTCCTTTCAATTATATTTAAGTGCATTTTATTTTCTCTTCCACTCTTTTCTTTTTTTCTTTATTTTGCTTACAGTTCTTCTGGTAAAATTCCAGAGTAATTTTCTGGCTTCAATGGAATTTCTCCAGATGTATATTGATGATTAAACTGAGGGAAGATTTTGTCCATAAGTGTCTTTCCTCTTTTGTATTTTTTAATATTTTGAACTTTACACTATCTTACATTAGTCCTTCAGCAAGAGCTTCTTAAGCCCCAGGACAGCCCTCAAAAGCAGTCTAATGTGTTTTAGGCAAAAAGAATGCTTGATCTATTCCATAATGGGAGCATGCTATTTGCAGATAAGGAAGCAGGAGTTATAAATTTCCTGCTGGCAGCTCATGATGCATTTGAGAGTTATATATTCACATACTCTAGCCAAGAAGTGCCTCCATTATACAGTATAGATAGAAGGAAAACAAACAATTAAACAAACATTTTGCTTCAGAACACTACAAAAGGGTAATCTGATGTTGTCTGATGATTCCTCCACTGTAGAAACATTCTATGGGCATTAATTGGTTCACAAAGCTTTAAAATGGGTCTTTCCCTGGAGAAAAGGAGGCTGGGGGGAGACTTTGTATCTCTCTATACCTACCTGAGAGGGGGTTGTAGAGAGGTGCGTGTTGGTCTTTTCTCCCTGGAAAAAAAAATGATAGGAGAGAAAACAGGCTCAAGTTGTGCCAGGGGAGGTTTAGGTTGGATATTAGGAAAAAATTCTCACCAAAAGGGTAGTCAAGCATTGGAACAGGCTGCCCAGGGAAGTGGTGGAGTCACCTTCTGTCGTGGTATTTAAAAGACGGGCAGACAAGGTGCTTGGGGACATGGTTTAAAGGTGGAATTGGTAGTGTTAAGTTTATGGTTGGACTCGGTGATCTTAAAGATCTTTTCCAACTACTCTACAATTCTGTGATTAATAAGAACATTTATAGGTGGAAATCAGACTTCTTTTGAAAGTGGGAACTTTCAAAAGTGGTGAGGGATGTTCCTTGAGGAGAAGATGTTAGAAATGTCATTATTAAGATGGCCAGGCTTTAGCTTATATATATAGTAAAATATAAAGCCATACAAATGGCTTGTGTGACTCTTTTCAAAACCTGTATATCTCACTCCTTGCATCTATTTATCCAAACAGGTCACTTCAAAGTCAATTCCACTTTTCCAATGAAAGTAGCACACAAAATTCCATTTAGTACTTCTCTGATTCATATAAAAATAAGACAGCTGTATATAGGAAAGTAACTCCTATTTCTTCATGTTATTATAGAAAAGCTTTATTTTTAAGCAAGACATTTAGGCATATTCTGAGAAGTGCTACTGATTCAAATTCTATCCATATATAGCTTGAAGGCTCTTGAGAGGTTACACAGATGCTGTCACTCTAAAAGAACAGTATGCCCTCACCACCTATGAAAACCTGGCATCAAGTTATCTCAGACTGGGTTTGCAGATGTGTGCAAAGACCTAGGCTTTAGCAATGTCAGCTAGAAAAGGGTGCTCTTTATCCATAATGCTTTCTAATTATTGCAAGGGCAAAGTTGTATTTATTGGTCAGCAACACTTTACTGTTTAATCCTTTTCCCTAGAGAAAATGGAGGAGGAGAATGTGAAGTGGAATTCAAGCAAATACTGTATGTTTTAATTGAGACCATGGAGATATTTTTACTTGGCTTACCACAACAACCCAAATTATACATTAGTTATGTGTTTTACAAAAATATAAATTGAAGAGACCAATGATTTTTTTTTAAATCAACTTTACTGGTAGGATAAAATAAAGTCTTTAACAATAGGCACTCAAAAGGGTTTTTATTTTGTTTTTCATATAGGAGTATATTCCAAGTTGGAAATTGGCTTAAAACATACTAAGAGAAGTGACAGGCTCATTTCTTTCATTATTCTGTTCCTGGAGTGGCCAGATAGAGATAAGCAAGTGATGATTTTCTAAGGTGTGTTTGCCTTTCAGAAAATTATACAGATTCATAAATGTCATCACTTTTAGTTAAGTTCCTACTCATGTTAAACAATAAATATTGTGATACAAAAAGTTAAGATTAATTTTTAAAAAAAAGATCATGTCTCTTTACACTTGAGTTAAAGGTCTAGGCCAAGTGTTTCATCATTCCATTTTTCCCCTTCTTTTGTTAGAAGAATTATTTATATACTTAATTTTTTTAAATGATTTTTTTTTCCTTTTTAAGAAGGAAAATTAGATTTTTTAATTTTTTTAAATGAAATTCTACCACAGGTGAATCTATAATTATTTCCAAAAGACATTAAACATTAGTTGTCCTGCCAGAAAATATTAATATATTGATAAAAAAAGAGAGGATTAGTACCTCTGGATTGTGGCATAGTAAAGGATCCTACGAACTCTTCCAAATTCAGATATTACTAAGGATTTGAGCCAGCACAACTTATTGTAACTTTGTGAACCAGCAAAGCCTGAAATAGTATCACTGTTCTTACAAGAAAGTCTTTAACTTAAAAGTTCAAACTGTCCCAGAAAACATAAAAAAGATGGAAAATAAAATAAGAAACTAAGCAGATAAGAATATATAATTATTTCCATCAAATTAATGGCCTGTAGCTGAAAAGCATAAAGAATTTTTTTCTGCCTGGGCAGTTCTAGGTGAGGTAGTACTGACAGAAGTAATGAGCACAGGTTTATTAGAAGGATGTATGCATAATTACATGTTTAGTAGTTGAGGAATGGGGTTTTCAGGATGTTTGCACCATCTTCAGACTTATACAGAACTTAATCCAAAATCCACTAAGTCAGCCAAGGTAGATCCTGACCTTTTGTCACTGAGAAAACTGGAAGTAGATCTGGAAGCCTAAATGCCACCTGGTATTTTGTGCTGAAAAAGCATTGTTCAATTGAATTCCAGGCTCTATCTGAACTGAAAATTCCTCAGCACTAGATTTTTTTGTGTTCTGCCAAAACAGGCTATAGGTATCTGTGGCCTCCTATCAGCATTCAGGAGACCAGAATGTCCCCAGCAGGCACCATAATGAAGGCTGAACATTCTCTGCAGACGGTACTGCACAGAATCCTCAATGTCTTTCTGACGTTCAGGGATTTAGCTTCAGCCTTGAATGTCATGAGACAAACAACATGCAATACTCAGACTGCAGCATGCCTCCTGCATCAATTCATCTTAATATGGTCCTGGGAATTAAAAAGATTTTGACATAGTTTATACAGAATCATTATAACTCCCACAGAAAAAAAAAAATTATGAAAGAAATTTTACCACAAAGCATTGCCTTAATAAAGAATTAGATTTATTTCAAACATTCACTTTCCTCAGTTAAAAATAAATATATGAAGTCTTCTGCAGTAGTGCGTAAATCATGCTGGCTTCTGAATTGTTGAGCATACCTTGCCATATTCCAAAGCTAAGAGCAAGGATGCAGAATCCAAATAGATGTAGTTACATGGGGAGTGCCATGTTCACTGTCTAAAATCTGTGGTTATGCCAGTGCTAATAAAGAAAATGCACCACAAAATATTCTTTGGCCTTGCTACCAGATGCTTTGGCACAGCTTATTTCTGTACAGATAAATTCACTTTTGTCTTGAACTGTAGTAACTGCATACAGATTGCTTGTGAGGTGGAGTTCCTGGCCCAGTCTGAAAATCTAACTATGCCTGGGCATAGTGTCTGAGAGTGCTGGTGGATGAATCCAACATTATTTCAGGGGCACTGCTAAGAACTTAACAGTATGAATGTCCACACATCAAGTACATTGTCCCTCTTTAGTTTGACAGAACATACGCATTCCATGTTGTTTGCTACCTGCCAATGATGTTATATATGTTTGTGTTAAGAAAAATGGAAACAGAAAACATGATGGTACTGATAACAGGAAGAAGAGAATGGAATTGGCTTATGGTGAAGCAGGAGTTGTGGAAAACTTGTAACACTAGTGGAGGGCAAATTTTCTTCTTCATTAACCTCCAAGTTAAATAGCCAGAAGATCCTCTTCATGTATGTGAAATTACTTTTAATATGTTTGCTATTCAATGTTGTCTATCACCGTATCTTTTAACCTTAGCAACCTGACATCACATTTATCTTGTATGTGGATGAATACAAAAAGTGCTTTGATACATTAATCTATTATGTGCTTGTTCTGTTGGAAAAAAAAACAAAAAAACCCCCAAAAAAACCCCAAACAACTAACCAAACAAAAAAAACCCAACTCCTGTAAAAAACAGGTATATATGAAATATGATTCTTTCTGAAGCCACTTTAATGCAATCAGGCTCCAACAAGCTCTGAGGTCATTGAGCATTATATATGATGTTACACTCCTAATTGTGACATACAACATAAGTATTCCAGCCCTTTTACAGAATGCAAAAATGCTCTCACCCTATTTTATGATGCACATAAATATATGCATATATGCTGGACAGAGGGAATATTTAAGCAGGAGCAATACCTTCTTTGATACAATTATCAAAAGGAGAGATATGTGAAAATACATATATGTTCTTTATTACTCATTCAATCCTTTGTTGCCTAGGGGTAAGTGGAGTAAATGACATATGGTGAGGTTCATATGGTAATATATAGAATGTCCAAAGAAGGGCAATGAAGCTGGTGAAGGGTCTGGAGCACACATCTTATGAGGAGCAACTGACGGAACTGGGATTGTTCAGTCTGGAGAAAAGGATGTTGAGGGGCGACCTCATCGCTCTCTACAACTACTTGAGATTGCAGTGAGGTGGGCATCAGTCTCTTCTCCCAAGTAACAAGCAATAGGACAAGAGTAAATAACCTTAAGTTGCACCAGGGGAGGTTTAAATTGGATATTAGGAAAAATTTCTTTACCAAAAGGGTTGTCAAGCACTGGAACAGGCCTCCAAGGGAAGCAGTGGAGTCACCATCCCTGGAGGTATTTAAAAGACGTGTACATAAGGTGCTTAGGGACATGGTTTAGTGGTGGACTTGGCAGTGCTAGCTTAACAGTTGGACTTGATGACCTTAAAGGTCTTTTCCAACCCAGCCAATTCTATGATTTTGTAATTCTATTCTATGATTATATATATATTACTTATTGGGAATAAAGGAAATAAGTCCACAAGTTGAAATATTTAATCCTCAGAGAAAAAGCATACAGAACTCCAGTCTTATTAACATTAACACAAATAACATTAAATGCTAAAAACAAATATATTGTAGGGCAACACTGTATAGAACTACTACACCACTTCTTCCTTTAATTAATTTTAATTCTTTACTGTTGTAAAGAGTATTTACATTTCTCTTCAAAAATTTTCAACAACTTACACAAAGTAAATCAGCAAGATTATTGCAAGTAAAACTCATTAAAATATTACTAATTCCCAATCAACTTTGCAAGCATACCTCTTTTTGGTTGGGTGGGTTTTTTCAGTATAAAAAATAAAGGAAAAATATCAAATACTGTAAATAATATATATGTTGAAATGTATTGCATAATAAATCTACTGATGTTTTCTGTTCAGACTCAACTAAGTTGTTTCTGTTATATGTAAACTCAGATACATGCTAGTAGCATATGCATGCTCTCACACACGCATTTTAATACAAGTTCAACCAATTCACAGTTTCTGTTTCAGTCTTGATAATGTGAGCATAGTGTAATAGTCAGATTCCTCAAGACATGATATTCCAGTTTTGTCTGCAAAATTGTCTAGGTCTCAATATATAAGAATATTTCAGCCTGTAGATTAAGAGGCAACTGAGTCTCCTTAGATGATGATATACTTGAAATCTACAACCTGTTCTCAAAATGTTACGGGCTACTAGGACCTTTCTTTCTATTCTTTCTGTAATGTTTTACTCTACAGAACAACATCTGTTTTGCTCTTAGCCCAACCAATGTAAGAAAACCTACATCTTTGCCTCTGTTGCTATTTCATCCTAAACAAAAACAGAATCCCAGTGTGATGCCTGTAGCTGCCTGAAGATTTTACGGAGAGCATTGCGTCTAGAAATGACAACTTCTAATGCCTTAATGCTTTGTCTTACTCTATGAACTCGTTAAAGTGGACCGAAGTACCTTAATGAAGAATACGTTGGAGAACAGAGTAATATTGTTATACTTTTGTAATATTTCAGTCATAAACAAATTTGACATAGAAGATTAACCCATAACATTGTCTTTCACTCTCATAAGTAAAAGCTTTACCACCTTTCCATAAGTTTGACTTAGTGTTAAGAAAAATGTGAAAAAGTGTCATCCACTTCCTTATAATGAAAACTTTCAACATGTTTTTTGAAACTGTTACTAAATATGCTTACACACTATCATACTCTACTTCTGCATATTTCTGGACTCCTGCCTCACCCTGATGCAAACAGATGAAATCCAGGGTTTGTATACCTTGCTTCTCTATCTTTGGAAGATAAAATGAGTCCCTACAATACAAAACAAGCTTAAAAACTGTGAAACTGCTTAATTTCACTTAGACTTCTGTTAAACCACAGTCTAAGCTGCTATTTTATATTTTATATAAAATATCCATTACAATATTTTATCCTTATGGAAGCAACTTAATGATGACTCTGTTAGTTATGTAATGTGATTTAGATCAGCTTTAAGTCCAAAGCACAATCTGGAGTTGTTCATCCCTGTCATTCATACACATAGCAGAGGTGTCAGTAATGTATCTAAATACACTATCAGATTCCACAGTTTCTCCTATGCACCCAAACCAAAAGTTCCTGAGGACTCTCAGAAACAATTCTATTTCCCTCGTATTTTAAAGGAATTGACCCTTGACAGAGCCATTCTACAAATATTAATTTTCATAGTAAAGAAGCCGTAACGAAAAGCTGAAGTTCATGGGACCTGTCTTTTCCCCTATTGCATGCAGCAGTTAATGTTTTCATCTACCAGTTTACTTCCTGCTGTATATGTTTCTTCTATTCCTTCTTTTTCACTGACTGCTCTCCTTGGAAAAATCTGATTTTCAATCCAGAAACAAAGACCACTGTGGTCTCCTAGCTGTCAGTGTTTAACGTAATTGTTATCTGAGTATGTCTTCAGATGGGCCATTCTAATAGGTGTTGATGTTGATCCTGCTTCATTCAACAACTTCTTGTTTCCCTGGAAGCAGCTTACATCTGCTTGGGAAAATTCTGTCATCACTGCCATTTCATTTGCAAATGCCATCTGTCCTGGAACTCCCTCAGGAAACAATCTTTCTTATCTGACTCACAAGAGACATCCACATCATTTGCACTTTTCCAGCAATACTTTCTTAAGTGCTAAACATAATGTAAAAGAGTCACCTCAATGCCACAAATTAACAGATACTTTTGTGTTACCAACTTCATAATTCCCTGTTTGTAGCTCTGTATATCATCTGTTTCACTGACATCATCAAGTATCCTTTTACGGTACTGAAAAACACTGAGCTTTCATACAAAATTTCTCCATTGCCCTGCCCCTGGGAAGTCCCTTTCTGAACCCTGAGCCAGATTCAAGCAGAGGGTAGTAGCTTTCCCTGTCCATGTAAAGCCCTGAGAAACAGGTTTATTCATTGTGCCCAAATAATACAATAGATAGATTGCTCATTGCCTTATAGTCTATATGTACAAACAGGACTGTGGAATTTGTTATTTCCTCATCCTTGTCTTTGGTCAAAGAAGAGAAGAGCTTGGTCAAAAGCTGATAGAACCTTATGTTCACTTAACTTCCAGGAAAAAGTTCCTCTCATTGTCATCTTTAAGAAAGTGTCACCAACTGTGACAATGATTCCAACACATGATATCAGGACTTGGCTTTCTTCCAGACCTATATTTCAAAGACAACATGAACCAATATCATATAAGCAAAGCTGAATTACAAATACATTTTTGGCAGTACTGGGCTGATCATTGCAGTTCCTTGCTGTTTTGCAGACATTTCCATAACTCCAGAGCAGAAACAGGAAAAGGTACATTTGGACTCACTTAAGCACTGTGTCAGACAACATTAAGATTGATTTAGTTTAGCTCAGGATTCTGTAGCTAATGTTCTCCACTGTGCCTTTGTAGCATCAAGGCAGAAGTGAGCTGATTACCTGTGTACAACTAAACAAAGGCAACAGAAATAATACCTTTATTTCAGCTGCCTGAAACTACTCTGTGATAGTACTTGCAAATGCAGAAAAAAACCTTCCCTGGTCTCTGTGTAAACTCGTGCTGAGCATCTTCTGAAAGGTACAGGGACTGCTTTTTCCTTTTCAAATACTTAGTGTCAAATACTTGTGTCCAAAACAGCACATGCTTAAATGTAAATATTATTTAGGAAGATGAAAACTAGAACAGTTTGTTGATCTTCTGCTGTGCATAAGTAACACTGACGTGTCCACATTTTTTGCTCTTAAACAGTCAGTTTTTTCTGTTCAGGGGAGGAGGTGACTGAAGGTATGGAGATGAATCTTTTCAAAGAAGAGGAATGCAAATTCTGTAAAACTAAAGCAAATGAAGTTATTTGATTTAGCAGTAAGAAAAGGTCATAGGTTACTTTGTAGTGTCCAGCTAAAAGGTTTATTCACTTACGGTTTTTTAGTTTCTGTGCTTGTAGTAGCACCCTTTGTAAATAAAATATCAAATCTCAACTCTAAAATTATACACCCAGTATGAGTTAGCAGAATATGTTAAAAATATCCTTACATATACTGTACTATAAATATTCTAGACAAAATGATAGGACATTGGCCTGAATCCTACAGTTATGCCAGTAATCTCACGGGCTTGCTTGCTATGGATTAAGTTATTCAAGTGTGTTTTCTAGATTGATTCTTCAGCACTGGAGCAAGAATGTAGCTTGGTACACTTAGTTTGGCTCTATGAAAAGTGAATAGTAATCATATATATATTTTTTTTCTTTTAAGAGCCATATTGAGTTAAAAATTTGAACTTTTGAGTGTATATATAGAAAATATTCCCCACATGAGAAGACAAACCAAGACAAACAATTACAGATAAGCAAGAATCTCTTTTCTATATGCAAATCATAAAGTAAGGTACAGATTACACCAATGACACATACAAACATACCAAAAGTCAGTTAAAGTTTTCAGTAGAAGAGGAAAATTCAAAAGCCAAATAATTGTCCCATATGCCTTTTTGCTGACCAATACATCCATATTAACATAAGGAAGTTGTGACTTCACCATAATGTGATAAAATTTTACAAAATTGAGCCCAGTACAGCAAATTTATCTATGTAAATTAACATTGTCTTAGCTTAGACTCCAATCCTGGAGACTGTCAGATGAGGCTGATACCAAAATGGAAACACTGAGCATGTAGTAAATAAACAATCAATAAGACAACAACGAGTAACAGTTTCAAAAAAGAATTAAACTTTGGAATACAGTTACCTTTTTTTACATTTTTCTTCATTTTTTTTTTTTAAAAGATGTGTATTTACTCCACAGCACACAGTATACTCAAATACAGCTTATAATTCTTCCTTTGGACAGTATTTAAAATAGGTTTTTTTGTTTAAATAAAAAATGTTTCATTTGTATGAACACAGTAATAGCTCTTTTTCATCAGTTTTTCAAATTTTGTATACTCTTACTAATAGAGGAAATGTTTGATTCTAGTTCAATTAGTAATATTCTCATCTTTTCATAAGAAATATTAAAAATATTTTTCCATATTTTCTTTGATTTTCAGCCTTGGCCAATTTTCATTTGAAAAGGTGTCTGTAAAGTCCCATGAGTCTCAAAAACAACACTAATTAGAAATTCAAACACTCATTCAAATGAAATGATTTACCAAAGAATGCTAACGTCAACTTATTTATTTTTGTCTAAATACATTGATTGTTCTAATTGCAAACTATTCTAATTCTATTTAGAAAGTAAATAGAATCCCACTGTTTTTCTTCTTTTTTTTCTGTCTTAGCTTTTTTTAAAATTTATTTTTGCACCGTGACTGTACATTAAATAAATCCTAATAGGGAATAAATTAGGATTATGATTTTCAATATCATTAGAAATTGGGTGTCATAATGGGTAAAACACAGACAAATATAATCTGGAAATCTCTGATCTGTTAAGAATATCAAATTTTGTTTATTTTTAATCTTCACCTCTTAGCTGTATTTAGCTTTGTTCTTTAGCTATGGGAAATATGTAGACATAACCATTAGTCCAGATGGGAATTACGACCAGTCTCTAGACTATGTGATCCACTGGGCTACTAAGCTTAAAGCATCACCATTTCTAAAATCAGTAAGCAGTAAGAGAACAGCACTGTATTCAAACACTTTTGACATTCCAAGTTGGAAGAACAACTACCTCTCTACAGCTAGGTCATCTAAGCGGGGGGACTTTGGCATAATGTAGGCCAGAGAGTCAAAATCACGTCTGCATATCTGGAAGAAAATGCCTGAAATGCATTAAAGCCACACTCCTGTAAGCATTCAAATGAAGAGAGAAGGATTTGTTGGTTGCTTTTATTGCTTGTTTGTTAATATTTGTGAAGTTGTAAATGCAAAACCGGAATATGAAATAAACCAAGATGCTCTTTTTGTATGTTAATTTGTCAAAGCTGTTAGGATGAGCCTATCTTGATCAGTAACACATGTTTAAACAGAAAATTATTTGTCACAGTTATGTAAATATTTAAGTAATACTTACTTTTGTACAAAATAATTATTTTACTATTTTCTAGCTATGCTTGAAAGATAAAATTCACTTCAGTGTTAAAAGGAATTCAAGTTGTGACCTTTATGAGAAGCAAATTTCTATACATAGTCCAGTAAAGAATTCCTTGGAATACACCCCAAAAATAATAAACGAGTTATTCAGAAAAAGAAAATAAATAAATAAATGAAAAATTCTGAGCATGAAAGAATGTCTGACTGTCCATAGACTGCTTAGTAATTTTTCACATTTCATCTCTTTTCTGAAAGCTTTCTCTGTTCCTCATATGGGATAAAGTTACACTCCATAAGATAAAGAAATCTCTACATATTTATCCAGTATTTTTCCTCTTTTCATGTCATGGAAATGAATAGCCAAATCGTGTCTGCCTTCTGTGGGAACATTTTAGAGATACAGAACTGCAGACCCCCTTCTGCCCTGAAGTTCCTCCCTGCAGAAAATAGAACTGGATGGCTGTGCTCTCAGCAGTCAAAGGCACAGGACGAGGAATGCTTCTGGCAGCAAGGCAGGCATGGAAAAGGGCATGCCCCTAAGCAGGGTGTAGCATCCCCAGGAACCAGCTCACAATTGTGGAGCTGTAACCGAGAAAGTTTGTCTGCCCATATTGCACAGACAGAGTCATCATCGTTACCCAGCCTACAGCATGCAGTACGCTTTGAAGCTTGATTTATTGTGTTGAGCTGATGTGCCCTGGAAGTCCTGTAGAGAACTTGGGTCCAGCTTGCTACTAAGTTGCTGCAATCTCAAACACAACATTTACAACTCTCCTCTAGCTCTGCTAAAGCATCTGTCCTAAAGTGACAGCTGCATTTTTACTTTTTGAAGGCCTGCCTGTGCTCACAGGTGCATTTAAGCAGACCTGTACTTGCCTTTGATGCTTGTCTGTCAGTTCTGTTCCTGTGTATATGCATACATATAGTAACCAGACATTCCAAAACAGTGAATTATGATCAAAGTGAACTTTTTTCTATCCAACGTTCCTATGACAGGAGATAATAATGAACTAAGTGTGACATTTTCTTGTCCTTTGAAACAATCATCCAACTGAAACCTGTGATCAAGGAGAAGTGAGAGTACAGGTATTCCTCCAACTACTGTGTGGTTAGAAAGTTCAGGTCATACTCCAAGAGGGAGAAAAAGGTCACTGATTTCACTGCTCCAGGGTTTTGCTTCTAGTTTTGAAATACACGGTTAAACAGAACACTTTTTATTCCTTTGTTATTATCAATTTACTGTTATTTTTTTCACTGTATGTTGAACATAAATGTTAGCACTATTTTATTTGAAAGTACTTTTACTGATTGCCTCACATATTCATGATTTACCTTTCATGAATACCTCAATAATCTTGGAATTGAGAACTTCTTATTTTTATGTTAGTTCACAGGATCTTCTTATCTCTCTTCTCATTTATGTTGCCCTAGATCTATAAATTTACTGTAGGGAAAAATACACTTAATACAAAATTTGTCATGCAATATTTGTAGTAGCACCTCATTTTTAATCTTGCTTTAATATGTTTAGTGTAATTCCAATGAGCAAAGGTAATGAAAAAAGACTGTCTTCAAAGACAAATTTGCCTCAAGAAATATGCTTTCTATGTCCGAGACAGGATTAAATTAAAAACGTAATTTTGGATATACGTTTATATTATTTATATTTATACTGTTTATATTTACACTACTTAAATGTGTATTTATATTTAGTACAGACCACATTCACTTTCACTTTCATCTCAGTTAATTGCAAACCGTTTAAAATCATGAATCAAAGTAAACACAGATATTCTGTATTCCAAATTGGAAATTAAAATCAAGTGGTACAGATAATGGTCTGAACTGTTCAATACTTTTTCAATACTTTGAACAAAATATGTACTTAAATACATTGCATGCGGATTCCAAGTGACCCGATGATTTTAAAATGTTTAATGTATGTTTATATATTTATTCTACCATATTCTCTTTATAAAAAAATTTGCACATTTTTTTTGTGATATGTCTTTTTTTCCCAAGTTTCCTATATTCTTGTACTTTTCCTATCATGTACTATGTCTCAAATGATGACACAAGTAACTATTTAACATATTTTGTTGCCATTTCTTTCTTCCTTTTTTCTAAAGTTTCCTTATCTTCCTTGAGCAGAAGGAATAGAATGAATTTTGAATTCTTCATGGGTTCATGAGAATGCATTTGTATAGTACTTAAAATTTTGACTGGAATGTGCAAGGTGGAAGGCAACAACAATCTTCTTTCAAGTAAAATGTTGTGATTTGTTCCTTACCAACCCATGATGATCTTGAGAAATTTAATCTAAATAGACTCTGCTGTTTTCACACATGAGTGGGTAACAATTGCCTCTGAGGTGCAAATGTGATGAACCATTGACCGTGTCACTCAAATGGAAAGGAGGCCACAAAAGCCATAAAATATGCAGTGAACATAAGGCTAAATTGTTATCTTCAGATAACAAGTTATTGAACTTTTTTAATGTAAACTTTACGTAGACTATGATCTTTTCTGTAAACTAGATAGCTAAAAAGACATAAAGGTAATTATTGGAAACCAATTGCAGTGAACTGCAGAACAAAAGCCATTCCTTTTTATGATGATAATTGAGCAGAGCACTAGGCTTAGTAGGATAAAATGATTTCAAGCCTCTTTATGTTGATTAGGAGACTGAAAATGCGATGTCTTAATAAAGAGAAATGTACAGTTCTAAAAACACAGCTCCTTTTCTGCATTATCTTAATTATACTTTTGTGTTTTGCTTGTTCGTTGTTTTTTTGTTGTTTTTTTTTTTTTTTTTCTTTGTCTTTTACATAGACTGCAGTGCTAAGGGTCAAATCCCACAATTACAGGTTACTTTCCATGGGACCCTAATAATCACCCCAGTATGGCTTTGTTAACACTCAGTCCAGTGAACGAGATCATGTACTCTCTGCCAAGTCCATCTTCCTTCAGTGGCTCAAAGAGCAATAGCTAGACCTCTTCCCCACTTCTATGCTATTCCCACTTCTGCTAAGGCTTATAAGGTAACTTTGGGGCTCAGAAACATCAGTTGTAAAATGACTGTAGTATTTAGGAGGACAAAGTGAAATACTTCTTAGATCAGGAAACTATATACCTTTTGTTTCTACCACTTTGGTTTTTTCTTACCATTCTGTTTGGAATTGGGTTGCCTACAGGCACTGATTTGGAAATCTGGCTACAGAGATTTTGTTTTCCTATAGACTGTCCCTAGGGGATTTCTGACCCAGATCCCACTTCAGCCCTGCTTAAATGTTACTTGCATGTGAGAAGTGGAAAACCAGCATCACACAGAACAGTTCTACACAGGTGTCCTCTGTTGATAATGATACACTACAAAGCTTTCAGTAGTCACAGTTAAAATGAGGGGTTTTGGGGGTTTTTTGGGGGTTTTTTTTGTACACAACAGATATAGTCTTCTGCTTATTCACACATCTAGAAGACCTTTTTCCCCTCTTTAAAAAAAAAAAAAAATGTCATTAAGAGATAACATAATTTCTTGAATTGCAACAGTTTTTGCTTGTCAGAATGCAAAATAGGCAATTCTCTTTCCCCATCAAATGCAAGGCATAACAAGCAGCAGAAACATTATTTTTCAGGTGAAAAAGGGAAGGACAGATGTCTGAATAGCATCCTTTATCTTTCTATGTGGTGAAGGGCAAGGAACCTCAGACTTGATGCTATTCATGACTATTCAAACAAAAGAGATATCAAGGAAAAATGTTGATTTGTTAAAAATAGACTTTGCATAGGAATTCTTAATTTCAGTGATTATTTTTCCTTGTGAAGTTTTCATAAGGTTTCATTAAAAGTTTTGGTCAAAAATTGAAAAGAAGGGAACGCTCCAACAACTACTTGCTTCATGGTTAAGGAACTCACTCTAGATAGAAGACTTGAATTCATATCTATAATAATTCATAAGATGCAGAGTTGTAAGCCTCATTATCTAAAATTGGGATTCAGTGCTTATATTATTAGTTATTCTGTCAATAGATTAAGTTTTGAAAGATCTCATTATAGTCCCACTTAAGAAATGTTGTAAAATTACAAATATTTTCCAAGAAATTAGGAAAATATATGTTTTCCTGCTTCTTTTAAAAAAAAAAAAAAAATTGGGGGGGTTTTTGCTCCCAGTCTGAGTCACAGGATTTTCCCAGTATGTCTATCATTTTATCCTGTAGTACCTGATCTTATATTAAACAAACACAACCTCTAACCTTTCTAGTTGCAAAGATAACCTTCAAACTGTGAAGTGAATGTATTTATTTTTATCAGCAATGTCTCATTTGGTCTGAAGCATGAAATGAATGCAAATTTTTTTTCATTTATCACACTGTTGAATATTAATACTAATGCAATCCAATTTTTAGTGTCAAGAACTATTTCTATGCTGATCAAAGCCTTCAGGAAAGAAGATGGGAGGTTGTATGCTCCGTGGCTCCTGTGAGTGCTCTCTGCTTCCACAGTCTTGAGAAGGGAAAGAGTGAGAGAAAAAAAAAAAAAAAAAAAGATTTATAGAGGTCCAATGACATCCACCTAATTTTCTGGACATTCACAACCTACAGAATTCCACAGACATTGGAACTGCATACCCAGGGACAGAATTAGTACAATTCTGTTCCTTACCTTTACTGATGTGATGGAAATCTAGTGCAAATTCTTTCAGATAAATGTAATCTTAAAACGACGTACCTGAAGTTAATTGTATAAATATCTGAAACCTACTGCCTATCTGTCATCCATGAAATACTAGACCAAAGCAGTTAGAATTTTGGGTCTATTTTCATTAGGACTACCAAGAAAATATACAATGGCAACTGCACTATTAAAAAAAAAATAAATCCATTGAACCTAAAAAAGTTAGATTTGTTATCCATCCTGCCAAAATGTACTCAACTGCCAAAAGCAATTGTAATACAAAATATTCCGGGAGACAGGTGTTCCTAGTGATGTTAAATTAAAATAAATAAATAAAAAAAATAGAGACACAATTCTTTCAATAATTGCAATGCTGAATTAGACTAGAAGCCCAGGAGGAAGGAGAAAATAAGGTCGGGTTGTTTTTTTTTTTTTATTTTTTTACATATTAGACACTAGACAGTAGTTACAGAAGATGTACACATTTTACATCTAGGAATTTCAAGACTTTGAAAAGACGGTGTTCGTATCAGGCTGCTTTAGTATGTTTATGTCAGACATGATTTACTGGCTGTTCCCGATTGGAAAGAAAAAAATTATTTTACTCAACCATTCTCTGAAGTAGAAAAATAAAACAAAAAACAAACAAAACAAAATCAAAAAACCCTCACAGTTTTTATTGAGAATTTAGCAAGAATTTGCTTATTTGTAACAAAATAATAAATTGTACACCTCTTTAAGATGTGAGGGGTTTTGAAGGGAGGCTGGGGTGGGGTTTTGTTTGTTTTTTGGGTTTTTGGGGGTTTTTTGTGAATGATGAAGCACAAGAGAAAGGAAATTTTAACTCAAGTATTTTTATTTTATTTTTTTTAATCTGAAGCTAAGCTAAAATAGATTGCAGTGAGAATTTTCCTCTTTTGCACTGTAGTATAAAGATGTTTGGAAACAACTGCACCAGATATGATAGTTACCCATTATTATTAGGATGAAGGAAGTGCAACTATTTCCATCTAACCTTTTTGTTTTCACCCCACATACCCACCTTCCTTCCTGCCCCCCAATAATCAATGTGGAACTGATGATTTATAGTCCATTTTATTTTATATAAGTCTTTAAGCTGCATAAAGTACACAACTGCAATTAAGTCCTAGAGTAATAACCTTAACTGGTTTGGGGCAGGGGCAGGATGGGAGGATGATGGTCAAAACTATGTTAGTTCTACAAAATCCTTGCAATATTCCTTAAAATAAACTGCAAATTTCGTTGCAGAATGGACTCCATTCCCTTTCACAGAGAAACTAATGTTTCTATTCTGACATTGATGAACTTTCCTTCTCCTCATTCTCTAAAAATTGTCTTTTTCCTGTGGTATGAAATTACCTTTGCCTGCACTGCGGCATAAATTGAGCAATTTACCTGAGACCACACAAGAAATTTGTAGCAGAGAAATTCACTGATTTTCCATTCTGATTAAAGCAGTAACCACTGAATTATCCCATCTTTTTTCTAATTAGATGCTGGCCAAATATTTTTGAAGAGTTAAGCAAATAAGTAAATAAAACAGCAAAATAATCAATATATAAAAATATATTGGGTATGTAAACACTTTGTACTCACTGAATTTGGGATAACTCCATTAGTTTAGGTGAGAACTTCGGCTGTTTAAAATCAGAGTTGCTCTACAGAACTGAATAAAACAATTCTGATAAATGCTTCTAGATAAGGAACTCATCTTTTTCCCTCATTCAAGTATTAGTTCTGTTAGCAATGAATCTTTCATTGTAATGATACGCTTGATTGAAAATGTTATTATGGACTTATTCCTTCAATTCTATGTGACTGCATTAATTTATTTCAAGTTAGAACCTGGCCTAATGCTTCTTGTGACAGAATATCAGGTTTCAGTCCCTTGTCCCCAAAGCTATGTCAGTTGGGCTTTCCAGCTCAGTTTTAAAGGCTTAAAGGCCCGACTTCCTTGCTGGAGTGAAAAAGAAGAAATCTGGGAGGACAGGCCATTAAAGAAAGAACCAGGAGCTGGCATTTTCTATAAAATTTGTAATTAAGTAAAAATAAACAAGTACACAAACCAGGCTCACACACACTAGATCTGTGTATGTAAAAGTCTGAAGAAATATTTTACTGAGAAATTATGCCAATATATTCAGAATGTTTGGAGCTTTCCAATCATCTTTCTTCCTTGGACAAAAATGTCCAAGTCAGCAAAAAAAGGTGTGTGGAGGATTTCTTTTTTCCTTCCTTAATGAACCTGTGAAAGAAGTAAGTCTTATGAGTGACAACCACATTTTCTATGCTCTTTGCTGGAACATTTGCATCTAATTCTCAGTAAATATGCTGAATTTTTATGTTTTACATGCCTTTTTCCGGAAAAAAAAAAAAAAAAAAAATAGAAACAGCACTGCAAAACCCAAATCAAAATAATAACTGCCTTTGCTGTGCCCCAGGAGCAATGTTTGAGCTGTTTTCCTCTAAGTATTCTCTTCAAAATACTTGGCATGTAGTTCTAAGAATTTGTCTCATAATTATTGAAAAAAATACTCTCAGGGCACAAAAAAAAAACCAAACCAAACCAAAAAAAAACCCCAAACAATACACAAAAACGTGGGCTGCTCCACAAGGGAAAATGAACCAGGAGCAGTGGGTGCATGGGTAGAAATCCCAGGTGAGGCTAGTAAAGGTGATTAAGACCTTTTGGTCCCCTCTGGGAGCACATAGCACCTCTATGTTGGTAGTTTCCAAGAATACTCCTCAGACGTGTAGCCCCAGTAATCAACAGGGTGGTGGAACTTTCCCTGGGCGAGTTTAGAATCTGACACTTGCTTTGCTTGGGATGCTGTCTGCTACTGCTTCCTGAGTGTGGGGGCAACTAGTGTGGGAAACGGTTTGGATGATGAGGCTTTAGGAGAAAAATGTGAAAAATGGGGTGGATCTTCAGGGACCTTGGGAACTCTAGTAGGTAAGTAACTGGGTAAATGAGCTCTATTTTATAACTGTGTCAAACCTAACTGAGATCAGTTTTGCCTGTTTGATTTAAAGAAGCTTCTATGTAGCCTAGCATATTTTCTTGTTAAATGGCCTTAATGTAGGTAACTTTTCTTGTACTTCATGGGTAACACTTATTTTTCTATTATTTTTACCATTATGAGTGAAACTGATTTAATTAACTCCAATGGGAGTTTAGTGGATAACTACTGTGGGGCTGGAATTCTCCCTACATTTCTGTGTAAAGTTGTAACTAAGCTAAAGAACCTTCACATCACACCTGCCATTCTGCATTTCCCTTGGACAAAAGAAGAAAGTGTTATTATGAAATAGTTCCAATTAATAATTACAATAATTTGACAGAAACACAGTATCCACCAATGTCAGATCTTGCAAATCCTCTATGAATATCTGCTGCCAGTGCCAGAACCATATTGCACACACAGAAATCGTAAACTGCAGCTTAAAGTAGGTCATTTCCCTGAAAAAAAAAATTGTGGATTTTCAGTGAACATTTCCCTAGGTAGAGCATTTCTTTTACTGCTTTCTAAGGCTATATGAAAATTACTGACAGGCTGGTTTGTTGCAAAGCAATCTGTAAGGAAGCTATTTGTAACAATGGCAGATTTATATAAATTTCTTATATGGTTGCCCATTTGCTTTTGTCTAGAATATGATTTTAAATGTTTATTTTAGCAGTGCTATTTGTTTCATCAATATTTTTCATAGATATAGCTGTTTTGTTTTCTTTTTTCCTTCTTTGTTGGTAGTACAAATCTGTTCTGTCTTATCATGGACAGCAATAGTCAGAAATATAGTATGGATGATTTTTTTTTTTTTCTTCATTGTATGAGTAAAGATTGTACAAAATAATGGGGTCCCAGGTTTTACCTGGGGTTTCTTGAGCTCTACCTAAAGAATAATAATAATAAACTGATACAAAAAAACATATCACAGAAAAGACAACCAGTAAACTAGAAGTCATGTTTCTTGTCAGAATGTTGCATTTAAAAAAGGAAAAATCCTTGATTTAGATTACAATTTAACAGTTCATGAATGTCTTTACTTGACCAGACCAAACTTCTCTCCAACTGTGGCCCAAAGCAGTCATTCAACAGACAAAAGAGTTCCAACCCTGGCTCCTGTCATTTGTATTTGAGAGAGATACTAATTCTGAAGTAGTTTTCCAAGCATTTATTAATCCTTATTAGACATCTCCCTTGTAATTTTGCTTAGAAGATACTTGAGGACACCTATATGTTGCCCCATACTTTTCAGGCCCATCAAATTTGTCTTCAAGCATGTTTGACCTACATTAACAAAGACTTTCAGATCCTATTTTCTGTACATTCTCATAGTTCAATAATTTTACTAGTTGTAAAACTCTCTATATGCCCACAATAAAGGAACATCTGCTGTGTAAGCATCTTGCAGTTGCTCATAGCAATGCACCTCAAATTTATTCTTATGGGCATTGAGAAAACTGTACGGCAGAGATATGCTAATGTACACAGCAGGTCTTGAATACCCAGATGTCCGTATCTAGTGCTGTGCCTGCCTTTATAACCTATGTGCACATATGCATTTTTCCCCTGCATAAAAACTAGAAGGTGGAGTGAAGTATATGCTCACATCTGTCCCTACAGAGCATGGGGCTCTACCTGGATGCCAGAAAGCAGAAGCACATCCCTGCTTTGTGGTTTTGGTGTAGTACAGGCATAATCTCAGAAGGAAATATAATATCTTTATCATGAACCAATACTTATTGTGACATACCTATACAATGAAGCTTTTTCTGAACTCATAATTTTGTTTTACATTTTCTCTTGAGAAACAGCTATGCAAGTGGGAGGAGAGAAAAGAAAAAAAAAAAAAAAAAGGCTAACTCATTTCTGCTCCTCTTAAACTAATCTTTCTTATAAAGTAGATTTGCACTTGGACACCACACACAGAAGACTACACAATTTATTTATGCTCGTTGAGGAGACTTTGAAAGTGTATTGTTTTGATGGACTCATCCAGTCTTTCTTGAAACACACTAAGGAAAACAATGTTCTATATTAAAGTAAAAAATATTTCATCTTTTCAAAATCTTGAGAGGTGTTGAATAAGTGAAGGTGGAGTAGGTTTTTACTCAGAGTGCAAGTAAGTTTTCTGAGTTTTACACACTCCCACCTATCTACACTAGAAAGGAGATAATGTTAGGCTCCAGAACAGAACTGAATGTGGAAAAAAACAGTAGTAAAGTGATGTATTTTTGGACCAGATTTATTGTGTCTCAGTGATATCCAGATTAATTTTTGCAAGGTAGGAAGTTAAACTGTCAGACTTGTAGGCTGATTATGGATGCTGGACAGTGCATGAACTCTAGCAATACCTGACTCTGCAGGTCAGACTTCGTGCACTCACCCATGTGTTTGCGGCAGCTTTATCAATGCCTCCAAAGTATTGTTTCCTTTATAGGTTTGCTGCACCAAATATTGTGCAATAGAACCATTAAACAGTATTTGCATCCTCTTTTTTTAGCCCTCCAACTTTTGGTGCTGATATTAGGAAGCCAATCTCGCTATACACCTCATGAAATCAAGTGAAAGAAACAAGCTCTTCCAGAGGTGGAGGATCAGTTTAATCTCTGTCCTCTGCAGGAATTTATTTATTTTTAGAGAAAGGCAAGGAAATCAGACTCAGAACTTAACCATACAGATGACTAAACAGGCCAGATACCATCTTTCATTTCAACATTTTCCCACAGAGGGATAATTTCTCATTAACATTATGTTATTTCCTGTTGACCAATCTAACAAAAATCTATTCTAGAACCAGTTGTTTAACAGAATTTTCAATATCAAAACACTGTATAAAGATAAGTAGTTACATTTGAACAGGACCTAGCATAACTGTTCTTACTTCCTGATGGAAACTCGGTAAGCATTATCACCATAGAAATTGATGATAATTACAAATTACTATTAAATATGTATACTAATTAATACCGAAACAACAACAACAACAACAAAACCCATTCCTTTCAAATCTATATTACCCTTTTCTTTTTCTTTTTCTTTTTTTTTTTTTTTTCCAATAAAACTCTGGGAGCTGATAACATTATGCCACTCAAATTATATTAATGAAAGCACAGAGGCCAGGAGAAATCAAATGAATGGTTTTATTACGGCACCTCTGGTCAAATGATCTGTAAAGAAGGAGCTTCTCAAACTTCATTTAAATACATTCCTTCTCCTTGCCCTGATTAAAATAGCTTCTCTGCTTAGGAAGCAGCAGCGTAACACTGCCACCCACTGCCCCTCTTCACACAGGTAAAGTCGAGGGTAGAAAAATGTTCAGGAGTAATCGAGTCTTTCCAGGTATAGTTGTGACATCTTTATGTTTTGAAATCTCCTCACGGTAGGTTGGGCAGGCTTTTCTTACTTTGTTTTGAATTAAATGGAGTATGATCTTCATCTGCTGGATTAAATTGCCTCTGAACACTACAGTACCTTTACGTGTCAGGATTTGCTTACCCACTTTCAGATACCACCATCTTCCTCTACAGCTAAATACAGTAGTGCTTTGCTGCAGAGAAACTTAACCTCTGAGCTGTCTCCAAATAACAGGCAATCTCTGTGATGAGCACCCACCTTATCTAGCATATTTAGACAAGGAAAGCTGCTGTTATAAAGTTATAACACATGACACGGTGAGCAACATTTCAGTGAAACCAAAATACTCACTGCTTCAAACTTTTCATTTTACCTTTCTGAATCTCTGCATTTGTATATTTTACATTTATTTGAAGGAAACTTTTGCATTTCTCTTATCAAAGTGACATTGTTTTCACTTTGCTGATGCAGGTAACATTAAAATTCTACTCATAAAGGCTAATGGTTGCTATTTGGTTTCAGTTATTCATTGGAAAAAAAACACTAGAACCACTTTAAGCTCCAAACAATATGATTTTTTTTTTAATTACTCTGTTTTTCTGTGGTTTTAAATCATACATTCACTTCTGTTTAAAATTGCATTCTGTTTTGAAACTATTGGTCTCAAAAGCCAATTGGAAGTCTTGCTGACCGTATTTTTCCCCCAGTTTCCAAAAACCCTCAATCACTAGTGGCATTCAAAGTACGTGAGGCATAGGACATGAGGTGCTGCAGTGTCAAGATATTAGAAATTACTGCAGGGTCTTCTCATTTGAGCTCACACCACCATGCCCACTTCTGGACCTCTTGATATTTATAAATAATAAAGAGGAATATTACTAGTTTTGCTCTCAAATACTCAGCAAATTATTAAGCACTGCTTTCACTCATGCAAAATTAATTCACAAGCTTGTTGCCTGGCATTACTTTGCTGTAAGAAATTGTACTGTATCTCGCATGCATTGAATATAGGACCTAAGGAAAAAAAAAAATCAATAAAAGAAATTAAATATAGCCAACCTCCCTCAAACAATAAAAAAATCAATGCTATGTTATCAGGTACCTAGGCATCGGGTTTATTTTCGACATAAATCTGGATAGTACTTTCATAGTAATTGATTTTTTTTTTAATACTTAAGCTGTCAAAAACTATAACAAGCAATGATTACTTGTTATTTTCCAAATTCATAAAAGAATTGATTCTATGGGGATTGTGAGGGTTTTTTTCGTCTTTCTCTGGCACTGAATTAGTTTTGTCACTGAAACAATTGCTAATCTTTCTTGTAGTGATAACAAAATTGAAAAATATATATTCACTAGGCCTTAAATAGAACTGCTTTACAACTGTAGTGAATTTGTGTTTGTCAGTAAAAATAAAGCAACCATATCTTCATTATTGTGAATAATAAACAGTGTTGCAACTATTATCTATGGCTGAACTAAATGTTGCATTAAATATTAGGTTTTCAGTAAATAGAAAAGGACTTATTCCTAAAAAATTAAACTAAAAGCAGACTATATATTGTTCATCTATTTCAACCAAATGTTGCTTATCTTGCAGAAAAACAGAGCATATCTACTACATGTATTGTAGTACAATATGGGAAAAAAAAAAGGTATTTTTATTAAAGTTTTCTATGAGATTTCTGAAATGCTGGGACTCCTTAATATAAGGTGAATCATGACTTCAGGATTTTTTTTCCTGGTTTAGTATATTTAAAGATGATGAAAGGAAGGCAAGAGAAATCTGTACATAACTTAATTGCATGCAATCTGAAATAGAAAAGTTAAATAAGAAATTGGATGCAATTTTACAGAAGACTATTGCAAAATTAAGACATACCATCCTGTTTCAGGGATTAACTTCAGTTTTCAGCAGGCTGGGGGGTAGGGGAAGTGGAAAGTGGAAAGAAGGATTTCTGCACAAAATCTAAGACTCTTTGGTGAAATTTCTTTTTTATTTTATACAAACTTTATCCCATTATACGATGTGCTTAAAGGAAGAATATTATCTAGAGAGTAATGAACAAATAAAACAATCTTTATACAGTTTTGATTTATTCTGACAATCTACATGTAAAATTCCTTTCAGTTCTCCAAGACAAATCAGAGCAGTAACAGTCAAAGTTATTCCAGGCAATTTGTAACTACGCGAGAGGTTTATTAACACAAACTTGCTTTCCATAAATAGCAGTGGCAGCTGAAGTAGCAGCCAAGTTCGAGCTGGCAAAATTAGCATAACAGAGAGGCGCACACCCCTTCAATAGCATCAGGATTGGCAACGCTGTGCACAGTATCTGATCACATTTATCATGAGAGTGGCATGGCTGTAGACAACCTAGGAGATGATGTGTCATTAATATTGATATGCAGTCTGCCCCAGAAGAAAAAGGTGCAGACAGAAAATTCCTCTATAAGCATTGTATTTTGCTCATTATGATCTGTGGAACGAAGTACTACAGACTATTTTGTATTGCTGGAGAGGGATAGCAGTTAGATGCAGAAGACAGACATAAGGTTTTCAACTCAGTCTCTCTACCCAACTGTGAAAGCACTCTTTAGTATGTTTAAATCATTTATTGTCCAGTTTTGTTTTAAACATCTCAGGCTTTGTAATTTTCAAGACTTGCTATGAAAAAATATTTCATATTCCAATACCAAACATTATTAACATTTAATTCACTCCCACTTTCTCTTCAGACATGCAACTTAAGTCTTTTTTTTTTTTTTAATTTCAATAGTAACTATTCATTCTTTCCTTTTTGTACTGATTACAGACCTAAGCTAATAGCAGCTTTTTCCCTCTTTCACTTAGCACAGAAGAATTTCTCTGATGATCTTTATCACTTTGGTGTGTGAGTCAATTTGTATTTTTTAATAATTTTTCAATCCGATCTACTTTAAACATTCTTACACTATCACCATCTTCCTTATGTTGCTGAGGTACAGTATTTCTTTTCCTACCACCGCATTTTAATCTTTTTTATTCCCTGATGGTTTTTGAAATTTTTTTTTGAACTGTCACAATAAATCATCACTACTCTATTGGCAAAAAGATGCCAAAATTTTTCATTTTTTCTTTTTTTTTTTCCCAATTTCTTTTCCCACTCTGATGTGCAGACAATTGCATTTTGATAGCACATGTTAAAACCCACAAGATATCTCTCTGAACAGATTGCATTTTTTTTTTCAGTTGAGATGATAATGTTTTCCATTTGACATTATGTCCTGTACTGTGTATTCTTCATGTTAGACATTGCTGTCATTATTACACTATAGTCAGATATCTGCCCTGTAGAAAGAGTAGTAAGAAATTTTTTTCATGATGACTTACTATATGATACAATAAAATGTAGTGGCAGTGCAAGAGGTTATTAATTTTGATGGCTTTCAAATGAAAAGGGAGAAAGAAATCAGAAAATGAGGAATCGCTTCTTATATGAAAGACACAGATTGTCACTTGCACATGTGTAGACTTTGCCAGAAACCACAGAATATCTGAAAGGTCTTGGAGAAACTTCTCCATTTATTAGTCAACATCCGTCAGCATTCTAAACCTCAGCCTCCCAAAAGCCGGGGCTATGGCCCATATAAGTACAAAAAGAAAAAAAAAGAAAAAAGCAGCACTTGAGGGGATTCTTCTGTATGTCTACTTCATACATTTGTCTGTCACTGTGGTACTTAGGACCCCAACAGTTTTCAGAGCTCCATTGTGATAGGCACTTTATACATGCATGCAAAAATAAGAGGCAATCCTAGTTCTGAAGAAAACTCACAATGAAAATGTGTTGTAACGCCACCTTCTAAAAGTACTGCACCAACAGTGGGTAACATGAGCTGTAATTTTCTTTCAGTTCTTCCAAGAGATTAGAACATGGAAATAAAATGCTTTAATCTAGTGGTTAGGAATAGTGAAAAGTCCACAAAAATCCAATATCATTTGGTTTGACTTCTGTCCTGGTTTTTAGCTGAAGTAGAACTGGGTTTCTTTTTAGTAGCTACACGAATAGAAGCTCTTAATACAAAGAGGTAATACTTTCCCAATATAGGAAAAACACTTATCAATATACAGAATATTTTATTTAAATACTTGCAAGTCTGAAAGGTTAAGTGATAAGGTTAAGCGTCTAGTTTTGCACTCTTTGTGTGCTCTGAGGTTTTCCTTAATGGAAATGGATTAATATGGTTTCCAGCTACAAACAGTTGCTTGTCGTTCTCTGTAGGTTAGTCTCTATATTTTGTGCTTATCACAAACAAAGAGGAAATAACTTTCTCAGTCTTTGTGAGTCTCTTAAAATGTGCACACTTTGGGGAAATCATATTTTCTTAAAGGAAATGAGGCATGACCAATCACACAAAACGTGAGAAAATCCCTTGATAAGTGACCTTTGCCACGTGTGAAAAAAGCTGTTCAGTGGCTGAGGTTTCATGGATTTCATGCATGAAAATCAGATTTTCTGGCCACCAGTGCTGTTCAGTAAATAAATAATCCATCATTGTGTCAAACAGTAGAAACATGAAGATACTGGCATTGCTAACTGAATAGAGGTCTTGGTTAGCAACTTATGCAAACCCTACATTTTGTCTTCAGGAACTGTGCATGTCTTTTTTGCAGTGTTTAGTTTTCATTACTTGAACTTAGGTTATTCATGTTTAGGATAAGTGTGAATGAAATCTCTGGTAAGGACTATGTCACCAATTTGACTGTATATACCCAAATGCACATATGTTAAAAAAAGACTAATAAATAATACTATCACACAATACACTCTGCGAATAATTTTTGGAGTCTTTCACAGGGGAAGAAATCCTTCTAAATGGAACTGTTTTGGAAGAATGCTAGATACTTTTCTGAGGTATCTTAGAGGCACAGGGAACTACATACTCAACACAAACTCATTTAGCTTTTTACCTTATTGTGTGATGTAAATTTGCAAGAACTGGTAAAATATTATTTTCTCATTTGTATTTCATAACCCCTGATCAGAACTTTTAGCTATTAATCAATTTTTCTCACTTATCTGTAGAACATACTCTTCCATGTTCTCTCTAACTAAAACTTGCACTTTTTTTCCTTTTCTCTTTTTTTTTTTTGACAAAAGAATGAGAAACTGAGTATTTAGCACAAAATAAGTGCACCAAAGGATTTTAAGTCATTGTATAGTTGTTTCTATTTTCCCTAGACAGAAATTATCTACTTTAGCTTTAATTTTGTTTATCTAAAAAGTATTTAATCAGTTGACATTTAGTCTCATATCTAGAATTCTAATTCTTTAATTTATTGTACACAATTTTAATTGCCACTGTTATAAAACAAAACAAAAAAAAATAGTAGTTGTAATAAAACAAAATCCTTAGAACTCATTGCTGTAATAAACAGCTCACTTTTTCCCATTCACCTTCTGGTTTGTCTGAACAAAGAGGTATCACGACTTCTTCAGTCTACCACATAACTGGCACCTAGTGTTTGGTTTTCAGCTCATCACCATTCCCAATGCTGATATTAAATAAATAAATAAATATTAAAATACACTTTTTTATGTTCTCCTCGTGACATGAAAAACAACTTTCCTTTACTAGTTGTGTCCTTTTTGGACTTGGAAACAAGAATTGTTTATCCATTTTACTGGCTTATTTATCCACTTTACAGCTCCTTTCTACCTATGAAATACTGCTGCACATAGATTACTGTAGTCACTCACTAATTGTAATATATTGCAGCATGGGCTCAGTATGCTTTATCAAAAATATCAAATGTGATCTACAGCTCAATTAAAATGTATTAATAATATAAAGCCATGTAACTAGATGTAAAAATAAGTTAAAATAATACTGTAGGGTATATTTGTTGTTATTTATTTATTAAGCTTCTCCACAGTACCCATCAGACTGATTAGAAATTCACTGTTGGCTCCCATCTGTGGATCAAGTTAACAAATTATCCTGACAGAATAAATGTTGGTTAATTTGCTTTCATAATCTTATATATCACACTTTTTAAAAGTCTTAACCATTCCAATATTTAGTGTTGCTGTTTTTGTTTTTTACTGTGATTTGTCCATGTTGGTATAAAGATCAAGACAAAAGTGCTTCTGATACAGTTGGTACAAGACAACTGTTTATTCATGCACATATATACATATAAAAATTTAGTGGTTCTATTTTAGTTTGGTGATCACATCAAGACTATGTGTTAGCTCATCCATGCTTTTAGAAAAAAAATAAACAGAAGTCTTAGATAGGAATCATCTTCATTTAAAAAGTCCACATCTGTTGGTAGGAAAAAAGATGCAGAAAAGCCCAAAAACATTTAGCAAAAACATTTAGCATGATGCTAAATCTTCTTGTGGAAAAGCCTAGAGTCTTGCACTCAACAGCTTTATTCCTTCCCTCAAAAAGAATTTCCAGGTGGTCCGTGCTGTTCACACTCTCTAAATCAAGGCTTTTTCACACCCAAGGCTTTAAGTTTGATGAGAAACAACAGACTACTCACAAGTTCTTCTAGAGTAATCAATGTGTGCAGAGAGGACACTAGTGTAAACCAAGCATAATCATGATTTGGCCTCTTCCTCACCCCTTATTGAATGAGTACTTTCTTCCAGTTCTGTCCTGTGACAGTTCTGGGAGACATCTACAAGTGCAGAAGTGAGTGGCTGGTTTCATAGAGATGACTCATAATTCCCTAGGCATTTTTTTCAGTTTTAAAAGAAACATCTGATATACTTTTTCTTTCCTTTGTAATAAAATTCTGAATGGTATTTCATTATTAGATGGCTTGTTGAGGAAGCTGCTTGATTTTTATTGTGATTGAAAGTAGCAGTGGGTGTATGTTCTTTGAATGTAAACAGTGTGACTTCTATAATGGGAATAAATACTACAAGTAAGTAAAATTAAGCAAACAATGGGAACCAGCTCTTTCTCAAAGGTAGGATCTTGACTTCAGAAGGTTTCACTGCCATTGTGTCATGATAATATAAGATAATAAGGCAAACCTTTAAAATTACTTTTCTGTTATTTTCATATATCACTGAGATTTCCAAGACTTTCTCCATTCAGATATGGGGTTCACTGTTTCATTTATCAGGAAGCAGAATGAAATCTCAGCCCATTTTAAGTTACAGAAAAGAAAAAATACAATGAATGCCTTCAAAGCAGCCATAATTTCCCAAAGTTTTGGCTGTACATAAATAAAGTTTTATATATATCAAATTAATTTTTGTGACATTAAAATACTCTTGAGTGATTATATGAGTGTAAATTTGTTGTAGGAGTCATTTGTCTTAAGTTTAGATGTCTAAAAGGCTGGTTAAGCCTAGGCCAGTCCTGTTAGACCATCCTTATAAACAGGGCAGAAAACTAGACTTAGGAAAAATGCATCTCTTGTATTGTAGAGAGTTATTTTAAGATTAGTATAATTGCCTCCTGGATATGCCACTTCTGTTGATTGGAAAGAGATCCCAAGTTGACCAGTTTAGAGTTAGATAGTTAATTTTAGATATATGGATTAGTCTAAGATGAATCCCACCAGAATTTTAAAGGTCTGACCACAACCCATTCAAACTAAATAACATATTGCATCTGTGCAGTAATTTTATTTTTCCTCATATAGTATAGTGAATGATAGAAAATAATTTGGGATTTACTCTTCATGCATGGGTGGTTCATTTAGTTATGCACTAGACAAGGTTTTATCATTAAAAATATTGCCAGCAAGTGTCTTAAGATGTGAAAAGAATGAAATAAATTGAACTAAGTCATTGGATACAGCCTAGATTTTGTCTCTGGTTTTGTAGTGTTATTGGAGCAACCCTCACAATCAAAAGATGTTATATTTGCCAAAAATTGGTGGAAGATACATTGTTGTATGGTCAGAAAACACATATGTTTGTGCAACTGAGTTGAAGGTTCAATTTGAGCCTTAGTTTTATCTTCCTGATTAAAGATGCCTGCCTTCACAGTATAGTCATACTACACTGCCTTTATAGCTCAGGGAAATAGATATGTCCCAAAAGAAGTAAATAATTTATTTCTTAGATGGACTGACCCTTTCTTTGTAGATGTCTTTCTCCCTAGCACTCATGAAAAAAGAACTAAAACAACTAAACTCCTAATTTAGGCAATTTAAAAAAAAAAAGATGCTGGTTTAATTAAATTATTCTAGGCTCCAGTCCACAGCTGGGCTTTAGGCTGAAGATAAACTAGCTGTTTACACCTACTCTAGAGCCCTTTCTTTACCTAGCAGTGTCAGCAAAGTTTCTGTTACCATTTCACTGTTAGCACCATGGCATCTGCCTTGTCCCAACACTTACTGCTCCTCTCATCAGATACAATGGCCCCGTGCCTTGCTCTGTTAAATACTCAGGAACTCAACGTCAGTTGGTAATGCATGTGTGTCTGCCACTCTTTTTCACTCCTTCCATGCAGAATTAGTCTTACATGTCCTTTGTCTCCAGCTGAGTCTTCATTCAGCAGCTATGAGGAAGGTTGCACTAGATGGGCAAGTGGAGATGGGTGTTGAGAGGCTTCTGCTGACAGAAGCATGGCTAGTTCTGAGACTGCTAGCCCTTCTCTCCCCTTCCTTCATCTCCTCCAGATCAGGGTGTTTTAGTATCCCTCCATTCCCATCAGAAAGATTCAATCCATTCCCCAACTTACTTCCTTTGTGGATCTATTAAAGACAGCCAACTGTTGTCAATTGCTTGTGTTTATTTTGTTAAAGCAAGAAAAAGTTCTTAATCTGATTTTTAAAAGTTAATGTACATTTTTATTGTCACTCCTTTTTCTTTGGAAACAAAGTGAAACAACAACTTTTAATTTTACTTCTATTCTAACTGAATACTTTCATTTTGGTTGTTAAAAATAATTTAAAAAATATTTTTCTTCTGCTACATGAATGTGCTGAAAATTCTTCATGAGGGAGAAATGATGAAAAGTGACTAAAAAAGAAAGAAATTTGCTTAATTTTACTGCGTGTCTTAAAAAAAAAAAAAAATTGGATTTTCCTGTCAAACTTACTCCTTTCTCCTTCTTGTACCAAAAAAATTTCCTTGTTCCTGTAGAAGTACAACTATAAAACCAAATGGATTAAATGTTTAAAGAAAAGATACCTTCCTCTCTTGCAAGTGTCAACTAACCATCTTTCACAGGGAACAGTTTATAAGCTGCATTTCTTCATTTTTGATAGTTTCAACTTTGAATCCAGCAATGACTATAGTACCAGTTTTGGGATTCATACCTAAGCTTTTGAAAATTCCAATTTTAAATTAACATACAATTCCTCATAGCAATGGTAGGATATAGTTTGTTCAAATGATACTTCTATTCTGGTGATTCTGGTCAAATGGTACTTACAGGTAAACTATTGGTATTCTATTTCTGTGTGTGTCAGCTTGATAACAAGATGAAAAAGTCTTTTGTTATAAAATATTGCAAGATGTCTTGCTTATATCAATTATAACCAGAAATAGATGCCGAGAGCAGAAGTAATGCACTGACGAGCTTTTAATGTCATTTTCAATTAAGATTATGAATTTCAAGATTCAAATTCAGATTAAGTTTTATGTAGAAATCAGTTTTGGTTATTCTTGTAATAGATAAAGCTGTCAGTAGAACTAAACTATTGGAAAAAAAAAAAAGAATAATTTTGCTAAGCAATTCTGCAAGATAATTTTTTTTTTTTTACATATATTTTGTGTGGATCCAGTTTTGAACAAATTAGTTTGTTTGAAGCACATTGTAACATTAATCCAAGATTTTAAGGAAAGAGGGAAAGAAAGGGTTAATATAGATATTGTTATATATATTTTTGAAGCCCAGCAGTATAGCTGGAACATTGCCAAGATATAACATTTTGTGAACATTTCTACTGCAACTGAAATATAATGTAAGTAAAAGAACATTTCCCTCCCAGGAATGTTAGATGAACAATTAGTCACATAACTATAGTTAGATCCCTTGGAGCAATTCAGAGAGCAATCACAGCTGTACTCCACTAATAAAGCCCTCATTTAAAAGAGAACTTCAGGAATTTCCTGTAGCTTCACTATATGGGAATGGTGAGAAAGGCTTTGATGAAGTCTGTTTGGACAGGAAATCTCCTTTGTAAATGGTTAGGTAAAAGAGTCAGAGAAACCCTGAAGAGTTTTAGACATTCTAGAGTCAAAATTAAGTTCAGTCATAAAGACAATGTAATCTCAATGAGTCTGACAGTATCCTGAGAGATTTTCTTCATTCCTCCTTTTTAGGTCTAGGAAGATGTGTCAATCTTGCACTTCCTCTCATTTACACTGTCTGATATCAGCATTTGGTCCTCATTTTAACTTCTCTAATTCCTCCTGTCAAACAGCTGAGAAGGCAGTTTCTGTGTCCCATCAAACTCAAGGAATTAATTTGAAATCTTAACCAACAGATTAATCCTTAGGGTTCAGGAAAAAAAAGAGTGCTTCCTAGTAAATACAGAAATATTGCTTTGAGTTGTCCTTGTCATTCATAGGAAATCAGAAACTAAGTCCAGTTTACCTCTGTTAACCTGCAACAGTGGAGCACTGAAGTCTTCCTACTTCAATATGGATATATGAAAGTAGAAAATCTGGAGGAGTTCTATGTTATTCTTCTGAGGGAAGTGGGCACATCTCTTTGCTGGGTAAAGAAGTGGCTGGATGGTCAGGCCCAAAGAGTTATGCTTAATGGAGTTAATCCAGTGGTATTCCCCAGGGCTCATTATTGGGGCCAGCTCTGTTTGATGTCTTTATTAATGACCTGAACAAGGAGATCAAGTAAATGTGCAGATGACACCTAGTTGGACGAGAGTGTTGATCTGCTTAAGTACAGAAAGGCTCTACAGAGGGCTATGAACAGGCTGGTTTGATAGGCTGAGTCCAACTGTATGAGCTTCAACAATGCTAAGTGCGGAGTCCTGCTCTTGGGTCACAACAAACCCATGCAATGCTACAGGCTTGGGGAAAAGTGGCTGGAAAACTGCCTGGCAGAAAAGGACCTGGGGATGTTACTTGAAAGCTAGCTTAAAGTGAGCCAGCAGTGTGCCCAGGTGTCCAAGAAGGCCAAGAGCATCCTGGCTTGTATCCGATATAGTGTGGCCAGCAGGACTACTATTGTCTCCCTGTACTTGGCATTGGTGAGGCTGTAACCGGAGTGTTGTGTTCAGTTTTGGACCCTTCCCTCCAGGAAAGACATTGAGGCACTGAAGCATGACAGAAGGGCAACAAAGCTGAGGAAGGGTCTAGAGCACATGTCTTATGAGGAACAGCTGAAGGGAACTGGGAAGTCTGGAGAAAAAAAGTCTGAGGGGAGACTTTATCAATCTCTACAACTACCTGAAAGAAGGTTGTAGTAAAGTAGGTGTTGGTTTCTTCTCCTGAGTAACAAGCAACAGGACGAGAGGAAATGGCCTCAAGTTGTGCCAGGGGGACATGGGGGGGTGTTAGGGTTATTAGGAAAAATATATTGAATATTAGGAAAAAAATCTTTACCAAAAGGGTTGTCAAGCATTGGAACAGGCTGCCCAGTCACATTTCCTAGAGGTATTTAAAAGAAGTGTGGATGTGGTGTTTAGGGACATAGTTTAAAGGTAGACTTGGCAGTGTTAGATAACAGTTGGACTCAATGACCTTAAAGGTCTCTTCCAACCTATATGATTCTATGATGATTCCAAGTGAGATTTGATATTGTTTATTACACTATTGTTCATTTTATCCATGGCTTACATAATTTCGTAACTTTTCTGAACTTGACTGAGCCTATTTCTCATGTTTCAGACAATGCAGAGAATGTAGATTACATGTCATTAGAATTCATTGAGGGCATTAAGGGCATTGTTCTTGACTCTGAGAGGTGGTAGAACTTGTTTGGTTTGGTCCTTCATAACTTGCACTACAAGTAGACTGCAGTAGGTACACGCATAAGTAATACATTTCTACACTAAGGATATATTTTTCAAGTGTATTAGACTAGTTTATGGCTTTCTGAAAGGCGAAAAGGGTGGAAATCAGTGTGTTATTCATCATATTGCTGGAGCATAAGGCTGATTGTTTGCAAGTGAGGGTGAGAATTCTCCTTCTCTGAGAGCAACTGAGTATGGGATGAGGTAATAAGTAAGGAACATGCAGCCTAAGCATGTCCTGGGAGCCTAATGTTGAAAGGAACAGGGGCTTATTGCAGCAATAAAGGCTTCAAAGATGGTGGAAAAGATTAATCCAGATTTTGTTCAAACCATATTGTTGCCTAAAGTTGCTGAACTGTGAAGAAGAACAAGAGGAAAAGCCTTCCATTAGACACTGGAAACATGCAGTGGCCATGGTCTAGGTTTACTTTGAATTGTTATTTTATATTTTTAAACAACCTTACCCAGAGAATCTGCACTTTACCTGTTTAAATTGTGGAAATTGTTGGCTTTTTGTGAATGGAGTTTCAACGTACTTTGGCTGATTTGCTTCAAAGAAAAGATGAGTAATTCCAATATAATAGTTCAGCCAGCTCAGAATTCAACATAAACCTCAAGACTTAAATCATATTAGGGCCCACTTCTTGAAATTAGTAAATATAAAACATAGGTAAGGACAACATTCTTATGCATAACTTCACAAATACAACATTTCATATCATTTCAGAGATCATAATACATGTCCAAAACAAAAAAAATATTTTTTGAAAGGGTAATACATAGTCTTACTGCTAATCCACAAAAATGTATGATAATTGATTTTCAAGCCAATACCTGTTTCAGTACAGAAAATCTCAGAATGCTCAGAGATTCAGACCAAATTATACCTCTACATTCTTGGACTGAGGTATTTTTGAAGGGAAATTGTTCTTTTGTGAAGGAAAAAGTTTCCTGTGGTAGACTATTTGCAAGCTATTTTTAAAGCACTGAGGAAATTTTAATGTTACATCAAGGTATCATGATAGGTGAAGATATTCTGTTTGTGTTGTTCTCTATGCTGCTTTCATATTTTGCATATTGCACATGAGTACATGAAGATATGCACATAATAGAGGTAGAATTATTATCCGTATAAATAGTTTTGAGCTGTTCTCATTGCAAAACTTGTTTAAAATTTAAGTGACACAAGTATCAACACGTTCTTTCATGACAGCCATCAAGTCACAAGATGGTGTCTTTAAAAAAGTGGTGACTCAAGTCCAACAATTTCTCATAGCAGATAAGAAAGCAGTCGCTTCTTAAAGTAGGTGAAGAGGTTGGGGTTTTGTTTGCTTTTTGTTTTCCAAAGCTCTTGTGCAACATCATAATGCACCAAACCAATATAAAAAAAAAAAAATTACAATACACATAGCTCCAGTACTCCTGAGATTTAGGGACAGTAGATTATAAGTAGGAAAAAAATGCTTTGAAATTTATCCAATGTCAAGTCATTGAAAACTCTACCTGAAAAAAATAACTTTTTAGTTTTTAGTTTTTAGTTTTTCAGTCTGGAATTATTTACAAAGCTTCAAATACCCATAAATCTACTAAGCCAGGCCGTTTAAAGAATCTCAATAAGCTTGCATGGTTTTAAGCTTTCTGACTTTGAATATTAGCTTTGATGTCATGCCAAAAACTGTCTGCAGCAGAGCTGCTTTAGAACTGAATTCCTGACACTGGAATTAGTTTTGGGAGTGTGACATGCCTAATGATAATCTTGACCACACTTGCTGTAGACAGCCATCACACATGGTGCCTCTGAGTCAATAATTCTCCTAAGATAAGATGTGGAGCATCCTGCCTTTCTTCCTTTTTACAGACTGGTGTTTTGGACACTGTCCATTCTGCAAACCCAGCTTGCCTAATGACACATGGCATTTTTCCACAGGACAGAAAGATTGCTTGAACATTCCTTTAGTTAGTTCCTAGTGAAAAGTCATAGCAAGAGCTTAAAAAAACAAAACAACCAAACCAACATTAAAAGTTGAAATGCCTCACAAATAGGCTACAACCACAATTAATTATATTCTCAAGCTTCTTACGTTTCTAAATTTTTTACAGCATCCGTGTTTTATTTATAGAAAAACAACATTTATATAAATAAAAATGTGGTCACTGTGTAAAAGAAGTCAGCTAGCTTGCTAGTTCATCTGTGTAACAGCACATACACACCATGTCATGCTTTTTTTTTGTTCTCTGTGCTGCAGTGAAGAGTGTACGCTTCTTTTACTGAAGGCTTTTGAACTATCATAGTATGTCAGAGGTAAAAAAAAATTCATACACAAGTAGACTTGAGCTTTTTCCTAGAAGACATGCACATATGTCACTGTCTTCCTAACAAAAGACTTCCAACCTGTGCTCAGAAGGGTAAACAACTACATTTTCATTGGATTTAGTGGAGCAGAATCAAGCTCTACGTTCCAAGAAAATAAATATGTCTTTCACTCAAGCATTATTCACTGTGAAAGAATAGATAATTCATTTGAAATATTGAACTCTTAAAATGCATTCTTGTTCCTGGCTAGATGATTTAATTTAACTTTTATGACACAATTAGTCATCCTATCGTGATGCAGCAAAATGTAACCAAGAGCATCAGGCATTTCAGATAAGAGTTGTCTTGCAGATACAGATGTTGGCAAAGGTTTCAAAGCCCATTGTCTCGAATGTCGGAATAGGTAACACAAACAAGGCAAATACGAAAAATAAGTATATGTATTCTATACATTCTGGATCCTATATATAAATTTTCCTGCATCTCAAATGATATTTCAATCCTACCTTTAGAAAGAATAGAGAGGGAAAAAAAATGACAATGTAAACTTTAAACCTGTCACCAAAAATTCATGTTTCAGAGGCCTTTGGCAATTATATTTCTAAGTTTCTATATTTCTAAGTTTCTGTATTTCTATTAAAATTGGGTGCTGGAAATTATTTACCACTGGTTTATATCTTGTGAAGTTACCATCATTTTTACAAAGAATGAAAAATATGGCACATTTCTTTTTAAAAGCACTAATTATATATAAAATTCTACATTGAAACCACAAAAAGCTCTACCAAAAATATCAAAACAATATATAAATTTCAATTTAAGATTAAAATCTAAACATACCTAAGTAAGAAATTATTTGGTACTCAGAAGACTCAGAAATTCTGTTCCTTTCACATAAACATAACTACTGGCTAAATTCTGATATTCTGAAATAAATCCAGAAGTGCTGTGTAACTACATCTTGGAGTATTTTATGTGTTAAAAGTATGTTGAGAATTCTTAAGATTCTCCTTGAACAATAATTCTCACATTTCTAATAATCTATTGAATGTTTATGAAATAATTTCTTTTTTTAATAGCTGTCACCTCTAAAATATTTTCTTTTTATTTTGTTTTAATGTTCTGAAATTTGCTGGTAAAATATGTTATATGATTTACTTAAAACATTTAAATTTTTATTACTCACATTTACAAGGATTGATTATGGTAGGGGCTGTAAGCACACTGGAATTTTTATGTCTAGCTCAGAAAACCAAAACAAAACCAACCTAGAAAATGTAAGAAACTAAATATTTTTATGTACGATACTCAAAATCTCACATCTGTCCTCCATTTTATTAAAGCAATTCCATTTGTGTCATGAGTTACATCAATATTTTTTCATGAGTTAATATTTCCAAGGGTGAAATAGTCTGCAGATTATAACAAAAGCATACTTTCAATACTTTCCTGAAAAGAACATAGAAGACAGATATAGTGGTTGCGAAATGTATATACATTGTCTATTTGCAAAATATGCCAATGTTTAAAGTTTTGAATTAAAGTCAGCTATACTATTTGTTCTATACTATGTGTTTAGTTCATTTCATAGTGTTTGTGGTGTATTGCAGCAAAATGTTGATGTATATTAATTAAGGATTATTGCGTTTTCATTAGTTCACATAAGGAGGAAAGGAAGTTAAATTATATTTACAAAGAGGTGATTATTTTTTTATTTTTTTTCCACAGTTATAAGTCTTACCCTTTATGTTTAAGTTGTAACAGATATTCTAAGGATGATTTTGGTTTAGTTTTCATTTGGCTTGTATCATTCCTTTACATGGCTTTCTTCCAGCATAAATAAATAAATATTTTCAAACAAGACATTGGTTAATGGAGTCATAGTAGTGTTGTAGCTATCACGATGGACAAAGGATACAGACAGGACAAATTACGAAAAGAGAGAGAGACTGTCTCTTAGGCTATGTGTTAAAAATACATTTTTAATTCATATGTCACTGATAGAGTCATGGGAAGTAAATATAATTCTAGAAAGACCTGAATTGTATATAACTGAGTAGGTAAGTAAAGGCTTCTTAAGCAAACGAAGTCTCCCTCTTCACTGTCATTGAGCTGTAAATAGTTTTCCTTGAAACTATAAGATTGTAGTAAAGACAGAGATTTTAACTTTAGAAAACAAATAAATAATTAAATAAACTAATTCTCACTGATTTTTGCTAGTATAGAATTTTAAAATTGCTAATTATTTGGAAGTTTAACACCGTTAGTCTCAAAATGATTATAGGATGAAAATCCTGTCTCTGCTGAAGTCATGACTCCCACTGACTTCACTGCAATCAAGAGATTACCACTGATTTATGTCAACATGATATGAAACTCAAGTTTCAAGATATTTTCTGAAATTTGACAAAACCAAAACTGAACAGCTTCACTCAGGCCTAGCTACAAACAGATCTGTTAATTCTTCTGAGTTTTAACATGGAAATGCCAGCTGCTTTGTATGCTGCCATTTAGAGAGGCTGGCATATCATGCTTCAAAAACTGGCCTTCAGAGTGCAACAGGGACATTGAAAATGCAACCAACTTCTATTTTAATGAGAGTAGTATAATTAATTCGTATGATCTTTCTACATGCAACCTAAACAAAATGACAGTCAAAGTGGAAGTTACCATGGAAAAGAAATCTGCATCCAGTACCTCTGGAGAGCTCACCTACTCTTTTTGAATGACTGCAGAAAAAGAGACATGTTCTCAAATTTTCTTGACATAACAAGGCAGATTTTTCTGTCAGAACACATGCATTTTTCATTGAAATGCTGATCTTCTGAAATTTTTACTAAAGACTAGAGTATATGTTAAACTGTGAGTTTTTACATATGTAAGTGCATGCATATATATACACACTGTCAAATGCAAGGAAAGTTTGCTAAGAAAGCCAGTATCTAAGGAGAAGCTATTTCTTAAGATTGGTTTATTTTATTTTACAGAATGCTGGGTCAGATTATTTTTCCTCCGTACATTATTTCAACTTCTGCTTATACCATAACATTTGTGTTCCTTACATTCTAATTATGTAGAGGGCATGATTCCAGCATTCTAGCTTTAAAGCTTAAAATATTTGGGCTTCCTAGGGCTACAATTTCACCTTAAAACAAAACAAAACAAAAACAAAACAAAACAAAACAAAAAAAAACAGAAACCAAACAAACAGAAAACTCAACAAAAACCCAAACTGAAACAAAAGAAAACAATGTTACAATTTAGTCTTCTGGGATTATTATTTGGGGTATAGGAATTCTACTTTATGCTCATAGTAGGATGGTGCCCTGCTTTCTACTCACTGCAATAATATGAATACAGCTCAATGATTTATCAGAGAAGATAATTTTAGACATTTTGAAAGACAGCAATAAATGTACAGTATATGTATGTATAAATAAAGCCTCTTTAGTTGTCTGAGGGGGTTATACTTTGTTTTGGCAGTCTACAGTCTAGTATTCTTTGGAATTAAAATTACTGTCCAAAAGGTAAGTATTTATTTGGTCAATAGTTAAGGCATTATGTCAGAAAGAAGCCATATAACTCCATGAAAGCATGGATCTCAAAACCAAAGTAAACAGAAAAAGTCCTCCAAACTACTTTTATGATTTTGGGATCTGACTTTTTTTGAAAAGTAACAAAGCAAGAGGAGCAAAATGGAGAATAAGCCTTACATTTTCTCCCTTTTAAACTTCCAGCTAGATAGATTTAATCTCTTGCCTCTTAATACTTTCCACAGGCTTTGAAATGGCTGAAAGTAAATCAGACATCAAGTACTAACCTTTACCTTCCCAGAGATACAGACCTATGAAAAATTCAGTTTTGTTTGCAACCCACGAGCCAAGCGTAGTAAAAATTACTCCCATCTCTGTATTATTGGTAAAAGCCATGGCTGTGCAGACAGACAAAAGATTTCCATCAAAGCCAACAAAAACTAGCTAATCTGCTTTCAAGTTTTGAACTAAATCCCCTGAGATCCTGTAGCTCTAGAAAGAGTTGTTGGTTTGGTTTTTTTTTTTTTTTTTCATTTTAAGTATGTTTAAAACTAGAGAGAAATATATGCCCTAGACTGTAAAGTGTGGAACACTTTTCAATTCTCTTTTAAAGTGCTTGTTTAATTGATTTTGTTGTTGTTGTTGTTGTTGCAAATGGAGATTTCTCTCTTGACAACAGCTGCTGTGTTTTTTGTAGAGTCTGGTAAGCATCAGCGCTCCAAATGAGCCTGAGTCTCAGGAGGAGGAAACAGAGAATAAGAAAGAGCATTGTGCCTCTTTTGTCACTATTCTGTTAGCAGCCTTGAGTTAATGTATGCCTGCCTCTCAGGCAAATAAAGCTCGACAACTTGTCCTTGTTTGAAACGATAATACACCACTGGCTCAATTTCATAAAAATCAGTCTGCTCAGCTGTGGAAACAGACATGTTTTTTCTGTTGTGTGATATATGCAATGAGTTATCACCATACGCCCAGTACTTGGATGATGGGATTTAAAATGTCAGGAAATAAATGAAAATATCAACAGTTTGGCAATAAGAAGATTTCTGTTTAATGTGAACCTGATTTTCTGAGAGTCTTTTTGTGATCTTCTCCCTGAAACCTAATTGGTGAAGATTAATTTTAAATTGAAAAATGACAGTAGATTTGAGTTTGCCTGTGTGTGGTGCATGTCATCAAAAAAGAACCAGAAAATTGTGAATATCTTCTTCTGGGTACAGTGAGAGGGATGCCTGAGGCAAGATTAAATCTGTTTCACACTTTAATTTTTTTAGATTGATAGAAAATATTAATTTTCAGACTATTTTTAATTTGTGACATATTTACAAATATTTAAGGAGATATAAAATTTTGTTCTAGAAATGTTGTTTTCCCTGTTCTTTGTTTTGTACCCTCAACATTCACACATATGTACATTGTTAACCATTCACCCTTAAAATAATATTCCCCCTTTCATAATTAAATTGAGTTTATCCCAGAATTTCTGCTGAAATCCAACTGCTCCTCATTTGCAATACCATTCCTGATTCCATGTCTTAAGTCAACATACCTGTGAAGAACAATCTTTTTATTTTTTTTTTTTTTTAAGTAAAAATACACATGTAGGTAATATTATTTTTTCTGTGTGAAACCTGGGAAAATGTAGAGTAATAATAAGAGTTTGGATGGTTTTATGTCATTAGTAGGGAAAGGATTAAAAAAAAGGTAATAAGGACATTTATTAATGAGTTTTTAGCAAGGTTTTAGAGAAAATAGAGGGTAGGAATAGTTTGGGTGGTACATAGCCATGAACTGAGGTGAACAGCAATGCAAGGAAAGGAATTCCTCTATAGGAAGAACTTTAGTCTGCTTCTGTTTCTGTTACAGTCAATAGGAAAATTTGAAAATATCTATCATGTTCATTGGAGATAGGAAAAGATCTATGAACAACTTTCCATTCATGGGAATGAAAAAAATGACATTGCTAAGACTTCCATTCACCCAACAATTTATTTATTTGCCTCAGTGTTTTTTGTGGAAATGACAGTATAGCAATCTAAACCTTCACTCTGTGTGTATGTGCACATGTACAATTATATCTGTGAATAAATGCATTCAAATATACACATACCAGGCAGCAATACAAGCCAGCAGTGCTGAAACTGAGTGCAACCCAGATGCTTCTACGTTAATTGTTTATTCTGAGTTTTAAACAAATCTATTGTAATATTCCCTTCAGCCGTCAGCATTCTTACTCTATTGTAATATAAAGCAGTGAAGGTCAGTGTTGATAGATTCTTAGCGTGTTTTGGAAAAGATTAATGCTTAACAATGAACTCTGTTTGAAAGGTTTCCTTTCAAACAGCATCTTAGGTTCACTGATTCAGCATAAAACATGAGCTTATATCATAAAGGTCATAGTTAAAACTGTGCTTGGCTGCTGCCTCCCTGGTTTAATATAAGCTGAATTAGATCTCTTTTTTTTTTCCCCATTCCCCACTACAGAAATTTAAGACTAACAACTACTGAAACAAGAAGATTTTTTTACCTGTTACTTAGATACTGACAAGCATTAGATTCCTGGAGGGGTCATTTGACCCCTCTTATCAGCCACCCAACTGATATGAAATTGCTTTAATTCATCTTATGTTAAAAAGTGTGATGTGGCTAGAAATCAACAAGGTCTAAGTGTTTGGCTCCAAGGTAATGGGGGGCACCTCTCTCCACCTAGAAAAAAGAGGCTCGAGCCCTCTCCTGGAGTTAAGCTCTACAGGTAGTTCAGACTGGAGAAGGAAGAGGGTCTCCTCTTAAATAAAGCTTTCTGGTTCATGATCTTTCCTCTATTCTGCAAAGGGCTGAAGTCCAAATTCCACTGCTGACAGGCTAAGGTTGAGACCTTGTGTGTTTCATCTTGCCTAATTAGATATTTGAAAGTGAGACATTCAAATCTGAACTGATCTATCTAGCTTCCCTTTGTAGTTAGTAGTAAGAGGATGGGAGCTTCTGCTGATTATCCCAGACAGCTATTCTAGGAGGTATCTCTGGATGTGTCTATTTCTCTATGGATTATAGAGTCAGCCTAGAGTGAATACTTCAGTCTTACAAACTAAGCTTTTAGTTACCTGAGTTAGAACAGATGACTCCCTCTCCAAGTCTTCAACCTGAATGATAAAGTATCCTAATAGAGTGAGTTTTGGACAAACATGCTTCACTGTGAGTAAAAAACCAGCAGTGTTCACTTGGGGAAAAGAAAAAAAAAAAAAAAAAAAGGCAAAAAAAAAAAAAAAAGGCAAAGAAAAGATTTCCTTACCAGTTGATTAAATCATAGAAAGCTGAAGTGTCAGCCCAGTACATGTTCTAATGAATATGTATATCAGGAAGAATAACACAAGCAGAAGACAGTGACAAAAGCTCACTTCACAATATGTAAGAGCCCAGCATGCTTAAGGCTGCGGGTGCCTACAAATCGAATCCAGTAAAGAAAGAATGATGTTCTAACCATTAAACTTAGTCATAAAAGGTACTTTTTCTCCTCATTATGCATAGATAGACTAGGCCCTAGAGGTGTGAGTGGTAACAAAATCCTTAATTTTTTTCAGCTCTGCTGATGTTAAGGTTTGATTCAGATATTAGCTGCCATTGTACTGTCAAGAATTTAAAGCTTCTGACAATGTTCAGGGCAGAAATTACAGTGTTTATCCTTGAGAGATTTATACTACTAGGAGATTTAAGAGCTACAGAGATTATGTTGTGCTACTGAAAATCTAGCATTGAAAGGGGAGTATGTGATAAAACAGATGGACCCCAAGAGCTCCAAGGCCCACCTTGACTTGTGGCATTTCAGCAAAAGAGTATTGTAGAGGAACTGTAACAGTAAGTTTAGCCCAATGAGAAAGACATTAATATATATTTTTTCCTTTAGTCTTTAGCATTTGATATGCAGAACTCTCCCAAAGAGTGAAAATGCTGTATCAATTCTTAACATAAACCCAAAGAATTATTTCTTACAGGCACTGAGCAAATATTTTGTTCTTCTCCACCTTTTACACTGCAGTCAGTACTGTGATGTCTAAGGATTAAGTTGCCTAACTGTGGTCCCTAAACACCAAGGGCCTAGTCACAGCTTTTCAAACAGACATGCTCTGTAGCCGATGGAGAGAGCAGGCATCCTGCAGAGAGTGATTCATCTAGCTAGCAAAGTACTTCATCTCCAGACAGGTGTCTAAGTGAGTTGGATAAATCACCCTCTGGAGAGGCTTATCTCTTCCCATTAAGCCACAGAGACAGCTTAGAAGATGAGCTGATCTTACATGACTAGGCCTTCCAGTGGCTTAAGGATAGATGAGATGAAACCCATTTGGCCTGTCCAACATCCATGCAGTTTCCCTGCAAAGAGAGGTCTTCGTAGTGACTCCAGTTTTTGTTGATTTTTTTGGGGAGGATGTTTTGTTTGTTGTTGGGAGGAAAATGGGGAATTGCAGAAGTTGGTATTTTTTTTCTAGAAAATATAAAGAAGTAACTCTTTTGATAGCTTTTAGTCCCTCTATTCAATACCTTTTATGAACAAGAATAACCTTGATTTATTGAAAGTAAATAAATGCTCAACTGTATCTTCTAATATTAGATATAGTAACCTTCACATCTTTTACCATATATTTCCTCTGCTTCAGAGAAGCTGCATCTAGACTACAGAGTGCTTGACTGGTTCTAAACTTCTATAAAGTCAAAAAGAAGATAATCTACTGAGAAAATCACCTTCCTCGAGAAAACATAAAAAAATCAAAGTGACAGATACTATGCTAACAAATTCATAATAAAAATAGATTAATGTCAAAACACAGACTTTGGGTGTGTCTATGTCCTCAACAATGAGATCTGGGAAAAAAAAAAAAAAAAAGAAAAAGAAAAAGAAACTATGAATCGATGTCTAAATGGTTTTTCCACTTACTTTTACAGAAAATATAAATTATACACTTTGTAACCATCTGTAATGTCAGTATCAGCAGCCGCTCCCAATTTACTGTATAGTGCCATTGTAAATATTATTTGTTTTGGAAATTACTTGCAGTTTCTCGAACTACAACTTGACTGTTTGATTTTATTTTTTTTAAACACACTCTAGAAGTTTACAAAGCTATAGTTATTTAGCAGGAATGACTATACGCTAACAGCATTTTTGTAGTAGTGATTTCCTTTTCGCCATCTTCCACCAAAGTTTATTTAATATGTTAAGCACATAATAGTGCTGTTTGAGTATGTATATGTGTGTAAATTTACATGCTGGCATATGCTGACACAGTTTACTTTCCAGATATTTGTGGAAACCAGTTGCTAATCACTTCTGTTAGTCTGAAATTACATCATTTAGATATCTATCCTCTCAAGATAATTTCCTGACTATGGAAAAGAGAGTACCAAAAAGAAAAAAAATACTGAAGAGAGCAGACGTAAAACCTGTTTAGAAGATAATATTTCAGGGAAAGTTGAGGAGAAAGGAGGAAATAATTACATTATAAAGAAAGTTCCAGTGATTTCAACTGTAAACTTCCTCAAAGTTCTAAGATACAGAATTTTTAGATTTCTTTTAAGTATCAGCCAGGTACAGAGGTACAGAGGTTATAAGTGTGTTCTGCCCTGTTTCCTGGCTGTCATGAGCAAGGAAAACAAGCTTGTATTAAGCAAAAAGTCTAAGATACTTCTTACTGAAATGGTATATTACTCATATAGTGTGTGATGGACAATAAAAGATAATCTTGACTTGGAAATTTAGACATTTTATTCCATTCTTGATCAAGGACCGTAACACTAAGCTCTTGTTGTCTGACATAAAAATAACTGATGGACTGGATAAATATTTAGTTGTTTTCCTGAAACATATCAAGAATGTCCATCAGAAACATATTTCTGTCCAGTGTCAGCGTTATACCTTTGTGACTCTGTAGATTGTAGCTCCTCTAGGCTATTAAATATCAGATCTTTCATTTGGTAGTCAGCAAGAAATGTTTTACAAAAAAATGTTGTAATAGATGAGAGAACATCAAAAGGTCTGCTCCACTAAATTTTTAGAAAGTCCACAATTCAGATCACTGGAACTTTTGAGTAGTGTAATAATTTATTCCATTCTGCTTTACATTCGTAAGGTAAGTTTCTTCTGAAAATTTTATCATCTGTTTTCTTATACAGCATTTCTTATGCACCTCCTTTCTCTTTTTTCTCTCACTCTCATTTTCTTTCTTTCCCATATTTACTATCAGATCTTATTTTTATTTTTCCCTTTCTCTCACATTCCAAGTTTGTTTTACATTTTATCTGGGGGTAGATTTGGGGCTTAGGCATAGCTATACAGGACTACTTGTAAGTTATTTATCAGCTAACTAATACAATATTTCACAAACTATCTCTCAGACCTTCATAGAAATAAAGTATTTGATGAGTCAGTTCTTGAAATCACCATTCTCAAAAGGCTGTGAGGATGTTATTTGTTTATTTATTTATTTTTGTTCCTAATGATCAAAGCTTCCTGAGTAAAAAAAGATCCACTGACTTTCAGCTGTGCTCTGAAGTTTCTTTGGTAGTTTTGGAAGTGTTCTTTCTTGTCTCCAGGGTTTCCAAGGCCATAAATTTTACAAAGAGTAAATCTATTACAGAAATATTAAGCTGAAGCGGAAATAAGTGTTAATTGTTGCTCTTAAATCAAAATAGAAAAATAAGAGCAGCAGTTTTGGGGGTGGAGGGGAGGTTTAATTTTATCCTGTAGACAACTGACATTTGTGCTTATTTTTGCCCTTCTCAGAATTTCAGTAATTTAAGTTGTCATTGGTTTTCAGCAGAAACCAGAATGATTCTAACTTTCACTCCTTTATATTCCCCCCGTTTCATGCATTATCCCCAACAGAAAGAAAGAAAGAAAGAAAGAAAGAAAGAAAGAAAGAAAGAAAGAAAGAAAGAAAGAAAGAAAGAAAGAAAGAAAGAAGACAGAATAAAATCTGAAAGAAATATTTATTTGGCAATTTTTTAGATAATTCATATGGTCAAAAATAGTATTGCTTTGTTTTGATAAGATGGAAGGGTCTTGTAAAGGTGACAAAGAACAACAGAACTATAAAAAATATTTTCTATTGATGTTAAATATGTAAATGAAAATTTTAAAAACCCCAGATATATTGGCATTCAAATATCAGAGAAAAATAATGTCAAATGCAATAAGAAGTTTCTTTTTATAGTTATGTATATTAGCATGCTATGCCTTACAACGCACATATATTTGAAAAGTGTAGGTATCTGGGACTAGGTTGAAGAGGCTCGGAGGTTCTCACTGTTCCTTCTCCATCCCAGCCTCTTCATGACCTTCGGCAAACCATTCATGCTCCCTATCAGTAAAACAGAGACAATGATATTTAGAGAAGAAATCTGCAGCTACAGCACTTCAGCTGCCAGTCTCACCCTAAGAATGATTCTCAGGCTGCTAGTGATTATAACTGTAGGAACAAATTTCTGGTAATGACATGATTATGGTGAAAAATTAAGCTCATCTCTTGTCCTTAAAGTTCCTGTGCATGTCCCTTTTTGTGAAAGATGTTAACAGCAAAGTCCTAGCTAAGTTCTATGTCTGTTTCTTGCTGTCCAAACTCCCTTGCAGCTGGATATAGATTTTATTTCCTGTCTAAGATCCCTGCATGGGGGCAGAGTGTGATATTGAGCTGTCATCATGTTCTTTTTGCCGGAGTGCGGCATCCGGATAGGGTCTTGGCAGTTCTCCTCTTTGTGTGTGTGTGTGTGTGCGCACACATGTGTGCATGAACATGTGTAATTGGATTCCTTGCTCCTTTACAGCTTATGCAGTCACTTCCTTTTGTGTAAAGTAAAAACAGAGTGGGGAAAAAGTGCCGTTGTGAGATTCTTTATATAGGTGGAAATGACCCTATGTGAGGCAAGGCAAAGTCAGGGTAGGAAGTGTTTCATGGAGCCAGCCACTGTCTAAGATAAGTATATGAATAGCATGCACCACATGAGTGTTATGGTTTTGTTTCCAGTACACTGTTTTTTTGAACCTTTGTATTGCTACAAGCCTGCTGACTGCAAAACACTGCTGCCATTTTGCATTCTGCCTGGAACCATGAAGAAGACTTATTCCAGGCTATCTGCAAGAGACTTCACTGTAGTTTTCGTTGTAGGTTTTATTAAAGATAATCTAAACCAAAAATTAAAGAGGCAAGTGTATGTGGATTATCTCCATTTACTAAAATGTAAAAATTTTCTAACGAAAATTAAAACTTAATAAAGAACAATGATGAAAAACGCTAGCTTTTTAAATATCTAATTTACTAACTGCTGCTCCAAGATCTTTTACATGACACTTTGAAGTACTGTCTCCTCCAGATGCTGCAAAGAATCAAGGAAAGAGTAAAACAAATGAGAGACATATAGTTTTGAAAATTAATCATTAAGAAAATGCCAGTATTTTTTATGACCAAGCTAATTAACAGAGGATGAAACAAAATATGTCAAGATGGAAAAATCTCTATTAGAGACTTAGTTTCACAGTACATTGCTTAGCTAAGCAAAACCTCTTTTCAGTGGAACAGTGAACATTAGCAAGCCCTTTTTTAAAAAAAAAAAAAATTCTGAAGCACAGGAATGTTCTCAGCAATTAATATCATAGATGTTGTTTGTTTCATGTTTGATGATCTGGCTCTTAAATCACTAGCTCAAAAAACCTGAAAACCTCCCCAAGGATTCTCACTTAAACCCAAGAAAACAAAGAAAAAGGACACCCTAGGGATCACTTAAGGAGGATTCACCATACAATGTGAACACCTTTCAATATTTTATTTATGGAGTGTTAAGGGAAATTCATCCTCACTCCAAATCCTGCAGCTGGGATAATGAATTTGGAGGCATCAACTATTTGCTTGGCCCTGTTTTTAACAGTATTGTAGTTAAAAGTATTTTCAGTCTAGGGGAATCTTCAGTAAATGCACTAGAAGAAGACCTCATTCTTTATGCCTTACAAATATGTAATGGCAGGGTAAGATGACATATTTCTTTGCTTCTGTTCTCAAAGGAGGAGTTCACACTAGAATATGTGATAAAGTTTGACAAATAAGTACATCACTCCAAATAATCTATATTTAATTTGCTGCAAAAAGCTTGAAGGGGTAGATACCCACCCCCTGCAATAATAACAATGTGGTTGTAAGGCTCCTTGCAAGGCAGGTGGAGTCCTAATTTCATTGCACTGCAGGAGTTCAGTGTTCAGTGAGAAAAATATTAAACCAGTTTTGCTTTTGAAAATCCAGCCTATTTAGTACATGCCCAACCAAGGTAAATATTTTCAAATATGTTCTATTTGCTCTAAGAAAAGAAGGTTTAAGTCAGGGCTAAGTCAACTTGCTTTTCAATATGTTATTCAAATATGTAACAGAAAATAAAAGCAAAACAGAAACTTATAATTTATAAAACACAAGCTGTACTACAATATATATAGTGTGAGAAGAGCATTTGCTTATGTCTTCAGTGCAATGTGAAAGAGAGGTTTGCTAGGAGATGTAAGGAAATGTAATACATGATACTAAAACTAACTTTTCCCCCTAATGGTTGGTTCTCATAGAAATGTACCAGTTGCTGAGGCTGGCAGACTTTTTAAATTCCATACTTGCAATTCAGAAATATTTTTTTTTTCTTTTTAGGGGAATAATTGAGAGTATGGCAATTTGTCTACAAATATGTCACTGTTTACTTCACCATGTGTCAATTGGATTAGTTTCTTATTCAGGGAGAAGAAGCTGAATCAGCTGCTGCAGATTCCCTGCTGCCTGGTCTGCCTCTGCAGCCTGGAAAGGACCCCTCCTGCTACCAAGGAAAGCAGGGAGTGCCTTTGAATTGGTTATGGAAAAATCAGGTTAGTAATAAATTAAAGAGGCTTCTATGGAGATAGCCCTTAGGTGTATGCATCAAGTTACCCATTTTTTGCACAACAGTTTGTGTAGGTGTCAGAAGAATCTTAATAGTTCACCAATTACTGGAAAACTCTTGGAGTCAAATGTTTGGCTGAATGATGGCTGGATGTTTTTTAAGTCTGCTTTTCCCTCTGCAAACAGCTGATGACTGCATTAAGCTAAGATCAAATGAAAAATGTATTCAGCATTTCCAAGATACCCAGAAGCAAAATAACAGTATCAGGAGCTAAGCTTTCTTATTCTTCCTTTGTATATGTCAACTTATATTATCATGTGTGATGTATCATCCTTCCCAATGTACTTAATATTATAATGAAAGAGGACCATTAATATGGAAAGTCAGGAGACTATTTCTTTCATATGCAAAATAAATTGCATGCAATCACACCTCTGACCTGAACTGTTGAACCTGGAAGCTATAAAATTTGTCTTTTATACAGTCCTGAGAGTTTTGATAGGGCTTACTACTGTTTCTTTCCTGACAAATTAAAAATATCCCTGTTCATAGTCTGAAACAGCCACACTAAAGCTGTGATAGCTGAATCATTGAAGGTTTATATAATTCCTGCTTAAAATGTTTATTCTTATTTCTTTTAGTATGATGGTACAGTACAGAAGTGGCAAAGTCAAAAGAAATATTGTCTAATACCTTTAGGAGGGATAAACCTTCCTGAGAAAAAAAAAAAAGAGTCTCTCTTACTCTTTCTTTAACTCTCTGTAAGGCACAAATACTTTTATTTCTCTAGGTGTGATTTCTGTTTTGTCTCTTTTGTCTTGATATCTACATTTTATTGTGATTTTTTATTGTTTGTTTACTGGTTTTTGGCTTTATTTTTTAAATTCATAAATATTTCTATTATATTTATATATAGATGACAAAAAAAAAAAAAAAAAAAGAAGGAAAGAAAATGACACAAAGCACATCATGCAGACTCTGGGTAGTGCTACCAGCTCCAAAGGTCTAATTCTTCTTCTTTAGAAAACAGTTAATGTTGTTAGAGATTTCCATGACATCAGAGTGAACTTTTGTTTTTTTGTTGTCATTTTGGTTTGATTTTGGGGTTTTGAGGATTTATTTGTTATTATTTAAATTCTAAATAAACTACTCGGATTATATTTGGGGAAGACCAGTTCCACTCTTTATTCCAGATAATTCACCTGACCCATGTGAAGCGGCCAGGATGAGATCACCTTCCTCTCAGCTGCTTTGTGACAGCCTTTTTAGCAAAACACATTTTCATCCTAGTACAGACTAAAAACATTTTAAAGAAAAATCCAAACCAGTTATGAAATCCATTCCATAGGTCAAGGCAGCTTAAAGTTAAGCTGTGCTAGAATGTGGCAACAAAATCTTTTTGACAAACACATTAAAAAAACCAACTAGCAAAGTCTTCTATAAAGAAGAGAAGGGAGGAGAAGAGAAGAGAAGAGAAGAGAAGAGAAGAGAAGAGAAGAGAAGAGAAGAGAAGAGAAGAGAAGAGAAGAGAAGAGAAGAGAAGAGAAGAGAAGAGAAGAGAAGAGAAGAGAAGAGAAGAGAAGAGAAGAGAAGAGAAGAGAAGAGAAGAGAAGAGAAAAAGATTCCAGAAGGACCTATAAATCACTTCCATCACATCACTCAGAAGAAAAGGCATCCTGCATATAAATCTCCATCACTTAGCAAGCAGCTGAAGATTTCAGTTTTCAGTCTAGAGCCTTGACTCACTATCTCCTACCTAGAAATTCAGCAGTCTGGAATTTCAGACTTGAATACAGGTAAGTTTCTTTTTTACAGCTGTGACAAGATATATCTCTTGGTGTAAAGTTACACTCCTATGGGACAAGGGAGATATACAGCCCAAAAGAAATACAGGGAACTACATTTAAAGCTAAATTAAAATTAATATCTTACTAAAACCAGGCTAAGTATGTTGTATTGATGATGAGTTTAACAGCTTACAAATATATACTCAAAGAAGAGTTTTCTCATTGGTTGTCTTAATATTTCCAATATATGTGATATTTCATATTAAATGTAATGATTTACCACATAATTACATCATTAGTAAAACAGTGTCCATGTTCAGTTTTATCTTTCTATTGGCAGAGAAAGGATTCCAAATTTGCATTTAAATGAAATTGAGCAAAGAGTGATAAAGGCTTCAATTAAAAGGCCACCTGTTTTTGTTAATTTGTTTTACATAGGGACAGTAAATATTTTCAGTTGATACACTTTCTGCTGCAAGATTGGTATATTCTTCTCTTCTTTATATCCAATGTCAGACACCACTCATTAGAGGAGTCTATAATTTTCTCTGACTAAAGTAAACTGTCCCAAGCTTTATAAATCTGTTGGTACAAGATAAAAAAAAAAGTAAAGTAAACCAAATAGCTATTTAGAAAGCATAATCATAACAAACTAACATGTGATTGAAGAAAATTCTGCAAATATTTTTTTTTTAAAAATCAGTAAGCTCAGGGAAAAAAAAAATCCTTAAAAAAAGTCACATTCTTTCTTCAATTACACTCCTTTTGAGGCTTACTGACCTTACTTGGACATGCTGGTATGAAAGAAAGGTAATCTTCCATGTCACAATTAAGTAATGCAATTAAACCTTAAGGATTATAAATACTTAAAACACAAATCATGGCAAGCAGTATTAATGGAATATAAACACAACTCTTCTTCATGGAGTATGAGCTTCAACTAGGACCTGGAAATATTACATCTTCCTATAAAATTTCTTCCTTTGATGCTAAAGTGTTTGGTTTTTAGTCTTGCTTTATAGATTTACAGCTCTAGTTTCATCCAGTTGCCATTAGTAACGTAGTAGCTCATCTTGTTTTTCTAATACTTTTGAAATAATTTGTAGCCATAATTGCTTTTCTGTTTTCCATTTACCGTAACCATAACCACTAATTTGCTAAAAACCCCTACACTTCTGTTACAAACAAGGCTTAAAAATCCAAGTAATTTCCTCAAGAACAATTTGCACTGGCCACCCTTCTCTTTGGGGATGCCATGTAAGCATTTAAATAAAGAACTGAAGCTTTTAATTAGTGTATGCTTGCTTCCTGCTAGCAGGATATCACACCGGTGAGTAAACGGATTAAGTTTCTTGTAACGCAAACCAGGAGATAACTTGACAGTTGTGTTTTTCATTCTCAGATGTCTAGTTAAGGGAAACACAGGGATCAGTTCCCACTTTTAAAAACTTAAGTTTGACTTAAATTATTATTGTTTTTTAATATTCTGTGATTTCCCACAATAAACTTAACAAGGGATTATGTTTTTCATTTCTGGTTGAATGAAGAAGGGAATTAACAGAAACGTAAATAGAACATATTCATGGGAAACTGCAGGTTAGGGGATTTACACCTTATTTGTTACAAGTTAAACATTTGTAAAAGAAAATAAATACTGTAGAACTCTCCTCGCCTCTTCCCCTCTCCCTGCTCCTCCCCCCAGTATGTATTTCTGATTGACATATTCATATAATTCATTTGGTTTTATATTTGTTGGATGAAGGAATGTATAAGGAGTTTTAAATAATTTATTTTTATTTTTCTCAGATTCTGCTTTTTAACTGGTAGCTGCTACAGTTTTTGTTTTCTTTTAATGCTTACAAAGCCAAACTAAAAATATCTCTTAAATTTCAGCATGAGTACAGGTTGCAAAAGGTTTGTGCCTAATGCTCTGTTATTAAATAAATATATTAGACTTTCTTTAAAGTTAGAAGGCTAAAGAAACTGTAAAAAAGCATATAAATAGCTGATTTCAGTTCAGCTCAAAGGGTCAAAACACTCTAGCTAGTTACTATGCCTATGGAGAAGGGGCTGCTTAATGCTGTTCAACCCACTTCAAAGGACTCAGTGCTCTTTCTCTCACTCTCCTGGTAAAGCTGTGTATGAGTAATTACTGCTGTAGCTATTACAGATTGACCTGAAATGAGGAAAAGAGGCTGCATGAAAATCAAGGTAAAGTAGTGGGGAAATAGCAACATTCAGTGACTACCTGCAGCCCTATAATATGAATGTCTAAGATGTCGATCGGATCACCGTAAAAACCACAGCATGCTCTGACTTACTGACTGAAATGGCAAGTAGTGAAGGATATATACTCATCTAATTCCTATCAATTTCAGTCAGTGTTAAATATGTAGGAATATTTCCTAAATTTGGAAGTGTATATTACATTTATTGTCTCATTAAAGGATCTAACTAAGGTAATTTGTGTCCAGTGATGAAGTAGATTCAGTAAGAAGCTGGGTTTCCTGCAGCCTTTACTATCTACCTAAAGTAAAAAGGCTCTTTCTTATAAAGGCAGAGTTAGAAATTTTGAGTTTTAAGTAGAAACATGAAAGCTTTATGGAAAACTTTATTTCCTTAATGAATGCTTTAAAACCTGTTTTGAGATGCAACTCTATTGTTTCAACTTATAAATACCTAATTTTTATCAATGTGAAAGGTGCAGTATTTTTCAAACCAGCCGTCTTTTTTGAAAGGAGGAAGAAATTTATGAGTATCAGATTAAATCTTTATGATATTTGGATAATTGCACAATACTCCTACAGGGGATAATGAACCATTAATCATTAAAAAAAACCCAAACAAAAAAAAAAAAACAAAACCAAAAAACAACCCTGATGCTAAACAGAAATCATGTATTTCTAATTATGTCATTTATTGTCCAGTAGAGGAAAATATTTAAACATCTAATTTTACTGGATTCTGAACATAAGTCTGAAGCATAACTTATAATTGTGTATAGGGTGTATAGAGTTTTTGTGGCCAGGTTTTTGTAGCAGAGAGGGCATAGGAGTGGCTTCTGTGAGAAGCGGCCAGAAACCAAATCTTAAAACACTTTTCCCCCATCCCTCTCTTCTTCCTGGGCTTAGGTTTGCTTCCAGTCTTCTAACTCTTCTCCCTCAGTGGTAAAAGAAGATGGAGAACAGGGGTTGCAGTCAATTCATCACATGTTGTCTCTGCTGCTCCTTCCTTCTCAATGGGATGACTCCTTACAAACTTTCCCCACTCTAGCACAGAGTCTCCCCTACGGGAGACAGTCCTCCACAAACTTCTCCAATGTGAGTCCTTCCCATGAATGACAGTTTTTCACAAACTGCTTCGGCATGGGTCCATTCCATGGTGTGCAGTCCTTCAGGAAGGGACTGCTTCAGCGAGGGTCCCCCACGGGGTCACAAGTCCTGCCAGCAAACCTGCTCCGGCGTGGGCTCCTCTCTCCACGGGGCCACAGGTCCTGACAGAAACCTGCTCCAGAGTGGACTTCCCATGGGGTCACAGCCTCCTTCATGCATCCACCTGCTCCAATGTGGGGTCCTCCACAGGCTACAGGTCTTCATCTGCTCCACCATGGACCTTCATGGGCTGCAGGGGGACAACCTGTCTCACCATGGTCTTCACCACAAGTTGTGGGGAAAATCTCTGCTCCTGCACCTGGAGCACCTCCTCCTCCTCCTTCTTTACTGACCTTGGTGTCTGCAGAATTGTTTCTCTCATATATTCTCACTTCCTTCTCAAGCTGAAAAATATGCAGGCTTTTTTTCTTCCTTTTCTTAATTATGTTATCACAGAGGTGTTACCACCATTATTGGTTAGCTCAGCCTTGGCCAACATGGGTCTGTCTTCCAGTGGTCTGGCAGTAGCTCTGCTGGACATTGGGTAAGTTTCTGTCAAATTCTTACAGAAGCCAACCCTATGCCTCCCTGCTACTAAAACCTGGCCATGCAAATCCAACACAAATTTATAGTTTATAACCCTACAGAAACTTCTCTTTTGAAGAAAATTAAAATAAGTTCAGAGTCCCGTTCTTTGATGTTTTGTTAATTTATTGAAATTTTTGTTTATTTTTTTTGTTTTGCTGGTTGATTACTGAGTAGTCTTACCAGTTGATTACTGAAGTTGGGCTGAGAGCACTTTCAGTACTGATTTCCTCTAATATTAACATGGTGGTCTGTGAGCTCCACCTGAATAATGTAATGGAGTAGGAATTTATCATGGTAGGTGGATGGCATCTGGAGAACAGTTAGCAGGAAGCAGCAACATTGTAGACAAATCTACTGTTATGTGGCTCCACCAACTGCTGCCTACCCTGTCCCGTGGACAGGATAAAGGTAATTGTAGTAGGCATGTCTGTCACTGAGTTGAGTTGAACTATATCTTTCAGCTGCTTTGTCCTGCTCTAAATCAGTTAAGAAGCCATAAACCACATTTTACTTTTAAACTGCCCTTCGGGCTTCTGTCTATCTCAAGCGTAGTAAAAGCCAGAATTGCAAATTCACCCTAACCTTTTTCTACTTCTGAGGTCTTTTTGAATTATCCTTGTGAGGTCTTTTTGAATATCCTTGTTGTGCAGGAGGTTTAAAACCTCTGAGGGGTTGGTTTAACATACCCTTATGAGTAGTGGAGGGCAGAGGGGAGGACAGGAATTTTAATACCCTGTCAAGTAGAGGTTAATGATATTGTCTTGTGCTGGCTATGTTCCACTGGAAACATTACTTTGTACTGCTGTATTGTTCCAGTTCAGCTCAGTCCATTGTCTAAGTAACATTGAAACTCTTCAAGTTGGTCCAAAACCTGGGTGACACCATTCTCGTCTTTGTCCATGCAGTGGGAATAACACACCTAAGAAGAGTTATAGTTCAGCCTAATACTGAATTAATCAGAAAACTTTGCAAAAAAATCTCTTGCTCAGCTTTAATTAGGATTAACCAGTCAGAGGTCATCCTCTATTCTGGTTAATAACACTTATATCACCTGAAAAATAAATGGATTATAAGATTAAGTCTAGTTTCTAAATGTGTTTAAAAATGTATTAAACCTGTAGATGATATTATAGTTAAAAATACACTATGAAAGAGAAGGTTTGCACACTGATTTTTTATTTTTTTTATTATTATTTTTTTTTAGGTAGAGCTTAGCTCCATTTTTCTTTAACAGTGCAATTACCTTTGTAAATAGTCTAAAAAGATTTTACCTCCTCATATCCCTGATACACAATATATACACAGGATACCTCATACATCCAGTGGAGTTTGATCAAAGAATCTCAGTGTCACTTCCTTACTGTGTTGCTTTCTCCAAAAAAACCTCAAACAACCTAATATCTTTACTTCAATAATATGGAAAGTAAATAAAAACCTTTCTTAAAGGCCTGATAAATCTTCAGAAGCCATTATGTTAATAGTAAAGGAAAGATGGCTTAAACAAACAGCTTAATTCATAGACAGTTACAAGACACTGTGCATTTTTTTAAAAAAGTCATTGAACTTATATTTGAAAATGACAGGATGGAAACATAGGGAGAAGTAGTAAATCAAAACCATAAAGTGATATATAATAATAATACTTAACCATCTAAACAAAGATAAAGGAAGAGAAGATGAGCAAGGGTATCGATGGGCTTATATGTATGCATGAGCCAGATTGTATACATACACACATAAAATTATGTGTTTATACATCTATATACATTATAAATATATGAAAATAATGTGATTGTCATATTTTATGCTTTCATAGCTCCATCATAGCTGTATACATTTTTCTTGCATGTCCAGAAGACATCTAAGGGCTTGAAGTTTAAAGTGTCTTATAGGTACAGACTGGGGTTTACTCATTACCTGTGAGTCATCAAATTTACACAGAGCAGAAATTAATTTACTGTCATGTTTAAAATTACCATTGGAAAAAAGTTTTGCTTCTGAGCTCAGTGAAAGCACAAAGATTTTCATGGACACCTTGCCCATAATAAGAACCATTTAATGTATTGCAAAGAGTCCATCTCTTCCCACTTTCTGTTCTCAGTATGGCACATTCATAGTATTGGTCAGTTTTTGTATTGAACTATCTACTTTTTGGTATTTTAAATCAAATCTTCTACTCACCATTACGGTTTGATCCTTTATGCATTGAAGATGTTTCTCTTTAAATATCCCTGACACTAGAAGTGTTGATCTTTGTCTAATACAGAGCTAAGTTGAAACTAATGAAATATCTACTCTGCCGCAGAATTCCTTGTCCTTGAACCATGTAGAATCATTTTAATGATTTCTAACCTCACCAAATAATTTATTAATAACACACACACTCATTTAATGCATTTAATGTTAACACTTCTAACATTTAATGTTAGATAAAACCCCTTCTCCCACTCCCCAGACAATTATTTGGATAAGGAAGATGGCTAATCTTTCTCCACATGAGTTTCAATCTAAAATTGATATAGGTCAACATTTATACCAGTTTAGGACCATACCCAACACATAACTAAGTCCAAAATAAAGTGAGAGGTAAAGGGAAGTGATGTGATCCTGGATGTATTACCTGCTTTTGGAATTCCTGCTGCGTTGGATATTGTTAATGAGACAGCAAAAATCCCTTTTAATCTCCCTAGTAAATCTGCAATTTACCACAGCTGTTGTGGTTGTCCTTAATTTTAACATTTTACTTGGGGTCGTCTAACACCTAGAATGAACTTGTAGGAGAAATAATTCAAGAATCAAGTGAATTCCTGAAAAATGAAACAAATATATATTTATTCTCCTTGAAGAAAGCAGTATATATACCTATAATGACTGAAATGACTAAAAATTGATATTTTCCCTGGAAATTCACTATGAAATTTAAGTGCAAATTCTAATGATATTTATTATTCTATCATACCAAATTATGTTGAAAGTTTAAGAGGGATATTTGTGTTTATTTTTGATACCTGATAAAATACTCCTATTCTGTTCTACTGAAGCTCATTTCATGTCTTAACCTTTGTGCTTTAAAAGGACCTAGCTTGTTTTCTATTAAAGGTTTTATACTGGTTGGTCATTTTGTGTTCTTGGATCATGATGAAGTAAAACTTATTTTGATTCACAAAAAAATTAATTTAAGCTAAATTGCAAATTTCCTTGCTAACACTAATTTCTTTCAGTATTCTCCATTAAGTTTAATTTTAAAATATAAATTTTGAAATAAATAAACTGCATATAGTATTTAGAAAGATTTATATGTGTGAAACCGAAAGCTTGGAAAACTGGATAGCCTCTCTGAAATAAATAGGTCTAGGTTTCACCATCTTTCATTGCATGTCATAGAAAATGCAAGGATTTACTTTTCAGGGTTCAGAAAAAAACTTGTTAGCATATTATATCTTTTTTTCTCACCTACTTATTATTGTTGTCCTTACATGCATTATCATATAATTTCACTTATTTTTTTAAAAGGTATTTTTTAGTTTTCTTGTATTTCAACATTTTTTAAATCACTTCATGTACATATGAAATTAATTTGAAACTTGATCTTAACTGATCCATTAATAAGAAGACATATATAATATGTGAACATTTTATTATTCAAAGGATTAAAAAAAAAAAAAAATCTGGTGAGCTTGCCAGCAGACATATTTTCACCATACTTAAAGACCTTCAAAATAACAATTTCCTAGTGTACAAAATCGACTTCATACAGAAAATGTAGAATACTTTCAATTTCTGGGATGATTGTCACTTTGGAGACATGCCTCAAAGTTTCAGCATATTGAATACTAACAAAAATAAATATTTCTCATAGTTCTGAGAGCTTTGGTGGGTGAGTATAAAATAATTGAAAACATTTTTTCACAGCTTTTGAAGCCATATGAGAACTTGACTGTAGTGTACTGCATTATACAATATATGAGGCAAGCAATTAACTTCAAGCAAATATTAATTTTCATTTCCCGTTAACTCTGTAGTCAAAGGGATGTCCTCCAAAATTAATCTTAGGGGTACTAGCTGCAAACGATGATATGCTGTCAAGTTGCAAATAATTTTATTTTAGTATAATTTTTCTTTCTTCAAATATCCCTAATTCAGTTTCATTGATATCCTGAAGATAATCAGGCCAACAGAGGATTATTCTCCTTTCAAGTGTGCATCGTGGAACAATGATCACAAACTTTTTTGTATTCGTACAGATGTAGGGAAAAATACATTGTTTTCAGCAATGACTGTGATTTTTTCAATAGTCAATGTCTTGTCTTACTTTTTATAATTTAAACATTTATTCATTATGAATTATGAGGATTTTTTTTTTTTTTCTCATTTTGCAGATATTCAAGATCTGGGCCCCAGCTTTATCCCGTTTAGCTCCACAATTCAATGATTAAGAATATAATGCCCACAAAAGGATTTTTTTACCCAGGCATAAATTTCATGCTATATAAATAAAGGTACAAAATTCTAAGAACAGAAGACCATCTTCCATTCTTTGAATTAACAACAGCAATATTTGAAATTACAGTAATTTTCTACAAATATTATGCATTTTTATCACAATCTATTTTAAGTACTTTTTTCTGATATATTCTTCCTCTTTCCCTGAACTCAAAGATTTTAATAAGAAAGTTATAACAGTTACTCTTACCTAAAGAAAGTTATATCAGTTACTCAGTGAAATATATTATTTTTTCATATTATAATTTATTTTGTAATGCTATTGTTTTATTGAATTACACATCTAAGATATCCTCTATCCTCTAATAAAGCCATCTAAATTCTAGTATTTGTTTTCAAGATTGTGTGAACAAACGTACTGGAAACCAAAACTTCAGAAGTAATTTTTACTTGTTAACAAATATCTTGCTCTATCTCCTGTACATATTTCTGTCTTTACTCTCCTACTCCTGTCCAGCCCTCTCAGTAACAGGAATACTTAGAACCCAGTTTCATTCAATATTTGTATGTGACTTCATTAAACGTAATATGTGCTTATAATTGAGCATGGAATTCTACTTTGTTTCATCACCATATGTCCATTCTAGACATGAAGTTTTCATCACGAAAAATATCCATCTCTCTTCTAAACATAACTGAAAGACTAAAGCAGAGATCTAAAGAATCCTTGAATTTAATTTCAAGTTTCCTCCTAAAAATATCCCTGGAGTAAGACAGGGCATACTCCAAAACAGAAATAAGGCAAGAAAGAAGAAAAGGAAAGAGAGACCTTAAACAGAGAATCTCTTATATTATGTAAGTGGAATTTGCATGGAAAATTTCCCTAATCCTCTGAACAAATGACATTTTATTTGTTACTACCTCTGTTAAGGCTGAGAGAGACTCTAATTGAGTTTTTCCAATAAATATTTTCCCTGTAGAGTAAACCTGTGGATAATGCAGAATCAAACTTTTCTCTGAGCTGCAGAAACACTTCCAAACATCTATTGGTTTAGAGACCACACAATATACTGATTTCTCTGCCTAACCACTTGACAAGAAAGGAAGGTTCCAGTTGTGTACCAGAAGGTCTGGATAAAATCACGAGTCACAGGAATTCACCAAACTTGTCCAGCAGGCCAAATGAAGCCAGGAGGGTTGGGAAGTTGCTAGAAAGGTTGCTAGAAGCTGCCTAGAATTTTTTGTGCTATAAAGAAAAAAGAAAAAAAAAAAAAGTTGTTGTCCTATTCACTCATTAGATCAGAAACTTTTATTTTTAAAAGAAAATTAATTAGAAAGACTATTTCAGATTAAAAGGAGAATGACATTTGGAAGTACTCTAAATCTTAGTGTCTTCCAGGACTGCTTACTGAGTAAGATAGAAAAAACTCACAACAACATAAAATTTGCATTTTCTTTAGAGGCACCACTCAGATATCACTCTGTTCCAATAAATTTCTGATAAAGTCTGGCACATGTAATATCAACCAATCAACATAAAAATGAATTTTGTGTTTTAAATACCACAGGTACTGTACTGATTACTGTTCAGTTATAGTGGGTGATAAGACAGAAACTTTTGATAAGATACATTGGAAAGGTTTACATTTCTGAAGAAATGTAAATGCATTTATTTAAAACTCACAAGAATTCTTAAAACTTTGATAGGAGAGGTAAAGGTTTGGGTTATCTAATGCACTTAGCAAAACATTTACTTATAATATGTAAATAAAATATGTGAGTCTGTCTTTTACATCCAGAAGCTAGACACTTATTGCTGTTTTACCTTGGTTTCTCTGATTTTATTTTACCTCTTTTAAACATTTTGCTTTTCAAGCTTTTATCTTGGTTATAATTAAACATTAAATTCTTTGATCACCTGATTTATTTATTTTTTTATGTAAAACTCAGAAAAACAAACACAACTTTTCTTTTCCAACTAGCATCACTTACATAGAAAAACACTTTCACTTAAACCTTACTCTATCCCTTACTAACTAGAAGTATTCACAGTAAATAGTGATTGCCTTGAGCCTAGTCAAATCTCTCTAAAATCTGTGAAAATAACCCAGAACTGCAGGGCCCTGATTTTTAGCGTGAAATACAGAGCATTCCTATCTTTCTTGAGAAGTTCACAACGTATTCAGAGATCTGCAAAATTACCGTACTGTTGATTTACTCTTTAATTCTTTTGATCTAATTGACAGTGCTGAAGTGGAAGCTTTGTTGTCAATAACATATTGAAATATGTGCTTTAAATCTAATTAAGGCAGCTTACTGAAAACTACAGATAATGGGTTATATTATTTCATATGAAAAATAGAAACAAACAATAAAGAGCAAAAGAAAACTGCAAAATATGCTCATTCCTCTGTCATGAATTATCATAATAAAATTTTATAGCCAAGTTAAATTAAAAACAGATAAAGGAAAAAAAAAATCAACAAAAAACCCCCAACCTCAGAAAGAGAATGAAACCTCTGTCAAATAAATACTTACATGCAATTGAGACCTTAGTGTTTTGTTAGGAAATACCAAGAAACTCTCCTACAGGACTCAGATAATGTAATTAAGTTGATAATGAGGACAACAAAAATTACATTTTCCAAAAGTGCAAAAATGTGTTTCTTCCACTAAAATCAGTAAAAAATACAGGTAATATTTTTTAAAGTATGAAAGTCAACATTTCCTATAGTGATTGTGTTATTAAATACATTTTGTTTTGAAGATTTGTAATCAGCAATAATTTAGCGTTTCGGTATATAAAAGAAAAAAAAATCAGATCTAAATTAATCATTTATAATTTAGATATAAATTTAGAAAGAAACTTAATATCTTCAAAATTAATAACAGGAATATAACTGGGATAGTGTTTAACACAAGAGACAACACCCTGTGTTAATATTCCACAGCAGTACTGCAGAAAATCAAGTATCTCAGAAAAGAAGTCCAAGCAGTAAGCAAGTTGAGTGAAGTACATCTTAGATGTACTAGGACAGGTGTAAAAACCTGTCTGAAATGCTACAGATAGGTGTTTCTTGAAACAGATTTCTCTTCAGTCCTTGCTGTTATAATTATTTTTACTTCATCTCATATTAGCAACTCTGAATACTTCAAAAAAATGTGGTTTAACCTGCTTGTTAGGTTATAAAAGGTAGGTTTTAAATATTAAGTGAAAGCAGAAATTCGAAGACAAACTTCCTCCTCCATGGGTGCTCCAAGTGTAGGAATATTGCATCAAAAAATTAAAAGTTTGTTGACACTGCTTTTTGAATGGATCCTGCTCTAAGTGCTATATATTGTCGATAATTCCTGGGATAATTTCCAGGATGGGATACTTAGGTGGGGAATGTGTTCTTTCTGGGTCTTAGTCAAGGTTGGGCATAAGGTAGGGTTCATATTGTACTATTCACACTAAAATGCTCCCAAGCATACAGAAAAACCCTCTGATGTCTAGTTTTCATACTGACACTGGGATACCAGTAGAGTATGGTATCTGGTTTCTTGTTAATTAAGCAGCAGCTGAGCATAATTTTTCAGGATAATAATTAAATGCAGTGAAATGCTTCAGAGGTGTGAATGCTTTTGGAAGGTTTTCTCCTTTTTTTTGGATAATTTTGCCCATAGTCCTACCCAGTTAACCATATCAGTGAGCTGGTAATCACCAATATCACTGTTAACATTTTTAGAATTCCCTTATGTCATTTGATTAAAGCATTTTAGAAGTAAATCACTGACATACATGTAACACATAGATATTTCTTCTACACCCATGGTTCAGAGGTAAAAGAAAAAAGGAGAAAGAGAAGACAAGAGCAAAGCAGAAAGCTGTCTTCATACCACAAGCTTAGAGGTTTAGTGTAGTTCAGCATTATTTTCAGTTTCTTTCCATTTACCTGCTGGAAACACATAGCTGTTTTCATGTAACTATTTTTCCTGGATGATTTCTTTTAAATATGAGTCTTGTTTCTGTGCCATGCTCTGCATTCTCCTTCTTTTCTCCATATATATGACAATTCACTTGGGACTGCTTCTGTTCCCTTTAGATTCACATTCTTCTTTTCCTTACTTTTTTTGTTGCTTTTTTATGCTTCTTTGTCTCTTTCTTTTCTGTATTTATCATTCCTTCTCCTTCATCCAGATAAATCCTGTGATATTTGTACAACAGCTCAGACTAAATGATATATAACACTGCCAAACATAGCTTGAAATGCATCATTGAATAATTCTGAGATGTGCTCTATTAATCTAGGTTTCCCATACTAGGTCAATGTTATTGATCAGTGACAGCAGAGAACTGTAGAACAAAAGGAGATGGTAGGATGACAGAAATCATGCAGAATCCCAGCAGAAATATTCTTACAGACACATGAGACATTCAATGTCAGTGAGCACAGGTCACTGCAATGTATATTTCTCCAGCTGACTTCATAGGCCAAAAAAATGTTTTGTCAGAATTTGTCAGAATATTAATTTTTATTCAAAAAATATACTGCTTCTCTAGGGATAAGCATATGTAATTAGAGTTTAGGTGTTTGTGGGAGTGTCTTCCTTGATAAATTATCACTTCTGCTAATTTTATAGGTTTTCTTTAAAATAATTTCAGATTAACATTATGCATTAAGTACCTACTAAAATATATGTAATATTTTCACATGAGAAATTAGATTCCCATACTGAGATTCTTCTGCTTCAGCTCATGACACATATTGAATTTATAACTGCTTCTTTCCGTCAAGCCTTTTCCCAATAATGCGTATTAAAATGATTATATAAAAATAAATTGCATTACACACTATTGTAATGTTTTCAGTGATGACATTACATTAGTCTAACACAGGTCAATTTTCTCCGGTCCTCTAATAGCATGGATAATACCTTGTTTTGTGGGTGTTTTTGGTCTTGTTATTTCTGAATTTCCCTTTTTTTCCTGGAAGAAATGTGCAACATTTCCCGGCACACATAAATAAGATCTGTTTTTACATTGTACTGTGGGCACTGTGTCTAGGTTTACTTCAGCCAGCTAAATCTAATAAACATCTACTGGGATAGTAATTTTTAAGTTTAAGTTCAATATCAAACATGTCAGCAGTGCACTTAGCAAGAAGCAGGGCAGCAGTTTGAAGAAAATGCAGATCCATTCACCAGTAATTTTTATCAAATTATAAACCTCTTGTTAGAGTGCTGGGATTTCCTCAGCTAGTAATACCTAAATAAAAGCGATCCTTCTACAGGAGGTGACTGTTTTTCTTAGGCATAGGTAGATTAAATATAAATTCATTTACATTCTTTTGACACATACTCTGCCACTCACATCTTCATTATTCATATTTGTGAAATGAATGCTAGATTTTGCATGGTGTTATCAGGAAGTTTCATGCTGATCAGAAATGAACTGACATTTCTATTTATTATTTTATACCTGCTGATGTAAATTTTTTTTTCAGGAATTTTTTTCTCTTTGTAAAATAATTGCTGATGAACTAAAAAAAAAAACACCAAACCCCATCATATTTATCAATGTAAAATATTGTGGTAAATGATACTTAATTATTTTAGAGGGATTGATTATATAGTGTGATACTGAAAGTCTGTGTATACTTAGCAGAGAGATTAAAGATACTGAATACGTTTTTCAAATGACAGAAATTATTTCTGGGCTATGATCATAAAGAGACATAGAGAATGCCTTATTTTAGAAAGTTAAATCCCAAATTTTTGTCCAGTGGCTGCTGATGAATTCAGAAGTTATCTTGTTCAACAACATGTCCACTAAGTCCTGAGGCAGGTAAATGGTTTGATGCCTAAATACAAAGGGATTCTTAAAGTAGTTATTACACCCAACTTAGTCTAGATTCAGAAAGTGTTTTCAGTAGCCACTTTATGGCATGCATCTTCCAGCTGGAGAACCTTTCAGATGAGGAGAGGCTGAGAGAGCAGGGACTGCTCATCCTGGAGAACAGAACACTCAGGGGGATCTTAGTATGTATTAATAACTAAAGGTAGGCAATGAAGATCAAGGATCTAGAGTCTTCTCAGCAGTGCCCATTGATATGACAGGAGGCAACGGGTACAAATTAAAATCCAGCAAATTCCATTCAAACACAAAAATCCTACTTTTTATTGTGAGGGAGGTTAAACACTGGCACAGGTTGCCCAGGGAGGTTGTGGAATCTCCATCCTTGGAGATTTACAAAACCCAATGGGATATGGTCCTGGGCTTCTGATTGAGCAGGATAGCTGGAATGCATGATCTCAGGGGATCTCTTCCTACCTCTACCATTCTGTGATTCTGTGATTTCATAACACACACCAGGAAAAAGTATTTTCAGTCCCCTATATCTGACTGGACTGTGGGAGACCTGTGTACCAACACTTACATCTGACCTGCCTGGAGTTCTGGATTTGCGTTGAGCCAATTCTGATACTTCTCCTGTAGCATATATTAATGCTTTGCTTTCAGCATACTCCAGACTGGATCTTCCCATTATTTATTTATTTACTCTTCTCCCTGAAGCTCTTCTTTGTGTTTCAGAGACTATAATCTGCATTTCTAAAGCAACGGGGGGAAAAAAAAAAAAAAAAGGTTGTCATTAACCTACTCATTTGAGTTGTAATCTCAAAGGAGAAAAATGCTTAACAGACTTTAGAAGACAATCTTAAATACTATGTACCTTTTCAAAACTTTATCCTAAATTGCTTAATTTTCTACTGATGATATCAAGATATAATCATGTAAAAAAGGTATGCAGTATTACTTAAACAATAACAAAGACATAGTATCTGCAGTGACAGTATCTACACCACCATTGCTTTTATACCTTTATGTTCATCTTGCACAAGATTCAAGATACAGCTCAGAACTGTCTGAGCTGTAATGTGAAAAATATTTGCTTTCACTAGTAAATTAATTTAATATGACTTAGGTATTGGTAATCAATTACTTCATTCAAAAAAGCTTGAGACATCCTGTTCTATAATCATCTCATCCTAGAAGTGACTGTTCAGCTTAGCCTCTTTTCTTACGTGTAGTCTTGACAGTGCTAGGGACTGTGACATAGGTCATAATTTTCTTAAATAACTTGAATAATCTCTGATGTGCTAACTCTAACTCTTCTTGATTTGTTGTCACTTGCTCCACATGCTTGACTAAACTAAGTCATCTTTTCTCAGAAACAGAATTTAGGTATGTCTATGGACTCCAGTAAATGGACAGTAGGGGAAAAAAATACTTAAAAAAAACCCAAAACCTGTTCCAATGCTTGGTTTGCTAAAAATGCTGGTTTCCCTAAGCTAATGGATCTCAAATAACAGCTTTTTATATATCTCTGTACTAGCAATTCTGTTTCCCCTTACAACAATATGCACCTACTATGTTTTCCCTACAACTTGACTTTGAAATAAAATGTCAACGTCCAATAATGCTGTTCTGCAAACTGTCCTAAACAAAAAGGAGGGCCAAGTTTTTTGTTGATGTTTAGAGTCCTAAAGCCACATTCACCTTCTTACAAAATGGATTATATTTTCTGTCTCAAGTTTCATAAAGTGATTATGAAGTTCTGAGATGTCTCTCTACTGCCCTTAAAACCTGTGGGTGACTTTCAGACATGTCCTTCTTCTGATAAGAACTTGAGGGCTTGAGGTAAATCTATGTAACTTCTGAGGAGTTCATATCATTTTTTCATATCTTTTTTTTTTTTCTTCTCAGGAGCTCCTGAGGCTGAGTTGTAGGTAAACTGCACTGATTACAGCTTCAGTAATCCTTCTTGGTCCACCCCTGCAGCTTGATAAGTCAAACTCCTTTTGCCTCTCCTTCTGTTCAGGTTACAAGTCTGTTATTTTTAAGTGTGGTTTTGGGGTTTTTTTAAAGTACTATTTTTCAGCCTGTGAATGACAGATTTTTCACAGGGATTTGTCTTTCAACTTCCTTCATGCTTTTCTAAAACTAATTTTTCTGAGACTGATATTTTTGAATTGCTTCTCTTCTAGTTCCTATGGTGTGTTTCTCTATTGCTGATGTCCTGAGGTGCACAATTTAGACTTTTTCAGGTTTATTTTTGTTTTTCAAAACTTCAAGGATAAGAATAATCTCTCCTAGTTGTAGAAATCTACATCAGGAGGAAGTAAACTGTACCCTAGATGTGCTCCATTCATAATATTAATTCATAACTTAAATCAGATCTACACATTCCTGATACCAGTATCTTTTCTGAATTTGTTTGGTATAATGGGAAATTTCTTAAACTTCTGCAGTGCAATTTTCTTCACTTCATGGTATTTCTTTCTCCCCTTACCATTCTGTTCAGACATAGAAGAAGATGGAATTTCAGGTCCCAGATTAGTCTTATCAGTTGAGACAATACAATCTTTATGACATCCTGAAATTTATACTAAGGGACTAGAAATGTAAGCATGCCAATTTCCCAAGACAGAAATGTGAAATTCAAACAAGGGACCATCCAGGAATGTTATTTTTATTACAACATAATTATTAAACTGTAATATTTTCTTCCTAGTCATGTACCACCAGAGGTATGATATAAAATAAGGAAAAAATCCATTCACGATATCAATTGTCTCTTATACTAAACTTATAAAGTAAAAAATGCACAGAAGTGCCATCCATTATGAAAGCTGAGAATAAGTATAAATAATCAATCTAATAATCTAGAGTTTAGATCATTTAGACAATTGCTAGAAAGGTGAACATCACCCAGACAAGAAATAGGAAAATACCTTGATATAGCTCTGTAAATTAATTTGGAAGGAAATAGTTAGTAGTCTGCCAGGATTTACTTCTGGAAGGGGAAGTAGCAAAAAGATTTTGGTGCTTTTGTCAGAGTAAAAATGTTTTCTTATCTTTCCTTTCCTAGACCAGAAATTTTCTTTCCATGACCCCTGTGAGACATCGATGTAAATATTAACTTAGATTGAAAACATCTGCAGCTAAAAATATCTCCATATTTTCAATGGATTTAAAAGGACTTTTACGTTTATAGTTAAAAGTGTGCCTATGTGCTGAGCTGGACTAGTTAAAGAAAGACATTCTTATAAAATACATGATAAAACAGAAAAAGAGTTTTCTCAACATTATATATTGAACAACATATTACATGAAACTTTTCCAACACTGTATTCTGGATCCCTGTTGCAGAAAGTAATGAGGAGGAACTAAACTGACAAACTGCTCTAAACAGTTAGACCTCACAGTCCAATTATGTGCTTATTCATTTAACAGATGAAATTTGGTTTTGATGAAAATCAGAGTATTGAAGCTGAAAATTACCATTCCGATATTTATTTATTTATTTATTTATATATTTTAATTAAATTAAAGGCACTCATCAGTAGTCCTGGGTACCCTGAGAGAGATTACAATGGAAGTCCAAAAGGGAGTAACAAACATCAAACAAGATAGTACAACTGCTGTACAACAGACCAACAAATAGTCATAAAAATAAATGTCTCTAAACAAACATGTCCTTACTAAGTACAATAACCAACAGACTGACTGCAGTATATCTTGAATGTCAGCAGGCCTATGTTGTTCAAATAGATCGTCTATCTGTTTTTAAAGCTGAGGGACTCACTCTGAAAGTTACTCAACAGTCAATTTTTTTTAAACCAAGTGTATTAGATTTTGACTGCATTTTAAACTTCAGTTATTTAAATAATATAATCAGGCAATACTGCAAGGAAGGATGTCCTCTGCCATCCTATTTGAAGATGGGGTTCATTTATAACCTCAAGCACCTAACAAAAGTTTCTATACTAGGTATGTTTTGAGTCAATGGAGAAGGTGCAAGTCACCTCCAGAAGATGATACATCTTTAAAAAACTACAAATTTATTTTAGAATAAGATAAATTGCCCTCAGATATCGCCCTTTTTATTCCACTGAATATGAAGCAGCTGCATTCTTCATTATTGAACTGTTTCCCAACGTAAGAAAAGACAATCATCTAACTTTTAGGTGACAGAAGCATGGATAACTTAATTGGTCAAACAGAAGCATCAGAGATTGTCAGAGGCAGACTTCAAAAAGGTTTCTCAATCTATTGAATATATCTGTTGTTTGAGCGCAAACATGTTTTTACAGAATTTTTCCTGCTGTTATTGACTAAAACACAGTTATTATACTGCCTGCTCAGCAGTCCATATGTTGTTTAATTTCCATGGAAATTCTTTAGGAAGTATAATGTAGGAGAAGGAAGAGAACTATTCATTTAATCTTCCTTTTTTATTCCATTTAGGAGCACATTAAATTACTCATTTCAGATATGTACATTTCTACAATAGGTAACTGTACGTTATCAGACAAAAAAAAAAAAGGAAAACAGATACAAGAGACCTCTAGACAAAAAAAAAAAAAAAAAGCTTTTCATTATAAAAATCAAGTAATTCTCTTCTCTCACACCATTCTTAGTTTAACACAATAAACAGGCATTTTTCTTTTCCTTATGTCATGTTAGTATCTCTCTTTGCTTTGCATATCTTCTACACTGACATAATTTTTTTATTTTTCATACTTGTGCTAACTTTACTTTTGTCAAGCCTTGGGACAAATTCATTCTGATTCTATAGTTAAAAGTTCAGAAATAAACTATGCTCTCCATGTTTCCAATCTTTAGATGAAATCTTGTCCCATATAGGAATAAATGAGGGGCTCAACTTTGATGACTGTGAGTCTAGAAGGTTCACTGAGTTTTGTCTGATATAAGACTATACAGGTAAGTTTGGAAAAGAAACCTCAAAAATGTCAAACTTCTCATTTTTATTAAAAATCTGTGATTTCAAACAATCTGTTGCATAATTGCTTCCTGTAAGATCTATGGGGAAAGTAAGATAGGGAACTTCAGACTCCTCCACGAAGGATCCAGAAATTAATCCAGTTCATATCAAGAAAGTAGCACCTCTCACTTCTACTTTATTTAAAATAAGAAAAATGAATGTAAATATTGAAATAAGGAAAAGGTATTTTTAATAAACTTGAACATATTTGAAGCTTGTGATTTAAATATAATCATTGATTAAAAATATAAATTAGGTCAGGAAAAATAATTAGCCAGAGAAGATGAATTGATGCTTATTTTTTTTTTCCTTCACAAGATAAGATTTTTAAAATAAAATATATTTACCCAGATATGCTTTCTAAACAGTGCAGAGTATATTATCATATAGGGAATGATATATTGAATTATGTATTTTATATGAATACATTATTTTTAAAAATTACACTGTAATGAATCATATCAGAATCCCAAATTAGTAGCTGTCTCTATCTTTGTGATAGGTCATAACTCAAATTCTTTCAATCTTAGGTGCTTTGAGGAACAGAAATGAAGATTTGAATGTTTTTGCTTACTCCCATCTCTAATTATTCAATGAACATATCTTGTTAATTGTCAGCTTTATCCTACAAACTATGAGTGCATTGCCCTCCATGAAACTAAAGAAGGTGTTTAAAAGTTGTTAGTGTCAATAAGGTACAGAGTCAGAAGCAGGCCCCTGAGTGCTCCATTGCTGTTGGTGTAAACCTGAATCTCCTATTTAATCTCTTACTGAAAGCTTGATGGGACTTGGACTGCACAGAATCTACCACTGTGTGCTTATATAGTGGCTGATAACATGCAAATAGAAAATATCCATATGTAGAAGAGATGACAGAAAGGAATAAATAAATGTTACCTCTCTGCAGCTTCATGTGCCATGCATCAAGAGACTTGGGGTATTATGTTACAAACTGACACAAGCCAACAGGTTATGACTTTTCTATACATGTGTGATAAGGAAAGAAGAAGGATACATCTCAAAAGTCAGGTCTAGGAATTAGTGAAACTAGCTGCCATACTTCCTCAAAGTCATGACCTTCTTCCTGAAATCTTTTATCTGAAATATTTTAGCAAAGACTGCTCCTGAAATTAATATTCATAGTATGTATTTTATATATTGAGTATACGTGTTCCCTGTAAGTAACTTTACTTCATCTAGAATGTTTGCATTAAGGTGACCTTGACCACTCTCAGGGTGCCTAAAACAAGCTCTACCTTAAACACTTAGACAAGCAGGGTAAGGCTCATAATATATATTAAGTGTATACCAAACTTTTGGTAGAGTTACAACCGTTAAAATTAGGATCTTGAATATGTAAATATTTACATATTCAAGGATCTTGAATATGTAAATATTTTCTCAAGTAATAGCTGTTTCTGTACAATAATTCTGTAAACTCAACAATCTATGACAGTTGATGGTTTAAGCATTTAAGCAGAAACTAGGAAAAAGTAGTCTTAGTTCAGTAAAGACATTTTTTGTATCCTCTGTTCAGATGAGACCCTAATGTCATAGATTTCAGGCTTTAGTCAAGAATTTAGCAGTTTTTGAAAGTCATTTTTCTTTGCTTACATCAAAGACTTAACAAATGCACGAGTAGTTGTAACTGCTACTTTATAAGCCATAAACAGCTTTACTCTTTTTTTTTTTTTTTTTTTTTTTTTTTTTTTTTTTTTTTTTTTTTTTTTTTTGACCTTGTTGTACTGTTGTTATGAAGAACAGTATTCAACACAGGACAGGATGGAATTCAGTCTGAGACTTAGACACCTAGGCTCGCATGTCTACAGGCATGTGGGTAAAATTCAGTTACTTAAACAGAGGCATCTGATGATATTTTTAATGCAACCCATGGCTTCTGGTTCTTCTTCCAGAAGGTATGGATCTCCCATAGCTATTGTGGTATAACAGCCAGTCCTGTGTGGATGCTCAGTAAATACACAATGTTGCACAATATGATTAGAAAGGTGCTAGATGCATGTGTTTTAGCACCTGAACCCCATCTTACTTGTCCATACTTGAAGGAGGTCTAGCTGATAGCATCAGCAGATTAACTCAGCTCAGATGAATGTTAACATCTAAGGTATGATTCAGTTACTTAGCCATAAACCTTTACTGTCTTCTGAGATGAACAAAAAGTGTCCCACAATGACCTTTATTTGTTGTCTCAGAAAGACATTAATTTCTTCTGTGTGTCATGTCAGTCAGTTTTGTGTGGACATCTTGGATGGTCACCTAAGCCATCTCTCAGATGACACAGATGCCTTTATGTCATTAATGGGACCTAATCTTAGATGTTTACCATAACGGGAGATAAATCTCTCCTCAGGCTCCACTGACAGATCTCCATAAATTATAGTGGGATATAGCACAAACGGGGTAGGATTCAGTTGCTACATGTACAGATGCTTCTGAGTACCTAATCCACCTCTTGGTTGTGGGCAGTTGAATCAAATTTATTGTGTGCTGTCCATGAACCTATTCTAGGTTTCACTGATTGTTTTGACTAGGCTGCCACTGTCTGTAGAGGAAGATTTGACACCTATCTCACCCATAGAAACCTGCAAGTTTGATGTCTTAATTTTTAACTGAATCCCATTCATATTGCTTAACTCTCATAATTTTTTATTGTTCTTACTGTAAAAAATGTCTCTGGTGTATCAAATCCATTTTTAACTGAAGTAGAAGACATTATAATATTGCATGAAACTGGTAACTTTGGATCCATACTGATTTTTTTGGCAGTGTTTGTTTCCCAGTGCTCTTCTGGAAACCTCATAGCCTTTATAAACATAATTTATAGTAATGCTACTTTCATTTTGAAAAATAGATCAATTTTACATTTTGAAAATTATTTGTACTTTTCTTATTTCCTAAGCTTTGTATATGATATTTGTTATTTCAAAACAAAACCAAACCATAGGAGGTCTTCATATCAAGGTCCTAAGGCTAAGTTTACATAATGCCATTGTTGCTTGCTTGGAAGGCAAATAAAATTCCTTAATCACCTGCCATTTTGGGTGTCCAAGTCTGGAATTCTAATCTTTCCAAGTCCTCACAACATTTATATTGAGCTATAATTTACAATATACATGGTAGTCAAGTGTGTGAACATGGTCATCTAATACTATTTTAGATGACTGTGTATCTAAACTTCTGTATGGGGCCAGCAAATATGACATGGAACCTGCAAAAGACAGATGCCTTTCAAAAGGGCAGCTGTATGCCAGCCACATTACCCTAAGACATCTAAAACAACCCAACTGTTTTTAGTTAATTGAATTTTCCATTATAGGATTATTTATGGTGACTATCAAAGTCATGGAACAATAACTGCCACAGTATCAACCAATATTTCAATGATGTCACGTGAGAGGCTTTTTTTTCACTGTACTACAAAGAAAAAAAGTATATATTTTCCCTACTTATACCAACATTAGCTTTTATACTCTTAGTTGTTGTAGTAAAAAAAATATCAGCCCTAAGGAACAGAAGCTTAATTTACAGTCCAAGACAAAAGAAACATGAGCTCATATGGTCCTACTTCTCCTCTCAAAAGCTCAGAAAAAGTGTATTAATCATCTGACTGCAAAACACATTGTTTAATATTGTTCTGCAACATATATTGATTCTTGAAACACACATACTATTAAAGCACTGCTCCTGTACTGCCAAGATTAACTTTATCCTGCACTAATGTTTTAGCTTGATCATTAAAATGTTTTGCAAGTTTGAGGTTTGCATTTTAATTTATTCCTGTTAGCTTTGTGACAAAGCAAATAAATCTTTAATAGTTTGCTTACTGGAATGATTTAGTTGTAATTTTAATAGGCTTGTGCCTTATATAAAACCTTTCCTGTAAGCAGTATGCCTCTAGAATTTGGTCCATCTTAGAAATAGTAACACAAACATCATGAGCAACTGAAATGTGATTATGCTAAAGAAGAAAAAGTATGCAAAATATACTGGTAAGTATGACTGTATGCTTCAGCTATTGTAAATCAATGAAGCCCCTTTAAGTCAGTGGTTCCTTACCAATATACATTAATTAAAACCCTGGCCCTGAATTTTCTTCTCAACAGTCCTGAACATCTACATTGTTTTTATTTTCTTATGAAATTCTATATTATAATAAAGTACTTAGGTATGTTTAGCCAATCAATTTGCTGGGTAAATGGAATAGTCTTAATGCTGTAATTGTGCAATTAGAGTCATTTAGCCTGTGTAGAACTAGCCACTTTCAGATTAGCAGATTGATAAGGATACAAACAGAAGGCCAAAGCATTTTTTTAAACTGAAACTTTATTTCATTATCACGTAATTGGGTTAGGTTTTATTTTGTTATTCCATATTTCAGTGGGTATGATAAATATGAGGTGCCCCAAGGGTGATACTTGTGCTATGATCTGCCTTGTCCAGGGTTTATCTAGGATAACTCTACTATTCCAAGATTTGGTTTTGGAGCACAGTATTTGAAATAGCTTAAATATCTCAGTAAACATGGAATTAAACATATTGTGCTTTACCTATGTAATTTTAGCACTTATGCTTTTGTGTAACACAGGTTTTGGTGCATTGTCATTACTAACTTCAGGAGAAAATGCAAGTGGATTTAAAGCAGAACTACTAAGGATCTTGCTCTCTGTTCTGTTGCTTTACTGTTCTTAACTGTTGCTGAACGTGGGAAAGCATGGGAAAGGAATGTTTAGAACAGATGCAAAATCTTCAGCAATTATTTTTATTTCTATCAACAGTTCTCTCCTGTGTAGTAGGATTATACCAAAAATATAAATCATATCTTGTATATTAATGAAGAATGGTATTCACCTTCCAGCTGTCTATATTTATCTCTGTTGTCTTTTTTGTGGTGTACGTGCAGTACAAGGAAGATATGTTTACAGTAGGGTAATGGCATATAATTATCCCTCCCATTAAATTATTTGAACAATACATGTCAGACTGTTGGCCTGGGCCAAATGATACTCTGCAACACAATTCCTGGGTGTTTTGGGGGATTTAACAGCAACTAGGAACTTTTCTGAATACACCGTTTAGATTTGGCCACTCTCTTTGTATGGTGAGAGAGTTTAATAGCATAGATCTATATTACTTTGTGCTGGTTGGCACAAACCATCTGAAATTCACCCCAGACACTGTTTATTAGCATATAGACTACATGGGGTTTTTTCTTTCTTTGATTTGTTGTTGGTTTTTTGGGGTTGTTTTTTTGTTTGTTTGTTTGTTTTCTTATCACAAAGATCTGCCTGTGCCAGTAGGTTATCCTGATAGTGGTAGCAGTCAATGCTTAAGGAGAAAGGACAAGAAGTTATTTCCTGGATATATATTCTCAGCTTTCTGAAACCTGAAATCTGACATCTGAAGCAAAAGATTCCACCTATACATGTTCTGTTTCATGAAGCTGTGCAGTTCCTTCCTGAACTCAACCTGCAGTGTCCTGTGGCAGTGCATTCTGCAATTTATATGCACTGTATGTCTAATTTGTTCTAGAGTAGTCCCTTACCATTTCATCATGTTCATCTTTGTCTCTTATGCCAAACATTGACTGTCCCCCATGGAGTCCCAAGTCCCCCCAGCAAACCTGCTCCTGTTTGGGCTCCTCTCTCCATGGAGTCACAGGTCCTGTCAGGACTCTGCTCCAGCACTGGCTTCCCACGGGGTCACAACCTCCTTCTGGCATCTACCTGCTACAGCATGGAGTCCTCCATGGGATACAGGTGGACATCTGCTCCACTGTGGACCTCCATGGAATACAGGGGAATCTCTGCTCCAGTTTCTGGAGCACCTTCTATCCCTCCTTCTTCACTGACATTGCTGTCTGTATAGTTTGGTTTTTTTTTTTCTCTCACATATTCTCACTCTTTTTTTCTGGCTGCTGTTCTGCAACAGTTGTTTTTGGTTTTGTTTTTTTCCTTTTATAAATATGTTATCACAGAGGCGCTACCACTGTTGCTGATGGGCTCATCCTTCGAGCTGACTTGAAGCCAGCTGCTATTGGCTCTATTGGACTTAGAGGAAGCTTCTAGCAGCTCCTCACATAAGTCACCCTTGTAGTTTCCCCACTACCAAAACCTTGCATGCAAACCAAATACAACCCTCTCCACTGAATCCATTGTGTTGTAGAACCCTCTTGTGTTCCCCTTTAAGTAATTTCTTTTCAAACTGGGAAGTTCCAGTGTGTTCAATATCTCCTCACACAAAAGAGTACACATAAGCTTGTTTATACTTTTTCTCTTATGAATCTTAGTTCTGTATCTGTGTGTATGCATAGAGGCACATACTCATGAACATAGCACAAACTGTTAAACTACATAGGTAGAAATGTTTTATTCCATAGTAGAAAAACAGAACACCAGCTGCAGCATAAATTAATATTTTCTTTTTTATCCCTTATTTTAATTTACATCTCTCTAGAAAATAAAATAAGGTGAGAAATTTGGTTCTGTCTTTAGGTGATCAGAGAAGGGTTTTAAAAAACACTCTAAGACTAGCTGCTTTAATGTACAGTGTTTTTAGCATAAGAAATTCAGTGTTTTGCTTTTCTTTGATAAGGCTAATTCTAGAATTAGAATCAATAAAATGTTGCATACCATGGAGGAAAGTAAGTTAAATCAAGCTTAGAACAAGCAAACAGACAAAACAGTATATGTCTTTGTTTTAGTTAATAACCACTTACTAGCAGCAGATTATGCCAAATTTCAATTACCCATCCTGAAGGATTTCTACCATCCAGAAGTTCTAAAGAACAGTAAGCCTAACTTGATATGTTTTTAGCATCATTCTCTCTTCTTCCTCTCAGTGTGGATTCAGGTACACAAGCAAAATTTTGCCTTTGTCTTTTGTGTGTAGGGTTGTTATGTTTTTACTTTGGAAACTTTGCTGTTTATCTTCAGGCACCTAAGAGATGCTGTGCCATTTCACTGCTCCTACACTGACCTGGAAAGCACCATTAGTGTAGAAACAATCTACTTCCTGATTTGATAAAATGTTTTAATACAATTATCAAGTTGAATAACTTCGGGAAGGCTAATTGTGTTTCAAGCATGTCAAGCATTTACATTTTCTTCATTAAAACAGAATTGTGTTTGTAGAAGGAGGCTATGCGGAGTTTCCAGTTTGCAGCTAAATACAGAATTGGTGTAATTATTCCATTTAGGGTAAGACTTCATGACAACAAAGGTTTGAGTGTAGAAGATATTCTATTAATATTAGGATAATGTATGCTTATATAATTTCCCCCTCTCATTAACACTGTTTTAAAGCACTACAGCTTCCTGATACAGATGAGTCCATTCCTTTCCTTCAGGTCAAAGTCTGTGAGATTCTACCAGGGCTTCTTGAAAAACACAAGACTGTAGTAAATCCTAGCATTCAAAAATACAAATCAAAGACACATACTCTAAAAAAAGATATTAAAAAAATCATGTGTCACATGGAACAAAATGAGGCCACAGGTCTTTAAACTCCTGTGCTCTTTAATTTTCAAGAAGCAAAGATAATATAAAGCATAAAAAAGGAGGGAAAAAACCATAGATCAGAGGTGGAGAATGGCATTTATTCAACGTCCAGTAGTGCCACTAAAATTAGGATTTATCTGATCTTAGGAAAATCTGAGCAGAAGGTGTGTTTTTTTGTTTTTTTTTTTTTTCCCTACAAATGGGGATTTCCTTCACTTTGAACATCTTTGCATATAAGGCAAATCTATTATGGTATCTTTATCCTACAGTAAATAATTTGATGCAGCAAATTCATTGTAGGGTTTGGGTAGGACATTGTTGCAGTAAGAGGGTGAAGCTGACTGTTCTTTCTAATTCTGACAGCATAGAAAACAGCACACGGTTTGGTCCAGAAGAAAGAATATGTAATTGCACATGGAGGATGTAAATACGTAGTTTCCTTATTCACAAGAAAGACAATTAATAATAATAACTGTGTGATATCTAGCTCCAAACAACAAGTTTACTAGCAGAGAAATAATGATATAGGGAAATCCTTTGGCTTTGTCTAAAGGTGAAGATGTGGCCATTTTCCTGGTCTTCTACTGCCCCTAACAAGTTATTGGAAATAAAACAGGCCATGATCACATTTAATTGAGACAGTCATATGACTGGAATTCCAGTGTCTATGGACAAAGACTGTTAGAAACCAGCAGAACTGAATTCAATTAAAGTGAACAAATAGAACTTAAACTTCTTCTCTTAAGGAAGCATTTGGCCTAAAGTTTTTCCCTTCTTTTGTAGTAGTAAATTTGAAATCATTGTTCATATCTCAACATATGTACTTTGTTTTTCCTGGGTACACTATTGCATGAAAAACATTTTTTGTATCAGATTTTTCAAAGGTTAATAAATCCTGTTGTATTTTACCCTTTGGACTTGTACATATACATTCCGATGCTGGAAATTTTCATTGTATTGTCTTGCTTAAAGTGATGTGAAAGGTCTATTAGTTTATTTTCTTTATCTTCAGAATGTCATATATTCTGAAGATAAATCATCATGCTGAATAAATAAAAATATTTAAACTCTTTATTTCAAGCCAATTAATACAATTCTCGTTCCTGCTAGTACAGTTAAGACTATTAAATTTCTGTATTAGTTCTATTAATATTTCAATTTTAAAGATTACTTAGTTATGAATATGGGCTCATGTTCAGTTGTAAACAAAATATTTTCTTTGTTTTCAAAAGAAAAATTAAAATACTATTACCAAGGATCTGTACAGTTTGTAACACTGATATGGTTAATCCCTAATCCCCTGTGGAGTTAATTAATACAAATATAAGTTTTGACTAAACTAGAGCACTGTGCTCAAAACACTCAACAGAGACCCTGGGCTATATCTGCCAGTCCCAGAGTACACACCTTGTTAATACTCAGGTGACACAACCTGGTTTCTGAAAAGACTTAAACACAAAAACTTACCCTCAACCTATCCATCAGAGACACGCTAGACTACAACCTTATTGTCCCATTTACCACTCATACTTTGACATTGAGTGTATACGATATAATTCTTCATATCTCTATTAATTTCCTTATAATACAGGACTTCCCATATAATGTGCCTTCTCTCCCTTAAGAGCCAGGCTTCAAATATTTACCTTTTTTTTTTTTTTCTATTGTCTTCTTCCACACCCCTTGGGCTGAACCTGAGTGAAAGATAATATGGGCAGTCATTGAAATACGACTGAAGCTCTAAGTTTCTCATGAAGGAGCAGCAAGTCCAACTGAATAAAGACATTGTTGGAACAACAAAATTCCTTTAGAGCAGGAATCAACGTTATACTATTGTATATTTTATTGACTGAAAATTAAGACTCCTTCTGCACACACCTGAAATGAAAATAACACAGTCAACATGTTGCTTGGGTCATTATTTTTCTTACTAAGTGCTTGAAAAAATTCTTCACTGGCTTTTTAGAACAGTGTATCTATTCTCTGAGTTTAAATTAAGCTTTTCTGTGAGTGAAAAAAAACATTCAATTCCTTGAATTACTTGATGATGGAAATCAAATATCAGATTGGTGTATGAGTAAAGAAAATAAACTCTATTTTTAGTTAATATTTGTAACATGTTGTACAGTAATGATAAGTAATTAGTAAGTATGAAGTGGAAAGAATTTCACTTGTGTCAAAGAAAAAATCTAAAAAACCAAGTGTTTCCCACAGGATTTTAGTGACACTTCAGAATTAGAACAACAGTATAGGTCAAAGTTTTTTATATGCTATAATACATATGGAAAAATAAGATGAAATACAGATGAAGATTCTTTAACTGCCCCGGGTTTAAGGAGTTCAAGTCATGCTATCAGTGCTATTTAAACATAATTTATTAACTTAGCTGTCTAAAGGCAGTGCAAAATAGGATCTTGGTCAAAACTAGCTGCATAGTAAATAGAAAAGATACATAATATTTTTTTATTGACAGAATTGCCAATGTATTTTTGTATCATAGTCATAGAGAATTATGTTCTTTTCTTTGAATTTAATGATGGATAAGTGAATAAAATAATCAAGAAAAATAGGGTGTGGAGGGGAGAGAACATAAAAAACAGTGTGTAACATTAGCAAAACAAAGCTAAATAATTTTGGCCAAGAAGTACAAGGTTTTAAAAATTCATTAGTACCATTAAAAGATAAATAAAAAAAGAAACATCAAATGACTGAAGCTATGTCTGCCTAAGCAGGCTGTGCAGTGCATAAAAAGACTTGTAGTGAAATCCTGTACAGAAATAGTGTTGAAGACCCAATGTGCATCGGGTATGTTTTTTGGGGTGGGGGGAAGCAGGGACTATTTAGGATTAGCTCTAGTCTGAATGCCCATTAAAGGCTGTAGGTTTCTGCATGTACACCTGACGTGTGTCTTTTGATTTAGTTTCATCAGAAAGGCATCCAACTCATGCACATCAATGTCCCTCCACAATGACTGCAAAAGTACAGAAAAAATTGAAACAGCAGAGTGATTTGTTTGTCAAATGAATTCCTAAACCTAACTAAGGCAATATAAACAACCCATGTAATAAATAGAGGACAGCTCCTCCACAAAGAGAATACTGTCAGAGCTCAGACTTGATTCCTTTTATCTTTAACATGTCCAGAACTGCCTGATTACGTTGAACTTTGGTGAAATCAGACTAGGACTTTAGGGCAAAGTTCCCACTCATAGATTTGGAGCAAAAGAAAGCATCAAAGATTTGTATATTCAGCAAATAAAAGAAAAGCTTGTTGAATAACCAGAGTCCAGGTTGCTACAGGAAATCAGAAGAATATTTTTTTTTTAAGTGAAGAAGAAACAAATCATTAACATCAATGTTACTCTAAATAAAATTTCCTAATAATCACAGAATCACAGAATCACAGAATCACAGAATCACAGAATCACAGAATATTGGGGATTGGAAGGGACCTCGAAAGATCATCTAGTCCAATAATCTCCATCCCGCATCCAGGCGGGTCTTGAATGTCTCCAGAGAAGGAGACTCCACAACCTCCCTGGGCAGCCTGTTCCAGTGCTCTGTTACCCTTACTGAAAAGAAGTTCTTTCTCAAATTTAAGCGGAACCTCCTGTGTTCCAGCTTACACCCATTGCCCCTTGTCCTATCATTGGTCATCACTGCGAAGAGCCTGGCCCCATCCTCCTCACACTCACCCTTCAAATATTTATAAACATTAATCAGGTCCCCCCTCAGCCTCCTCTTCTCCAAGCTAAGGAGACCCAGTTCCCTCAGCCTTTCCTCATAAGGGAGATGCTCCACTCCCTTAATCATTTTGGTGGCTCTTCGCTGGACTCTCTCAAGCAGCTCCCTGTCCTTCTTGAACTGTGGGGCCCAGAACTGGACACAATATTCCAGATGTGGCCTCACCAGGGCAGAGTAAAGGGGAAGAAGAACCTCTCTCGACCTACTAACCACACCCCTTCTAATGCCCCCCAGGATGCCATTGGCCTTCCTGGCCACAAGGGCACAGTGCTGGCTCATGGTCATCCTGCTGTCCACCAGGACTCCCAGATCCTTTCCCCTTCACTGTTCTCTAGGAGATCATTTCCTAACCTATACTGGAACCTGGGGTTGTTCCTGCCCAGGTGCAACACCCTACACTTGCCCTTATTATATTTCATCAAGTTTTTCCCTGCCCAGTTCTTTGCTGAAATCAAGATAGACCACATCCACTGCTCTACCATCATCCAGCCACCTCGTCATGTTTTCATAAAAGTCTAGAAGGTTGGTCAAGCATGACTTCCCCTTGGTGAAGCCGTGCTGACTGCCCCTAATGACCCTCTTATCCTTGATATGCCTAGAGATGGCACCAAGGATAAGTCGTTCCATCACCTTCCCAGGGATGGAGGTGAGGCTGACCGGCCTGTAGTTACCCAAGTCCTCCTTCTTGCCCTTTTTGAAGATTGGAGTGACATTTGCCTTCCTCCAGTCCTCAGGCACCTCTCCTGTTCCCCACGACTTAGCAAAGATGATGGAGAGTGGTCTAGCAATGACTTCAGCCAGCTCCCTCAACACTCGTGGGTGCATCCCATCTGGACCCATAGATTTATGGATGTCCAGATTGCTCAATTGGTCCCTGACCCAGTCCTCATCAACCGAGGCAAACTCCTCCATTGTCCTGTCTCCATCTGGGGTCTCCAGGGTACAGAGCTCCTCAAGACAGCTTCTGGCAGAGTAGACAGAGGCAAAGAAGGCATTCAGTACCTCTGTCTTCTCTGTATCCTCTGTCACCAGGGTACCCACCGCATTCATCAGTGAGCCTACATTGCCTCTAACGTTGGCTTTATCTGCCATGTATTTGAAGAAGCTCTTCCTGTTGTCCTTGACCCCTCTGGCAAGATCTAATTCTAAGGAGGCCTTGGCTTTCCTAGTTGCCTCCCTACATCCTCTGACAATATCCTTATATTCCTCCCAAGTGGCCAGCCCCTCCTTCCGCAATCTGTAAACTCTCCTCTTCCACTTGAGTTTGGCCAGCAGTTCCCTGTTTAACCAAGCAGGTCTCCTGGCTCCCTTCCCTGACTTCCTACATATTGGGATGCTTCGATCTTGAGCTTGGAAGAAGCAGTCCCTGAATGCTAACCAGCTATCTTGGGACCCTTTACCTTCAAGTACTCTGTCCCATGGGACTTCCCCTAACAATTGCTTGAAAAGGCCAAAGTTGGCCCTCCTGAAGTCCAGGGTTGCAATTTTACTTGTAATTCTGCTTATGCCACATGAGATTTTCAACTTCACCATCTCATGATCGCTGCAGCCCAGGCAATCCTCAACCTTTACAGCCTCAACCAGACCCTCCTTGTTAGTGAGGATGAGATCCAGCGTCACTCCCCTCCTGGTTGGTTCATCCACCATTTGCATCAGGAAGTTGTCATCGATGCACTGGAGGAACCTCCTGGATTGTGGGTGGCTGGCTGAGTGGTCTCTCCAGCAAATATCTGGGTAGTTAAAATCCCCCACAACAACCAGGGCCTGGGATTGCGAGGCTGCTCTCAGATGTCTGTAGAAGGCCTCATCAACTTCCTCACCCTGATCTGGTGGCCTGTAATAGACACTCACAACGGTATCAACCCTACCAGCCTGCCCCTTGATTTTCACCCACAGGCTCTCAACTCGCTCCTCATCCGCCCCTGGATAGATCTGAATACACTGCAGTTGCTCTCTCACATAAAGAGCAACTCCACCACCTCGCCTCTCTGGCCTGTCTTTCCTGAGAAGGACATAGCCATCCATGACCACATTCCAGTCATGTGAGCTATCCCACCATGTCTCTGTAATTGCCACTAGATCATAATCCCCTGACCGAACACGGGTTTCTAACTCCTCCTGCTTGTTCCCCATGCTATGTGCATTGGTGTACAGGCATTTCAGGGAGCAAGTCGAGTTCACCAGTTTCATCCTAGGGGGGTGGGAGGCCTCCCTGCCTTCATCAATTCTAGATTGCTGCCCCACTGGCACAAGCCCAGCTGTAACCCCTTCCCCCTTCCAATCTAGTTTGAAGCTCTCCAAATGAGCCCTGCCAATTCCTGCCCCAGCCTCCTTTTGCCCCTGAGGGATAGGCCTTCCCCACACATCACTGCCTGAACTGGTGTCCTATGAACCCAGCCATTATCAAAGAACCCAAAGCCCTGCCTGAAGCACCAGTCCTGTAGCCAGTTGTTTATGGCCTGAATTCTGCCATTGCAACCCACATCAGCACCCGAATAATAACCAAACAACTGCTTCTACTGGGAACAAATGAAATGAAAATGAGCAATACTTAAAACATAGAAGAAAAATAAACACTTAATCTTTATATTAAAAAAAAAAAATAATAATTAAAACCTGATCCTAATAAATCTTAATTTATTAACTATTTCTGTTCACAAGACCATTGAAGCACAATGTTTAAGCAGTACCACTGCCACTGGACTTTATATATAGTTTTAGCTTTCAGATATTTACAAGGGAAAATTGCTTTAACACTCACTAGTTGGTACATAGACCAACAGTTGAAAACTCTGGGATTCAAATCCCTGTAACTGAATAATTCAGAAATTTGAGACTGATATTGAGATTCTGTCTTGGCTCTACTCCTTACCTGTCCAATCTCATGCAATCCTTATTGACAGAAGAATCAGCATGTACTGGGGTCATTACAAGACCAGACATTATCTGTTTAGTCATTTATATAGCTGATTTCACTTGATATCAGAACCCAAGGGATTAATCTCACCTCATTCAAACAGCAAGAAATGTGTTGTTCAGGACTAAAGTAGTCTTCAAACACTCCTTCTATAGTCAGCAGAGATAAAGAGGCACTTCCATGGAGTGTCTTAAGATCATTAAGGTGAACTACCTTCTGGAAGTGCTATTTTTCTCTATTTACTGTAAAGGGACTATACAGAAACCAGCTTTGGCTTACACAACAAAATCTGAAGTATAAAAACTGAGAATACTTCACATTTTGGGTGCAGTTCTCTGCTCAATGGCTGTTAGGTTGAATTGATACACCAGCTTCAAGTAATCCCTAAACTTCACAGAAGGCCAGTTATGATCAATGTTTTCAGTAGTGAAGCATATATCCTTGGTTCTGTTTTTACCTGTTCTTCTCCTCTTTTCTTCATCTTCTTTCTGTCTTTACTGGGAAGAATGGGAGGGTGTGGGAGAAGAAAATCATGTTCTAAAATTATGCTTTGTTTCTTTCGGCTATTGTTTGTATATGACTAGTTTAATCATGCACAACATTCACCCTTCATTACACTGAACATTGTTAGTAGTAGATGCCTCTGAGCACAATAATGCCTAATTTGCATTAATCTTGCTTTGTTCAATTCTTTTATAGTGATACAAACATATGCCACAAATTACTCTCCATTTTTAAAACCACAATAAATGTATGAACTACACTCCCATATTAAACAGCACTTAATTTACTGAATTCCTCTAAAATAACTAAAAAGGTTACAATGTTTTCATTTCCGCAAGAAAGTACAGAACAGGCTCAAATGTCTCAAAATAGGCAACAAAACAGAATCTGCATAATAATTCAAACAGGTAACTGAACATAGACAAGATTCCCTAACCCACAAATAAATAAATAAGTATACTGCAATCCTGGGCATTTAAATTTTTACCACCTCACTCGTCTGCTTTCCTGCAGGTACTGTTTTTGCAGGTGCAGCCCAGATAATTTCATTTATTTTGTTGGGGTGTCTAGGAGGCAGCTTTTAGCTGTCATATAGCTACTACCGAAAGTGATATCCATTCTGTTTTCCATTTAAATTCTCCAATATATACTACTTCTTTGTTGTTCATTCCAATTTTTAAAGTTCTACTGTAAGTTCTTGTGTGTTTTGTTCAGAGAAATCTATGTTCCTCTAGCTTGTTTAAGATACCGACGTTGTATGACTTCGATGTATTAGTCTGGGAGCCATAGATTTTGCACAGAAAAAAAAGAGATTCACCTCAGTGTCATTCTGTCTGAGGCAATGTAAACACTCTTTTGCAACTCCTGAAAGGGGACTAATCAACACTGAGTTGGTTACTCAGAGGAAAGAAACAGGGCACTCTCCAGCTCTTGGGCCCCCTATATTCCCTCTCTTATCCAGTAATAATGGTATTCACTTCCACCAGTGGTTTAAAGTACTGAAACAGATTGGGAAAAAAAAAAAAAAAAAAAAAAAAAAAAAAAAGATTAGCATAAAGGGTCTTACAGTAAGCATTATGACCATTGGGTCAGAAGGCTATGTCCTGTCTTAATCTTGCTCCTATTTTGATCCAGCGGATGTAGAATTTAATCTTACACAGCGGCACATCTTTAATGAAATAAAAGGATGAGAATATCCAGGTTATCTTAGACCCTCATGTATATGCTCCTCCTTAAAGCAGATGTGGTTTAGCATAATCTTAGGCAAAGGAACAAGTTGCACCTGCATATATTGCTGCCCGTTTTCTAATCACCAAGTAAAATGGAGCTGTCACTTAATTTTTATTTCTGTCAGCAACAAGAAAAAAACATTGTTCCCTGTTTGGTTGCTGGATAAAAAATACATAGACTTATCTCCTGTGGAAGCATTGGAGCTGAAGGTTCCAAGTGGGACCATATTTCTGCCTACAGCCTCATTCAAGACACCTGGGATGTAGACTAATTTAGTTTAAGCCTATGTTATACTTTTTATTAGCTCTGGAGAACTGCACACATGTTTAGCAGCACGCCTATGCTGTGCAGTTATTCCCGAACTCATGCCAAACTAACTGCCTCCAGACTTGAATGTAATACATTAATTTCAACGCTGACACCAGAACCCTACCTCATAAACCTCGAGTAGTATCTTGTTGTCACAGTGATAACTCAGCAAGTCAAAACCTTACCCGGTATGTTTACTCAGACCCTTACATGCATCCCAAACATCCACCATCAACATTTGTATAAATGAGTTTGAATCTTTCTGTACTCAATGATACCTAAATAGGAAAGCTGCAAACCTCAGCAAAATTACTGACAGGGCAATTGCTAAAAGGTGAAGGGCATTATTCTGTACACTGTCCTCTCCTCCTTGTCCTATATTGCTTCTCAGGGAGAATTTTATCCATGAAAACTGTCAGAATTCCAAACTGGAACAGTTTTCAGAGGAGATTAACCTTCTCCATGGCACAGCAATTTTCCCTCCTGAGGAAAGCCATATTATTTCAGTCTAGAGAAGGTGTCTATTACTTTAGAATTTAAGAACCCACATGTTTCTTCTCAGAGAGAGAAGCAATTACTTTAACTGCTGTGCTCAGCATGAAAACGTTTGGGGGAAAAATGCCTCTGTTAATCATATTTTGACATCTATATTTAAAATTGGGCTAAGCATATGAAAAACTAAAATCTAAGTTAAAAAAAAATGCACCTATAATAACTATCATGAAACTGTAAAATAAATTATTAATATTTTGCTGTGTGGCAGTATATTTTAATGTAGTATTCTACAGTAAACCTTTGAGGGATTTTTCTCATTAAAACACAGTTACGATGAAAGATATTCTCATAAACAAAACCATACTTTGGATATATAAGTAAGTATAGACCTTGAATTATTATTCATTAACAGTTCTCCGTTAACAAGTGAACAATTTTGCAGTTACAAGAGGGAACTCCTCAGTGTTTTTCTACATCTGACAAAGAGAATTCACCCTGTAATCTTAATATACTACTGTGAATAAAGTGTTGATTACCACAAGACACTTTCTATTATCAGGTAATTTTTTTTTTCCTTTTGTTTCTTCTACCAGTTAAAATATATGCAAACACTGAAGCAAAATAACATTTGAATTTCCCCTACATCCTCACATTTCCCTTCTAGAAAGGAAAGGGTAACAAAATCGTATAGGTGCAAAAAGCCAGCTCAAACGATTTGCCTTTGGTGTGGACCATAGAAGTACAAAATGACTGGGTTATAGCACATGTACCAGGACAAGGCTCATACCCACTCCTGTGCCTTCCTCATACCTCCTGCTGCTCAGTCTTGTTGCATCTTCAGGAGCTGGTGCAGCACCAGACAAGCACACTCTCCCCAGACAGAGGAGACTGTCTACTTTAAGTCATTGGTCTCCATGCCCAGCTACAGTACCACTGAGATAAAAGCATGTAGGAGAGACATTTAATATATTACAGTATATCTTAATGCTCAGTCAGCTATCAGTGTGAGGCCTTCCTAAGAGTCCTAGAAATCTACTGCTCAGTCAGATCACTTACCCTTCTCTTGTCCTTGCTCTCTCTCTCATCCCTTCATTTCCATGGAGGAAATTGATAGACTGTAGGAGATACAGAACAGTCCAAGGCCATGGGTGAATGGCTGGAGCATGCATACCCTTCCCCAGTTCCCTGCCAGCCTCATCCCGGTGGAGTTTCCCTTTCTGACAGCTCCCAATGTGAGTGGTTTCCACAGTCATGACTGCTGCAAAAACACTGGATAACCTCAATCTGTATTATTTTTTGAGAGGAATCACTTAATTAAAGAAGATGGCAAAGGGAACAGGGAATTGTTAATGACTTGAATATTTTGTTCTATACTACAGCTTGCTGGAGCCTGTGAATGAATTAGTGTAATTCAGTCTTTAAGTGATTAACTCAGGAATTTTCATGAGCAGTAAATTCATTGCAAAAATTAAGCCAAAAGTTAAAAAACACATTGTAATCATCATCAAGTAAAAAAAATTAAAATTGTTCATAACACAAAATTTATAGCCAAATAAACTCCACAGAAAGAAGTATTGAAAAACACATTAATTTGAGGGCATTTTTCCCCCTTCCCTGTTCTATTCAAAGAGAGCAACGGGGAGATTAAATCAGTAGGAGAGATATAAATGTCATACTTGCAATTTATTTTAGTGCTATTGAAAGAAGACATCTGAAAACAAACAATCTACAGAGACAAGCAAAGACTTGATCTGTATCAGGGATGAGGAAGCAGGAAAACCATCTACAGAAGAATTTGCAAAGCACAGTTGTCAGAGAACCCAGTACAAATAGCTTTACTGGGGTTTCTAAGAACTCTTTGAAGCTTTGTTCTACCCTCACTAAATTGTTTCCTTAGTGCTAAAGCAAAGCTTGTATGATGACAAGGTAATTCAACTGCAAACTGTGCAGTGTTGCCATCTCTCTCTACGTCTTATTTGGTATCAGCTCGGAAATAACAGTGTGTGACCTGTGGATGAAAACAGCATGTTACAGTTTTTAAAAAAATGTGAGAATAGTGCATAACCCTAAATCTTGAGGTGGTTTGAAACACAGAGTAAACCTCATTTCCTCCTTAGTAACTGACAGCATATTAGTGACTTGAATTAAAAATCGCCTTCTGTGACTCAAATCTTCCATGGATATTTAATCTAATAGAAATAAATTTGTTGTTGTGTTTTTAACTTCTATCACAAATTACACTTGTACAAAGACAAGCTGGTTCTGTGTTTTGCACAACATAAATTACAGTACATTTTGATGAAATATTGCTGCATTTGATTGGAAATACTCCATACAGGGACTGATGTTGCCGACCACTCTGAATAACACTTAAAGTGATTTTGTTGAATTGTATCTCATTACTGATATTAGATGTAGAAAGACGTGATTATTTGGACTTTGAAGTCTCTCCCTGTATTAAGCAGAACACATAAGAATAACTTTGACTTCAGTTTTGTTTTTAAAATACTTATCTGGGTTTAGGAGAAGGAGTAAAAGTTTTGTAAGCAAAAACTGAAAGGAGTGACTTCTTCCTCAGTGAAGTCAATACTTCTTAGGTTTCACTCTTGTCTCCTAATCCTTCTTCTGCCTTTACCATAATTTCTGTCTTGGGCAACTCATCTAATATTTGTGTTTATACAATGGAAATAGTACAGTCTAATTATCTACTGCAAAGAGAATTTTTGAGTATCTTTATTTCACGTTACCACACTGCTCTGAAACTTCAGTGAGCTCTAAAACTGCTAAATAGTTTTATTATCATTGTGTTCTCATAAGTGGCTAAGCTCCAATAAATAATGATTATAGATGTTATATGAGTCAGAGAGTGACATCAGTATTTTCTCTTATGAATCTAGGTTGCTGGTTTAGTTGTATTTTTATTTTTGTTTCTTGGCTGTGGATTTAAAATAGCAAGGCTTAATCTATCCATCAAACGTAACACTTCTATTCAAGGATTTCTTCTAAGAAAAATAAAAAATAAAGAAACTGTATTATTTACAGTCTAATCATAATAAAAAACCTCTGAATTGCAGTATTTAATAAAGATAAATCTGCATTTTCACATGGCAAAGAAAAAGCTGAACTTCAGACAATATTTGGTCTTCCCTCCCTATATTTTACTTTCTTATATAGAAAAGGAAAGGAGGTGTCATATTGACAGAGATATTAAAAGTAGTCTATTCATAGAAATTCAGACTATAGAACGGTACCTTAGGAAAAATTATTGTCACCTGCAATATTAATGAAACAAATTCAGAATTTCAAATCCCTCTGTCTGGCAGTCACTTTATTGGAAATTCAGCTGTTGGCTGAGTTCAGAAGTGATCTTGATCTTCCCAGGGCTCTTACCCTGCAGGTTAACAAGGCTGCAACCATTTAGACCCGGTTCAACAAAACACTTCACCAGTCTGCAGGGGAGTGGAGGTGATAGATCACACATGGTTCAAAGATCCCCTAACGCCACTTGCTCAGAGTGTATTGATAATAACATCAGTGTTACAAATTAAACATGGAAAAAAAAAAAAAATCAATCATGCCGCCTACCTCCCTGGCAATTTGTGACTTACTACTTTGGGATATTCATGGCGCACTATTCATTTTTGATTTGTGTGTTTCAAAAGGTGGGAATGTTCAACTGAATACCACTTAACACAGTCACCTATTGAACTACTAGGAAGTTTTGGGGTTTTTTCCTCCAAATGTTTCACTTAGCTTGTTTTTTATAATTTCTTTATACTGCCTCTATAAGTCTACATGATGAAACAAGCCAGATTGTTCTTTCTAAATGTTTTTAAATACTTAGAAGGTAGCCATAATAAATATAGGTAATCTTTCAAACATCACAAGAGATGGATAATGAATCCGACATAAAGTAAAACATACTCCTCCAACAATATATATAATGTAAAATATAATTGTATATAAAAATAATTGCATGTGTAACATGTATCAAATTAATCACTTTTATTAGTTTTTTTCTGCACATACCCAAAGGAAACTGTAGGAAAGCAAGAAGGTTTTTTAACAATATTTTTATTGATTTCCTGTCTCGGTATAAAAACTTGAAATCAAAATTATGTTAACTAAAATGTGTTTTTTGTTTTAGTTGTACCTTATCTTAAATACCCTATGTGTTTTTTGTTTTAGTTGTACTTTATCTTAAATACCCTATAATTTTATATATGTATGTTTTAATATATTTATAGCATTCTCTAATGCAAAGTAACTGTATAAATGTGTAAAAACATTATGAATAAATTCTATAATCCAAGAAGAATTAACATACAGGCAAAATTACACCTTCAGTCACTTTGAAATGTTTGTATCTTTTTGTTGATCACTCTCCGGTCTGTTAATATTTTCTTTGTAATGCTTTACTCAAAATCATATATAATTTTCTAAAGACAGTCACATTTCAATCATATACCAAAGTGCTTTTATCTTCCTGCTGTAAGACCTGATGCTTTTTTGCATGCATGCCCCAAAAATTAGTTGATTTCTTCATATCACATGAGTATGAAAAACTTGTGTAAATGACTGCTTACACTTACAATCATTTTCATAATTACTGCTGTCCAATTTGGTGTTTCTTTTGAATGCTCATGATACTGTTTTCTGTCTTTTCACCTTCCATTAAAAAAAGTAAAAATGTTTTACCCTTGTTCATTTTTTATAACAATTTATTTTTTATTATTTTACTTCTGAGGTGCTTCAGTCAAGATCAGTGATCTACTGTTTCAGGCATTGTGTTAGCATACAAGTATTCTCTGATGCTGGTTGTGAGATAATTAAGTCTCCTTGTATTACTTCCCTGTCCTCCAAGCATCTCTTTAGTATTATCTGTGAATGTAATTAATGCTATTTACTTCTCTCTTGGGTTAGTGAAGATATTAATCCCTGACTTAATACAGATCCCTGCAGCACTGTGCTGCACACCTCTTCCCATCTGGATATATTGCTGACATTATCCTTTGTTTATGCTCTTTCATCCTCTTTCAGTCTTTCAATAAGACAGTGTTTCTATCGTAGCCAATTTTAATTAATGTTGACAAAGATTTTAACATGCATTGCAAAGCAAATATATAGCAGCTATTTTTTTTTTCCATGTCCCCATTTTTCTTTGTAGTTCTAGTTAAAAAATAAATCAGATTTATCTTCTACCCCTTTTTTCTTTCTGCATCTATTCTGCCTCTTGCTGCTAGGTATATTAGTCCACAGATATTCACGGTCTTTTCTCTTGCTATGAGCTTTACTATTTGAGTGAGAACAAGGACAAAGCAGAGCAAGACAGTGAGCAGGATGGCTCCAATCCAGCAAAGCGAGAAAACACATGACCATTTTTAAGCACAGAAATAATCTCACTGGAGTCAATAGAAATACTTGCATGCTTGAAAGTAGTATCCACCAGCTCAAGGTTTCTGTGTTGAATATAAAAAAGGATTGTGCGCTAATCATCTCGTATTTTCTACTGTATTTAAAAATAGTTTCACACTAACCTTTCAAAGCCCCCTTCATTCTGATATGTGAAGCAGTGATACAATATATTTTTGAGGCAACATGAGCCAACACAGTAGGATGCAAAATATTCAGATTTTCTGAACTATACACTTTCATAGTTTCCCTATTATTTCCTAACCTGCTCCTCATCAGAACAGGAATTATGTTAACATGATATTCATATCATCTCTTCCTAAAGTTAGCTTATTAGTATTATTTATTTATTCACTGAAAAAGAATTCAGTATCTCAGTTCACTTTTGAGTCATCATTAATTTCACCCCTCCTCAGGATATACTTGATTTCTTTGGTAGCAAATGCAATTTTGCTTTGCACCCAGCAACATAATGGCTCTTGTTGACAAATGTTAATTATTTGTGTGGGCTTTCTGTTCCCAACATTTTTGGCTCTGAACTTATAATCAAGCAAAAACTAAGGGGGAGGAGAGGGGAGGGAAGTTTTCCCAAATAATGGAACAGCTTTATTTGTGAATGTCATGGGAAGCTAGAAGGAGAAAAGAAAGCAAGTAAGTAAATGCATTAGCCTGAGGGAAAGGATTTCTAAGGATGTGCTCTTACATCCAGCTGGGACTGGTCTCTTCTCGATGGACAAAAAAAAAAAAAAAAAAAAAAAAGGAAAATAGCCCTATGGCCCCACACCCCCAGAAGATACAATGGGATTTTAGCACTCAGAGGGAATCTCTCCCCAACACAATTGAAACACAGCTTAACTAGCCTTAAATCAGACTATTTAATCAACTGAAATCCAATGAAAAACAGCTTCTGTTATGCCTTAGAAGCAGAGTGTGGATGAGGAGATTAACTGGGGTGAGATTAATCACTTTAGAAAAGAGAACTTTAACTACTTTTTAATAACACACAGTTCAATGCGGTTGAGAATATGGAAGCTCAGATAAAGCCTTTTAAAAAGTACGAGCCATCAAAGCAGTTTGGATATGTTTAGCTGCTCAGATACAGTAGTCGGCAGAACTCATTTTCATTTGTGTTTGTCTGAGGTGATTCCTTATTATCGTTCTATAAATTTCATGCCAGGCAGAAAGAGAAAGTAAGACTCAATAGGGGTTTTTTTGTCATTAATGGTTGTCATTTGGATTAAGGAAAAAAAAAAAAAAAAGAAAGAAACTCTATAGTTTAATGGTTAAATGCAAATGACCTCAACATTGCAGTTTTGTACTTCAAAGAGGAGTAAATTTGTTTTGAAGTTTATTTAGTAGATGAATTGCTGTCAGAGATAAGCAAAAAGTTTTGAACTCCCAAGGGCTCTGATAATGCTTCAGAAAGGAGAATATTCAAGAATTACCACACTTGTGATCAAACATAATAAAAATTAAGGCTAATAAACAGCTTTTCTAATGTTCTAAAAAGTGAGACAAGGAGTCTTGTAGAACATAACATTATCAGTTTGGAATTCACAAGGCTTGTTATCTTTTTTTAATTTTTTTTTTGAATGAATATTACTTCCATTGCTAAATTAAAAATATTATTCTTGCACAATAACCCTCTCAGATTTAGCTTTTACAATCAAATTCCTATACATGGGTGAGATTAATTGTTACGGTAGAAAGCTTTCTTCCCTGCAGTTCCCTTGATAGACAGAAGCGGGGTAGTAACTCTCAAAATATAATTTAAATAACAACTGAATCACTGTACAGAAATGAAATTTCATATAGACTGATAGATCATCATATTCCATGCTTCTAGGAGCTATAGGACAAAAACAGAGGACAAGATTACCCTTTCTTATGCTACGAAAAATTTTCCCCAAAATGTCTTTGATTAAAGACATATAAAAAGTATTATTTGACTTTTGAATTATCCAGATATCTCTTCAATATTAAACACAGATACATGTACATTTTTAATGTTTTTTTGATGTTTTTTCAATGTCATATTGTAATTGGAAGATACTGGTGTGAGAGCAATTGTGTGTTGATTTGTATCTCTTATGAATCTGTCCTGGTCGCAAAGTTGTAGGTGTTTATATCCTCCTCTCTCATTGATATATACTGTCATGCAAAACTTTCAAACAAGGCAGACTCATCACAGCTCACTAGCAGCTCAGCAGTTGATGTCCATTCAAAGGGATATACTTTGTCTGATTTTGCTTTTTAACATCAGACATGCATAATAAGACATAGCTCTTTGTGTGTTTGCTTCAGAAAGAGAGTCATATTGTCCAAATGACAAAATCAAGTACAAGACATGCCAGAAGAGTGTAAAAATCAGTTACCCTCTACTGCATGTAAAGATAGCTTAAAGCGAGGAATACAAGTTTTGACAAGGCATTTAAATACTCACAACTAACCATATTCTGAAATCAAGCATGTCAAACAGATGTTCATATAAGGTTCAAACTGAAAAGGAAAAACTAGGACAGAGTCTGACTGTCTCTGCAGCCTTTCATGTACTTTCAGAGACATGCAAAAGGAGAGCTGCGAGGCTGTACGGACAAAGCATGGCTGACCTCTGGCTCAGCCTTCATTGACAGAGCACAGAAAGGGAGTCTGGCTGTAGTATGGTAGAAACAAACAAAGCAGCTCCAGAACATCTCGAACTGCTGCTGTTGTTCTCATCAACATCTGAATGGGTTCAACTAATTGAATCCTATGTAAATGTTTTTTTGAGATTTTTTAAGTGTGGTACCTTCTGTGACCAAAGTGGACAGCTCATCAGCTATAAAAGTCACCCTATAGACAAGATATAGAAATATAAATTAAATACTAGGCAATGTAGACAACTGCATTTTATTCTCAGTTTTCTGTCACACATACATTTTGCATGTGAACTCAAACAAGTTATAGTATTTTAGTGTGTAATTTTTATCTATTAGAATTATTCAACACAAACAGTTGTTTTGGAACATAGATTCACCTCACTTCACTTCAGCATTCATGGTATCTCTATTAGATGCTGCGGATTCCCCTAACAGTGTATAGAGATAACCCTATAGAGCTGGTGGAGAGAAATAGCCCTTTCATTCTCATCTTAATTTACACCTCAGATTGACTGAGCCACATTTTGGAAGACTCTCTTTCTCTCTCTTCCCATTAACTACAAAAGAAGCCTTAACATTATTTATCCAACAATTGAACTAGACATCTAAAACTGGATGAAATTAATCTAGACCACAGTGTCTGCATATGGGCTACATATTTCAATTCGAAGCGCTTTCAGATAGATACATCAATGCTTCCAAGGTGACTACAGTAATGAATATGTTAGGAAGTAAATAAAGTTTGGCTTATTTCCATTTGCCTTCAGAATATGTTTTGAGCTCGAGCTACTAGGATTTTTAATATATAAATGTACAAAGTCTTGCATAGACTTTCTTCAGTTAACTACCATTTTATAGTGATTCTGCAGTACAGGTAGACCTTTGTTATTGCTATCACACTTCAAGAACTCAGAGGGGAAAGAGGTGGCTTTCTACTGCTTCTGAGTAAATTTGTAGCACTATTCGTGAACTGAGGAAATACGTACATCAAGATTCACGCCTAAATGAAGAAGAGGATGCATTAACTGAAGCCTCATGCATAGACAACGCTTTAATAGATTGTTGAGTACTACACAGACAGAAGAACATGTCCTAAGTCTCTGCACGTGTGACCTCAATACCATTCAAGTTAATGGGATCTTGCCTTCAGATTCATTGGAAGTGGGATCAGATCTCATGCTGATTAGCTGCACAGTTACTTCTAGTTTTAGGTGAGAAAAGAAAACAAAAGTTGATCACCTAGATATTAGCCAGACTCAAGCTGTCCCTAAGTCTGTGGAGGTTTATACATGACTGATGCTTAATGTTTTCAAATACTGTTTAAGCTCACATCCATGGAGTAGCTGCCATGTGGAAAATTAAACCTTTGCATTGACTCATTACAATAGGGTGGGTTTTTTGTATGTTTGTTTGGTTTTAGAATGTTCATCTGTAACTCCTCAGGCATACAGTTAGAGCATGCCAGCCTTCCATGTGGTCTCCTTTCCCAAGACTGACTGCAAATATGATGCTTAGCATTTAAAATTGAGTACACACAATGCTGACTTAAGTCTTCAATAAATTAATTAAATTTGCAATAGCACATGAAAGTAATCACTGAGTTATGAGTTACTTCTTTTAAAAAGTGCCCACAAAGCAGTATGAGAATCTAGAGCTACTATTTTATTTCAAACACTCTTTTATCTTTATGATGTCAGGTTGATTACTGTTGATTTCCTTGGAAATAACTTTTTTTCATCTGCAAAGAGGACTCAGTAAACATTGGTTACTTTAAAACAAATCATGAGTGAAACAAATCAGAGAAAAAAATACTTTATCAGTAAAGAAAAAACTGTTATTCATGTGTATATCTTCCTGTGCCCTTCAGGTCACCTTATAAATATCACAGCTGAAAAATACTCCAGAGTTAATAGTGTTTTGCTTGGTTTTTGAGAGGCTGGGGCAAGGCTAGTCAGGTATGTCGTATTTGTTTCCTTTTACTAAACCATTTGGAGATATCTCAGTGGAAGGTAGCTATAGCAGTGTATTTTATACATTTATTTATCAATCATTTATTTATTGGCATTTGAAACCTTGTAACGCTTTTTAAGGTGAGGGCACAGAAAGCTCAAGGTCTCAGCTCATGTAATTACCTTCCACCTTATGCACGTTTCTCCTTCAGAGTTTGTTAGGGTGAGATTCTTTTCTTTGTCATGTTCTTTTATATTTTACTGTGCACAGTGGAACTGCTCCTATGTCTTACTTTACACCTTACTGAGATGTAGTAGGAAGGTCACTGTCACACCATCTCCTTTTGTGAAGTGTTTCTTAGGTCATTTCTTGTTTATAACAAGTCAGCACTTACACACAGTTCATTTTGCCACAGCTAACAGCACTTAGTGTTTCTCCACAGGATACTACAGACTCTAAACACTTTCTGGGCTTATCACAGGGATTTCAAAATTGTCTGTGTAAACTATACCTATTCGGTAGAAATACTTGTTTCTCTACAGTGTTGAAATGAAAGTTTGAGTTTTGACAATGCTGGTAGAGACAGAAACCTGGTTTCTGTTGCTCTCTTCCTGAATCTTCATAGACAGAGGATTGATAGCACAAACACACTCCCATCTGAGAAAACTTTAAAAAAAAAATGTGTCCAAAGACTGTACATTCTAATCTGTGCTGTCCATTAGGCACCTAAGTGAGATGACAATTCATTGTCACAAGCCGTTAATTGAATGTAAAAACAGTAACATCCTCTTTCTAGAAAACATCTTACCCTCATTTGGGGTGGTGGTGGGGGGTGTGTTTGTTTGTTTGTTTGTTGGGGGGTGTTTGTTTATTTGTTTGTTTGTTTTTTATCAACATTGTGATGTGAATATTCCTGCAATTATTTTTTATCCTACATTATCTACATTGTCAATATTTGTGGTGGGTTGATCCTGGCTAGACGCCAGATGGCCACCAAAACCACTTTATCACTCCCCTTCCTCAACTGGATAGGAGAGAGAAAATATAGCAAAAGGCTCATAGGTGAAGATAAAGACAGAGAGAGATCATTCACCAATTACTGGCATGGGCAAAACAGATTTGATTGGGCAAAATAAATTTATTACCTAACTAATCAGCAGAGGATAATGAGAAATAAAAACAAATCTTAAAACACCTTCCCTTTACCCCTCCATTCTTCCCAGGATTTACTTTTATCCCTACTTCTACCTCCTCTTCCCAGTGACACAGGAGGACAGGGAATGGGAGTTGCAGTCAGTTCATCACATGTTGTTTCTGATGCTCCTTCTTCCTCAGGGGCAGGACTCCTCAAACTCTTCCTCTACTTCAGTGTGAGGTTCCCCTCATGGGAGACAGTCTTCCACAAACATCTTCAGCATGAGTCCTTCCCACAAACAACAGTTCTTCATGAACTGTTTCAGCATGGGTCCTTTCCACAGGGTACAGTCTTTCAGGAACAGACTGCTCCAACACAGATACCCCATGGGGTTACAAGTCCTGCCAGCAAACCTGTTCCAATGTGGGTTCCTCTTTTTCCATGGGGGCCACAGTTTCTGCTAGGAACCTGCTCCAGCATGGACTTCCCACAGGGTCACAGCTACCTTGAGGTATCCATCCACTTTGGCGTAGGGTTCTCCATGGACTGCAGGCGGATATCTGTTCAACTAAGTACCTCCATGGGCTGCAGAGGGACAGCCTGCTTCATCATGGTCTTCACCACAAGTTGCAGAGGAATCTCTGCTCTGGTGCCTGGAGCACCTCTACCTCTTCTTCTTCACTGATCTTGGTGTCTGCAGGGTAGTTTCTCTCCCATCTTCTCACTCTCTCCAGCTGCAAAATGTTCAGGGTTTTGTTTTTTTTTTTTCTCTTTCCCTTCTTCATTATGTTACCACAGAGGTGTTACCATTGTTACTGATGGGTTTGGCCTTGGCCAGAGGTGGGTCCATCTTGGAGCCGGCTGGCATTGCCTCTGTCAGACATAGTGGAAGTTGCTGGCAGCTTCTCACAGAAGTCACCCCAATTCCCACCGGCCCCTGCCCAGCTACCAAAATCCAGCCACACAAACCCAATACAATATTTCCATTGCATTTTCATAAAATGCTGATAATGAATTAAATAATTTGCATTTACTGAAAAGTCCCTCATTGTTTTCTATGGAGCAACTGATTTATTTCCACTACCTAACTTACTAATTTAGACACAGAATAAGTTCTTTATGTTTTTGCTCATTAGGTTTTCCAGATACCTGGAGAATCTTAGCACATCCAAAGTTAAACTGTAGAAAACCCCCTGTATTTAATATGTATCATTTGATAGTATTAAGATAAAAAGTTTGCATGGTTTCAAGTGATAAATTTACGGAGAAAAATCCACAGACAATTATCAAATACACAGAAGCCACATATGGTTTGTAGCAGTAGTCCTTAAGACGAACATAGTTTGAGAACAGTATGAGGTGGTTTTGCGGTAGTTTCCCTGTTTGAATATTCTTCACCTTTCACCTACTTAGAATAAGTAAAATGAATATCGAGCTATGTGCAGTTTTGGTCTGAGTAAGTACAGATACTCCTGTATTATCTGCTTTTGTTTCACCATTCTTTGTGAAAAGTAATGTGTATCAGACAGCAAGTATGATATGGACCCAATCCCTTCATCAGGCTATTGACATTTTGTTTATAATTCACTCCTTTGCTGACATCAAGGATGGAGTTGGATGAACATATTTTTTCTGCTAGATAGTTAAGTGTATAAATACTTGCTTTGATGTAATTGAATCAAGTATCTGCCAAAGGCAGACATATAACTATTCATCAATTCTGTCACTCAAATCTACGCAAGAGAAAAGGGATCTAAATGTTTCTAGTGAAGTTGTATCACCTCATACAGTGTGCCTGTGTATTTTACTACTTATATACATGTGTATATATGTGCATATATATATATATATATGTCTATATATTTAAATTATGCCTGCTATTAAAGTATACTATATAATTCTGGATCTGGATCAATTGCAGCCTGCTTAGGTCTCTCTCTGGAGTAAACAAATAAGCAATTGTAGTAATTTTATCTTTCTTATTAAAAAAAAAAAAAAGGTTTAAAAACTGAGCAGAAAAGAGGAAGGACAGCCTCCTCAAAACCACTCTACAGTCCAATAGTCATGACACTGTTGGTGGTAAATAAATGCCTTCTCCAAAGTAAGCAGAGAACGGAAAAGGGAGATAAATAAGAATTTTCTATAGATGAATGAGATATTAGCTATTAACCCAGTACTGATTCTTTCTTGTATTTTCAGGAAATTACTGTGCTAGATTAGGTGTCATCTTCTGAAATAAGATCAAGACTTGAGAATTTCCTACTTCCCAGTTTTATTCTAGCCTGGACTTATGGGACTGACTTATCACAACACAGGATTTTGGAGTCTTCCTGATGTACCAGTTACCTCAGGTTCTTCAACTTTGCAGCCCAGATTATGGCAATATATATATTTCCTTTGGGAATTTAATGTTAAAATTCTCTGTTCCACCTTGTGCTTCTCTGTTGATCCTACAATACAAAATTTAATTGAAACCACAATTCAATTAAAAGATATTACTCCTGTAAAGTAATGAACATCTGCATGATCTTTAAAAATAGTTTTAAATATCTTCAGTATAATTAACATTTGTGTGTGAATTGTAGTGTAATATATGAAAGGTCACATCTTTGGAGGAATTTTAAAAGCTTTTCATAATACTACATACTTATACTTTTGCATAGGAAAATGAAACTTGTTCTGGCAAAGTTTACAATCAGCCAGTTGGCCTTTTGGATTTGCTGTTGAAAAAGTCAAACGAGAAATCTGCTTATTGCAGTCAATCAATCTCTATGCAATCAATCTTTACGCAATCTCTATGAAAACCTATAATATAATTTAGTAATTTAGTAATATCCCTGTCCTACAGCCACATAGTTGTATACTCTTCCTTTGTTTCTTTTTTCTCCAGGTACCGGTCTGCATCAGTGTGCTGTTTAGTGCTAAAAGCAATAGACTAATGGCTTTGCAGATAATAATATTTTCTTTACTTCATTAAAGGTGTATGATGAAAAAAATTATTTTCTCCACTTTGACTTGCCCATCATCCTCAAACTCAAATATGTTAGAACTAACAAAAGAGTACTGAAACAGTCTGAATGTCTGAATGCCTTGCTAAAAAAGAAACACTGATGCATTATAGCTGAGAAAGGAAGGAAATACATTCAATATATTCATAAATGACCTGGATGAGGGAATTGAATGCACTGTCATCAAGTTTGCTGACGATACAAAGCTGGGAGGAGTGGCTGACACTCCAGAAGGCTGTGCTGCCATCCAGAGAGACCTGGACAGGCTGGAGAACTGGGCAGGGAAAAACTTGATGAAATATAATAAGGGCAAGTGTAGGGTGTTGCACCTGGGCAGGAACAACCCCAGGTTCCAGTATAGGTTAGGAAATGATCTCCTAGAGAGCAGTGTAGGGGAAAGGGATCTGGGAGTCCTGGTGGACAGCAGGATGACCATGAGCCAGCACTGTGCCCTTGTGGCCAGGAAGGCCAATGGCATCCTGGGGTGCATTAGAAGGGGTGTAGTCAGTAGGTCAAGAGAGGTTCTTCTTCCCCTTTACTCTGCCCTGGTGAGGCCACATCTGGAATATTGTGTCCAGTTCTGGGCCCCACAGTTCAAGAAGGACAGGGAGCTGCTTGAGAGAGTCCAGCGAAGAGCCACCAAAATGATTAAGGGAGTGGAACATCTCCCTTATGAGGAAAGGCTGAGGGAGCTGGGGCTCTTTAGCTTGGAGAAGAGGAGACTGAGGGGGGACCTGATTAATGTTTATAAATATTTGAAGGGTGAGTGTGAGGAGGATAGGGCCAGGCTCTTCACAGTAACGACCGATGATAGGACAAGGGGTAATGGGTGTAAGCTGGAACACAGGAGGTTCCGCTTAAATTTGAGAAAGAACTTCTTTGCAGTAAGGGTGACAGAGCACTGGAACAGGCTGCCCAGGGAGGTTGTGGAGTCTCCTTCTCTGGAGACATTCAAGACCCGCCTGGACGCCTTCCTGTGCGAACTCATCTAGGTGTTCCTGCTCCGGCAGGGGGATTGGACTAGATGATCTTTCGAGGTCCCTTCCAATCCCTAATATTCTGTGATTCTGTGATTCTGTGATTCTGTGATTTATTTACTTGTAAAAAATCCCCAAATCTGAATCCAGTTTAGACTTTCATGATTAATGACTAAATTTTGACATTTACAGAGATATAAAACAAATATTGCCAACTGTATACAAAACCCTTCTAATCTGTTCATCTTTTATAGTTTAGATTTAATCTACCATTTTTACAATAGTTTAATAACATTTTCAGTAATTCTTGCTTTTGACACTGAAACAGCATGGGGTTGATTTACTGTGATTTCAGACTTGTGTTTTTGTGTAAACACATTAGTATTTTCACAGCATGTTTGGAACAAATGGAGCAAATTCTGCTCCTCTTACACCTATACAAAATCTACTGACTTTGTTGAGAAACAGAGAGAAAATTTGATTGAATTGTTGGAGTTAGTCAAGATGAATCAGGATAAAAGATGAAAAGCTTTTCCCTATTCTGGAAGGCAAAAGAGACCACTATCACATAGCGCTGAAGAATATGGAATAAACCAGCAGTCAAAACAGGTTCTGCATCTGACAGCTTTTATCTGTTACAGCGTTTATTACAGCTGGGTTTATCAGCTTGCATAGTTACAGAAAATAGATTCATATGTATAGATAGTACAATACGATGCAAATGTGTTGTAAATGACATCTTTCACACAAACTGGTCCCTAAACATTCTCACAGAGATAGACAAAATAATTACAAAATAAAATAATAAAAAAAACAGGGAGGAGAAGGAAAGTAAGCATCTTAGATAAGAGACAAGATGTTTTTTTTTCAAGGGAGACACGAGGTTATAGCATTTCTATGAATTATAGCTTTCATTGGTAACAAACACTCCTGCTGTTGCTAAAGGATTTTACTCATATGAGTAGCTTGACTTCTTTATGCAATTGAAAAAGGTAATAGAAACTTCTTATGGCTCTATTTCACCTCCTTTAGCAAACAGGATGTTTAAACTCTGAAAGGCAAAACTATTGGGATGTGTTTAGTGAGAAGCGACATGTTGAATCTAATTCTGTGTTCTGTTACCTGTGAAATGCCATTGAAGCCAATGTTACACAGAAGTGACTGGCAGGAGATTTTGCCTTATACTTCTGAAAATCTGCTACTAGTGTCAGAGAGCAGAAACTGATCTAAAATCTGTTTAACTCCTCTCATCTTCTGTTCATTTAGGTTTCATCAAAATGTGTCTTTTTTTTTTCCTTTTTTTTTTTTTTTTTTTCCTGAAACTTATCCAGCTTCCATAGAAATCTCTGAAGAACTTTTTCTACCAGTGGTCTATGAACTGCAACGGAGTCTTGTGCAAAGACAAAATGACCAGCAGAATTTTTTTGCTTATATGTTTTGTTTTTGTTTTTTTTTCTAAATTATAAGACCTTATGCTCTAGGGTTCCAGTTCTGTAAATTTTATCCATTTCAATTGGATCAGCAGGACTACATCTACAGACAGGGAATGGTTCATTTTCAGTAATCTCTTTTCCCTAATTTCAAGTTCCCTGCTACTGCACTGTGGGTTCTAAATAACAAAATAATTGGCACACAAAATAAGTCTGAAGTTATGCATGTAAGTTCAAATTCAGATAAATATCTCTCTTCCAAAGAAAATTTAAGCATGTATTTGACCTAATAGAATTCAAGAAAATATTTAAATATCTTCTTACAAAACTGGACACAGGAAGTTTTCCTGAATCATCTTGAAGTTGCTGTATTTGGCTCTACCAACAGGTTTAATGTTGCCTAAAAACAATATTTCACTTCTAATTAAGCCCATTTTTCACTATCTGTAAAGGAATAGATGGCAATTTATAGGCAAATATGTGATAAGTGTATAGTATTACTGAAGTTATACATATACCTTGGTTTGAAATTAATCACTTAAATTTGTATATGTATGAATTTGGGAAAATCAACCCCCTACGCTTTAGAGTATGATGTAAATTATACAAAGTGTGGCTGAACCCACACCAAGTGAGGAATTTTAATTTGGGGATTTCCCCAGTTGTGTACTTAATGTTATGCTAATGTTTTTTCCATTAATAGCTAAAAAGATCCATTGCTTCTCTTTCCAATGGGCTTGTTGCTAATGAAAAAGATCTTTTGTTCCATAGCAAAACTGTACAGCTCAAGCAGAATGATAGCATGCTGGTTCCTTATACTTTTGATGCTAAAAAGCCTCAGGCAAAATATTTTGCTGAAAAAGGCAAGCCTGGCTCCATTCATTTCACAAGTACTGCCCTCTTACACTAGCTGTGACTTTGTCTCTTTATTTAATGATTCACTGCACCCAGATATTTGCATAACTGCATATTTCTATGTGGAGCTAAATGTTAGCCTTCTTTCTAAACAGAACAATTTTGAACAGTAAGAATATATTCTCTTGTCCTGGGGCATCCTTCTGGCAGCGGTTGTCGAGGTGATATAAATAAATCAAAACACTATTCCAAAATGAAATAAACAGAAACAAATTCTTATGTCTCCCTCTTTTTGAAAGGTGACTTTGAGACAGAAAATTCTATGTTGTTTTGAATGAGACCTCTGTTTATCCACTGAGCCAAGAATGGTGGGAAACTATTCAGGAACTACTATCGATTTTAAGCACTATTAAGACCAAAGAACAGATTTCAGGTGACCTTCTGCTGTGATAACAACAGTAAGCTTAAAAAAAAAGCTTTGTCAAAAGGAAGTCAAAGTCTCAGCTATGAAATACGGTAAGTAACAATTTAAGTTTAGTTTAAACCAGTAACTAGCAATAACATACCAGCTGAGATATCAAAAAGACCTCTACTGAATCAGCAATTTTGATCTTATTTTTTTTGTTCTACTAAATTTTGAGTAATCACAAGCAGGCAATACAATAATTCACAGTTTTGTCTTTTGTCTGGTTTCAAACAATCATTGCACTCTGTTTAGTATTTTTCCTTTTCTTTCATTTAAGACTTCCTTTACAGTAAAAATGAATTTAGTAGTGTATTTTAGTTTATTGTCAAAAACAAAATATAAAAACCACAAAAGCTATACTCTTGGCAATAAAAAATTCTTGTAGCAAAGCTACAGTCTTATTCTACATTAATATTAGCCCATCAAAATGGTCTTTAATCACTAATACATGTGCATTTGTTCCTAAATTTATGTAGGTATTTTTCTCATGAGTTCACATGGGTTTTGTGAGCATCCCTTTTCATAGTAAGTGATGACTTATTATCCATAAGGCTCTTAATTGATGCTAGGGAATCCTGTTGGAAAAGTACAGAAATATAACTTTGTTTTGTGATAAATATCAGCTGGGCAAGGATAAGCTAGAAGATTTATGAATATTCATTTTACCTCAGCTCTGTGACAGGGTGACAGCATAACTCAGCAAAAAGTATAGAAACATGTAACACTTCGTATAGCTGAAAGTTTTCCCTAAAAAGGGATAGAGTCTAGGTTTGGGCACAGGATTACCCATTTTACACTTAAGAGTTATTGGTTACCATGTCTTGGTAAAGAGAGTAAATTGCAGCCTCCCACATCACCTCACGTTCACCTTAAACTTGAAAACTCATATTCTTCTAGTTGACCTTGATATAATTTACATATTTTATTAAGTTGAGCATCTTAGTCCTAGGTGAATACTTACTAATCTCTTTCATATGAGGGAAAGGGGAATAGAAAACCTCTTCTCTGGCTGTGAAATAAAAGAAAAGAGTGACCTCTGCTGAAGCATGTCACAGACCTTGCATGGCAGGTAACAGTTCCATGCTGTGATTCAAAGTTGCTGTAGCTGAGAAACTAGAGTTTTTAAGATGAATTGGAGGGAAGAACTGAAAAGGTGCATCTTCTCCTTAGGTTTTTGTACTCTGTAGTTTGAGTATCACTCTCATGCAGCAAATTGTCTGCTGCAAATTTCTTTCCAAGTCCCTCAAGTCCCCGCAAACTCTGTAAAGAACACTGAGCCAGATTCCTAATTGTGGGTTCCCCTGTATAAGGTAACTTTGTAATTTCTGCATGATTTTGTGATGCTGGCTTCCTGCCCACTGGCTGTGTATGCATTTACAAACATACACAGGATTTTTTTTTTTTTCTATTATTTGTAGTTAAAATTGGTTTTGGTAAAATAAAAGAACACATTTAGAGAAAAAAAACCTATTTATTTTTATTTCATCAGGATCAGCAAGAGCACAAAGCATCAGAGAATCGTACATTAGTATTTGTAAGGAGGATGATGGGAGAGATTCTAAACACTTTTATTTTTGTTTTTAGAAGTTGTTAACAGTTTTTTTTCAGTCTCCATGACAACATTAGGACTCTGGTTCTGTCACTCATTCTTAGTATATCGCCCCTGTCTGTGTGAAAGCAATGTTTCACCCATGCCTTCATTTTAAATCATCATTTTGTGCTACCTCTATTTTTCCTGGAGACATGAAGCCTCATTCTGATCTTGCCTCCACTAGTTTTACGTGGATGTCACCCTTACATAGGAAAGAAGTTCAGTCTGACTCACAGTAATGAAAAACAGATCAGAAATAAGGTCATGCTGTAGCTGACATCATGACAGAGTTCTCTTCACTCAAAAAATATTTCATAGCTTTTCCAGCTGTTTTTCTTCATGTACAAAGTCAAACTCCTTCACAATATATGCAAAGAGCCCAGAAATACACATAGGAAAAACTGGGAGATCACATCACACGAATGACAGTTTCAATGGAAAGGGAAACAGGAAAGTAGTAGACAACCTATATCCCACACCAGCAAAATATGGATAGAGCCACCCCTTTCACATCAAAGTCTCTCTCCTCCTGCGCTAGTGAGAAGAAACCTTAGACAATGAGAGAAGATTTTGTCACATTTTTCATAGTCCAGCCCTTTCTTGCACAATTTTCACATGTGAGACTTTGCTTGAAAATTCAGTTGATAAGAGAGGGAGAGACACTATATTATTAAACATCCAAATTACTCCTCTGTCATTTTGTCTTATGACTGTCTTCTCAAATCTATCACATGGTTGTTGAAACAGGAAGTGGCATCTTGTCTGAACATGAATTCATTATCAACTTACAGGCTGGAGGTATTATCTTCTGTAGTTACAAATGCATACACAGTTCTCATAACTAGTGATGAAATTCATTAATTTACTTGCTTGTTTCATTTTTTCCAAATACTTTCTACCACCTATCCAATTTTTAACAGCTATCTGGCAATATATTCAGCAGAAAAGATCTATAAATAGGACCATTATGTGGATTAGAAATTCCTTAAAACTGATCATCCAATGATTTGAACAGTTAATATTTTGGCACGCATTGTCAAGACAGCATATAAGAGATGCACACTGCGTTTACAAATAGTAGTGTGATATCAGACCACAAAGACTTTCTGCTGAATAACTTAACTTTGGGCATGGCAGTGAAAACTCTACCACCCACTGATCAGCATTGCAGTCACTGCAGTTTCTGAAACTGGAACTCATTGAGCTGCGAGAGGAGTGTGCAGTCCTCTCTCCTAGGAATTTCCCTGGAAAAAAGGAACCCTGCAGTGTAAAAAGGAAATTAAGAGGTATGGAGACCTTATTCTCTCAAACATGAAACACTTAACATCTGCATATTTATAAATTTAGAAATAATATATGATTACTTACCTTTCTTGAGTTACCTGTCTTCCTACTACTAAATAGTTCTGGATTACCAGGAAGATTAAAGGAAATAGAGACATATTTTATTTATAAAATATATTTCAGCATATAAGTTGGCAAAGCACAAAGGTTACCAGCAGTGTCTACAGCTGCCTTCAAGTCTTTCATACATAGTTATCTCCAAAGTATAGTGACTCAAAGTTCTCAGATTTCTGCTTTTTAACATGTATGTTTTCCTTAAGTCACTTCACTGGTTACCAAATAATCCTAGTTTTCCTGTATGGAAAAGTCTATTCTTAATCATTATGATTATAAAAAAAAAATACTTTAGGAACATAACTCTATGTTCTTCAGTAGTAGAAGACATGGAGTAGATATACAGAATTTATTGTATATTAAAACTCATTATTTTGACTGACTATCAAGATCTTGATTTATGATATTAAAATGCATGGTACTGGCACAATTTTCTTCTAAAAGTCCATCAATGATATATTGGTTGAATCTTTTATTAACATACCTGATTTTATATGAATTGTTTCACTTTATAGGAGAAGACTAGTTTAACGAATACAAACTCCTTGACACTGAGAGTGCTTTAGCAGATTGATGATTAATAAGCTTGATGCTACATCCCAATGACCAAATACCTGTTAATTTCAATAAGAGCATGATTAGGCTCAAAGTCATCTGAAATTTCTATGAATGTAAAGGGCATTTCTTTCTTTCAAATACTTTTGGACACTAATAAGGTTGATTTTAATGGAACTTATTACGTCCCTACTGGAAGCAGAATTTGACCTCAGCTGAAAAGATTGCCCCCTTCTTTCACTTTGTTTTGAAAAAGAGCTACATTTTCATAATAGTGTCCGGGTACGCGAGCAAATCTCATTACCCAATAATAGGATTTGTCTACATACCTCCTGCTCAGTCTTTTGGAAACATACATGTCCCTCAGCATGGGTTATTTTTTTTTTTCTTCTTGTTTCCATTTACATCTGTCCACATGAATACAATAGATTATATTCTATATAACAGTTTTAGTCAAGCAAGAGTAGCTAAGTATATAATCAAGGAGGAGGCGGAGATATTCTTAAAGGATAAAATCAACTTTGGAAGCTAAACTCTTACTTTTGTTACAATGATTGAGACATTTGATAGTCAAAGTATGCCACAGAGGTGAAGCAAAATGTAATACAATAACTCATATATAGAAGCAAAATGCTAAAACAATATTTAATTATAGTTTGCAGTCCAGATATCCTGTGATTGGATTAATCTGCAACAGTCAAGTTTTCTTGACAGACTTGAGATACCAAGATTTTAAATTGGGAATATAATCGTCAGTTTAGGTTGATCCTTATTTTTTTTCTGAACTGGCTCTGCTCTACAGTTCTTTCAAAGCAGTAAAAGAAAATAATTGAAGATCACCTTAATCTTTACTGCCTTACTTCTAATCACTAGTACTATAGCTGTTCTGGCTAAACATGTTATAGAAGCTGAGTTAAGATTTTTATTCAGAATGCATAACAGGAAACTTCAGAAAAGCTCTTACATAAAGGTTTGGAGGTAAAAAAAAACACAAACCAACCAACCAACCATCCAAACAAAAAAACCCCAAACAAAACTCTCCAAGCAGCTAGAAGTAAACCATATGAAATAATATGGAATAGGGAAACAAATGAACTGAATAACAAAATATGTCCTGATCATTCCTATGCTCTAAAACTCTGGAAAGGTTCATCACTTGTAAGATGCATGAAAAACAGCTAGGTATTCGAGCTGTCAATAGGAGTTTGTCCTTTGCTTTATTTCTCCTATTTCTGTATCACGTGGTCAGGCTCTTCTTTTATGTTTCTTTCTTTCTCTATATAAAAATAATTGTTTAATTCAAACAGAATCTTAGAATGACTTGGATTGGGAAGGACCTTAAAGATCATTCAGTTTCAACCCCTTGGCCAAGACCAGGGACACCTTCTACTAGACCCAGTGTGAGAGACTGAAAGAGTTAATGTACATCTCAAACACTGAAGCCAGACAAGTCTTGCATAACAAAAGAAACAACAGGAGGAGCAGTTAGCAGGATGCAGAAAGCCTGTTGGAGGATGGAAGTTCTGTATTCTGACTATCTGAGCAGAACAACATCATATATGGCCAAGTTCATTGGAGGAACAGTCTCAACATCCACCAAGACCCCCTAAAAAGACCCTCTGTAACCACCCTTCACAGTGGTGCATGCACAGTCATCCAGGAGTTAGAGGAGTCCTTGCTGAAGCGGGGGGTCTGAACTGTATAAAGACACAGACTCAGGGAGCCACTTGTGTGCCCACCACTGGAATACTGTCCAGTCTTGCCACGTGCATGCCCACCACCAGAGGACTGCCCCATCTTGAGGTCATTGCAGGATCCAAGGGTGGTGATATCATTCCTTATCACTTTCCTTTTTTGTCCCTCTTTTCTCTTTTCCTTTTTTTATAGAGTTTTCAAATAAGAACCAGCATTGTCAAGTTTTTTCCAAGTTCAGGTTATTTCCAGTTTAAATAAAAAGTTTAACTGACCCTTTGGTGTTGTTGCACTTTAATTTAGCCCAAGCACATTTAAAGAACTTTAGTTGCTCTCCTCCAGGTGTTGAGGTAGTATGCGACACCAAGTTGCTCAAAGCATCCTCTAACCTGGCCTTGAACACTTCCAGGGAGGGAACATCCACGACTTCTCTGAGTAACCTGTTCCAGTGTCTCATCAACCTCACAGTAAATAATTTTTCCCTAATATCTCATCTAAATCTATTGTCCTCCAGTTCAAAGCCATTTTACCCCTCGGACTATCACTACCTGTGCTCGTTACAAGTTCCTTCCCAGCCTTCCTGTAGTCACCTTCAGGCACTGCAGGGCCACTATGAGGTCTCCCAAGAGCCTTCTCTTCCCTATGCTAAACAGCCCCAACTCTCTCAGTCTGTCCTTAAAGGAGACGTGCTCCATCCCTCTCATCATCCTCGTGACCCTCCTCTGGACTTGCTTTAGTAGGTCCATAAAGAAGCGTTTCCCAGTGACGTCATGCTTAATTTACCTTTTGCTTAATTAACCTTCTGAAAAGTTAAGCTCCATCTATCTTGCTCGTTGAAGAGTGTTAATAAGATGTGAGGACATTACCTATATGTGAGGTTTTTCTCTGTGTGCATGTGTTACACGCTTGATGCAGAAGGCTGAATTTTCACTTTTTTTCCTGAATATAGGCAAGTGTCCTAAGTCTTGTTGCTATGCAGTTTAGCCATAGCAACAAACACAAAAGCCAATGTGTTGTTATTTCTATTTTCCCTTCCAGACAGTTTGCCTAGTAAAGAAGACATGCTGGCTATAGCACTGTCAAAATAAGCACAGTTTTTCCTGTGAAGGATGTCAAACATTTCATATTTCAAAAGATCATATTGTGCAAAAATGCTAAGCAAGAAGGTGGAGAGGTTGTATTCAAGTTATCCATATCCTTTTGATGCACAGGTAAGGAAGTTAAAAAGTAATTACTGTAAAAAGAGAAGTCAAGTTTTTTTCATTATATATTTATTGAACAGAAAAAAAACCCATCATATATTTTGTTCTTTGCCAAGTTAATGCTACTTAATTTTTTATATAACCAGACAAAACATAAGGGGCGAACACCTGGTCTTTGATACTTAAAAGAGATTTATGTTATATGTGATGCATCTTTGCTTCACAAAAGATTTTTTCCCTCTTCTTCAGTCAATGATAGCTTACAATCAGTACTGCACTGAGCTTACATAAACCTACAGAGAACTTGTGGGACAATATCGCAGTGTGTTGCAAAGACACATAAAGGATTTTCTTGTGGCTGAGGTAAGGAGTGTAAGGAAACACAAATAGTTTATTTAGCAGAAATAGTGTAACTTGTCTGGCAGCCACACGAGACACAGTTTCTCATACCCTCCTTCCCCCACATCCAGGGAATAGGAGTGATAATTAGAGGGGCAAAGGTAAGGAGACTCATAGGTTGAGATAAGAACAGTTTAATAATTAAAGTAAAATAAAATTAAAATAGTAACTATAATATTAATTATAACATACATACATACATATATATATAAATGAGTGATGCACAGTACAATTGCTTACCAACATCTGATGGTAATCCTGGAGGATTGAAGAGGAACCCTGAACCCAAAACTGCAATCCTGGAAAAGCAAGTCCAAACGATTTCCAAGACAATCCTCCCACTTTCCCATTAACCCTGGTTAATATACTGAACATGATGTGATATGATATGGAATATCTTATTGGCATATCCAAATTTCAATTTGGGGTTTTTCTAACTACTACATTTTCCCCCTCCTAGTCCTTTGCATTTTCAAACTATCCAAACATGTTGTCCTTGTACTTTATCAACGTCCTTCTCATAACAAATCCCATACTGAAACAAAAGCACAGTGCTTTCTAGCTACTGTGAAGAAAGAAGAAAATTAAGTCTATCTTAGCAAAACAGGACATTAGTTGATTCTTCCACAACTTCCCACATTGTTTCCAGCAAGTTATGCAAAGGTAATTTTCAAAGTAAAAGAAAAGTTTGGCTTCCCGCCTCTTGCTGACTTTAAATGAGACTTAGACAGCTGACTGTCATTTCTGCTATGGAAAATCTTACTAATTGCCTAGATAATCAGGTTTTTTTTTCCACTTGTAAAATAAGGAAATAATGAGAAAAACTCTGAGGTGCACTGTGCATTTAAATTTCTTAATATCCAAAGATGTCCTCTTAATTTTGGATACAAAAGTTCAAGAAACTATTATAGTAGCACTGATTTATTCCTGCTTTAGTTCTGCTAATTTACCTAACCGAGTATTTGAGACATTTCTATGCATATGACTAATTTAAGGTGTACCCATGTATACACCTTCATTTGTTTGGGTTTTTTTTTAATATTTATTTCTTTCAAACATTGATCATTTAAAAAAAAATACATCACTGTAAACACTAGTTACTGTCCTTTGTCTATGGGGGACTCTAGACTTAAAGTTCCTCTAGTGCTTACAACCACTTCACATAAATTAATCAAAACGCAAGAATTTTGTCTTTGTTATGTCCAAGTGACAAAGATCCTGTCTCATCAGGAACTATGTAATGTATTAGCCTACAGCAAAGATAAGCTCTTCAGAAGTTCAGGGGAACAATCAGAGTCCCTTAATTTCTACTGTGCTGTGTGCCCTCAATTTCAAATAACCATGGTGGGGGCACTCTTGCTCTTTCAAGAACTTGGATCTTAATCCCAGTCTCTCCACCATTTCTTTGTAATAGCTGTGGGAGATGTTAACAGCAACAGACCAAAGAGAATGGAAATAAATTCAATTTCAATGACAGAAGAGGGAAACAGAAATAGCTTTATGTTCATCTTTTAAGGCTTCTTTTCTTATTTGATCAAATTGCAGACTTAGACTCTAGTTTTTTGTGAGGGTTTTTGGGGGGGTTGTGCTTTTTGTGGTTTTTTCTGTTTGGTTGGTTAGTTGGTTGGTTTTTTGTTGTTGTTGTTTTGGGTTTTGTTTGTTTGTTTGTTTGTTTGTTTGTTTGTTTTTAGTCCCAGAAGTTCAAAATATTATTTATCTCCAATTACCAATGTGGACACCAGTGAGAAATTATTTTAAGGTATATAATTTGTGCATATCCACAAGACATGTAAACAGATTTTTTTTTTTTTTTTTTGAAAGGAAAGAAAGCTATAGGCTATTTCTTAGAGTCTAGGTAAAAAAATTGGTCACAATTTTTGAATGTACAATGCACTTCATTTATGCAGCCACATGTAATGAAATCTATACTAACCTCCATCCCCCCACCCTCTTCTTCAAAAAGGAGTAAAACTTTCAAACTGAATAAGGAAAATGATATAATCTGCCCTCTGGCCTACAAGTTGTGGGAAGAACCCTAATTGCAAAACTTGCACATAACTCCTCTCTGGGTGCCTTTCTTTCCAATCCACTTCAGCATGACATGGACAGGCTTGTCTTTTTTCTTCCATCCACTACCTCATCTGTGCAAGTGATACTTTCTGCCCAAAGATTTCTTCTTTGCTAAGAATGTTAAGATATACAATATCTGCATAGGTTTTGCAATTACCTTTTCTTACACTACCACAGTACATAACCAACACAAGAAATAATGGAAAACTATCCATCTTTCATTCATATTTATTGCTTCTTTCCTAGTTCTCAAAGAAACAGAAGGAATGTCCATCTCAATAACAGATGGGATTGGGAATGGGACTGAAGAGTAATGACTGGGTTACGGAAGCCTAAGGGAGAAAACCTTGTCTTGAGGCTGGAAAATTGCAATTAAATGCCAAAATTGCCTGCTTAATAGATTTGTAATCTGCTGAAAAAGTGGATGAAAATTGTAATGTGGTGAATGCCATGAAATGTATGAAATGGTATATAGTGTGGGTAGATCAAATCAGGATTGTTGTAAGAAGTTATTGAAATAAGATATCATAACCTAGCTTTACAAAGTCTCAATTAGCATTCTCTAGAAAGTTATCTGAAGTGTGTTTGAACGTATTAGGAATTTAAAAAAAAAAAACCCAAAAGCAAAAACAACCAATAAAATAAAAATATCTAGCTACAGAGGACCCTATAGTAGTGTGGAAAAATCTAGTGCCTATTCTATTTATCTTAAATCTGTATGGCTTTATAGTATTTTTCTGTATCAATATTTATGTTGATCTGTATCTGTCTACATGTACTTGTTTAATACTGGAAGCTGTTACTCCTTAATAAAAGTAATAAAAGCTTGTGAGGGGATTTTCTTTGCTAACTGTGGTGAATCATTAAATGCATCACAGCCTGTTTCTCCTACCTACCCCAGAATTCTGAGGAAAAACATGAGTGATTCTCTGGAACTATTCTTCCCAGGACTCCTCCTAACACAATTTATGTTACTTTGCATTCAGTAGTCTCCAAAAGCTATTTATAAAAGCACAGTCCTCCTCAAGCAGTTTTTATTTCGTATAGTTTACAGAGTAACCTTTCTTACTTTCATTGACTTAATGTATTATGCTAACATCAGTGGTTCCTCTGTTGTATGTACTTTGGGTTTTTTGAAATATAGCTGTCGTTCTCCTTAGTTGCTGCTTCAATAAGCTTTTACATATAGGACCTGACTATGGTAAAAGGAAAATCTTCAGCAAAAGATTACATTTTCATGCAAGGTGAGTGGCATTCAGTAAAATTTTTTCATGTCAGGGATAATGCCATTTTAGGTGGCCAGGCTTCTATTTAGCTCCTTGAATGATTTATCATAAATCATTCACTTTAGCCCACTGATTATTTTCTTATTATTTATTTATTTGTTTTTTACAGCTCACTGAACTCCTACCAATTTGTCAGTATCTTTATAGAAATTTGATTTACAGAGCTGAATGCACTGCTGTAGGTGAAATCACAGTAACACCTTAGAAAGATAAGTTCTATTAGACCTTTGCTTTGTAAGGTAATGCATATGCAGACCCAAATTTGTATTAGCTTTTTTATTTTACTTCAACAATATTTCACGTTGGAAACTGATATCTAATTTGCTGTCTAGGATTCCCAGAGTTAATGCTTTCTACGCTGTTGCGTCCCTTTCAGTCTTTGAAGGGTTTGGTTTTATCTCTTCATAGATTCTTGAGCTTGTGTTTTTTCAAGCTTAAACTGATTTTTCTGACCATGTTGCTAATTTCTGTTTCCTCATTGGTGCTTGCAAATCTTCCCATTCTATCACTGGCAAATTTCCTTAGCAATTTCCTTGTTTGCCATTTTCTGTTAAGTACTAATAGAAATTACGTATCTGATTTCCAGGTCTTCAGTTTCTTTCTCAAGTTGACATATAGAAATTTGCTAATTGTATTTAAAATATATTCTTCAGTCAGGTTTCAATGTACTATTTTTCTAAAGTAATTGAAAATGCAAAAACTTGTGAAGATGAAAAATAAACTTCCCTTAATCAGTTGCTTGAATTGAAATCCAGGTTCAAAATTGCTGCTGATGTTAACAGTAAAAGTAACATCACTACATACTGTATCACTGAATGAAGAGAATACCTGGCAGTAGTTTTTTGGGGTTTTAATGTATGTACATTTTAAGAATGAGATTTTTAATTTCATTTTACTGAAAAAAAAACAAAACAAAAACCAACCCAAAAACAACTTACTGTTTTTTTCTTTTTCATAAATATGTACCCATAGACCTTCAAACAGGCAGAATACATTATTTTATTGCTCTGCTGAGCTAGCTTTTTGTGGTTTGCCCTACTTGGTTAGATGTTCTTGATAATAGATATCTTCAGCCTCAAGGGTTGTTACTCTGTCACCTTTAATGAACATAATAGATCTGTTCCTTAGCAAACATGGAATGGTTTTACCAAAATTAAGAGTCTCAGGACTATTTATATAAGCTGAAGCTTACTCACATGTACTTACTGCCTTTTGTTTCACATTTCTGTATGACAGAATTCTGAAGATGCTGCTCTCTACAGTATTAAATTCAGCACACTGTCATACTACTTTAAAATGAGTGTCTTATGATCATATATTAAGAATAAAGCATTCTTCTTCTTCACTGGGAAGTGGTATCCAAAATTATTATTATACATAAAACACTGTAAAAATTGTATGTCTAAGTCTCTGAATATCAGAATTATTCAAAATTCTTACACTGGGAATACAGGCATTTCAGTATTATCCGACTCTTGATATATAGGCATACCAGTTTGTGTGTGCGTGCAAGTGTGATTTATCCGTATTGCATTAATAATTTTCATCTTTTATTGTGTGAATAATGCATGGACTTTATTTTCTTTGTGCTTTGTCATTCAGAAAACAATATCACAAAATCACACCTTCAGATCCATTCTCATTTAGACTGAACACATTAAATATTATTAGCTCAGAAATATGACAGCTATGAAAACTTGTGGAGCCCATGAATTCCAGCTGAGAATTGAAGGGAGATTTTGAGCGATATTACTAAATAAGCATGTTCAGTACACCTTTTATTTTTCCAGGAGTTAGGAAAATACAGAATTATAACATCTAAGCTGATTTATTAAAAGAAAAAAACAAAAAAACCCCACCATTAAAAAATATGTGAATGTATTACATAGTTAATTTACTTTCTTTCTTGTTTTGAAAAAAAAAAAAAGTTTAACCTAAATGTAGTGATCTCACCATTGTTCATGTGAGATAAGTGTCTAAGACTGCCAGGAGAGCAAAAAAGACTGAGGTTTAGATATGTAGTAGTAAAATTATAACAATCTTTAAATGAAAAATATATTGCTAGAGTGAATATTTTATAATTTTCTGAACCCATCTTGGAGGATGCATTTTCTCTCTGAGAGTGTTCTGTTCCCAGTGAAAGTAGGAGCATGTGGATCTGTCCCTGTATCATATAATCTAGTGGTGTCTAAAGGTTGAAAGTACCTTGTAGACTGTAGAGGTTTTTGGGAACTGTGAACACATTACCTGTATTAGTGGGTTAACAGTACAATGAGTGAATGAAGAACCTAAATACTTGTTTCACTTTCAGCATGACGAAGCTCAAATCAAACTACTGGGAATATTTATGTCTCTGAAGATTAAGATATGTTGAAGTTCTGCCCTGAATGTCTGTGATGTGGGTTAGTGAGCTGGGCTCTTGGCCCACAGATGATCTACAAGTAGCTCAAATGCAGTTACTGTGCCAAAGTTAGACCAGGGCTCCCACAAGGATGTTCTTCTAGGGAGGCTGGAAACTAGTCGCAGATATGCATTCTTTGAGAAGACCATGAACAACAAAGAAACCTGTCAAGGCCACTACAGCCACTGGGAGAATCTATATCTGACATAACTGACATAACATCTATATCTGACATCTGACATAGAGCCACCAAAATGATTAAGGGAGTGGAACATCTCCCTTATGAGGAAAGGCTGAGGGAGCTGGGCCTCTTTAGCTTGGAGAAGAGGAGACTGAGGGGGGACCTGATTAATGTTTATAAATATTTGAATGGTGAGTGTGAGGAGGATGGGGCAGGCTCTTCACAGTAACGACCGATGATAGGACAAGGGGTAATGGGTGTAAGCTGGAACACAGGAGGTTCCGCTTAAATTTGAGAAAGAACTTCTTTACAGTAAGGGTGACAGAGCACTGGAACAGGCTGCCCAGGGAGGTTGTGGAGTCTCCTTCTCTGGAGACATTCAAGACCCGCCTGGACGCCTTCCTGTGCGAACTCATCTAGGTGTTCCTGCTCCAGCAGGGGGATTGGACTAGATGATCTTTCGAGGTCCCTTCCAATCCCTAATATTCTGTGATTCTGTGATTCTGTGATTCTGTGATTCTGTAACTATGACACAGTTGGCTCTCTCTTACATTCTAGCCTCCCTTGGAGGTCTGATCCTCAGGATATGTGTCTTTTGGTTCATAGATACAGCTCCTAGGATCTGGAAGGTCATATTCCTTGTTTATAACCTTCACTTTGAAACTAAATACACTGAAAAATATTATTGCAAGAGTATGACACTTCCATAAATCATTTTTCTATGCTGTTCAAGTAAAAGCCGGTAAAATTATTTCAGTTACAACAAGTAAATTTTTCTTAGACTAATTATTTTTTAAGTTGTCAGTTTTTTCAAATAATCTCAGAAACCTGAATTCAAACTTTAGCAGCTAATGTGTTTTGAAGTGGCTGAGCATAAGTCACCTTCTCATAAACAAGAACCTTATAGAATTAAGCTCTGAGAGTGGATTTAATAGAACTTTGTGATTTTGTTGTGCATAATAATTGTTCAGAAATGTTGCTTTAGGGAGAAAGACCCCAGTACACAAACTACCAAAATACCTTCTCAACAACTTGAGTTTTCTTTCTCCTTCTCCTTCTCCTTCTCCTTCTCCTTCTCCTTCTCCTTCTCCTTCTCCTTCTCCTTCTCCTTCTCCTTCTCCTTCTCCTTCTCCTTCTCCTTCTCCTTCTCCTTCTTTTTCTTTTTCTTTTTCTTTTTCTTTTCTTCTTTTTCTTTTTCTTTTTCTTTTTCTTTTTCTTTTTCTCCTTCTCCTTCTCCTTCTCCTTTTTCTTTTTCTTTTTCTTTTTCTTTTTCTTTTTCTTTTTCTTTTTCTTTTTCTTTTTCTTTTTCTTTTTCTTTTTCTTTTTCTTTTTCTTTTTCTTTTTCTTTTTCTTTTTCTTTTTCTTTTTCTTTTTCTTTTTCTTTTTCTTTTTCTTTTTCTTTTTCTTTTTCTTTTTCTTTTTCTTTTTCTTTTTCTTTTTCTTTTTCTTTTTCTTTTTCTTTTTCTTTTTCTTTTTCTTTTTCTTTTTTTTTTTCTTTTTCTTTTTCTTTTTCTTTTTCTTTTTCTTTTTCTTTTTCTTTTTCTTTTTCTTTTTCTTTTTTCTTTTTCTTTTTCTTTTTTTTCTTTTTTCTTTTTCTTTTTTTTCTTTTTTCTTTTTCTTTTTTTTTTCTCTTTTTAAAAAATTGTTTTTCCTTTTTATTTTCTTTTTCTTTTTTCTTCTCTTTCTCTCCCCCCCCCGCCCCCCCCCCCCCCCCCCCCCCCACCCCGGCCCTCCTATTCCTTGTACAGTGTAAGATGCTTACCTAGGAGGCTGTCTGAAACATCATTTTCCCTTTCCTAACAAAACTGGAGACTGTTCCAGTGATTATCTGCCATCTGTTGATTTTAATGCTTCAATTGCTTCAGAATCCTCTGGAAAACAACTCTTTCTTGATAGAGGGTTGAATGTACATTCAAAGGTAGCTTCAGCTGAGCAAGTGCCCAGTTAATCCCCTTAGCACACAAGGACAAGGCTGCCACCAGCTCTAATTGATTCTGAAATGAATCTGTATAGAAAATTAGAAGGTTTGGATTCCCATGTGAGCTTCAATAAAGAGCCAGGATGTAAGCTTGACATCTGAATGGATTCAGAAATGAAAATCTGATAAGCGGCTTAAAATTGTACTTAAGTCCAGAAATGATTTGAATGCTCTTGTTAATGGAACGTTGTATATTGTCACCTAGTTAATTATCTCTGAAGATGAGTTCTTGCAGGGAAGAATATACACCAGCCTTTCGCAGCCTTTTCTCATCATATATTTATTAAATTCCACCCTCCTCGCCAGTAGCTGGAAGGCAGAAAGAAAGGATTAGGTGACTGTAGTTCCTCTGTGGCTGTCAGTTCACTGTGCCAAACTTCAAATATGAACTGCTGCATGTACTGTCACAGACATTTCTTTTACATCTTAATTTGCAAATGAGGACCTGACATTCGTTATGCCTTGTATTTGCACACATGAAAAGCAAATACTGTCACTGCTGGCTATTTTGTTTATCCCTTTGGAGGTAGTGTATGGCCTATTTATAAATTTTCTTCAGATTTTTTTTTTTTTTTAACTGAGATAGTCATGGGGCTACATGTCTTCATATTTTATTCAGGAAGCCTATCTGCAGTTTATGAAGCGTGCCCTGCATGTGACAGCTATTTAAAACAGTATCTTAAATCTATTTTCACTTTGCTGTTTTGCAATATTTTGATAGATGATCCTATTTTATATATGTTTCATATAGATAGGTTGATGAGTTTTTGTGTGCATACAGGTTCCCTCTCAATTTTTGTGTTTTGTATGTGTTTATCATCTGCCTATCTGCATTCATATTAATAGTGGAGGAGTAGAAAGATTGTGCTGGAGGCAAAGACTGTTCTGTCCATCACATTAACATAATTTACTATCAGATAAAAAATGGAGGAGAAATGAAGATGGAAGAGGAAGAAGTGAAATGGAAGGTTCATTAGATGAAGGTACTACTGAGCAAAATAAATGATCAGAGACAAGACTACAGATATGCAGAATGATCATCTCAAATACCCAAGAAAGCTCCATTGAGGAGTAAAATCTGTAAGATTTCTACTTTTGTTATTAATGACAAACTTCAAAGTTTTTATCTGCCAAATTAGTTTGTCTTTCTGCACTTAGTTTGAGGAGTCTTCCCTAAAACAGCAGCCTATGCTGACTGTCCTTAGCACAGAGAACTTCTTGAGAAAGGCAATTAGGAGCTAGAGCAACAGCAGCAGCTGCCAGTTGCATCAGGCACTCTATCTTCTTCATTTGGAGGGTAAGTAGGACACTGTTGGTGACCGCTGAGTTCCCGACTAGCAAATTAAGAAGTGGCAAACATAGTGATCATCCAGACTGGGTGAATATAAAAAAAAATCTGAAATGTCCACTTATAGTTAAACACTATTCGTGGAGCTTGAGTCAAAGCCCAGGAAAGTCAATGGAAACATTACTATTTACTTCAGTGAGCTTTGAATTTGAACCTAAGAAACACTGTTGTGTACAAAAATATTTCTCATTTTAATGGATTCAACTTCAGCTTCTAAATTATCTGGAGATCTTGGGAACACCAGGAGGAACTCTCTTTCACCAGTATGTACACCAATGTGTACAAATGACTTTCGTGTTGTGTTAACATTGCATCTGCATTACCTAAAATAATCCTTTCAACACTTAGTGAGGTGTGGTAACATTATTCTACATATGTATTTTACTGTTATAAAAGTTGCTAAAAATGTGTTCTTAAAAGGCATTTTAAAAGTGTCTAACATATATGTCAGAGGCATAAAAGACATGGAGGGAAACAAAATCTCTGTGCTGCTTGGATGTGTATACACACATTTATTTTTTTAAATGAATATCAGTATACACCTATGGAAGACAAATTATTGTATACCAATTTTATAGAAGGTGTTTCATATTAAATCCTATCTATTTCTAAACTAATTCTGTAAACATTTACTGACTTTACATAAACTTTCTATTTGACACAACATCTTAGCACAGAAAGCTCACAACAATTTCTCTGTTTATGAAAGGCTGTGGCATTCGTCCATCTGAAGCACTGAAATTTAAGTTAATTTAACTGGTTTAAAATCCGAGTCATCTGAGGAGCTTGTATCACTGTCTCTGCTCTGTAGGAATACATGTCTATTAACTGCAGAGCCTGGAACTATCCCAGTGTGGAGCACTAGTCACCTTTACTCCTTTATAAAAAATTGGAAGAGCAGATAGTAGTATGCTGTTCTGTATAAATATTCAGCACCTAAAGTAGTTTCCAATACTTGTAAACTGGAAGCTGACACCCTCCATAACTCAATCTCTATGTGGTTCCAACACAAGCCTCCCTTCTTTTAAGGAAGCTGTGCGACCCCTTGCCAAAAGCAAATAAAGGAATTTTAAAAAATATTGGGGAAAATTAATTTAATTTATTACCAATCAAATCAGAATAGGATAATTAGAAATAAAAATAAATCTTAAAACACCTGGGTCCGCATCTCCCATCTTCCCAAGCTCAACTTCACCCCTGATTTTCCTGAAGGGGTGCAGTCCTTCAGGAACAGACTACTCCAACATGGGACCCCCACAGGGTTGCAAGTCCTGCCAGAAATTCTGCTCTGGCATGGGTTCCTCTCTCCACAAGGCCACAGGTTTTTCCAGGAGTCTGCTCCAGCATAGGCTTTCCACAGGATCACAGACTCCTTGGGGCATCATCTACTCCAGGGTGGAGTCCTCCATGGTGGACATCTGCTCCATCATGGACTTCGATGAACTGCAGGAAGACAGACTGCTTCAATATGGTCTTCACCAAGGACTGCAGGGGAATATCTGCTCTGGTGCCTGGAGCACCTCCTCTCTCTCAGTCTTCACTGGCCTTGGTGTCTGCAGAGTTTTTTCTCTCACATATACTCACTTTTCTGGCTGCTGTTCCACAGCAGTTCTTTTTTCCCTGTTACAGCTATGTTATCTGAGAGGTACTACACCTGTCGCTGATGGGGTCAGCCTTGGCCAGTAGTGGGTCCCTCTTGGAGCTGGCTGGCATTGGCTCTGTTGGACACAGGGGAAGTTTCTGGCAGCTTCTCACAGAAGCCATCCCCATAGTCCACCTGCTACCAAAACCTGATCATGCAAAACCAATACAATTAGATTCTGAACAAGATTCAAATTTCAGAGGAAAATGAATTTGAAATAGAGTTTTCATTTGTTTGTCTAGAAGTCTTTAGTCTCTAGCTTGCACAGGATGGAGGACCTGATTTCTGAAACCTGCTCCAAAGGCAGTCTGTGTATTTTATAGAGACAAGAGCATGGATCCAAGAGGGGGAAACCTGTTCACATATTTTAAACAATTGTTTCATTTGGAATTTATTAACTACCTTTTGTGCAGGGTTCAGTACACAGATCTCTTTCCAGAAGATTTCACTGACTGGAATTAAATTATTTTGGTGTCTATTTTTGGGTAGTATAGTGAATGTAAGCTTCTTTTTTCTTATCATTATGTGTCATCTGTCTATTGATCTATCATATAAATATATCTATCAAAAATTATTCTCTCAGGGCTAAGAAGAAGAGTATCTAAGCTAAGAGGTAAGCACAGAGATAATCTGTGCTGTCAAGATAGTAATAATTCTAGATATGTCCAAAACCAGAATGTTAGGCAGCTACAGACTTTACCATTGGAGAGTTAAGCATGTACAGACTCAAGAAATTAAGGAGCTAAGTAGTAGATTGCAGTCATGGACTTCAATACATCAATTCCATTTTAAGTATAAAAGTGTTGTTATGAGCCTAAATTGCTGATTCTACATATATATATATACATATTAAACTATGTGTCTTGGTAGGGATACAGGACTTCTTTCTTCACAGACTCCTTTTTAAGACTGTAAGTCTCCACATGAGTACTTCAGGATGTAACTCTGTGGTGGGTTGACCCTGTCCAGAGGCTGGATGCCCACCAAAGCCCACTCTATCACTCCCCCTTCTCAAATGGGCAGGGGGAGAAAATTATAACGAAAAGCTCGTGGGTGGAGATAAGGACGAAGAGAGATCACTTACCAATTACTGGCACGGGCAGAACAGACTCAACTTGGGGGAAAAAACATATTTACTTTATTACCAATCAAAATCAGAGGATAATGAGAAGTAAAACCAAATCTTAAAACACCTCCCCCATCCCTCCCTTCTTCCCGGGCTTAATCTCTTTCCCGATTTTCACCTCCTCCCCCCAGCGGCACAGGGGAACAGGGAATGGGGTTGGGGTCAGTTCATCACACGCTGTTTCTGCTGCTCCTTCCTCCTCAGGGGCAGGACTCCTTCCCCCGCACCAGCATGGGGTCCCTCTCATGGGAGACAGTCCTCCACGAACTTCTCCAACGTGAGTCCTTCCCGTGGCTGACAGTTCTTCACGAACTGCTTTAGCATGGGTCCTTTCCATGGGGTGTAGTCCTTCAGGAAGAGACTGCTCCAGCATGGGTCCCCCATGGGGTCACAAGTCCTGCCAGCAAACCTGCTCTGGCGTGGGCTCCTCTCTCCAAGGGCTACAGGTCCTGACAGGAACCTGCTCCAGTGTGGGCTTCCCACAGGGTCACAGCCTCCTTCGGGCATCCACCTGCTCTGGCGTGGGGTCCTCCACGGGCTACAGGTGGTCATCTGCTCCACCATGGACCTCCATGGACTGCAGGGGGACAGCCTGCCACACCATGGTCTTCACCACAGGCTGCAGGGGAATCTCTGCCCTGGTGCCTGGATCACCTCCTCCCCCTCCTTCTTCACTGACCTTGGTGTCTGTGGAGTTGTTTCTCTTACATCTTCTCCCTCCTCTCTCCAGCTGAAAAGTGTGCAGCTTTTTTTCCCTCTCTTCCTTTTTTTTTTTCTTAATTATGATATCACAGAGGCATTACTGATTGGCTCGGCCTTGACCAGAGGCGGGTCCCTTCTTGTAGCAGGCTGGCATTGGCTGTGTCGGGTCGGACATGGGGGAAGCTTCTGGCAGCTTCTCTCACAGAAGCCACCCCATGTCCTCGTCGTCCCCCCCCACTGCTACCAAAACCTTGCCACACAAACCCAATACATTCTCTTATTGTAACTATTACAAAGAAGAATTTGTGATAGGAAGATATAAAAAAACCTTTAGAAAGATTTTTTTGACTGTCCCTCTTTTCTTATTTTTGCATCTCTTCATCTAAGTTCAAATGAGGGAAAACAAACAAACCAACCGACCCAAATGATAAAAATTCCACTCACAAGAAAAACCCCAATAAACACAAAAACCCCAAGCCAGCCAAACAAAACAAAAAAACCCACCGCCAACAAAACCAAAAAAAACCCAGACAAAAGCATTCTTGGTTGAGGTCTTAGGCAATTATTTTTACATTCTTAGTACTAGGCAGAGCAATAACCCAGCTTTTTTAGGATAACTGCCAATCCCATCTGTTTGGCAAGAATCTCTTTTTTTTTTTTTTTTTTTTTTTTTTAATCTCCCTCTTTTTGTTTTGTTCAGTTTCCACAGATAGCCTCCAGGTTTTCTGTCAAGCAGAAGCTTCTGACAGTCTTTCAAAAGGCTATTTGTATCTCAGTCCTTGCCTTGCAAAGGCCAAAGAGGGAATTTTTGGTTTTAGATAGTGTCAAAACCGTGTCCAAGCGGATGCTACAGAAAGTATTAGTGCACTGCATTTGAGGAACACTCTGTACATCATGTCTCACTTTTACAGTGAAGAGAAATGTACAAACCAGCATATGGTCTCATACGTAAAATGCTTCAAGGTATTAATGGTGGCAGGATCCCCTTATGTCTTCCTGAGTCTGATTAACCTTTTTAACCCCCACTACTTAACAGAATATAAGATAGTATAATGTGGTGTTTATATAAAAAACAAGTCAATAGTAAGCTTATGGATACCTAAACTTGATATCTTCAATTTCAATTACTAAAGCAAATGTTAGCTAAGGGAGTTGGTGAGACAAAGGAAATAATATTTCTGCTTATGTTTTGTTGTTGAGGTGGTTTTTTTAACCAATATATTACTTCTATTTGTCTTATTATATGAAGAAAGTTATTAGGTCAAAGGCTGCTATGAGGAATTTCAATGAATTTATAATAATAAAAATAAGTGAGTGTTGATGAAAAAAGAAGGCAATGAAGAAGTTGGTTGAGTCAGTGGAAATGTAGATTTTAATTTCATATTTCAATTTGGAAATTCATTTAACTATGGTGGTGTTTTTTAACAATCATTATTGATATTATATGGTCTTATTTGTATCTTAGTTTTCAAGAGCAAGATTCTACTGAGCTAATGAAAAGTAATGCTTTTCTTTTGGAGAATTTCATCTATTTCACAGGCAAAACTTGCTGGAAGGTACAAGATCTCAAATCTCTCCCGTAAGAACTGGAGGCTTTAATAAGACTGAATGTTTGTTATATGATCTAAGGTTGCTGAACTTGTTGTTTGAGTATATAAACTGAAAAAAAATCTAAATATAAAGGAAAGTTATAGTGAAATAAATTATTGTGGTTTGGGAGCATGGACAACTTAAAAGTCACACTTTTAGTCAAAAGGACCGGTTGACTCAAATGAGACTTTTCTGTTTGATCGTCCTTGGAGCCAGCGGAGCTTCTTGAAACTTCTTACAGGGGCCATCACTGTAGCAAAAATGCACCCCACCCTCCCCTCCCTGCAACTCAACACAATGTAATGGTTTTCTATAGAGGAGAAAAAAATGTGCACCAGTGCTTTTAAGAAACAGCATTACTTTGACATTTGGAAAAACTGTTACATAGTCTGAAATGAAATAAATATGCTGCCTGCCCAACTGCATTTTTGGGTAGGGTATTTTGGTTATTAGAGCAGATAAGATAAATATGATACAACGCAATAAGGATTTACAGGAAAAACAAGAACCTGGCCTCAGATAGGTTAAAGCTATAGAAGAAGCTATAGAAAGAGGGGAAAATATAACATCAAATCTTCTATACCTCTTTGTAACCTATGTGGCTCAACTGTACTTCCTCATTGTTTTAATCTTTTTTTCTCCATTTTCTCCTCATATGTTTTCAGGAAAAAGTGAGGTAATCACACTTCTATATACTGTAAGATGATTGGACATGTCTGCTCTATTCCAGACAGGAGCATGAGTCCCCAGTTTCATATTTATGCATAGTGAGTAACTTGTCTTCTATGAAAGGTTACTTAATCTGCTTTCCACATGAAGGCATAAGTCAAGGACAGAGTATTGAAGTTATGACAGAAACTACATGTTTGTTGATATACAGTCATCAAAGCTTGTCACTAATTAAGTGAACCACTTCACCCTCTCACCATTAACTAGCAAAGAAAGGTTGGTAGATAATGTACTTTAGAGTATTTGTTCAACTTCTCAAGGTTAGATATCTCTGTTATTTGTTCTGTACCTGTCAGGTAGACTTGATAAGGGCCAAAACTTGTACAGGACAACACTTATTTCTCTGAGTATATGAGCTCTTTTCGTTTACTGTAACCAAGTGTATCTAATATGAATTAAGAAATGTACCCTGCAATATTCCTTTCATTTTAGGTGATTTGAAGGATTTTTTCCATCTTTACATTATTATGAAACAGTCTGACAGATGATTCTTTATAATTAAGTGCTATTTCATTGACATTCTTAATTTCTTCACACTTAAATTCATCCAGACAGATCTCAGGACTTCCCAAGGACAAAAATTCCAAATGCTAAAAGAGAGCAATGGATCTCCACAGTTGTTTTTGACTGTAGCATCATATTTCAGACCACTTGCAATAGCTGTTGAATTACATCACTGTCATTTAAATAAAAATCCTACCTACTGTTTTATCAGAATCACTTTTCAGTTTAAATTTACAATAGCATCACTTATCACAGCAAGAAATCAATTTTACTAAAAATAATAGAAATGGGCGCACTGTATGACAACTTTGCATAGCAGTTTATTTGAAATAAGAGAATTCAAAATGTCTGTGAAGGAGTCTTGCACTAATTACACTTTCTTTTTTTCCTATAATTCAGTTTCTAGAAGTTAGAAAATATATCTAAGACTTAACTGACATCTCTGACAATTTCCAACTGTTTTCTCAGACTATTTTTAATGAATAAAAATAATAGATTAAAATATTTCAGCATGAACTTAATTCTTAAAGAAAAATTAGGCTTAAAAATAGACTAATGCATTACTTCAGTGTGTATATTTTTTTATCCTAGAGGTCATTTACTTTTTTCTGCAGTCAGAATATTTCTCCTCAATAAATACTTACATGAAGAAATCAGTCCCCTGAGGCAGAAAACTACATTAATTTAAGTTTAATTTTAAAGAAGTTAGTCCAAATGTGGTTAATTCTATCAAAGAGGCTCTATTATTTTGATATTTTCTGTACACACTAGTTTAATTAAAAATTTAAAAATGATTGAATATTTTAAATTATACCTAAATCATAGTAGATAGTATATTTCATGCATTTCTTTGTAAACCTTAAATATTTTTTTTTTCTTAAGCTTCTCACCAAAAATGAATGAATATTGGAAAAAAACTCCTCAGATTTAAACTAGTGATGTCCCTGAATGCATTCACTGTCTACAAATAATTGGTAAAATCTCTTTATGTTTTTAATTTAAAATGGTTTATTAATTACCCTGTTTTTCATAGAATATAATTTTGCAAAACTAGTTCAAGTATGAGCAAATATGTACAAGAGCAGGAGCTCAATTATGGACAGAAATGGCCTAAAAATATGAGATTTCAAAAAAAACTCCTTCAGACGGCTAATCTAGGGACTGAAGGGTTAATCTCTTTGTGTTAGTATACACATTAATCTTGTACATAGACCAGTCACAAAAGAGAGAACAGGACCACATGTATCATTACTGTCATTTATTGCTGTTTATTTGTAATTTTCTGTTATATTATGGTTCAGAAAAGTTACAACAATTCAATCAAATTGCAAACAGACCACTATGTGAATTAAACAAGCTTTTACACAGCGTGAATAACACAGGATCCAACCCCCAAGGATAACATTCAGCAACCTAAATTACACAACAATCCTTCAAATTCCTGCTTAAACTCTATATACTTGCCATTTTATGCATAAAGTTGAGATGAAAGACCTAAATTTTGCAGCCAAATTAAATACAGAAGCATGTTTTATTTTTAACAGAATAGTTGAATGAGCAACATCCTGCAGAAAAAAGAAAATAATAACATAAAATCAGGTCCTGAAGGACTGTATAATAACAGGTGCACACATATGGGATCAAGGATAAATAAGATGTCTTACATGACCTTAGCTTCAATTTGTCCTAACTGCTTAGTGTTAGGATACCAATACAACAAAACTTTTTTTTTTTTTTTTTTTAATAAGCTAAAAATTATGATTAAATTAAATCAAGTCAAAATCTTTTTGTATGTCTTTCCATCTTTACAGTCTGGCCTACATAACCCTGTGGCCACTGGTGTAGTTGCTTCAACACTGCTTCTTATTGCTTGAATGCTTTTGCAATATTTTGCCCAGTAAAAAATGCATAATGTAGGTCATACAAGTAACCAAAGTGGAACACTCTAATCACAAAAAAACCCTTTTATGTATAGCCAGCTAATTCTGGAGGTTTGGGCTCAAATTTATCACCTATCCTCTAGTACTTGTTTGCAGTAATTAAGTCAGGAGCTAGGGCTTCATATATTCCTAGTGAAGCAAATTATTTTAACGAGACAGAAACTCTCTTTAAGTGTCCACTTGCCTCCAGTATACATACACAAAGAGATAATCTAAGGTGTGTTAGTTTTCTAATTTAAACATAGGTGGAACACAGGCTAAGTGGGATGACTTCAGAGACTGTCTTCTGTTCAAGTACCTTGGAAATTCAGAAAACTGAGGCTCTCCCACCTCTATTTCTTAATACCTCTGCTATGATAGGTAAGCATTATAGAACAGAGATCCAACAAAATGCAGAGCAGGTATTTTGATGGAAAGATAAGTGCATGAAAAAGCCTGTTTAAAGCCTGCAGATAGTAGGGTGGGGGCAGAGGGGATTCACTTTAGTTGTGGGGAGGTACTTATGTCTTCTTCTGCTGACTTAATTGGGCACACATATCAGATATCCTGGAGGACCTAGCACTTGTACATTTGGTGTTCCTTACAAAGCATACCTCTATCTACAAACAAATCGTCTTGATATCACCTCTAGCCTTTAATTAACCTGGAAATGTCCTTCCTAACTGATAAGGGACAGATGATTGTATTGTTTCATTACCTTACAGTTATGTTATGCTACCACTGTGAAAATTTGCTTTATAGTTTATTTAAGAAGAATATTTTCGTAGACCTTTTAAAAGTACTGTAGATATCGTATTGTTTTACTTCTAATCCCACCTTAATTTGCCATTTTGTATGAAGTATTTGGATGTATACTGCTCTAACAATTGACTACTTAGCTATTTTGAATTTTTATGCTGTTACTCAATGGTCAATTAATTCCACTTAAGGTCACAGTTATGCTTTTTTTATTACTTGTGATGATGTTTTTGTTTGACATTCATGTTACTTTGTTATATCTCATAAAAGTGATTAATGAAGAACTCCTAAATGTAGAATACAAGCTTTTTATTCTTGTCACTTCTGCTGCATAAAGATTTTTAAGTATTTGAAAGCCTATTATACAAACTAAGTGAAATGTGCTCCTTTCTGAGCTACAAGACTTAGTTAAAAAACAGTTTCTGGAGGTGATAATGGACCAGAGTAGTCTCCCAGCTCTTGAAACACCATTTAATTGAAGGAGATTTCTCTCACTACCATTCAGCATATCAAGAATGCATGTTTTCTTCCTGCCTATTTACAGTATACATTAAAGATTAATGTAAAACAAAAACGCTTATCAATCTGTGTCTTGTACTATGTATTATGACTCTTGAACAAAATACATCCAAATATACTTTCTGAGGCCTGACTACCATACTCATTTAATTAGAAATAGCTATTAGCATGTTTGATTACTGGATTACTTTCTTTAAAGATGCCCTTTCCTTACCCTTAGCTTTCCAAGTCATATTCCCCACATCACTTTTTTTTTTTTTTTTTTTTTTTTTTTTTTCATTACTACTCTCTCTAAATGTAACTACATGAACTGAAGGCAAAGTAGGTGAGAGGAAGAAATTGCATCTGGGATCCTTAACTTAAAGGCAGGAATAATGTTGTTGCTGGTATGTCACAAACCAAAGATATCAAAGATATCAAAGAAAAGTAAACCTCAGGAATCTGCAGGACAATCAGTTGAAAAAGGAAATTAAGTTTGGGCTACTTTTAAAGGTTTACCTGACATAGGTACACTGTTTAGAAATATTAGCAGACCAAGGAGCACTTCTGGAATAGCCTACACTGTTTAGAACTTGTCCAGTCCAGTACAGTCTGATACTCTTAAACTTTATCCCTGATGGATACAGCAGCCTGTAAATGTTGATACACTTTGAGATATCTGATGCAAAAACTTCTGTGTATGACTGTGGCATGGAGCAATTGTGAAAGACTGGCTATTCTGTGCTCAATTACTTGGGAGAATGGTAGAGCTACTGCCATCTGGTTACTTACATTCATTTATTATGAAGAATTTATTTTAGGGAAAAGATTGAGTATACCTAAAAATAAAATTTCTGCCTATCTTATACACCTGTAATTAAACAGAATAGAGCATTTCTGATTATGTCTAAGTCCATTAGACATTGACAGTATCAATCATGTGGAATTTTCTTCCTCTTTCAAAATTAAGAGGGGCTTAATGAGACTCAATATTCATGGTCTGCAAAAATTAATTTAAAAAAAAAAAACACGAAGCAAATTTTTAGTATTAGTATTGTTTACATAAATCAAAACTGATGGGTATTAGTCTGAGCCCTGAATAGGCATTAAATATCCTGCACTTGTGCAGCATGCATAAGCATCACTCGGAAGTGAAGAAAGTCAGATAGAAGAGGAACAAGGAATGTTTAAAATTGGTACCCATTTTAATCAAATCATGAGAGTTTCAAAGGATTTTCAAATTAGAAAGTTTCAAAGAAGTTGCAAGAAGACAGAAAGAGGGGAAGACAGAATGGGATAGACATGTCTTACATGTGCACTGGAGTCAACCAGGCATGACTGGTTGCTTTCCTGGAGCAACCCCAGTGCTGCCATCACTTTTCAGAGCTTCAGAGCCCTTTTTCTGATGACCATGCCTGTCAAGTATGCTTTACTGTCTTTCTCAAGTACTCCACATGCATAACTAAGAAGTACAAAAATGCCAGAATATGTCCATACTAGTGGTATTTAGAGGCGATGTTTTCAATATAAATTGACTTTTAAATAATATGAGATTTCACCTTGTTTCATCTTTTTGTTATTTGCATTTGATTTCTTTTACAATATATTTCTTACAGCTGAACAATTGAAGAGTTAGGTGGAAACAAAAGTGGGAGTGTCTCCTGGTTCTTTTGTTCTTCCAGATCCCACTGTCAGTTATAAAAAGCTCTACTGAAAATGAATTCTGTTAAGCGAATGCTAAATTTCGAAGAATCTGTTCATCAAGGCAGGAGATCATGATACATCTTAAAGAGCATTCTGAGAAGGTAGGAACATTAAAGCGTATTTCAACTCATTCAAAACACGGTGTATCACATTCTTGATTGAACACTTTCTTTTACTTTTATCAAAATATCAACTCTTCTAAGGACAAATTCATTTCTGTCAAAGATTTGTCAGGAAAAAAAAGTCTTCTTGGATTAATCTTTCCAAAAAAATAACACTCATGACTTTTTTACCTTTGCTATGTTCAAAAGAAGGCAAGCTGTTCTACTTCTTCTCACTCCTCCAGGAGTGCTAAAATAAGCCTCCTCTTCCACTGCTGCAGTCTTTGTAGGTGTGTCAGCAGCAGGGAATAGGTAGGCAGTAGAGTTGTTTTATCCTGCACCTTTGGAACAATTTGTGTATTGGAATTGTGCAGGAAAAGCCTGTATTCCTTGTTCTGTCTTGATATTATACTCTGTCACATTAAGCTACAGAAGATAGAGAATCATCCAAAAAGAGAATAAAAAGCAAAAGCAAAAGCAAAAGCAAAAGCAAAAGAAAAAAACCCCACACACCTTGCCCTCTATAACAACTATGGATGATCATGCTCTCCTTTGGGAACAGTAACATTGATGAAGCTTGATACATCAGTCTCTCTCTCTCTCTATCCGCCCCCCTCCCCCCACCCCCTCCAGCTTAGTATAGAAAATTCAGTAGAAATATGACATAAAGCTTAAAGGAGTCCTTTCCTCATTGTTGTGTTCCTCACTGTTGATGAATAAAAGCCTATGTATGTCTGAAACCAGAGTCAACAGACATGTTGGAGTGTATGAACACCACTTCAGTGTCTTCAGGACAGACAGTGTCTTTAAGCCTTTTACATCCCAGATAAGAACCTGAATGTTCAGAGATTAATTACACTTGTCTCAATTTTGGCAGAGTACAGATCAAAAATAGAGGACTCTGGCCTCTATCTGCTTGTCTTCCATTCTGCAGGGCTTTCCATCTACTTATTTATTTCATGACATAATTAATTAAATAAGTTAATTACTGATTTTATTGTGTATTTTACTGTGAAGATGACTGAACATAGAAATATGTTTCCCAGAGAGGTTGAGGAGTCTCAACTTTTTGGTAGTCAGAAGGTTTTGAATCTTTTGGGAGTCAAAACCCAACTGGACATGGCCCTAGGCAACCAGCTCTACATGACCCTGCTTTCATTGAGGGCTCGGATGAGACAATCTCCACAGGTTCCTTTCCCCTTCTCAGCTACTCTGTGGTTCCATAGCTGCTCGAGGTAAACCAATTTAAAGAATTTCATTGTTGCACGTTGTTCAGCCATTTTCTGTTAAAACTAAACCCGGCAGCTGTCATGACAACATAATACCTTAAGATTAAAATAATAACCATTTTCTCCCTTATTATAATTTCTATTTGTGTTTTTCCTTTTCTTCACAACTTCTGCGTAGTTTCCTTCCTAACATAATTCCCCAGATTTGATTGTTATGAAACTGTGCACTACTGGAAAAGAAATATAAACTATTGCAGATCCTTCCACAGTACACCAGCTATATTTCCGTATTCAACCTTAGACACTGCCTTCAGAGAACTGAGTTCTCTGAAATTATTCCTCTGGAAGAGGAATAAAATTATTCCTGTGGAATAATTTCAGCTACTGAAAAAAGCTACTATGGTCACTGAAGCAATTCTTTCCTGCTCACAGTACCCAAAATAGACAGGCTTTTACCAGGTTAATTTGATGTGCCAAGTGTTTTAGATAACTTTATTATTAATGACAGCTATTTTTTTACTGCTACTCATAATTGTACAAAACATCTATGCTTTCTAATCGTGGTGAAGCTTGAATGAGTTTATTCCAAGTACTAATGACTTCTTCAAGGTATCAGTAGAAAATGAGAAAAAAAAATTAACTCTTTAAATTCTGCTTAAAAGAACTGAATAAATTTTAATTTTCTGAACGTCACTGCATCCACCTCTCTACACAACTATGCATTTGCACATATCCTCTGTTTCACTGTCAGCCTAAGACTAATGGTCCTACCTGTGCCCATTCTCTTGTCATGCAACTTCCCTCTGAAGTCTCATATTTCCCAAATAATCTAGAAGTATATCCCTTCCATCTGTCTTCTCTACCTGAAAATAAAAAAATACATTTAAAATTACCCTTTGATGAGTGCTGTGTTACAGCAGGAGAACTCATAACTGCAAGGTTATTTAAAAGTTTGGATTCTAATTGTATTAGTTAAAGACATTTTAGTGTAAAAAGAAAGTAAATAAGAATATTTTTACACTAAAAATAATAATAAAAACCCCATTCTGGAGACAGTGTTAAGTGTCTGAGGAAAGAGAAACATGAAATGTAATTCTGTTCCTGGTCTTTGAGTGGGGAGCCTGTAATGGTTATAATGAACTCTGTTTTTTAATCCAATTCTGTTGCGAGCCTTTGAAACTGCACACTGAGTATGCATGCAATGATTGATGAGATTTCTCTTAGCCCAAAATAGAACTAGTCAAACTACTGTGCAATATGTGAGTTAGTGCTGTGAATCTTTGTTTGACCATCTCTGTATATCAGGTTGTGGTGGGATGACCTCAGCTGAATGCAAGGTGCCCATCAAGCTGCTCTATCACCCCCCTCCTCACCAGAATGGGGAAAGGAGAAAATAAGATGGAACAAAAACCCCAAACTCATGGGTTGAGACAAAAGGCAGTTTAATAGAAACAAAGCAAAACTGTGCACACAGAAGCAAAAGAAGAACAAAATATTTATTCTCTACTTCCCACCAGCAGGTGATATTTGGCCAATTCATAGGAAGGAGGACTTCTATGTGTAGCAGTTACCCTGGAGGACAAATGTAAATAATGAATGCCCCGCCTTCTTCCTCTGTTCTTGCTTTTATTTCTGAGTAGATGTCATATGGTATGGAATATACCTTTGGTCAATTTGGGTCAGCTGTTTTGGCTATGTCCCCTCCCAAGACCTTCCCCACTCCCAGCCTACTGGAGGAGGGGAGTGTTAGAGAGATAGCCTTGGTGCTGTGTTAGCACTGTTCAGTAGTAACCAAAACACTGGTGTGTTATCAACATCTTTGTAGCTACTGATACCAAACACAGCATTCTGAGAGCCACTATGGGGAAAATTAATTCCGCCTTAGCCAGACCCAATACACAGGTCTATGCCCTTTAATATGTGCAGCAGGCTATTCCCTGCTTAAAAGGTCTACAGAACACAGAATTAGGTAGTTGTGCACACAGTGTGATATGTCCTATCACCATGTGTGGGTAGCATGGTAGTGACAGTAAGTAACCTGGTTGCTGGTGAGGAAAATTGCTTCCTGGACTCCACTGCCTGTGTCTATCAAAGGATGACCCGAAGTGCAGCTCTAGAATAGCACAGGTAGTAGTATACATAGGTCCTCTGTCATGTCTGACATCTTAAGCAGATGTTTTAGATAAATGGGGATCCTGATAAAAGCAGATGTCTACAAGTAAACAATAGAATTATCTCTACATCTTTGTTGAACATTATAAATGCTTAAACACCTCTAGAGCCCTGCATATAGAGTTTCAGAACTTGATTTTGTTGCCATATGCAACTACCTAATGCATTCAGGATGTTCTACATATCTGAGATATTAACTTACTGCTGGGAGCTATGACTGGGTCCTAAAGGATACCCACTACCATTCCTTCTAGCATCAGTCTGCGAACAGATGGACATACAAAAAGGTTTTAGAGACATGTCAGGACACCTGAACTGGTCACACAAACTCAGGACGAAAGCAAAACTGTGAAGGAGACTGTAAGTGTCTAACATTCCTTCACAGTTACCCTTTCCTCCTGGGTTTGTGGGTAAAGTCTGACACTTAGATATTTGAAGTTAAAATCTCCATATAACAATGTAGATTCCAAAAGGAAAGTAAAAAAAAATAAAATTTTGAGTCTACTTCTTAGGTTTTTTTCATCTTTTACTTATTTAAACTTTTCTTATTTTTCTAAGATTCCAGAGGAACATCAGATTTTAAACTTCAATGTTTTCTCAGGAATTTCAATACAACCTGCATATATGAAGCTGTGAGAGAATACCATCTACTTTTGTCTCCCTCCTTTCTCCCCGTTATGATTAAAGGTAGCTTAATTTTGCTATTTCAGAGCTTTGCACATGTGGAATTATTATTGGAGGTGACTTAGAAATCTCTTTTTACCTACATCTTAAGAAACGGTACAGCATGAAGGAAATTTTCATGCAGCATTGTGCAGTTAGTAGGAGAAAAATCTATTCCATGGTAGTTCCCTAGGTACAGCCTGCAACCCTAGAGAAGCTGACTCTAATAGAAACAGTATGGAGGCTGGAGTGAAGACACCATGGCCAGGCTCTGTGCATAGCAGAGGGAAATTTGATGATACTTTAGAACTTATAAGACACATGGTTGCTGTCCTGAGCCAGCAGTTTCTCATCATTTTGCCAAAACCATGTCCTCAGTGAAACTTTGCTCATTATAATGTTAAACTACACCTCTATCCCAAAAGCTACCTGCTTCCAAGGTGTGACCACCCCTCACTGAACACGTCCTCTGAATTTCCTCTAGTCTATACCTTTAAAAGCAAAGCAAGGAAATTTTGAACCAATTCTAATAAAGGTATGTATGACTAGAGACACTGAGGCTCCACCTGAAAGTAAGAAAATAGTATAAAAATAGCCTAAGAGAGGATGTTAGGGAAGATACCATTCCAGACAAGTCGGGAAGATACTATCATGAATCAGTACTGACTGGTGGGACTAGTTAACAGATTAAGGATCTCTTTCCCCACTATAAGGATGCCTATTGGGTGAGATTTGAACCTTCCCTAGGAAACTTAGAAAATCTCTATGGAGTTGTTTTTAATTTTCTTAACGTGTTTGTAGATTTATATTCTGAAGTACCTACACTTATCTTTGCAGACAGTATAATTATCACCAGCAATCCAAAAGAGCCTGAACTCTGTCGCTTCAATAAACTGCACCACTCATTTATACAGTTGTGATAGTCCCCACTGAACACAATCAAGTGTTGCTGTGTTTGTTCATTTAAATGTGACTAGACTGGAGATGCATTGCACTATTAGTGAATCCAGTTGTGAGAGTTCTCACTGAAGGCAACTGAGTGGCCATGCTAGTTCACTCAAATGCAACTGGACTGTAGTGCTGCACTATCAGTTCATTCAGAGCAGTGACAGTTCAGTGTATTCAATATGGCCAAACTGATGGCTTTGAATTAGGCATCACTCAAAATCTAAACCCAGCTGCCCCCAGTGGAATCAAACCTTACAACTCGTAGAGAGTTATAAAGCAGGTATGTTTTATTCGCTGGCAGGCAACAGGGTGGATGGCTCCATAAAGGCCCTGCGCACCCACTCTTTTACAAAGGCATTATTTAAAACACACACACATACATATTCATTAAATTTAGGATGGGTTAAGCTAATTAGTTAAAAAAAAATTAACATAAGTTCACTCCCATTTGCGCTTGTGTACCGCCTCCTTTTGGTGTTTGTTAGCACCCTTGTAGACCGCTGGACAAAATAAAGTCAGCTTTTTACTTCAGACTGCAGGTGTTGCACACCAGTTCCTTCTTATCTTGCTCCAGACTTCTCGCATACCAGGCACTGCAAGGCCTTTGCTGATAGTGTGGAATAGCTTGTTAGTTACTGTAAAAGTTTCCCACTTAACCCAGACAAAACCTTTAACCTCCTTCGCCAGATTTAGTTCCAAGTGGACCTTAGCCTTCCTAGTTGCATCCCTGCAGACCCTGACCACATTGCTATATTCCTCCCAGGTGGCTAGACCTTTTTTCCACATTTCATAGACCTTCCTCTTCCTTTTGAGCTTTTCCATGAGGTTCTTGCTCATCCATGCAGGTTTCCTGCCACTCTTCCCTGATTTCTTTCTCTTAGGGATGCACAGGTCTTGGGCTTGGAGAAAGTGGTACTTGAGTGTTAACCAACTCTCCTTGGTCCCCTTACCTTCCCACAGCATGTTACTTATGTAGAATCTTCACTTTAGACTAAAATGCAGTCGTTTCCTGTTCTACTTTGAAAAATTTAAGAACAAGTTTTGAAAAGAAATTTATTAAAACTAATCTTAATTTTGAAAAGTAGCATATGTAAAGATAATTACTTGCCTTACTAATGGATTTCAGAAGTAACTAGGTTTTTTAGCCTTATGAATAAATTAAAATGGTCCTTATCTTATTAATATGAAAATTCCTTCTATGGTCTTTCTATCTGGTACATCAGTAATTAAGGATTTAGAGGCCCTTTGCCTGATTCTTCTCAGTGAGGCAAGCAAAATCACAGAGAATCTGTGACTACCTTTGCAAATCCTCTAAGTTATAGATATCAATGCCTACGGTTACTCATTTTGAAAGATCTGGAAACATAAGTATAGATAAATTCAAAGGAACTGCCATTTCATAGTCCCTATTCATTGATAAATTAAAGCCGAAAAAAAACTTGTTCTCTGATAACATATGGGAGTACAAGTAGACTTAAACTAAAGATCTATTATTCCCTGTACTCATGTTTGAGAAGCTGGCAAGTGAGGTCATGTTGTATTTTTTTTACACATATTGATAAGAATATGGTAAAGAACTAGGGATTACATTCACAAGAAGCACTGCAATGCCTAACTTTTAAGTGCCCGGGATGCTAAGTTGTCCTGGCTTTCCTACATAATACATCAAGGTAACACACTTAGCAAAAGTATTTGCAAAAGCCAGCATACTGAATAGGAAGCCTTGAAACCACAAACATCTAAAAGGCTTCATGTAGAAATGCAGCAGATGAGCCAGAGTCTGAAAGTCAAACCAAGGAGGCTGGACTCAGCTGAAACTAGAGCGTCATGGTTCCTTATAGGTCTTGGTGTTCCTTGGTTCAGTTCACACTGAAAATATACCTTAAAATATGTGGGAAATTTTCTTATTTTAACTAGTAGATATAAGTACTAAGAAATACTTTTGGATTAAAGGAGCAGCTATTATTTAAATCCAGCATTCATATTTTCTCCTCCTTGTAGGGAAATGCGGACGGAAGATGGCGGTATGTAACGGAAAGGTAGGGATGCTTGACGCAGGAACTATGGCAAAGAGACTACCCATGAAGGGTGAGGCTTGTGTGCCCTATATAAGCTTTTGTAACTACGCATTAAACGCCATTTGCTGCATCCTCATATTGGTGTTTGTGCTCTATGGCCCTGGGGTGAGGATAGCCAAGAAGGCTTGGCAACACTCCTGTTCTCCTTCCTACTTGTACAGCATAAAGTTTGTTTTAAAATATAGTGAGATTTCTGGTGGTTGTTCATTGGTAGCTGGTCCTCTATGTGCCAACAGAACTTGAATATCCAGGAAGTTTCATAAAATTCCAGATGTTTTCTTTTCATTTACCATTTGCTCTTTTCCAACCATTATATTTGTTGATGAAGAACAATCAGCAATAAGACCAGAAGAACAGTCCGTAATACTCTTGCTTAATCAGCTGAACAGGTTTCTCTAGGTAGAATCAGTCTTGTTCCATTTTTCTGGTGGCATGGAACATACGTTTGGAAATATCTCTTCTCTCATCACCCATGGCTCCATTTTCCTCCTTTCTTCTTGCACTTACCTAAGTTGATTACAACCATATATCTTCTCTGATCCTGATTACTATCTGACTGTTTGATTGGTTGTTATGTGAAAGGGGTGGTAAAGCAATTTAGCAGGAAATAAACCCTCTTACACTTCACCTTCAGATAACTGGAGGAGCTGAGGGTGCCTTGGCTTAGATCCAGAGTGATGGTCAATTGTGTGTGAAAGGTGTGGTGAAATAATCTGGCAGGAAATAAACCCTTTTGTGTTCCAACTCACTCTTAGATAACTGGAGGAGCTGGGGGTGGCTAGGCTTAAATCCTGAGTGCTGCCCAATTGAGCACTACAGCTCCGACAATGGTGGACTCACTTGATAGTGCGCTGTACTCCCATACCCACAATTTATTGACTCACACAGCTAGACCTGCAGCGTTTAGAGGCATCTTGCTGAGTACAGGTCAGATGGGGGTGACTGGTTATGGACGGACACAGTTTGATATGACACTACAAGCCTGGACACACCAGTGACAGATTCACTCCATAGTGTCCTGCATCCACCATCCAGTCACAACCTCATCAGGCCAGAGCACAGTAAGAAATAGCGCAGCAAGTCTGTAAGCAAATAAAAACACTTTAATAGAGTATCCGGATTAATACAGATTCGTATGGATTGCTAGTGATAATCTACTGTCTGCAGAAATAAATGCTTGTACTATAGTTACAAATTACTAAAAAGCTATTAATTGCTAAAAGGTGACAAGTTACTAAAAAGCGCTAAGTTAGTAAAATAATTCTCTAGAGATTTTCTAAGTTTCTGAGGAAGATCTGCAGCTAAATTTAAGTCTTAGTCTTACCCAAAGGCATCTCAATGGGGGGAAGAGAGGCTTAGGTAGTTGGCTCGTCCCAGGGGTCAGAGGTCTGCGATGGAGTTGTCCCTGACTGGTCTGTGATGAGGTCTGCTCTGACTGTGATGATGTCTTCCCTGACCCCTTCTTTCTATAGGCTATTTTATCTGCAAGGGGCTTGAGTGGCTCTAATCATACCTTTATGGTGATTGGCAAAAGACACTTCTGTTCCCCTTTTCAGGTAGAAGTTGCCAAAACTTGAAGCACATGTTCAGTAAGGGGGAAGGAGGAGGCTCAGTTGTTTGGAGTTATGTTTTTGTCTGTTTTGTTTTGTCATAATTCAAGGTCCACACAAAGCAGGGGTATTTGTTTAAGGGGTGCCAGGTGTCGACCCAGGGTTGCTCATGAACCCTCAGCCATGCTGCAATCGAAATGAGTGTTGGAAAAACAAGCCTCTGCTGTCTTCCATCTCTTGTTTTGCCTTGATAAGCAGCAGGCCTAGTAGGGAGGTAGCCTTGGAGAAGAGTCTTCACATGCCAGCTGTATTTTTCTCTGGGATCTTATTCAACATTATACTTTTCCCTTAGTGTGTGGACACAGCCATTTTCTGATTTTTAGCTACCTGCGGTAATTATTCCACATTAGTGTTGCTTAATATTTCAATAAGTTTTGTGACTTCATCTAAAGGCAATGTACTCATGGAAACAAGAAGAAATTGGCACACAGCAATGTGGGAAAGCAGGATACTTAAACATGGCTGATATCATTTAGATTTATCATTTATGATTTAGAATCTGAATTTCCAAAGTGCTGATAAATTTGTAAGGAGCTATGACTGTCATTCAGCTTTTGTGAAGCCTAAAATATTACAAGCCGGTGAAAAATAGTCAAAGAGTTTAACCTGAATTAAGCTGTTAATTTTAAAACAATTTCTACTTACAGAATTATAGTTAAACTAAGAATGACCTAATATTGTTTGGTATGTTCATGTTTTGCTAATTTAAATTGCAATCAGCTGATTACTACTATTTATTACTTGACATATGAAAAAAAAACCCCAGAAAACTATATGGTGTGTAAAAAGAGATGAGTAGGACTTCTGCAATATGCTACTTACACAGTTTCATGTTTTTATACTCTTTTATTTGACAACAGGAACATGTGGGGTTTTTTTCTGAGGTGTTATGGGAGGTTGATTCGTGGACACGAAATATTAGATTCGTCAGATTCTGCTCTGATATAGATCAATCTTCATGCTGCAGATACATTATCATTCCTGAGAGAGCATACTATGTATAAATAGATTATAAAAATTTAATAATATCATAAGCATGTTCAGCTTAAGTACCATATACTACAGATAATTATAAGCATATAAATAGAAGGTTTTATAGTTAACCTATTGATCCGTTGAACTCTATAACAATTGAGGCTAACCACTCAAAAAGTCATATATAATTCTTTATTAGGGTATTATGGAATGAAATCATAGAATGATATGGGTTGAAAGGGACCTAAAAGATCATCTAGTTCCAACCCCTCTGCCATTATCTTTTATATATGACCATCAATAAAATGTATTTTAAATTAAGACATGATTCAAATGCATATTTAAACCCATTTCTCATAAATGCCTAGGTTTAATTAGTAACTACTGTCATTGTTTTTTTGTGAGGTCTAATTTATGAGCTTCAATAGCTTTGGGGATTCCCGCTCCTTACTTTCTACTTTATCATTCTCTCAGAAAATTATTCTTTTTATGAAGAAAAAAGTGGGGTTTTTATATAGGAATAGCTACTTAAGAAGCATTGATGCAACCCATGTATTATACAAAACTTTACCAGTGTACTACTACTGACCAGGGTCCTCTTTAATACAATAACTTATTATTTAAAATAATTTTAAAAATATGTACAAGGCACAAGAGTTATCCATGAAGCAGGGTGGGGTGTTGGGAAACTATTAGAATCACTATTCTATATAATTAGACTAAGCCGGCTAAATAGATATTTGTCAATATTAACTTGTTTCTTTTATTCATCTATACAATTCCCAATAGTTATAAGGAACTTCCCCATTTATTTATATTAAATGAAGATCAGAAAATAAATATGGCATAAATGTTGTTCTTATCAATATGCTTTTTTGAAAAGCACAAAGGGAGTTTTGAAGATTGTGTTCTTTTTTTTTACCTAAATGACAAAGGAAATAGAGCTCCTCTCACCATGTGCAAACACACACAAAATTATTTTGTTTGTGCAAATGGTAAATTTATGAACATACTTCTTCTCTGAAGCCTATAACTGCATGGCAGCACCGTGTGTGAAAGCAGGTTTATAGCCCCTAACAGCACTGTAAGTGCTTAACCATAATTTCTAATGATGGCTGCTGGACTTTACTCTAAGGATCATATATTTGTTTAAAAATTAATTCCATAAAGAAAAGGGGTTTTTTTTGTATTAAGGAATTTCAGATTCACATTCATTGTGTATATTTGACCTCTGCCCTTCCATTCTCAATCAGAAAGGGCATGAAGCTGTTGTCTTTTTCTACCAAAGTGAGTAAAACTGCCATTCACTCCATTAATGAGAAATTCAGCTATTGATCTATTCTTTGCTCCACTATCACTGATTTCTGCTCTTCGTTTTGTCATTTGTGCCTAGAACTGTCAATAAGTTATTGACTGAAGAATAGAGAGTCAATAATTTGTATTCTCCTTGGAGCTTGTGAAAATTGAATTTATCTTCATATTCATTGACATTTTACTATGAAATTTTGAGCCTGTAATAAAGCTGTTCCCAGTTATTCTGGGCTTGAGAACTTTATGATTATGAAAGATATTTTTTGATGCAATTAATTTACAGATTAATGGTTTCTAAATGGCAATAGAGAACAACTCAGAATTAAATATCTATAAGTTAGCTTATGTAGTATATCTTTTACAACAGATTAAAAAAATCATAGCTCATCTGATAGCATAGCATTTTACAACCATGCATCAATATCTGAATTGCTATTAAGTTTTATTCTGGGTTCTTTTCATACAAGAAAGAATAGGCAAAACAAGAGAAGAATATAGAAAGCATTCACAGGAAACTATCAACTGCAGATTTCAGTGAGGTAGAGAAGAGAGGGTTTGAAGTAGAAAGGATGACTTGAGAGACCTTTTTTATATATGGTTTCCTAAAGAAATCATTGCTAGATTTAATTTTCTATTTGGATCACTAGTTACATGCCCACTTTGAGGAATTCTGAATTCTATGCTGCATGATCCCAGATTTAGAGGTATACGTAGGTCATTAGTTTTTCAAGTAGCATTTTTTCAGGTCGCTAAGTTCTCTGTGAGTAATTTTTTATAGCATGATACTTCTGTACTTGGTCTTTCAATTGAGTCCTCTGGGTAAACCGACAAAGAAAAGTAAAGGCCAAAAAAATGTAGGCAGCTGTATAAGCCATGTTGCCAAAGAACATTAAGTACCCTTTCATCAGACTGTATTCCAGTATGAGACTGGATACCCTATGTCAAATAGATATGTTATTGGAAGATAGTCTGTTAAAGGCATATGACAGGAAACAATCTCCAGCTTTTGAGGGAGCTACTCACTTAGCACTTAGACACACAAGGAAGACAACAGAAATAAATACCAGTATGTGTCAGAAAATACAAGTTCTTCTCAAAGAACATGTGTCAAGAATCATGACACAGATAAACTACTGGAGGTCATAAAAGCCTTGGAATGGGAACCAAAATGTCAGTGAAATGATCAGGAGCAGATTAAACAGAGCACAGCAATATTGCAGGAGAAAAATTATCACTATTCAGGATGTATTCAAGTCAACCACAATATTCTCATCAGTTTTCAGAAAATTTGTGTTAGTTGGGCTCTTGTTGTTGATAACATTCTAGACTCACTATCCCTTTTTTTATAAATAGGATCAATTTCTCTTTTCCAGATTCAGGATAAATAAATGTTGCCATAACATGAATGTGTCTGAAATGGACAGGGGAGATTGTTGTTTTCATTTTGAGTAATTCAGACAAAAATTAAAATATTTAACTTTTGATTATATAGATAATGAAAATAATCTTTGTAGTTTGCCTAGTGATAATTTGGAATCAATATAGAAAGGAAGGAATACTGAATTTTGACAAGTTTTCATTACAGAGAAACCCCTTTCAATATTCTACTGAGGATTGCACTATTATTGATTTGACCAGATACATACCCTGTAGAGAGTTTCATTCACTTTCTGCACACACAACATGTATCATAATTTCCTAATAAATGTTCTTCTTTGACAATGACAGTCAGGTGCTACATGCTTATATTCATATACATGAGACTGTGTATACATAAAGATACCAGAAGTATGGAATTTTCCATGGCTTTTATGGTTTATAGTTTTATGCAAAAAACAAACAAACAAACAAACAAAACACCAAAAACCAACCAAACAAAAAAAAACACTGTAGAGTGTTACAGTTCAGTATTGTGCTGGAATTCAGTAGGACAATACCAGTGCATACATTTGTTTGCATTATGACAGTTTAAGATTCTAGAGCCCACAGTGCAATCACAGCATGGTTACTCTAGGTATACAGTGAGCACCCCAGTTAAGGTTCAGAGGTTATGTATTTTTTTCAACCATCAAAATAGGGGATCTTCATATTTGCTATCATAAATCACTACTTGCTTATGATTGTTGCTAATGGTCTTGTTAAATATGTAGCAATTTCTACTTAAATCAAAAGCTAAGTCAACACAAAGATTTTAACTGATTTTGAGGAACTTTGTGTTTTGCACTTTAATCACATTCCAGAAGCTTAATCATCTCCTATATAATGAACACATTTTTTTAACATAATTCTATGCACAAAAAGTTCCCAAACACTTAACTTTTTTACATGTGAGAGGTACCAATGTGCTTAACATCAGTCTCCCTTTGTTTTCACCAAGGTGCCATGTGTCTTGAGACTACTGAAACTCAATATCTTTGGAAATTTATCAGAAATGGGATAAAGTTTTGAAATCCAAGGAAATCCCATGGTTATGTGAATGAGGAAAAACTCAGCAGAACACTTTCCACATTTATATATTTATTGATGTTCAGGATTATGATGATGATCTATAGATGCATACTGAAAGCATGGGAACTGTATATTTAAAAGGGGAAAAACCTTGGAGGTAAGAGGCAAAAGGTATAGGATCTCTTTGAAGGTGAGTAACCAATAAAATTATTGCATGTCAATGAAAAATATAACTACTGGTTCTACATATATTAATGAATTATGTACAGCAATTTGGACAAATGAAGAAATAGATTCTGTGCTAGAAGGCAAACATGAACTATTACAGAGATTTAGAGAGTTTAAGTACATTTTGGTTTTATATTTTTGGGTCCAAATACTAAGAATAAAACTGCTATTATGTTTTTCATAGTTCATTTCTAGTTTTTGCCCTGCAGACCTTGTATAACAAGAAAATGCGATCGCAGGTCTGCAAAGTCGTTACTCTCGGGGACCCACAGCCAGTGGTGTTTAATGGCCTGTATTGGCCTGCTCAGTAGGAACTGCTCCACTCTCTTAAAACGGATGGGCTATCCCCTAAAAATAACTTTTATGCTATTTTTAATTTTACTATATTAGCTTTGCACTCCAGTCTACTAGAAAAGATTTTAGAGAGATTTGATCACTGAGGGGGCAAAAAATTTTGCTTCATCTAAATGAATCAGTTCTTTCACCTGGAAAACCAAAGTGTATACTCTATAAACTTTTTAATTTAGCAAAACATCTTTAGTTACCCATTACAATTAAAACAATTCCAGGTTTTCACAGACTAGCTTTCTCTGTATTTCACCACCTCTTTCTAGTTTCCTGAATGTAAGAGCAGAAAAAAAAGTATTATGACTAAATAACTGAGAGAAATATGCATAACCTATGCATTGATGTTGCTGATTTTCAGTTTTTCAACCAAGTGCTTTATTTATTTGCATTCCAAAAACCCATCTATCCAAATTTTGTATTCAAGAATTGTCGTGTTCAAGAATGGAAACTTGGAAAAGTTAATTCTTAGGATAAAATATGAATTTATTACAAACTTTCATCTGTGTTTAAACATCTATAGATTACTAATAAAAAAAAAAAAGAAAATGTCCTGTTTTATTTACATAGAAATTCTCAAATTCTAGCTTCCCATGAGAAAAGGACTCAATTAAAATGAAGTACTTTAAGAAACTTTCACAGAACATCAAAAGAGACTGAAAATTAAGCCTTTAACATGGGAGAAGTCCATTCTTAAAGGCAGTAATCAAGGAGCTTTGGCACTGACCTCAATCTTGAACCAGAGCGTATTCTTGTGACAAGGTCAATTTGGTTGAAATTACGGAATTGTGAAATTATCAAGTGAATTTCTTTCATATTGGAGATCCCAGAACAGCAAGGAGTGCAGAAAATATTGTATTTACACTTTCAGGCTTTTCTCTTGCTTCCAACTCTGTTACATTTGTCATCTAAAAATGATATAATATTAAATTCATCTAGAGAAACATGAAAGCCTTTTATCAAATGTAAAGACTAAGTGAATGTAAAACTATAAGCGACACTTAATCAGTTTCATTGTTTAAATATTATGCATATCTGTCAAAACATAATCAAGAAATCTACCAGCTTTTCGTCAGTCACTGCACAAACTGATTGCTACAGAATGCTGTGTGAAATTGTTTATGTTATATAGATATATATAAAGATATAACCATATAACTTCATTCACACAATAGTGAAGAAATCATCAAGCTTTCAGTACTTCTTTTTCTTAATTAAAATATATATCAGCGCAATAATTTTCTCCAAAAGTGAGAGAATGTTGCAAGACCTTAAGGGTATGGTCTAAAAGTGAGATTTTACCATATTTTTTAGTTCAATTGAATTAGATTAACATGAATTAAAAGCATGGGTGGGGACCTGAAACGTGAACAACCAGAATATTGAGGTTTTAATTGTAACATATTCCTTTATCCCAGGCAGCTAGGCCTGGGAATCATCAAGTATGGTCCCAAGAGAAAGGGATCAGCACTATTATGAAACACAATACATGCTTTCAAACTGCTTGCAAACTCTTCCAAACATGGATTAAATCTTGAAGTGCTCAAAACACTACTTTGTGTGGTTTTAAGTAATTTTAAAGAGATCTTATTTCCTGATCAATATCCTTCCATTTGCTGGCACACCCCTGTGCCCCATTAAAGATATGTATATTTTTCTCTTATTCTCTCTCCCTGATTTGCAGTATGATGCGTGAAACAGATAAAATGGGGTGATATCACCCTGTGTTTGCTATTGCAACTTCACAAAGTTTTGTTTCAGTTAAGTAGATTTGGTGTTATTTCTTAGATCATTCTGTGCCAGGAAAAAATATTTCAGTGGGAAATTTCCCTTAAGTCAGTAGGAGTTGCTGTTATAAAAATTTTTCAGCAATCTTCCAACAATTATGATTTTATATGGCAATTCTTATAAAAAAAAATGCCCTACTGAAAACTAGTCTGCCACTTTGAAGTAAAATAGTGTGTTCTTATTAATTAGCTGAACTTTAATTTAATTTGTATAGTCATATTGCACATATGTTTCTTTTAAAAACTATTGTTACTGGCTGTTTTACATATTTTTGTCCATGTGATAATTATTGGTCTATACTATTTCTATTTCTACTATTCTTTATGTCTCTATCAACTATGTCATTCTTTAAACGTTCTTGTAATTCTTCACTATTACCACTGCTTGTTAGTGACAAAGTATTTTTTTAAACTCTTGTTGAAAATTTAAGGTCAGCTTCTATGGTCTTATAAGGAACAACATTACTTTTTCCTCTGCCTGCTATTGAAATCAAAACTGCAACAGGCAAGAAAAATCTTGGTGGAGGGGTCCCTGCTGGCTTTTCCTTGGGGGCAGATGAGCCAGAAGTCAAGGTGACCAGTGACTGCACCAACTGGCCAGAGATCCCCCATGCCTGAGTGGGGCCAAGGTGGTGACAGTGATGGTCTCTGTCAGTCATTCACAACTGATCATCAGAGAAGGTGAGGTAACAAGTGGGATCCAGGGTCCAGCCAGGATGTCCTGCCAGCACATCAGGCTTGCAGGGAACAGGACTACGTGTAACACAGGACAGATTTTTCCAGGAGACATGACTGGAGACTGGTACTATTGCAGCGTTCCTGGGGTGATGTTCCTGTGCTGAACTGAGTGGGGCTCCAGGACCATGGGCACGCAGTGTGGAGGCCACAGATGATGTTGAGGACAGAAACTCAGATCTGGTGGTGTCTTCACTTGTTTAATGTACACTGACTTTGCTAGAGTTTTCCCACATTCAGGGAAGTTGGTCCTTGAAAAATCTTCTACTGATCCTAAAGAGACTTTCTTTGATGCAGCACGTCACCTCAAATCCTATTTTGAATTGTAGTTCAATAATTTAATTGAAAGTTTTGAGTTGATTTTTGGCCATCCTAGCAGCTGTCCAGGTCTCATATCAATAAGACTAATATACTATTTGTTAGGAAAGGTAACATCAATTTCTGGTTTACCTGAAATATTTAATTTCCTCTCTTACTAAACCACTGTTAATAACCAATTTTCTGAGAAAGCTGTGTAGTCCAGTTTGCTATAGGTATTGTTGTCAGCAACAAGATTATCTTGTCAAAGAACTTGTTATCAGAATGCAAACAAGTTTTAGTTCTATCTTTACTGACCTTAAGCCCTTAAGCACTACTGTCCTTTTCACTTTCTTCATGTATTTGTATCATATTTATCTTATCTGCTCTAATAACCAAAATACCCTACCCAAAAATGCAGTTGGGCAGGCAGCATATTTATTTCATTTCAGACTATGTAACAGTTTTTCCAAATGTCAAAGTATTGATGTTTCTTAAAAGCACTGGTGCATATTTTTTCTCCTCTATAGAAAACCATTATATTGTGTTGAGTTGCAGGGCAGGGAGGGTGGGGTGCATTTTTGCTACAGTGACAGCCCCTGTAAGAAGCTTCAAGAAGCTCCGCTGGCTCCAAGGAGGATCTGCTTCCAGACCAGGCTGATCCAATTAGCAATAGGGAAATGCCTCTTTGAATCCATATTTATGAGGAGAAACTGGTTGGGCAAGGAAGGAGAGAGCCATCAGGAGACCATTGACTTGAACAAAACAGAGCATTGATGACATGAGAAAAGAGGAGGAGGGGAGGAGACAGAGAAGTTCAGACACCTAGATGAGCAAGGAAAAGAGTAGCGGGAGGTAAATGGAGTCTCCTACATCCCATGGAGGTTCAAGGGTGGAGCAGATACACACGTGTAGGCCATGGTGGACTCCACACTGGAACAGGAGGGCAGTTGTGACTATGTTGAGAGCTCATGACGAACAAGAAGACCCCAGAAAGTTTCACATCAGAGCTGGGTGGGAGGAGGTGAAAGTCACCTGCAGGCTGTGGAGGTCCCCATGCCAGAGCCAGGAGCTGTTCCCAAAGAGGTCCTTGACTCTGTGGGAAGCTCGCATTGGAACACTTTGTTCCTGAACAATTTTAGCCCAAGGGAGGGACCTCATGCCAGAAAGAATGGCATAAGTGAACTGACTGCAACCCCCATTCCCTATCCCCTGTGCTGCTGGGCAGAAGGAGAAGGCAAAGAAATTGGGAGCAAAGTCATTTGAGCCTGGGGGAAGGTGTTTTAAGATGTGATTGTTATGTCTCACTATCCTACTCTGATTAATTGGTAACAAATTAAATTGATTTTTCTTCCCCAGGTTGAGTCTGGTTTGCCTGTGACCATAATTGGTGAGTGAACTGTCCCTGTCCTCATTTCAACCCATGAGCCCTTTGTTGTGTTTCTCTCCATATCTCACCAGATGGTGGGGAGAATCAGTGAAGGACCACATGGTCTTAGCTGAGGCTGAAACCACCACACACGTAAAAGCAAAACTGACATTTCCTTGTACCTCAATTTCCCCTTTTGTTTGGAATAATCTCTGGAAGTTGTTGCCAGTACAGACAGACATTTATATAAAACATACATCTTTATCCCAAAGCACTGACACTGTACCAGAATTTTCTTTATTAGAACACTTCTGTATTCTACCTTTTTTGAACAATATATACCTCAGTCTCAGCGATAGGACAACTCCCAAATACCTAGAAGTTCAGTTCCTTTCAAATCAGCACCTGTAAGTTCTCATACATATTTCAGATAAACACATAGTGACAGTTCAAAATTCTCAAGTTTAATCCTTTTTGCTGTAGATTACGAAGAAATATGTGAAAATCAACTTCTGCTTTTGGCATGATTAATCATAAATATAAAAACTATTCAGTTTTACTTATGACAAAATGCTGTGCAAATCAACGACGATTTTCTGCAGAAACAGTTTCAATGGGCTAGTCATATGGATTCTCATCATTTTCATATACTCAGTAATAACATGAAGTGCTGATTAGATTTAAAAATCTCCAAAATAAGTTTTTGTATTTATTCACACAGAAATAGAGGCTCAGTGATGCATAAAAGGAGCACGATTTGTATATATTATGAAAAGGCTATTATGGTCCATCCTAGAGAGTCATCCAGCCTTGGAAAAAGGATCCTGATATCAGTGAGGCAATTTTTGCACAGACAATCCCTAAGGCTGCTGTTTGAATTGACTGGCTGGTCAACTATCAACCAGTGTTTTCATATGAAACGATGTGAAAGTTGAGGGTAGCATACTGCAAGTATGTGGCTGATGGACATGAAGAATCTTGACTTGGAAAAGCAGCACAAAACCTAAGACCTGTTTAAGAGAAAGATTCTACTGTGGAGAGTATGTGCCTGATTTCAACATAAACACGGAAAATAGACACTGCTCAGATCTAATCTAAGCAGAAGCACATAAAATCCAGGAGCAGCATTCACCTTTACAACTGTCAAATGAGAATATTAAATCGTTAGAACTAGTTAGTAGCATCTATCATTTTATCTTCTCTTAAAAAAAACCCCAACAAAAAACAACAACAACAAAAAAGACAAACTTCTAATTAAATATAACACCTGTTCCCATAGCAGCATGATTTTGTAAAGCAATCCTTTTTCCTGGATAACAATATATGAAGCTGTGTGCATTTCTCTTCCAAATTATATAGTATTAAACCTGATTGGGAGCTTGGGGTGAGTTACCTGCTGTGTCCTAGACCCTAAATAAAATAAGTCAAAGGTCATTCTCTGGAGCTGAGAGCAAACGGCACAGCACGGCTCAGCGAAACAGTCACCTCACAGATTCTTCCCCAGGGGAACTGCTCCTGCCCTTTTCAGGAGAGAGCCAAGATACTGATCGGCTTGAATCAAAGCCATGACAGAATCATGATTAAAGGAAGCAAGTGACCTTGCCCAGGTGCGTTGGCTTTACACCTGTTTTGCTGACATATGTACGTTTAGCCATATATGTGGCTAATCTGGCTAAAGCCAGCAGTTGCGAAGACAGTTAAAAAGTGTCACATTTAGTATAGTTGCATTCCTCCCGCATACCATCATCCTTGTTTCTCATTTAAACACCTCCTCCCTTTTTTAAAATAAATAAATAAATAAAAAAATTGTGCAGGCTTCACTTGCTTCTTGTTAGCTTGCTGGGGAAAATAGAGGAGTTGCAGGGAAGAGACAAACTGGTGAGGTTATTAAAAGAAAATATCAGCTTGAGAGGAGCAGCTCTCCAGCTCTGCTATTTAAGCCTTTCAAGGCAGGTTGCAGTAATGCAATCTCTTTTTCACATTTAGACTCTCCTTCTTTTTTTCAGGCCTCATTTTTCGTCTGTGAGGTATTTAATCTCTTCCATCTTTTTTCTCATTCATGACCTGGTATCCAATTACAGTAACTATTCTTGCTTCCTCATGTCAGCTATATCTTTTCCATATTTATCATTTTCAAATAGTAACTCTTACCATAGACTTTCTTTATATTTTTAGCCTTAAAAAGCCAATTAAAATTCACAGGAACTGATATGTCTAACATTTTTCACTATTTTTAGTGATTTTCATCACAGTCAGTTTTTTTATGCAAATATGGTCTTCAGCTTGATATTTCAGAGTTAGGCAAAAAACACAGCCATTAGCAGCTTATGATTCCTACTGAAACCTGCTCCAGGTAAAATGTTTGATTCACTGTAGCTGAAGATCAGAATGATTAGACTATCAAGATTAAATAGCTATTTTTAATGCTTCATTTGACATTTTAAAACCCACACGCCTGTCCATTTTTAAGAGAGCTGGCAATTCTGACACAGATAACTATCTCGTGGCACTACCTGTTATTGAATTTTAAGTAGGTACTGATTGCCACCTTCAATCTAGATGCCTTACACAAACCAATAATATGCTTTAATTTAATTTATGCATAATAATTACTTGAAACAAATACAATTTATGTCATTTGAAAGGTGGTGTTCTGGGTTGCAAGTGTCCATAAGGTAAAGTGCATTGAACCCAGTTCAGTATCTTCTGTATCTCCCTATCCTGCTTCATTTTTAAAAAAAAAATTGAATTTTAGTACATGGAGAGACTGAGGTATTCTTAATGTGTAAAAAGTATAATGATCATGATATCTTTTTCCAGCCCCATTTCAGAATATATGCAGGGTGTTAAAACATGCAACAGAGTTCTCAACAGTTTTGATTCTGAAGAGTCAGGGAAAAATAGCATTTTGTTGTTCTTTTAAAATAATCTGAGAACAGAAACAATCAGCCTAGAGACTGTAGTTGAGTAACTTTGATTATATAATTAAGATTTTTTTTTTTAATACAGTACTTTATTCACCGACTTACCTGTTTCCCATTAGATATAATGTTCACTTAAGCAATATATAAAAGTGAAGAGCATTAAAAAGGAAATATCTAAAAAAGCTTATTTGAAAGTCGGCTTAGTACTCTACCTTCCAGTTCATACTGTACTATAAAACAAAAAAAAACAAGAGAAAAAAAGAAAAGTGCAAGAGCATAAAAATACCCTAACTAAAATTATAACACAATCTCTAGCTGGAGATGGCAATGAGAAATAGAGAGATATTGGTGACATAAAAAGAGGAAAGCGGATTTTTCATACAAGTAAAACGTAGTGATAATATTTTGTAAACCTCTTGATATTTATACAAAATTTCTGCTATTGTAAGCAGACAGTCAGAATGTAATACAAAAAAAAAACCCCAACATTTTTTTAAAAATAAAAAGGTTATGTATTATATATATTTGATTTACATGGATTTTAAAAATTTATTTCAGAAATTGTGAGTTGACAAAGGAGCACAAAATGAAATGCATCTAAGTTGCTAATTCAGGAAGGAAAGCTAAAATATTTCATGAATTTGCAAACTATGAAAGGCTTGAATATGAGTCTTTCTGTTAAGTTTTCTGGATGTTTCAGAAGAACCAATTGTACAGCTTTTATATTTTTTTTTTTTCCTGATGAAAATACAGGTCATAAGGACTTCAGCTGTCCTTTCAGTAAGTCATTATCTCAGTTCCTAAAAAAAAACATAAACAAAAAAAACCCTTGAAAAGAATAGCTCAGGATGAATTAAAATAAGTTTTATTTTATTTCACTGAATGTAATTAAAAAAAGGTTTTACTTTTACTCTATTTTATTTTTAAACTCTAAAAGAAGAAAAAAAAAGTTTTATTAAAAAATTTGCAAGTGAGGAAGCTGATAATTATAACTATTTTCTCAGTGATTAAAACTCTGTTGTGAACATGACACATGATATTGAGCTCAGCCTCATATCTCAGGAAAACATCCTAACTGCGTATGCAATGTTTAGGACAGAAGTCTGCTTCTTAGTCTTTCCTGTCAATACTATGCCATTCCCTGAACTGACAATAAAAAATTGAACTTTAATTTTTCCAATAAGTATTTTAACAGTGTAGAGAGATGGCATTCAGATAGGGAGTCCTTGCCTTTTGGGGAAATTGCAGTTCAAAACACATCTGTGACAGAGAATAAGTAGTAGTAAAGACTCAGGTCTCCAATTTCTCAGCTCCTGAAAGAAAGGAATGACACAATTGGTTGCAAATATAGCCCCCCGATTTATCAATTTACTATTGCCTCCGATTTTCTGCTCCAATGTTTTTCAAGCAAACAATTCAATCTAAATTCATAAATTGTTTCAGGAAAGCCGAAGTTACAATCTTTCTGTTCCCCTTCAATGCAATTCTACATTTTTAATCAAAACTTTTCAGAGATGTACCCTAGAAGAATATTGTTTGATGCCTCTTCAGACCTTTCCAGATAGCCACAAAATTCCTCTTCTGTGAAAATTTCAATATTTTCCACTATTCTTATTTATTTTTCAATACTGAAAAACCTCTCACATTGTTAATTCTTAAAATCTGACTTTTTTTGCAACTCCAATATTTATGTGATCTAAATTAGAATTATTAATAAAGTAATATGCTTAAAATGAACACTATTTACATCTGAGTTTTACCAGCATTTTCAATGCAGCATTCTACGACTCAACATTCTGTGATTCTATGATTCTGTGAAAATACTAATTCAGTCATGGAGAGGTGGTCTGGGAAAGGTGTATTTTGTATAAGATAAAATCAAAAGGTCTTTATTTGGAAACAAGAAAACAAGTAATTAGCATCTAAGAAATTGTTAAAGGTTTGAGCAGCTTATAGGACTTTGAACTTTAAAAAAGCATTGCCTGCTACAAGCAATCCTCCAAATCTTTTTAAACAACAATTAATATCTTTGTGCAGTTAGGAGAATATATGAACCACTTTCTTGTTGTGTTACCACAGTGCATGTGTATGTATGATGTATCAGAAGTTAAGGGTAGGGGGACAGGTGAAAACTCTTTACCCTGCAGTAATTTTGGTGCTGTCTGTAAAAAAATGATTTTGCCTACTCCGCAAACATGAAATATTTTTAAAGTCACAATTTTTCCTGAACTTCCTTGATTAGTCACTACAGTTTCCCAACACGAGAGAGAACAAAAATCTTAAAACATATTTAAAATTCAGCACTGTGGGAAGACATATCCTTCTTTAGTATAAAAAAAAGTTTCTACAGAAGTTCAAATGTTGATTTGAGGGTATTTTCCAGGCAAGGATCTTTGATGCAATGGTTCAAATTATTGAAAATGTATGTGTTTACATTTATAATCATACAATCATTTAAGCTAGCAAGACCACTAGAAATCATATAGACTGTCCCTCTGCATAAAGCAGAGATAGTTTTTGTGTTATAAATGTGGTAAGTAAATTTCTACATCCATTCTTGATCCTGAATAATCTCCTTTTTGAGAGTGTGTCTGTGACAATAATTGAAGAGGTAAGAGTTCAGTGTCATGGTTGTTTGAAAAACGGAACACTCAAATAAAATTCACATACATATTTGACATTTCTGTCCTAGACATTTGACTTTACTATACTCTAAGGAAGCACTATCACATTTATTTCAACTTTGATTTGCTTTTAAAATGTTTTTTGGGTTTGTTTTTTGCTTTGTTTTGTTTTTAATGTGAAAACAGACTACAAAATAGTCTCCTCCATCCACTCCTTTTTTTTTTCCTCATTAATACAATGTATATCCATCCACCCGTATTAACATTCCGGCTGTGTGATTCATCCCAACATGCTGCAGTAATTGCAAAGTTTTCACACTTTTCCTCCAGCATTATTAATTCAAATTCATCCTGTTTAGTACTCATGCTCTCAAACAATAGGAAACCATAGGTAAAGAAAATCCACTGCCTCAAAATTATTTTGAGCCTAGCAATTGACTTCCTGCAGCTTTTGTTGTATCTTCCAGAATTTAAGTTTTCATTAAAAATAAAGTTCCCAGAACATCAAATTTTATGAAAAGCCTTCATCGTGTAAAGTGTATTCAGAAGTATGTAGAAGAAAGCAATTTTTCTATCAGAAGAGCAAATTCCTCATAGTCATCATACAGCATTGTTAAATATAACAGTGTAATTACTTACACTGTTAACCAAAGAGCTCCTGATTGTCATAGCAGAACCAATAGGCTATGGCACTTATCCACTGTGACTAACTGTATCTGCCACCTCTGAGAACCCATTCATTTGAAAATGTTGAACATAATAGAAGTTTTGACTACACAGGTTTACAATATATTACTTTTAAAGATTTGTTTTTTTCTTAAAATAAAAGACAAAACAAAACAAAACAAAACAAAACAGAAAAACAGAGAAGAATTCCCAGTTTAGTCATCTGAAAACTGTTAGAATCTCCTAGAAAGTTGTCCAGCAGTGAAGATTTTTCAGTTTAGCACATTATGACTATCTAACCTGCATCTTAATACCATCTTAGCACAGAGATATACAAAAAGAAACAGGCAAAAATGTACATGAAATTTCCCCAGAATTTCTAAAATGCTGAAGAAACAGATTTACTTATTTTCCCAAAATGCACTCATTCACCTGACATTTGCAAGGGACTGCTAAAGGAAATTCTCTATCAATTATCTCATATTTTTCATTAACTCTTCACCTTTCCTGGCATTTAAAATTGCTATGTAGCCACACACAAATATTCTTGTGGGTCAGGAGTCATGAACAGACCCAGAACAGAAAGCAGGAAGAAAATGAGTTCCAGTCCTTTCCACACATACCTCTCCCCAGTTGGGTTTCACTCACAATTTGAACTGTAATTAGGGTTTGAAAGCTTAGTCTTAGGCAGTGACAATTAGGGGGCAAAAATATAGGGAAGAAAAGGAGACAGTATTACAGACATATAGTCAGGTCTATGCACTAAGTGCAGGGGCAGGATGTAGCCAAGGTGAAGTGGGATGGAACAGGTCGAGTCTTGCCCTGTGCAATGATAGACACAGCTGGGGTAATTCTTCCCATTTCACAGGAGGGACCCAGAGGATGATCAACACCATAAGTCCTTGGGCTGTTTCTCTTGTCAGCTGCACAACTTAGAAATTGAAAGGAAATGAAGCAGCACGAAAGAGAACTTCTTCCCAAGCTTGCTTTTTTCAGCAAAAAACCCATTTTATTGATAACCTTACTCTTTCTTCCCATTTACACTTCTCAAAGTAAAATGCTTCAAGAGGAGCATCCCTCTAATATAGACAATTCAGGAATGTACCATCCCACTGGATTACCATGAGACCTATGCAATTCTCTTTCAATCTGCTATGATTTTTCTTCCTGTTTGCCCTCTGTAAGTCACTTTGAAATGGCTGATTTTCTACCCATTAACACTATAATTAAATACAGGAATCTTAGTGTGGAAAAGTGTGATTTTACCACCATAAGGTTAAATGTATGTGTTTTAACTGCCTTAAATTTAGAAATAAGATGGATTTATAAGCAGGGAAGAAGAATAATGACTTTTTTCTTCTTCTTCTTTTTGTCTGAACTACATCAGCAAATTCCAACTATCATAATTGAAAAACACATTACATCAAAAATATAACTAAAACTAGTTGAAGTGCATCACAACAGAGGAATTTCAAAGAATATGGTGAAATTACAAAGAGCTGATGAAAAAATATTTTGTGACTGGTTGCTCACATTGAAATATTCTCTCTGGCCTTAAAGTGTAGAGTTAAGTTAAGTTTAAGAAGAAAATTTTAAAAACCAAAAGCATTAGCATAGTGAGACACCAGGACCCATGCCCAAGGCTCTACAGTAACAGAGATGAATAAAAATTATGCTATTAATGTTACAAGAAACACAAATTCTGCTTACAGAGCTAGAGTTCCAGTTTGAAACTCCTGGAGAGGAAAGTATAAGCCTGAGGGCAGTTCGTTCCACCATTAAGGACAATATATCTATAGTATTTAAACTGTAGATGTACATGAAAAATCAGCATCAGTAAATTTGCTTCCTTTTAGATAGTAAAAACACCTTACCAGAAAAAAATGAAGCAGCTTCTTGTTCTTTAAAAGACCCACAGTAAGTAATAAATTAATATTTCTATTAAAGAAAATTGGGGGAAGAGAGCAGGAAAGGGTAGTGACCAGCTGGAAAGTTTGGACACAATGTGATGATCAGAAACTTCCCAGTTCCCAGACCAAGCCTCACTTTACTCTCGCCATCTAAATTTGGGCAACTAATATGAGATTTGTCAGCCAGATTCGTTACTCCTAAGAAAGAGGAATTTCATAAATGTCTACAACAGCTTCAAGGAATCAGCTTTTAGAGGTGACCAACTCCTTCTTATGTCAGAAGAGAAATCCTAGACAGATAGCTTAGATTTTTACATAGCTAAATGTAGATCAGATTTGGTCTGGTTGGGTAACTGCCCATGTTAATCAGTTGAATGTGTCCAGGGTGTTCTCTGACACTGACGTCTACTTGCATGTTACAAACTCATACATTCATACCACCAAACTTTTTATGTTCCGAAATGAGGTAGTTGCATACAAATTTCATGTTGGGAATGATCTGTGGCCCATGTTAATTCCCCAGCTGTACTCAGGAATTGTTCAGGTAGTGCTGCTTGGTATAAATCAAAACCATGTCAGGGACTATGTTAAAAATTTATGTGTGGCAAGTGAAGTACAACTGCATGGGGATCCTGCCTGGCACTGTGCCATTTTCCAGTATAAAAGCAGTCAGTATATCTCTCTCCTTAATCTCTTTAGGCCACTTTAAAATCTTGTGATTTTTAATGGATGAACATACAACTATAATTTTTTACCTATAAGCTATTCATCCATCACTTTTACATTAATTGCTGCCAGGCAATGTAACACTGGATACAGCTAAGTGGCAAAAGACAGGCCTCCTGCTGGAACACTCAAATAGTCCAAGTCTACTTTTAGCTAGTTAAATATCTGGCAGTTCACAGAATACTTCGTCTAGCTAAACTAATGCAGTAAAACACTAGGGGGTAAATGTTTAAAGTTTTAGATCCAGCTTACTCCTATAAAATTATCCCAACAGCCTTTATATCTTCTGGTTACAAATTAATAAAATAAGAATCTAAATTAGCATATTATATCAAAATATAAGTATGTAGAGCTAGAATTCTACCTCTGGTGGTTGGTTGTCTCTCATGCTAGTTTCAGACTCACACAAATTTTATTTTAAATAAAGTTGAAATGAAAAAAAATGGAACAATCTAGCCCACAAAGTACTGTCATCCCATTTGAAATGTCCCTGTTGATAAATCTTTCATTATATTTTTAGTTTACGTCATTATGTAGTGACAACTAGCATAAAACCCAATGTTTTGCCTTGAATTTTATGTCATGTAGAAAGAGTTGTACTCATACATACTGTGTTATAGTGAAAATAACACATACATTCAGTCTTGATCAGAATTTTCTTCAGAGAAGACAACTATTCATTTTAATTTCCGGTAAAAATCAAATAATAGGTGTTTAAGTGGCACTTGTAAGTAACAGCAAAAATAAGGAGTGGCAAGACTGACTCCATAGGAAGACTAGGAATTATCCTGTTTCTGGTTTTCTTTCAAAACTACAGTTTTATAATTTACTAAGAACCAAAATAATATACATTTCTTGCTGCTTTCATGGCCCAGCTGTTATTGACAAGATTTCCACGTTTAAGTGATAAAGGCAGATACCAAGATAAGGAACAGGCTGTGCTGGTGGCTCCAGTATTTTTCCGTGCCAATGCCATATTACGATACAAAATGAGATATGTCTTGGAATATGTTGCATCCCCTCTCTGTGCCTGCCTCACCTTCTGATTTTGTTTGCCTCGTCTACACAAAAGGAAAGAAGTGACAAAACCTAAAAATGCCTGCTGTTGATAATATATATAGTATGGATGCATAGATATTTTATTTGTCTCTAGTGTGATTAAAATATATTAATTTTTATTGTTTTATTTTCCCTTAAGTACCAGAAAGTTAATTCATATTTACAAGCATTCATATTTCTTCTTCTTCTTCTGTACCCTCTTTTGCAGTCTTCATTATACTTGTTCTCTAAGTATTTATTTCTTAAAAAAATGCAAAATGCATTTAAATAATTTCAAATAGTTCTTTACAGCTTTCATTTATACTTCACCACCCACTTTAGCAAATTAAAGAAAAAACAACAAAAAAACCCTGTACAAAAACCACAACTAAAGCCAAAATTAATTGTCCAAGACAGCCCAAGTATACATACTGCATTACTGCTTGTAAGCAGAATGGTAAAGCAAATTCAATACATCATGCTCTCATAGTACTATTTTATGTTGGTGCATGGGGATTCTTATATTATTTAATTATTTTCAAAAAACCTTTCCATGTTAGGAAGAAATATATAAAACTATTTAATCAATAATATGTTTCCCTTTGATGTTATCATAACTCTTTTGCTTTTATCAGAGTATGAAAAGTTTATGGTTAAACAAATCTTGCTGAATGTTTATATGATTTATCAGCTTTAGGCAGGTGGTTTCTTTTCAAAAAGTAAACTGAAGACTTGGCTCTGATCCAGGCCAGCCCATAAGCACATTTTTACTTTTAAACACAGAAGCAATGTCCTTAAAGTAATGTGCAAAAAAAATTAGACACATTTTTTCTCTCTTGTCTGGATCAAAACTTAAATTGGCAAGAGGTGCCAGTCTTTTTCTGTCTCTTTTGGCCTTTCCTTTTTATTTTTTTTATTTTTTTTTTTTCTCATTACTCAGGAAACCAAAACAATCTTAATTGTGATATAGCATGAAATTCTACAGAGGAATGTAAAAGTTTTGCCAGTTCATACTGTGAACTGGGTAGACACCTGGAAACTTTATCTTTACATCAGCTTGTCACCATTTTTCAACAGCTACTTTACAGTGTAACGACACTATAAGTGGGAGCTTAAGTCACTGTCTCCCTGCTGATGAAGTAATCAACACACACCTGTTCTCTGCTGGGAAAAATGCAGCAGTTGATGCAGTGGCTTTTTAACCTGCAAGATAGTGATAAACTAGCATGCTGTAAACATTTGAATTTGACAAACTTTCTCTTACTGTTTGCAAATTGAACATGAGCAGCAGGACACTGGCGTATGCATCCCTTTCTGTGATGACAGACTATAATGTCATTGGTAAAAAATAAGTCATGGTCAGTAAGCACAGAAAAATCTCACTTATTATTTCATGGAGAAAACTAAAAACATTAATTAAGATTATAATGTGATAAAATTATAATGTAATAAGATTATAATGTAATAAAAATTATAAAATTCATATATTTCCACAGCATAACACCATGTGAAGACATCAAAAACCTAGATTAGACAAGTTCAGGCAGCTACTTAAATCCATCAGAATTTTAATAGGAACTTTCTTTTCATGGGCCCCAGCCCATACACAAAGCACAACGCATCATGCAGACTAAGGTCTTAAGTTAAAAAAAAAAAGGAAGAAAAGACAAAAGAGAGAGCGAGAAACAAATAACCATGCCTAGAGAAAGAGTGTGTTGTTGTCTTTGCTTAGACACAATAAACTCAGAGAATACCTTTACTGAAATATTCCTAAATAGTTCTAGGAATTAGACTACATTCACCCAAAAGGGTGATAAAAAACATTCCAAAAATTGGCCTATGGGAAATACCTTCTGAACAACTTAGTGCTGATGATGTAAGGATCATGCTCCAGCTGAAAAAAATTTTTTGCCTGTGGGAACATGTCTAACATCCTATCTATAGTTATGACCAGTCTCTGGTGATTTATACTATCTTTTTATCCCATGCTACAAAGTGAAGATAGATATAAAAAGGAGAATAAAATATTCTTGAACCAGTGACTTTCTACCTAAATCCTCAAAGCTTTCAATTAATACAATGTCAGACTTATAGCATCTAACACAATCAACAGAGAGATGACTCTTTTGACCCATCTTGTGTGAGGGACACCCATAGACTCACATGCTTTAGCCTCTGACATTATCATGATCCCTTACACATCCTACAGTTGTTTATATAAGCTTACGTTCTCAATTACAAAAAAAGCTTTGGTTCTTTTCCATTGTAATCCCATGGACTGAACATTAAGTCTTGTTTCTATGTTTGACGTCTCCCTATAGCTAGAATATCTGAGTTCACAAGTGATCAGACAATTTTTGAGATCTTAAAAGGCTGTTTTTTCTGATGGAAAAAACCCACAAACAAACTGTTGTTAGTTTTTAAGTGTTTTATTTTTGTTTTGATACATATTTCTTAAAGGAATGGGAAAGGAGTAGCTTAATTCCCTCAACATTTTTTTTTTTTTTTTTTCCCCTAATTTTTACTTAGCATCAACCTCATGACCCATTGTGGCCTCCTAGGAGTCATGACTATTTCTGCCTTTTTTTTTTTTTTTTTGTCTCTTCTATGGGGAAGGGTTTGATTTTGTTTTCCCTGTGACATTGAGGCATTAAAATATGATACAAGCCTTTATTGCTCCAAACTTTGTGTCCTAGACACTCCCTTAGTAAGTCAACTGCAGAGACATTGCCAATCTGATCAGGGCTCTGGACATCATCTTGTGTTGTTCCAACAATGCTAAACAGGCTAGTAGTCAAATGTTCCTTCATTTAGCCTAATTATGGAATATGTCCAGTCACACTTGATAACAATAATATTATGCACAATCATGTTAAGCACAGAAGAATTCTTAACGTATCTTTAAAGCTATAAGGTCAAATGCCAAAAAGTAGGAAATAACAAGTTTGCTAGTGCTTCTATTTGTCCTATATTCTAATATCATTTTCCCATAGCCTACTGCCACTTTCAGCACATTGTTAAATAAACTAATCCAAGTATTATTTCATGTGCCTTGGTCATAGTGTAGCCCTCTGGCTAATACGCCTCACACTATTCAAAACAATAATGATTAAATATCTCTTTAACTTTTCTATGGCAGTGATCACTACAGTATCTGAACATTTCATAAATATTAATGGGACTCTTCATAGCATTTTAGTAAGAGAAAGAGATGGAAATCTTGTTAAATAAAACTGAGGGGAATTACAAAGAACCACAATTTTAAATCTAATTTATTAATACAGTTAACATTAATGCATTTTCTTTTTTCGGAGTAGTTCTTATAGACAACAACTGGAGCTGTGAGATCTCAGCAGTTCTGAAGGTAATCTTCCCCAAGTTTAGCCTGCAGAAAATGAGAGACACATCATTAACGACCAGTATTTTAAAACTTTAGCTTTCAATGACTTAAAACACTGCCACAGATGTTTTGTAGTAGAGGTAGGAACAAGGTTAATCCATCAGGACACTATTCCTCTTAATCATCCTCTGCCTACTTATTCACTATACAATTTCTAGTTTTGCAGGAAAAAAGACTGATACAAGTTACATCCTTTCATTCCCTCGTACTGATTCACCCTGACAGCTTGCCATCCTCTCATTGCAGGGAGTGTGACATATTTATCACATATATTCCAATAAAGGCTCTGTTCTGAACTACCAGTCTGTCTTGAGCTGTCTACTCATCTCAGTGTCATTGTCCTCACACAGAAAATCTTGCATTTGTTCTTCTCCTCAGACTCCTCATTTCAGAGTAAGGCTCCTTGCTCAGTCCACATTAATGTCAGTCTGGCAACATCCAATCCTGTGTTTTTTCTCTACACATCTCCTTTTCAGACCTCTGCTTTCTGCTAAAGCCTCTTACTCTTCCTTGCTATGAAGGCAGGATCTGAGCAGAGGAGAGACTGAGTGGCATCCCCAAGCATGAAATGGCATAAAAAAACCCTTGGTCTCAGGTTGACATAACTATAGCACAGTTTTGGTAGTTTAGTCACTGAAATCTCTGAAGTCTTAGCTCTTGTGTGAAACCTGCATTTTTTTCAAAAGCTTTTTTGCATCACAGAATTAAGATGAATTATATCATAGACAGAAAGGATAGTTCTGGTAGAAATTCCACCTTATTGAATCGAGTACTAGATTGAAAGATTTCCAGAATTTATGTTGTGAAAATGAATATGTTGTCCATACTTACATATGTCTGATTTATTAAAAGAATAGCAACCAAAAATCTATCTGAACCACCTCAGATAGCTGTCAGAAATAAATTCTGTTCAATAAGGTTTAGTATAACAAGACTAAAAATGACTGAAAACAAGGTCAGATAGCTTTAATGGGACACCCCTACTGGCTTGAACCATAATACTTCTAAAGAGGTTCATTTTATTTTTTCCTTTTCCATCAGTACACATGTTGCTAGCCCCATGTTAAAGATTCACATGAAAGGACAGAAGAAAAGGACACCTGTGAAGGTTTCTGGGCAAAAAGCACAACTAGTCTGAAGTACCTGACTGCCAATTAAAAAAAAAAAAAAAGTTCAGCTTTAAAGCAACTCTGAATCATCAAATACTCTTGTTACCTAATCGTGTTTGTGACAACAGGCCCGTTGCCACCTAACTTGGCCAAGTCAGTTAAAGCTCAGTCTCATGCATATAATGTGCTGGTCATTCACCAGACCTTTTTCAGACTGTTCCTGCAAAGCCAAGGCTTGCACAGCTTCTTCTAGGGACTGCAATTTCAACGGAAAGCATTGCTTCTCATGTATTTTTCAGTGAGTCTCAGGAAATAGATCCTCATCTCCAGCGGAATTAACAACCAACCACCTATCCACAATAGGAAAGGAGATACCACAGGAAATAATGGAATAAGCAATATTTAAGATGTAGTTCTGTGTTTTCTACTCAGTAATGCTGATGAATGAATGAACTAACAGCATTCTAAACTTTGCTTCTTTCTAGGAAGGCCTGAGTGTTCTTGTGCCTTATACACAGTCAGTCTTGCAGCTCTTAGGTCCTCTTGTGAATGTAGTTTTTAGTCGCTACTGTATACATTGTCCTACAGCCTTTCAGTTCTTTTTTCTCCTACACAGTCATCATTTGATTTTTCTAAATGACATAGCAGCAGATATCATACCAGCGTGTGATTTAAAGACATTCCTTAAAATATATATAACCTTTGACTAGATTTAACACATTCAAGTCATTACTATTTTTCTGATAACATCCCTAGAACTAATAAAATAATATATCTGTTATTTTAAAATGTACCATTTTAATACCCAGTTACTCAGGCCAACAGACTTCAAATTATTCCTGATTTAGTATTCAAAAAAACACTTCAAAGGGTATTTTCACCATTACCAAATTACATGAGCTCTGCTTTTTGGCTTCTGCAGTTAATAAAACCATAGGATTTAATGAATGATCCATACAAAGTGTGGGAGATTAATCCAAGACATAAGATATTATCTATTTTCTTAGCATTTTCCTAAATTTAATGAATAATTAGCATTCCTATTAATTATTTACCTCATATGCTACCGGGTTTAAGGATAATTTCACAAAGTCTATATTTATAGGAAACAGACATTTCATGCTGTAGCTATCAAATGGTGCCATATGTGCTCCCTTTTGTAAGAGAAATAATCATCTGTCTTTGGAAATATTTGTTAAAATGTAAGATGAGTGCTATTTAATAAAGTGTTCAACTACAACCAAATTTAATATTCTCTTTTAATTCTATTCCATTCAAGTTTTTATGCCAACTTCATCACTAGTAGACTGTGTGAATGCCTATGCATTTTGCACTATTCATCTGGGTGTGTTGGATTCATACTAGTTACCTTAAAACATCTAAAACTTAGCTATCTAGCCTAAGAGGGTCATCTGATCATGCAGTCATATCTAGGCACCATCCAGTCATTTAAGCCTCCTCAGAGGCTGATTCATCCCACCCCCAGTTTGTTATCTAAAATAGGAAGGATGAATTGTTCTTTGGAGGTTCCTACTGGTGGTAAATTAAAATACTGGCAAAGACTATTTTAATTTTTTGTTCTTTTTCCATCATGCTTCAGCATTGCAGCTGCCACAGGTGGTGAAGTAAAGCACATGCACATAATATTCTCCCCTCCTTCCCACTGGAGCCAGGACCATGAAGGTTTGATTTTCTGGGACAGTCACTGAGAGTTATTGAATACCAGGGTACCTCACGGACTAGTGCCACATTCTGTTGCAAGTTCTATTAATTTTTTTTCTCCCTAATGTTTTGAAATTTAAAAACATTTCATGTCTGTTCAAGCTCTTTATGTTTTAACGTAAACATAGATAAGGGATGGAAGTGTGCTGTTGATAATAGAATATAATAATCTCAATGGACTAGATTGTGATGAGACTTAGAGTCAGAGGACAGTTTTATGGTGCTTGATTCCATAGTGACTAGAAAGCTCAGATGTTTAAAAGCATGGTTGTACAGACATAGCAAAAGTCATGTTTCTGGACAGCCTGTAACTATTTCTGTGTAGATGCTGTGCTTAGGGACATGGTTTAGTGATAGACTCGGCAATGTTAGGTATACAGTTGGACTGAATGATCTTGAAGGTCATTTCCAACCAAAATGAGTCTTTGATTCCATTATTCTATTTATGAAATTCTGTTTTGGAATTTAAATATAGTGGAACTAGGAATTCTATCTAATTTTCACCTTGTCATAATGGAAAGTAAACCCAAGATTGCAGGGATGCAAGTAAGTTAAACATGTAGAGAGGTACAGAGAGATTTAGATACAGAAAAATCACCACCCCTCAGCACTTGGAGCCTGCAAGGCTTTGAGAACCTCAGTTAATTTTATTTATGATAAGTAAAAGAGAAATGATCACTCTCATGATATTCCATAGTAAAAGAACAGAGGAATAGATAATTTAATTAACTGGAGACAGTGTTACAAACATGAACAAAATGCTTATCACTTGACATTAGTATTCATACATCTCACCAACATTTTATAGGTACTATGAGTCAATGCAAAGTCAGTAATATTAAAAATGAAAATTTTAAAGGCCTGAATTGTTTTATAATTTTAAAGCTTAGAATGATTCTTTTAGACTTTATCCTTATAGACATATCTGTTAACACAGAGATGTCTTCAGTTAATATGCATAAAAATCCCAGAATTTAAGGTAAAATTTTAAATAATGTAGTCCCTGCATATTGGATTTCATAACTGTGGGTGCTGACCCTGTGTACTCATGCACATACAAACATATTGCCATGCTGTAACCAGAGTTACAGACTTCTACCTCAGACAGTGAGGTAGCACCAGATGCATCAGAGGATGGTGTGAGAATCCCACCAAAGGAGTGGGCACACTTGGAATTGTGTCTGTTTTTCAGAGTCTAAAATGGACACTTTTTATAATATATATATAAAGAAATAATATATGAGTATTTTAACTGATGGATGAAAGACTGATTATCTGCAAGAACTTAGCTGGCACTCCTGGAAGAATAAAGGTACTTTGTTTCCATGTCTGAAGATCTTCATAATGAACAGCTGATACTGTAAATACAAAAAACTACAAGCTGGATAGACAAAGTAATTAAATGAAATTTACTCTTTTTTTCAGTATATATTAAAGATGTCTGATTACTTGATTTAAAGATGTCTGATTTAAAGGTTTAATGAGTATCAGTTATCTGAGATATTTATCTAGTTTAGCCTGTGGTCACAAAAAGTCACTCCACAGTGCTCTGCACAGAAGAGTGTACATTTTGATGCTTTTGATAGATTAAAGTATTCAAATTTCAAAGTGCTCAGAAGTTTCCGTAGATGTCTTTCTCTCACTTAGACTTCCCAATAGTTTTTGGATTTCACCTCTTTCTTTGAGTTTATTTAAAGTTTTTCCTGTATATTCATAACCTCAAATATCTTCAATTTCTTCACGGTCTTCCCACTCTTTTGAATTAAATGTTCTTCTACTCCTTTGCCAAACTTTCTACTAATCCCCAAGTTCCTACTTGAAAAAGACAACTCTCTAACCAGCTCTGAACTGAATTTTCCCAGCTTACAAATCTCTCTTCCATCTAATGGCCTTTTTTAGCAGCTATTGAGTTAAATTTTTTTATTCTCTGGATCTCTTATCTGCTACTCTTTGATTTCATTAAAGAGCATAACCTGAACTGAGAAACAGCCGAGACTCATCACAATGTGTCAGGACTATTGTTCTTACCTGAAAAAGAAAAAGAAGATACAGAAGAAAACAAGCCATGAAAGTCAATGGAAGGAAGGGCATTGGAGACCGAGTTAAAGCTTACACAGAAGCATCCTCTGAGGGATTAATATACAGCACAAGAAAATCAACTATGATAACTCTAAACTTGAAAAGATAAAAGGGATACCAAAGAGGATGTCAAAAGGAATTGAGAAGATTTGTTTGTTCCATCTCTAAAGCTATGTCTTTGCTAGATTGGAACTTAAGAGAGAAGTAGATGTACTTAATCTTAGGTGTTAGAGTTATATCACAAGACTTCTGCTCTGTCTGACTTTAAAAATCTAGATTATTTCAGCTGCAATCCTAAAAGTAGTGCTGGAGAAAACAAAAAAGGAATAAGAAAAATGCTTACATTATGATTTTATGGGATTTGGCATTTTTTTTGTTTTCTTTAGCTGGAGGTTTTTTGTTTGGTTTTGAGTGTTTTTTTGTACTCAGCAAAGCAAGTTTAAAAATCATAGGGAAAACATTTATGGTTTTCAAGAATTTTTCTCTTAAAGCAAAAATAAGCATAAATCTCCTGCTTTTCACTTTAGCCCCATTAGTAACGTTTTTGTTTTTTTGTTTTTTTTTTTACTTTAGAAACAAATAGCATCCTTGCTTCAGTGTTTCAGTTAATGTCATGATCTATGCTTTTGCCCACTTACACACTGGACTTAGGAATGACAGGTGACTTACACAAAAGCTCAATTGTTGCTTTAGCAAAAAACCTCAAATAAATAAACAAAACCAAAACACAAAAACATTGCTAAACTGAACCAATGTTGTAATATTTCAGGTGAACTTTACCTTTCCTCAAAGCAATAAAGCTGTAACAGACATCAACACAATTCCTGTCTAAGTGTTTTATTACTGAGAGTCTATAAGATTTTACATTTCTTGCCACTAAACATGTGATCATTTCAATGTGAGCCGCTAGACCAGGTCTGCTATCTGCTTGAAGATTAGTTCATCTCACTACTAATTTTATGTCTAAACACATTTGTTAATGGTCATCTGAAGAGTATGACTGTTCTTGTTTAAAAAAACAAGCCAGCTATCCTTATTTATGGAAAGAAAAAAGTATTTAAGTCTAGGAGATACTAATTTCTGAATCACACCATTGCATAAGCAGTTGGCTAAAAGATGTTTGCATGGGTTCAAGTCAAGAACTTAACTCCAGAAAGAATTATCTAGAATTCTTATCTTCATTTTTTTTCCAAAATTCTGGTGTAAGTTTCCTAAAAATCAATTGTTTAACATTGATTCAAAATTTCTTTGTGGATCTGAACTCAGTCTGCAAAATGAAATCCAGAAGCCTGGTTGAGGTAGTATTGCAGTTTATGGAAAGAGTTAAACCCCTCAGAATAAGATCAAGAACAAGCAGAACCGAAACAGACCTGACCACAATAGCATCGTCAAGAAACTGCAGGATGGCTTTGTAGGTTAACAACTAAAGCAAACACATGGAAACAGTGGAGTTTAGTCCCTGCTGCCAGGGCTATTAATATATTTTAGGTAATATTCATAAAGGAGTGAATTACTTTGGTGGTTTGGGTAGATTCACCCTTTTTGCTTGCAGCTTGCAGCCAAACACAGCCTGCTCTCTCACCCTCCCCCTCTCCCTCCCCTCACCCAGGAGGAGCCAGGTATTTACTACACTTCTCTCTCTCAGTCCTAAAGCAGCTGTGAACCAGCCAAACACGGTGGCCTTGAGCTCCGCAGCAACTAATAACATTAGTGCTTGTATCAATGTTCTCATAAGTTTGAACCAAAACACTGAAACTAAAATACAGCTCTTCCACTTACTAAAAAGAAAATTAACTGTATCCTAGAAAAAACAGAACAATTATCTCAGCTGCTGCAGAAAAGGTGAAGAAGGAGATACATGAAATGAATTTTTGATTTAAAATATATGCAAAAACTGTATTTTGAGAAAAATCTCAATTTACAGTACATGACAGTTCATTCTAGGACCAAATGCTAGATGAAGTTGCTCTCAAGTTACACTTTCCAGAGAGTACTGCACAGCATTTTGAAGAGTGAAGTATATTTTGTCAGGAATGAAAAAAAACATCTGAATGGCTTTGTTCTAAAGCTTACAGTGTGCCATTCGTCTGTAAATGTCCATGTGTTTGCTGGGAGCTTGTATTGCTGCTGTGTTGTATGTCTGAATACTAAGGCACAGCACCCTGGTAAGCTATGTACATTCACTAATACACTAAAATATCAATATCTTATGTTTTAAAAAATTAACTTCTCTTCCATTAACTGCTAATTTTTAAATAAAGAGCTACACAGCAGTATTCTTATTATTATGTGGCAGTCCCATACTAGGAACAATGGAAAGTCTCATGTCTGTATTTCAGATTCTGTCCCCCAAAATTTAGCAAGTCTATATGACGCAAATTTGTATCCAAAATTATATCATCCTTTCTGTTTTTTTTATATATTTATTTATATATTTGTGGTATGTCCACCAAGCCCAGCTCTAGCAACCCATAAAAGCCTCCCTGTTTCATGTGGCAAGTCCTTGTTCCTATATTGAAAAGGCCAGAAACTCTCAATTGGGACTATGAAAAAAATGTTTAGCTCCAGGGTACCTGTACAATCAATTGCTGCTTAATTAGGTTTATAATTACTAGTGACTGTCTCATTATAAAAAGCAGCTGGTATTGATGTGCCACTTGAACTTATCCCTGTAACACGAATGTATGGTAGCAATACATCAGCAATACGAGCTGCACTTCAGTGCCAGTGTTTGCCTAGATCTAGAAAGCAATTAAAATAATAGTACTGAAATGTCAGAACAGGACAAACTTCATCTTATTCTAGACAAAGAATTCTGGATTTTTATTTTGGTAACCTTCTACTGGATTCCCAAGGAGTCCTGATGACTTCAAGCCAACACCCAACACAGGACTGGATTTCCTACAGAAAGACTAGCGGGGACTTGGGGAAATAACACCCAAAACAGTGGTCACATGTGGATATACCTGACAAAGCAGCATGATGCCTGGCCTGGGCATCAGCTCAGTCAGACACTGAAGCTAAATATGGAATAACTAAAGTGAGACAGAACTAATTGCTTTATGTCCATTTGAAAGACATATGATGAGAAACATTGGTGTCTCCAAAAGAGATTCACCTCATCCAAGAGACATCTGAAATATGTGCAATTAAATGCTTCAGAAGGTGCCTGCTTCCTTCGCAGAAGCTGGAGCACTTAGTTCAGATTCTGACGTCTTTCTTTTATGTGCCTAAAGGTGCGTGAGATTAATCCCATTCTAAGTGTTCCTTTGCCTAAATTCACACAGGTGTCTGACTGGGTTTTCTTTGTAGGAGCATGTCTAATCAATACTGACAGTTTTAAGCTGAGTAGAACTAGGGCTGACTTATGTTTTATCTAATGTCTTAATGACTAAAACAAAGTATGGTGCCTGTGCCAACTCACTCGTCAGCCTAAAATTTTCCACTTTACAGGAAATTATCCTGCCCATATTACTGTGGCCTATATAGGGATGAGAAACTCATGTCAGAGGTGAATGTTGTAAACACTGTGTGACCAGTTAAATTGTCCTACTAGACCTTTCATGCTAGAGCAATTCTACCTTGCTTCCACGGTTTAATATAATAGTAATTGGACTGGAGGGTGAAAATGAATCTAAAGTTTGGTGTAACATGCAAATCCAGGGATGAAAAGGAGGACTCAAATATGGATTCCAATCCTCACTACATTTAATATTTATATAATGTATGGGTGGGGGGGGAACAAAACCAAAAACAAACAAACAAAAAAACGAAACAGAATAGTTTGAGTAGAAGCAGGTAAGATAGATTGGCATATAGGGAAAACTTGTTTTTCTCCTCCACTCAAAAAGAGGAAATTTAATAGTGTGGAATCGGAGTGAAGGCAGATGAATACATTATGTAAACAGAGGTGCATGGGTGGAAGCAAACACATTTTACTACGAGATGACTAAACCTTCTTTAGTTTCCATCTGGTTTTGGCTCTCTCATAGTCATCATTCATGAAAGAGAAAATTTATAACCAAATTAAAAAATTGTTTGTAATAACTGCTATGCACACTCTTGAGCTTCAGGCTATGATTTTCTGCATAATTTTAGTTTTTTGGGTCTGCATTTTCTTAGGGGTCCATTAAGCAAGAAAGTCTCAAACAACTGCTTAAAGTAGATGTTGCTCAATACATTTGCCACAGTAAGGGGACAAGGATCTGACTTGACAAACATACTCTGTAAGTACATTACAATTATGTACATGAGTAAAAAGCTATCTGGAATTGCATGTATTTCTTTAGGGAAGCCTGCTGTGCTTTAAAATATTCTTAATTGCAAGGTGCTAATTAAAAAAGGTAACAAAATTTGATAAAAAAAATGTAGGCTGGTGTCTACCTTCTTGGTAAAAACCTATTTTCAAAAACAGGGAAAAGCAAGAAATACAACATTTTATAAGATGGATTGTTTTGAAGCCCAGAATTTTTTGGACATTTTATGTCGAAAGACAGGATGACAGGCTAACAAGATGCGTACATACTAGAACAACCATAAAGGTATCAGAATTTCAGATGGCAGAGTTCCATCAAATTATTAGTAACTTTATTTTTATTCATTAAGGCAGAAAATAACTCTTATGTGCTAACTGAAAACAGCCAATCTCATGTGGATTATTAGACTGATGATGCATGAGGAAAAGATTCTATTAGAATCTGGGTACATTTTTGGAAGACATGAGGTATAACCTGTTGTCTTGGTTAGAGTTAATTTTCTTAGTAGTTAGAAAGCACTGTGTTTTGGTTTCAGTAAGGGATTTGTTACGAGAAGAATGTTGATAATGTACTAATGCTTTTAGTTAGTGCTGGAAGTCCAAGGACATCATGTTAGGCTAGTTTGCAAGTGCAAAGGACCGGAAGAGGGGAAGTGTAGCAATTAGCAAACCCCAAAATTGGCATTTGGATATGCCAATGAAATGTTCTATAGCATATCATGTTCAGTATATTAACAAGGTTTGACTGGAAAGCTGGGGTATTCTCCTGGGGATCACCCGGGCTCGTTCTTCCAGGATTGTAGTTTTGGGTTCAGGGTTCTTTTTCACTCCTTTGGGATCACTATTGGTGGGTGGTGACCAATTGTACTATGCATGACTTAGTATTAATAATTATTTATTATTATAATTATTATTATAATTAGTGTTGTTGTTGTCATCATTATTTGATGTTATTGTTATGATCATTATCATTATTATCGTTATTATTTTAATTTTATTTTACTCCAATTATTAAATTGTTCTTATCTCAACATACAAGTCTCCTTACCTTTACCCTTCCAATTCTCTCTCCTATTCCCTGGATGCAGGGGAAGAAGGAGGAGTGTGAGCAGCTGTGTGGTGCCAACCAATTTAAACTCCTATACCTGTATTCAGGAATTTGGGTTCAGTGATGAAGAGTTGAATGAAGTAGAAATATATAGAAAATAGGTTAAAAAACTAGATTATATATTTACCTTTTGTGGTAATAAACCTTTCCTGTACAGGGGTAATGTGGCAGCAGCTTTGTCATTTGTTCCAGTATTATTATTTCTGAGTTTCATATCCCAGCTTGTGCATATAAAACAAGGATGTCCTGACAATCAAAGTCATGGATTTAACATGGAGCTGCATGACACTGACTTACTTCAGGATCAGTCTGAGTCTGGATGAGAGTGAAGAAATTGAGGACATTGAAGAAATTAAGAAGAAATTGGTATATTAGATTGTTTTTAAAACTCTTAAGTCTTTTTGGCACTGGGAATTTACCTGAGGAAATAGGTACAATGAAATGATACTGGATTATTAACCTTTCTATTAAACACAAAAAATTGAAGTCACTGCAGATTTTATTTTCAAGACAAGTATCAACTATTGAGAGTACATGAATTTGTTTTTCTTTGAATGATGGCGTCATAAATTCTACAAAACATTTTTCTTAAAAAAGCATTTTTTAATAATAAGTAGCATCCAAGAAAACCAGGAAATTTTGAATAAAATCCATCACAGTTGAACATTTTTTTTCAGTATGAAAGACTTTTATAATCCATCATAAAAAAGAAGAAAAAAAAAAGATTAAAAAAACCTCCCACTTGCTTTTAGATGTTCAGATATACTGCCTTATTTCAGGTGAAGGTTATGCTGGGGTTTTTAATATTTTCAAACATTTTAACTTCTTTAATTTCTAGGACAATGTTAGCAGTAACTTATCAGGAATTAATTGCATCTGTAATCATTCTTCAATCCTCTCAGAGTGTTCTGTTGAATATATATGCTGCCAGTTGTGCAGTCTGGGATATTTTAATGTGTATTTAGAGACACAATAGACTGAGGTAGGCTAGCTGCAAGCAAGGGAGTCTGAACTATTTTAGCTTCCTCCATAAAGCATTATGTCTAGATGCACACAACTGTATGCTTAGAAAAGTACATTAAAAAAAAAAAAAAAAAAAATTAAAAATTGTTTTAGGGTTCTCCTTGCTGAAGGATTCTCCTGGAAAAAGAATGAAAATAAACAAAGAAGAGGAAACAGGAAAACACAGAAATAGATTATTAAGAGGATGCAGTCAAAGAGGTTTCCTTCTTTTTAAGAGACAGTAGGTTTATGAGAAAAGTAAAATTAGGAAATCTGGAAGCTGCATTATAAGACTACTTCACTGAATACGGCAAAATTACTAAAATGGTGAGGTCACTGGGAATCTAAAGTATTGTTATTTTGATCTTTTTTTTTTTTTTTTTTTTTGGCATTTATTTCAGCCTAACTTAACAGTATGATGTTTCCTGCTTTCCTCTTGGAACCTGCATATGCCTTTTTGTTTGACAGTTCCTTGGCTAATCTCTAGCTTCCCAAGGAGCAGCTACTTCAGTTTATAGCTATTGCCGTGGTGTTCACAACCAAGCAGGGCAGCCAAGCTGAAACACTCTTCTGTGAAGATCTCACCATATGATTTGATAGAGCATCTCTGCATTTAGTCCATCAAGCTCAAGTTTGGAATAGACAAAGAAGAGACATCTGGAATTTGGAGAACATTTGAGTGTATGACAGAAGTTTTCCCAAATCTTGAAATGGTATTTCAGGTTCACTCTGTTGAAGGAATTGACTTCTGGAAAGTTTCTGTATGCTCCATGTTGGGAAGGGAGTATCGGCTATCTCATGTAAAAGAGGATTGATGGATGAGATAGCAAATCGTTGCCGCCTGACATGTATCAAAAGTAAAAGTTGTGGATTTTTAACATCCATAAATTGATGCACACATAAATGCACAATTAAAAATGTATTGGTATATCCATCAAGTCCTAAAGATTGCTTTAGTTTTCTTTATTCAAATTTGGTAAGTCTCAGAAGCTACTTGAGAACAAAGTATTTCTCAAAATAAGTAAGGTTTATTGAATTTGAATATAGCCTTAAAGAAACACCCCCACAGATACTTTTTATAATGTCACTTTTTAAAATAAAAGAATATGTTCCTTTGCAGTGGAGCCAGCTGGCTTCATCAAATAGTGTATAATTTTAAATGATAAAGCACATTTACTAGCTCTTGCATTTAGAGGTGTAATTTGAATACCCAGGAAATCAATATCTTTTTTGCTACATGATTACAACCAAATAATTGAAATATCAGAAGGGCAGTCAGCCATAGAGCCTTTGTACTGAAGAAATAAGACATTCTAATGACAATGCTTTCAGTAGAAACACAGTTCTTAATGTAATTGTGTGCAACTTTTGAAAGTACGCCTTTTAGCACTCTGCAGAAAATATAGGTGTGTAAAAATGGGCACCCAAAAACACCAGTGGAAGTTTTGTGTCATCAGTTTTTCACCAGAACTCCCCATTGCTCCCTACAGTACTGCTGCAGACAAGCCACAGAAACTCCATTCAGGGAGGAATATTATGCAAATCCAAGCCAAAGTGACAAGTTTGATTTTGGACAAATCTGACGGCTGGAAAGAAGCTGCTACTTCTTGCAAGCTAGGAATAGTGCTTTATGAACCCTGGTTCCTTTGAAAAAATAAAAAGAAAGGATCTTTATAAGGGAAATACTTAATTCATGTTTTCACTTGTAAAGAAAAAAGGATTTTTTCTTATGATATAAAATCAGGAGAATCTGTAGGTGAAGAACAAGTCAAGGTTAATATAAATTATGTATCTGCTACTTAGTTGCAAGGCAGAGCAAAGCAAAAAACAGGCTTTCTTATCAAAGAATGACTGCAATATTATTTCAAAGGTATTCACTGTGATTGTAGGATAATAGTTTTAAAACTGGAGTAAGCATGAAGGTTGAGCAGCTTACTTAATGAAGCACTAGCCTTTCATCCCTAGCAGTATAATTTAAAACCATCTTTCAGTCCTAAGTAAAATGAGCGGCCTCATCTTTGTCCCTCATGGACAGTAATACACTATATAACTACTGCATGCAATTTGACACAATTTAGTACAACCAACAGCCATTTTGTTAGTAGAAGACCAAACTTCAGCTATTACAAAGGCTGAAATATCTCTCCTTTTTTTCCAGTAAAGCAACTTTTGAAAACATGACTTTTTTTTTTTAACTTTTTTTACCTCAATTTTTTCCACAGCTCCAGGTGTGATTCCTTATCTCCAACTTCTGTGCAGTTGTCAGAATATATCAGAGCTACCTTTGCTTATATCAGTCCTTTTTCTCAATATTCTGTGTGCTGTGCAAAGCATTTATAAAGCTGTTTTTCTTTAAGAAACAGTAATTGAATCTCACTGTGTGTGTTGATCATAGAACTTCAGTTCTAGTCAGGAGCTTTTTACTGTTTATATTTGTGCCTAAGGTTCAAATTTCAGTCACATTCAGCACCATTGACTTGGATTAGGATAGGTGATATGCATAATATTGCTTTGAGAACCTCAGTGTCCTACTTCCTTCACAAGTGTGTATTTGCAAAGATTAATGCTTACTCTCCTACTCCCATGATTTGTAGGGAAATTTTTAATTTAGTGATTGCATCAGTGGTTCCTTCTGCATATTTTGCAGTCTGTACCTTCTTGTTGACCTCTATCAGATGCCTTTGTTCCCTTCTGAGTAACAAAAGCTAAAGTCTTATATATGTTTGTGAAGCCTTTACTAAGAACAGCAGCCCCACCGAATCAAATCCTACCTCAGCAAAAGCAGCTACAAAAGCATTGAGTTTGACTCGTTGATTAGTAATAAATCTGTTGTAAATACATTTTTAATAAAAAAATAATTTATAATAATTAATTCATAGGGTTTTTTACTAATTTTAATAAACATTGTACTGGTATAGTCACTAGAATATTTAGATTTTTTTTTTATTTGTTTGGAATATTATCTTTACTCTGTTGTTGAAACACAATAGTAAAAAAACCTAAATCCTGAATGGGTCACACCTTTTTGATTTGAAAGTACAATCTAAAAGCAATTTTAAAACACTCATGATAGATAATTAATTTACTATTGAAAACAATATAGTTCTTTTATCTAATGCTCATATAATATGGAACACAGTTATGTGATTTATAGTTAACCACAGTAGTGTAAGTCATTATATTGCAAAAGAAAAAAATTACTCTCCTCTTCTCTCAAAATTAAAAACTATACACCTTTTTGCATGTAAACTCTACATTCTCTGTTAGCTTTTTTTTTTTGTTTTTGTTTAAGTTTAATCCACTTTATTTGCAGCTATTTTCCAGCAGCCAGCGAATTCAGAAAGGAGGAAAAAAGCTCAGATCATTGTTGTAGTGCATCAAAATATATTCTTCCAAAAAAAATAACAACTTAAAAAGAATTTTGTGTGTGAGAATGATGGTTTCCCACACTCAGTTCTGTTCTGACAATGTTTACAATTACCTAGAAGATTATTACTTCTCTGAAAAATAGTCAAGGTGCATTTAGACTAACATTTTCATTCTGTCCACAAAAGCTTTCCTTTACAAAAATAGTACAAACCTCCATTACTCAACAGTACTTAAATAATAGCAAACTGTGAGCTGTTTTTTGTATTGTGCCGAGGGGGACAGACCTAAGGAAAAAACAGAATCCAAGGACTGGATTATGACTTGACATGGTACTTAAATTCACCCTTCTAATAAGCCTAAAATACCACACCAAGGAGAATTTCAAAGACTGCTTTCTTACAAAGACTGTACATAAGTATTTTTTTTCTGAGTCTCAAAAGCTTTCAAGGGCAGAAAGGCCAAGACATGAACACTGTCTTGTCTAGAGAATTCCCATCAAACATAGTATTTAAGAACAGAGTTTGCTATTTTATGCTTTAGAGAGAAATTCAGATAGTTACTGGTTTAGGTTCCATTTAATTATTAAATAAATTATTTGATCTTGAGTATTTATTATGAATCCTTTTGACAGAAGGAAAACCAATTTAAATACACTGATTATCTGTTTAATATGTGTGCTGTGAAAAATGACTAGACTTCATTGTTTATTATTATGCAATCATGATTTCTCAAAAAAGCACATTGTTTGGTTAACCTTAAGGAAGAGGCTGTATAGTTGACACCAGTTGTTACCTACAGGCTGGAGTATACTGATCTGTAAAGATATTACCAATGAAAAATCTATGATACTATTAAATTAAAACCAACGTCTACCTCATCATCATCATAAAAAGAAAACAGAAAAGGCCATGGAAGCAAATATCTCATTATCAAGTGTGACAAAGCTTTAATTAGGGTAATTTTTCAAGAATGTTTGCTCACTGGGCTGTGGCATGTGTATGTCCCAGATTTTTCAAATATACAGTGTTGCTCATTTCCTATAGACAAGGCATCTCTACAATAAATGAGCAATATATTCAGCAATGACCTCATACTGCTTTTTTCAATTTTTTCCCTCACATGGAGGGGGGAAGGTTTGGTGCCCAAACTCACTAGAGAAGAAGCTACTCTTTGTTCTGCTCAAGGAGGATTTATTGCAGGGGTGGAGCTCAGAGTTGTAATCTAATCACATTTTAATGCTAAACTTCATTGAAGACAGAAATCAGATCTTGGAATTTTAGACCTTTATTCTTTTTTAGATGCAGTTCTCATGTCTGTTGAATTAAAACAAAACAAAACAAAACACACTTTTTTGTGCTTTTGGAGGGTGCTTATAGAATTGTAACACTGACTATGGCTTTAGTAAAAGAATTAAGATAAAATTTGTTGGTTAAGTCCTTCTTCACTGAGCTGGGAGGAGACATGGAAAAGTGTTCTAGCAAGATACAGCATGTCCGTATATTGTTGAGGTGGTCTGGATCCTTTAGCTATGTTTTACTAAACTAATCATTAGGTTTCGGGGATAAAGGTTAACTACTCTTTCTTGATATAAGAATGCCAATTTTATTAAATAGTTTTAACTAAAAAATATTGCATACTTTCATAAATACAGTTATATTATTTATAATTATAACTATTATATATAATAACTGTAAGTATATAGTTACAATTTTGTATTTATTGCCTATGACTGGGCTTCTCTACTTAGGAAGAGTGAGGAGGAGAGAGAGAAAGCACTTCTGAGATAAAGTTTATCTTTTTGTCTGTGAATGTTAAAACAAAAATCAAAGAATAATACTTTGGATAAATAAAAATAATTCAATTTGGTGATTTTGAAACTTGTTTGGTTTTTAGCATTTAAAAATATGGTCTCACTCAATTATAATGAAGTACCAAAAAAAAAAAAAAAATTAAAATCATAAGTTCAACATTTCAGAAGTTTTTAGACCCAAAAGGAGTAAGATCAGAAGGTCAGAAGGTTCAGTCAGAAGTGCCACAACCAAATAGATTTTGCAAAAAATCATGAATCATCTTTAGAAGAATATTTAGAATAATTTTTATCAACATATCATCAAAAGGATGACTAGTATCTGCAGTCAAGAATCTCTACAGCTAACTCACATTCAGGGATGGGCATGCAAATTGTCTTGGCTGGAAAAAATGTCAAGGACATGGAAAAATTCAATTTCATTTTGTTTTTCTAATTTAGTTTTATTTTTACTTGAATAAAATGCAGACCTCTGACACCAGTAATAAAGTATATATATTTTAAGAGACAAGTTTACCTCTTGCATGTTTTAAATATTTAAGTCAATAATTTTCACTGTAATATTCATAAGGAAGCAAAATATTTCTCCACCTGAATGTTGCATTTTGTTACTTGTGTGGCATTTAATTTAATCTGAACCCAGCATTCAGTACATTATTTAAAATAAGGTTTTCAGCCATGTGTGAGGAAAATAATTAGTTCTGCTGTAATTATTTTTAGATATTTTTGAATGCATGTAGCTGTGAAAGTGAAGAGTTTTATTTTTGTTTAAATGTAAAAATAGAATAGCTCATATCTTTAATTGTTTTTTTCTCCTTTCCTTTCCTTTCCTTTCCTTTCCTTTCCTTTCCTTTCCTTTCCTTTCCTTTCCTTTCCTTTCCTTTCCTTTCCTTTCCTTTCCTTTCCTTTCCTTTCCTTTCCTTTCCTTTCCTTTCCTTTCCTTTCCTTTCCTTTCCTTTCCTTTCCTTTCCTTTCCTTTCCTTTCCTTTCCTTTCCTTTCCTTTCCTCTCCTCTCCTCTCCTCTCCTCTCCTCTCCTCTCCTCTCCTCTCCTCTCCTCTCCTCTCCTCTCCTCTCCTCTCCTCTCCTCTCCTCTCCTCTCCTCTCCTCTCCTCTCCTCTCTCTCCTCTCCTCTCCTCCCCTCCCCTCCCCTCCCCTCCCCTCTCCTTTCCTTTCCTTCCTTCCTTTCCTTTCCTTTCCTTCCTTCCTTTCCTTTCCTTTCCTTTCTTCCTTTCCTTTCTTTCCTTTCCTTTCCTTTCCTTTCCTTTCCTTTCCTTTCCTTTCCTTTCCTTTCCTTTCCTTTCCTTTCCTTTCCTTTCCTTTCCTTTTTTCCTTTCCTTTCCTTTCCTTTCCTTTCCTTTCCTTTCCTTTCCTTTCCTTTCTTTTCATTTCCTTTCCTTTCCTTTTCTTTCCTTTTCTTTTCCTTTTCCTTTCCTTTCCTTTCCTTTCCTTTCCTTTCCTTTCCTTTCCTTTCCTTTCCTTTCCTTTCCTTTCCTTTCCTTTCCTTTCCTTTCCTTTCCTTTCCTTTCCTTTCCTTTCCTTTCCTTTCCTTTCCTTTCCTTTCCTTCTTTCCTCTTTCCTTTCCTTTCCTTTCCTTTCCTTTCCTTTCCTTTCCTTTCCTTTCCTTTCCTTTCCTTTCCTTTCCTTTCCTTTCCTTTCCTTTCCTTTCCTTTCCTTTCCTTTCCTTTCCTTTCCTTTCCTTTCCTTTCCTTTCCTTCCTTCCTTTCCTTCTTCCTTTCCTTCTTCCTTTCTTTCCTTCTTTTTCTTCTCTTCTCTTCTCTTCTCTTCTCTTCTCTTCTCTTCTCTTCTCTCTCTCTCTTCTCTTCTCTTCTCTTCTCTTCTCTTCTCTTCTCTTCTCTTCTCTTCTCTTCTCTTCTCTTCTCTTCTCTTCTCTTCTCTTCTCTTCTCTTCTCTTCTCTTCTTCTCCTTTTCTCTATTTTTATTTTAGTTTTTATTTTATTTTTTCCTCCAAATTATAGGTCCACATAAGTGCTTGATAGACCTTTAACTTTATTCTGTAAAATTTATTTTTTATTACTTGTTAATAAAATGCCATCACTAGTGTTTAATTTAATAATATTAGATTTACAACCCTTCTTGTACAAGAAAGTGAAAAGTAATTTTTCTTTCTTTATTTTCTTGAATTACCATTGCTTGTATATTTACTAAAAGTCTGATATATAGATCTTTTCTTAGTAATTTTCAACAAGTATTGTCCCCAGACATACTCTGAACTGAGCCTTTATGGCAAATCTCAGACCTATATGAATTGTTTTATTTTGTCCTGGTTTTTTTCAGTCACTTGATATCAAAGCATACATTCAATTGTCTGTGAAGTGCAGAGTAAATACTTCCATAAGTCACAGCTGATTTTATTTTAACCTTGCTTAACATTTAAAGTAGATTATCAGCTAACGTGGTGTATCTTCAGTTGCTTCTTCAGTAAACATAAAAAGATATAAAAATGTAACAGGAAAAGATGATAAGCAAATACATTTATTTTATGTGAAACCTCAATATGAGACTTGAGTGAAAAGGTTATGGGGGCAGAAGGCCTATCTAAAGCCCCCAGGTGGACTGGCTAGAGGAATCCTACTTGAATGATCCCTGGGGGCTCTGGGATTAAGTCCTTTCTTTCTCTTGGATAAGGTCTGGCAAAGGACCTGACTCCAGTGGAGAATGTCAAACCTGTTGGAGGTTACTTTGTGTTGCAAAGCAGCTGCATGAAAGGGGAGGTAATTCTCAGCTCCCCAGAAGTCATCTATACTTAGTTTCAGGAACGTAAGCTTCATGTGGCCAAAGGCTAATGATAAAGTTAAGACATTTTCCAGATTAAAAGTAAAGGGCATAGACCATACGCCAATAAAACTGAAAAAGAATGAAAAAAGCTGAGAGACTTTGAGAGTGAGGCTTTTAGAGCTATTTCTATAAGGTCTATATAGTCTTCTTGTAGTAACTTGCATCAAAAGAATGAAAATAAATACTGTTTTGTCTCCATTGCTAGATGTAAGAGAAATGCACCCAATTTTTTTTTTTTTTACACAAGCAATTAAAAATGTTTATCTTTTTTTTCTGTGTAATTTGACAGGGTATCATGCCTGGGACTCTGTTACAAAACAAAAAATGATCAATAGTAACAGCAGCACTGTGTCTCATAGTTGTGTCTCAGGATATAAAGCAGTCTCCAAATAGAGAAAAAAGCTGTCAAGACAATTCTCCTCCCTAGCAATGAAATAAATATATAAATAAGATAAGAGCATTGTACAAAAATAAATTCAGTCCAACAACCATGCAATTGATTATTAAAGTACTACAGCGAATGCAGAATTTGGAAAATTGAAAAGCTAACTGGCTCCCATAAACTGCCAAATAAATTACTTTGAATCATATAGCTATCTTCAAGATTAGTACAAGATACTTCATGGCCAGTTAAAATAATATATATGTGTATATGTGTGTGTATATAAATGTATTATTTCTAAAGTGATAAACAGCTTAAACTCATAGTATTAGTTAATTATGTTGATTCTCAAGAACCCAAGGAAGGCAAGTGAACAAATTGAGGAATGTGAGGAATACAGAAGGCAACTGGCCTGAAGGATATGAAGGAGGCAATAGATGTGATATTTCTTTAATTTAGAAGCATTTCCTACACTCTCAGAAGCCAATGCAGACTAAATTAAATTCTAACCTACTATAAAGTAAGTTATGATATTGGATACTATTTCTTTTGATCACTGTATCTTTATATCACCAAAGTGATGTAGGAAGAAAAAGATGCTGGTTTATAATCTGCAAGGCTGGACAATGGGGTAAAAAAAAGGGGCTGTGACTCAAATTTCATGTCTTTTTTTTTTTTTTCTTAGGTTCCTAAGATGCAAGTCTAAACTACATGTGAATAAACCATGACAAGTTTCCTTTATAATCGTTGAAAAAAAATAGATATTTATGAAGTATGGTTCATTCTATCTCATTACAACCATTGTCACGTGAATTGTACTCTAAGCATGCCTGTTTCATTGCACTGGTTCTAAAGAGAATGATGACTAAGTATCTCACAGGAAGACACCAAAATGAGGATAATTAAGCCCCTCTATGATAAATATGTGTCAATTAAAGTAAAAGAGACATTAAACTAGAAAATATGGGTATTTTTTTAAATCAAAACGTGGAAGCTTACAACTTCTGTTCTCCGTTGTACGGTGTGACAGACTTGCTGAGAACTACTGGAGTTGGGGTAGTGCATTCACATTTATGATGGAAAGATTTGAAAAATCAAAGTTCAGTTGATATAAGTTTTGCTTTGTGATAAAAGAAATCAAATACTCAAAATACATTGCACAGAAGATTGTCGGATGACAGCAAAGCTGAAGTTCCTATGAAACCACTATGTGGCATAGGTATCTCAGGATGATTGGACTATTCATTTATCATAGCCAGGGAAAAGAAGTATTCACGACCACGACAGTGACCACAGTACAGTGTAACAGCATTTGGTTTGTATGATCATAAGAAATAAATCACTATGGAACAAAATGCTTCCAAAGATGTTCCAAGAGCTTGTTATCAGACATGAGATTTTATTATGAGATTGCATATGCAGGGTACAGCAAGAAGCACAACTGGATCATAAACTCTTTGGTTCAGTTCTCATGAAACCTATTGCAAAGCCCAATGTCAGATGATAGTGTTTGCTACTTTAATGCAGAATAGTCACAGACATTGCCAAGAAGATAAATGTGCAACACAGTATCGTAATCAAAAGCTGCAGAATGAGACATGGAAATCAGCAAACACTACCTAGTGTGTGGCTCTGTGTTCGGTTGTGCTCTGGGCTAGGAAAAGATATCATCTAGCCAAGTGAATTACGATTTTCCTTTTCTTCTCCAGGCAGGAAAGACTATAAATGACTACATCAAGAGACTGGGTGACTAGTATAGAAGGGACAAAAAGAGGCATTGCCTGCATCTCATCTGTTTATTCCAGGAAGCATAATGGGGGGAGGCGGGGAGGAGGTAATTATTTAGATTATTCTGATCAGTTTAGCACTGATTAAGCTTCAGAAGTATTATTATGTCAAGCTCTGTGCACCAAAGTTTAAGTAAGTTGTAGGAATACTGGAACAAAACGGAAGAACAAAATAATGATGAAGTGTTTAGGAAGAATAAGGCTGTGAAGAAAGGCTGAAAATACTGTTTTGTTTAGTCTAGAAAAGAAGAGGCAACTAAGGGGAGACATTAAAATAGTCTTCAAATATGTAAAACATTATTAGAAAGACAATTCATGAGCTCCACTTTACCCGAGGACAGAACAACTCGTAATTGACTTAATTTGCAGAATGGGAGATTTAAATTAGATATTATGGAAAAATATTTCTTAAACTGTATGGATAGTTAAGTGCTGGAACATGTAACTCAGGGAGACAATGGAATTCCTGATTTTAAATCTTTTTTATGAACACGTTTAAAAAACATCTGTCTGCTGCTCTTATTTTTGTGAATAGGAATGATTCCTGCATTCCTAAAGATCAGATTATTTTCTTTCTTGAAAATCTATGCATATATGCATGGGTTGAGATATTATTTTAACTGTGGGGTTTTTTTTCAAGAGGAAGGGAAATGAAATATTGTAAAAGACAATAATCATAAAATCAGAAAATAGATCATGGGAGCATTGAAGTTAAAACTCTAACAGGGATTTTGAACAGCACATGTTGGGATTGGGTAGTTTCAATTGTTCTTTAAGTTGTTCTTGGCCTCTCCTCTAAGAGTATTTTTAAAAAAAATGAAAATGACACCTCTATTTCTGGAGTTGTATGGCTTTGGTTATACAAAAGATAAAATTCTGTGCTATTTTTTGTAGTTTGTCTAATGAGTCTGTAAGATTTTTCTTTCTCGCTGATATTATCACATGTAATTATTTCTTTTTGAGGTTGGTTGGTTTGTTTTTTAATTGAGAAACTTTGAGTTTTTGTTACATTACTCTAAAATATTTATTAATAGTGAGTCAGAAATGCCAATCAGTCTCAAAAAAACTCCAAGGAAAGCTACTGATATAAGTGAATTTGAAAAGCACATCTCACATGCATGATAATTTACTGAAGAGAAAATAAGCTGTGTTTCGTATCAGTTAAGCTTATCAGTCCAGATGTGGTATGCAAGATAAACACACCTTTGTGCTATCTTGACACAAAGCAATAATTCATCAATTGAGTTAATTATTTGTATATTGCACAACTTCTCTCTTAGTCGGATAACCAGCTATGCTATGCAAAATCTCCCCAAGTATTCCTGGTCAGATTTAAGCTACTCTTGTTGTGATAATATTTCATAGCTGTAAAGCTGGTGAAAGCTTTGTGGGCAAAGTTTGAAAGCTCATATGCAGCCTTATAGGGAAGGTAGTGCAGTTCCTCACAGAACTTGATCTCATCCTTGCCTTCCTGGTAATGCAAACTGCTTGACTGAGGGCAGAACAGAGAAGTGGCTTTGGAAAAGGGGAGCATCTGGTGCAATGAGGCAGCTTTATGTGCTCCAAAAGTATAACCTTTGTGACAACAAGGATAAAAGATGCAAAATATCCAAGCCCACTTTGTCTTTCCTGGATTCTTTGAAACAAAATGGGCAGAAACATTGTCCTATTCTCCACTCTGTATTCTGGGCAGTGTAGCATTGTAGATACATTTGAGTGAGCTCTGTTAAAAATAGCAGTGGTTTTCACAAAGAAATTCAGTATTTTCAGCCTTTGTTGTTGTTGTTAAAAAAAAAAAAATAAGTTGCACTGTTTTCTTTAGACAAGATCTTCTATTCATTGTTTTGTGTTTTTCTTTTCCCTTCTTCTCTCTTCTCTCTCTTTTTTACTCTTTGTTTGCTGGGAACATTGCTTTGTTGCTTCATACCCCACTGTCTATTTGAAGTGAACTGTATCAGAAATCAGGTAGTGAAATACAATATATACTCATCTTGCTCTTACAGAAATTGCTAAATTCAGCACAACAACATTAATGGAAAACATATGTGCAAATCTGCTGTGTATACAGCAAACACTCTTACGTATAACACATTCTGCATGAGTAACTCAATCAAATTCTTTCAGTGTAGAAACCTATAAAAACAATAGCTTTTACACTAAGCAAAGAGAATAAGAAAGAAAAAATAAACAAAGAAAATAATAAAAAAATCATTGAAAACCGAGATGGTTTAAGGGCCAGATTTAACAAGTCTGATTAGATCTGGAGTTCTTTTGTCTGTTTGTTTTCTCCTCTCTTGATGAATGCTGTCCATTGACCATTATTTATCTTGGTTGAAGAAAATGTTAGAAATTTTGACACAAAGAGATCTATTTCAAGGAGCTTAAAGTTCTCTTTTTCTCTCTAAACCAGCTGGCTTAGTACAAATCTTGCTTTATAACCTACAACAGTGTTTCTATTGTGTAAATGCTGATTGCACATCAAAATTCCTATTCTGATATACATTCTGATATGCATTTTTTTCTCAGGAAGCTATTTTGCTAAATCAGACTGTGAAATAAGTGGTTGCAAAAAGGATCCCTTAAACAAATGTAAATTTTTGTCTTTGATTTTATCCAGCATACTTAAAAATAACCAGAGCTGTATGAATCCAGGAGATACTGACTTTTAAAAAGCATCCCCAAAGAAGGTTAAGGTTTTATCTTCTCCAATAGATTTGATATGTTATAAATAGTGTAAAGTATATGCTTTACTTAGTGAAGTAAATATAAAACTTTTTTCCAAGTTGAAGGTAGACATAATGGTTGCTGTTTTCAAAAGAGGAGTCTAAAAGTTGACTACTCAAAACCTAAACACAGAACTGGGTAAAAACTTGTTCTTTGTAAATTTTCAAAACTCTTATTGGTGTGATATTTATTTTTCCCAGCAGTATCTCTGTGGTTGGTAAAGGCACTAAAAGTAATGCTGAAGTGAATTAGAGAGAGCTGAGGCTCAATCCAGCAGGTTGAGGGAGGATCTCCTTCTCCTCTACTCTACCCTGGTGAGGCCACATCTGGAGTACTGTGTCCAGTTCTGGGCTTCCCAGTTCAAGAAAGACAGGGATCTCCTAGATGGAGACCAGTGAAGGGCCACAAAGATGATTAGGGGCCTGAAGCATCTTCCATATGAGGAAAGACTGAGTTAAAAATATAAATATCTGAATAAATAAGATCAAAAAAATCAGTTATAAATATCTGAAGGGTGGGGGCCAAATGGATGTGGCCAGGCTCTTTTTGGTGGTGCCCAGTGACAGGACAAGGGGCAATATGCAAAAACTGGAACACTCAAAGTTCCATACAGACTTAAGGAAAAACTTCCTTATTGTAATGGTCTAGGAGCACTGGAATAGGCTGCTCAAAGAGGTTGTGGAGTCTCCATCTCTGGAGATATTCAAAACCGTCCTGGACATTTTTCTGTGAAACCTTCTGTAGATAATCTGTTTTAGCAGGGACATTGAACTAGATCATCTCCTGAGGTCCCTTCCAACCCGTACGATTCTGTGATTCTGTAATAATTTTAGGTCTTCAACTTTGAAGGATTCAAAATTAACCCAAGGTAAAAAATACATTTTTCTTCCTTTTGAAATAATTCAAAATTGGGCAATCAGATTAAATTAAAATTCTTAATTTTGAATTTCTTTAAAGCCAAGTTTTACTACTTCTTAACTTTTTTCCCCTGATAAATTCATTACCTTTGATCCAGAGGGGTTTTATGAGTGTAAGTCTGTGTTTGTAGATACCTGGCTACTGTGGAGTATGTAAAAAAAGCTGGACTGTATTATCTCAGGAAGTTATATATAAAAGAGTCTTTTCATACAGCAGCTTCTCACATGTAGTTCCCACTAACACCTGTGAAATAAATATAGTTCATACATCCTATTGGAACAAAATGACAATGCAGTGCATCACACTACCTGATAATTAAGGTAAGTCAAACCTATCTACTCTTCTTGGACAGAACAGGTCAGATAAGAAGAAAACAACTAATTGCAAAAAGCTGGTGGCTTATTTTTGTACCAATCTTTTATAGATGGTAATTTATTAAAAAAAAAGAAGAAAACTATTGCTGTTAGAGTGTATCTGTGTTTAGCTTGGTGTCTTTTATATTCAGAAGTGCCACAGACAAAATTAATCTCTAACAAGGGTACTTGCCAAAAGTTCAGATTAAATCTGAAGCTTTAATGAAGGTTTATCAGCTTGAAAGTGCTCTGCTTGTGTGGTCTTGTAATGGTAATTATATTTCTCTTCCAAGTCAGACAATGGAAAAGAAAAAGAAAACAAAATAATTTATGGGGGAAAAGACTCCAGATTCCCACACAAAGGAATCATCTTTTACATTAGAACTATCTACACCATGCTCAAAATACTGATGTTGCTAATCTACTCTAAGTTTTTGGCCTGAATTTTTAAACTTTCCTCAGAGATCCAGGAAATATCTTAAGGCAAAAAAATCTTGTTAGTGTTAAGAAAAAGATTCACTGGAAAAGCTACTTATGTTACCAAATTTATCACTTGAGGAGAAAAAACTATACCTCAGCTTCTGATATTTTCTATGGATGTTTTAAATGTTTACGGATTGATTTCAACATATAAGAACATGAGCCTGCCTGTCAGCACAAGGTGCAAGCACACACCATTCCCTGTGTTTTTTCTGTGCCTTAGTCCCACAGAAGAAAACCCAGGACACTGAGCAAATCCAAGCAGATGAACACAGATGGAACCACAATTACTTCCAACAGATTCCTTAGTTTGAATTACTGCTCTAATAAATGTCTCTACATTTATTTTTTTTTCTTTCAACAGCCATCCGTTATTCCTTTTTTTCCTTGACTCTTTTTCCTTTTCTCAGTTCCCAACATCAATGAAATCCAAAATTGCTATCTAAAGTTATTGCCTGCATGGCCAAAGAAGAATTCCACTATTAATTGTTAAACTATGCAAGAGCATAATAAAACAAGTGTAATGGAGCAGGGATTGATGGCTGCATTTCAAAGGCATTTTGACAGGATTCTGGATACATGACAATGACAAAGGTTGCCTTTAAGTAACAGGGTCGTAAGTAGTACAATAGTACGTTGGAGAGCATTGGCAAAAGACTCAAATCTCACTAGACACATCACTTCCTCTACTAATAGAGGACTGGGCTCTTGGGGAAACAAGAATTTCCATCCATCCAGAAGGGAGTGGTAGAAGAAATGGATGGGCATCAAAAACATAAATGCAAGGAGAAATTAAGTCAGAAGACAAAAGCAGTCAGTGAGAGAGAGGTCAAAGAAGAAAAATATGCAGAAGTGCTAACAGTAAATAATAAATAAAGAACCTGCTCTGGGCCAACTGTGATAACAGGTTTCAATGGCAAAAAGCTATGGACCAGAATCTGCTACTGGTACAGAAACTGCTAGTAGAAGGAGTATAAAAGGGAAAAACTTAATCTGGACAGAGGGATGATACCAAGGAGAGGTGACTTCTGGCCTCTTCACTCTGTTATAAGGAATACATTTAGAAAAAACAGATCAGAAGGTCTTCAGTGGAAAATGCAGAGGCTTACGGAGTCACTCTGAGACAGGAAGAACTTCCTCTGGGAAGGCAAGCTAAAAGTTAGGGTGGGAGCCATTCCTGAAGTTGGCTCTAAATATTAGCAATGTATCCCAAGAGAAGCAACACTGAGGGAGACAGAAGATGAGTATGAGCAAAACAACATTGATTAAAATATAATAAGACAAGTAATAGTGACAGCTTGAAGTGTACTACAAATTTTTATTTCTTGGTAAACCCATAAAACATAATTTGCTCTTGCAACCAGATATGCAACAGCAGGAACAACCCACAGAGTTAATAAAGGACTCAATTTCATTTAGTCTGCATTGGGAAACAATAATTATGGTGTCTTTCGCCTTCATTTTTCTCTCACCTTGTCCACTTATGCAAACACTTAATTGTATGCAAAAAAGCTAGGTGTCACAGAGACCTGCTTGCTGCCTTAGTTCCATCCATTCCTGCCATTATCAAACTGGTAAATTTATAAAGCAAAGACATCTACTTGTGTGGTGGTTTGGGTGGATTCACCCTTTTTGCTTGCAGCTTGCAGCCAAACACAGCCTGCTCTCTCACCCTTCCCCTCACCCAGGGAGTAGGAGAGAGAAATGGAAGGAAAAAGGGCAAGGAAGCTCATGAATTAAGAGAAAAACTATTTACTAATTAAAATAAAATTATAATGACAACAGTCATAACAGAATATACAAAGAAGTGATCCATAATGCAGTTGCTCACCACCCGCTGACCAATGCCCAGCCTGTCTCTGTTAAAGATCCCAGTGCCAAGACAGTCCTAAAACTGAAGCTCTAAAAGAGTGAGCCCAATCGATCCCCAGGAGAATATCCCTGTCTTCTGGTCAACCCTGGTTAATATACTGACATGATGTGATATGATATGGAATATTTCATTGGCACATCCAAATGCCAGTTCTTGGTTTTGCTATTTACTGTGCTCTCCCTCCCAGTCCTAATGCAGCTGTGAACCAGCCAAACACGGTGGCCTCGAGGTCCAGCAGCAACTAATAACACCAGTACTGTTATCAACATTCTTCTCATAAGAAGTCTTACACTGAAATTAAAACACAGCTATTCTAACTACTAAAAAGAAAATTATTGTAGAAAACTCAGGACAACCTGTGTCTCCAGGTAAGTAAAATTCATCTGACACACACTGTTCTTATTTTATGTAACATATTATACACTAATAAAATATTGGGGTTTTTTAAGTGGCAATGATTATTTAAGTGTGCAACAGCACATTTAAAAATTCCTCTTATGGAGAAAAGCTATTAAAATAAAATGTTCTGCTGTAGCTCACTGTTTTCAGAAACTAGTCAGATAGTCCAAGAATGAATAAATTAACAAATTTATGAAAACCAAAATCTCTTAAAAAAACAACTGGGAAACAAAAAAAAAAAAAAAAAGAAATATTCATCAAATAGATTGTTTGCAATGAATAGTTGAAGTCAGCTCTATTCACAGATTATAATAGTCTATTCTTTAAAGTCTACTTAATTCCTTATTATTTTATAAAATTCAGAATATAATGTTGAAAAGGCAGTTTGACACTTCCTATATTTGAATAACAGTTTTATTACATTTTCATTTGTTGAAACGATTAAAGAAAAATAATGTTACAGAAGTGACAAAAAAACAAGAATTACCTCACAATATCTACAAATTTAGCTCATCACTATATTCCCAAGCATTGAATTTAACCAAAGTAAAATAGTTTCTGTGGTTCATATAATTTCTTCCTAAACCTTGACTCATTGTTTTCAACCTCTTTCTCTTCCCAATTTTTATTTTAATATTTTAATTGTAACTGTGAGTTTTAATTCTAAGAATACCTCTCTTAAAGACATAAAGTCCTTTGATGGAAAGTATTCAATATGTTTACATTCCAGTCAGACATATTACCTATCCTGACAACTGACAGCTTTGCATTATACTGCATTAGTATGTTAATTATTCCCAACAACATTATTAAATAAACTTCATTATATGTTTTTAATTTTAATTTATTTTTTTTAGAAATGACAGCTGCATGGATATCATATTTAGGACTATATTATTGACAGAGACCTTCCGATCATCAACTCTGCTTCCTTGATACTGCAGGCCAGCACACCATGAGTGTTTAAGCCTTGCCCATTGCTGCCATTGGAAGGTCCAGAGCTTATTTCTCTGATGGCAAAAAAAGATTCTGATGGACCATCAGCAATTGGTATTCAGTTGTCTGACATTAAGAGACAGCTGGTTGCCTGTGCCCATACTCAGGTTGGAGATGAGAGGAAGATACATCCTGGCGGGTAGGAGAGATAGGATATGTTTTCCTGCTGACTTCAGTGGGAGCCAGGAAGGACAACTGCATGTATTTCTAAGATGCAAATTAACACAGATAAACCACACTATCGAGGACTAGATATTTGCTAGGTGGACTTCTTATCAAGTTCTATATGATTTCTAAAGATATATCATCATAAGAGCCAATGAAATAATCTGGATATTTGAGGGGAAGAAGGGCACTGTGGTATTTTTTTATACACAGACATGTGGATCCAAGCTTGGGGAGTCTAAATAGTCCTGTGTGCCTTGTTTAGGCCAGCAGGGCACTTGATATTTCCCACCTTACATATATTTGATATTTCAAATGTCATTTTTCTTAAGGTTGCACAATGTAAATGCAGAAACATCATGGTTAAACAATTCTTAATGGTTTGGTGAGAGTGCATATTTTAAATTGGTAATGGAAACATAGTTGTTAATCAAAGAATAAAAGTATATTTAACATATTTAAAATGTTTAATGCCTAAATAAATGTATATGTTGTTGTAAATTCTGTTAGATATTCTGTTTCATCCTATCCATATTTCCTAAAGAAATCCACCCAAAAAGCAGCTTAAGTGATAGCTTTATAAAATAGCTACACGTCTGAGTCCTCTGGGGGTTATTAAGGCTATTTCAAAATAAATGCAATAGATGAATCTTCAGAGATAGGTCTGACTTTTGGGAATGCTCCCAACATATCTGACGTACAGGTCCTAGACTCATTATCAGATTATCTGACAAGCTTTTCCCTAAAACACACAGAACTTTCTATGATCAACTAACTCTCAAGACATTTTATGAAAATGGTGTCACTATTTGGAGATTCAATGTACAGTAATAGAAGTTAGAAAGCAAAAGACTCACGTAGTTTGGAAAACATAGATATCTCTGAATGAACCTACTGCATTGCACAACTGTAATCACAGATTCACCTGGTTCTTTTAATGCTGAGTTTTGTTGTCCAGTACTTGCACATATTTTGATTGTTCAGTGTCTATAATTATTCACTCATCAGTATTACCTTTTCTGAATATATTTAAACATGCCTTCAAGGAAAATAATAGTATAATCACAGATATTTATGGTAGAACTGGGAACTGCATTTGGGCTCAAGAGGGAGAAATACATATGTAAAGCAAAAGGAGGTCTGTGTGAAAGCTGTTATGCTCAAAATGACAAACCGTGAATCTGAATGTTATCCATATATTGTAAGTACTACTACTAGCAGCTTTCAGACAACACCTGTTTTGCACATCAGTTATTCTGTATATAGGAGCTGTTTATGCAAGACTGGATGAAGTTAAAATGCAAAGAGATAATAAAAGATCTCCAAAATCCTTATGTAGACTCTAATTTTAGTTTAGCATTTTCATGAAGAAAATTAGCGTTCAACAGAAGGAAGATAAAGAAAGTTATGAAGTGGGCAGTAATGTTCCTCAACCTAAAATTAAAGCACTTTACATCTTTATCTCCTAAATTTAAAAAGTTTTTACATAGCTAAGTTTTTACTCCAGGCACAAAGCTAAGATGTCACTGATACAACAGAGCAGCTTTTCAGACAGAAAGGACAGGTGACCTGTGAACTTGAACAGTAGAAATAAAAATAATAAATAGTACAAAGTGGAAAATAATGCCCAAAAGCTGCCTAAAGGTGAGGAGACTGATCAGATTAGCCATCCAGCCTTTCCTCTCTTTCACAGTGAATGGAAAGAAAAATAAAATTCATCTTTCTTATTTGGGACATGTCCTATAGAACAAGATGTATTATTTTTTCCATACAATATAGAAGGACTAGAAGCACATCAACTTAAACTTGATGCCATAATTTTCATGTACATACATGAAATTAATGCTCTGACAAGAGTACAGTTCCCATTTCACTTACGTAATAAAGCCAATCAGCCAAATGACAGCTATTTTTTCAAGAGTTCAGAGCGCATATTGAAAAGAACATAACTACTCAGTAGAAAAGAAAATAAAGTATACATTCAATTAGTTAAATTAAAATATTTTGTGATGACCTCCTAAATAATTTATTAATGGGCTGGAAATTTGTGTCAGATTTGTTTGAATTATTGGGTCAGACATTGAAATGCACTAGAACTGAACTTTAAAAATATGTTCCTTAGCTGATAATGATTAATTAATACCATAATGCAAACGCATATTATTTCTAGTCTACTGTCATAATGTCTGAAATTATAGCACATCCTTTTCTGTGTTTCTTTTTTTTAATTTGGCCATTTTAACTGTTTGAATAACAAATACTTCAAACTTTATCAAATCCCCAATTAAGTTCAAATCCAAAAAGATATATTTTTTCAAAAATATACAGTACTATCAAATGATTTAAGCTGTGGACTGTGGTACCAGTTGCATTACATAACTGTGCTACAAGATTGTTCTGGAAATTAATCTACAAAGAATAAAAGTTTATATATTACAGAATCACAGAATTGCCTAGATTGGAAAAGACCTTTAACATCATTGAGTCCAACCTAATGCTGACACTTACCTGACTAAACCATGTCCCTAAGCACTATGTCTATATGACTCTCAAATACCTCCAGGGATGGGGACTCCACCACTGCCTTGGAGAACCCATTCTAATGCCTGATAACCCTTTCAGTAGATTTTTTTTCCTAATATCCAATCTAAACTTCCCTTGGTGCAACTTGACGCCATTCTTCATAAAAGTTTGGTACTGCTCAGGGCTCATTAATCTCCACTGTGTAAAAAGTTGAGCCAAATTCCAATAAAATCAAATGCCTGGATGTTTGTTACTTAAGAGTCTGATAACTCTGGAATATTTTTCCTAAGGACTTCACATCATTTAATTTTTTTTCTTCATGTGTGCTGTTCTCAATAATAACTCATGTAAGTACATTACATCAAGTAGTTTATTCAGTTCCCTTTCATGAAATTTCAGGGAGCAAAGAGAGATCAAAGCCTCAAAATCTCTTGTAGAAAACTGTTCATGAAGCAATTGCTGGAGAGAAGAGTGTAATGGGTTTGTGGGGTGATTGCATGACCCACACTTGGGGTGGCCTCGGTAGCCCTGGCCATTAGGGCAGGGCTGTGGGTGAGCAGGTGGTGTGTGTGCACCGTGGGGACAGGATCAAAAACAGAAACGCGGAGGGAACCAGCCCAAAAAGAAGCTCCAAGGGGGTTATTTATGGGAGCTGGGAAATGCATAGGTGTTCAACACTGTGTAACTGTCTAGTAACATTGTATTGATCTTTGTTAACATGTTGTTAATAAATTAATGAAGCCCTTTGATCCTAATATGGTTTGAACTATGGGAACTGACTGGTTTCCCCCTGTGACAGTCTTGCCCCATCCAGTTTTTTTCTGCCTAGATCAGAAACATACGGTTGGTTCTTCCTTCCCAGGCTGTAGACCTCAGGCAGCTTTTCCTTCTTTCGGCATCTTGGCTTTGGGGACATGGATTGTGGGCAGAGGAGGCAATCCAGAACTGATTGTTCAAAAACCAACAAAACGTCATAGTGAAAGCATCAGATCTGGTATTTGTTTCTGAAGATAGAAATTATTATCCTATTCCCAGATAGCTAATTTGCTTGCTATTCTATTTCTCAGTCTTCAATTTCTCACTTCATCTTTCCCTTGACTATCCATTTAGCTATTTCCTTTTTAACTTAATCTTGGTAAAACAAACAAACAAACAAACAAATATCTAAAACATCACTTAAGAGGTAATGTAATTTCATTACCATTGAACTTTTGACAGAAGTCACTCTCATGTTCTTTCCTCTCTTCTCTACTGTGCTGACATTGTCTGTACAGACTATAATCTCCTTTAAACCGGAGAAATGTTCTAATTTTATTTTTTTATGGTAGAAACACTGTCATTTAACCAAACCATCAATATTGCCATAGCAACAAGTGTATGGATGTTCTCACCATAATAATTCACCATAATAAATCTTTGGTGAAGATTTATCCTGCAAGATGGAGGATCTGGATTTGAAAACCCTTAGTCAGAAAGAGAACCAAGCTGTATTTTTCACTTCAAAAGCAAATTATCCTGCTACTAGACTAATATATAAAATGCTATAACTTCCTCTTTCTTGTTTTAAAAGAAAGATTATTTAAATTTGTGCAAACAAATCTCAATACTTGCAATTTCACAGCTGTTCATATCTTTCTCCTTATTTATCTCTATGAGCTGAAAGCAAACTGTTTAGTTAAGGTGCTTCATTGTTGAAAATCCAAATTGAACACGATATGAAAAAATAAAAGTAACTTTATATTTTTTTCTTCTCTTTCCCAACTAGATGGATAATCAGGGAGAAGGATGAAAGAAGAAGTACCTAGATGACATGCTGCCATAAAGCACATCCTCAAGTTAAATTCAAGCAGATACTTAAGTGTTTTGCTTAATCAGAATCCAAATCTCTCAGAAGGAGGTAACTATATGGAGCAGGTAAGAGATTAGATCAGGATAGCAGACAAGTAAAATGGTTAATTTATTCCTTCATAGGCCACCCAGAGTTTGCTTCAGGCTTCTATCTTTGAAAAATTATTCCTCTGAAAGATTTATTAGCTATTTGCTGAGTTTAAATTTTAAAGAACTCCTGTCACTTTCCTGGAAAGTAATTGTATGTGCAGTAATTGTTGTGAGCTGGCTGGCTCTTTCAATGTGTCCATGCTAAAATTTTGTCAAGAGCTTGAGTCCTATGCTTTGTCATTGTCATATGGTATATAAAATATCTGTGAGGAATTAGCCTGAATGATGAAAACTTGCATTTGTACAAGTCAAAGTAGCCTCCAATTTTGAATGAGACTGAAACTTAAAGGACCACAAGCACAGGGAAATAATAAATTCATGTATATATGCAAATGTGCTATGTGTGTGTAAAACGTGCTTACTTAGATATAACTACAGTCCCTTTGATCTTTAAATTTAAGACTTTGCTTTCTTTTTGTTTTCCTTTTCATGTAGGCATTGGTCTGGATTTTTTTAGAGTTGCTAACAAGTGTTGGGTCAATAGTTGGCTACTCAAACCAGTGACTATGGATCAAGGCTATACCTAGAAAATTCCAAGAGTGCCTTGATGTTAATGTTAAAAATGGTGATATTATAATAAGTTATAAAAATGAAAGTAAATCTATTTTCTATTTTTGCCTGTAGTACGGGCAATATATTATTGGTTCAAAAATATATGTATGCATGTTCATGAAGAATAATCCAAAATCAGAAGTTTCTTTATTGTCATCTCCCTTAGATGTGGAATTATTTGATGCTACACTTGGTTGCAGAAGATCCAAAGGCCTCATTCTTTAGGTCTACAAGACTTTGGCAATACTCTCTACAACCACAGGAATGACCACACTCGGGTAGCTCATAAAACAATTTAATGTGGCTAAAAAGTATCCGGTAGAGGTACAGACTAAATCCTGAGTTTTGTATTGACAGTTTATACAGGAACACTGAATAGAATGTCATTTAAGAATCAGCAACTCTGTTGCTGCCATGGGTATTACACTTTCTATGGAGTTATGAACAACATGTTTTTATGCCATATATTGTTGTGAGGAGCTCAGAATTAAACATTTACTAACTGTTCTCTTATTTTACCTCCTAAATATTGAACATTTTAAGTTACAGTAATGGCTCATATTTTAGCCTGAAATTTTGAAGGATTTAACAAGTAGAGGACTGTCTGCTCTAAAACAGCACTATGGCCTCATCTGAGGACGCTGGAGTCAATGGATCTTTCACTATTTTCTCATTACTACATTGGAATAACTCAGTTGAACAAGCTTTAGAGTAAGGCTCAGAAATGATCCTATCTGCACTAAAGAGCAATAATCTTTTTATACATAAACCAAAAAATGATTAATCTGTCCTTTGTTTGTCTATTTACAAGATGAACATAACCTTGTTTCTATTTTCAAGTGTTCCTACCAGGGACCAACCAATTCTCTCCAAATCTGTTGCTAGTCTGTGGATCTCAATGTTTTACTGGATGCAGGGACTTCGCAGCCATCCCACACATCTCATGTAGCTATCTCATATTCCTAGAAAAGGAACACATATGGATAAAAATTTTCCTAATAAGATTGGTCCAGATCACGTAAACCATGAAGACAGTTAAAATCTTTTTAAGAGCTAAACAAATATTACCCTAATTTTCCCAAGGGTTAGCAAGTGAATCAAGCCCTAGGTCCTCATTGGAAGGATTCAATTAAAAATATAACTGAATATTAGCTCAGAGAGAGCTAAGCAAAGGAACAGCTGCCATAGTATTCAGGATAAGAAACAAGCAGAGAGAGGTCTCTGCTTGGCTCAGAGGTTCTCTCTATAAAAAAGAAAGGCAGACATTCTATGATTCTCTGTTTATATCATACTTAATTTTATTTGATCAAAATATTTTTTCACTCATACAAATTTTTCAGGTAATTTTTTTGTGCTTTTTTCACATGCAAAATTTCAGAGTAAAAGTCCACCTGTAGTAGATCTTGATATTGGTGTTATTTAGGAGCCAACAATATGAGAGCTTTACTCACTCACTCACACCCACCTGCCACATTATGTTTCAATTTCCCTGCAATCAGCAGGGAGGTCACTAGTGATTTTGGTTGGCTGGGCAAAAAGTCATGTTGGTTCCTGCCATGTCACTGCTCACAGTTGCCCATCTTTGGTATCACTGACCAAGGTCCTGGGGCATCCCCTGTCATTTGTCTCCATGCATCTCTCATCTCCAGGATCTTCCTTCATTTGAAGGATCTTTCCTCCAGCCATGATCTTCACCTTCTTCTTTCCAGAATCCTTTTTTCTTAGACCAGTTCCTTTCAAGAACTCTCCAGCACTCAAGTACTGTTTTCGTAACTATTAGTCTACATACACAGGTATAACATGGGATCATCTTCATCAGTGATTCTGTTTCAAGTCTCTTTATTAATTGAAGGGTTTGTGATATGTCATTTTTCTCAATCTAGGTGATACAAAAGTTTACAATCAGCCTGCACTGGGGGCAGCTAGCGAGTAGGAGGCTTGTGCTTGAGAGTTCAGGAATTAAATAAAGTTAACATATGGACACGCACAGAATCATCTACCACTTGTCAATGTTCCCAACAATTTCAGCCATTTTCTTCTGTGATTGCTTTGGCCACACCCTTCAGGAAGAGATTCTTTGTCTCTCGTGGCTGAGAAAACCTTCCTATACATTACTACAGTATGATCATGAGCCATAATCACCATAAGGAAGAAGACCTTTCCAATAGGGCCAGAGGGGCCCTGGAACAGGGAGATATCCTTTGGAGACCTGTGCCTTTGTCTCCTGAGCAGTAAGAACCATAATAACTTCTCCTTGTAATAAGTTTATCAGTATTTACTGGGACCCTCAACAGGGCCATAAGTTGAGAAAATACTAAAAAAAATACTGATGAACTATCCTGGGAGCTGCTGACATGTCTGGAAACAACTTTGACACATTTCATGTGTTATGAACAATTTTACATATATTGTTAAAGGAGTTTCATCATTTTCCATTTCTTCATTTATCTTTTTTTTTGTGTGTGTTAAGCCTTTTATCTAACATTGTCTTTTTATTTTACTTGCCAGTGGATGATCATCCACAAATACTGAAAGACTGATTAGGAAGAATAAGTTGCTACAACATTTTGGATGCTAGGCTATTATTGGATGCCTATTAACATCTTTGCAACCACAGTTACTTGATGTGAAAACGCCTTTCCTTGGACAAGCTTGCCAAGTGTGTACATACATGCACAATACTGAAAAAAAATGCAGAATTTTTTTCTTGGCATGAATTCTAATAGAAACAGTTTTACTTGCAGATTCAGCTCTACAAAATCATTTTCTCTTGTGAAAACTAGGTGCAAATATTGGCTTTTTTGTGATGAAGGGTTATGTACTTCATTAAGATGCTGAGCACTGTTCCCAAGTGACAAACACCTCCTGTGAGTGATTCTGTGGCCACAATCTCACAGGATTTAGCACTACAGATTTTACATTAACATTTGTCCCAATCCTATTGGTCTTAATCTGCTGAAATTAGTTTCAAAACTTCATGTTGACTTGACTGAGAAAATGGTATGGCCTGAATATAAAGAAGCAGAAGACTAGAAGGGCGATGGAGGAATGAAATGATAATTTTAAACTAATTCTCACTGAAACAATTAGCAGGAAGAAAATTAACAAATTAATATTTTTATAATTTGAAGATCCGTGTAACGTCCAAAATTTTAAGAAAAGTTATATGTTCTAGTCTCAAGAGAGTATCATTGTGTCTGTGTTTGGTAATAACCTATAGAAAACACAGAGATAACACCTTTATATGAAATAACTGGCTTTAAAAATCACTCATTCATATTAGGAACTACACAGACATATCACCAGTATGCTGAGTTTAGAGTTTTCACCTTTAGATCCCTGAAATTGGTGTGTGTCTTACACCAAATGAAAAATCTGAAGATGAACCGTAAAGATGTCCAGCAGGCATCATGGCAGACCTAGCATTTGATGAGAAATTACAAAGCCTAACACTATTTAATGCTGAATTGAACTAAGTTAGAAATAACTTAGCCAAGACACTAAAAATTCAGAACTGAAAAGTCCCTCCTCATTATTCTGTGGCAGAGTAACAGTGGCGTAATGCATAATGATCCAATAACACAGAGAGTCTTGGAATGTAATTAAAATCCATAGAATGGAGCACAACTATAAGGATTTTTTTTTTTTTTTTTTAAGTCAATGTGTGGTCAGCCAGGGAAATTCACTGTCACAGAAAATCATTGAAACGTCATCTATGCTAAAAACTGGAAAAGACTGTGATAGTTTTTTAATCAGTTATAATATCTGTGGGTATTCACTGTAGCGAGAAAAGAAGCCGCACTGGACTTTATACCACTATGTGTATATTTGTCTAATGTATGTAGAGTATCACACGTTGGCTAGACCCCTGAATAAATACAAATGGTAGGCACTTCTGTTCCACAAACCACTTGCCCACAGGTGTAAGTGCTGTCAAGCAAGGTATTCACATACCAGGATACTCATTCCACATGTGTTTAAACATCTCTAAATTGTTTGTATAAGGTAGTCAAAGATAGTCTTCTTCTACACAAAGCAGGGAAAATGACATTTCCAGAAGTTGTTTCACCTCACAGACACAATGTCTTAGGCTGATTCCCTCTTGGATTTCTTTATTTCTCTATATAGAGAGTTTGGAGTAATTATCTTGAATGTAATCCACCAATTTTCCAGTGATGAGTAAACATTAGATTAATCTTACCGTTAGTGTCTCTATCGATAGAGAGAGAGATCTCCAGAAGTAGTTTATCCCATTTTGAAATAGATATCTAAAGGAGATGACAGGATTTACCCTCTCAGAATTCTTAGTTCTCTCCATTAAGCACTGGAATAGCCAAAATTATCAGCTGTCATTTTGGTTAAACTCTTAGAATACAAAACTTGGTAGAGAAGAACCTCACTCTTAAGTGCATTGTTGAAATAAGGATCATTTGCTGCCTTAGCATACAAATGAAATTCCCAGGGGAAACCAGTTAATGATTTTTTGACAATGCAACAAGGGACCTGACCATAGGCTGGAATGTGCGATGTGATGACTTCTAGGTTCATTAATAAAGTCCCTGAATGTTAGTGTGCTGTGTACCTTCTCTCATCCAGCTATGCTGTGAGGTGAAGCCTCTCTGGAAGCACCCTCAGACATTATCAGAGGAAAAAGGGGAATGGGGCAATGACAAAACTAATTCACTTGGCATTAATAAGGAGTACAAGAGTATACCTAGAAGATAGATTCCAGTTTATATGAGAATAATAACTTCTTTTTTTTCTTTTTTTTTTTTTCTTTTTTTTTTTTTCCCTGCCCAGTGAAGAAATGTGGGGAATGCTGATGATCTCTGTGGTGCACAGAGCTGTGTATCAAATTATAATGTCTCACTATGATAAGAATCTTCTAGTTTTTCATTTATCTAACAAGAACATGTTAAACCTACCTTAAAATACCAATAAAATGACAATCAACAATACCTGAAAATAGAAATGTAAGTAAATTATTAGAGAATAGACCCTGATGATTGCAAAATGCAAAATTGAATCTGTATAACCTTGAGAACACCTAAAACAGACAGCTGGAATTAAAATGACAATGGCATTGTTTCAGCAATTTTGAAAGCTGATATAAAACATACAGATATCTTCACAGGAATGTTACACTATCTCAGATAAAGTTGACTTAAATTAGCAAGTTTGAATAGATTGATAAATTACTTAAAATTATATCATGGTCTTTGACAAAGAAGACTTTTCTTTAGATATGTTAATTTATATAGCCAAAAAAAGCCCTTCCAAAATGAATCAATAGAAACACAAGGATGCAATCTAATACAAGTACACAAATGACTCTGCAGTGTCACAAAACTAAAGACTTAGTCATTATTTCTGTTTTACAATAAACCCATGAAATAATTGCTTTTTAACTTGTGTAAGAGAATGACTACTGTAAGGAAGTTAGTAGCATGTATTCTTTGTGTGAGAAGATACCATTGTTAGATCTCAGTGTAAAAATAGGTTATGTCTTATACCAGCAGGAATTTTTTTCCTCAGTAGCTGTGAATCTAGAGCATAACACTTGTTGATGAGTACATGACATCCTCACTGCATGAGTTTTGGAGGATAGGAGTGCTTCAGACACATTCCAGCCTGATTGAGAGAACTAAATGCCTGCTAGCCCTAGAAGCATCTGAGGTGTGCTCTGAGGACACGCACACTAGTTAGGTGTTGTCTGGAAGGAATCTAGCTTGTGTGTTCTAATTTAACACTGGGAAAGGGGGCAAACAGTGGTAGATAAACTTCAACAGCTCACTCCTGGGCCAAAAGAAAATGCTAATGAAGGAAAATCCAGACTCTAATGGAAGGGTCAGTTACATTAAAAGCACCAGCTGCATTAGTTTACTCTTTTCAGAGTCGTGCATTAGTTGAACTATGAGACTGATAGGTCTCTACCTGAGGGGACATGTAGCATAAACCAACATTCCCTCAAACTCCATGAAACAGTGTCATTTATCTTAACACTAGTTAACAGATAACTGAAAGAAACTAGACTGACACTAGTCTGTTCCTTCCAAAATAGTGTTGTGAACTATGTTACACAAAAGCTGTCCTACTGAAGGAGTGCAGAGGTTGTAGGTGTGCTTATGCAATCTATTTTGGAAAAACTAACAGCTGCTGTATGCAGTCCCCTCTGGAGACTATTCCCTTTGTTTCTTTCTTCTTAGGAACAGATTTCCCTTTGTAGCTTTTATTGGCCCTAACTTCAGTGCTGCAGCATCTGGACACAGTTTTATGAATTCTGCATGTACCCCTTGGAACAGTGTGGTTTTTAAAAATGTTCCAGCTTTGAAAAATAAACTTTAGCTTAAATCGTCAAAGTATTTTACCAATCACATAGTTAAAAAAGCTTTTAGTGCAAGCATAATTAGCCTCTTTCTATTGATGTACAAAAGTGAAGTGCTGAAAAGGGACAATTGTATAGGGAATCAATCATGAAGTAGTGACTAGAGCCTTGGTTATCAACTTACTACTACTGTAGAAATGGCTTTGGTCAAGGATGGCTGAAACAAACCTGCAATTATTGAGTAGAGATTGCAACTCACACAAAGAATGTCTGCAAATTTGAGGAAAATTATGCAGATTAACAACTCTTTTTTTTTTTTTTTGATGTGACATAAAAAAATACAAATCTGAAATATACACACTATTGTCATTAGCAGAATAAAGTAGAAACAGAAAAAATACAAATCGGAAATATACACAGTATTATCAATAATAAAGTAGATAATGATTTCTTATATCCTTTTTGAGATGAATTTCAGAGATATAATGATGTTTTGAAGAGGGGATTAAAATATCTAAGAATTTTATAATCCTAAAACAAACATGTCAAACATTGGGCTGAGATTTGACCTGGGAATTTTTAATTTGTTTTGGGGTTTTTTTTTTGTTGTTTTTTTTTTTTTTTTCTAAATAACTTTTTAAAAATATCATGAAGAAATAATGTTATACCAGTCAAGTTAGGAATCCTTCAGGAAATAATGTAAATGTCTATTAATGATATATTGTCACTGTAGTTTCTTAAGACACTTAAGTATTCTCTTCATATATCCTGGCTATTTGGAGTTCTATATAGGGTTTTATTATATTTATTTTCACAGTATTTTCCTTATCTGTAAGATAGAAGGACATATGCAGACTACACCATTTGTTGAGGTTTACAGTACTTAGAATTTTATGATCTAATATTTTCTCCATGTTTTTACATAAACATAAAAAAACAAACAAAAAACCCAAACAACTTCCCAAAATGGTACAAATACCATCTTACTGTGAAGCTATGATGATGAAAGAATTTATTAATAGTATCCAGAAAGGTCAGTATGATACTGTGTGTTGGTTTGGGCTGTGATAGTTAATTTTCTTCACAGTGGCTGGTATGGAGCTGTTTTGGATGTGTGCTGGAAACATTGTTGATAATACCGAGATGCTTTAGTCGCTGCTGAGCACTGCTTACACAGGGCAGAGGCCTCTTCCGCTTCTCACCCCACCCCACCAATGAGGAGGCTGGGGGTGCACAAGAAGCTGGGAGGGGACACAACAGGACAGCTGACCCCAACTGACCACTGGGGTGTTCCACACCATGTGATGTCATGCTCAGCATATAAAGCTGGGGGAAGAAGAAGGAAGGGGAGACGTTTAGAGTGATGGTGTTTGTCTTCCCAAGCAACCAATATGCATGATGGAGCCCTGCACTCCTGGAGATGGCTGAACACCTACCTGCTGATGGGAAGCAGTGAATGAATTCCTTGTTTTGCTTTGCTTCTGTCCGCAGCTCTTGCTTTACCTATTAAACTGTCCTTATCTCAACCCATGAGTTTTCTCACTTTTAGTCATCTAAATCTTTCCCCCAGCCCACCAGGAGGGAGGGAGTGAACAAGCAGCTGTGTGGGGCTTAGTTGCTGGCTGGAAACTTGAAGATGAGTTGATTAACTTCACAGAAGTAAATACTCAATGCTGCATAACTGTCTCCTTTGATTAGCTTGTCAGAAGATTTTGACAAAGACCTCCAATGGATTACTGAGTAAACCTCACCTGCAGATTACCTCTATTGAATCATTTATTGTCTTTCAGAGCTCTTAATGGAATTGATCTAATCAAGCTGATTCTATTTTCTTATCAATTTTCTGCTTCTCTTTTGTTTGCATTAGTTACTACAAGGTTTTCCAGCACTTTTTTTTTTTTTTTTTCTGTGTGATGTAAGACTATGTTTGAACACACACTTTAGATCTTTCTTGCTATCTTTATTTGGACTTCTGTAACTATCAATGTATCAGAGGACAGACTATTCCTAGGCTTTTTCTTTCTCTTTCACTGACTGTAAATGTATCTTTATGTGAATACATGGCATCTTCATCTTCACTACTACGTTAACACAAATTGCTCTTGGAAGTAGATAGGCAGTTAAAGAGGGAGCTAAATAGGATTAGTTGTCTTTCTCAGTGCCCTGTTGACTGTGTATTACTTTATATTAGCAGTTCTCCAAGTGCAATTTCATGCCACCAAACTGCATTGCAAGAATTGTATTAATGACATGCAAACATACATTTTGATTAGTTAGAATTTGACAGATTTGGGAATACAAATCAGAAAAACAGAGTTGGCAACTATTTTCTGATTTAAAATTCTAAGGGGAATTCCAGGATGGAAAGGGGAAAAAAGAGTGATCATTTTTCTCCATTAATAATTTCCAAACACAGGTACCGCCTACTGCCTAAAGTCACTTAGTGAAAGTGAAGAGAATTACCTTACAAGACTTTATGATAGGTGGGTAAAATCATAAAGGTGACAATCAGGTTTTGGGTTGTTATAGGCACCTCAAGGAGATGTCAGAATGTGGGTGCAGCCATTTGCTAGTGAAGTATTTTGCTCATCTTAAATAGTGTGGTTGAAGGACAGAGTGTACATTGCCTCTTTCTCCTGAGTTGACTATCTGCTGATTTTGAAAGAATCTGAAAGATGGTTAACACTGGAAAAATGACTGCCATGAATGAAATGCATACACACAAATATGTGTAGGTGTATGTATACATATTTCTGTGTGTGTGCGTGTATATATATATGTATGTATATATATATATATACAGACAAAATATTTGTGTTTATTTACGTGTATACAGTTTTATTGGTCCTGTGGTAACAAAGCTGTTTTGTTAATTTTATTTTTTAGAATAGCAAGGAGTGTGAAATATCACTTATAGAACACCACTCTTGTATATTCATAATGAACATCATCTCCAAGTTTTCAGTTGCCTAAAGAGTTTTGCATATTTGATAAAATTATATGCTACATAGCAAGATTACATACAATTATTTCAGTGTCCTACAGGATTGAATAATGAATTGTTAGTTTTAAATATTTATGAAAAACAGTTGAAAGAAAAACATTTCTGCATAGTTGAAGGTAGATAAGGAAACCTCTCAGAGGAAAAAAAATCTGATAAAGTGAATGTAGTTGGGAAAATATGTTTAGTGCAGCACTATAGTCCAAAATAGATGCTGTAGCACATAAACTTATTAATTTGTCAGCAGTTTCTCAGTGCCAAAATACTTGCAAAGTTTTAAAAGAGCTATACTACAGTCTGAGTGGTATGCTGGCAAGATGCCTGCACTTGTTCTACCAATTCAGTATAGTTTTACTTACCTCATAAGGACATAAACATGATTACTTTTTCAGTTCTTGTCATGTCCATTTTGTCCTTCTCAAAACTGTCTACACTTTGTCTTCCAAGCATCTAACTCCTTTATCAGCAGGTTAAATTAAAAAAAAAAAAAAGGTATGTCATCATCTAACCTGCATTCAGAACAAAGCAATTAATTTGATGGGTTGACAGTTTAACAAGATAGCTTCTGACAGACATTCAGGGTGATTCCAGCTAGAATGATGTACCACATAACACTTTCCTTAAAAGGGAAAGTAAATCAAGCATCCCAAAGGCATGTCCTTTGTATTCAATTGAAGCTTTTAGGTATTAGTGCATCTTTGTTGTGTATTCCTGACAAGTTGTAAAGAATTCTACTGTACTCTGAAACAAATTTGAGAAGGATTCACAAAATGCTGTATGCACATCCCACAAAGGAGAGCCAAAGAGCCAGACAGAGGTCAGAGGAAGTAGCAATGCGTTGCTCAGTCACAGCATAGCTGCCATGTAGACCTCTGTAGCCATCAAGGGCAGCAGGGACAGGGAGCAGGTTAGCAGAAAAATATTCGGCCCACTATCATCTCTTCAAAGTCCATTCGCTACTATAGTGGTTAAAGCATCATAAGTTACTGCTGCTTTTCTACTTTGTACAAAGGCTCATGCATGAAAGGAAAAATAGTGCAAACTGAGTAATCTTTTGTGATTTTTGGTGGAAGTAAGGCATTGAAATTATACAGATTAGAAAAAAAAACTTCATGACATCTTTTATGACTTGGAAACACCCCATATTCAGTTCATCGGCTCCAGCTCTCAAGAAAGAGGACAGAGCAGTGTGAACGACCACCTCAAAGACCTCTTTTCTGTGAATGACATGTCTTTAAGGTATGGAAGGAAAAATATGTATGTTTTTAAATTGAGGGAGAAATGTTAGTCAGTACTAAGTGTAAATGTTTCATAAAGACATTGTCTCAGATTAAAAAAAAAAAAAAAAAAAATCAGCCAAGTGTTCAACACATCTCTGCTAAAAGACAGACTGGCTAAAGCTGATTCTAAAACTAATGTGTTCCATGGCAGAGTTGTTTTGAAACAGAATAAGGTTCACAGCCTGTAAGTGTCTCTATAGCTCTTGTATTATCAGAGGAACACTAGATTAGGAGACGATTGCATTGCTCAGCAAAGAAGAAAATCATATAGTAATCCCATAATGCAGAATCTACCTAGTCACTCCGGTGTGACTTTTAATCTGTTGGAGACGAATCATAGAATCTTAGAATGTCGTGAGTTGGAAGGGACCCACAAGGATCATCGAGTCCAACTCCTGTCCCTGCATAAAACAATCCCAAAATTCAGACCAAGTGTCTGAGGGCACATGTTGTCCAAATGCTTCTTGAATATTGTCAGGCTTGATGCCATGACTACGTCCGTGGGGAGCCTGTTCCAGTGCTCCACCACCCTCTAGGTGAAGAACCTTTTCCTAATGTCCAAGCTAAACCTCCCCAAAAATAAGGTGGTGAGGATCAAATTTGGAATCCTCTGGGCCAGTGACCCGGCCACTTGGCTACTGCAATCCCCACCATGTTCTACCTCTTCTTGAAGTAACAGCAAGACCATTCATGGATTTCCCTTATGGAATCATTCCAAATATATGTTTCCCTTTCATGACAGAGGTTTAAGACTATGTAGTAAATGGAATTTTAATTATGCAATCAATGTCAAGTTGCATTTTGGACCTATAGACAGGAACAAATCTATCACTTAAATTCCTTAGATGTTATGTCTAGATAATAAAAAACTGCACTAAAATACTTATTAACTCTCAGATTTGTGTCTTATATCAACTATGTTTCAGTTTACTATATTCATTAGGAAGATTTAGCAAGATAGAATATTTAGATTGATTTTTGCCAATTTAGTCTTTCCTAGTCGCCAGACAACCAAGGTTCATTAGAGTAATAGTGGATACACACATAAACTGTGCAGTAAATTTTCAGAACCATGTATAGGAAGATACAGCTACAACCCTCACTTTACAAATAGTAAAGCATCCACACTTCAGTTAATGCTCTTACACATATCAAATTTGTTGTATTGAATTTTTTTCCATTGAGATTTTCCAAAATTTACCATATTTTGTCTGGACATTCTTCAAGAATAAATTTTTAAAGGCACAGGAGTGGGTCGTCCCCATGTACCCAAAGACAAGATGGTGTGGAAGAAGACTGGTCTGGCTGAAGAGAGAGCTTTGGCTGGAACTCAGGAAAAAAAAAAAAAAGAAAATTTATGACCTTTGGAAGAAAGGGTAGGCAACACAGGAGGACAACAAGGACGTCATGAGGTTATGCAGGGAGAAAATTGGAAGAACCAAAGCCCAACTAGAATTTAGTCTGGCTAGTGCTGTAAAAGACAACAAAAATATCTGTATAAATACATTAGCAGCAAAAGGATGACTAAGGACAATCTCCATCCTTTATTTGATGTAAGGGGAAACACAGTGAAAAAAGGCGAGGAAAAGGCTGAAGTAATGTCTTCTTTGCCTCAGACTTTAATAGTAAGACCAGTTGTTCTCTGGGTAACCATCCCCCTAGGCTTCATTCTGCTCCCCATCCTAGACAGGAATGGGGAGCAGAATGAAGCTCCCATAATCCGAGGGGAAATAGTGACCTGCTACACCACTTAGACACACACAGGTCTATGGGGCCAAGTGGGATCTACCAAAGGGTACTAGGAAGCTGACAGAAGTGCTCATCTTACCCCTTTCTATCATTTATGAGCAGACCTGGCTAACCAGGGAGGTCTCAGTGAACTGGAAGTTAACAAATGTGATGTCCAGCTACAAGAAGGGTCAGAGAGAGGTTTCCAGAAACTATAGGTGTGGCAGTCTGACCTCAGTGCCAGGAAAAGTTATGGAGCAGATCATCCATTGCTGAACATGAGCCAGCAGTGTGCACAGGTGGCTAAGAAGGCAAATAGCATCCTGGTTTGTATCAGAAATAGTGTGGCCAGTAAGACCAGGGAAGTTATCCTACCCTTGTACTGGGCACTGGTGAGGCTGTACCTTGACTACTGTGTTCAGTTTTGGGCCCCTCACTACAAGAAAGACATTGAGATGCTGGATCATGTCCAGAGAAGGGCAATGAAGCTGGTGAAGGCTATGGAGCACAAGTGTTTTGAGGAACAGCTGAGGAAACTGAGGTTGTTTAGTGTCCTGGTTTTCAGTTGTCACATTTAGTCTGGAGAAAAGGAGGCTGAGGAGAGACCTTATCACTGTCTACAACTACCTGAAAATAGGTTGTAGCGAGATGGATGTTGGTCTCTTCTCCTATGTAACAAGCAATAGCACAAGAGGGAATGGCCTCAAGTTGCACCAGGGGAGGTTTAGACTTGATATTAAGAAAAATTTATTCTCTGAAAGGGTTGTCAAGAATTGTAACAGGCTCTCCAAGGAAGTGGTGGAGTCATCACCCTTGAAGGAATTTAAAAGACATGTAGATGTGGTACTTAGGGACACAGTTTAGAGGTGGAATTGGCAGTGCTAGGTTAAGGGTTGGATTTGTTGATCTTAAAGGTTTTTTTTCCAATTAAAATAATTCTATGATTCTAAAATTTACCATACTTTGTCTTGCTAAAGACTGGGACAAACTCTGCTCTCCGGATTGGCTTTCAGGTCCATTAGCTCAAAGGACCTTAGGTTATACTGGAATTGCAGCTATTGGGATTTGTCTTAATGCATTTTTTTAAAAAAATATTGAATTAAACTCTATTATTACCTTGGGATATTTTACAGTGTTCCAAAATAATAGCCTCATATAAATATTAGTGAGACAAAACTTAAAATATATTTCTGTAGGAATTTTTATTAAAGATTATATGCACTGACGGTCCTCATTTAGCAAAGCACTTATGCCCATGCTTAACCTTGAGAACATAAAACCCAGATAATGTAAAAGACATATGTCTATATGTATCTGTGCACGGACACACACACACACATACACATATACAGTATTAATGCAATATAATCACCGAATAAGTGAATCAATTAGTATCTTTTGTTATAAATGCCACTGTTGTTTTACAAGAAAATTCTTGTTTAATCTAAAGGAAGACTCTATTATTTTAAAAATAACTTCATATATGCACATAATCTTTTGTCTGAAGAATAGCAGTCTCCTAAAATGTGTATATTATGATCTCTTTCTTTCTTATCTAGGATAGTTTTGTACTGTTTTTATCTGCAGTTGTTAGAATGTGCACATCCATTTTCAGTTAGAATGTTACTTGATATAGTTTCTCCACAACATAGATATTTTAAACTTTTTATTAATAATGTCAGGTAAGCTTGCACATCTTTTGCAATTCCCAATTAATGCATTCCATGGTAAAACTGTTTCAGGTATATGCAGTGACTGCTAAGTATACTCTGTGGTCCATGTTGTGCAATGTTTTAGATGTGATGAATAGTTGATTCTTCATTGCAGTACACAAAAAGGAGCACAATGATACTTCCATCATTATGTCCTCCTTCTGACCTCACTATATTCCTCCTATCTTGTGACAATCACCAGTTTATGGACTTCCTGAGTTGGGTGTTTTATCCTCAATATTCTGATTAGTAGACTTTAATTAACTTTTCTTCTGTGAATTTGCCTACTCACTCTTCAGACACATTTATAGTTTGGTATGCAAACATCCTTTGGCAATGTGTGTCACATTTTAATTATGTGCTGTGTGAAAAAAAACCTTCTCTTTGTTTGCTTTAAAACTTCCACCTGATAATTTCCTTTTTGTGCCCCTTGGGTTTTATGTTTTGTGCCCCTTGGGTTTTATGTTATTAAAAATTGTATATAATAGTTGTAATTCATCCGCATTATCCATTTTTTCCATATATATCCTCCTTCCCCAGTTCTCTTCCTTCCAAGTTTGGGAGTATTACCTTAATGCATGTCTCCTTGTAATGAAGCAGTTCTTCAAATCTGACAATGTTTTGTGTCTGTACCACGTTCTTTTCTATCATTTTTGTAATACTGTAACCAGAGTTCATGTATTTTTTGCACAAGTGGGTCATGGATTAATAAATTGGCAAAATACATTTTTCCATGGCTTTTCAGTTGTTTTCAGTTCCTTCCTAGTATTCCTTAACAGTGCATTTGTCCCTGAGCATTGAGATAATGGTCATAAAAATGTATATATCTACAATGAGGTCACAGTCTGTACATAAGTAATACCTCATGTCAGGGTCTTTACAGTGTATGTGTAGGTCCTGTGGGTTTTCCTTAAATTTATCATTTTGCATTTATATACTTTTTTTTTTTTTTTTTTTTTTTTTTTTTTTAGATTATTTTGATTCTTCTTCCTTTAATATAACTTAGAGGTAGATTCACTTCCTACAGAGAAAACCCTCAGAGACATTTTGGCTCAGAGCATGACTACATTAGGTCTTGTTTGTCTCTCCCCATGAACTGAGCTGGTTTGATGCTTGAACTGGACTAGCACTGCTGACCTCTCAGAAAGCTTAGGAGTCCTACAAAAAAAGCTGGGGATTGACTTTTTACAAGGGCAGGCAGTGATAGGATGAGAGGTAATGGCTTTAAACTGGAAGAGGGTAGATTACTGTGAGGGTGGTGAGGCACTGGAACAGGTTTCCCAGAGAAGTTGTGAATGCCCCTCTCCCTGGAAGCATTCAAGGCCAGGTTAGATGAGGCTTTGGGCAACCTGGTCTAGTGAAAGGTGTCCTTGTGATTGACAGTGGGGTTAGAACTACATGATCTTTAAGGTCCCTTCCAACCCTAACCATTCTGTGTATGATTCTGTGATTCTATGATTGTGCCAAGTTTATGATTTTTCAGGTACATTTCTATTCTGCAAATGCTTTGCTTATGATCTCTTCAGAGGCTAAATACATTGAAGTCATACCTATGACAAAATACAGCCTGGCTACCATACTCAAACAACACTTTCTGTACTTTTTTGGTTTATAGTAGCATACATACTATTTCAGCTGCATTAGCTAACAGTAATTAGCCTTTGTTCAATTCACTTTTTCTTATCTTTTCTCTCTCTCCGGCCATCAGCTCTGGAGAGTAACTAGGAGGAAAATAACCTTGCTTGTGCTTATATTGCTGACACAGGTAGGAGTGAGGAGAGTAGCCTCATCCTGCCTTGGTTTTATTGGTGCCTAGATAGTCCATGTGACAAAATAGCTTTTAAATTTCCCTCAAAGATCTAACCTGGGGGAATAATACTATTCAATGTAGGGATGAATGCTCACTTTTAAGCCTTATATTAGTTATATCATTTATATTAGTAAGGCTGTTTGTCCTAGCTGCTGATGGAACCTTTTGGGTGATCATTTGAAGCAAAAATTAGTTTGTTTGACTGGTTGTTTTTTATCTCAGTTTGTGACTAAGAGATTATATTCTGTTACAGAGTGCTTTTTTTCTACTTTCTGCATTGGAATCTACTTGCACGTTTTTCCTCAGCATAAATAATTGTTTCAGTGGGGTCATAGCCCTCAGAGTTTGACTGGCTGTCAGCATCCCAGCCAAATGGCATCTGAACTTACATCCTGTTTCAAGGGGAAATGCAAACAATCATGCTGCTTCAGAAACAAAAATATCAATATTTATGTTAAAATCACTTTTGATTAAAAGCCAATTACTCTGAAGATGATGCAAATTTGTTCTGCTTTTGTTTGGGCAAATTCAGAGATAAAAGCCCTGGATCTAAACCTACTCTTCTGCTCCACATTGAACTGTCGGTAGTTTTGAAATTATAGCTGCTCTATAACCTTAATCAGACACAGCAGGATGCCAGAATATATGATTATATCAAGGAAGTATGTAAAGGCAGTGACTGTTAGCTACCTCTGAACTGCTATGTTCCATAACAACTGTCTTGAGAAGTTTTAGGGGTTCCTGGTTGATTGTGTACTCGATGACAATTGATATTGTGTAAAATTTGCAGAGAGAGTATAATCAAAAACATGCGATAATTTTTCAGGAGCACCCACTTCCAGGGTTCTTCAATTCTCTGTTGCCATTCTCTGGAGAACCTGGAAAAAAATTTTAATCAGCACTATGAAATAACCATACTTCCATATGAAACAACCTAAATAGTAGAAGCAAATAAAAAACATAGTTTAGGATGAGATTTGTAGGTGGATCTACTTAGCTGAATAATGAGTAGCATTCAAATAGTATGGAGGATTTATAGTTTGTTCCTTTCTTGACTTAATCATGTTGAAACTTACTCTTACACACAGGCCTTCCCTATGTGTTTTTGCTGAAGCTGTATATAATCATGTTACAGGGACCATCTAATAATAAGTTGAATCTAATATACTGACCTCAGTAGCTTCAGTACGTAGTCTATAAAACAATACAATTTTAATAAATAAAAAAACCCTATTAGAACACTCATGTCTATAAAACAATACACTGGAGCACATAATTATCTTGTTTGAATGCTTAAGTCCCTTTAAATAACTTATTATGAACACAAATTGACTTAAACATAGATTGAGACTTGGTTTAAAACAATACATTCCTTAGTGCCCAGGGAATGTTTTTCACTGTTCATGAATAAACATAACATGCACAGTATGATACCATGAGAGAAAAATTATATAAGTGGAAAAGTTTCTCCTGCAAAATAAATGCCCTGTAATGTAAAATAAACACAAGACAGCAAATGGAAGAAATAAAAAATAAGCAAACTACAAGGCTATTACCTCACTGAATCAAGCAGACACATAAGGCATTCTATTCTGTTTACACTTTTGCAGGGTGATATTAATCAAGCTATCTATGTAGCTATCACAGTATTTCTATCTATTTCTTTTTTCTTCATTTTTTCTAGTTAGATCAGAAATGAGAGTTGGGTTTTTTTGTTTGTTTTTGTTTTTGTTTTCTCTCAAAAATCTAATTGAAATTCCAATGTAGGTCAGCTCTGTTTGTCATAGGACATTGTTTGTAGGTTAAAAGAGTAAAATGGCAAGAGATGTACTAAGTTTTTATTTCTCTGATTACTGGCTTTGTATGCCTATTCTAGTGAGCCAACTTTAAATTCTTAATATATCACATTCAACAACCTGGAAAAAAAGTTCACTGAGAGTAAAAGAGAACAAGAGAAGGATGAAATAGAACCCTTTACAGGAAGTTGTTTTGTAGGTAGTTCATACACACACTATTGTACCATTCCTGATTCTCAGAGGGAAATCAAACTTGAAAGAAGATTGAATTCAAGTACTATTTTTGCTACTCGAACCGAGCACATTGCATGACTCTTATCATCTTCAAAGATTGCCTCCTACTTTATGAATAATGAGTCCTTAAAGCAGTGTTGTCAAAATAAAAAAGTAAGTAAGTCACTGCTATACACAATTGTAGTTGTTGAAAGAAGACACTAGTAGTAAAGGGCAGAGGTGTTTTTTTAAAAGAAATCTCCAGACTAAATAGATAAGCTTTGGTCCAAGAAACAATTAGAAAAAGAAACTTGAGTCCAATTATTGCAGTCATACAAAACTTTTCTAATTAAAATTGAACATAAACTGGAAAGTTTAATTCAAACATATTCAAACTTTATAGTGTTCAAAGTTTACTTGAATAGTAATTCAGATTTAGGTATCTCAGGACCTTCTCTGACAATATTATGAGCATTTCAAGCCATATAGGTAAATAAGCTCTTGTTATAATCTTATATCTTTTTGTACAATATCTCAACTTAGTACTTTATATCAATGTGTGCAATAGTTGTATTACCTGTTAATGCATAACTCTGTACAATAACAGTCAATTACAGTTTTTCTGGATTTTTCCTCTAATTATATTCTTTTTCAGTTGAAGAAAGTTTTTTGAAAGTTGAAAGCTTTAAATAAAATCTGTACATCTGCCAATCTGTGAGGCAGTAAAAAAGGTAAGAGATTAGATTTAAAGGTATATCTAGAAACTTAATTTTCCATTCAACTTCAGTGAGAGCTGGGATCTTCAATTGTTCCATACATCTTGGCCAGAAATCTTATTCATATACAGAAATTTAGAATACAGAATCAATCACTTATGAAGATGGTTTTTATGTTTCTGAGCTCTGTCTAGAAATCCAGGGCTTCTTAACGAAGATACAGAAGCATTAAATTTAAAACTAACAGCCCAATCTTAGTACAGGCTGAATTTTTTTTTTTTGTTCAAGACATTTAGAATAGCCATGTCATAAGAATTAGGAAGAAGAATTTAGATAAACTAGTAGCATGTGAAAAACTTTCATCTTGTTAAATTAAAAATAAGATAGAATTTATAAAACAGTATCTGAGGTGCTTAAAATGTATTACAATTCAACAGAAGAAAAATCCTTATCTACAACATAAGGTCAGTAAATGATCCTAGATTGAGTTCTTTGATATTTTTTCTTGATCTGTTCAAATGTTGTTCAAGAGCTATGGTGACTTTCAAGATGTTGGATCTAACATCTATCTGGATGATATTTTGAGTAGTCCAACGGGGGGTCCCTTTGTCCTGCTGTTGTGGCTTGTAAAAAATGACGTGGCTTATCCATATCAGAGCCAGCCTTTATGAACTGCACCCAGTGTTAAATCGCAGATCCCTTTGCATGTATTCCTCTAGATTCTATCTGAGGAAAAAAAAGGAAAAATGTGTATGAGTAGCATCATATGGCCTTTATTCACATTCACATCAAATAGTCTATTCACGTTTAGTTACTTCAAATACTTGCAACAACCTGAGGCAGCTTTTGAATAACCCTGAGTCTGACATGGGAGACGAAACTGTTAAACTTGCTTGAGCAGCTTAAATAAGCAGGCAGTCAAACTGCTTAAACCAGAGGGAATAAAAAAACAAATGAACTTATTCATCTCAGTCCTGCCTAGATAGCTGCTGCACAACAGATATTTAATAAGACTCCACTCAGCTCCTCTCCAGTTCATAAGATACATCAGAGCCAAGCCAGACTCTCCAGGAGACCCTGGAAAGTGTTAATTGACAGGAGCCTGGAGCGGTGAATCTTTAAGGTCACAAAGGATAGCAAGTAACCTATCACTACAATGAAGTTAAAGTAGAATTACATTAAGTGTTTGTGTTAGGTCCATCAGACAACTCCCCAATGGATTGTAAAACATTGAATATAGCATTATGAAACAATACTATAATCTCTTTGTTAGTCTCAAATTACATTTAGACCAAGGAAGAAATGTTTGCAGAATGAAAAAGTTGTATATGCTACCTGCTTAACTTAGAGAAATGGACAGTATAAAATGATTGGCATGGCAAAATTTGTTCTGTTTTTTTTTTATTTTCCTGATTCCCAATTTTGCTGCTATTTTCAGCATGCTGATGGCTTGAATTTTATTTTTGTCCTGAAAGAACAAATCAAAGAATTAAGATTTCATTGTGTGAAGCCTTAATAGAGAATAACAGGAAATTACTAGTTAACCAAATGGATTAACATCAGATAATTATAAAAGTCAAAGAATAAATATTTAGATATACTTTCCACGGAGATGTTTGTCTTTCTGACAACTTTTTCTGGTTTTAATTTAATTTAATTTTATTTTGTTTTTGAAATAGTCTCCTGAATTTTGGATGTAATATTAACATTTCCTACTTTAATATGGGCTTTAAATACTACTACTATAATAATAAAATTATAATTATATTTTTAATAATTAATAATAATAACACTATTTAAGAATAGTAACCAGATTACTGCTTTAAAAGACAGTCAGAAGGAATATTGAGTGCTTAGGTTTTTGTACCTTTTTAGCCCAGTAACATGTACTCTTGGAATAAAAAGATTAACAAGATGAAAGAAAAAAAAGAAGTAAAAACCCAGTAATAAGTACCTAGCTTACCTAAATATTTTGTAACTACAAGTAATTTTCTATAAACATGCATATTTCAAACATGATAAATGGATTGCCACGCAGCAATGTGTGTTCTGTCTGTCGTAAGACACAGAGAACAGTAATAATAGCTTCTTGCAAATAACCATTTGCATTCTGAAAATGCATCTCAACCTGGGTTAAAAGAAATTGTTTTTGACAGTGTGCAGGTAATCTTCTGATAGAGCTGTAAGGAAACAGACTATATCCACAACGAGGCAGTAAAAATTCCATGTAGCATAAAAGATTTTTTTCCTGATTCCTTAGGTAAAATGGGTGGATGCAGGTGCTGCACCAAGCAATGGGTTGCCAGGAGACAGCCGAACCAAGGCAGGGTTTGTGTAGGACATGGAGGAATCCATCTCTTCTGCACTCAGTGTCCACCAACCTGTTGGTCTGGGAACAACTTCCCTGCAGAAACTGTGGTAATTATTATCCCATTTCTTCTTGGTTTGAAAATGGGCAGGAGCATGTTGAAATAAGAAATCTCACACAGGACCTTCATTTCAGGTTCCTTTGCCCAATGTCTCTAGATATTTTAACTGTTTGTTTGGGAAAACAAAAACAAAAACCCAAACCCTTTAGCATTTAAAAAAACCTTGCAATTATTATAAACAGGAAACATATAAATGGTTAAAAAAATAATAAAATAGAAGAAAAACCTTGATCATGGAATAACTTGGATGAAGGAAATAACCATCATTTACCTTCTATTATTTTATTTGTGATACTATAAAAATAAAACCAGAGCCCAGCACCAGAATCATGGCCTTCCCTTTATGTTCACATAGATTAGCCATTGGTACATATAGAGTATATATATGTGCATATAGATTACCTACTGGACAGTAGACAATCCTGGGCCATGGTATGACCTAAGACTCTGATCCCTTGACAGGGACCTGCCCAAGTTTTCCATCAGTTCAAGGGCACAGATTGCATTTGTGTATAAAATGGGTTGCAGGGAACAGCCTGGGAAATGAAGAGTTGGTTCCATGATGTGTCAGCATTTGCTTATTCTTTATATAGCATAATGTATGGCAAATTCTGTTTTCCTCCCCTCCCATTCTTTGTATGGAAATTGTTTTCCACAAAACGATGAAAGGCATAAATAAAATATTCTTGGCTGTGAGCCTCTTCCATTTAAATTAGTGTGTTAGGGGGAGGGGACTGCAAAAGGTTTCAATGTGTGTAAAATGAAGACATTATTTTCAAATTATTTTTTCATGTACTTAGAGTATAAAATGTGAAGATTATTCAGGATATCCTATTTTGATAATTATTCTCTTTGTTCACACTGCTTTAATACAGTAGCAACTGCTTCATACCTCTTTCCTGGTATAAGTCCAATATTTTGTGCAAACTAATAATCTTGAAGTAGAGTGCAGGTTGTTCAAATCACTTTTATTATACAGAGCATATTCAATATAGCATAGAAATATTTGCCCACTAACGTATTTTTTTGTAATGGATTGTATTGACTTTGCTGTTTTTAAACTAAATATCAACCATAAGGTAAGAGTGGGAAGGAACAGATGGAGAGATCATTTCTCAAAATGTATTGGAATCAAAATACATTCTTCAAAATTCATATCCAAATGTGGCTCTGGGAAATTATAAATTATAACTCTACACTATTTTTTATAGTGATGCATCTGATATGTATGTATTAACATAATGATTGTGTAACAATGACAATAAAGAAATAATTCATGTGTAGTAGTATTACTCTTATTGTTGAAAACTTAGCTGCTATCTTAAGCAAGGTAAGGGGACTAAATTTGAAAAAGGAACCTGTGTGTATGCCATTTTTAAAGACTGTAACTACAAGAGTTTCCAAGAGCCAGTGAAATATTTAATTATCAATGTGATTATTAATATTTTAAGTCATTAATCTTGTTCCTGTTGCAGTGTACCTGTGTATTATACTGTGCCTAACTTATAGTAACTCAGCTTTGGGAATAAAAGTCTTACAAACATATTTATTAACAAGTCTTTCATCTCATCTTTTCTCAGATATCTACAAATCACTGCCTACAAATTAGATCTTATTACCTTAGCCTCTTTTTGTAGCCAATGTAAAGAAATAGGTGTACATATATTATGATTTGTCCCTTCTCTATTTTATATGTGTAAACATTAGGATAGCATGATTTGCACATATAGTGCCAGTCTGAGTCCATTGACTTTGAAGGGAGCCTTGATGACAAGCTCAAATACAAACATTTACAAAGCAGATGTCTATGTTATATCAGATGAATCTGAACTTCTGCACCACTGTAGAAAGCCTTTGATAAGAAAGTGGATGAATTTGTGAGCTTTTGCTAAAAAGGGTCAGCTTTCAACGCTCCATAAAATAATTTTTATTATCCTGTAAAAGTCTTCATGTTTGTGGAAACATTTAACTTATAGAAACTGATCTATAAAGCCTGGGAATTCAGAGGCACAAATGTATGCAAGGAATGGTGCATTTACCACAGAAATGGAGCAAATAGTATTTAGCATCAAATTGCTGAGTTGAGGGATGCTGGCTGATTTTGTTAATTTTGTTTTTATCCAACGAGAGACTGAATGGAAAACATTGCTGTTACTAAAGTTAAATGCAGAGATCATTTACGTGTTCCTCCAACCACTGGAAATAGTCACCTGCATTTGGCATTCCATCGACAAATTGCTTCTGACAAATTATGCATTCAGTTAGTGTCCAACAATCTCTTCCACTAATCTTTATCATGAAAAATACTCTGCACTGAATTAAAATTGATGGTCAAGTATTGAAACAATACATTATATTTAGTCTAAATTTCATTACACTTTGCTTGTGTATATGCTTGGTACAAAGGAGAGACTTGACTGAATGTGAAGGTTTTTTTTTTTCTTTCTTTCTTCTTTAATGTGATTTTTTTTTTTATCATTTTTTTACGTGGGACTGAAAGCAAGGCTGCTTACAGAGAAGTCAGACGAGTTTAATATATGCTAAAAAAAACAAACCAAACCAACCAAACCAAACCAAAACAAAACAAAAACCACAACAACACTGAAAAGAGGTTCCTACTCCTACCCTGCAGTTAAGGGGAAAGTACCATCTAGAAACTTCCAAGATATTGCAAAACTGAGATAGTATATCCACTTGGTTCAGCACAAGTCAGATACATCGCCTTGGCTCCCAAAAGCATGCCAGCCAGAAGTCAAGCGCCAATCTGAATACATGGCTTTCTAGCTGGCAGACTGTGCAGCATTTATTCTGCTGCTAGGTGGGAGAGGCTGCCAGCAGTCTTCCAGGCTGCCACCCTCGTACGCACCTTGCTCGCAGATGTAGGAAATTCATGTTCGCTTCTTGACACAGCTCTGTACAAAGCAGCTGCCTGTATTGTAAAGTGAGAGGTCTGACCACTGAAATGTTCAAGTCTTTTGTGCTCCAGTTATGATCAGAAAACCTGACAAGCCCTGAGATACTTTTTCTGATTAAAGTTTTATGAAACATATCCATTTCCCAGAAATCATTCATTCCCATGATCAACGTTCTCAAATAAAGAAACACCTCAGCAAATTCCTGACCAGCTTTATTAGCCAACAGGCTTTGTTTGAACTTCGTAGTGATAACCTTGTGAATTAATTTTTCATTTTAATTTACAATATGTTTTTATTTTTATGCAAGGAACAAAAGATGAGGTCTCCTGTAGTTAATTGAGCACCTGTGCGTTCTCAGAAATTATAATGAAACACTGCACTATACAGCCTTTTAGGGCAGTGAATTCTAATCCTGTTAGGATGATTGTTTAATTAAAATGTCTATTAATTTTTCTGCAGTTAATGCAATTATGGATTTATTACTCCTTGCCATTCTAGGAAAAAAGATATGATCCAATAATATTTAATTTATAAAATGTTACCTTAGGAAAAGAGCAGCTCGACTGAGTAAAGTATCTATAAAACTTTCCACTTTCAGAAATGCAGTACCCCTTTAAAAGTTCTGAATAAACAACATACAGCTAAAGGATCTTGTCCTTACATCCTGAACTTGCAATCTTCCTTACAGTGTTAAGAACTATATTGTAATTTAATTTTCCATCACTGTATGTCTTTTATCATACTCCCCATAAGTCTATAATACTTCTAGGATACTTTATTTTACATAGGATATTCTGTAAGTTTAATTTTTAAATGTTCATAGAGCTACTCCCCTCCAGGATGGGGAGGTAAAAAATTACATCACAAGCATCAAACAGAAGCATGTCTGAGATCTTATGTCAAGTGAACAATATGACCTGGTAATCCCCTTGTGGGTCACTGTTTACTGCTAACACTTTATACAGTATCAGTTGAGTCGGAAATTCATGTATTAAACCATTGGCTTTCAGGAATTTTATAGCTCCCCACTCGCAGCTAATGCATTTTGTATTAGCCCTCAGTGTGAAGAAATCATAACTCTATATACCAAGGGATAAACTCCAACTTAAATTACTAGAAAACAGTATCTGGAGACTTGAATATGTGCATTAAGATGCCTGTTCTATTGTTTTTTTCCCCTGGAAAACTGATTTTTCATCATATTTCTACCCAGACTTGAAACACTGTTTTTATTTTTTTTAAATGTGATGAGACGAAAAGATAGGAGAGTACGGCTCTCAAATACATCAAAGGCTTGATCTATTAGAATAGTCAAGATAGAAAATTATTTCACATAAGCTTTTGATAAATGTCCTGAGAGTGAATTTCACTTTTTTATATGTAAAACTTTGTCCTGTTACAAGTTTTAACATAATATAAATACCAAGTTATGCAGTACAAAATACATGTCATGGTGTCCTGGTTTTTAGCTGGAACAGAGCTGGTTTCTTTTTAGCAGCTAGAATAGTGCTGTGTTTTGCTTTCAGCCTGGGACTTGTTAAGAAAGAAACACTGATAACACACCAGTGTTTTCATTTTTGTCACTGGAAGTGAAGGACTTCATGTTTTGTTGGTCTGCAGGCACAAAAGCTAAGCGGGCAAGGAATATTTAAATTAATAATATAAATTGGCATTTGGATATGCCAATAGGATATTCTATATCATGTCACATCATGTCCAGTATATTAGTGAAGGTCTCTTCCTCTTTTAGCTCTCTCTGACTTTGGCTGTCTCTCACTCTTCTGGGATTGAGGTTTCGGTTTGGGATTGTCACTCCTCCGGGTTTGTTATCTGGGAACTGGCTGGGCTTGGTCCGAGGGTGGTGAGCAGTTGTACTGGGTATCACTCATTTGCATATTTTATTGTTGTTATCATTATCACTACTATTTTAATATTAGTATTATTTTAATTTTTCTTTTTTTTTCTACTATTAAATTATCCTTATATCTACCTACGAGTCTTCTTAACCTTGCCTCCCAGTCCTCTCCCCTATCCCCTGGGGGTGGGAGGGAAGTTGGTGAATGGCTGTGTTGGCTGCTAGCCAAGGGCTAGCCCAGTGAAACTATCACACGTGGCTATGCAGATAGTCAGTACCAGAAGGCTACACATCCATATGGAACCATTGCCCAAAGATACAAAATTGGAGGTTTCTCATATTACTCTTAACTGCTGTCTGGTAGATGCTCAAACAGCTCTAATTCAGTCTAGGAAAGGGAGTCTCTGAACCTCTGATCTGATGAGTACTGAGGGTGGAGTTGGAAAGACAGATATGAAGTTGTATTTTATGGCTGTAAACAGCGGTTCTTTCCCTTCCTTGAAAAGATGATTCAGAGTTTGGCAGTAACAATGCATTGTATTATGTAGTTTTAGAGATCTTGAACAGGAAATTATTTTTTAAGGACAATTTGAGTTTTGGCCACCTCAGGAATTGCACTTTTCCAAGAGATCTGTACTAACTGGAAAACAGTTTTTTGAATACATAGGAAAAGTATACCAGCTGCTATAAATTGCCATGCTCTGACTACAGAGAGCAAATTATTTGTTCTTTCCTTTTCCTGTTTTTATAAAGAGTGAAATGGCAGAAAGTTCTGCTCAGGAAAAAACAGAAGCAAAGAAGATGATAGTGTTTGAAAAGCAGACAGAGTTTTTAACAATTGTGCAAAATGACAAAATTTTGGTTTTACTCTCAAGAAGAGAAATAAAAGCTGCTTTAGCATTTCCAAAGTGGAACATTCTCAAGGATTTTCATAACAGAGGATTTACAGCAAAATATGCAGAATATTCCTGCACACAAATCTCTAGCTTTCTAGTCAGGGAAAAATCTTAAAATTTACCCTCTGACAGTGGGCAGGAGGATACTGGTTCATTTTGTGTCATATTGGTGGCTTCGAAAGACAGGGTCTAGCTGGAATGAGTTAGGAGAGTGATCATGGGGTGTTTTCCTGATGCAGGTATATGCAGGTGACATGGGAACAGGTACAGGAATCTTAAGGCTATGTCTTAAGAGGTATGGGTAATGTACCATATTTTACAGCAATTTGAGATCATATGGTATACATCAGGACTTTTTACAGTGGGGTAACATTCACAACAGAATCTTAAATATAATTCAGTAGGCTCACAGACCATGTAAGCTGAAGGAATGAAATTACATTTTACCACTACTTACACTGAATACCATTTTATGAAACTCTGCCTTTTCCAGGAAGACCTCTCCTACAAAATCATTTATCCTTTCAACCTAATCTGTGATAGCTCAGGATGCTGATGTTTAATACAGTCCATATGAACAAGCTGGTAGGAAATTAAAAGTTGATTAAACTGGGTAGAAAATGTAGCTTAAAGTTGAATGAGTTGCAATGTAACTACAGTGATCTCATTCTTCTGTTTATCTTTGTTTCAAGCTACCACTAAATCAAGATAAGAAGTAGAAAATATCTTTTTTAATAAAAATATTTTAATTGCTCTGCTAATTTCAGTTGAGCATGGACTGGTGCCTTTCCTTGTGAGTTAGGAGGAAGCTTGAAATAGCAAACAGCTTTTGTTTCAGCTCTGGAACAAAGTTGACCCTACCTACTCTTTTCTGTGTAAATTATCTACAGTAGGAAACATTGGTAAAGTACAAAGCCAGTGGGGGTAGTTGCATGTGCAATGCTGTTTTTCTTTCTTCTAATTTATTTTCACTGATAATGATAGAAACTGAGAACCAACTAGCTCAGACCTATAACTTGGAAAATATCCAACAAAAATTGCTAGTGTAGATATTTCCTAATATTACATGGGGTTTTTTGTTTATGACTGAGGCAAATACACAGATAATGCATTACTAAGAGGTAGAAGGTCTTATGCCCTTTCTTCTCAGCTTAGAGTACTCATAGTGATTTGTTGTATTATCAGCCAGACAATCTAATAAACCTTTCTGTCACTAATTTCATAGATCTAGATTCTGCTTTTATATGCCCCAAGTATGGACTAATTCAATATATATGGGGCTGCCAAAGGTGTACAGCAGAATCTAGTCTCCAATGGTAATTAATACTTAAAATTAGAAACCACTGTCAACATACATTATAAAGGAATACAATATGATGTTAAAGTTATTCTCTTCTTTTTTATGAATATATTAGCCCTAATGCTTTAAAAAGTGCAAAATACCCATATAATTTAACTGAATTAGGAAAAAAACAAGGAAAAGGGAAATAAAAACTCATTCAAAAGACATCCAGCCTACAAATGACAAAAACCTCATCCTGAGGGAATGAGGACAAAAAAAAAAAAAGGAGAAAACTATATTAAAATCAGGAACTTTTATCTCTATGCAAAAGGGAAGAACATTATCCACATCATCCATTCTTAATGATCAGACTGATCTTTCACTGGTGTGTGGGCTAGATAATGTTTTTAAAGACTAGATCATTATATTTTATTTTGCTTATGGCCATAGATAGGACTAGTCAGAAAAATGTTAATTACTTTGCTTTTTTTTACATAAAAATGGACAGGAAATTCCTATGAAACTTTGTTTCTTTTGTGACTTAGAAGAAAAACAGTCTTATTGACTTCAGTGTGAAGATATTTCTGTGTAATAAGAAGCATATAATGAATCTGCTGGTCTAAATTTTACTCTGTTTTTCAGTAGCTCTTTTAGGCTTTTCACATTTGTTAACAGTAGTTCACTGTGATCTCTCTTTATTATTTTTTTTTTTAATTGAAAAATCATAAGGAAAAGGGTTTAGCAAATCTGTGTCTTAGAGACCAAACAACCTGTTTACCTTTATTCTCTGGAGCACTCTGGCCTTTTTTGCTAAAAACGCTTCAGGAGCTTTAGCTGTGCCACCTCCATTGTAGTTATTCCGTCTACAACTCTGGCTGATAATTATGAATTTAAAATTTCCTCTGTTGTAGCCTGCGAGAGCTCAGTGAAGAATTCGTCCCAGGGTTTGTGGAGAACATTTAATTCTCATGCTACGATAGTACTACTTTCTAAGTTACCAATTACAACTTACGTTTTATTCCTATTTCATTGTAATTTTGTATTTTTGTTCTGCAGAGCATGAGTGGTGCATTCTGAAAAGACCAACTTCTCCTGGGACTGCTGTTCTGCAGATTTCCACAATTTCATTTCTTATTTCTAATAATTGCTCTCATGCTATATAATACGTGTCATCTCTGTATTTTTATTATAAATTTATTTAAACTTGAGTTGCTTAACAAAAATTCCTGCTACTTTTCTCCTGCTTTCTTTGTTTCTGAGGAGAAACAAAGGACCAGTATTAGGTCCTCAGGACCAGTATCATTCAATATATTCATAAATGACATGGGTGAGGGAACAGAGTGCTCTGTCAGCAAGTTTGCTGATGATACAAAGCTGGGAGGAGTGGCTGACATGCCAGAAGGCTGTGCTGCCATCCAGAGAGACCTACACAGGCTGGAGAGCTGGGCAGGGAAAAACTTGATGAAATATAATAAGGGCAAGTGTAGGGTGTTGCACCTGGGCAGGAACAACCCCAGGTTCCAGTATAGGTTGGGAGATGATCTATTAGAGAGAAGTGTAGGGGAAAGGGATCTGGGAGTCCTGGTGGACAGCAGGATGACCATGAGCCAGCACTGTGCCCTTGTGGCCAGGAAGGCCAATGGCATCCTGGGGTGCATTAGAAGGGGTGTGGTTAGTATTTCAAGAGAGGTTCTCCTTCAGCTCTACTCTGCCCTGGTGAGGGCCACATCTGGAATATTGTGTCCAGTTCTGGGCTCCACAGTTCAAGAAGGACAGGGAACTGCTTGACAGAGAGTCCAGCACAGAGCCACCAAGTTGATTAAGGGAGTGGAGCATCTCCCTTATGAGGAAAGGCTGAGGGAGCTGGGCCTCTTTAGCTTGGAGAAGACAAGACTGAGGGGTGACCTCATTAATGTTTATAGATATATGAAGGGTGAGTGTCAGGTGGATGGAGCCAGACTCTTCTCAGTGGTGTCCTTCACATGAAAGGACAAGGGGCAATGGGTGTAAGCTGGAACGCAGGAGGTTCCACTTAAATCTGAGAAGAAACTTTTTTACTGTGAGAGTAACAGAGCACTGGAACAGGCTGCCCAGGGAGGTTGTGGAGTCTCCTTCTCTGGAGACATTCACGACCTGCCTGGATGCCTTCCTGTATGAACTCATCTAGGTGTTCCTGCTCCGGCAGGTGGATTGGACTAGATGATCTTTTGAGGTCCCTTCCAATCCCTGACATTCTGTGATTCTGTGGTTCTGTGTGAGAAGGGGAAAAAAACAGAAAGTATGTCTACTTTGTTTTTTCTTACTGGTGCTGTTATTGAGTTACTTACAGTGGCAATTACCTAACCATTTATGTCTAAATGTTAGTAATTTAAATATAAGCTAAGCATTTTATGCTCCTTTTATAGTCCGAAGAAACAGCTACTACTGGAGCAGAATTCACGTCGCCGCTCTCAGACAACTAATTTAACTGAACCATCCTGGGGAGGTGCCTATTTCTGTTCATTGCCTATAAGAGGAACATAGGTTGATTAACTTAGATGTAGGGGTTTAAAAGTTCAGTTAGGTAAGACTAAGACAGCTCAGACTACACACATTTAATCTTAAGAGTTCCATTTTCTGTTGCATACTTTGGTGTAATCTTGCTCAGATATATAAATATTTAATAGGAATTATCACACATATGAGAAATAACTAAAGCAGATAATTATGTATCACATAAACATTCTAAGTGAGTCAGTCATGACACCCATAGCTGTAAAATGGAAAACCTCAAAATAAAAGGGGGGGGAGGGGAAATTCCAAATCATATTGTCAGATTGCACAGCTATGAAAATGTATCTGTTTGTAAAAATAATAAAAGTTTGAAGCAGAACTGATCAAATACAGAAAGAATTTTGCTAAGTGTTGAAACAGTTGGAAAAGTATTTTTTCCTCACAAGTCCTACTTTTAACTTCCTTTGATACAAGGTGGCACAAAGTCAAGAAAGAACTTGAAACAAGCTACACATTAATATTTGAAAAAGGGCACCCAATGTGTTTGATGTGGTGCCCTTCATGCAAATCATGTAGTCTGAGAGAAATCCCAATAGGAAATACAATTCTTTCTTCTTAGCGCTCGCTTTTTTTTCTGCTTGATAATAATGAACTTTTCACACTCCCCTTGCAACCCCCCTGAGCTATACAGAAATGAAGTTATTACTCACTAGGTGCTGCCTATTTGGGTAGGATTTTTTGTTGCTTTTTTATTGATTTTTTTAGTTGTTGAAAGTGCAATCTCAGTTTAATACATATTTTGTACTTATTTTTCCCAGACTTCTGAATGATAAAATCCAGATGCTTTATCAAAACAACAAAATACCTGCTCTCTCTTAGGACTTTTAAATGTGGAGATACATATACATGATCAAAAATTTCATGATGATATAACACCAGGTATTGATTTGACTTGGGGGTGTGTCTAAGTATAGCTGAGAGTATAGAATAGAGCGTAACTTTTAATGGTAACTTTTTTTTTTTTTTTTTAGTTTTCATTTAATTATGCTAATGGTAGCAAATTACACCTTCCAGAAATCTCCAGACATTACCATTTAAAGTATAGAGGTCAAACTAATTAAAATCCATCCAAAATCCAGAACAGTGTGGGCAGCAACATTGATCACATTCCCTCCTTTTATTCTTGTTATGCATACTTTATTCCTATGTATAGCAACTAATGTATCTATCGCCCACATTACACCACCAACACACTTACTAACATTTTCTGAAGGCACAGAAACATTTCTCTACAATTAATTTCCAGATTACATTATGAAAAATGTCACAGATTAATTCTGGAAATTGTTGAAATCGGGGACAGCTCCTCCAATAGACCCTGAGGGAAAAGAAGCCCACAGGAGCCCTCAATGCAAGCTTGATTTAAAAATACATTTTAGTAGGAAAAAACCTCAGACACACAATTATAATAATATTTTTATTCCAGATATAATTATTGTATGATGAGATATTGGCATTCAGAACAAACTAAGATGATTGTCTAAGAGATATATGCATTCTGAAGAAGGTTTAGTTTTGAGTTTGGTTTTTGTTTTTTTGGTTTGGTTTGGTTTTTTGTTTTGTTTTGTTTTGTTTTGTTTTGTTTTGTTTTTTCTGACAGAAGATATTTCCTATTCAGCTACCCCAGTATCTGCTGGAGGCATAACACAGAAGCAATCCAGAAGGTTTCTGGAGCACATTGAGTACAACTTACTGAGATAGGTGAGCCAGATTCCCATGAGTGGACATGCTCTTCTGTACTTATAAACAAGGAAGGACTGGTCAAGGGGGTTGAAAGCCTTGGGTGCAGTGACCTGTGGAGTTCAAGATCCTGAGAGGAGGTATTTCAGTCATGGACTTCAGGAGACTAGTCTTTGGCCTCTTCAAGGATTTACTTGGAAGAATCCCATTAAAGACAGTCCTGCAGAGAAAAGAGCTGGACCTCCAGCTGGCGCACCTCCTCCAAGCTCAAGAACAGTCCATCTCAATACTCAGCAAGTCAAACAAAAAAGACAGGAAACCTGCATGGACAAACAAGTTGCTCCTGACTGAAGTATAGAAGAGATGGAAGGAGGGAAAGGTTACCCAGAATCGATAAAGAGTTGTCTGATCATGCAGGGGTGTGATTAAGAAAGCCATGGTCAGTCTGGAGATGAATATGCAAGGGATGTGAAAGACAACAAGATGGACAGCTAGAAATACATTAATAACAAAAGGAAGACTAAAGAAAATGTGGGCCTGCTGCTGAATGGGACATGGGAACTGGTAAAAAGGGTATGGAAAGGCCTGAGTTTCTCAATGTTTTTTTCACCTCAGTCTTTACTGGTAAGATTTGCCTTCAGGTATCTAAGGCCCCTGAGACCAGTGGGAAAGTCTGGAACAAGGAATTACAGAATGTTCAACGGCTGAAATCCTTTTTATTTAAAAATAAACCAATATGTGGAACTTTTTCCACACTATTTCTGCTAAATATATTACACCCAGTAATATTTCAGAAAGAAAAGTCAAATAATAAAAACTGCAATTAAAGTATTTACTGAAATCATACCTGTCCTTAGAATTATGGAACTCAGAAGAGTGAATTCATCACTGTGGAAGGTGTCCCTGCTCATGTCAGGGGTTTGGAACTAGATGATCTTTAAGGTCCCTTCCAACTCTAACCATTCTAAGATTATATTCTATTCTATGATTCTATTTAATTTTCAGTTTATTCAAACAGTTTATCGCTTTATCACTTATTGATAAACCTTGAACTTAACGTTTATTCCATACTTGTATTTCCTTTTTTTTTTGTTCTCTCATATATAGGCTTGATATAGATTTATCAAATCAATAAAACAAATTAATAAATGAAAAATCACTATGAACTATTGCTGCAGAAATACAATTACTCTTTACTCTCACATCTACTAGGAGTTTTTAATTTATACTGTATTATTATAAAAGTCAAAGAACCCCTAATATATTATGACAAACCTTACTCTACATCCTCTTTCAACCCTAACGGGAAATACGGAACTGAAATTTAGTTCTCTGTTGATGAAAAATTTCTCATAAATTAGCGTAAATATCTTATTAAAAAGAAGAGCAATAACTTGGCCCCACTGAAATCAATGATTATTATTTTGCTTCCAAAAGGGGAATTATGTTTAAGTTTCTGACATACTTCAGGTAAGCAGTCTTTTGAAAGATCTACTTAAGTGGCATTGGCTTTTATTACTGAAGCACAGATGTAAGACACTCATTAATTACCTAGGAGGGACTTGGACATCAAGAACTGGGTTTTGCCTTAAGGAAGTATTAAGGACTGACTGAAGGGGGGATTCTGCAGAGGAGGGAAACCCTCAGGGTTTCTTTTTGTGAGGGAACAGTAGTTCATTTTTTCCCCACTCTCACATACATTTTATTCGTTCTTTTCTTTTATTTCTTTCTTTTTTATTATTTTTTTCTTTTTTTTTTTTCCTTTTTCTTTGTATTATCTGATCTTGGTTCCTCCTTTGGACAGTAGACTGGAGCATTGGACTGCAAGGAGCTTGCAGCAAGCTGAAATAACACATCTGCTGTTCAAATTTTTAAATGCAGATTTACATAAACTAAGGTAAACTAAACATTGTACTTCTGGAACCCAGTGACTTTAGCATTCTTTACATACACACATTGAGAAAAAATAATATCCTCATTCAAAAAGGAAAAAAATAATTCAAGTAGAAATTTATCTTTTGAGGACATTTCCCCTTGTGTAGTGCTTTTTTTTTAATATAGAAAATAAATATTTCAACATCAAAAAATGGTATAAGCTTTTTATAAAACTTTTTCTAAAAATATGCAGAAGTATGTAAAAAATATGCTCAATGAATGTTCACAGTTCTCAGCTTGCACACAGTTACATTGTTAGGCTTCTGCTATGGTTTTCCTTTGCCTTTGTTAAAACATCTAATTAACCAAAGCAGCGTGAACTGAGTATTACAATCAAATAGACAATTTTAAAATTGCTTTTGACAAACTGGAGATTAACATGTCCTTTTCCTGATTATTTACACTAATAAAGATTGAGCACCTGAATGCTCACACACAGTGAAAACAAACGAGACACAGAGATTTCAGGGACATGACAGAACAAAATATTGTTATGAAATCCCAGTCTGGAGAGGAGATTGGGAAAGAAAGTAAACAGATGATTCTGTCATTTGCTCAGCTGTAGAAACAAAATCACTGTCAAAACCACATACATAGGCTAAAGGATGCGCAGCAAATCTAAGCTTTGATCTGGGTTGAACAGGCAACTCTGTTTAAGATTGGTATGGAAACTGGAGCACAAGGATGTGAGTTCTCCCTGTTGTACACAGTTTGAACAAGTAATAAAAGCACATGTGGGAGGGGGAGTTTTTAATTTAAAAAAGGGAATAGTAGTAGAAATCACATTTTGAACAAAGTTTCCAAACAACTTGTCCTTGAATTCAGTTTAGCTGAATATTGCCAAACACTCAAGTTTTTAAGAAGTTACTAAGTTTTGGGCATTCTCTCATTTAAAAAATAAATAAATAAATAAAAAGAAAAGAAGTATGTGTTCACCTTTTTGTTTATTTCTCCTTTTTTTCTCCTCTGACTCCTGCAAGCTGCAGAGAATGGTATGGAAGCAGTTGTCTCCATGGGGTCTGAAACTGAGCATGTGTTTTCAAAGAAAGACAAATTAGATCACTGGGGGATGTCTCAGGAGTTAAAGTATTTTGGCCAAAAGATCTTACTCATTTATTTAGAGAATACATGTTTGGAGTTAAAAATTTTCAAAGTGAATAAAGGACCAATGCCTGTCCTTTCAGAAAAGGAAAATGAATAAGTATGGATTGTTAGGTTAATTTTAAATTAGTGAGAATATGAAAGAGGATCTTCACGCAGTAACGCGTTATTCACATTTTTCACATGTCAGCTTGAATCACCTATTTTAATTTTTGTGGGAAAATTGTGGAAAATATATTTATGGCACATCTGTAGTAAATATTAGTCAGGAACCAGGAAATAAGATATGCTTGACTGGAGAATATTTCTGATTTTGTGTCCAAGCAGAATATTCCACTTCGATTTCTTGTTGGAATTCTGTATACTGAAGTGTGGGGTTTTTTTATTGTTTCCCCTTGATCCTTCTAATGTCATTACAGCCAAAGGAAAAAAGTACTTAAGACAAAATCCCTGGTTGCCTTACTGTTAATAAAGGCCAGGTGTGATAAAAAGGTATAAATTACTACAAGCCACAAATTGCAATAACCATGGCTTAGCTACTCTCCCTACCACTGTCTTAAAATCAAAGATAAGCATTCAGATTTCCATCTCCCAAAATTGCACCCTAACAAGTACAATATTGGCTAAACAACTGTATCACGCTCTCTCTCTCTCTCTTCACCCTTTCATCTGTATTTGGGCCATAGCAAAACTAGAATGCAATATTGATGCCACAGAAGGAAAAAAAGCAGGTATTCAGTGTGCATTTCTGAGCTTGCTCAGAAAAAAAGTGAGGATGCTAGTCTTGGCTTTTATCACTGCTAGCACACTTTGGATAAATTTAATTGAATAAAAAACAATAATAACCCTGAAAAAGAGAAGAATAGAACTTGCAAAGGACACAACAGTGTTCCACTGAGCTGCAATAAAAACATATTTTAATGAGTAGCTACTGCCTGAATGAATCCTGCATCTACCAAGCATTTTCCATATCAGCTCTGAGGATTAGCCTCCTCTTACTCTGGGTGCATATCATGGAGCTTTCTGGATGAGGAAGTGTTTTCTGAAAGATCCACCTTTCTTTCCCATTTGGGAGACTGAGCTCTGTACTTGTCTTTTTCTCTACCCCTTCACTCCGCCTCCATATTTTGCAGCAAAAAGAAGCATCTGGCACAGAGTAGCTAAATCGTATGGTATGTTAGGGAGTTCTGCCAGCCTTGGCAGAAGGAGTCATATAATTCCAGCTGGTTGCAATGGCTTTCCTTATCCAAGAAATATTTTTTAGATAAAAATAAAAGGTCTGATTGCAAACCCTAAATAAACTTAAATAACAGTTACAAAATGTATGACCGTGAACCAAGTTTTCAGCAAAATGTTTCTGTTTTTCATCTGTATTAAAAAAAAAAAAACAAACCAAACAACAGAACAAAAAAACCCACCACAGAAAGTGACTGTTTTGAAGCCTTCTTCATGAGGCATGATATCACAGACTTCTAAGAATATACATTTTCTTCATCCCAGGGGATGCTCTCAGCATTTTAAGGGGTAATTGGTCTTTACTCACTGAAGCTGATTAACTGAGAAACTCAGGAGTGAAGTATGTGGGGAGGAGTGTGTATTGACATGTAAATTTACATGTTTCTCTACTTATCTTTTTTAAAAATCCACTTCTACCTCATGCCTGGCTTGAAGCCAAGGAATGCACAGAACAACACTCTTGCCTAAGATGCCTCATAAACAAACGAAAAGGAGAAGAATACCACTTTCTCTGAATCAAGTCTTAAAGGTGATACCTTTCTTTTCATTCGTGACTGTCTTGACCAAATTTAAAGTTCTTCACTTCTTTTTGTTGATGGTGATTGATATAATCACCAAAAATATTTTTTTTTGTTTTACTCAAGGACTGTTTAAAGACACATATTCAGACACAGGATCTTTTTTTTTTTCTTTTTTTAAATGTTACTTTTCTTCAAAATAGATTTTTGTTTGTTTGTTTGTGCTAAACAGCTAGAGCCAAAAAAATCTGACTTAATTCTTTCCTCTCAACACCCACTATAAACTAATAAAGACACCTGTGAATAAACATGGTAAAGCACACTTTCACTTACTTTGTGTTTACAAACCAGGGCCAAGTACTAGCAGAGTCTGCATTCTGGCACTCAAGCACGGAAAGTAGGAGCTCGTGCAAGAAGCACAGTGGGAGCTGTGCCAGGCTCATGTGAGATCTGCTTATAGGACAGATGCCTCTCTCTTCTAACAACACTCTAGACTGGCTGAGGTGATGGGATAGGCCATGGCTGGTGGCCCCCTAGAAACCCTCAGCCCTTGCTGTGGACTAGCTGTAGCTAATTGATCAAGAATGTTATGGAAGTTTAAATATGCCATTGAGTTCTTCCTACAAACACTTAAAAAATATTGTTTTGGTATGTATTAGATGAAAAGGCAATTGCAATGTTAGTACCTGAGGCTTAACTTTGTACTAGAGCCTTCTATAACTAGGAATAACAAGCTCACACTTTTTGAAGAATTACATGAATGTATTACTTTATAGTACGGGAATCTCAAAAGGTGCATCCTATTTACTGTGTATCCCCATACAGACAAGATTAGTTCTTGTATAATCTAAAGCTAGACTCTGAAGTGAAAGATTGTTTTTTTCCTTTGTATGTGGCTTCAAGGTACCAAACATCTGCTCCCTACCATCATTGTCAGCAACTTTCCCTCTCTCAGAGAGCAAAGGGTCACCAATAGTGGAATAATATACTCTGAGAGGGAAAGGCTATCTTGATGCAAAAGTATCCAAAACATCCATATGGCAGGGGTCTTTAGCCAAGCAGCAAAGCTTGAAAAATAGGATATAATGGCTACATCATAAAATGTCCTGACTCTATGATGGGCTATAAAGAACTCTGACCTCTGCAATTCTTGCCACACCAGTTGAAAAGGATGTGATGAATCTTCCTAGGGGAATTCCATAGCAGGTTTAAAAAAAACCAAACAAACAAAAAAAAAACCCACAAAGAAGTTATTGCATTTAAAATATACATTTGTAAAGATGTCTAGCACCAAAGTTCTCAGTGCTGAATTTGGCATAGATGATCCAAACTCAGCAATCAAAAATCAAAATAAGTTCATTATATTCAGACTTGCATAGAAATTTTAGTGGATTATTTTTTAAAAGAGTGATTTTAAAAAGGACTTGGTTATCACAGTGAATATCAAAATGCACATGATTTCCACAGTGGTAGTAAGTAAAGGAACAAATTAAATCAAAATTAAGGGTGGTATTGTCAGTTTTAAAAATTATTAACTGGAGAGACTATTAATTGGACACCACACCCAGATACGTTGCCTACAGGTCAAAAAGCATGTTCATAGTTTGAAAAGGAAGTCTATATAAAATTATTCTGTAGCCTGGAGTCTATTTTTTATCCAAAAGAGGAAATGGGTTGATCACTATCCATTAATACTTTGAGGAGGCATAGAAATTAGGTAAGGGTATTATTTAAAGTAGCAAACAAAGGCATAATAAACTGTAATGGCTGAAAGCAAATATCACCCACATCCACATTTTAAACTCTTAGGACAATTAGGAGTGGACCCAATTTCTGTAGGTTGTGACTGTCAAATGTGCTAACCATTTTACTGAGAAAGAGTGCCTTTCTGAGAGTTATGTTCTAAAACAGCAAGATGGTTCAGGAACTAGTTGGTAAAATTCTGTGAATTGTGTTGTATGGACAGTAAAACTGACCATGACAATGTCTTTTGGCCCTTGAAATCCATCAAGAAATTTCTTAGCTACATGGAAGATAAAGACCTGCTTTGGTGAAAATTGATATAAATATCACTCATAATTAGTAACTGTCAGAAATAATTAGTAACTGTCAGAAATCTGAGGAGGGGGTGTGTTATTCAAGTAATGGTTTACCAGTAATAAAGTCATAACAATTTAATTTACTATGAAACTTCAGTCTCCTAAATTAAATATATGCCCAGTAGCAGAAGTCTTTTAAAGTAATTCTGCTACATCTGAAAATACCTCTTCAATACAGGTGTGCTATCTTCATGTACAGTTGGAGGTTGTTGAGGATATTGTTGATGATATCTGAACAGCAGTAATAAAAAAAAAAATATTGTTGGATTCAGCTTTGCTGGAAGTATCATTCAAACTGTTACCTTTAATACTTGACTACAACATTTTAGAGCATGTCTAGAAAATACAAGCTGAGAGAAAAAGCAGGGAAAATTTGTGTTATCCTCAACCTGAAACTTGTTTCTTCTGTTTCATGTCTGGGATAAACATTCAGGCTGCTGCTTTTGTTATCCATAATAATTTGGTCAATCCTAGTTATAAAGATAATAGCAGTTTATTATTTTTTAATATAGAGTTGATGAGTCCTTCTCAGATTATTATTTCATTCTGATAAGTTCTTAAAAAATTCTAAAAATTCAGTCACAGAACCAGTTCATTGTAATGTGATTAGTCATGGTGCAGGTATGAACAAAGTGGGCAGGGTCAAAATTCACATCAGGTAAAGGTGCAAAGCATTTCACTGGAGTGAGAGAGCTCTTTGCAGGACTGTGCTGTTCTGTGCATCATTTCTGGACAGAAACCTGTTATTGTTTGTCACTGGTCTCTCTGTGTAACATTGAGAACACTTACAGCAAACTATGACATAAATCAACAATAAGGTAATTATGTTGTTGAGAGGGCAATTTTTGTGTCTGAGGGTTTCCTTAGCAAATGACAATAAGCAGAGCAGTGTGAAGGATCACAGAACCAAAGTCAGTCAAAGGAAAACACTATGTAAATAACACTGCACCAATCTGGCAAAGACTAATTTCACCCAAA